>OY728127.1:1334159061-1336559061 GCA_963277665.1 Viscum album
TTTTTTAGTCTTTCATTATTTAGGTAACTACTACATCATCATTGTGTCATAAATAAATTAAATTATTTAATATCTAAAAATTAAAAATAAAATACCATTATGTAGGAAAATTTTTTTATTTCTAATTAATATTTATATTCTAATTTATCTTATGTATAACCCTATATTAAAAATGGTTTAGTTATTGAACATTGAATTTAACTATTTTCACTCTTCTTCAAATAAAATAATAATAAATGTCCTAATCTTGTCCAAGTGGACTAAATGGGGTCATATATTATTCCTAAGGTTGTTTTTTGTCGAATTATTCTAACCCAATAGAATTAATACATGTGTTAGGGTAATTATAATATCCTTATTACTCTTAATTACCCAATTTACTTTTAACCGTGGTAATTAAAACTCAAAATTTACTATTCGCCAAAAATTATTTGCATCTTATTGAAACAAAATTTACTTACTGATGTCAACCGTGTCTCTCTAATTTTTTAAATTCAACTCACATAAGCGATATAATTATTTCTTATGCAAATTTTTAAATACTCCTAGAGTTAGGTAAAAGGCAGTAAAATGTTTTATAAAATTTTATATATCTAAATTTATTATAAAATGACTCCAATGAATTGCGTTGAAAATATATAACTATTATGTATCTATTTTGTCATAAAATAAATTAAAATAAAAAATCTAGTTATTTAAATAAAACTATGGTTTCAAATTATAATGAGGTGTTCTTCACTATTCATCAAAAATTGATTGTTTTCAAAAAAATATAAAAAATTTACTCTAAGCTAATTTTGATATTCTGAATTCAAAAATGAAGTCTCTTTTACGAAATTCAAAACCTATAGGTATCATTTATTAATTTAAAATTAATTCCTGTTGTCAACACCAAAAATCTGGTTTTTTAAAAGTAAAAACTATCAAAAGATTGACATGTGTTTATGTCAAATTTAAATGTGAAATTACATATAATGACCTAAATTGTATTAAATGATAAAATATAAACTAATTATACTTACAAACAATTCAAATACATAATTTATCACTATAAATTATTTCAATTAAAAAAATTATTTTTAATTAAAACATAGTATTTTTCACTAATCATCGAGATATTAAAGTTATCAGAAAAGTACCAAAAATTTATCCAAACTAATTTTTTTTGTCCCCATTCTAAAGAGGAATTTAATTTCATTAAATTTATTATATAAAAGGTTAAAATAATGGTTTTAAAAAGGGTTCTCCATTAATAGGAGTTAAAATTGCGTTTTTTGAAGAATAATTATTTTATCCAAAAAAATGTGTTCTTATATTATGTCTATGAAACACATAATATGGATGTTAAAATCATATGGAGTATAAAAGATTCCAAATGTAGTTAATACTATTAATAAGTACTTTTTGAACGGTTAGTTTAGTAAGTGTTGGTGTGCTCGAACTCGGTGTTGTATGTAGCACAAGCTACTGAATTACTTTAATGAGATAACATACTATAAAATAAAATAACTAATTATTTAAATAAAGTCAGTTTTGAATAATAACGTAGTGTTTGTCACTATTCATCAAAAGGTTAATGTTTTCAGAAAAATACCAAAAATTAATCTATGATAATTTTGATATTCAGAATTCAAAAATGAATTATATTTTTGAAAATTCAAATAATAAAAGTTGAATTTATTAATTTAAAATTAATTCTCGTAGCTAGAACTAAAAAATGGATTTTCAAAAAGTAAAAACTATCAAATGATTGAAATGTGTTTATGTCAAATTTAAATGTGAAATTTCTTATAATGAACTACATTGTATTAAATGATAAAAATATAATCTAATTATACTTCCAAAAATATTCTAATTAATTATTTATCACTATAAATAATTTTAATTAAAAAATTAGTTTTCTATTAAAACATTGTATTTTTTACAATTCATCAAAAGGTGAAATTTATCAGAAAAGTAAAAAAAGTTTATCCAAACTAAATTTCATGTCCCTATTCTATAGAAAAATTTAATTTAATTTAATTTAATATATAAAAGTCTCAAATAATGGTTTTAATAAGTGTTCTCCATTAAAAGGCGGTAAAATTTCATTTTTATAAAAATACTTATTTTATCAGAAAAAATGAATTTGTTCTTATATTATGTCTAAGAAACACATAATATGGATGTCAAAATTTTGTAGAGTATATAATATTGAAAACGTAGTTAATACTATTCATAACTGTTTTTAACGGTTAATATAGTATGTTGTGGTGCACTTGAAATCAGTGTTGCGTGTAGCGCAAGCTATTGAATTACATTAATGAGATAATGTACAATGAAATCTTGGGGTGTTACATTCTCCCCTCCTTCAATGAATTGCTTCCTCGCAATTTGAAATTGTTCTTGAAAATAAACGGTTAAAAATAGAAAAATTCCTTTGTGGAAAACCCACATCGGAAATTGGGTTAATAAAATTTGTTATTAGTAAGAGAGAAAGGGAAATGAAAAAGTCACCACCAAATTATGATCTCGATTATGAGAAAATTGGTGGAAATTAGAGATACATAATTGGAGGTAAAAATTAAATATTTATAGGGATTTATTGAGGTCATCAATCACAAAAAAGTGTAAAATTGTGGGCCTCAAAGCCATCAATCTAAGATGATGTAAAATATCATCAGTTTAAAAATAACATATGGTATTTGTATAATACATTTTTTTAAATATCCCTTCCCTAATGTTTAAGAATTAATTTAATCATATAATCAATGGAATATATATATATATAGATATATACACACACTTGACAAGTAGAGTTTCATCCTTCAACTAATTCCTACCTCATCTTTTACTTCAAAAGATAATAGAATTCAAAAATATTCTATTTATCGTAATCGCATAAGGTTAAAAAATGAATTTAAATTCATTTGTCAGATAATTTAAAAAAAACTACAATATAAAAACTAGGACATCACGAAGTCTAGTGATAGGTGATGCAACCTTATAACCCTTCAGTTGCGGGTTCAAGTCTTACGGCTTTTCTAGATGTGATGGGTTGTCTCCCAACCTCCGGGTTGTCCTTTTTATGAAAATCCAAAAATAATCTCTAGAAATGATTTAACATTAACAATAGTATCTAATATCAAACTTAATTGATTCTAACCTTTATACCTATCCAAAATAATTCTTTTCAAACTCGCAGTCAAAAATTTATAAGTATGGTAAACACAATAAAGATCCTTTTTTCCACGTAATAACATGTGAATACATTCATCATGTATTCTTTTAAAACATGGTAACACCCTGAATTATCATATATCTGTATTGATTACATTCATTCCCCCATATTCCTTATAGAATACTGGATATACTTCTTATATCCAAAATTGTTGTAAACTCCAACAATAATGGAATATACAAATCATTAATCAGTTTCCGGGTAGTCAATAATATCCAATATAATTTATTCAAATCAATCAGATCGTATTCCTAAATCACTACCTTGGTATCAGAAACATGTTAAGGTTTATCTTTCTCTCAACTATATATTTTCCAAAAAAAATTAACTTACTAGGGAGTCACATTACTTGGTTCCACATAATCTTAAGTCCTTAATGAAATTGTATTGTGCGAAAATACTTTTACACTCTATAATTATTATAAAATGTACACCATTAATACAAAACTCAAATGAAAAAATACATTAACAAAAAAATAAGAACTCCTGATCATTCATATTCATCTTTAGTAGTATCATAACTTGATTATTATCCAATAGAAGCATTGGGGGTATACTATAATGATTTATACATTAATTCAGGTAGTTTTCCAAATCCTTGTAGATGAATCATTGTACCTTTGAAACATTTTTCATACCCATGAAATAATGTACTTGGTGTCTTTTTTCTCCACATATATAACCAACTACCATTCCCTTCAAGAATTTATCAATGTGATTATTTCCACAGTTATCACATATGGGAAAATCCTTCTTTCCCTTATTCCCTTTATCCATTTTTATTTCTACTATATTTTTCTTCTTTGGATGACCTTCAAAGCCATAGGACTCAATGAATTCTTCACTTATCTTATTGACACATGATATTGTTTCTTCATATGATGATAATACGTGGGAGGCTATTTCCTTTCTAAATTTCAGCTTAATACTATGAAATATATGATACTTCTTACTCTTTGGATCATGCGTATTACTGGAGTTCTTATTCCATATACTAGGGTCCATTTCAAAAAAATGGAATACACTAGGTTAGTTTATGAATCAAAATTCATACTTCCAAACTTGTAAAATACCTAATGTAAATTTAAAATATTATGCATATAATCTATAATCATAAAAAAAATTCGTTGAAGAAGTATTTACTCCTAAATCCATCATAATGTATTGTAATGAAAATGTGAATTATCCTGACCGTATCCCCCGGGAGTGTCAAAACCAAGAGTGCAGCAAGGCCCATTACCGTGTACCAGGATACCCCGGGTCAAGCCCGAAACTCCTTGTTATATTTTTCACTCCTAGGTACATATGTTCCAAAGCCGCCTCTACATGCTTTTATCCAGACAGGGATGTATTTCTTAGAAAATTTACAAAATCTATATATTAACAAAATTCTAGGATTTTCTTCTATAATAATCCTCAAAATCTATCTTAGGGTAATGTTCTCTAATCTGAGTTTTTCTAAATCTAGTTTCCAAGCTTATTGCTAAACTTCCTCTAATACCAACTGTAATGACCTGACCCTAGAAGTCCAGATTCGGTGCATTATTTTAATACATTGGAATGATTACAAGGAATCATGTCCTGAAAGACCGATCAGTTTAGCATTCTTGGAAAACAGATTTCATACATGAACATTACACTACACATTAGAAAATAAAACAAAGAATAAATGATCCTTTGAGAATTCCATTAATCCCCTATCTTAACCCCTCTTATCAATCATAATACATTTCTTGGAATCCTTGGAAAATAAAACATAAGGGGGTGCTCAAATTCTTGTTAAGGAAAACAATATAGTGGAAACTTTCACAAATAACCATAAACCTTTAAGGAAATGTATAAGAATAAAACAAAAGCCATTTAAACTTAAAATTCATCATAATATAGAAATATTAAATCAAATAATTCCATTTACATATTCATATGCATATTATTATATTTGAATAATCCCATGTAATATCAATTTCCAATTTCATAATGAGAGAATTCATAATGCTAGACTTCATAACCACATAGTCATGACCTTGTGCCAAGATATGAAATATGATTTTTACCAGGCATTATGCCAAGACACTAATTTGTGTCATTAGACCTACTAATGCATGGTGGAGCAATAGCGGGCTCCACCTCTCACATACTAAGTCCAATTCATTCCTCAAATGAAAAGGTTTAAACATAATATAAACATTCGTACTAAAACTAGCATACAAAATGACAATACATTATCCATAAACCATGAATGTTATAAAAATAACACTTCTAAAGTCAACATGTCACAAATACTTCAATACAATATAGATGATTTTTATCCTAATAAATCTTCCTTGGTCAAGAAAAATATCTTGTAAAGGATGTTGACATAGTTTAAAATGATCAGTAAAAATCATTGAGATATATATCCATCTTTCTTGAAATCATTTAAAAGTCACATAATTTATAAAGGAGGACATTTAAAATAAAGTTTTGAATAAAGGAGTCCCATAACAATTTGAAACTTTTTAATGGAATTAACATTTTAAAACATTCATGTCCATATAAATAATTCTGTAAAACCATTTTGATATCATGGACATTAATGAGAAAGGTTTAGAGGAATAAATCTTAAAAACATTTAAAATAATGTTTTAGTAAACAATTCCCTTAAAAATAATCCCTTTGAAATTTTTTTATGAGACATGTACATGTATAATAAATATGTCCTAGTAGATACTTACGTAAAAACAACCTTAGATAATAAAGAGATCATGAAATTAACCCCTACCTAGCACTTTCCTTGGGTCAAGTGTACGTTTAACCTTCTATATAATGACTAATGTATTTTATTATATTATTCCAGAACCATATTCATATTTATTATATCATAAATTATTCATTTATGACTTTATAAAACCAATTTAATAATGATAACCATGTTAAATTTACATTTCAGGTAATACTCGCTTTCTTTATCATATGTGTTTTAACTTTTTATTCTTAATCGTATCATTTAGATCACGATTTGCATACATCCAAAATATAACACATTATTTATATAACAACTATATTTAGTATAAAAATATGTATAATAGATACATATATGAAATGTAAAACATCATTTATCGAGACAGTAGACCATACATATTCATAAACGCTGTTTTCGTTTACATATCTTATTGAATGAAACTATGTGAATAAGATATTTAAATACATACAGACAAACATATATATATGTGTGTGTGTGTGTTTCTTCAGTAGAATTATTATGTCATATATTTCATACTTATTAATAATATATATTTTACAATCATCGTTGAATGGTGAATGTGAAAATGAATCTCATCACATCATGGAGACGGTAATCCTTACGTTCGCACAAGACAATATCATCATATTGATGGTGAAATAATTTCTAATTGGATGTTATATCATCTATAAATAATTATTAAAATTTTATATTTATTATTTACATTATTTATACTCATTATTATACCCATCCAAATACTGAGGTGTTTGAATAACAAACTACACCACGATGTGGAGACGGTAAGTCATACGTACGCACGTATGGTGACATTGTCATTTGTAGGATGGATAGAATAATGAATATTGTTCTGACATTTTTATAATAACATCACATTATATATATGATACTGGAGTTATTATTTTGGAATGGAAACAACAATGAAAGTGGAATTGTAAGAAGAAAAGAACATGAAAGAGGTGATGAAATATTTACCTCTTCTTCTGGTTCTTCCTTTAGATTTGATCAAAAAGGAACATTAGGCTGGATTTATGACCAATAAATGGCCTCTAGTATTAGGGTAGGAATGTTGGGAGGATATTTGGTCAGCAGTTGGTAGAGTCAAATGGATTTGGAGGTGTGAAATTTAGATAAGGGGAAGTACCCTTTTATAAGAGATATGAGGGTTACTTTTGGAAAAGATTGAAATATTATTTTATAATTAAATATTTTTTGGTTTATAATGGCCCCAAATTGATTTATTTCTTGGAAAACATGCTTATGGGTTGAAAAAACCTGAACTAATAGGTTTTAGATATGTTTAGGTCACCATATTAACCTTATCTTGTAGATTTAACTCTTAGTTAAAAAGTTTGAAATTTACCATCTCTCCTTTTATTTTTATATTATATGGTTAATAAATTTACTATAACCAGACAAGAGAACCCCAAGTGGTTCATTATTAATATATATACCCTCATATAAGTCCTTTTTCAAAACCATATATTTTTAAGAACATTATATCACTTAATAATATAGTATTTTTTTTAAACTCAATTATGTCAATTTTGACACTATTTAGTATTTGGATTTTGTGAAAATCATAAAAGCATGCTTAATTCAAACAAAATTTATTTAATCAACCCCAATATGTCAAATTAACATTGAAAATTAGTGTAATTCATAAAAAGTCTCAAATTACCTGTATTTGGATATTTATAAAATCAATTGTTTTAATATATCATTAATAAGGTTATTACTGCATCATCATTATGTCATAAATAAATTATATTATTTAACGTTTAAAATTTATAAATAAAATACCAATAAGTAGGAAATGTTGTTATCTTTATAGAAAAAATTTATAGCTGAATTTATATTATGTAAATTTCTATATTAAAAATTTTTTAGTTATTAAACATTGAATTTAACCCTTTTAACTCTTCTTTAAATAAAATAACAATAAATGTCATAATCTTATCCAAGTAGACCAAAGGGGATAATATATTATTTATAAGGTTTTTTTGGTCTAATTATACTTATCAAA
Source organism: Viscum album (assembly GCA_963277665.1). NCBI lineage: Eukaryota > Viridiplantae > Streptophyta > Magnoliopsida > Santalales > Viscaceae > Viscum > Viscum album. Next base: position 1,334,167,048 of record OY728127.1, read on the forward strand.
TAAAATTATGACATGTGTTACTGTAATTATAATATTATTTTTACCCTTAATTACCCTATTTACTTTTAACCATGCTAAATAAAAGTCCAAAGTTACTATTCACCAAAAATTACTTCCATATTATTGTACAAAATTTTACTTACAGATTTCAAATGTGACTCTAGGATTTTTGAAATTCAAATCATAGAAGTGGAAAAATTATGTTTTATGTATATTTGAAAATGCTTCTAGAAGGTGAGTAAAATACTGTAAAATGTTCTATAAATTTTTATATATATAAAATTATTATAAAATGATTCCAATGAATTAAAATAAAAATATATAGGTATTATGTATCTATATTAACCCAAGAAATTAAAATAAAATAACTAATTATTTAAATAAAAGTGAGTTTTAAATAATAACGCAGTGTTCTTCAATATTCCTCAAAAATTGAAAGTTCTCACAAAAATACCAAAAAATTAGCCTAAGCTAATTATGATATTCCAATTTCAAAAATGATGTCTATTTTATCAAATTAAAAACATATAACATTCATTTGTTATCTTAAAATTAATTCTCATTGTCAAAACCAAAAAGCGGGTTTTTAAAAAGAAAAACTATCAAAAGAATGACATGTGTTTTTGTCAAATTTAAATGTGAAATTACTTAAAATGTCCTACATTGTAATAAATAATAAATATATAATATAATTATACTTCCAAAACATTCAAATGAATAATTTATTACTATAAATTAATTCTATTAAGAAATTGGTTTTCAATTAAAACATAGTATTTTTCACTATTCATCAAAATATGAATGTTATCAGAAATGTACCAAAAATTTATCCAAACTAAATTTATCTTTTCCGACTATAAAGGAGAAATTAATTTCATTAAATTTAATATATAAAAGTTTAAAATATTTGTTTTAAAAAGGGTTCTCCATTAAAAGGCTGCAAAATTGTATTTTTTTAAAAATACTTATTTTATTCGAAAAAAATGAATTAGTTCTTATATTACATCTAAGAAACACAAAATATGGATGTTAAAATTATATACGTTATATAATATTCAAAATTAAGTTAATTATATTCATAAAATATTTTTGAATGGTTTGTTTAGAAAGTTGTAGTGTGCTCGAACTCATTGTTGCGTGTAGCGCAAGCTATTGAATTACTTCAATAAGATAACGTACTATGAAAAATTGGGGTGTTACATTCTCCCTTCCTTTAATAAATTGTATCCTCTCAATTTGAAATTTTTCCAAAATAATAAATGGTTAAAAATAGAAAAATACCTTTGTGGAAACCCCATATCGGAAATTGGGTTAAAAAATTATACTTAGTGAGAGGGAAAGGGAAATAAAAAAGGGACCACCAAATTATGGTCTCGATTACAAGAAAATTGGTGGAAATCAGAGAAACATAATTGGTGGAAAATGTAAATATTTATAGGGATGGATTGAGGTCATCAATCATAATCAAGTGTAAAATTGAGGGCCTTAAATCCATCAATCTAAGATGATGTAAAATATCATCGGTTCAAAAAAACATAAGGTATTAGGATAACACATTTTGGGTTTTAAGATCCCTTCCCAAAAGTTTAAGAATTAATTTATTCATAGAATTAGAGATATATATATATATATGTACACTTGACAGGTACATTTTGATCCTTCAACTAATAACTACCACAAACACATCTTTCACTCTAAAAGATAATAGAATTCAAAATCATTCAATTTACCATAATATTATATAGTTAAAAAATGAATTTATATTCATTTTTAAGACTATTTAAAAAAACTACATTATACAAATTTGGATATCACGTAGGCCAGTTGTAGGTGATGCACCCTTGTTGCCCTTTGATTGCGAGTTCAAGTCTCATGACCTTTCCAGACGCAACGGGTTGTCAGCCAACCTCTAGGTTTTCCTTTTTATCGGAATCCAAAAATAATATCAAGAAATGATTTAACCATAAAAATGGTATCCAATGTCAAACATAATCGATTCCGACCATTAGACATATCCAAAATACTTCTGTCCAAACTCACCGTCCAAAATTTATAAAGAAGCTGCACACAATGAAGATCATTTTTTCCACGTAATAACATGTGAATACCTTCATCATGTATTCTTTTAAAACACTGTAATTACCAGAATTATAATATAAAATTATTTATAACATTCATTCTCCATTATTCCTTATAGAATACTCGATATACTCATTATATCCAAAAAATGTTGTAAGCTCCAAAATGGTGGAGTGTACCAATCATTAATCGGTTTCTCGGTAGTCCGGAATATCCTATATAATTTATCCAAATCCATCATATATTATTCGAAAATCACGTCCTTAGTATTAGAATCATATTAATGTTTATCCTTCTATCAACCATTTATTTTCCAAAAAATTACCTTCCATTGAGTCACTTTTCTTGGTTCCGCACAATGTTATGTCCTTAATGAAATAGTACTATAATAAAATCCTTATATAATCTATAATTCATATAAAATGTACAACATTAATACAATACTCAAATGAAAAAATAATTTAATAACAACATAAGAACTCTTAATCATTCCTCTTTTTCTTTGGTAGTATCATAACTTGATTGTTATCCAATATCAGCATTTGGGGTATACTCTGATGATTAGGATATTGATTCGCATAGTGTCCCAACTCCTTGCAGTTGAAGCATTGTACATTTAAAACCTTTTTCTTACCCTTGAAATCATGTACTTGGTGTCCTTTTTTTAACACTTATAAAAAACTCTCATTCCCTTCAAGCATTTACCAAGGGGATTCTTTCTACTGTTATCACTTATGAGGAAATACTTATTTCCCGTATTCCATTTATCCATTTATCTTTATACTATCCTTTTCTTCTATGGATTCCCTTCAAATCCATAGGACAAAGATAATTCTTTACTTGTATTATAAACAAATGATATTATTTCTACATATGATGATAATACATGGCATACTATTTCCTTTCTAAATGATTTTTAATACCTTGAAAGATATGATCCTTCCAACTCTTTGGATCATGTGTATTGCTGGAGTTCTTATTCTATCTACTGGGAACCATTTTTAAACAATGTAACACACTAGGTTAGTTTATAATAGCAATTCATAATTCCAAAATTTTAAAATACCAAACATAAATTGAAAAAAATTATTCATATAATCTATAATAATAAAAATGATTTCTTTGAATAAGTATTTACTCCTAAATCTGTCATAATGGCTTATAAGAAAAATGTGAATTATCCTAAGCATGTCCCCCAGGAGTGTCGTTACCAAGATGGTATCGAGGCCCCTTGTCGTGTACCAGGATACACAGGGTCATGCCCGAAACTCCTGGTCAGAGTTTTCACTCCAAGGTACATCTGTGACAGAGCTGCATCTACCTGATCGTATCCATATATGGATGTATTTCTTGGAAGATTCACAAAATCTCAATATTACCAAAATTCTAGGATGTTCTTCTTTGCTAATCCTCAAATTGTATCTTATGGTAATGTTCTCTAATCCATGTTTTTCTAAATCTATTTCCCATGGTTATTGCTAAACTTCCTATGATACCAACTACTATGCCTGAACCTAGTAGCCCAGAGTCGGTGCATTATTTTAATACATTGGCATGATTACAAGGAATCAAATCCTGAATGACTGACCAGTTTATCAGTCTTGAAAAATAGATTACATACATGAACATTACATTACACATTAGAAAATAAAACACAACGTAAATGATACTTTTGGGAATGCCATTAATCCCCTAGTTTAACCCTTCTTGTCAATAATAATACTCTTCTTGGAATCCCAGGAAAATAAAACATAAGAAAGGGGTGAGCTCAAATGCTCAGTAAGAATAAAAATATATTGGAAACTTTCACAAATAAGAATAAACATTTAACTCAATTTATAAGACTAAAACACAAGCCTTTTAAAATTAAACTTCATTATAATATGGAAAAGATAAATCCAATAATTCAATTTACTTATTCATATTGATATTCTACTAGTCAAATAATCCCATGTAATATCAATAGCCAATTTCATAATGATAGAATGCATAATGCCAGACTTCATAACCACATAGTCAAGGCCTTGGGCCAAGACGAAAAATATGATTTTTTAAAGCCTTCTATCAAAACACCAGTTTGTATCATGAGACCTATCTATGCATCAAGGAGCTATAGAAAGCTCCACTCGTCACTTACTAAGTCCAATACATTCCTCATATGAAAATCTTTAAACATAACATAAACATTCGTATTAAAACTAGAATATGAAATGACAATACTTTATCCATAAACCAAGAATGGTATAAAAATAACACATCCATAGTCAAACATGTCACAAAACCTTCAATTTAATATGTAATATTTGTATCATAATAAATCAACCTCGATCAAGAATAATATCCAGTAAATTATGTTGACATAGTTGAAAATGATCAGTAAAAAACATTGATATAAATATCAATTTTTCATGAAATCTTTTAAAAGTCACAAAATTTATAAATGGATTCATTTAAAAGATAGTTTTGAATCAAATTGTCCAATACCATTTTGAATCTTTTTAAAGGAATTAAAGTTTTAAATCATTCTTCTCCATATAAATAAATCATTAAAACCATTTCGAAAACATGGACATTAATGAGAAAGGTTTTGAAGAATAAATCTTTAAAACATTTAAATTGATATATTAGTCAAAAAACTACATTAAAAAGAATACCTTTGAAAACAATTTTATGAACCATGGACATTGATAATAAATTTTTCCCAGTAGATACTTATGTTAAAACAACCTCAGATAGTAAAGAGTTGTAAAATTAACCCTTACCATGAACTTTCCCCTGGTCGAGTGTACATTTATCCTCCTTTTTAATGATCATAGTATGCTATTAAATTATTCCAGAACCATATTCATATTTATTATATCATACATGATTCATTTATGACTTTATAATACCCATTTAATAATGATTTCCATGTTAAATTAACATTTCGAGTAATAATCACTTTCTTTATAGTACGTGTTTCAACTTGTTATTCTTGATTGTATCATTTTGATCAGGATTTACATACATCCAGAATATAACACATGATTTATATTTCATAATTATTTTTAATATAAATATGAGAAATATATAGATATATTAAATAGAATGCACCGTTTATTGAGATGGTAGACCGTACGTAAGCGTAAATGAGGTTTCCGTTTTCATATCTTATTGAACGGAACTAATTGAATAAGATATATATAAATACATACATAAATACATACATATATATATATTTATTTATGTTTTAAGTATAATTATTATGTCATATATTTCAAACTTATTAATAATATATATTTTTATAATCATCGTTGACTGGTGAATGTGGAAATGAATCTCATCGCGCTGTGGAGATGGTAATCTGTACGTAGGCACGAGTGAAAATATCATTATATTGATGGGAAAATCGTATGTAATTTTCTGGTATATAATATATACATAATCATTAACATGTTATATTTATTATTTAAATTAGTTATACTCATTATTATACCCATCCAAATGATGAACTGTTTTAATAACAAACTACACCACGATGCGGAGACGGTAAGCCGTATGTACACATGTATGGTGACATTGTCATTTATAGGAAGGATAGAAAATTAATATGGTTGTACCATTTTTATAATAACATAATAGTATATAAGTGATACTGGATTTATTATTTTTGAATGAAAACAACAAATAATGAGGACGTGGAAGAAGAAACGAACTTGAAAGTGGTGATGAAATATTTACCTCTTCTTCAGGTTCTTCCTTTTGATTTGATTAAAAGGGATACTTAGGTGGGCTTTAAGACCAATATAAGGCCACTATGATGAGAGGAGGAAATTTGGGAGGATATTTGGGTAGGATTTTTCTGAGTCAAATGGCTTTGGAGATGTGAAATTAAGAAAAGGGGAAGTACCCTTTTTTAAGAGAGGTGAGGGTCACTTCAAAAAAAAGTTTAAAATATTATTTTATAATAACATCATTTTCGGTTTCTAATGGCTCTGAATTGATTTATTTCTAGGTTAAGGTGGTTATGTGTCAAAAACCTCTCATAAAATAGGTTTTAGATAGGTTTAGGTTTCCATATTAACCTTATCTTTTATATTTAACTCTTAGGTAAAAAGTTTGACATTTACTCTGTCTCTTTGTATTGTTATATTATATGGTTAATAAACATACTATAACAATCCAATTGGACCACAAGTGTTCATTATTAATATATATAACCTTTTCTAAAATATTTTGAAGAACCGTATATTTGTTAGGAATATTATATCAATTAATAATATAGTATTTGTTTTAAAAACTCAAATATGTGAATTTTGGCACTATTTTGTATTTGGTTTTTGTAAAAATAATAACAGCATTATTACTTAGAAAAATATTTATTTAGTCAACCCTAACATATAATATTATTCTGAAAAATTTGTGGAATTCATAAAAAGTGTCAAATTACATTTATTTTGATATTTATAATATCAATTATTTTAATCATTCATTATTTAGGTAATTACTACACCATCATTGTTTCATAAATAAATTAAATTATTAAATGTCCAAAAATTAAAAATAAAATACCATTGTGTAGGAAATTTTGGTTAATTTCTAATTAATATTTATAGTCTAATTTATCTTATGTATAACCCTATATTAAAAATGGTTTAGTTGTTAAACATTGAATTTATATCTTTTATCTCTTCTTCAAATAAAATAATAATAAATGTCATAATCTTGTCCAAGTGGACCAAATGGGGTCATATATTATTCATAATGTTGTTTTTGGTTGAATTATGCTTACCCAAAAGAATTAGGACATGTTTTAGGGTAATTATAATATCATTTTTACCCTTAATTACCCAATTTACTTTTAACCGTGGTAAATAAAACTCAAATGTTATTATGCCCCAAAAATTATTTTCATCTTATTGAACAAAATTTTACTTACTGATGTCAACTGTGTCTCTCTAATTTTTTAAAATCAACTCACAGAATTGGTAAAATTATGTTTTATGGAAATTTGTAAATGCTTCTAGAGGTAGGTAAAAGATGGTAAAATGTTCTATAAAATTTTATATATCTAAATTTATTATAAAATGACTCAAATGAATTGCTTTGAAAATATATAAGTATTATGTATCTATTTTGTCCTAAAATAAATTAAAATAAAATTAATAGTTATTTAAATAAAAATATGGTTTTAAATCATAACGAGGTGTTCTTCACTATTCATCAAAAATTGAATGTTTTCAAAAAAATACAAAAAATTTACCCAAAGTTAATTTTGATATTCTGAATTCAAAAATGATGTCTCTTTTACCAAATTAAAAACCTATAAGTATCATTTATTAATTTAAAATTAATTCCTATTGTCAAAACCAAAAAGTGGGATTTTAAAATGTAAAAACTATCAAAATATTGACATGTGTTTTTCTCAAATTTAAATGTGAAATTACATATAATGAACTAAATTGTATTAAATGATAAAATATAATCTAATTATACTTAGAAACCATTTAAATACATAATTTATCACTATAAATTATTTCAATTAAAAAATTTAATTTCAATTAAAACATAGTATTTTTCACTATTAATCGAGCTATGAAAGTTATAATAAAAGTACCAAAAAATTATCCAAACTAAATTTTTATGTCCCTCTTCTAAAGAATTATTTAATTTCATTAAATTTATTATATAAAAGTTTCAAATATTTCTTTTAAAAATGGTTCTCCATTAATAAGAGGTAAAATTGCATTTTTTGAAAAATACTTATTTTATTCGAAAAAAATGAATTTGTTCTTATATTATGTCTAAGAATCACATAATATGGATGTTAAAATTATATAGAGTATTTAATATTCAAAATGTAGTTAATACTATTCATACCCACTTTTTTAACGGTTATTTTAGTAAGTTTTGGTGTGCTCGAACTTAGTGTTTCATATAGCGCAAGCTATTGAATTACTTTAATGAGATAACGTACAATGAAATCTTGGGGTGTTACAAAATGAATAAGGGAAAATAATATCATGAGACTATACAATATATTTGGTATTTTAATTAAATTAAATACATGATATTTATTTTAATAAATGAAATACTGAGTAATACATCATTATATGTAAGATCTACCTTCCTCTAGAGATTATGTTACACACAATAGTGACTTTCCTTGATATATTTCATTACACCCAGGACCGAGTTTCACCAAAAAAAGATATATTTTTAAAATATATTTATTTAATATAATATGATATAAACTAGATTTTATGATAAAGGTTATGTTTATTATTTACTAAATTTTGGAAATTTATGGTTAATATAAATATAAAATTAATTCATTGGTTAACAATTATTGAGAAATTAAAATAAGAACAAATTTGATGTAAAAAGAATTATTTTTATTTTTATGCTTCCAAAATCAGTTTTCTCTTATCAAAAATAATTAAATATGATTTATATAATTTCATTAATTAAATAAATGTGTTATATAGTAAATAAAATATTTTTTATATTCATCCATTGGGTTTTATAGTCATATTATTAGAACAAACTATATTTTACAACTAAAAACCTATATTTCTATAAAGGAAATTTTACCACCTTTTAATGGGTAAACCATTTTAAAACTAAAATTTTAAACTTTTATAGATTTAATATGTTATAATATATTTAATTTTATAAATAGAATCTTCAAAATTAGGTTTGGGTGATTTTTGGATATTTTTCTGTAACATTTAATTTTTTAACAAATATTTAAAAATTGAGAATTATTATAAAAAACTACTTTTTCATCTAATTCATTTTAAAGGATAAGTTATAAATTTATTTTTTTTTTATGTTTAATTAGATCTAATTTATATAAATTAATACAATTTATGTCATTAGATTAAATTTAATTTTAAAATTGATTATAAAAATACAGAAACAACTGGTTGTTTTTACTTTAAAAGACCACATTGTCTTCATTCCTGTAAGATTGAATTTAATTAAATTTCTTCCATTTATGTGATTGGAATTTGGTTAAAATATATTCCCCATTTGGAATTATAGTAATTAATAATTTCTGGTACGGTTAAAGAAAATTACCAAAATGGTTATTGAATGGGATTAAAAATAATTACAACGATAAAGGTTTAGTTAAGCGTAATAAGGGAGTAGTCCTTAAACATAAGCCCAAAAATGACATATATAGATTTATAATATTTATTTTATGGACATATATCTACCCTATTCTATATTCTCTTAAATTGGGTCCATTATTTGATAAACTTTCAACCTGAAAAATGTTCCTGGAATTCCATTGTATAAATATTACAAGAGTGCCACTCCTCCACTATAAAATAAAACTATTATCCTCATTCCTCACCCCACACAAACCAATTATCTTCAAACAATATATATCAATATATCTAGAAAAAATCCATCCCTTGGACTTTGAATCCTCCCTTTGGGTAGAAATCCATCTAAGGAATCCCTTTGGTATAAACCAAAAGGAGTACCTGATTTTTAAGGTATAACTTTTGAACAATCAGTTTTACTTAATTTACCTATCCACCAACCAAAATTAACTTTTTCGGTGTCCTTATAATTACACCAGTATCTTAAATATTTTTTATGTTGTTTTATTAATGGTTCTATGAACACTAACACACAATTATATCTAATGGGTAATGAACATAATGTTTATGTGTATGACGAACTACTGCCTCACTAAATAAAGAGTGTTCATTCTTCCATTACCTCCTCACATTGTGTTAATTATTTATGACACTCTATTTATATATATTACATAATATATTTATTATTTTTATAATATTATTTATTATTTTACAAAAAATGCCTTTATACATTCAATTTGTGTAAAAATGATAATATTGTTTGTGGAAATGTGGACTAATGCCCCCTCAAGTGATGAGATTCATTCAGATGATATATAGAATTTATAAAGTTTGGTATGAATTAAAAATAATTTAAACACACAAAATACATATTAAATTAATATCATAATTAATTTTCCTTAAATATAATATACACTATTTTCTTTATTAAACATTCAGACACTTAAAAAGATATAACATTATCTATTTTTGCATGGACTACCACCTCCTTGACATGATTTGATTCCCTTTTATTCACAATAAGTATATATAAAAGTATATATTATTATATAACATGGTATTTAGGATTTAATTATCATTCTTCAGTTATATATTTTTACTTACCTTCTTTCCATAATGATCGTTGAAAAAATTGAATGTTACTCATTGTGTGTACGACCTGCCATCTCTATGATCATAACGTTGATAAATTATTCATAAAAATATTTAATTATTGTTTTTAAAAGCTTAATTGGTTTATAAATATGATTTTATTTCATTATTATTATTCTAGATATGTTATATGTGGAACCATTTGACCATAGTGACCAACCAAATTAATTTTTGACACATAAACATAATTTGGTCAAAACACCGAAAGAAATTAATTGTTTATGTAATTACACACAACCTGATAAAAATGAAATAAAACTAATTATATAAAATAAAAATGTTCTGAAGAAATTATAATATTAACATATGTTTAGTATACATTAAATTAATAGACATTCACCTAAAAATGAATCTCAGGGTAAGGGATTTTAATCTCTCTTTTTTACTTCTCTGATATAAATATCATGTTCACCACTTAATTCTTTTTTGTTGTATATATACAGCCCATTTTTATATATTAAACCATGAATTCATTTATCTTAATGGTATTTAAATCTTCCCTTTAATATTATTTCTTCATAATGTTTATGATTTAATATGATTAAATGTGGTATGAGACACTTTGAAATGGTTAAAGATTATTTTCCTCAATAATATCTTTAACTATCTTTCAATGGTATTTACATTAAAGGAAATTATATGAAAATTTTTCTATAAAACCTTTCATTTTCAACTACATTGGTTATTCATGACATTTTTCAAGTTCTAGAACCATTTTTAAACTCTTTGGAATTCAAAATACTTTTGAAAATGTTTTTTAGAAAACCCAACATTGTTTCTCTCTTCAGTTAGAGAACCTATTTTATTCAAGGAACCATATTTTATTAAAATTATTTAAAATATGTTTTTAAAAAGATTTTCTCAATAAATTTTTATCCTATTGTCTTTTACAAATATTTAAAAAGGAATTTTCTTGTTTATTTCCAAACAAGACATTTTCCTAACCTTTAACTGTGAAAAATGAATGTTATTTTTACCAAATATGGATTATATGGATTTTCCTTCCATCATTTCATTTAAAGATTCAGGTTCAAGTTTAAAATAATACTTTTTGAAAAAAAATGTTTTCTAATGTGATTTTATAATAAAAAAATTTCCAATATTTTTTCATAATAATAGGATATTTCCCCCAATAATATTTTTTGAAATATCATTTTATGGTATTTTTATTAATTAACAATAATAGCCCGTTATTATTTCTTCACTTGGGATTTGTTGTGTTGATAATATCTTTATTCATCCTATATATGGTTTATTATGTATTTAACAAAGGATGGTATCTTAAACCACTTCCTTTAATCATTTGTTATTCCACCTGAAATATTTAATCTTTTATAATCATTGAACAGTGAATTTCCACCTAATTATCCCGTTTATTTATCATAGATATTTCTATTAACTAAACCATATAACATTTTACATACTATGTATAATTTTAATTGTAACACCCTGTGATTCCATGATACGTTTATTTTAAAATATGTTCATTAGCTTGTTTCGTACACTACACTAAGATAATATTGTACTATAACGCCCCGACCCGAGTTACCCAGAGTTGGTGCATTATTTTGTATCATTGGCATGATCAAAAAATATCATGTCTCGAAAGATCGATTAGTTTTGTAACCTTGGAATCACTAGATACATTCGTAAATGTTAAATTACGTCATAGAATGAAAAACTATAATAATATAGTCTCCATGGTCCACACTCATATCCACGTAAAACTATCCCTGCAGGTCACTCATACAATATTTCTTCACATCTTGGGACGAATAAAACATAGAAATGGGTGAGATCAGATGATCAGTAATTATAACAATATAGTGGAAACTTTCATTAATAAGGATAAAAATTTAAGGTAATGTATAACTAAAACAAAAGCCTTTTAAACATGAACATCAGCATAATATAGCAAAAATAAAATGAAGTAATGTCATTTACTTGTTCACATGGATATTCTACTAGTGGAATAATCACATGAAATATCAATAACAACTTTTATAATGATTGAATTCATAATGACAGACTATCATAACCATATAGTCAAGGCCTTATGCCAATACTACAAATAAGATTTTGTCAAGCCTTGTGCCAAGACACTAGTTTGTCTCATGAGAGTTACCGATGCATCAAGGAGCTATAGCGGGCTCCAGCCGTCACTTACTAAGTCCAATGCATTACTCATATGAAAAGGTTTAAACATAACATAAACATTCGTATTAAAACTAGAATACGAAATCTAAATAATTAATCCCTAAACCATGAATGGTATAAAAAATAACACATCCATAGTCAAACATATCAAAAACCTTCAATACAATATAGAAGATTTATATCATAACAAATCATCTTCAAACAAGTTTAAAATCCATCAAAGGATGTTGACAGATGAAAACAATGTTTAAAACTCTTTGAGAGAAATATCCCTTTTCCATGAAAACATTTAAAAGACACACAACTTATAAAGGAAGAAATTTTTGAATCAAAGTGTCCCATACCACTTTGAAACTTTTGAAAGGAATTAACATTTTAAAAACACTCATGTCCATATAAATAAATCCTTAAATCCCATTTTGAAGACATGGACATTAATGAAAAAGATTTATAAGAATAAATATTTAAAACATTTCAAATTATGTTTTTGTAAAAAACATTCCATAAAAGAATCCCTTTGAAAACTCTTTCCTGAAATATGGACATAGATAATAAATATGTCCTATGAGATACTTACGTAAAAACAAACTTAGATAATAAAGAGATTGTGAAATTAACCATTACCAATTTGGTAACATACGAAACATACACCCCATGAAAGAGTTATCATACAATGAATATGTAAATACATATAAATAAATTTGTATTACCCAAAGAATACAATTATGGGCATTATATACACCACACAAAAGGTAATAGTGGCAATATGGCATGAATCTCACGGGAATAACGAGTGAGATGAAAACACCATACCTTGTAATTTTCCTTGGTTGATGGTAGTTTAACCTTTTTTATAATGGTGAAATAATTGTTATTAAATTATTAAATAATCAAATATGTTAATATGATATCATATATGATCTTTTAACATTGATTTGTTAATAATATCTTAGTATTATCACTGTTTTGGGTGTTAACTTACTCGTATTATTTTATATTTTTTGTTACAGAAGTCGTGTTTGTTATGGATAGGTTGAATATTATTTGTCACACCCAAACTTTTAAGATAATATTATTTTATGATTTCATCAGATTTTGAAACTTTCTATTGAGCTGCGACCAAGTCTCTTTGAAATTTTTTCATTTTTTTGACGAATGAATGCTTCGCCCATAACATCGTCTGATGCATGGCATGCCGTATTAAAATCTGCACGACTTTTCTCAGGTCACCGTGCGGCCTTCCTCAAGACAAATAAATAAAATGAGTATTAATGATGTATTTTAAAATTATAATTATTGTAATTATTATTATTATTATTATTTTCACCATGTTTATTATAATTTTTATTATGATTATTAATAATAATATTATTATTGTTTAGTATAAAATATTTATATGTAAGTTATTATTATTATTATTATTATTATTGGAGTTTATTAAAATCCTTTTTAATTTTATTATTATTATTATTTATTAATGTTTTATTTATTTTATTTTCTTTTATTTTCTTTTATTTTCTATCTTATTTTTTTCCCTTCTTTTCATGATTTTTTCTTGTTGTTCGTCCCCCCTGGGTGTCGTGAGCAGTGCCCCCTCCTCTTTTTCGCCTCAAGATACCCCCACCCTCACTCCCCGCTCGCAACCCTAGCTGGTGCTCCCTTCCTCCCCTGTATTCCCTTCTCCGGCGAACCCCCCTTCTCCCACCCTCCCTCTCGCAGCCTGCCTTCGGTGAGCCACCACCATCGCACCCCACGACCAGTGACCTCCCCTTACTACTCAAGCGCACCCCATGACCAGCAGCCTCCCCTTCCTGCTCACGCACACCCCGTGACTGGCGGCTGCCCTCCTGCTCGCGAAACACCCTCCCCCTCATGTGACTCCACCAGCACGCAACACCTCCGGCCAGACTCCCCCTATGTGCATGACCCCCAACATGTAACCCTTCTTATCGCACTCAACAAACCTCCAATAATTCCTTCCACAGGTGTGTTCCACTCTGACGGGTTGTTTTCATCCTGTAGTAGAGTTTCATATTATGTTTTTATGTTTTTAGGGTCTCTATTTTGGTTTTATTTTGTTGTTTTTTGTTCAAATGCTTAAATTAGGGTCAAATTGTGGTTTCTTGTGGTGTATTTGGCATGCGATCAATTTTTTGCGTTGGAATTTGATGTTTCGACACCGATGGTAAGTGTTTCTGCATATAAGTTTTGTTTGATGAATTAATTTCCTTGTTTAATTAATTTTCAATGTTCTTTAATTAATTTTTTGAGTGAAAATTGTGTATATTTGGTGAATTATTTTACTTTATTAAATAAATTTGGTGTTATGTGATTGATCCGATTAGAGTGAAACTAGTATTGATGAAGTTCAGTATGCCTTGGTATTTTATAGCGTGTTTGTATATAATGGGGTGTGTTTTTGAGGAAATCCCATGTTGCGTTATTTTATGTTAATTTATAAATCATGAAGTTGGTTATTTAAATTTTTGTAAGTGATGCGAATGATGTTTCGAAAGGTATTAGTGTGATTTTGATTTTTAAAAAGAAAATGGATTTGGGTGTTTTTGAGGTATGTCCTTTGTTGAATTATTCATGGTTATTTTATGACTTCTGGAATTGATTTATTTAAGGACATTAAAGCCGCGAATCTAGTTATGCTTGAGGGTTGGGTGCGTTTGCTTTTGCTTGTACTGGTTTTAGGCATTGCGCGTCAAACTTTTCTGTTGAAAACCCATGCTGAATTGTTTATTAATGATTCTTTTTTACTATGCAGTTCATCTATTAAAATGTGTGTAGGCTGTAGTTGGTGTTTTGGTGTTGCATCTTGGCTCATTTGGTTTCAAAAATGATGTTTTGAATGTTTTTCTTTTGGGTCGAACCCGTGATGCATTATTTTGAAATGTTTTGTAGATTTTTCAAGTTTTTTAGTTGTTTTATTAAATTATATGTGTAGTACGTTGGGCTATTCTTCAATCTTTTTTGGTCGCGTGTGTCGGGGCATCCTACATGTACATGCATAGGGTAAGACACGTATATATATTTTCCCTCTTTTTACATATTCCCTCATGGCACGGGGAATATGTGTAATGCAGCTAGGGGTGCGTATATATATATATATATATATATATATATATATATATATAAATACTTGTGTGTGTGTGCTCTAAGTGATGATTCTATTGGCCATCGACAGATAGCAACAAGTTTGAGGTAGGTTCTCTATGTCTATGCCTTTAATTTGAGATTCATAATTGCTTGCTTGTTTTAAAAATATGTTTTAAAATTATTCTATATACACATGCTATGAAATCAGGTTACAGTTGCTATAATTGATTATGCCTTTTCTTTGTAAACTGAAATGTATTTTTAATGATATTGGTCTTAAGTGACCATTCTTGAAAATTTTATTTCCTAATGTGATTTTGAATTGGAAATGTGTATTTCCAAAGGTGTTTGGACTTTTGTTCAGTTAATTGTAAAAAGTATTACCTTTATGTAATAAAGACTATGTGGAACCTTAAGAATGTTTTATGGAAAATAAAAACCTCTCTTGAGCCACGCCCCCTTGGTTTTAGAAAATTATTTTTATGTTGAAAGTGTTATGATATGCCAAACGTTGAAGTTTATGCATTGTGTGATGTGAAAGAGGGGGAATACGCTTAAATAAGAAGAACAGTGGTGAGAGGTTGAATTATTTTTTGATATATAAAATGTTATGTTCATATATGTTTTCATGATAATGAAAAACACACCACCACTTGAAATAGAGCACAATGGGAAACTCAGGTATCTAGGTGGGTGGCCAGGAATAGTATGCTAGATGACTTGGAAGGGGTTCATCCCAGTTTTTCAAACAGGATTGACGCAACAACACTAATTAAACATATGAATTTCTGAGGGTTGTGGCCTTCTAAGCCACGTTTTTTTAGGGTTGTGCTCTTCTAATCAACGTTTCAACGGGGTACGAGGTCTCTAGGTTCCCACTTGTTCTATCTACCTATAGGGATTACCCATGGTGCTCATTTGTGACATGCTACTTGTGACATAACTTTCTTTTCAGTTGTTTCATAGTTGATGTCTTGTTTGTGAAAACCATATTTTAATCCAAACTGGTTTCTGTTCATTTATTTTAAACGTTAATGCATGCTTGGAACCTATTTTGAAAATTTAGTGGTAGTGAAATTATATGTCCCGGACCTTAAAACATACTTAATATTGAATTAAATGAATAATTCACATTAAGTATCTTTTCAGGTTTCGAGTTTTAGAGAATTTGGACATAACTATTACATCTCAAAAGATTACAAAGTAGACACTTCTACTAAGATTCCATAAAATAAAAACTCTTAAAAAGAAACATGTCTACTTCCATTTTTTAGATAGCATGACATTCCCTTGATCCCATCCTTGACCCTATTCCACATTAAGTCCTATGAAAAACATTTCAAAAAAACATGGGGTGAGAATAAAAAGCTCAGTAAGGGATACACAAAGAATGAAAACTGTTAGTTTTTCAAACAACAAGTAAACCATTTATACATTATCAATGTAATACCTTTCACCTTTATGAAGTTGTAAAAACTATTCAATGAATAAAAGATCATTACTTACCCTTTTGTAACAAAAATATTACCATAAAACCCATATAAAGAACACATAACATATAAACGTAACTTGTGACATAAACATACTTAAATGGAATAACCATACGGTTGACTTCCACATATACTTAAATGGAATTTACATATGGCTGACTTCCATACCCAATGAATTGGAGGTTATAACATAACCACCCGTCCTGGTATTAATGGCACCACCCGTTATATGGTTTATCATGTAACCACCCGTCAAATTTCCAAGTACCATTACAAAATGATAACACATAAAACAATTATAAAGGAAAGAAAACATTTCCACATTTCAAGCACAACATATCACTTAAATATATTGACATAACAAATCCATTATCAAAACCATTTTTAATACCAAAAAAGATTATATGGTATTTATTTACTTTTAAAAATATAATAGCTTGTTGAGGAAGCCAAAGATCAAATAACACTCGCGGCGGCGGAAAGGTCATTGTCACCGTGTACGTTAAAAGAAACATTCCTTTTGGTCATTTTGTAAAACGCTTCATAGAAAAATATTCATTTTGTATAAAATTAAAATTCAAAGGGGTTTATACACCATATATAAGGAAAGGCTTTTATTAAAACAAAATATGCCTCAATGAAAGGAGATTGAGATGAAGTCCCTTACCTTGTGTCTGACGTGACTCGATTTCTCTTTAATCTTTTGAATAATAAACTAGTATTAATTTCTACTTTATTAAGAACTTTTTTCAATTTTAGAAATCCTTTTATATAACTTATTTCCATGTGATAAATGTTATGTAATCATTTAATTTAATAAAGTTCATTTTTTGATATTTGGTACTTAAGTCAACAATGGACTTCTTACAGTTACATGTTGTTTATGTGGTCAAAGGTTCATTATATCCAGAATCATATTCATGATATGGATATCATATATATAATATATATATATGGCATATACATGTATTTAAAATAATACATAACATTTAGAGGTTAGAAATGAAATGCATCGTTCATGGAGACGGTAAGTCGTATGTACGCATGAACGCTACATTCATTTCTATATCATATTTAATGGAGTGAAATCATAATTATATAAAGTTATATTATAATTACAGTATAATATCATATATAATATCATTTACTCCTTCCTTTATACATCCCACATATGGTATTAATGAATCAAATCACTTTGAGGGGGTGGTAGTCCGCACTTCCTAAAATGAAATTATCGTGTTTACCCATAATGGAAACCATAAAGGTATGCCATAAATGAAAAATAAACAATCTTAAGTAAAACATAAAAATATTATATATCATATATAAATACAGTGTCATCTTAATGGCTACCTTTGATGGTGTTAAAAGAATATTGAACAATCATCGTTTCGTGAGGCAGAAAATCACCAACCACAGAAATAGTATGTTCTTTTACCATTAGACAATGGTGTATGTAGTTGTAGATCTAATACATCTCATAACCACATCCTAGTATATTTGATATACTATATTTGTTACAAAATAAAGGAATAAAAAGAGTTTATGGGGTTGGACAAGAAAAATAAAACATAAGAACACTAGAGAAGACACTACCTTTAAAACGGGTAACTCTTTTTGATTTGAGCTCAAAGGCTTCCTTGGAAAGACTTCGTCCCAAATTTAGGCTTCTAAGAGTAAAATAGGGATGTGGAGAGACAAAATGGTCAGGGTTTGGCTGAACCAAAGGAATGAGAGGTGTGGGTAAGGTGGTAGAGGTGGGGGCCTTTTATAAGAGGAGAGGAGGGGCACTCTTGGAATGTTATAAAAGGATACATTATTATAAAATGTTTTTCAGATTTTAAAGGTCCCAAAATTATATATTTATAGGATAAGGTGATAAGAGTTATAAATACACCCATCCAATAGGGTTTTTACAAGTTTAGGTCTTATATTTTACATTATCTCTTCATTTTATTTAAATAATTAAATAATGATGTAATCGCTTCATCATCATGGTGTCTTAAATAATTTAATTTATTTAATATTTAAAAATTATAAAAAAAATATCATGATGTAAGAAATATTTTTATCTTTCTAATGAATATTTATAGTAAAAAATATGACTTTTATAACCCCATTTATAATTTTTTTAGTAAAACAACTCAGGCTTGTGACATTTTTATTTTAACATTAAATAATAAGTTATTAATGACTTTTTCCTACAAAAGTGGCTCCATGGGGTCCCCAAGTTGACCCATGGATTTTCTTGGTTGTCCATCACACATCCAATAAGGTTAGGACATGTTTCAAGGTCATTTCATATTATTAAAACATTATTTTTACCTTAAACTACACTAACTACCTCTAATCGCGATTAAAAACATAAAAGTTACTATTCACCAAAAATTATGTTAATCCCATTGAACTAAATTTTACTTCTTAATGACAACCATGTATGTCAGATTTTTGATATTTAATACACAGAGGTGGTAAAATTTTATTTAAACAAAAAAAATCAGTTTTTTAAGTACCACGGAGTTGTTTCACTATTCATCAAAAATTGAAGTTTTTCAGAAAAATACCAAAACATCACCCTAAGATATATTTGATATTCCAAATTCAAAAATGTTTTATATCATAAAAAATTAAAATCATATAAGTTACATTAATTAATTTAATAATTACTTTCCACTATCATGACAAATAGCGTGTTTTTATGAAACAATATATATCAAAAGATTGACACTGTTTTAAGTCCAATTTCAAAGTGAAATAAATTCCAATGACCAATATTGGATTAAATGGTAAAAATATATTCTAATTTCACATTAAAACCAATTAAAAATATAATATAATCATATAAATAAATTATATTTAAAATATGTTTTGAATTAAAATACATCATTTTTTACTATTCATTAAAAATTGATCTTTTTCGGAAAAATGCCAAAAATTTACAAAAAGTAAATTTTGATGTCCTGATTTAGACAAGAGATTTATTTGGTCCAACAAAATGTATAAGTGTGACCAAAACAATATTTAACGAGGGTTTACCATCAAAAGGTTATGGTTCGACCTTTTAGTGAGTATTATATTATCTATGCCTAAAATTGAATTCTTTTTCTTATTTTAATCAATTATCTTTTATTGGATAAATGTAAAAACATTTAGAAAACTGATATAATCATATTCTAGTTATTTCAATTCATTCCCACCAATACAACAACTATGTGTTAACTACCATTTAAAATAATATTATTATATTACTAGTGTGCAACGTAAGATTTCAAAGAAACTCATTGTTGAATATCGGGTACGCTATCGAACATAACAACCCCTTTAAAGTAAAATTATTATTTAATTCACAAATATTAATAAATATGAAAATGTATTATTCTTTATTTACCTTGGATGTTACATCCTTACCCCTTTTGGGAATTGTGTCCTCACAATTTTATTCACATATCAAAATAACTGGGGGTATTTATCCCTCATAGCATTTTCAGATTTCCACGTTGCCTCTTAAACGATATAGTTTTCTCACAAAACCTTTACCTGGTGAATTACCTTATTTCGCAACACTATCTCTCTTCGGTTAAGAATCTAGACTGGTTGTTCTTCATAAGAGAGATTCTCTTCCAACTGCACTACCTCTGGGCTCAAAACATGAGATGGATTTGGCATATACTTTCTCAACATCGAAACATGAAAAAAATTGTGTACTTGAGATAAACTCAGAGGTAACGCCACTCGGTAAGCAACTAATCTAACTCTCTCTAGAATTTCATATGGTCCAATGAACCTTGGACTTAGCTTTCCTTTCTTACCAAATCGCATCACACATTTCCACAATGAATCTTCGAGAAAAACACGATCACCTACCTCGAAAGATAGATCCTTCCTCCTGTGGTCTGTAAAACTTTTCTGTCTGCTCTGAGTTGTACTCATGTGTTTCTGAATCAACTGAACATTTTCTGCCATCTCTTCTACCAATTCAGTGCCCATCAGCTTCCTTTCACCCACTTTATCCAAAAAAGCTGGAGTTTGACACCGCTTCCCATATAATGCCTCAAACTGTTCTATCTGTATACTGGAATGAAAACTATTAGTATATGAAAATTCAACCAAAGAAAGATGTTGGTCCCAAATTCCATGATAATCCATCGAACAAGCACGTAGCATATCCTCCAATATCTGAATTGTTTTTTCGGACAGCCCATCTGATTGAGGATGAAATGTTGTACTAAAATTTAATTCAGTACCCAACGACTTCAGAAGGCCTTTCCAAAAGTTAGAAGTAAATCTTGGATCACGATCAGATACAATGGATATGGGAACTCCATGCAACCTAACTATCTCTTTAAGATAAAATTGAGAAAGTTCATCTAGAGATAAAGTATCTCGAATAGGAAGGAAATGATCAGATTTAGTCAAGCGATCAATAATAACACATATTGCATTATTACCTCGAGATGTATTCGGTAATCCCACAACAAAGTCCATGGATATATTTTCCAATTTCCACTCTGGCACTGGTAAAGGCTGAAGCATCCCTTTTAGTTACTGTCGCTCTGATTTAGCCTACTGACAAGTCAAACACTTCACAGTAAAATTAGAACTATCCCTTTTCATTCAATCCCACTAGTAATACTCCCGCACATATCTGTACATCTTAGTACTACCAGGACGAACTGAAAACGGGGAACTATGAGCCTCACATAACAACTCATTCTTCAACTGTGAATCACCTGGCACACATAATCTCTTCCCAAACCACAAAACAAAATCATTATCTATATTATATTCAGGAAACTTACCCTTCTGAACCAGATCTACCTTTTTCTGCAACCTACTGTCTTTCTTCTATGCTTGCTTAATTTTTTCTGATAGAGATCTTCTCACTGATACCTAAAACAAAACAGAAGAACTTCCTGCACCAAAAACTTCTATGCCAAAGTTCATCAAATCAAAAACCAAGGGATCTCGTTCCAAACGTAGCACAGTGAATGAAGCATTACTTTTTCGAATCAAATCATCACCCACTTTATTTTCTTTTCTCGAATGGTAATGAATTGTACAATCATAATCCTTGATTAATTCTAGCCATCTCCTCTGTCTCATGTTAAATTATTTCTGAGTGAATATATACTCTAAACTTTTGTGATTAATATATATTTCACACTTTACTCCATACAAATGATGCCTCCAAATTTTTAAAGCGAATAAAATAGCATCTAATTCCAAATCATCTGTAGGGTAATTTACCTCATTAATTTTCAACTGATGTGAATCATAAGAAATTACCAGATCATTCTGCATAAGGACACAACCAAGTCCCTTCAACGAAGCATCACTGTATATAAAAAACTCACCATTCCTGGAAGGAAGTGCCAAAAATGGAGCCTTCACCAATCTTCATTTCAACTCCTGAAAACAATCATCACATTCTTTTGTCCAGATAAACTTAACACCCTTCCGAGTTATCTTAGTCATTGGACTAGATAACCGTGAAAAATTTTCAAAAATCCTTCGGTAGTAACCTTCCAAACCAATAAAACTATGGATCTCGGTTACATTTGTGGGTCTTGTCCATTCTTCAACAACTTTTGTTTTATCAGGATCAACAGTTATGCCATTTTTTTAAACAATGTGACCAAGGAAAGAAATTTGTGGTAACCAAAACTCACACTTGCTGAATTTTCCATACAGTTTCTTTTCTTTTAAGGTTTTCAAGACAACACTTAAATGACTTTCATGCTCCACATTAATTTTAGAAAACACCAAAATATCATCAATAAAGACAACCACCATTTATCACCTGATTCAACTGAGCCATCACTGTTATAAACTACTAAATTTTGATTCTGACCATCTTCAGTTGCTGATTCGTAAGGTCATTCTCCTCTGTATTCCTTCCCAGAAAAGATGCAATGTTTCCTTTACGAAAAATAATTCTTAACAAAGAAATATATTAGAATAAGCAACATGGTAATCTATAAATTCTATATGATTTCAATATTAACATAAATTAATTTACGGACATTAATTTAACAATACCCTAACTCCTAAAGTTGTCTAAACCGACCTCTGATACCAACTATAAGGCCTTGGAATTAAACCAAACATAATATTGAATTAAATGAATAATTCACATTGAGGATCATTTAGGGTTTAGAGTTTTAGATAATTAGGATATAAATATTACATCTCAAAAGATTAAAAAGTAGACACTTCTACTAAGTTTCCATAAAATAAAAACTCTTAAAAAGAATCATCTCTAGTTCCATATTTTAGATAGCATGACTTTCCCTTAATCCCATCCTTGACCCTATTCCACATTAAGTCCTGTGAGAAACATTTCAAAAAAACTTGGGGTGAGCATAAAAAGCTCAGTAAGGGATACACAAAGAATGAAAACTATTGGTTTTTTAAACAACAAGTAAACCACGTATACATTATCAAAGTAATACCTTTCACCTTTATGAAGTAGTAAAAACTCTTCACTGAATAAAAGATCATTACTTACGCTTTTTTAACCAAAATATTACCATAAACCCCATATAAAGAACACATAACATATAAAGGTAACTTGGGACATAAACATACTTAAATGGAATAACCATACGGTCGTCTTCCACACATACTTAAATGGAATAGCCATACGGCCGACTTCCATACCCAATGCATTGGAGGTTATAATGTAACCACCCATCCTGGTATTCATGGCACCACCCATCATATGGTTTATCATGTAACCACATGTCAAATGTCCAAATACCATTATAAAATCATAACACATAAAACAATTATAAAGGAAAGAAAACATTTCCACATTTCAAGCAAAATATATCACTTAAATATATTGACATAAAAAATACATTATCAAAACCATTTTCAATACCAAAATAGAGTATATGGTATTTATTTACTTTTAAAAATATAACAGCTTGTTGAGGAAGCCAAAGATCAAATAATACTCACGGCGGCGGAAAGGTCATTGTCAGCGTGTACATTAAAAGAAACATTCCCTTTTGTCATTTTGTAAAATGCTTCAGAGAAAAATATTCCTTTAGTATATAATTAAAAGTCAAAGGGGTTTATACACCATATATAAGGAAAGGCTTGTATTAGCAAAAAATATTCCTCAATGAAAGGAGATTGAGACAAAGTCCCTTACCTCGTGTCCGATGTGACTCGATTGCTCTTTAATCTCCTGAAAAATAAACTTGTGTTAATTTCTAATTTCAGAAGAACCATTTTCAAATTTATTATTCCTTTTATATAACTTATTTCCCTCTAATAAATGTTATGTATTCATTTAATTTAATAAAGTTCATTTTCTCGATATTTGGTACTTAAGTCAACAATGGACTTCTTACAATTACATGTTGTTTATGTGGTCAAAATTAAATTATATCCATAATGATATTCATGATTTGGATATCATATATATAATATATATCCAACATATACATTTATTTATAATAGTACATAACATTTATAGGTAATAAATGAAATGCACCGTTCATGGAGACGGTAAGCCGTACATACACATGAATGCTATTTTCATTTATATTTCATATTTAATAGAGTGAAATCATAATGATATAAAGTTATATTATAATTACAGTATAATATCATATATAATATCATTAACTTCATTCTTTATACGTCCCACATATGGCATTAACGAATCAAATCACATTGAGGGGGCGATATTCCGCACTTCCAAAAATGAAATTATCGCGTTTACCCATAATAGAAACCATAAAGGTATGACATAAATGAAAAATAAATAATCTTAAGGAAAACATAAACATATTATATATCATATATAAATATATTGAAATCTTAATGGACACCTTTGAAGGTGTTAAAAGAATATTGAATAATCATCGTTTCGTGAGGTAGAAAATCGCCAACCACAGAAATAGTATGTTCTTTAACCATTAGACGAAGGTGTGTGTAGTTGTAGCTCTAATACTTGTCATAACAACATCCTAGTATATTTAAGATACTGGTTTTGATACAAAGGAAGGAATAAAAAGTGTTTAGTGGGTTGGAAAAGAAAAATAAAACATAAGAACACAAGAGAAGACACTACCTTTAAAACGGGTAACTCTTTTTGATTTGAGCTCAAAGGCATCCTTGGAAAGAATTCTTCCCAAAGTGAGGCTTCTAGGAGTAATATAGGGATGTGGAGAGACAAAATTATCAGAGGTTGGCTGAGCCAAAGGCATGAGAGGTGTGGGTACGGTGGTAGAGGTGGGGGCCTTTTATTAGAGGAGAGGAGGGGCACTCTTGGAAAGTTATAAAAGGATACTTTATTATAAAATTAATTTTATGATTTTAAATGACCCAAAATTATATATTTCTAGGATAATGTGATAATAGTTCGAAATACACCCATACAATACGTTTTTGACAAGTTTAGGTCTTATATTTTACATTATCTCTTTATTTTATTTAAATCGTTAAATAATGAGTTAATCGCTTCATCATCATGGTGTCATAAATAATTTAGTTTATTTAAAGTATAAAAATTATAAAAAAATATCATGATGTAGAAAATATATTTATATTTATAATTAATATTTTTAGTCAAAAATATGACTTGTATAACACCATTTAAAAATTGTTTTAGTAAAACAACTCATGCTTGTGACATTTTTATTTTAACATTAAATAAAAAGTTATTAATGTCTTTTTCCTACCAATGTGGCTCCATGGGGTCCCCAAGATGACCCATGTATTTTATTGGTCGTACATTACACATCCAATAAGGGTAGGACATGTTTCAAGGTCATTTCATATTAATAAAACATTATTTTTACCTTAAACAACACTAATTACCTCTAATCGCTATTAAAAACATAAAAGTTAATATTTACCAAAAATTATTTTAATACCATTGAACCACATTTTACTTCTTAATCACAACCATGTATGTCGGATTTTTTAAATTCAATACACAGAGGTGGAAAATTTTCATTTAAACAAAAATAATCAGTTTTTAAGTACCACTTAGTGGTTTCACTATTCATCAAAAATTGATGTTTTTCAAAAAAATACCAAAACTTCACCCTAAGATATATTTGATATTCCAAATTCAAAAATGATTTCTATATTACAAAATTCAAATCATATAAGTTACATTAATTAATTTAATAATTAATTCCCGCTGTCATGGCAAATAGCATGTTTTTATGAAACAATATATATCAAAAGATTGACACTATTTTAAGTCCAATTTCAAAGTGAAATTAATTCCAATGACCACTATTGGATTAAATGGTAAAAATATATTCTAATTTCACTTTGAAACCAATTCAAAATATAATCTAATCATATAAATAAATTAGTTTAAAAAGATGTTTTGAATTAAAATACAACATTTTTTACTATTCATTAAAATTGAACTTTATCGGAAAAATTCAATAAATTTACACAAAGTAAATTTTGATGTCCCAATTATAAAGAAGAGTTTTATTTGGTCCAATATAATGTATAAGAGTGACCAAAACTATATTTAAAGAGGGTTCTCCATCAAAAGGCGATGGTTCGACCTTTTAGTGAATATTAGAGTATCTATTCCTAAAATTGAATACTTTTTCTTATTTTAAGCCATTATATTTTATTGGATAAATGTAAAAAAATTTAAAAAACATATATAATAATATTATAGTTTTTTCTATTCATTCCCGCCAATACAACTGATGCGTGTTAGCTACCATTTAAAATAATATTATTATATTACTTGTGTGCAATGTAAGATTTCAAAGAAACTCATTATTGCGTATCGGGTACGCTATCAAACATAGCATCCCCTTTAATGTAAAATTAATATTTAATTCAAAAATATTAATAAATATGAAAATTTATTATTCTTTATTTTCCTGTGATGTTACAGAAATTCTTTACTTGAAAATGCAAACTCATTACTTGAATTTGAAAAGGATAAAAAACATTATTTTATTATACCTTGTTTTCAAATTTGCATGATTGGATTTCTTGCTAAAGGCAGGGGCATATGAAGTGGGTATATTTTGGCATTCCTACTGAGCATCTCGGTGCTCATTCCTACATTTATTTTTAGTTTCAGGTTTTAGTCTTGGACCGCTTTTTGGAGCGAGTGTAGTTTAGGTACCACAGTGACCCATGAGGTCACCTGAGGCACGTCACGTTGCTTTGTTTATTCCTTTATCCACTTCCAAGTTGTTCAGTTTATTTTTCCTTCATTTATATTCTTTTTTAGTTTATGTTTATTTATCTTTGTTATGGTCCAAACCGTTCCCAACTAGTTTATTTTGATGCCCGGTACTAGTTGCTAGCCCGTGGGGATCGGGAAGGACCTTCGGGCAATGTCGCTGACTGGGTCGGGCACCGGGTCGGATGACACACCATCCTGGTTCATGAAAAAATGGTATCAGAAGTAGGTTGTTATTTGGGGTTCCAAGTATCCTGGTTATTAGGTGTGTCGGGACTCGAGAGGAAGGTGCGGGAAGGACATCATGAACCCTTGCCTGTCCAGATACTTGAATTTCTAGGGTGGTCCAGGGTTTGAATTTTCTTCTTTGGATTGGTCTGTGTGGATAAGGGATGGCCAAGGAGGTGAACCAATGTTACACGAGTGATTTTAATAGAGTAGAGACCCATGTACAACCCGAGTGCACGGTTCAAGACACTTCCTATGGTTAATTCTCGCTCAAGGCATGGTCTGCTAAGCCATGTTACTGGGTTGGCATAGCCACTAGTTCCATGTTTTTGGAAATTTTTATGTGAGTTTTGTTTGACCTTCATTTCGGTTGGTGTGAGTAGATATCAAAAATGAAAATGGTTTTTTTTGTGAATGGTTTTTCAAATAGGAATGTGGTGTTAAAGTGGAAAAGTGGTTTTGACATGGAAATTGTTTTCTTTTAACAAATGTGTGGTTTCAAAATGGAAAATGGGAGTTTTTTTGGAAGTTGTTTTGGTATCTCAGTAACACATTTAGAATGTGAATTGGAAATTTTTTTGTAAATTGGAAATTTATTGATTTAATGATAAGTTACTTTTTCAAATTGGTTGGGAATTTGAGCTTTGTGCTGAATGATCTGTTTTTAAAATGAGAAGTCTCTGGAATTGACCCTTGGTATTCCTATGAGTGATCACATACATTGAGGTGCGCATGTGGAAATTGGAGACATTGGTGATGTTAGTGGATGGGTTCTTGAGCTAGCACAGGGTTATGTATGTGTGAGACTTCATGGAATACCAATGGTGGATATTTAAGTTGTTTTGTTTGCTGAAAAAAATGGTTTCCAAAAAGGTAATTTAAATGTTTTGAAAAGTGAGTGGGAAATTGTTTAGCATTCTCTTTTCATTTTGGGTATTATTTTTTGTTGGTTCTTGGTTTTGACATATTGAATTATGATTGTAATAGTGATTTGAGTTTGTGATTTCATTTGTGATTGAGGTGTGGAATTTTGATTTATGATGAGTTTTGATTCGGATTTGTGCCTCTTGTTTTTTAGTAGGCTGCCCAGAAAATTCCCAGAAGTTTCTAGTGAGCCTCTTCTAGTTGTTGGTTCTACCCAAAATCTTAGTAGAGTGGTGGAATTGAATTATTTTCGGTTATTGTTTAGCTTCTGTGTGGATCGTTATCTGTCAAAGGTAGGGGACTGACTTGGTGAAATCGTTGGTGTTTCCAGGATATTTGAAACTCCCAAAACATTGATAGTCTGTGTTGTTTCGGGTCCATTTGAAGGTGTACCTTTGGATTGGTGGAGGAAATAATCCTAGCGTCGTTGCATGATGGTATGTCTTGGAGGTGTTTAAGGAGACTCTCGTCCGATGGTTTATGCCCGAGGAAGTGAAGGCGAGGAAAATGGCAGAATTAGTGAGTGTCTAACAAATCCAACGGACTGTAAAGGCTTACGTTGGACATTTCGAGGGGTTTATTCCCTTTTCTCCGATGGTAGTGTTGTGGAATCAATTAAAGTCTCTCTTGTGAGGGGTCTTCGTCTAGGGTTCCAGTACCATTTGTTTTCGGTGTTTGAGAAAGTTTCCCATCTGGTGACTAGAGTGAATCAGGGGAACCTATCTCAGAAAAGTCATCATGTCAATCCCATCCTCTATTAGTTGGGGCACCCTCTTGTTTGCTTCTATTGTGCTCAGTTTTGGTACTTTAAGTCGCCTTATCGTCATCCTCCGAAGTCTTTCCATCGGTGTGGCTGTTTGGGACACTTGGAGAGGTTTCGCTAATGGCACCTTCAGAAGGAGTCTCGACCGGGGGATGTTATCTCCTGACTATGGGGCAGGAGATGCTTCAAGACATCAGAGAACTAACCATAGGTCTCAGAGTGAAGCTTTTCACGCTGTAAGGAATCATGGGGTGTGGGTCACCTTTGTAAACTTCTTCATTAGTGCTTGAATAGGGATGATTTTAGTTTCTCTATTGTAGCTCCCTCGTCATTGAATGTTTTGTTTTGTTATAAGAGACGTAGAGGCCTCATTGCCTCGTTGTGGTCTTTGTTCCTTGAATACCCCACTTTGGAAGTAAGGAGGTGTGGTGGTATCGTTTTCTTCTAATTTTAGAAGTAGCACCTCCTCAAATATTAGCATTGGAGTTTTCTCTTTATGGATGTGAGTCTCAAGATTATTATCTCTCTCATGTGGCTAGCTCCTTTGGTTACCCATTCTTGTTTTAGGATATGCTAATTTTTGAGACACATGCGTCTTGGGAAATAATGAATAGGGGTTGGTCCACTACTCGGTTTGGGGTCTTTCATCAATGACCCCATGTGGTGGGGGTCTAGTTTATGCGGAGAGTTCATGGGTCGGTTTGTGATGGGATTCTCATATTGGTTTGTGCTAATTGGATGAAGCTGGTCAGTCCTAAAATGGTGGGGAGACCCACCATGAATCTTGAAGTGCCTTCTTTGAGGTTAGTTCTGTGTGGCGGTTCCCTCTAGGATCAAGTTAGTAGTTCCAGAGTTAGTCCATGCTAACAGTCTCAATGTCGGTTGTGCTAGTCGGGTTCTCATGGTGGGGAGAACCCTCAACTTTTCCTGATGGTTCTAATCTTTTCAGTTTCCCTCAGATTTGGTTGGGTGTGACTAATGGAGTGAAAATTCATACCGAGTTCATTATTTTTTGGCCTCGTTCAATTTCAAACTCGAGTTTGATTCCTCGTTTGGCTGGGTGACTTTCTGGGGGCAGAATGTTTTTGTGGTGTGGAGAATTGTCACACCTGAACTTTTAAGATAATATTATTTTATGATTTCAACAGATTTTGAAACTTTCTATAGAGCTGCAACAAAGCCAGTTTGAAATTTATTCATTTTTTTGAAAAATTAATGATTTTCCCATAACATCGTCTGGTGCATGGCATGCTGTACTCAAAGCTTTGTGACTTTTCCCGGGTAACCGTGTGGCCTGCCTCAAGACAAATAAATAAAATGGGTTTTAATGATGTATTTTAAAATTATAATAATAATAATTATTATTATTATTATTATTATTATTATTATTATTATGTTCACCATGTTTATTATAATTTATATTATGATTATTATTAATATTATTATTATTGTTTAGTTTATATTAATTATAAGTAAGTAATTATTATTATTATTATTGGAGTTTATTAAAATATTTTTTAAGTTTATTATTATTATTTATCATTGTTTTATTTAATTTATTTTATTTTATTTTATTTTATTTTCAATTATTGTTTTCCCTTTCTTCTCTTTTTTTCATGTTTTTTGTCCTCCCTAGGCATCGCGTGCAGTGCCCCCCTCCTTTTTTTCCACTCGCACTACCCCCTACCCTCACTCCCTGCTCGCAACCCTAGTCGGTGTGCCCTTCCTCCCCTGCGTACCCTTCTCCGGCGAACCCCCTTCGTCCGCCCTCCATCTCGTGGCCTCCCTTCGGTGATCCACCATCGGCACAACCCACGATCGGCGACCTCCCCTTCCTGCTCGTGCACACCCCATGACAAGTGGCCTCCCCTTCCTGCTCACGCGCACCCCATGACCAGCGTCCCCCCTCCTGCTCGCGAGACACCCTCCCCCTCGCGCGACTCCACCGGCACGCAACACCTCCGGTCAGACTCCCCTTACGTGTACAACTCCCAACACGGAACCCTCCTTGTCTCACTAAACAAACCTCCAACAATTCCTTCCACAGGTGTGTTCCACTCTGACGGGTTGTTTTCATCCTGTAGTAGAGTAGAATATTAGGGTTTTATGTTTTTAGGGTCACTATTTTGGTTTTATTTTGTTGATTTTGGTTCAAATTCAAATATTAGGGTCAAATTGTGGTTGCTTGTGGTGTGTTTGGCGTGCGATCAAAGTTTTGCTTCAGAATTCGATGTTTCGACACTGATGGTATGTGTTTCCGCATATAAGTTTTCTTTTATGAATTAATTTTCTTGTTTAATTAATTTAGGATGTTGTTTAATTAATCTGTTGAGTTCAAATTGTGTTTATTTGGTGAATTATTTTACATTATTAAATAAAATTGGTGTTATGTGATTGATCCGTTTAGAGTGAAACTAGTATTGAAGAAGTTTAGTATGCCTTGGTATTTTATAGAATATTTTTATATAATGGGGTGTGATTTTGAGGAAAACCCATGTTGTGTTATTTTATGTTAATTTATAAATCATGAATTTGGTTATTTAAATTTTTGTAAGTGATTTGAATGATGTTTCGAAAGGTTTTAGTGTGCTTTTGATTTTAAAAAAGAAACGGGATTCGGGTGTTTTTGAGGTATGTCCTTTGTTACATTATTCATGGTTGTTTTATGACATCTGGAATTGATTTATTTAAGGACATTAAAGGCGCGAATCTAGTTCTTCTTGAGGTTTGGGTGTGTTTTCTTTTGTTGGTACTATTTTTAGGCGTTGCGCATGAAAATATTCTGTGGAAAACCCATGCTGAATTGTTTATCAATGTTTCTTTTTTTACTATGCAGTTCATCTATTAAAATGTGTGTAGGCTGCAGTTGGTGTTTTGGTGTTTCATCTTGGAACGTTTGGTTTTAAAAATGATTTTTTGAGTTTTTTTCTTTTGGTGTGAACCTTTGATGTGTTACTTTGAAATGTTTTGTAGATTGTTCAAGTGTATAAGCTGTTTTATTAATTTATATGTGTAGTTTGTTGGGCCTTGCTTCGTTGGTTTTGGTCCGTGCATGTCGAGGCATCCTACATGTAAATGCATAGGGTAAGACATGTATATATATATGCCCTCTTTGTACATATTCTCTCATGGCATAGGGAATATGTGAAATGCAGCTAGGGGTGTGTATATATATATAAATAAATGCATGTGCATCTATGCGCCAAGTATCGATTTGAGTGGCCATCTACAGATAGTGACAAGTTTGAGGTAGGTCCTCTATGCCTATGCCTTTAATTTGAGATTCATAATTGGTTTCTTGTTTTAAAAATATTTTTTACATTTACTCTATATACACATGCTATGAAATCAGGTTACGGTTTCTAGAATTTATTATGCCTTTACTTTGGAAATTGAAATGTATTTTTAATGATATTGATCTTAAGTGACCGTTCTTGAAAAATTGATTTCCTAAAGTAGTTTTGAATTGGTAATGTGTATTTTCGAAGGTGTTTGGACTTTTGGCTAGTTAATTGTAAAAAGTATTCCCTTTATGTAATAAATCCTGTGTAGAACCTTAAAAATGTTTTATGGAAAAGAAAATCCTCTCTTGAGGCACGCCCCCTTGGTTTTAGAAAATTATTTGTATGTTGAAAGTTTTATGATGTGCCCAACGTTGAAGTTTATACATTGTGTGATGTGAAAGAGGGGGAATGTGCTTAAGGAGGAAGAACAGTGGTGAGAGGTTAAATGGGTTTTTGATAAAGAAAATGTTATGTTCATATATGTTTTCATGATTAAGAAAAACTCACCACCACTTGAAATAGAGCACAATGGGAAACTCAGGAATCTAGGTGGGTGGCCAGGACTAGTATGCTAGATGACATAGCAGGGGTTCATCCCAGTTTGTCTAGCAGGATTGACGCAACAACACTAATTAAGCATATGAATTTCTAAGGGTCGTGGACTTCTAAGCCACGTTTTCGGAGGTTCGTGGTCTTCTAAGACACGTTTCACTGAGGTAAGAGGTCTCTAGGTTCCCACTTGTTCTAGATACATATAGGGATTACCCATGGTGCTCATTTGTGACATGCTACTAGTATCATAACTTTCTTTTTAGTTGTTTCATTCTTGATGTCTTGTTTGTGAAAACCATATTTTAATCCTAACTGGTTTCTATTCATTTTTTTAGACATTAATGCATGATTGGAAGTTATTTTGAAAATGTAGTGGTAGTGAAATTCTTTACTTGAAAATTCAAACTCATTACTTGAATTTGAAAAGGATGAAAAACATTATTTTATTATACCTTATTTTCAAACTGGCGTGATTGGATTTCTTTCTAAAGGAAGGGGAATAAGACGTGGTTATATTTTGGAATTCATACTGAGAATCTCGGTGCTCATGCCAACTTTTCATTTTAGTTGATGTTTTTAGTCTTGGACTGCTTTTGGGAGCTTGTGTAGTTTAGGTACTGCGGTGACACAAGGGGTCACCTGAGGTACGTCACATTGCTTAATTTATTCCTTTCTCTGCTGTCAAGTTGTTTATATTATTTTTTCATTATTTATATTCTTGTTGAGTTTATGTTTATTTATCATTGTTATGGGCCAAACTGTTCCCAACTAGTTTACTTAGATGCCCGACACTAGTTGCTAGCCTGTGGGGATCGGGAATGCCCTTCGGGCCATGTCGCGGACCGGGTTCGGTGCCGGGTCGGATGATGCACCGGCCTGGTTCTTGACATTATTCATATCCAGAATGATATCAAGTCCTGAAGCATTATTTTTAGTCATAAAATGATAATTATACTTTAATGGATATGATGGGGAATGAATCTCATTGCGTTTGTGGAGACGGTAGTCCGTACGTACGCACGAACGCTACTTCCATTTCATTTTTCATTTTAAAAGGAATCAAAACTAAATGATACGTAGGTATATTATTATTCTAGTATAATATAATATCTTATATGTTTTACTTAAGTTTATTAATACCATCCTTTATATGTAACATCTATGTTATGAATGAGTCATATCACTTTGAGGGGGCGGTAGTCCGCACTTCCGCAAATGAAATTATCTTATATATATACAAAAAGAAATGAATAATGGTATGCTATAAAATGGAATTACAGAAGCTTATATATATAATAAATATCATTAATAAAATATTTAATTATAGTTCCGTCATAATGGCCACCATGAGAGGTGGTATGGGATAATTGAACAATCATTGTTTCGTGAGGCGTTTGGTTTCCATCCACAGAAACATTATCTTATTCACCCATTAGATATAGGTTTTTGTAAGTGTAGTTCGAATAATTCTCATAAAAGTATCCTATGTATATTTAGGATAGTGGTTTTGTTACAACAGAAAAGAATTAGAAGATTTTATGCATTGGATAAGTAAAATAAAATAAAAGAAGCTAAGAGAAATCATTCCCTTTAATTTGGGTAACTCCCATTGGTTTCAACCAAAAAGGACCCTTGAAGTGCCTTCTGCCTACGGTAAGGCTTCTAAGAGGAGGAGAGGGATTCATGGAGCTTGATTGGGATGATTTGGACTAGCCAAAAGGCTTGAGGTGTGTGAGAAATTAGTTAGAAGTGGTCTTCTTTTATAAGGGGAGGAGGGGCTCTTTAGGAAAAACTTAAAGTATTATTTTATAATAAATTTATATTATGTTTATAATGGTTCCAAACTGGATTATTTAATGTATAAGGCGGGGATGGGTCGAAAACCACTAAACCAATTTGGTTTTAGACAATTTTGGGTCCCCATTTTACCCTTATCATTTAGATTTAACTCTTAGTTAAATAGTTTGACATTTACCATGTCTCATTGTATTTTTATATTAAATGGTTAATAAACTTACTATGAACTGCCAAGAGAACCCCAAGTGGTTAATTAATGACATAACTATCATCTTATATTTCCTTTGGCCGATCCTTAGATTTTTTGGAATATTATATCAATTAATAATATATTATTTTTTTAAAAAAACTCCTTTTTGTCAATTTTGACACAATTTAATAATTGTGTTTTTTTGAAGTCTTAATAACATTATTAATTCGAACCAAATTCATTTAATCAATACTAACATGTCATATTAACCAATAAAAATTGGAATTAATTAAAAGTCTCATATTATATTTATCTGGGTATTTATAATATCAATTAATTTAATATTTCACTAATATGATAATTACTTCATCATCATTGTGTCATAAATAAATTAAATTATTTAATGTATAGAAATTATAAATAAAATAATATTATGTAGGAAATATTTTTATATTTCTAATTAATATTTATAATCTAATTTATCTTATGCATAACCCTATATTAAAAATGTTTTAGTTATTAAACTTTGATTTTAACTCTTAATTCTTCTTTGAATTAAATAATAATAAATGTTCTAATCTAATCCAATTGGACCAAAGAGGTTCATATTTTATTCCTAAGGTTTTTTTTTGGTCTAATTATACATATCCAATAGAATTAATACATTTCTTAGGATAATAATAATATCATTTTTACCCTTAATTTCCTTATTCACTTTTCTCCGTGGTAAATAAAAGTAAGACATTACTATTCAAAAAAAATTATTTTTATCTTATTGAACCACATTTTACTCCTTGATAT
This sequence comes from Viscum album, assembly GCA_963277665.1. Classification (NCBI taxonomy): domain Eukaryota; kingdom Viridiplantae; phylum Streptophyta; class Magnoliopsida; order Santalales; family Viscaceae; genus Viscum; species Viscum album. The sequence continues at coordinate 1,334,202,853 of OY728127.1, forward strand.
TTACCATATCTCTCGGAGTTTTGAAATTCCACTCAAAAAAGAGGTAAAATTAATATTTATGTGAATTTGGAAATTCTCCCAATAGGTGAGTAAAAGACGGTGAAAAGTTCAATAATATTTTTATATATCTAAAATTATTATAAACTGACTCCAATGAATTACATTGAACTTATATAGTTATTATGTATCTATTTTTACATAAAATAAATTTAAAAGAAATAAATAATTATTTAAATAAAAAAACTGGTTTTAAACTATAACTCAGTGTTTGTCACTATTCATCAAAAATTAAGATTTTTCAGAAAAATACAAAAAATTTACACTAAGATAAATTTGATATTCCTAATTATATAATGAAGTATATTTTACCAAATTGAAAATATATAAGTTTCATTTATTAATTTAAAATCAATTCCTACTATCAAAACCAAAAGGCGTATTTTTCATAAATAATAACTACCAAAAGTTTGACACTTGTTTATGTCCAATTTCAATGTGAAATTACTTACAATGACAATAATTGGATTAAATGGAAAAAATATAATATATTTATTCTTCCAAACCATTAAAATTTATAATGTAAAAATATAAATTATTTTGATTTAAAAAATTATTTTCAGTTAAAATATAGTATTTTTCGCTATTCACCAAAATATGAAAGTTATCATAAAAACCCCAAAACATTATTGAAAATAAATATTTTTTTCCCAATTTTAAAGAAGAAGTTTAATTTTTCAAATTGAATATATAAAAGTGTCAAATATTGGATTTAAAAAGGATTCACCATTTAAAGGCGGTAAAATTGCATTTTTTTAAAAATACTTCTTTTATATGAAAAATGTATTTGTTCTTACATTATGACTATGAAACAAATTATATGGATTCTAAAATTATAATGATTATATAAAGTTAAAAATTCAGTTAATACAATTCATAACCGCTTTTGAACGGCTTGTTTGGTAAGTCATGGTGCGCTAGAACTCAGTGTTGCGTGTAGTGTAAGTCATTGGATTGCTTTAAAGAAATAACGGCTATAAAATCTTAGGGTGTTAAATTGTTCCCTCATTCAATAAATTTCATCCTCACAATTTGAAATTATTTTTCGAAAATAAAATGTTGAAAATATAAAATACCTTTGGGAAAAACCACATCTGAAATTAGGTTAATAAAATTTAGTCATAATTAGAGGGAATGGGAAATGAAAGGGTCACCACCAAATTATGATCTTTATTAGGAGAAAATTGGTGCAAATTAAAGACATATAATTAGAGGGAAAATGTAAATATTTATAGGTAGTGATTGAGGTCATCAATCACAAACAAGTGTAGAACTGAGGGCCTTCAATTCATCAATTTATGATGATTTAAAATACTATCGGTTCAACAAATCATATGGTATTAGGATAACACATTTTTTGTTTTAAGATCCCTTCACTATATTATAAAAATTAATTTCTTTATAGAAGAAGAGAAAAAGAAAAATATATACTTAACAATAGAGTCCCATCCTTTAAATAATTTCTACCACAAACTCATTTTTCACTCTAAAAGATAATAGAACATAAAAATTATATTCTATTTATCCTATTCGTATAGGGTTCAAAAAAATGAATTTATAATTCATCTACCTGAATTTTTTTTAAAAAATACTACATTATTCAATCCAGGACATCACGTGGGCCAGTGGTTGGGGATACACCCTTGTCGCCCTTCGGTTGCGGGTTCATGTTTGGTGGATTTTCCGGATGTGATGGTTTGCCACCCGACCTCCAGGTTTTCCTTTTATGAAAATCAAAAAATAATCTCAAACTTGAATTATCCACAATACTTCTGTCCAAACTCACAGTCCAAAATTTATAAGGAAGGTAAATAGAATGAAGATCCTTTTTTCCACGTAATAACATGTGAACACCTTCATCATGTATTCTTTAAAAAAATGCAACATCCTAAATTACCATATAACCTTGTTGAATACATTCATGATCCCTTATTCCTTATAGAATACTGGATATACTCCTTCTATACAAAAATTTTTTAAACTCAAAAAATGATGGAATATACAAATCATTAATCAGTTTCAAGGTAATCAAGGATATACAATATAATTTATCCGAATCAATCATGTATTATTCCAAAATCACTACCTCATTATCAGAACCATATTATGGTTTATCTTTCTCTCAACCATATATTTTTAAAAAAATTAACCTGCTGTTGAGTCACATTTCATGGATCCACACAATCTCAAGTCCTTAATGAAATAGTACTGTTGTACAATCCTTATATACTCTATAATTATTATAACCAGTACACTGTCAATACAACACTCAAATGACATAAATCTATAATAACAACATAAGAACTCTAATCATTCCTCCTCATCTGTGGTAGTATCATAACTTTATTATTATCCAATAGCATCATTTGGGGAATACTCTGATGATTTGGACATCGGTTCGAGTAGTGTCCCAACTCCTTGCAGATGAAGAATTGTTCATTTGAAACCTTTTTCTTACCCTTGCAGTCACGTACTTTGTGTCCTTTTTCTCCACACTTATAAAAAACTCCCATTCCCTTCAGGCAAGTTCCAGGGTGTTTCTTCCCACAGTTATCACATATGGGAAAATTCTTATTTTCCCACTTCCCTTTATCCATCTTTCTCTCTTCCATCCTTTTCTTCTCTTGCTTCCCTTCAAAGCCATAGGAATCGTAGAATTCTTTACTTATCTTATTAACACATGATACTATTTCTTCATATGTTGATAATACAAGGGAGACTATTTTCCTTCTAAATTTTGGCTTGATACTGGGAAAGATATGATCCTTCTAACTCTTTGGATCATACGTATTGCTGGAGTTCACATTCCTTTTACTGGGTGCCATTTCAATACAATTGCATAATGTTGGTCAGTTTATGAAGTACAATGAATAATTCCAAACTTATAAAATACTTAACGTAAATTCAATGGTTTATGGATATAATCCATAATCATATGGATGTTTTCATTGATGAATTATATACTCATAAACCCTTCATAATGATTTGTAATGAAAATTAGATTTATCCATAGAAAAACACATGGGAGTGTCATAACCAAGAGTGTAGTAAGGCCTGTTTTCATGCACTAGTTCCTGTTTGAGTTTAGCTCAAAGAGTTGTTTTCGAGTTTTACCCATAGGTACATATATACCCGAGCCACCTCTACCTGCTCGTATCCAGACAGGGATTTATTGCTCGGAAAACTCAAAAAATCTCTACAATACCAAAATTCTAGGAAATTCTTCTATACTAATCCTCAAATTCTATCTTAGGGTTTTGTTCTCTAATCAGATTTTATCTAAATCTAGCATCTAAGGTTTGTACTAAACTTTCTCTAATACCAACTGTAATGCCCCAACATGAGTTACCCAGAGTTAGTGTATTATTACGTATAATTGGAATGATCAGAAAAGATCAAGTCTCGAAAGACCGATTAGTTTTGTAGCCTTGGAATCACTGGTTACATTCTTAAATGTTACATTACATCATAAAATGAAAAAATAAAATAATATAGTCTCCATGGTCCACACTCAAATCCCCTTCAGACAATCCCTACAGGTCAGTCATAAAATATTTCTTGACATCCTGGGAAAAATAAAACATATGAAGGGATGAGATCAGATGCTCAATAAGTATAAAAATATAACGAAAACATTCATAAATAAGAATAAACTTTTTAGACAATTTATAACTAAAACAAAATCCTTTTAAACATGAACATCAGCATAATATGGAAAAAATAAAATGAAATAATTCCATTTACTTGTTCACATGGATATTCTACTTGTGGAATAATCACATGCAATATCAATAACCACTTTCATAATGATGGAATGCATAATTCCATACTATCATAACCACTTTGTCAAGGCCTTATGCCAAGACATCAAATACGTTTTTGTCAAGGCCTTTTTCCAAGACACTAGTTTGTCTCATGAGACCTACTGATGCATTGAGGAGCTATAGTGGGATCCACCTATCACTTACTAAGTCCAATTCATTCCACATATGAAAATGTTTAAAAATAACATAAACATTCGTATTAAAACAAGCATACGAAATGTTAATACTTTATCCCTAAACCATGAATGGTATGTAAAATAACACTTCCGTATTCAAACATATCACAAAACCTTCAATACAATATGTAAGATTTTTATCATAATAAATCATCTTCAAATAAATTTAAAATCCATCAAAGGATATTGACATAGATGAAAATGATTTGTAAATCTCTTTGAGAGAAATATCAATTTCTCATGAAAACATTTAAAAGTCACATAATTTAGAAAGGAAGACATTGTTGAATCAAAGTGTCCCATAACACTTAGAAACTTTAGAAAGGAATTAACATTTTAAATACATTCCGGTCTATATAAATAAATCCTTAAAAACCATTTCAAGACATGGAAATTAATGATAAAGATTTAGAAGAATAAATATTTAAAAAATATGAAATGATTTTTGTGTATAAAAAGTGCCTTAAAATAATCCCTTTAAAAAGTCTTTCCTAAAACATTTACATGGACAATAAATATGACCCATTAAATACTTACGTAAAACAACCTTGGATAATAAAAAGATTATGAAATTAACCCTTACCAATTTGGTAACTTACCAAACATACACCCCATAAAAGTGGTATCATACAATTAATATGTAAATACACATAAATTAAAGTTTATTAGACAAATAATAGAATTATGGGCAGTACATACACCACACAAAAGGTAATAGTGGCAATATGGCATGAATCTCACGGGAATAAGAAGTGAGATGAAAACCCCTTAACTTTAAATTTCCTTGGTTGAGGGTAGTTTAACCTCCTATATAATGGTTAAATAATTTTCATTAAATTATACAAGAATAATATACATTAATATGATATCATATATGATCTTTTAACATTTCTTTGTTAATAATATCATAGTATTATCGTCGTTTCGGGTGTTAACTTACTCGTTTTATTTTATAGGTTTTGTTACATAAGCCGTGTTTGTTATGGATAGGTTTTATGTTATTCATATCCAGAAAAATATAAAGACCTTAAACATTATTTTTAATCATAAAATTAGAATTATACTTTAATGGATACGATGGAGAATGAATATCATTGCGTTCATGGAGACGGTAGTCTGTACGTACGCACGAACGCTACTTCCATTTCATTTTTCATTTTAAAAGGAATCAAAACCAAATTATACATAGGTATATTATTATTACAGTATAATATAATATCTTATATTCATTTATTATTTTCATTAATACCATCCTTTATACGTTCCATGTATGGTATGAACGAGTCATATCACTTTGAGGGGGCGGTAGTCCGCACGTCCACAAATGAAATTATCGTATATATATACAACATGAAAAGAATAATGTTATGCTATAAAATGGAATTATAGAAGATTATATATAAAATAAATACAATTAATATCATATTTAATTATATTTCCATTATAATTGTCCCCATGAGAGGCGGTAGGAGATAATTGAACAATCATCGTTTCGTGAGGCGTTTGGTTGCCATCCACAAAAACATTATGTTGTTCACCCATTAGATAGAGGTGTTTGTAAGTGAAGTTTTAATACTTATAATAAAAATGTCCAAGTATATTTAGGATATTGTTTTTGTTATAGAATAAAATAATACGAAGAGTTTAGGGGTTGGAGAAAAGAAATAAAATAAAATAAGCTAAGTGAAGTTGTTACCTTTAATTCGGGTAACTCCCTTTGGTTTGAACCAAAAAGGAATCTTGAAGTTCCTTATGACTAAGGTATGGATTCTAATAAGAGGATAGTGATGTAGGGAGATTAATTGGGCAGAGTTTTGATGATACAAAAGGCTTGAGAGGTGTGAAAAATTTGTTATAAGTGGGGTCCTTTTATAAGGGGGAGGAGGGGCTCTTTAGGAAGAACTTAAGGTATTATTTTATAATTAATTAATATTTGGTTTATTATGGCTACAAAATGGATTATTTAAATTATAATGTGGGTATTGGTCGAAAACCACTCAACCAACTGGTTTTAGAGAAGTTTGGGTCACTATTTTACCCTTATCTTTAATATTTAACTATTAGTTAAATCGTTTGACATTTACCATGTCTCTTTGAATTTTTTTTATTATATGGTTAATAAACATTCTATGAACTGACAAGAAAACCCCAAGTGGTTAATTAATGAAATAAATATAATCATATAAGTCCTTTGGCCGAACCTTAGATTTTTAGGAATATTATATCAATTAATAATATAATATTTGTTTTAAAAACTCCTTTATGTCAATTTTGACACTATTTAATAATTTATTTTTTTAAGTCTTAATAACATTATTAATTCGAACCAAATTCATTTAATCAATAATAACATGTCATATTAACCAATAAAATTCTTTGAATTAATTAAAAGTATCAAATTATATTTATATTGGTATTTATAATATCAATTATTTTAATATTTCACTAATAAGGTAATTACAACATCATCATTGTGTCATAAATAAATTAAATTATTTAATGTCTAAAAATTATAAATAAAATAAAATTATTTATGAAATATTTTTATATTTATAATGAGTATTTATAACCGAATTTATCTTATCTATAACCCTATATAAAAAATGTTTTAGTTATTAGACTTTGATTTTAACTCTTTTAACTCTTCTTTGAACTATATAATAATAAATGTTCTAATCTAATTCAAGTGGACCAAATAGATTCATTTTCTATTCCTAAGGTTTTTTGGTATAATAATACTTAGAAAATAGAATTAGGACATGTGTTAGGGTAATAATAGTATCATTTTTACCCTTAATTACCCTATTTACTTTTTACCGTGGTAAATAAAAGTAAAAAGTTACTATTTACCAAAAATTATTTTTATCTAATTGAACCACATTTTACTCCTTGATATGAACCGTCTCTCTCATATTTTCGAAATTTCACTCATAGAAATGGTAAAATTATGTTTTATGTGAATTTTCTAATTCTCTGAGGAGGTGGGTAAAATACGGTGAAAAGTTCAATAAAATTTTTATATATCTAAAATTATTATAAACTGACTCCAATGAATTACATTGAACTTATATAGGTATTATTTTTCTATTTTTACACAAAATAAATTAAAATAAAATATATAATTATTTAAATAAAAAATTCAGTTTTAAACTACAACTCAGTTTTTTTCAGTATTCATCAAAAATTTAAAGTTTTTAGAAAAATACCAAAAATTTACCATAAGCTATTTTTGATATTTTGAATTCAGTAATGAATTGTATTTTACAAAATTCAAAACATAGAAGATGCATTTATTAATTTAAAATTAATTCTCGTTATCAAAACCAAAAAGGCTTATTTTTAATAAATAATAACTACCAAAATTTGACCCTTGTTTATATCCAATTTCAAAGTGAAATTACTTAAAATGACCATCATTGGATTAAATGGTAAAAATATAATCTATTTATACATACAAACCCTTAAAATTTATATTTTAACAATATAAATTATTTTTATTTAAAATATTTTTTTCATTTAAAATATAATATTTTTCACTATTCACCCAAATATGAAAGTTATCAGAAAAACACCAAAACATTATTAAAACTAAATTCATATGTCTGATTCTAAAGAAGAAGTTTATTTTGTCAAATTGAATATATAAAAGTTTCAAATATTAGATTTCACAATGCTTCTCCACTAAAGGGCGGTAAAATTTCAATTTTTGAAAAAATACTTCTTTTATCTGAAAAAATGTATTTGTTCTTACATTATGTCTATGAAACTTAAAATATATATTCTAAAATTATAAGGATTATATATAGTTCAAAATTCAGTTAATACTATTCATAACCGCTTTTGAACGGCTTGTTTGGTAACTCATAGTCTGCTATAACTCGGAGTTTTGTGTAGTGCAAGTTATTGAATTACTTTGAATAAATAACGCACTATGAAATCTTGGGGTGTTACATGCACTATACACAACACCATCTTAGCTTGGGCTACACGCAACACCATGTTTGAACGCACCATGACCTGTTAAGGTAACCATTTAAAAAGCAGTTATGAATAGTATTAACCATGATTTTGAATTATATAAATTCCATTTTATTTTAATATGCATCACATATTTTTTTAGAAATTATATAATAAAAAATTCAATTTTTTGAATATATAAGTATTTTTCAAAAAATGCAGTTTCACATACTTTTAAAGGAGAACCCTATTTAAATCCAATATTTTACACTTTTATATATTAAATTTGAAAAAATTAAAAAAAAATTTATCGGGACATAAAAATTTAGTTTGGATACAATTTTAGTGATTTTCAAAAAACATTTATATTTTAATGAATAGTGAAAAATACTGCATTTTAATTCAAAACAGATTTTTCATTTAATTTATCTATATTGTTGGATAATCATTTTGGTTTGTTTTAAATTAAAATTAGATCAAGATTTTATAATTTAATATAATTTAATTCATTTGATGTAATTTCACATTTAAATTTGGTATAAACATGTATTAACCTTATGATGGGGTTTACTTTTAAAAACCTCATTTTCTTGTTTGATAATGGGGATTAATTTAAAATTAATTATTAAATTCTGTCTTCTGAATTTGTAAAAATGGATTCCATATTTGGAATCATAAGGTCTAAATTATGTAAATATTTACCTTTTATTTTTTTGACATTATGAATAGTAACTTCAGTAATTATATTTATTTACCATGGTTAAAGTGTGAATCTAGTAAATAAGTGTAAAGAAACAATATTATATTAATATAAAACTACCCTAAAAAGTTTCCTAATCTTATTTTGTGATTCATGTGAGACCAAAACAATCCTTATGCTAATTTTTTCCATTTGGGAGCCACTTGGGTTTGGTAATGACATGTTATAATAATTAATTTAAAGTAAGAAGAAATATAACATAAACCTACATCTTTTCAATAAAACAATTATCACATGGGGTTAAATAACTGATCCCTTTTACTATAAATTTTAATTCAAAATTTAAAAATATTTCATACATTAAGGTATTCTATTTATAATTTTTAGACATTAAATAGTAACATTTATTTATGACATAATAATGATGTGGTGAAAACCTTATTAATGAATGACTGAAATAAATGTTATTATAAAAATTAAAATAAAATTATTTTGAGCTTTTTTATTCCATACACGACATTTCTGGATACAATTGACTTGTTAGGGATGAGTAAATGATTATTTTCTAAGTAATTATGTTTTCCTGGCATTAAACAAACCAATTACTAAAAAGTGTCAAAATTGACATAAATGAGTTTTCAAAACAAATACTACTTTTTTAAATTATATAAATTTTTTAAAAATATAATATTTTCCCACCTAACATATATAAATATCAAAATGTTATTAAATATCAAATTGAGGTTCTCTTTCCATTTTATACTATCTATATTATCCATATAGTATAAAAATACATCAAGACGCGGTAAGATTTAAACTGCTTAACTAAGGGTTAATCCAAAACAAATAAAGTTAGTGTTATGTCCTAAACATATCTAAAATTCATTGACAGAGAGTATTTATACCCATACTCATTTTAGACTCATAATAAATCCAATTGGAGACATTAGAACCCGAAAATAAATTTATAACAAATTAATATTTTAACATCTTCCAAAAGTGACTCTCACCACTCTTATAAATGGGAGATTATCCTTTCCTTTAATTCACACCTAAAAACCCCTTTTTCACAGCCTAACCCAAACAATTTCCTCCACAAAATTCCCTCACTTAATCCTACAGGATACACAATGGGCAGAAATCATATTTAAGGAGTCTTTTTTTAAAATCAAAAGGAGACGCCTAAAGAAGAGGCGATCGTTTTATCCGTTCTTTCAAAGTACTTTTCTTCTTATACTTCTTCATTATATGTTTTTTCCATAAAAAAGTAATAAATAATGTATCATCCATATACAATGATTTTATTTTAATCATGGTACAATATATTAATCATATTATCCATCCTACGAATAATAATATCACCAGGTGTGCATACATACAGCTTACCATCTTCACGCCGTGGTGTAATCTGTTATTCAAAATTACTTTATTTGGACTGGTATAATTATGAGTATAATATACATAAATAAAAAATATAACATGATATTATTTCTTTAAAATTCATATTCCATCCAATTCCATACCATTTAAACCATTAAAAAAATTATATCGTCACTCGTGCGTACATACGACTTACCGTCTCCACGATGTGATGAGATTCATCTTCCACACACACCATCCAAGAATGGTTATAAATATATATTTGTTAATAATAATTATGAAATATATGATATAATAATTCTACTGGAATTATATATATACATATATGTCATTCACTTACTTCCTTTCAATATGATATGAAAACATAAACAATGTTCATGCAAACGTAGGGCTTACCGTCTCCATGAACAGTGTATTATATTTCACATATATATATTATATATATTTATATTATGAATATATATGATATATAAGTCATATTATACATTCTGGAAGTTGTAAAATCATGATCTAAGTAATATGATCAAGAATAAAAATTTAAAACACGTACCATAAATAAAGCAATTTTTAACTAAAATGTTGCATTAACTTTGAATTAATAAACATTAACATAATATCATAAAATAATAATATATTATATAATAAATATTACTATGATTCTTATATAAGTTAATAATCTATTTAATAACATTATATGGGATTTTTGGACATGTAATGAGAGTATATCACCTAATGTAAGGGTTAATTTCAATATCTCATTATTATCATAGATTGTTTGTGCATAAGTGTTTACTAGGAAAAATATATAAATCATTTCCATATTTCCTAAAAATGTATTCAAAAATTATTTTTTAAAGGTTTTATTTAAGGGTCTCTTTAACTAAAACATCATTATAAATGTTTTAATGATTTATACTTCTAATCTGTTCTCATTAATATCCATGTATTCAAAATGGTTTTGATGATTTATTTATAAGGAAATAAATAATTTAAAATGTTAATTCCTTTATAAAGATTCAAAGTGGTATGGGACACATTATGTTATGTGGCGGATGGGAGCACATCCCTTGCAGCCCAAGCACTTTTGTAATGAAGTTAATATCAGTTCTACGGTTCCCAAAGTTGATGCAGCTTATTGATTCAAAAATGACTTTTAAATATCTTATTTTATAAATTTTGTGACTTTTAATGTTTTCAAAGTAAAATTGGATATTTCTCAAAATATTATTAATGATTTTATGAGATTATTTTCATCTTTGTAAACATACTCTTTAGATTTTATTCTAAATTGAGAATGCTTTGTTTAGATACAATCTTCATTATTGTATTTCAAGGTTTACGATATCTTTCACTATGGATGTGCTACTTTAATACCACTCATGGTTTATGTTTCAAGTCTTAACATTTCATAGGCTACTTTTAATATCAGTGTTTATGTTATGTTTCACCCTTTTCATATGAGTAATGTATTGGACCTAGTAAATGACAAGCAACCCCTGCTATATCCCCTCAACGCATCAGTAGGTCTCGTGAGACAAACTAGTGTCTTGGAATAAGGGCTTGACAAAATATTTATGTATACTCTTGGCACGAGGCCTTAACATAGTGGTTATGATGTCCGACATTATGAATTCCCTCATTATGAGATTATTTATTGATTTTACATGTGATTATTAGAATAGTATAAAATCCATGAGAATTTTTAAATAGAATTATTTGATTTATTCATGCCATTTTATGTTGAAGATACTGTTTTAAAAGGATTATGTTTTTGTTTTGTACCTCGCCATAAAATATTAAGCCTATTTTTTATAGTTTCTGGTATATTTTTTATCCTTACTAAGCATGTAATCTCACCCATTTCTTATATTTCATTTTCTTAGGATTCCAATAAGTGTTTTATGATTGATTTTCAGAGTTAATATAGGGGTATAATGACATTCTAAACGTACTATTTGTGTCATATTTTATATTTTGAAATGTAATTTAAAGATCATTTATGTAATCTATTTCCCATGACTACTAAACTGATCGGTCCTTTGGTGTTTTATTCCATGTAATCTTGCAAAGGTATTAAAATAATGCACCAACTCTAAGCATCTAGGGTTGGGGAATTACAATTGGTATCAAAGGATGTTTAGAAAAATCCATAGAAACTAGATTTAGAAGTCAACGATTTGAAAAAAAAACACTATGAATGACTTTGAGAAGATGTCTAAATATAGGATATCAACATTTAGATTAGGTAATGGATAACCTAGGTGAAACCTATGGACATATTCATTGAGAATAATATAGCTTCCTTTAGAGATTCTATTAGTGATTCTTCATGACTATAACACTATGAATAATATTTTTGACACTGTGATTCTAGTTTTGGTCAATTATTAGAATCAGCATATTTATACATGTGGTGGTTATACTACTTATAATTAAGATATTAAAAATGAAAAATGAGATTAAGGAGGTATTAAGAAATAAGATTTTTAAGTGTAGTTAATGGTTTAAGAGTGAGGTGCAATGATCAATGTTAATTTTTATTTGGATTCAAAAGTTATTACATTAATGGTTATAAGAATATTGAGGATTTTATTTCAGTACATTTTGTTAAGTATTTGGAAGTATAGGTGTGTCATTAAGGATTTAAAGGTAATCAAATATTATCCATGTGACAATAAGAGCTACATTACAATGTTTTGGAAATCTGATATTATGACTGAATTTGGATGGAAGTATTTGGGTTGAGTCTTATGGTTGGGATGGATTTATTTGAATATTAAATACTATTTATTATGGATAAAATATATCTTTTGGATATTTCTGTAATGTTATATAAATGTATTTTTGTGTAAATGACAACTCGTAGTTTGGGTGGAAACCTGACGCGCCAGACAATGCTGTGGGAATCGAACCAACAACTGAAGTGTGACAAGGATTTATCGCCTACCCCTGGGCTACAGGTTTTCCCGGGATAGTATAGCATAGTTTTCATTTATTAAATTTTATATGATAATATTTGGAACCTTATATGATTAAGACAAATAAAATATTTTTTTTAGTCTTTTGGTTACAAAGATGAGTTTTTGGTAGAAATTATTTGAACTCTATATGTCAAATATGTACGTTTCATTATGTTCATAATCGATGAAGTGAATGAATTATTCAAATATTTTTAAACCAAAAAAATTCCTAGTACATTATTTTGTGATGAATCAAATGTACCTTTGGATCATAACAGATTTATAACTCTATGGTTGTAAACATTTTCATAATCATTATCTCTATTGCTCTCCATCAGAACATGATTGTTAGTTTTTTCTTCCATATCTATATTTTACTATATGGAATACCAGTATTTATTATCTACAGTAACCTTCTTACTTCCCTTTCTCTACTTTAATGTGGATGTTTTATGGACCAATTTTTCTGATGTGGGATTTCAATAAAGGGATTTTGAATAATCAAACCTTAGTTACAGAACCCAAATTTGAATATTGCAAGGATTCAATTTATTGAAAGAGGGGATAATGTAACCCCCAAAAATTCCATGGTAAATTTAATATTAAATAAATTCAATAGCTTGTGTTGTACTCTACACCAAGATAACGTTGTGCTACAAAAAACACTATCTTAGATTGTGTTTTACTTAACATCGAGTTTGAGCTCACCACAACCTATCAAACTAGTCGTTCAAAACCAATTATTAATAGTATTAACCAAATTGTGAATATTATATATTCCATAAAATTTTTATATTAATCCCGTATGTTTTTTATACATGATATAATAACAAATTCAATTTCATTAATAAAATATGTATTTTAAAAAATTCATTTTTACATCCTTCTAATGAAAAACCCATTACAAATCCAATATTTTACCATTTAATATATTAATTTTTGACAAAATAAAATTATTCATTTGAATAGGGGCATATAAATTTTGTTTGGATAGTTTTTTAGTGTTTTTATGATAACATTAATATTTTAATGAATAAGAAAAAATACTACATGTTAATTCAAAACAACTTTTTCATATAATTTTTTTATTTTGTTAAACATTCCTTATAATTGATTTTAATTTATAATAATATTATATTTATATCATTAAATATAATTTATTTCATTGGAATTAATTTCATATTGAAATTTGATATAAACACCAATCAATATTTTGATGGTTTTTACATTTAAAAACTCATGTTCTCATTTTGACAATAGGGATTAATTTTAAATTATTTTCTGCAAATTCTATATTTTGAATATGGAAAAACGGATTCCATATTTGGAATCATAAGGTCCAAATTTTTTAAATAGGTTCCTTTTATTTTATTAAATTATGAATAGGATCTTCTATAATTATTTTTATTTACCATGGTTAAAGGGTGAACGAGGTAAAAAAGGGTAAAAAATAATATTATAATAATATATAACTGCCATAAAAGTGTTCTAATATTATTGTATGAGTCATATGAGACTAAAAAATCCTTATTTAAAATATTTGGCATTTGGGTGCCACAATGGTTTGATAATGACATGTTATAATAATTAATTTAAAGTAAAGAGAATTGTAACATAAACATGTATCTTTTTAAAAAAAAAATTAACATGACGTTATATAACTGATATTTTTTGATATAAAATGTTATTAAATATATAATAGTATTTTCTAAATCACTATATTTTATTTATAATATTTAGATATTAAATTAATAAATTTATTTATGACACAATAATGATGTAGTGATTACCATATTAATGAATGACTGAATTAAATGATATCAAAAATATTAAATAAATATATTTTGAGATTTTTTATGCCATACCCAAATTTTTTTGGGTAAAATTTACATGGTATGAATTTTTTTATTCCATTAATTTCTAAGGAAACATGTTTTTATGATTTAAAAACATCAATTACTTAATACTATCAAAATTGACATAAATGAGTTTTTAAAACAAATACTATGTTATTAAATGATATAACTGTTATAAAAGTCTAATATTTGTCCAAATGACATAGATAATGTTAAAAATGACATTAAATATCCAATATTTATTATCTTTTTATTTTATAGTAACTATATTAACCCTATAGTAAAAAATACAAGAGGACACCGTAAGTTTTAAACTATTTAACTAAGCATTAATCCTAAAATATAAGGATAATTTTATAGCCTAAATTTGTCTAAAACTCATTTTATTAGTGGATTTATACCCTTAATCATCTTGTACTCTCAATAAAAATCTTTTTTATCCATTAGAAACCGAAAATAAATTTATAATAAATTAGTAATTTTGGTTCTTCCAAAAGTGCATCTCGCCTTTCTAATAAAAGGGTACTTCTCATTCTCTTTAATTCACACCTCCTAAGTCCTTTTTCTTAGAAACTACCTATTTACTCTCTCAAATTCCTTAACTTCATCAAATAGGTAACAATTTGGGATGAAATCCATCTTAAAGAGTCCTTTTGTGCAAATCAAATGGAGACACATTAGGAAGAGGTAATCGTTTTATCCCTTCTTTCCAGGTTCTTTGGTTCTTCTACCACCTCTTCTTATGTTGTTTCCATAATAAGTAATAAATAAATTATCATAAATATAATTATATGTTATTATAATTATTTTACAATCATATTCATCATTTATCCATCCTATGAATAATAATATCACCATGTGAGAAAATGTATGGCTTATCGTCTCTACGTTGTGGTTTAATTTGTTATTCAGCATTAAATTATTTGGATGGGTATACTGATGAGTATAATATAAATAAATAATAAATATAACATTATATTATTTCAATAAAATTAATATTCCATCCAATTCCATAACATTTAAACCATTAAGTAAATGATATTGTTGATCCTGTGTACGTACAGCTTACCGTCTCCACGATGCGATGAGATTAATCATCCACATTCACCATCCAAGAATGATTATAAAAATATATGTTAAGAATAATTTTGAAATATATTAAATAACAATTCTACTATAATAATATATATATATATATGTATATATATTTCATTCACTTACTTCCATTCAGTACGACAAGAAAACGGAAACAACAATCATGTGTACGTACAACATACCGTCTCCATGAACGGTGTATTCCATTTCATATATCTACCTATTATATATATTTATATTATCAATGTATATAATATATAAATAATATTATATATTATATGTGCAATTAAATTATGATCTATGTAATATGATCACGAATAACAAGTCATATCTTGTACGATAAACAATGTTATTATTACCTGAAATGTAGTATTAACTTCGAATTGATCATAAATGGATAATATAAAGTAATAAAAGAATCATATTTGATATTATAAATATTATTATGATTCTTATAAAAGTTAATAATATGTTTAAAAAAATTATATATGAGATTAGGACACGTACAGAGAGTATCGGACCTAAGGTAAGGGTTAATTTTAAAACCTCATTATTATCTGAAACTGTTTACGAATAAGTTTTTACTGGGACATATTTATCATTCATGTGCATGTTTCATAAAAATTATTTCAAAAAGAATATTTTTAAGGATTTATTTATGGGTCCCACAAACTAAGAAATCATTATAAATGTATTAATTATTTATACTTCTAAACCATTTTCATTAATGTCTATGTTTTCAAAATGGTTTTAATAGTTTATTTGTATAGATATAAATGTTTTAAAATGCTAATTCATTTCAAAAGTTTCAAATTGGAATGGAAAACTATGATTCAAAAAATTCTTTAAAAGTTCTTATTTTATAATTTTTTTGACTTTCAATGATTTCAATGTAAAAAAGGACTATTTCTCTAAAAGGGTTTCACTTACCTTATTATATTATTTTCATCTATGCCAAAATCCTTTGTTGGATTTTATGCATAATTGATATTTATTTATTATGATACAATGTTCCATAGTGTATTTAGGGGTTTATGATATTATTGATGGTGGATGAACTATTTTTATACTATTCATGTTTTATGGTTAATGTATTAACATTTCAGTTTCTAGTTTTAATATGACTGTTTATATTATCTTTCACCCTATTCATATGAGGAAAGTATTAAACATAGTAATTGACGGGAGGGGACCACTATAGCCCCTCTATACATAAGTATGTCTCATGAGACAAACTAGTTTTTTAGTACAAGACCTTGATAGCATAATTTTTTATGTTCATGGCAGGAGGATTTTATGTTGTGATTAAGATGTCTGTCATTATGTATTCCCTCATTATGAGATTAGTAATTGATTTTACATGTGATTATTCTATTAGTGAAACATCCATGTGAATGTTTAAATGAAATTATATGATTTATTATTTCCATATTATGTTAAAGGTAATTTTTTTAAAGGCTTCTCTTTTAGTTTTGAAATTGCCTTAAAATTTTCAGCTTACTTTTGAAAGCTTACGCTATATTGTTTATATTTACTAGCATTTAAGCTCATCCCTTATTTTTTTATTTTCATAGGATTCCAAGAAGTGTTTTATGATTGATAAGTCGGGTTAAGATAGGGGTCCAATAGTGTTATCAATATATTACCTATGTTGTAGTTTTTGTTTTGAATTGTAATGTAAATTTCATGTATGTAATCTACTTTTCAAGACTGCTAAACTAAATTGTCCTTCAGGATTTGACTCCTTGTAGTCATGAAAATGTATTACAATAATGCACTGGATCTGGGCTTCTAGGGTCAGGGAATTACATGAAAAATATTTAATTATTGGGGTAAATGTTGATTTTTCCCTATTCTTTGTTCAATATGGATATTTGGTACGGAATATTATTTATTTGGATTATTCTATATGAATAATTCTTTGGACTAGTAATGATGGGTAGAGCCTGGACATTATATACCTCCATAATTCATTGATAGGTTCTCATTGACATATCTATGGATACATTTCATTTTGTTCATTGATTAAATGGAATGTTTTTTAGTTTCTTACCTTTCCATATTTATTTTTTCCCATATAGATATTATAATAGAATGTTCTTCCATTTTTTACTTTCCTATATTCATTTTTAAATATCTAGTAATTTTAATGGCATGGGTTCCCATTTATTACCTCTCCATGTTGTTTAAGCACTTTTGTAATGTCCCTGATTTGGGTGGCACTCACCAGGTGCCCCAAACCAGGTTGGTCACATGACCTCTAGCGCATTTCCCCAAACGCCAAAGGCTGCCGACTAGCAGCGAGGGCCCAGGTCTGATAGTGGGGAAACTATGCCCTCATTTTTCAAAGTGTCCCATAGCGGAATAAGATATACAACATACAACAACAGCGGAAGCAATAAACCATACACATTTAAGATGAAAAACTGCAGTAAAAGAAAACAAACAGTCATATAGATAATGATGCAACATGTCTCTAGTTCTAAGAAAATAGCCAGAACATGTTACACAGTAATACATTACAATACAATACAGCTCAAGGTACAAGGTACAATAAAGAAAAAAAAAATTGTACAACCGGAACTCAGCAGCATCACAAGCCTAAGCTCGGTCCCATGCTCTCCTACTCCACTACAACAATCAAGAACCGATATAGGGACTCTTACCCCTATCAACACCTGCAGAAACGTAATCTGTTTGGGCTGAAGACATGACCCAAATAGGGTGTGATAAATAAATTCCAGTCGGCACCCACCAAAGGCTCATTCTCAACTGTGTGAAAATATGCAACAATAGTGTGCAGAAGTGAATTCAATAAACTAATCAGTACTCAAAAGTAACTATCTTTACCAGTTATATTTACATTCCAAATATTGATTTTATACATTTAATATAAGACATCACCTTGGTGAATGTTTTAAGTAGATAGTTAGTCTCCCCAAATATGTAAACTCTTACCCTCAGGTAATCAGAAATAAAACCCTCAGGTAATTTCCCACAGGCATAACAGATATTTCCCTTAGGCATACAAGGTGTCTCCCTTAGGAATAGAGCCTATCGCCCGCAGGTATAAAGAATATTTCCCTCAGGACAAAATAACCACTTCCCTCAGGCTAAAAGAAACACTGCATTCAGGCTAAGTAAAAAACTACCCATAGGATAAAAAAGTAATTGGGACATTCCCAACATATAAACAATAAATTCACATACAATTCCTCTCATGGAAATTCAATAATCATTATTACAATGGCATACCCTCAGGTATCCTGTCCAAATGTCTAAATAGAGAAACACACCCTCATAGTGGTCCTGGATCCAAGAAGTCATCCCAAACAATAGTTTATTATCACATTTAATTACCTATACAATTCTTGGTATTTTCAACAACCAAGGCCTCAGCCACACGACACCCCAACAAGGGTTCGTAGAACAATGGTACACAAAAAGGCACAATAGTTGGAATTTAAACACAAATCCACCTACATCAATCGCCCCTGATCGGTATACACGAACGATGCTCCTCGAAACACCCGAGAATGACATAGATCTGAGGTAACAGAAAATCCCCTTCAAACGTAAATAAATTCCCTTAGAAGAAGAATTGGATAGAATTGTTTCAGGAGAAGGAATGGCTTACCTGTATGATTCCAACGAGATCGACGGAGGTTGAATTAGATTCTCGTTGCTCGCTCTGGTGATCTCCAAAGTTCTGATCGTCTCTCTCAATCCCTCCTCTGGTTCTAAGCCAATTCTGTTAATAGGGGAGGCTACTTCCCATTTTATGTGAAAAAAACAGACTACACAGTGTGTACTATTGAGTAAACGGCGTGTACATTCCATTTTTTACAGTTTCTCTGATGGCTTCTCGCCAGCGTGGCACTTTTCATCAGTCGACATGTGTACACGGTGTGTAATCCATGAGTACATGGAGTGTACTAATGCTCAATTGGAGGCTACCTTTACCGCCTTACTATTCGTCTTTTGACTGACTACATGGCGTTTAAATACCCACACCACGGCGTGTAGTCAGGTTTTACGCCTTTCATCACCATCACGGCTACACACCTTGTGTACTCATCTCACACAGCTAAAGTACACGGCATGTGGAATAGTACACAACGTGTACCTACAAAAAGGTATTTTTCCCCATTTTCCTTATTTTCTCAAAAACACATAATTAAAAGAGAAAAGAAGAAACCCATACCTCAAGAATAAGGACATGGTTCTTACAAACTTCCCCCCTTAAAGAAATTCGTCCCCGAAATTCCCTTCCAAGGGTGGGGATCAGAACAACTCTGGCCACTGAGCAGGTACGTTTGTCTCCCGCTCCCCGGTTTCGTCCTACACTCGGCCATGCTGCCATAGCACCAGTATGAGAGGAACTGAATGGCCTCTGTGATCCTTGTTAATTCTATCCACAATAAATATTGAATGCTCTTGAAAAGGATGCATCTACATGAAGCTCAACCTCCTCTTGATGAAAGATGTGAGATGGGTCTGAATGATAATGACGCAACTGAGATACATAGAAGACATTGTGCATATCCCAGTACCTCTGTGGTAACTGCAACCATTAGGCAACCAGACCAACCCTCTCCAGAATCTCGAATGGCCTCACATACCTTATGAAATTTTACCCTGTCTCATGATCCATATATGTGCCAACCACGATGAAACATGTAAAAACACATGATCCCCGACCACAAACACCAAGGTTCGTCTACGGCGATCAGCATAAGATTTCTGATGAGACTGCATGGTAGCCGTCCACTTTTGTATCAATTGGACCTACTCAGAAGTCTCTTGTACGAGACATAGTTCCAGTAAAGATGCATCACCTTCCTCCACCTAGCACAAGGGTGATTGGCATGGCCTTCCATATAAATCCACATAAGGTGACTTCTTAATAGTCGCCTGAAAACTGTTATTGTAGGAAAACTCAAATAGGGGTATATACTTCTCCCAAGATCGCCCAAAATCCAGGATACTTTCACATAGAATGTCCTCTAGCACATGTATCGTACGCTCTGACTGGCCATCGGTTTGAGGGTGGTAAGTTGTGCTTAGAAGCACCTATGTACCGTGTGCCCCCTGAAAACTCTACTAGAAACGAGTTGTAAAATAGGTGTCCCAATCTGAAACGATAGAATGAGGGTCCCCATGAATATGTACAATCTCTCAGATGTACAACTTCCTTAGTTCATCAACACTGAAGGTCTCCTTGATCGGAAAAAAGTGAGCTACCTTCATGAGTCTTCCCACAACAACCCACACAGAATCATTACCTCGAGGTGAGATAGGCAACCCAGTCACGAAATCCATCACGCCATCATCCCATTTCCACTCTGGAATGGGTAACTGTTGTAACAGTTCAGCTGGTCTCTCATGCTCTTCCTTCACCTGCTGGCAGGTGGAACATCTTGTAACAAAACCATCTACATCTCTCTTCATACCCGGCCACCAATACTGATGTCTCATGTCATGGTATATTTTGGTAACTCCGGGATGAACAGTCCAAGCTAAAGTATAAAACACCCGCATCACCTCCTCGCGTATATCCCCTGGAACCCACACTCATCCATGGAAACACTATACCTCATCATCACTAATCATCGATCCAGGAGGAGGGACCACACTGGACACTGACTCCACTAGGACTAGGACTTCTGAATCAGATAGTTGTCTTATTCTCACTCTCTCCAGAAGTGTAGAAGTCACACATAAAGATGAAAGATAGGATTGCCCCTGAATATTGTGTACCTCGAAATTAATCTTAGAGAACAAATCCATAAGCTGCCATTCACCACTGGCCTCATGAACCGCATGTGTCTGAGTCTTCCTACTCAGTGCATCAACAACTTCATTACCCTTTCCAGGTGTATAGGAAAGCTCAAAATCGAAGGACTACAGGTATTCTACCCACCTTTGCTGCCTCAGATTCAATTCTTGCTGAGTAAAGATATATTTGAGTCTTTTTTTTGTTGGTGAAAACCTCAAAATTCTTTCCCAAGAGATAATGTCTCCAACAGCGTAACACATGAACAACTGTATCCAACTCGAAATCATGTGTTGGTCAATTCCTTTCATTTTTCCTCGACATCCGAGACCCGTACACAACTACTCGATCGCCCGACATTAACACTGCTCCAAGCCCAAAAACTGATTCATCACAGTAAATTGTATAGCTCTTCCCCTGCTCTGAAAGTATCAAGACTGGTGGTGATGTTAACTTTCCCTTCAACTCCTGAAAGGCTGTCTTGGAAGCTTCTAACCAAATGATCCTTTCCCCTTCTTGTTCAAACCCATCAATGGCACTGCTAAGTGGGAGAAGTCATGGATAAAGAACATCTAGTAACCAACCATCCCTAAGAAACTCTGTATCTCAAACATGTTCTTAGACTGTTCCCAGGAAACTACTGCTCTCACCTTCTCTGGGTCTACTGCAACTCCTGCCTCTGAAATTATATGACCTCGGAAGTGTATCTGGTCTATCCAAAAGTGGCTCTTTTCGATCTTAGAATATATCTGATTCTCTCTCAGTGTACTCAATATGATCTCAAGATGGGTAGCATGGTTGTGTCGAGTGTGAGAGTACAACAAGATGTCATCCATGAAGACTATGACAAAAGAATCCAGATAAGGATGGAACACATGATTCATCAGATCCGTGAAAATTTCTGGCGCATTTTTGAGTCCAAAAGGCATAAACAAGTACTCGTACAGACCATACCTTCTCTTGAATGCTGTGAGAGGTATATCAGATGGTATAACGTGCAACTGATGATATCTGAATCCCAAGTCAATATTCGAAACACTTGTGCTCCTCGAAGTTGATCAAAAAGACCATCAATCCTTGGCAAGGAATATCGGTTCTTAACCATAAATTGGTTAATCTTCCCATAATCAACACAAAGTTTGAGGGTACAGTCCTCCTTCATCACAAAAACGACAGGAGAACCTCAAGGGGAAGTACTAGGTCATATGATACCCTTTCCCTATAACTCCTCTAACATTCTCTTGATCTCCTGCAACTCTGGTGTAGCCATACTATAAAGAGGAATGGACATCAGTGCTACTCCTGGCACAAGCTCAATAGAGATATCCACCTCTCGCTTCGGAGGTAGACCGGAAAATTATTCCTGGAAATCACATCCAAAACGATCAACCACTAGTGGTAAATTCTTCTAAAAAGTCCTCTAATCATCTAGATATAATCTCCCAATCCTGGATGGCGCACCACCTCACCCACAATGCTCAGGTCCAGCTCGGCTCGCCTGGACATCCCATTCTCCCTTTTATAGAAACTCTCCACCCGATAGTAACGTGAAACTCACCCTACAATGATAGCAAACCATGAAAGCTCGAAAGGGAACCAACCAGTCCATCCTGAGAATGACATCATAGCTCGTCATCTCTATGACATAGTGGTCACATGGAATGTGACACCCAAAAACCTATAGGGGGCACTCCCTGCACTGATGCAGACTAGCTGTTCTAGTCCTCAACGGAGTGTCTAGTGTCATAACATCAGAAGAAGAAGAAAGACAGAGCCCAAGGCTCTCCACAATATGCACAGATACAAAGCTATGTTTTTCACCCGTATAGAAAAGTACTGAAGATACAATAAAAGCTACTAGAATAGTACCTCTTATAGTAGAAGGTCTGTGATCCTGCTCATGTTGGGTCTATTGCACTGCATATGTCTACCGAGTGTCGTGGCCCTACGACACAACCTGGCTACCCTGAGTTGTCCCACCCTGCTGCCTCTGAGATCATGGTGTCTGGATACCATGGACATGACCACCACCTCTGCTTGTACATCCAGATGTATCCCAGTTGCCCGACTGGTAAGAAGCTACTAGTCCTGCTCCTGCACACAGAGTCTGCACAGAACCCCTCTCACTATCCACTAGTGGAAACGCCCTTCAAAAGCATTGCAGATGACCCATCTTGCTGCAAGCTCGGCACTCCACTAGGTCACGTGGAAATTGAAGTCTCTTTTGTCCCTCTTTACCTCACTGGTATCACATGACTTGACCACCTAAAACATTCTTCTGGATGGTACAGCCACCGTGAGATAAATCCATATGTCTCTTCCTCTTACCGGCAGAAATAGTACTAGAAACTGGTGCCGAACTGACCTGGCCTGCACCACTAGATTCCTGAAGGTTCCTCTCTATAATCAGCACCTAGAATACAATAGCATGTATTGTAGGCAACCTAAAAGCATTCACCAGTGCTCAAATGTCATATAGAAGACCATAATTAAAGCTTATGGCCCTCAACGTCTTGTCAACCACCAAAACGGTTGCAAAATGCTGAAGCTTGGTAAAACGAGCAAAATAATCTATCACTGACATATCACCCTACTGCATTTTCATGAACTCTAAAGCTCTATCTTCCCTCATTGTCTCTTGGAAGAACAAGTCATAAAAGGTTGTCTGAAAATCATCCCATGCCATGTTCCTGTGATGCTCTGTCTGATTGGTAACATCCCACAACCTCTTGGTGGAATCACGCAGCATATAAGTGGCAAGCTTGACCCTCCTCCCTAGAGGCATCTCGAGGTGATCAAAAATAGTCTTCATAATCCACAGCCAAGACTCCACAGCCTGTGGTATTCCATACCCTGAAAATGTGGGCGGATGCTGCTGTTGGAAGCTACGAGTCAACTCAGCCATATATGTGGTAGCCTGCAGTGCTCCCTGAAAGGTCTGCATGAACCGCAAAAAGCCTTCACGGAACTTCCCATCCGTGCGTGTGTCTGGTATAACGGTTGGCACTGCATCTGGCTCTGCTGGAGGATCCACTGGTAGCCCATGGCCAACCATATCTGGAGTATAATCGTTGTCGCTTTCTTGGCCAAAAATGTGTGGTCGTCTTGGCGGCATGACTCAATAAGATCAAACGCACACCATAGATCAAGATTATCACACTCTGAAAAATGAAGGTACAAAAAAGGGAATAGGAGGAAGAACATATTTCACGATTTTCAAAACAAGACTACACGACTTGTATACTAACTACAAAGCGTGTACCTGACTTCTCTTACCCTACCATGGTCCTTCTACACAGCTAAGCCGCACTGCTCCCATTTGAACAAGACTACATGATGTGTATATCAACTACACAGCATGTAGGCTTTAATTTTCCAACTGCCCGTGTTGTTCGTGACACGGCCAACTACTCAGCTAAAGCTACACGGTGTGTTACACCCCCACACGGCGTGTACTCCACCTTGTTTTCCCAGCCACACGACTAATTCCACATGATCTCCCACCAGTAAGGACTACATGGCGTGTCCCATAGATACACATCGTGTTCAAGAAGAGGTGACACTCACTTGTGTTTGTTAGTTACAGGGACAGGTCCCTAGGTCCGACAAAACGGCGTGTTCTATAGTGGACACGACGTGTATGTCTTAATGTATCCTTTGTCCATGTTGTCAGTTACACGGGCGGACTCCAGGTCAACACTACAGGGTGTGTACATCTGGTTCACAGTATGTTTTCCCCAAGACTTTCCCTTCCATGTGTCCCCGCCCACACGTTCTATGACATGGGAATTGACTACATGGCGTGTAATGAGGGTACACGGCGTGTACATAATTTTTTTTCTTTTCATCCTAAATAGATGATCACACAGCATGTATCTGAGAAACTACACTACGTGTATCCTGGGTTTTCCAGACAGTAAGCCTTCAAAACTACTCCGGAACCCAGTAAATACTAAAAAACAACACCTAAGTGACAAATTCCAATCCGTGAGGGCCCATACTACCTACAAATCAAAGTATGGCATCTTATATGTGTTATAAAAAGATAAAATTTCAATGATCCACCAAATTCCAGTCAATGAGGGCCCATACTCCCCAAAAACCAAAGTTTGGTGTCTATTCTATCAACAGAATCACAAGAAAATACCCTATCTCATAGCTGGTATTTATCGAGGCAGCTATCACAATGGCATTCTTTTCTAGCACACTATTACCACAAAAACCTGAAAATTTCTAATGCACCTACATGGAATGGAAGAATGTATGATATTTTATTTCTACCATGTTCTTAAATGATGCATGAGATGGAATACCCTCATCTCATCGGATTGAAACTAAATAGAACCCATGGATAAAATTTAAATAGCACAATTGTTGAAGTTGGAGTTCTAGAACCAACTACTTTGTACTTTATTCATTAATAAATGCCTTATCACATCTTGATTTTTATTCTACGTGAAAATGCATGTGATAATTTCCTAAGGACAACGGTTGTATTAATGGGTCATAGCGGATCCCTGCTATGATGAGAACCAGGAAGTGCCATAAAACTGTTCTTGAATATATGTTCTATGATCAGATGATGTTATTTGAGGGACACAAATAATACAGGTCATTAGGGGTGAGGACTCATAAAACATTGAGGCACCTTCTCATGGTGTGCGCCCTTGGTAATATCCAGGAGGATATTATTAGAATGATACTCGACAGTAGGAAATCAACATTTCATAGTGTCATTGGATGTTCCTATCTACGGATGTGTGTATTGGTCCTTAGACTTTAAGATTATGATTAATGGGTATTACAACTCATGCACTTAGATGTATTGACGAATACTGTGTCAACACACTATTCGCTGTGAGGTAGGATACGTTGGGTGTGTCACGAGTAATACTGCATTAATAGATAATGCAAGAAAGGATTTTTCCCTTTTGTTCCATAATGGAAGTAGATATCTCAGGCCCTCTGATGGAATTGATATAGCCTAAATAAATCCATGTCCTTGGTAAAGTATGGGAGATTTCAATTCCAGAAAGTCAAAGAATGAATAATCGAGCACGTGGGTTGATGACCCTAGCATGCAACCCGCTGGATTCGAGATATCCTGACAAAGGGATTATATTATATAGTGAGCATTCATATGAGGTGACACATCATTGCGACGTTAACTTCTTTCTCTATGGGTTCCTTCGGGTGTTTCTATATGCTAACCTTGGACTTTAGGCAGGCTCCGCCTAATGCCACTGAGAAAGAGTCCTAGAGGGTCACACACTATGTTTTTTCATGTATCTCAGTTAAATATTAATTTAACAAGTTTAATAGATATTATTCTCGACTTTGGTATAATAGTTATTTAAGGATTCCTGATCGCATTAATTTGACACTAGTTATTCGAGAGAATATATTGTGGGTGAATTAATATATTTATTAATGAGTAATGTTTTTAAATTTATTTAAGAAATAAATTTCCATTACTCAAGGTCTAATAAATGTGGAGGAGGAGATAAAGAAAAGTGGAAAATTAAAGTACATTCCATGCATATTTAATATACACGCTGTGTAGTATTATGGAAAACAAGTACACGTCATGTATTAATGATTACACGGCGTGTAGTTTTTATAGTCAGGATGTTGAGGAAATAATATCATTATTGTGATATTAATTATAATAATCATGGGTGTATGTCAAGTAATTAATCATTCGACATGGGGGATTTCCATAAGAGTTAATGAAATAAATAAAACACGTAACACATTTATTTATTGTCATAACTCTATAACCTCAAACACGATTATAAATATCCTCACAACACCATCACTTTTCATGGAATCGTTGTGCACAACAATTCTGGAGAATTATTTCAAGACCGAAAGAACTCCTTTCTCCAAGAATGCTCTCAAGACTGAGAGATCAAGGTGATCGAAGGCGGACATCACAAGTGAAGGTTCTTCCGTGATAGCACCTGGAGATCCCATCGATGATGTCCGGAGATACATGGCACACGTGTGGATCACCTCTAGAGGAATCCTACACTTGGATTCTATGAACCAACCATGGATCAGAGGATCGTGACCAGGGACATTAATGAAGAAATAATTCCACAAAGGTAATTCTTGTAAATTAATTAAATTAATTATAACCAACATATGATGATCCTATCACTATGGTTCCGGGATTCCCTCTTAAGTTTTTTTTGTTCTTTATTCTATTCCGAAGACTCAGCATTTTAAATCACGACTGATATCGGATTGAACGTTGTTTAACATTAAGATTAAAGTTGGGAAAACCCACCAATGCGCTTTCGCTGCTCCCGGAACCTACAAGTGGTATCCGAGGGGTCATATCGTTGATTATAATTATTTAGTTTTTTGTTGGTGATTTATGCATTAAATAATTTAGTTATTTTCAATTCAAGTTTAATCATTCTAGAAATATGAATCTCGAGATCTATTCCTCCTCCCTCGTTTCTCGATCACATCATAGAAATGATTTTTTATTTTAATTTTGATTAAAATAAAATAGAGGAGTTAATCGGGAGGAGCCAAACATTTCTGGCCATCCGACACCAGAATACACGATGTGTATTTGGAAGAACACATCGTGTAGTCCAGATTCATGCATCAGAATGGTCTGCCAAATCAGGTTGTGTGTTGATCCTATCTAAGTCATTTATGAAACTAAGTGTTGACCAGGAACTGGTGGCACATGGTTTTCAGATTACACGTCGTCTGGTCCAACAGAACATGAGGTGTAGTCCATTCGGGTTAGGGTTGGACCGTGTACCCCATACGCGACCTGCCCAGCTAGAAACCGTGTAATGTGGAAACTACACGACATGTTTTCCATTGTACACGCCGTGTACTCCGAAAATTTCCGATGTACATTAACATTCCATGTCCCCAGGCTTGTACTTTGGTTGGATGGTGAAGAAAAGTACACGATGTGTAGTCGTAACTACACACCGTGTACTCACCCAAATTACGCATATTTATTAAAATTTATTATTATATTACATAAATCCTTGAGACATGTACCATAGTTCAGGTGTAAAGCTGAGGAACAACATGTGATAGGTGTTTTATATATATGTGTTTAATTTAAAATCTGCATAATAAATGGGAATTCACTGGGTTGCCTCCAAGGTACAAGTTATGTCTAATGATAATTTTAAATGAATTTATTTGTTTAAAATTATGAAGGATGAGAATCCTAAGGAAGTTCAAGAAAGGGTTTAAGATAAAAGGATTGATTAATTAAAGATAATTAATTGATTCGAGCATGATTTATCTTAAACAAGAATGATTAATGAATTGAATGCTAGTTTTATTTATGCGTAAATATCGTTGCATGAATGGATGGTCATGAGCTAGACCGAGACCTTTGTATGTGAATGGTATCTTTTAATTTATTTATTTATATTTAAATTTTTTGGCACGCGAGCCATATCCTCATTAATATGTTGGGCCTACGCCCCAAAGGATTCTTTTATTTAAAACCCCCTTTTTACCCCTCACCTACGTGTGAGATAAATGCATATATAATGGATGGAGCTCCCAAGCTAGAGGAGATGGCTCAATTCAGGAGCCAAGGTGAAACCAATCCAAGGAGATACAAAGGTGGACAGGTGGAAAGATGTAAACACAAACCTGAAAGGTTCAAGGTGTTTCTCCCCTAGGTCTTGGGTTAGTTTAACAACCGCTAGATAAACTAACCAATAGAAAAAGCTCATGATCAATACATTTATTTTATTTTTGTTAGTTGTATAGTTTATTTATTGTGGGTGTGTTGTCACGATCAGACAATTAATGAATTAAACGAGGATGCATGATGGAACTAAAAGAAAACCATCTTATACATGAATATTATCTTTAACAGGGTTAATCACTTAAGAAAATCCCCTTAATATTAACAAGCATGTAATAAAAGATAATAAATTGGAAATTTATGTATAAGGATTAAATCCCTTAATGAAATATTAAGTCAGTATAGCCTTCCATAATCTTGGTTAGAATCGAACCATAGTTCAAAGTGCTTGACCAACCCTACTTGTGGTGATTTCAATTATTGGGGAATTCAAATTCAAGATTTTGGGGTGACATAACTTGGTTCACATCAAGGGTTGACTGCCACAGCAGGACATGGTGTGACCAAGAGGAAAAATAAAAGGATTTCAGGATTGGGGAGTCCACTCAGCGGATCATGGAGATGTGAGTTACTGCAGTTGGTATTTGGAATTCTTACATAAAAAACCATCAAGTTTCTTGACCAACCCTAGATGGGGTAATGCGAAGGGCAATATGGATCCTTTCTAGTAGAATATTCAGGCAACAGAATATTCCGAAGTCAATGGTGAGGGCTATTGGATTTTGATAAAATAGTGGGAGACTAATAAGTATTAATTTATTTATTTGTCTCAGTTTTTTAATAAAGTACTAAACCTTTGCTCATCTTAATTTGTAGAAAAGACAAGAAAATGACTTCAAAAATATCATTGCAAACCATACTCGAGAAGGAAAACCTTCTCACCAGCACCAATTTCCATGAGTGGCAGAGGCATTTACGCATCATCCTTCGCCACGAAAGGAAATTGTATGTACTGGAAGATCCTATTCCAATTGGGCCAGGGAAAGAGGCCAGTGATGAGGAATTACTCTCTATATGAAACACATGGATGATTCCATATATGTCAAGTGTTTCTTGCTATCAGCCATGTCCAATGAGATCTTTAAGCAACATGAAAACATGGACGCGTATAGCATGATGTCTCAACTTAAGGATCTCTACCAAGATAAGGCGAGACAAGAGAGATATGCGATCTCCAATGATTTGTTTACAACTAAACATGGAGAGTCTATGCTAGCTGGGCCTCATGTAGTCATGATAATTGGCTATATTGAATGATGGGACATCTTAGGGATTAAAGTCCCAGATGAGTTCTATACAGATCTCATCCTATCATCACTGCCCAAGACCTTATCTAGCTTTATTGTCAACTAAAACATGAGAAACAACGAGAAGAGTCTATCGGAACTTCTGACCTCGATTTGCCAGGTAGATATGGACATGGGGCGTGACAAACCCACAGTCCTTATGGTGAATAGAAAAAGGAAGGACAAGGCAAAGGGGCCAAATACTTAAAAATGGTATGAATCCCCTGAGCATCATCCCTCCAAGAAGGGGAAGATCCAGAGGTAGGGCAAGGAATATCAGGCGGTGTGTTGTTCATGTGGAAATCAAGGCCACTGGAAGAGAAACTGTACCCAGAAGCATGGGGATGCTAAATGTGAACTCGTTATTGAGGGTAATCTTTCTTTTTCTAGACATTAGGTAATAGAGACAGCTTGTGGGGCTCACATATGTATTAAAATGTAGGAACCAAGTGGATTTACAAAGATTTCCAGAGGAGAGGTGGATCTTTGAGCTACCAATAGCGCAAGGTTGGCTGCGTTGGCTATTAGCAATTACCACCTCTCATTGCCGACTAGAATGATTTTGGTTTTACATAACTGTTATTATGTGCCTAGTGTTACCAAGAACAGAATTTTTGTATATTGTTTGGATATGGATGGATTTATTTTCATGTTTGGAAATAAGGGTTGTATCTTTTATAAGAACAATGTTTGTTAGGGTATGGCACATTTAAATAATGGTTTTTAGGTATTAAATTACGAAAACCAAGTGTTGGCAATCGATAACGAAACAAAATCACATGACTCATACATCACCCAGTTGTGGCGTCACCATCTCGGTCATGTGAACGAGAAGCGCTTGACAAAGCTCTGCCAAGAAGGCTATTTAGACTCTACTGAGCTAAAACCACTTGATAGATGTCACGCTTGTTTATAAGGAAAAATGACCAAGCTGCCTTTTGGTGTATAGGGAAAAATGTCCACAGAGCTTTAAGGATTGGTAAACATGGATGTGTGTGGACCATTTCCAATAGAATCTAGAGGTGGATATTCTTACTTCATTACTTTTACTAATGATTTGAGTATATATGGCTATGTTTACTTAATGAGGTATAAGTCACAGGCCTTAGAGAAATTTAAGGATTTCAAGAATGAAGTAGAGAATCATCTTGGAAGGAAGATAAAGAAACATCGATCGGATCGAGGTGGAGAATATCTGAACCAAGAGTTCATCGATCTTTTACGGGTGTCTGGGATTCTATCTCAGCTCATTCCTCCTTATACACCCCAGTGGAACGGTGTTAGTGAAAGGAAGAACCACACCTTGTTGAACATGGTGAGGATGATGATGAGTAATTAGGATCATCCATTATCCTTTTGGGGATATGCATTACAAACTGCATCATACACATTAAACCGAGTTCCAACTAAGGCAAAAAATGGAATTCCATCTGAGTTATGGAATGGAAGTAAACCCACATTGTTGCACACACATTTAGGGGATGCAGGGCGTTGTTAAGGCCTTCTCAGGGAACAAACTAGCACCCCGGGGCAAGAGGTGTATCTTTATAGGATATCCTAAGGAAACAAAAGGATATTACCTATATAACCCTTCAGACAAGAAAGTGATTGTCGCCAGACAAGCCATCTTTATTGAGAGGGAGCACATCCTCAATAAGGATAGTGGGAGAAATATTGACTTTGACGAAGTTGATACTCAAGATACATAGGATTTGGTATAGGAACAAGTTCCACAGGTCCTTGTGGAAGAGGTTCCAGAAACACAATTACTTCGTAGGAGCTCAAGAGAGGTAAGGGAACCAGAGAGATCTGGTTTCCTAGTCACCGGCGATGGGGAATAGTTGTTATTGGACAATGATGAACCTCTCTCCGACAAGGAAGCAGTAGAAAGATCAGAAGATATAAGATGGCTAGAAGCTATGAATTCTGAGATGAATTCCATGTATTAGAACCAAGTCTATGTTCTAGTCGATGAGCTAGTTGATGTAAAGCCTGTTGGATGAAAATGGGTATTCAAGAGAAAGCTGGACATGTAAGGTCAAGTTAGCACCTATAAATCAAGGCTAGTGGCTAAAGGATTCAGACAGCATCAAGTAATTGACTATGATGAATCCTTCTCACCAGTTTCCATGTTTAAATCCATAGGAATCATACTTTACATAGTAACTTACCATGACTATGAGGATTGGAAGATGGATGTCAGAACAACATTCCTTAACGGGAACCTTCAAGAAGATGTCTATATGACACAACCAGAAGGGTTTGTGACACCATGTGAAGAAAAACGGGTTTTTATGTTGCAAAAATCCATTTATGGATTAAAGCAAGCATCTAGGTCATGGAACATTCGATTTGATGAAGCCATAATGGAATTTGGGTTCATTAAAAACGAATGTGAGTCATGTGTTTATAAACAGTTTAATGGGAATGTGATCGTTATCCTAGTAGTATATGTTGATGACATATTGCTTATTGGAAATGATGTACTAGTATTACAGTCAGGTAAGGACTGGTTGAACAAGTGTTTCTCCATAAAGGACTTGTGTGAAGTAGCCTACATTCTAAGGATAAAGATCATTCATGATAGATTCAAGAGGCTTCTTGGACTAAGTCAGAGTACATATATTCACCAGATACTAAAGAGATTTAGTATGGAACAATCCAAGAGGGGATTGGTTCCAGTGTCACATGGCCTATATCTTTCTATGAAAATGTTTCCTCAGACACAACAAGTGAAATATAGAATGATTAATATCCCATACGCTTTGGCTATAGGATCCATCATGTATGCCATGTTATGTACCAGGATTGATGTTGCCTATACACTGAGCATGGTAGGCAGATATCAAGCAGATCTCGGAGAATAGCATTGGACTGGTATTAATACCATCCTTAAGTATCTAAGAAGAAATAAGGATATGTTCCTAGTGTATGGAGAAGACGAGGAGCTTGTCATCATAGGGTATGCAGATGCTTGTTTTCAGACAGATTAGAATGATCTGAAGTCACAATCTAGATATGTTTTCTGTCTCAATGGAGGAGCTGTGAACTGGAAGTGTAACACCCCTAGATTTTATGAAAAATATTCTTTTTAATTTCATTGATGTCTTTTGTTGTACGCTACACTAAAAGGATATTGCACTACATTCATCCCGGACTTGTCTTGCATTACACGCAATCACGACCTTCCATGATAGCGTATGTTGTACGCAATACCGAGTTTCACTAAACAACGATATGTTTTATAAACTAGCAGTTATGAATAGTAATACACCGTTTTTTAAATTTTATTTTTCTAAATGGAATTCATTTTTGGATTCGGAAAATCAAAATTAGACTAGGGTAAAATTTTGGTATTTTTCCGAAAACATACAATTTTTTATGAATAGTGAAAACCCTAGGTTACTATTTAAAAACTGAATTTGTATTTAAATAATTATTGATTTTATTTAAATTTATTTTAGATAAAAATTGATACATAATACCTATATAAGTTCAATGTAATTCATCGGAGTAATTTTATAATAATTTTAGATATATAAAAATTTTATTGAACTTTTCACCGTATTTTACCCACCACCTAGGAGAATTTGGAAATTCACATAAAACATAATTTTACTGCTTTTTTGAGTGGAATTTCGAAAATAAGAGAGACACGGTTAATAGGAGGGACTAAAATGTGGATCAATGAGATGATTGTTTTTTGGTGAATAGTAACTTTTTACTTTTATTTACCATGGTTAAAAGTAAATAGGGTAATTATGGGTAAAAATGATATTATTATTATTACCCTAAAACATGTAATAATTCTTTTGGATAAGTTTAATTCAACAAAAAAACCTTAGCAATAAAATATGACCATTTAGGTCCACTTGGATTACATTAGGACATTTATTATTAATTTATTTAAAGAAGGGTTAAAATAGTCAAAATCAATGTTTATTAACTAAATAATTTTTAATATATGGTTATACATAAGATAAATTAGACTATAAATATTCATTAGAAATCTATGAATATTTCATACATAATGGTATTTTATTTTTAGTTTTTAGACATTAAATAATTTAATTTATTTTTGACCAAATGATGATGCAATAATTATTTTATTAATGAAATATTAACATAATTTATGTTATAAATACCAAAATTAATATAATTTGAGACTTATTATGAATTACAGAAAAATTTTAGGTTAATATGACATGTTAGTATCTATTTAATTAACTTTTTTGAACTAATCATTCTGTTATGATTTTCATAAAAATCATTTACCAAATAGTGTCTAAATTGACATAAAATAGTTTTTAAAAAAAATATTATATTATTAATTGTTATTATATTACTAAAAATCTAAGGATCAGACAAGATACTTATATCATGATATTTATATCATTAATGGACCACTTGGGGGTCTCTTTAATGTATATGGTATGTTTATTAACTATATATTGTGAAAATACAAAGTGACATGGTAAATGTCAATCTAATTAACTAAGAGTTAAAACTAAAAGATATGGTTAATATAATGACCCAAACCTATCTAAAATATATTGGTTGAGAGGATTACGACCCATCCACACCATATCTTCTAAATAAATCAATTTGGAGCTATTAAAAACCAAATATGACTTTATTATAAAATAGTATTTTATGTTTTTCCAAAGGTGCCCCTCTCCTCCCTTATAAAAAGGGAACCCCTTCCCTCTTCTCTTCACACCCTTTTGAGCCTTGAAGCTCGGCCAAACCCTGACCATTTCTCTTCTCGACTTCCCTAGAAACATTCTGGAGGTTCTGGTCTTCTCAAAATACCAACTCTACTTCCTTAAGTGGAAGCTTAAAAGAGGTGGATCGAAGAAGAGGTAATCTCTTCTTCCGATTCTTTCATGTTTCTTTCTCCTTCTACTTATTCTTCTTTAGTTGTCTCATTATAAAATAATATAATAAGTATTAATTATATACAGATATGTTATTATAAATATTAAACAACCCTATTTTACCTTCTATCCATCCTACGGAAAACAAAATCACTGCGCGTGCGTACGTACAGAATACCGTCTCCACGCCTTGGGGTAATCTGTTTTCGACCACCACCTTACATGGATGGGTATAATAGTGTAAATAAATAACTATATATTATTATTTTAATGTTATATTTATTCTTAAATATTATACATACACTTCTATACAATTCAACGATCATGGTAACGGTATCATCGCTCGTGCGTACGTATGGACTACCGTCTCCATAACGCGATGAGATTCATTCTCCATGTTAACCATTCCTGAATGATTATAAAGTATATATAATCATTAATCATGAAATATATGACATAATAATGATACTAGATTTATGTATATATATATGTATGCCATCTACTTAATTCCATTCAATTAAATAAGGAAACAAAAACATCGTTCTTGCATACGTACGGCCTACCGTCTCCATGAACGGTGTACTTCATTCCATTTATCGATCTATCATATATATATGTATATATTGAATATATATTATATATAAATCATTTTTTTACATTCTTGAATTAATTAAATCAGGATATAAGTAATAATATCAATAACAACAAGTCCAAACACGTACGATAAATAAAACGATTTTACCCAAAACGCTGCTTTAACATGGAATTTACAAAAGAACGGGTAATATAAAGTCATAAGTGAACCATTTACGACATCATAACAATGAATATGATTCTGTAATAATTCAATGAAATTATTTAAATCATTATTCAGGATGTTCAGATACGTACGAAGCATATCGAACCTAAGGTAAGGGATAATTTTTCAATCTCCTTTTTATTCGAGATTGCTTATACGTAACTATTTACTGGGGTTATATCTGTCATCCATTTCCATAAAAAATTTCTTTCATAAAGTGTTTAATATTCTTCCATGAATGTTTAAAGTCATGTTTACCCATCTTTGATTTTTTCTTTCTAATATGGAATGAATCTTTCTTTTGTTTACCATATGTGGTACTTTTTGACTTTTCCGTTAAAAGTACGAGGAGAATATTTTTTTTGAACTTATATGGCATGAACGGATTTTTACGGTTTCATAACGCCTTATTTTCATGATTCTTAGAGTACAAGAATTAATGACTATTTTCAACAAAATCCTTTTCTTTTAAAATTTCATGGCATTTTGTTTGAATAGAAAATGATTTTGAAGAAGAAAGGATATTTTCCTCAAGAATTAATTTCAAGTGTTTTATAAAAACCATTTTCCATCTAAGATGACAATGTTTCATATGTTTATGTTTCATGTATAATGTCTCTATGATTTACATGGTTTCACTTTTCTTCTAATGAAATATCCATTTGTTTTAGATGGATTATGTAATGATGGGATGATGTTTATGAAACCCATTTTATTCTTTCGGTTATGATGAATGTTTTAAGTTTATTTTGTGGAACCAGTAAGAATGATTTCATTATGAGATGGGTGGGACCTATATCTCCCTCCGATGCATTTGGTAAAGATTTATATCTCATGATATAGACATGGCTGGAATGGTAAGTTAATCTGGTTCAGTGATACATGACTGGAACGAGGAGTGAACTCGATTCAAAAAGGGAATTTTTCCACTAAGATGGTCTTGGCCGCAATGCCTTGGATACTATGGAAATCATAACAAGTTCTTAATGGTTTCCACAATTACATGATTTATTCCCATGCTATTTTATCAATATTGATGTTCTTTTATGATATATTCCTTACGTAATTCCAAGATTTTTGTCTTTGCTCAAGATTTTGATGTTTAGATTTTATGTTCACGTTTTTTCATTCAAATGATTATGGATTGTTTAATGTTCTCTATGCTTAACCATACTGAGAATTTGAGCTCACCATTTATATGTTCTCTTTTCCCTAGGATTTAAAGAAAAGTTTTTGATATGAAAATAAAAGTGGAAGAACTTTATGGGAGAGGTTCAAGATCTTTCACAGTTATTAGAAGATTATTTTCAGAGTTTCAAAAGATACTAAACTATTACGGTCCTTGTGTTTCTGTTTTCGTTATGTATCAAGTATTCTGAAAAAGTAATGTAATGTTCATGTACGTCAAGCTTTGGGTCTCTATAGGGAGAGTTCAAAGTAGCCAGTTGTCACCGATTCTACAGTGGAGTCTGAATATATAGTGGCTTATGATGCAGCCAAGGAAGCCATCTGGATTCGGATCGTTGTCTAGGATCATGATGTGGTGCCTAGCAGTAAAGATCCCATTACATTGTATTGTGATAATACTGTAGTAGTGTCTCTTTCTAAAGAACCAAGTTCACATCAGTGGACAAAGCACATACTTCCAAAGTATCACCTCTTGATGGATTTCTATCAAAAGGGTGAAGTTGAAGTGAGTAGATTTTCCATGGAAGAGAACGTGGGGGACCCCATGGCTAAAGGCCCATCTCAGCAGAAGCATGAATATCATGTGAGAGCTAGCGGGTAAAAGGTTGTCAGCAGTTGGCTCTAGTCCAAGTGGGAGTCTGTTGGAGTTGGTGGCCTAGAACCAACTACTTTGTACATTGTTCATTAATAAATGCTTATCACATATTGATTGTTCTTATGCGTTAAAATGCATGTG
The DNA here is from genome assembly GCA_963277665.1 of Viscum album. NCBI lineage: Eukaryota > Viridiplantae > Streptophyta > Magnoliopsida > Santalales > Viscaceae > Viscum > Viscum album. The sequence continues at coordinate 1,334,241,165 of OY728127.1, forward strand.
ATAATGTTCTAAGGACTGTTGTTGCAATAATGGGTCATAGCTGATCCCTACAATGATGAGAACCCTGAAGTTCCATAACACTATTCTTGAATATAGGTTCTATGGCCGGATGATGTTATTTTAGGGACACAAATAATACAGGTCATTAGGGTTGAGGACTCATAAAACGTTGAGGCACCTTCTCATGGTGTGCACCCTAGGTAATATCCAGGAGGATATTATGAGAACGAGACCCGACAGTAGGAAATCCACATTTCGTAGTGTCATTGGAAGTTCCTATCTGCGGACATGTGGATTGGTCCTTAGACTTTATGATTATTATTAATGGGTATTACAACTCGTGCACTTAGATGTATTGATGAAAATTGTGACGACACTCTGTTCACAGTGAGGTAGGATATGTTGGGTGCATCACGAGTAATATCACTTTAATATATAATGCGAGAAAGGATTTATCCCTTCTGTTACATAACGGAATTAGATATCTCATTCCCTTTGATGGAATTGATATTGCCTAAATAAATCCATGGCCATGGTAATGTATGGACGAGTTCAATTCCAGAAAGTCAAAGAAAGAATAACCGAACCCGTGGGTTGATGACACTAGCATGAAACCCGCTTGATTAGAGATATCATGAAAAAAGGATTATATTACAAAGTAAACATTCGTATGAGGTGACACGTCATTTCAGCGTTAACTTCTTTCTCTATGGGTGCCTTGGCGTGTTGTTAGACGCTAACCTTGGACTTTAGGAAGGCTCCACCTAATGCCACTGAGAAAGAGGCCTAGAGGGTCACACACTATGTGTGTCCATTTATCTCAGTTAAATATTAATTTAACAAGTTAAATAAAGATTATTCCCGACATTGGTTTAATAATTATTTAAGGATGTCTGATCTAATTTATTTCGACACTAGTTAATTGAGAGAATATATTCTGGGTGAAATGATATATTTATTAACGAGTAATGCCATTATATTTATTTAAGAAATAAATAGACATTACTCAAGGTCTAATAAATGTGGAGGAGGAGATAAAGAAAAGTAGAAAACAAAAGTACAAGACGTGTATATTTAATATACATGCCGTGTAGTTTTATGGAAAACAAGTGCACGTCGTGTATTAATGATTACATGGCGTGTAGTTTTTTTTGTCAATATTTTGAGGAAATAATATCATTATTGTGATATTAATTATAATCAGCATGGGCGCATGTCAAGGGACTAATCATTCGACATGGGGGTTTTCAATAATATGTAATGAAATAAATAAAACATGTAACGTGTTTATTTATTGTCATAACTCTATAACCTCAAACACGATTATAAATATCATCACAAACCCAACACTTTTCAAGGAATCGTTGTGCACAACAATTCTGGAGAATTCTCTCAAGGCTAAAAGAACACCTTCCTCTAAAAATGCTCTCATGACCGAGAGACCAAGGCGATCAAAGACGGACATCGCAAGGGAATGTTCATCCACGCTAGCACCTGGAGATCCCTTCAGTGACGTCCGGAGATACGTGGAACACGTGTGGATCACCGCTAGAGTAATCTTACATATGGATTCTGCGATGCAATGACAGATCATAGGATCATGACCAGAGACATCAATAAAGAAATTATTCCACCAAGGTAATTCTTGTGAATTAATTAAATTAATAATAACCAACATATTATGATCCTATCTCTATGGTTCCAGGATTCCCTCTTAAGTTCTTTTTTGTTCTTCGTTCTATTTTGAAGATTCGGTGTTTTAAATTGTGATGGATCTTGGATTGAATGGAGCATAATATTAAAATTAAAGTTGGGAAAACCCACCAACGTGCTTCCGCTGTGCTCGGAGCCTAAAACAATCAAAAGGGTGTCACCCAATGGTGAAAATCAATCAAGTGTAATATTTTCAAAATCAGAAGATGTACAATGACTGAAGAAGACTAGTTTTTCCATATACACGGGTTAGTTACTCCCAGGCATAGCCTATTACCAACTACTGTTTCCATCATATCCCTGAATAAGGCTCCAATTAGTAATTCAAAGAAAATAACCCCTCTGATACCAATTTCTAATGTCCCGGATCTGGGTGCCACTCACCGGGTGCCCCGAACCCAGCTGATCACATGACCTCAAGCACATTTCCCCAAACGCCAGAGGCTGCCGACTAGCAGTGAGGGCCCAGGTGTGATAGTGGGGAAATTATGCCCTCATTTATCAAAATGTAGTGCAGCAGAATAAAATATACAACATTTAACAACAACAGAAGCAATAAACCATACACATTTAAGATGAACAACTGTAGTAAAATACAACCAACAGTCATATAGATAATGATGCAACATGTCTCTAGTTCTAAGAAAATATCCAGAACATGTTACACAGCAATACAGTACAATACAATACAGCTCAAGGTAAAAGGTACAATAAAGCAAAACAAAATAGTGCAATAGGAACCCGACAGCATCGCAAGCCTGTGCTCGGTCCCATGCTCTCCTACTCCTCTACAACAATCAAGTACCTGTATATGGACTCTTTCCCCTATCAGCACCTACAGAAATGTAATCTCTTTCGGCAGAAGACATGACCCAAACAAGGTGTGAGAAATAAATCCCAATAGGCACCCACCAAAGGCATGTGCCCAACTGTGTGAAAATATGTAATAATAGTGTGCAGTATTAAGTGGAATAAACTAAACAGTACTAAGAAGTAACTAAATTTAGTAGTTATATTTCCATTCCTAATATTCATTTTATCCATTTAATATAAGACATCACCTCGGGGAATGTTCTAAGTAGATAGTTAGTGTCACCAGACATGTAAACTCTTATCCTCAGGTAATCAAAAACCAAAACCCTCTGGCAATTTCCCACAGGCATAACAGATATTTCCCTCAGGTGTACAAGGTGTCACCCTCAGGCACAATGTCTATCGCCTATAGTCATAACGAATGTTTCCCTTAGGCCAAAACAACCACTACCCCTAGGATAAAGGAAAAATTGTCTTCAGGAAAATTAAAAGACTGCACTTAGGCTAAACAAGTGTCCGGGCCATTCCCAATATATAAACAAGAAATTCACACACAATTCCTCTCAAGGAAATTCTATAATCATTATTAAAATGGCATACCCTTGGGTATCCTGGCCAAATGGATAAACAGAAGAATGCACCCCCGGGGTGGTCCTGGATCCCAGCATCGATCCCAAACAAATTTTTATTATCAAATTTAATTACTTATTCAATTATATGTATTTCAAATATCCAAGGTCTTAGACAAACGCCACCCCAACTTGGTTTCGTAGCACAATGGTACACACAAATGCACAATAGTTGGAATTTAAACACCAAGCCACCTACATCGATCACCCCAGATCAGTATACGCGAACGAAGCTCCTCGAAACGCCTGAGAACGACCTAGATCTAAGGTAATAGAAAATACCGTTCAAATGTAAATAACATCCCTTAGAGAAAGAATTAGAAAGAATGGATACAGGAGAAGGAAGGGCTTAACTATACGATTCCAATGAGATTGACGGAGGCCAAATCAGATTCATGATTCTCACTCGAGAGATCTCCAAAGCTCTGGTCATCTCTCCCAAGACCTCCTCTGGTTCTAAGACAATTCTATGAACAAGGGAGGCTACTGCCCATTTTAAGTGAAAAAAACTTACTACACAACATATACTATTGAGTACACAGCATGTACTTTCCATTTTTTAATTGTTCCTCTGACAGCTTCTCACCAGAGTGGCACTATTCATCAGTCGACATGAGTACACAATGTGTAATCCATGAGTACACGGTGTGTACTGATGCACAGCTAGCGGCTACCTTCACCTCCTTACTATTCGTCTTCCGACTGACTACACGGAATGTAAATACCCACTTCACAGCATGTAATCAGTTTTTTCACCTTTCATCACTAGCACGACTACCTGGATTGTGTACTCATCTCACACAGCAAAATTACACAGCGTGTGGAATAGTACATGGCGCGTACCCACAAAAAGGGATTTTTCCCCTTTTTCCTTATTTTCTCAAAAACACTTAAGGAAAAGAGAAAGGAAGAAACCCATACCTCAGGAATAAGGGCTGGTTTCTTACAACTTCATTCTCAGTTTTTTTATTATATTTTATGTATGTTCTATTATTTACCATGACCTTATTATTGTTGTCATTGATTCATTATTGATTCCTCTATATTTTTTCCCTTCTGAGAATTTGATATCACCCTTATTTTGTTTCCTTCCCTAGGAATCTAAGACATTTACTATAATTTATATGAAGGGATTTAATAGATGGATTAGAGTTATCATCGAAGTTATTTATTTAGAATGAAGTAAAAAAATATTTTCTAATGGGTGTATTATTTTGTAATCAAATACATTTGTATTTATCTAGTTTACCAAAAATACTAAACTATTTGGTCCTTTAGAGATTGATTCCTTGTAATCCAGAAAATATAATTGATAGCATAAATCAGCTCTAGGCCTCTTAGTTTAGGTCACTATAGTTTATCTAGCTCTATAAGGCTCATTCTTGAAAATTAGTTTCTAAAAAATGACAAATGATACCTAAATTATTTATCCTCATTATATAAAAAATATTTTGTCCTTCAATGTGAATCATCATGAACATGAAGAATTTTTCATGTCGGATGGCCTAAAAAAAATTGTATTAACTATAAAACCAATAAATTGATGAAAAGTTATTTATTCCATATAAAATAAAAGTTCATAGCATATGATAATATAATAACCAATTGGAATATTCTTTTATAAATAATTATTTTCAAAAATCATAATAGTAACCCAATATTGATTTAATACTCCGGAAATATGCTAGATTACAAATGATCCCAAAAAAATCATATACGTTTCATCACTTATTCAACAATGATAATTTAAACATTTGTCTCTAAACAATATTAGTCACTCATAAATTCATTTAATAAAAATTTATATTCTCTAATCATATATTCTCTAAAATATAAAAATACATTAAAAAATTGCCCAAATAAAAATAAAACCACAAAAAAGTAACATATTCAACAAAAATCTTACTCAATCTATATTCCTAAAATAATATAAACCATTCTTGAATTAAAATCCAAAATTATCCAAAAAAAGAATTCAACTTATTCATATTTCATTCCAAAAAATATATTAATCTTCATTAAAATTATCTTTCATCACTTAAATGCTAAAAATTGTTCAATATCATGGTTATCTTTATAATAAGACATATATTCCATATATTTAATATCATTTTTTCTAATTAACTGTAATTGTCAAAAATTATATTAACTCCCATGGTTTTCAAAACATTTCAACTTGTGTCCACAAAATATGAAATCATTATTTCTCAAATAACAATTAAACATAAGTGTTACATATACCAATTGTACATCAAATATATGTTAAAACTAATTAAATGTATCTAATGTACTCCTATAAATCATCAAAATGGTATTAATGCATTTAACTAGGTTATCATCCATAAATATTATTAATCATTAAATTTAATACTACCACAATATATGTTTGTAAACCCTATATGTAGATACACCAAACATCCTTAATAAACCTATATCCATGCATTATATTCTTATTCCTTGATATTTATTTCCTCTATGTTTCATATCAAAACAATTTTAGGCACTTAGATAGCTCAAAATCATCATGAATGTTGCGTCATGGAATAAAATTGTTGTTAAATATAAATTTTCTTAAATACCCTAATATATTATCAAAATTTTCTTGTCAGTTATATTCATTTAAAATCCAGTTCTAAAGATTCCAACTAAACTTTCATCGATATCTATTTCAATAGCCTTAACTCTAAAAACCTACAGTTAGAGTTTACAAATTAATTTTATATAATATACAAGGGATCACACAACCCAATATTGATCAGTTTAGCTATTTAGGAAAACAAAATACATACAATACCTTAAAATTACATTGGAAATTAAAAACCATAGAGTAAAAAACATTCTTTCATATTTTAAATTATTCAACAAATCATTCTTCATATCCTAAGAAAAATAAAACAGATAAAAGTTTATATAAGATGCTTGGTAAGGGTAACATAAAATGACATATAACATCTGTAAATAAGGCATAATCATTTAGACAAATTAAAATATAAGAAAACATTCCATTCAATCAATAACATTTATTAGTAGTAAATCACTAGATAATATATGTATAAAAATGAAATAGATAATAAAAACTGAATTCTTCATAAAGGAAATGCATAAATCCAAACATTCAGGAACATTCCATGAAGACCTCATCCATGTTTTCGTGAATCCTATCATTAATTACTATCAATAAATATATCATTCTTAATAAATAAGTAGGTGTTAACCGAATACCTATAAAATGTGGGCATATAATTTTTATCAGGATATATTTTGATTTAATGAGGGTATTTCTATAATAGGACCCCATCCATCACTTATACATCCTATAAATTCATTATATATTGAATGATCGATACACTTCATTCTAAAAATTCTTTATACTTCAAAAATTTAACATATTTAATTAAGAATACTGAACATCAATATATTCCAAGTAACGAAGCTAAAAAATTATTAAAAACAAACTTTTTCAACATTAGAAACAAAATTTATAATATTATTAAAACATTTAAAATTACCTCTAAATGGAAGAAGAAAGGTTGGATGGAAATCATTAAAACTATATTTTCAAAATAAATTCCATACATATAACATACTTATATAACTCTTAACAAAAGAAGAGAAAAAAGAGAATATAAAAAAGAAACCAAAAAAATTAACTTGAGGATAAGAAAATATATGGGTTTAATAGGTTAATATCATATAATTTTTCCAATATAAATCATAATATAAATGATAATGAAATAAATTGTGATTTTAATATAAATCTATTAAGACCATAAATACTTTTGAATCAAAACCCCTTAAATAAATAAGAATTGAAACATTAAATACCATAAATAACATAGATTTCATGATATAATATCAAAAATGGGTATAATATAAACCATATAAAATAAATTATTGGCATAATATAAACATTTTTTGTTAAATTGTAAATGCGAAAAAATTTATCTTAAATCAAGTGTGGCATTCCTTATCAGTGATTTTAACCTCCATTATAAATTTTTTTTTAATTTATTATACTTATATTAAAAAACCAAATCCATAATTATAATACCAAAAATTATCCACTCATAACATATTATTATTCATTAACTAATAATTATTTATTAAAATATATATTTTGTGTGATAATAATTTTTTTCAGGCATGTTTCGGTTAAACAGTTATGATACATTGATCATGATCATGTTTTCATTATATCCAAAACAATAATTAATGATATAAATATGAATTATATAAATTATATTTGTATTTACAATGATCTATGAAATAAATACATTAAAATAATTCACATCGCTTCATGGAGGTGGTATCTTATAAGTGCGTTAGAGTGATGTTATCATTTTTTAACAAGTGTAATGGTAGGAATGAAAAAAGATATATTATGATTTCTTAGTCCAAATTATTAAATTAATATCATATATATTCTTTAGTTCTATATTTATAACCATACTTTTTATGTGGTTATGAAAATTTAATTACACCACAACACGGAAATGATAGGTCGTACAAAAGCAAAAGTAATGTTTTCATTTTCTCTTGTATGTAATGTTTGTGGAAAATGGTTTTTGAATAATCATAATAACATTTCATTATATTTAGGATACTAGATTATGTTTTTTATTATAGTTACAACATTATTATATGAATAATGATAAGTAATAATATTTGAACGAGTCGGTAAAGATCATTTCCTATTCTTTTAGAGGATTATTTTTGGAAAATATCTTAAGCCTTCATAGGATAGTAGTAAGATAAGAAAAAAAGAAAAAATGAATGGAAGGAAGAAATGAAGTTATTATGGTAGGTCCTTCCTAAGCTAAAATTCTCAATATTTTTGAGTAAATGAGACGAGGATGTTCCCTTTTATAAGTTAAGGAAAGGATGTAGTTGGAATTACTTAAATTATTTGAGTTGAATATATATATCAAAATTCTATCAAGTGGAACCACAAGGACATTATTTAAAATTTAGGGCAAGATAAGTATAAAATAATGTCAAAAAATATAATCTATATTTTTTTATGTTTCATTTTAATCATTATATTTTGATTTACCCCCTCATTAACACTTTAGAGACTTAATCATTGTATGAAATTTTTTTTTGACTTTATGGCATATAGAATTAAATCTACTGTAAAGAGTGACATAAAAATAGTCCATAAATTAAATTTTCAACCATTTTACATCCTAATTGTAATCTTTCAAAAAAATTTAAATTAAAAATAATTTAGTAACATATTACTTATCCTTAAATATCAATAATAACATATTTTGGACTATTCATTTCATTTTACTTTAGGGAAATTTAAGATACCAATGAAATTTGAATGTAGATACATTTAACATCATTTATAATTTATAATTACCTATTGATTTTTTTGAAACCATAATCCATCCAAAATATATTAATTTTATTGTTTTAATATCATTTACCTACCATTTTATAAGACTTGTACGAGCCCTATGTAGGCTATGAGTAAGATTTTATGGTAATTATTTCATCACTAAAAATAAAAAATAAATTATGTTATTCAAAAAAATGATCCAATGAATCTTAGTTGGTTTTCCATATATCTTCATGTGCACATACATGTGCACAATTAGTTTTAAACTAGTAGTGTGGGTCTGAACGTCATAAGTGGGGAGACTCTACACACATTATTGTTATTGAAAAAATAAATAATAAAACAAAAAAATAAATAATGTTAAGAAATATTTAATTTAATGTATCTAAATTCATAAAAAAATAAGAATCCATGGACTCCCAAGGTGGAATATTAACTAGATTGTGATAAATACATGTCAGTAAATAAAACAATGTGACATCACTCCGTCCAAACCAGTAATGCCACTAAGCTCCATACTCGGTCCCCTAGCTCCTAATTGTCATGACCATTCCCATTCCTATATCATAATCATGAATTATAAATTTTTATTTAAATGCCCATAAAATATATAGTATTTTGAAATTGATTATTTGGAATGAATTTAAGTCGAATTGGGAGAGAGTGCATGATAGCCCTGCAGAGTAGCTAGTTCTTATGACCTAGGAGGTGATGATCACAGCACTAGTTCCTCCCCCATAGAAGAGGGGGTTTGGAATGTTTTTCCCCTTCTAGGACTCACCCTCACCACTTCTATCTTTTATCTATCCACAACTTCTCTCTCCCTTCCCAAAAATCACCATATTCCATAAAGTTTCCTCACTTCTTTTCAGAATCCCAATACTCCCCTATCTACATTAGAGTTAATTGAGGCATGTGTTCTATTGAACCATACTCTAGTGGCTAGTTTTAGTCATCATATCCTGTTGTTATAGGGGTTTTAAAGATTAATCTTCATTTATTGGGTTTTATATGGGTACATGATTGATTGTCTTTGGGATTCTTTCCACATCATGTTTCGCGTCACCATTAAAGTAGACCTAGTTAAAGATTAGTTCATAGCATTGTGATCCTGCATCAGATCATATTTTTAGTTTTTTTGTTGGTCTTAAAAATTCTTTATTGTTGTGACTCCACTACCATGGATTTAGGGGTATTATTCCCTAGACTCCCTCTTCTTTTAAAGAAATCTATATATTATCAACATGTTAAGAAACATGGTTGGTTGATATTTTTTCATAAATAGTAGAACCGGTTCTATATGTCAGGATGTTTTCCCTTGAGTGTATGATACCAACAATTTCTAGAGTTGAATTGGTATTGTTTTCAGGTACTATTTTTTCTTATTTGAATAATTTTTCTTATAAATAGGGGTGTGTTTGGGTGGATTTTGAGAAAAATAAAAGGAAAAATGCATATGCACAATTGGTGCATGATTAGGGAAAACAATGTGCCCCCGCCTAGAAAACCATGAAACCATGGATTGTGTGGAATTTCATGGTTATAACATAGTTTTTCAAAAAAATCCCTCTTAAGAGTAACCGTGAACCCCTAAAATAATAGGCGCATTTTTGGTGCATGGTTTGGGAAAACAGTTCACCCATGCCCACCAAACCATACATGGAAATTAATTATGCCTAGAAATTATTTTAAAAATTCCCCAAACCCAGAAAACTCACATATTTTGACCCCCATTATATCTTAGGTCCTCTTTCATGTTTCTGGATTTCTCAAGATGAATTCTAATCCATCCTGATCATCTTTCTCTGCGAATCAATGCCAATATTGAAGGTTCGTTTATCTCTTAGTTAGTGAATCCTCTTCAGGTCCGTCTCTTGGGCTTCTCCTATTCTTTTCTTTTATTTATATGATGTAATTTTCTGTATTGGATAGATATATATCTCTCTAGTGATATCTTAATCTATAATTCTAGATCTATATCTCTTTTTTAATGATCTTTATTTTATTTAATCATGATTAATTTTTTGATATTCAGATCTAGATCTATGTCTTTGTGTCACTCAGTTTATGGGGATTTCAATTGCATGATTATTCATCAACAAATTGAGTTAGGTGGTCTAATATTCAATTACCATTATCTCGATTTTAATACATGTATTCATGTTTTAGTATTTATATCAATATTAATAAATTTTAATTCTATCATTGATTTAGATAATGTTGCCAATAGATTAATTAGATTTATTATTGAAATTGATGATTAATTTGGGAGTTAATTGTGATACTAAAGGGATATCCATTTAGATAACTAATAGGGTAATTAATTATGAGTTTTAGGTTTTCTCCATTTATATAATTTAGTGGAGGATTAATTATGATATTTAGAGATTTGTAATTTAGATAATTAATCGGTGGATTAAATACAAGATTTTATGATATACGATTTGAGATAATAAATGGTAGACTTATTTTGAAATATTTATGTCAAGATTTGAGAAAATTAATATTAGATTAATTATGATATTTGATTTCATTTTTTGATATAATTAATGGTATATTAATTAAGAGATATTGAAATTATGTTTATGATTAATTAATTGATGATTTAATTAATGATTATTGAGATATGTGGATTATTATATTGTTTTTTATTAGGAATTATTAAATGGTAAATGGTAACATGGTCAGCTATAAATGTATTATACCTGATAACATGCTCATTCATTTACTTGTTATTAAATGCAAAATGGTAATAAGGACATTTGACCAAGTATCATAAATAGTAACATGGTCATTAAATTAAGTGATATTAAATGATGAATGGTAACATATAAATTTATAAAAAAAATTGAATTGTAACATGGTCATTCAAAAATGGACTGAGTTACACTATATGGTGAGTTTTAACCTTATCATTTAGAGGGACCTTGGCTAATGAAAGTGAGTTTTGAAACTTGGATCCACATGTTACACACATATTCAGGGTTTTTTATTGATGGATTACTTAATTTTTCTAATGTTAATCCATTATACAATATCTATAATTCTCTATGTGGTGTTTTCTCTATAAGGATTAGTTGGTTTATTGATTGTTGTTCATTTTATATTTTTCTATTCTAATGAATTGTTAATGTGGAGAAATCATTCACTTTGAAAGCTTTATAACGCCAATATTATAGTCTCCAACCCGTGGGGATTGAGAATTCCATTTTAGATTTGTCATTGTAAGTATGGGTACTAGTGTACTGGGGAATTCAGTTTGGTATATGACATAAACCCAATGAAAAGAGGAATTTAGAAATGACGAAACACTTTATGAAATCAAAACTCTATATTTGAATTATTCCATAATCACATTTCAATTGATTCTATTATAATTGAATGGAGAATTAACCCCTATATCCCTAGTTAATATTTTATAGATACATTCAGCACTTTTTCAGACTTTCATTATAAAGGTGAAAGAAAAAATTCCCCATATAAGGAATACAAGGATTTTCTAAAACAAATTAAAAATCTACTAGAGGGAGTGTGTAAGGATATCCAAGTTGTTTGACCTAAGGAAACAAATTTTCAGGTTGGTAATAATTAATTGGGTATTTATATAAATTCATGTTATTTTTTCATTCAATATAAATTATTCCATGAATTTAACATTGATAATTGAATTGATACAACACATTATAAACCTGAATTGGCAATTGAAGAATTTGTAAAATTAAAATCCATCAAATATTAGGTATAAGATTTTCTATAACCCCTACCCTAAAAATAAAACATAATTGTAAAAGGGATTGACCTAAGATATTTTATACATGGATTCCTTACCAACAAAGTAATTTGAATCTAAATTTAATGATATTCATGTGGTGTTTCAAATATAAGAAACTCAACCTTCAATATGACTATGGATAGCTATTGGAGCTGCCTTCGGGGAGAATCTAAAACCAAGGGTCTACGTTGGAGTTAGATAATGATTTATCAATTTTCTGTTCCCTTTCCATTCCTCTTGATTTTATTTATGATTTCAAAAATTTTACTTGTGTTTTATTGTTTTTACTTATAGTTTTTCTATTGGTGTAACTTAGAAGTCAAACTCAAGGTTTAAATAAAGTAATTCTTGTTTTGTTTTTCATTTATATTTTACTTGTTTCTTCTTAATTAAATTATTAAAAAAGATAAAAATCATTTTCATTTAAAAAAGTGGATAATTAAAATATAAGTGTCGGGTATTTGGTATAATATTTTTAGGACTCACATATTTTATTTTATGTGTTTATATATTTGGAGAACTTTTGAGAATATTATGCGTTTTTGGAAACTTTGGAAAAATGGATAATATCCCCAATTTTTTTACAAAACTTCTTTATTTGAATTTATAAATGTTTTAAATAATTATTGGAATTTATTTTTTTTAAAATATTATTTATTTAGGTAAGTTTTATAAAAATTTAAACTCATTTGTACTGGTGTTTTCCAGGATGAAAAACAATTCCCAACCCCAAGAGGTTTCAAGGATTTTTGGACATATTCTTTAAATTTCTATTTTTTGAGTTTCTTGATTCATGTGTTGGAAATTATTTTTTTATCCACTAAAAATATGTTTTAATTCAGGAACTTTTTAAAATATAATTGAGTCATCATTTCAAAATCCAATTTTTAAATTGATCCTTATTTTTAAGAATTCCTTTTTATTTGACCGTTTTATAAATCCCCCAACATCCATGAATAACTTTGAAAGTCATCCAAATATAAATAAATTTATAAATATATACATTTCTATATATATAATTTTATGAATATTATTTAACTCGAGTGTGGGGGTGAATTATATTATTCTATTTGGCAAAAACATATTTTCAAATTTTGTTTGGGAGTTATTGTAGGTTATCTATTTATGCTGTATTGGGATGAAATACATGTTGGGAAGCTATGAGGATAAAAAAATGTTAATATAATCTAGGTTGAGATATTACTACTACTTTCAGATCAAAATATTCTTATATTTCTATTAATTATTCAATTCTATACAAAAAATACAGATTTGAATTCAAGCTGAAAAAATGCCACAAATAGGGAAAGAGGGAGGAAATATATCATCGATGTGGAATGTTAAAAGGTATATAGTAACCAATATTATCATTAATTCTTTAGAACTCATGATTCAAAAAAGGTGAGTGAGTGTGGATCTATTTTTGAGTTCAAATTATTTATTATATTCTAATTCTTTTAAGGTCTATAATTTCTCCTTCTGCTTCTGTGTTTTTAAAATCTAAATCCTACCAACCATTAGAAAGAGAAAAAATCATTTAAATAACCCATAATTATTTCATTTTATGGTTTTATAAAGTGAATATTCATGTAATTAATCAAGTATATGTAAATCCCAAATGTTTTGGGAATGAGAAAAACCCCAATTTTAAATCTTTTTGTGAAGATACACACACATCAGGGGAGGTATGAAAAAAATAAGTGTAAATTAGAAAGATATTGAAATAAATTTAATGACTTATTGTTGAAAGAGAGAATTGGAATCAATTTTCTAAGCATGATTTTTTTTATGTTTATTTAATTGAAAATTATTTCCATTGACATAATTAAAAATATAAATTGACCACGGTAAAAACAATTTCCAAAGTGAAAAGTCTATGTGTTATGTAATTAAAATAATTTTTTTTCAATATTCTAGTATTAATTTTAATTATTTAATCCCCATTAATTTATATCATTTGGGATTATTTAAACATGTTCATATTATAGGATTAATTTTGGATCAATTTAAAATATGTTTTAATATTTATTTATAGTTTTTTATTTTATAATTGTAATTATTACTATAAAGTATACAAATAATATTGAAAATTTTAATAAATATTTCATGTGGAAAATGTTTATTTTGAAGAAATTAAAATTTTTTTGATGTGAAATGCGAAATTTGGAATTTATTGGGGAGTTTTATGCCTATATTTAGGAGAGTATCTACTTCATTGAAATTTGAAAAATGGTTAGAATTAACAATATATTAGCTTGTGGATTCCACACCTTCAAATATGGAAAATTAATTCCCTAACGTTTTTATGGTCTATTTCATCTGAATTTAATTATTTATGAATTACACTAACATCATATGACTTTGATGATTCTAATCATTTAACATTGGATAGATAAACTATGAATGAATTATGATGTCATTCATATGGATTTGAAGTAACCTCTAGTGTTTACACTAAATAAGGATCAACCCAATACTATCACAACAAAATATTTGGATAACCAACTATTTGTAGGAAAATAAAATTCTCTACAGCACTAGAATGGATGAGAAAATAATGTAACCATTGGTGGGTTAGTTATAGACAAGGTCATAGGGGAATGGGAAAATCATGATATGGGTTATTGTTGGGTTAGAGAACGTGTGGGGTAGAACACAAGAGTTTCTCCTCCAGTATCCTATATATGAATTGAGTGTGATGTTACAAAGGATAAATAAAATCAAAAAATTTGTGGGATTTATTATCCATGGGATTATTCATCCTTGTATAATGTGTGCACTCATAAATTTCAAAAAAATGTCATAGTTCACTATTTCCCATCATCTTTACACAATGTTTCACTAATAATTTCCACCCACACACTTCCATGAATTCCATCAAAATAGTGTGAAGTCACTCCCCTTATTCCACTTAAAATCCAAGTGGAATTATAGAAAATAGTCCACTATAAATATTGAATCTTGTTAAATCCCTTAAAATACATGGAACTCACAATAAATGATGATAAAAGATCTTCAATTTGAATCCTTAAGACACATAACAAACTAAAGCACCGGGGAAATTAATGGGAACTTACTTCCTCTTACAAAATGATGATATTAAATATTAATAATCTTAGGCTACACCAGGTTGAGGTCATCTAGTGTTGTGTAAAGGTGGATGTGTTATGTAATGGTTTTTTGAATTCTATTTTAAGGTGATATAAAAGTTATAAAGGTTATTTCATGGGGATACCACGATTTAATATTCCTTATTAGGGTAACATAGTGTTACTTCAAGGTATCAGGGTGATTAGGGGGCTATATAAATGTTTTAAGGAATATGTGTAATGATAGTTGAGGAAGTGTATAAAGATAATAGTTGCATACCCTATAGGTTGTGTAATGGTACCAATAAATTTTAGAAGGATTGTGTATGGGTAATCAATCAGAACATATGCTATATATTGTTTTTGGAAGCTAATTAAAGGTTATGGTTTTCCAAATTTGTAGATACTTTTTTGAGGACGGTTATAATGATTTAATGATGCCATTATGGTTCATTAATATAGTGAGTTTCATGTGTCTATGAGAATAAAACTAAATAATAGATAATAATATATATCATTATTCTTTGCAAAAAACTCAAAATCTTGTGAAAATAATGTCATCACGTTTTTTTCATAGTTAAATCTATTAATATGTTCATGCAAGATCATACGAGAGGAATTTTATAGTATTTAACATCAAGATACTCACATCAATAATGGGAATATTTTATAAGAACATTTAAAATGATTAAGAGGAGGTTTAACCCCTAAAAAATATGTCACCAATAATAAAGGGATTCATCCACTAAACTATGAAATTCATCGAGAGTCTATGCTATTTAAGATTTGTTTTGGTGATTTTTTTTCTTTTATTATTCATTATATAATCTCATATTTTAATGATATAAAAAATTTACCACTTATTAATTCCATTATTTCTTTTTATCTCTATATATATCTCTCTAATCCTAATAATGAGCACTCAAAAATCATGATGGTGAGTGGTTGAATTTTGTATTTTCCTTGGGGAAGTTTCCCATAATATTCTTAAATTATTTCTCTTTAATTTTTTCTGTTTTCATTTTGTTTTTTGTGAGGGATAGAGGAGGGTTATTTTTTTCTATAGAGAATGTCCAAAACTCATTATCATGATGCTTAAAACGTTTATATTCTCTACAAAATCATCATTTACTCCCTTATCTCAGGAATAATCTTCATATGATGGAGGTGAGAGTTTTTGATGGATGAAATGGTATATGATAGAGAATGTTCTTGGAAGGATTCACACTATAAATTGAGGTGTGTTTTCTTTTGATGGCTATTGGATGAGGTTGAGTTTAGTATGAAAAACTATCTCATATGAATTCTAAAATTCACACTTAATTTGGATGACAGTAGTCCATGTACGATGAGATGGACTATCAAATAAAATATAGAGAATAAATAAATAATAATGAATGAAAATAAGTATCCAAACCTTCGATAAATAACATTGTACAAACAATTATTTATATATGTATACATATATCTTCAAATATTTATTTTCTATTATTTCATTCCACATTCAAACTCCAATATATTATTTCCTTCAAAAACTTAAAAAAATCAGAAAATATAATAAGTTAATTAGAGATAGTGAGTAACAGACTATGGAAGGTCCTCATGTAAGAAAATCATAGTCATCTATTTTTATTCATTATGAAAATAAATTAAATATTTTTCATAACCCAATGAAAGCCATTTCACTATGAATCTCATAGTATTAAATCAACATGAGGTCCAAGAAATCACTAGGCATCCCATATCATGATCATCACTAGATCATAGTTAGTTAATCTCTAGAATCCCATTATTACCAAAAACACATGGATCTAAGGGAGGTAATCAGTAACATCATATCACTACCAAACATCCATGGATCCTAGAAAGATAATCCCTATAATCCCATCTCCAACAAACACCATCATATCCTGGGGAGTTTTTCCCTAACATCTCATTATTTCCATATATCCTTGAATCTTGGGGAGGTAATCCCTATAATCATATAATCACCAAACTCCAATAGATCCTAGGGAGGTAATCCTCGGAATACATTCACTATGCAACATCTCCATAACATAGGGCTGTAATTATTAGCATCTCATAATCAACATTCATATTATGATCTTATGGATGTAATCCATAAAACCCCATTATCATATATCTAGGGGCCTATATCCAGTCGGTATCATCTTATAATAACAATATTGATATCAGGGGTTGGCCACCTATCCATCCCATCTCATATAACCAAGGATGGACACTTGAGTGAATGGAAAATTCACATCATTGTATCCCTACTAGGATTAAAGCATTGATTTGAGTTCTATGGTGACACCCATAATCATCACTATGAATTCTCTTACTTCCCCTCTTGAGGGTTACATAACAAGGGGTACCCACCATGGTCTCCTACGTGTCATCAATACATGGATATCCTACAGGTATTTACATAGCTCGGTCTCATTTTTCAATACAAATTAATTACATGAATGGTGTTTCATCATATGGAATCATCATTATAACATTTATTCCTCACTAACCTCATAATATCATCCACACAACTCTACTCTTGAGAGATATCATAAACTCCTCTCAGTGCCCAAGTTATTTTATGTCAGTCCTCATCAACCCATCTAATCTATAACATCATACATGTAATACCTGCTTGTGTACTTACATATCTAGGGGGAATGTTAACTCTCCCAACTCTTGTAGAAACTAGCCAAATAACACTAAGTAATCACACAAGTCCATTATGTCCCACTCAGACCAATATTTTAGTATAAAGCCCACCTATACATGTAGGTGTCTATTGAACCTACACCATGGCCATTAAAATCATATATTTTAATTAAAATATAATCTTGAGGGTCAATATATTTAAGATCAAACATTTTAATGATCAAATCACCAACCATTAATCATTTAAGCATTGAGATAGTGTGAAAGGTTCATCGTGGTCCTTTGTAATTTTTCTATTTTGTTCAAAAGAATTATATTTTAAGTAATCAAATTATTTCGTTTAAAAAGGACAATCCCACATTTTGGAGAGACCACTGATCACATTTTTCATGAAAATGATAAAACATAAGGCAATTAATATGGACCATCTACCTCAACCATCATTTTCATTTATATCATAGCATGCCCATCACTGCCTATAGTCATCCAAGTTCAATAGGCCATATCCCATATTCATGAGGCCCTAAATCTTTCCATAAAATTTAAATAAATTATTTATAATAATTAATAATTAATTAAATGGATTAATAAAATAGACATAATGTATAAAAAATCAGTAGTCGCTATCTTCACACTGAAACTATAAGAAGTTAGGTATGACCTTCTCTAGCCATACACCCGACGAAAAGTCATAAAAAATCCAGAAAATTAAACATAAATTCATCAATCAATTACATTCAAATTATGAAAAAAATACTAATAACCATGTATGGTGTTAAACCTTTATCATATCAACTTGAATTTTTCATCTATGGATTTTCTCTTTCTATAAAAAAAATATCCACCACATCAGAGTATTTCCAAAATGGTCTACTGCAAATCACCACTGATCCCAAAAATAAATTGACCAGCATAGAGAGAAATCAATTAACCCGAGAAAGGACTTATAATAGAGTATAACTCACCATAAATTTTGAAATAATTGCATAAATAACCTACCAAGTCAATAGGTAAAATCAAAGAGAAATATAGTGGAGACCCTCCCTGTCTATGCAGTTAAAGGAGAGGAGAAGAGGATGCTGGTTCTTCAATATTTAGAGGCGTGAATTGGAGATTTCAAACATTTTAATAAATATGTGTGGTCTCATAGTATGCCCACATTTTTTTCGAGGATGTGCTCCAGCTATTTAGTTGGAATTGTCTAAGACACAACACATCGCATGATTTAGCAACATTGTTTTCCAAATCCTGCACCAAAAGTTCCCCTCAACACTATAAAAAAACTACCATGCATGGTTTTACAGTATGGTTTTCCCTTACTATATAGAAATAATACACAAATAAAAAAGCTACCAAAATTCAAACTATCATTCTAAAACTCTAGATACTTTTCAGACCACACGAGACACCTCCTTGTCTATGATCTATATATAGAAACATTTCCCTAGGATGTTACAACACTCAGAATTCCAATCTAAAAATCATTCATAAAAATTAAACCATATCTACACGTCCAAAATTATAATTCCCTTTTTAATTTTTAACCAAAAAGTATTTCAGGTTCTACAATTTCCCCAACATATCCCTTCTTGTTCACATGATGTCTTGGTGTTATTTTATCCATTAATCTATAAATATCTCTCTCATCATTTTATAAATATTGTATAATTTTATAATCTATTGGTACAATCAAAATTACACTTTGAAAATCCAAACATGAGGCACATTGTTCATATAAAATTGATCCATCTACTCCTAATCATCACTAATATTGAGATTGTTCCCAATGGAACATTTCTATGTCAAGATTATTTAGTATCCTTAATCAATTGATCCAAGGGATTATTGTGATACCAACTATAATAATCTACTCACAATGGTTCATTTTGTTCCATAGTTCTCTTTACCATTAGAATAACCAATATAAATTCATTCACAATGGTCCAAAAATATGCATGATGCAGTTTTCATCTCATTGCACCCAAGTACACATGAAAAAATTCAATCCTCGTCTAGTTATTCATTCTTTAAAATGCTTGACCACACCCCCAAACACATAATCCCATTACCTAATCACAATTCCTTAATTTATATAGGCATCATGAGATTATAAAATACCGACATAGAAGTCCAAACTCAAAATTTGGTGTAATTACACAATTTGTTCCCCAAACAACCCAACCAGTTGACATGGTCACACCCTAAGAATAGACACCTTGGATATAACTCACCTTTCTATCATGTCAAAATCATCCCAATTTTGTTTCCAATAGTAAGACTCCATATAGTATCACATATCATTATAAAATATTTTATTTTGCAAGTAACCTGATAAAATTGGTTTCACAGTGAGATCAATATCCAAAATCCACCATGATCATCCAATGAATGATTTCATGAATCCATGACCCTTTGTACATGAGTTTTAATCCTCCATGGATCATGTTCCATCCATTATATAATGTAATTACTTGATGGGACTATACCTATCATAACTTAGCTTTAACTCAGGGCACTAATCATTATCCATTCTTGGACCACCAAGAACAAAATCCTTGAGATCTAGTGTAATTCCATCTAAAATGAGTTTCATTCCCTCTAATATCCTATAGAGAACTTCCCACTATATGACTTCCCTTATAGAACACCTTGAGTGAATCCTCAATATATTCCCACAATATCCCTTCTGGAAAATTAATACCAATGTACAACCTAATGTCATCCTTAACAAATTACATTGATCCACCACCTATGTCACTTATCTCCACATTAGGACATTGCCATTTTCATCAAAATGACTGGGTTATAACACCCATAATAATTGAAACAAAAAACTCATTTCTCATCTCACCCACAATCATCCACCAATCCACAAACCCAAAGGTACAACATATAGCAAGGTAATACTAATAAGATAAAAACCCCTCAGGAAACCAAGCTCAAAATAATTTTAAAAAATACTACCTCAATGATAAATTTTGATAGAAACCCTTCATGGTTTCCTCATTAATCTATGTGAGTGACCCTTTAAATTGGTGATCAATAGCCCAATTTTTCAAAAAAAACACACACCAACAGGCATATACACTAGTGTTAACCTTCTATATCATTCAAATTGGATCAACTCAATCCCTACTAATCCTAGTATGAAACACCTAAACCACCAACTATTATCCACTCTTATGTAAATATCCTCTTACCAAAATCACCTAAGTGATTATTTTTAAAAACAATCATAACATATCACCCAGACAAGTGATACTCACATGATCACCCACTCTCTAACCATACTTTATTGCACAATATTTTTATAATAATCCTAAACATCCTCAGGAACCACAATTAAATCAATACATTATGGAATCTTAAATATCATATCCTCAAACTCTATCATTGATACCAAATCACCACATGAAATTTACATTACAAATTCCTAAGGCATCACCATGCTTATACTAGATCCTTGGTATCACCTCTCATGAATTTACACCATTAGAAAGACTTTTCCACATTCTTCTAATCTATAAAGAATTCAAGAGTTTGGTCTAATATATCCCTTGGTATAACCTCACATCCATCACTCTACTAAATAATATCTTAAGCTGCATCTCAAGGTAATTTGTCTCTCCCATCTAGAAAACTATATCTCTTGAAGATGACCTCTCAATGGTCATATCATTCCTCATGCATCGGGAATAAAATGAAAAATCATGTGCCAAAACAATAACTCTAGGGTTCTCACATATATGAATCAAGAATAATATTCCAAGTCATCATCCTACTAGGGAAATAATACCTACTAGGAATATACTAACAAAAATAAAATATTGAGGACAAGAATCTCATCCAAATATTGATATATATATATATATATATATATATATGCTGCAACCATAATATGATCTATGTCGATTAAAACCATTAAATTATTATTTGGGAATTTATAATTCCACCAAGAAGATATATGGGAAACACAGAATATTGGTTATTGTTAACACATTAAATAACCCGTACTTATTTACTTTATTGAACTAGTATAATAATTATCCATAATGGGGTGTTCATGAAGTAATCAAATTAATTCCCTAACCAACTAAGGGTCACTATACATTCTCAAATAGAAGATTTTCATAGTTTTTATCAGGTAGAATATATCCATATGTTTTATATCACCTATCATTGTAATGATAGTATTATTTTCCAAATTAGTATAATATTACCAAAAAATTTGTATAGGAAAGCACCATATAAGTTTTTATTGACACTTTAAAAAGTTACCAACCTTATTATATATGATATAATCACACACAAGGATATGAATTTCAGGTGATTCATGCATTCCATGAATGATCCTTGTACGTGAACCTCTTTCAAATAGTACATGACACAAAAATTCGTAAAACCTAAATCCAAAAACCATGGGCATCACACAAGTTGAAATCATACAACTATTAATGTGAAAAACAAAAATAATAGTTTCATATCATTGGTAACATGGAATTACTATCATAAAAGATGTTCATGATGCACTAGTATAAGGTCCATAAAAATATCAAACACATTCATAAATCACTTGTGTAACATCTCACATACTAGTGAGAGAAAATAAAAAGATATTATTCTAGTTTGTAACATCCAACCAACATGATACCACTTATTGGTTTCCCAAGAGGTGTCAACACATGACCTTAAGTGATCCTCCTCATACACGAGATGTTTGTGACTATAACCGGGGGTCTAGTTTGTTATTATGGGGAGACTATACCACTATATAAAACTGTGAAATGATAGAAAAATAACTAAACATAATTCATAATAGTAATAAATAATTGTATTGGGAATAAATAAAAACAATCATATTATATTTAATTAAATGTGTTTCATATAGTCATATAAACTCATGGCCATACCAACATACATGAAATGATCACCACTATGATGATAAAAATTTATATTAAGAAATGGAAATAAAATCTTCTATGATTCTTTACTATCGTTCCTAAGCCACACCTAATCTAGTT
Source organism: Viscum album (assembly GCA_963277665.1). Classification (NCBI taxonomy): domain Eukaryota; kingdom Viridiplantae; phylum Streptophyta; class Magnoliopsida; order Santalales; family Viscaceae; genus Viscum; species Viscum album. Next base: position 1,334,264,210 of record OY728127.1, read on the forward strand.
CTTCAATCCCTATCTGAGACATCTCACTCAATAATGAAACATTGGGCCTTGGACCTACCTAAACCTATGTAAATTGAGATCTTCTTAGTTACCCCAGTGTCATGCCCACCCGTTCTGGGTATTATTATCAGTTAGTAGGGAACCATCAATGGGGTCTGATACATGATCTGTAAATATATTGTATTCACATGATATATTTTCTTAATAAATAAACCAGTAAACTAAAAAATAATAAAAAATAATAACCACTGGTCATTGTGTGTTAACATAAAACATGAAATCGATAATACAAGATTTATCTAGTGATGGATATCCTAAACATGACACATATCATTGGGGGATACAATCCCTACCTTACGATGTCATAAACATTACTACAAAAAAGTTATAGCCTCTAGATCCTTGGAACTATTCAAGGAATCTCATAGTATCATATCAATATCAGATCATAAGCATCATTATCCTTCCCATATCATAAGGATAATAGGATCATAGGGACGTAATTCCCAAAAATCCCACCATCACCAAATTTATATGGATATGAGGGGGATATTCCTCGGAATCTCATCATAATAAATCATCCAAATATCCTATGAGGATACTCATTTAAATCCTATCATCTACACACATTTTCAGAACATTGTGAGGTAATCTATGGATTCCATTTATCACTAAACATACATGAATTTTGTTGGGGTAATCCATATAATCCCATTATCACTAAAATCTATATAATACTAGGGTTTTAAATCCTTGAATCCCATAACCATCCAAAATATATTCATTCTATGGAGGTTATCCCAAGAATACAATCATTATAATCCATATCTGAATCCTTGGAATGTAATACACGGTATCATGTCACTATTTATTTAGGACCTGTATTATAACATCCTCGACTCTTGAAACCTTGTTTCATGATAAGTTAATATATTTTTATAAGACACAGGGGATACCACCACTTAAGAAAAATAAATTTAGCATCCATGGAAAAATAACTACACACATGAATTTCAAATTACATTTGAAATTAAAAAACATAGAATTAAAAAAATTCATGCATTCTTGAAATTATTCGAATAATCCTTCATTATATCCTGGGTAATTGAAAACCAATAAAGGGTGATATCATAGGGATTATAAGGGTTGAATACAACGAAATCTATTATAAATAAAAAAAGGAACTATAAAAATATTAGAGTGGATAAGAAGAACATGTGACATTAAATAAACATCATGAGTTCAAATTAAATCCTTGAATAATATCAACATAAGAATCAAATGGGTAATGAATACTATTTTCTCAATAAATGAAATGAACAAATCATAAAATTCATGAACATTCCATCAAGGCCTCATCCAGGTTTTCCAAAATATTATCCTATATCCTTCTTAAAAAATACATCATTCTTAATTTATGGGTATTTGAAAACTAAATACCCATCAAATATGGCCACCTTTTTTCTCATTAGACTTATCAATGAATTGTGGGGATCCCTATAACTGAGCCCCACCCATAATTATAATTTCCTATGAATTTATCATAAATTTAATTACAAATACTATTCATTGTTAAAATTATTTATAATTAATTAATTAATTATATTTAATCTAGAATAAGATGCATCAATATTACCAGAGTAAATGAAATAGATAACTTAATAAGATTCCATCAACAAATAGGATATATAGAAATCATATACAATTGAAAAATCATAAAATTAGTATAAATTATTCTAAATTCATTGATTATATTAAAAAAATATTCCCACAAAGGAGAAAAAGAATTTATAATGAAAAATAAAGAGTTATAATGGACATGATCATAAGAAGGGGAATAATCTCAAAATAAGGTTCAATCCATTATCCGTAATGAATTATAGTATAAATTGGTTCATTATAAATTAAGGTTTTATAATAAAAACTATCCATTTTAAAAGAAAATATAAGAAATTCATTAAAAATAATTTACATGTATCTTTATATAGGAATGAAGGTATAAATCATTTTTTAAAATTATTTTCATTATGTTAAGAAAATAAAAGCAATTTTTTATATAAATCAAAAAAAAATTAATGAAATATTGATCAAAATATTTTATTTTAACATAACCATATAAAATAATATACGAATATTTATGAAATATAATGTATAAATTGAGGGAAATGGTCGTAAAGTTTTATACATTAAAAACCAATTTTATTGTACTTTTGTAAAAATTGAAAATAACCCATATATAATTATTGAAAATAATCTTTATTAGAATATGTAAAAATTGTAAAAAAAAATATTATTTTTAATTAACTATATTGAACATTGAAACATAAATAATAAAATTCATCAATAATTTAAAATAACATCGATAAGGAAGAAAAAGAGTTGGAAGGAAAACATTAAAATAATATTTTTAAAATGAAGTCCCTTACATGTTACTTGTTAGTTTATAATCCAAAAAGATAAAAGGTACAATATATAAATTTATAAAGAAAAATAAACATATGTTATAAAAAAATATGTGGTTTAAGAGGTTTTGATAATATAATTTTCCCAAGTAAATATGAATTTAAAAATTCCAAAATAAAATGAGATTATTAAAAAATCCATTATGAATTTAATAAATTTTGAATCCAAAAAACTTATGTAAACATGAACTAGAAATTAAAATACCATTAGTGAAGAGTAATAAAAGACATAACAAGAAACATTGGTAGTATATACAGTGAATAAATGATATTTTGTGGATAATAAAAACATGCCTCATTGAAGTGGTAATAAGACAAAATTACCCTTACCTCAAATATAACTTGCTTTTAAAGTGCTTTTAACAAATTATATAATAAATTTAAATTTATTAAACGTCTATTATAGAACCTTATTCATAAATATGATATCAAATATAATTCACTTATTACATGTTATCATTTTTTATTAATAATTCTTTATTAAAATCTCTATTTCGGGTGATGAGTGTTTCATTTTTCATACATGTTTGATTTCAGTGGTTGTGGTCCACATATAGTGATAATTATTTCATAATATCTAGAATATTAATCATGATATTAATATAAAATAAATTAATTATGTGCATATTTATAATCATCTGTAAAATGTGTACTTGAAAAATGAATTACATCACTTTGTGGAGGTTTTAGTGCACACGCATGCACAAGCGATGTTGTCTTGTTTAAATGAGTGGAAGGGTGAGATGGTAAAAGAAATATTATATTTATAAAATCATAATTATGTCCTAAATGTCATATAAATTCCTTATGTCTATATATATAATCATACATGTAAAATAGTGATGAAAACAAATTACACTACTACGTGGAGATGGTAGGTTGTACTTGCATAGTAGCAATTTTTCATTTTACGTAGGATTGAAACGATATGGAAAATAGTTTTCTCATAATCATAATAAGATATAAATTTTATTATTATAATTTTTTAATTATTTTATGATTTGTAAAACATATTTATATGAATAATAATAAAAAATAATCTTTGAATGATTTCGTAAAGATTACCACCTCTTTATTGAGAGACCTCCTTTGTCTTACACCTAAAACCTTCAAAGAATAGACTTAGGAGAAGACTATAAGTTCATGAATGAATTGAATAAATAAATATTTATAATAGGTTATCTATTTTCTTATATATAGTAATAAACCATTTATAATAATATAGAAGTAGAATATCCCTTCTATATGTGGGGGAAAGGACAAACTAAAATTTACTTATAAGATTGAATTATAATATATATCATAATCATGTCAGGTAGAATAAAATTGATATAATGTCAAATTTAATAAATTTTAAGCTTTAATACGTTTATAAACAAAAATTTATACCTTTTTATGATTATTTTTAATCATTATCTTTTAATTTAACCCCCTCATAAACCCTGTTTAACCTTAACCGTGGTAGAAAATTTCGTAGAATATTAGGGTAATAAATATACAAATAAGATGAAAATCAGAAAAAAAAAATAGAACATGGATGATTTTTTAGAACATTTTACATCCCACTTTTATTCTTTCAATATGTTGTTTATTTCTCCATCATTTAATAAAATATTTTTAATCCAAAAATATCATTAACGTCATTTTTGGGACTATTCATTTAATTTGACTTCAAACTAAGTTATGTAAAAATGAAATTAAAATATAAAGACATTTAACATAATTTATAAATTATAATAATACTTATTATTTCTATAAATACCACAATTTTTCTAAAACTTCTTAATTTTATTACTTTTAGAGTTATTTACCATGATTTTTCTACTACAGTCACAAACACTATATTGTTTTTTTGTAATCATTTAAGGTAATTATATAAGTAATAAAAATTAATAAATAATTATATCATTTATATAATTTAAATATGTTGAAAAAATATATTTATATTCATTTATTAGTTTTTTATCCTAAAATAAAATATAATATTAAATATAATTAAGAATGTGTAATTAAGTATTTATCTTTGTCTTAAGATAATATATATGTTATAATCAATGTAATGTTGAAACAAATTAAAACATTTTTTATCTATGAAGTATTTAGTCCAAAAAAAACTCATCTATTATGATAAATGAAGGTTTACGGTGTTTTTAAGTTGTACCTCACATTTTTTAGAACATTTTACCCTCAGATAGGTAATAAATATTTTCCACCATTTTTTTCATAATCCAAAAAATAAAAGTGTGCTATTAAAAAATTGAAATCTATAATTCCTATTATGGAATCCATTTTTAAGGACTAAATTTTAATAATTGGATTTAATGATTTTTAATAAAATTTCAAAAAGAATAATGATACCTAGTTTTTATGAAATTGTATTATTAAGCAAGAAAAAATGAACTTGTACCAAAATAAAATAAAATATTGATTAATATTGGATTATTTTGATTATGTTTAATAAAATTAATCATATGTTACTTCAAAATCAACAATATGTAATGATCCTTTTTAAATTACTTTATTTAATGAAATTAAATGAAAAGTTGGAAAAAATATATTTTTCTTTATTTACTACAAAATCAAAATTTTCATAAAAATTACAAAAATTCGTTCTAATACTATTATTAAATACTAATTTAAAAATGATATCAATTTTATCAAACAAATTATTAATTTGTTTAAAATTAATTATATTATCATCACAAAAGATTTGTAAAATGTCATTTTTTATGAAAAAGTTATTTTAAAGCATAAAAAGACTTTACTAAAAATTGGGTAATTATTTATTTATCATTAATAAAAATATTTGAATTATGTAAATACTTATGAATATTTTTTATAATGTTTTTATTCCTATTCACACTGCCAAATAAAGAGCAGGTTATAAGGGTAACATTTGAATAATGATATTATAATAGTACTTCACTGTTCTTTTAAGTATTATGTTCCGTGTGATACACACAATCAAAAAAAAATTTAAAAAATAAAATATAAACTAAAATATATGTTTAATATATTATCACCTAATTACTGAAATTTTTTCCTCAAAAATTAATTTATTCTTTTTATGTCTAAATATATTAAAACATGGTAATAAATTTGGATATAAATTTTATCATGATCTTATATTTATTGATAATTTCTAGTAAACTTATCTTGTATAAAACCCCATGAAATTATAAATCATAACATTATATTTGATAGAGTGTATGACGTGCATCACCGAGCATGTAACAAAAAACAATATCCTGGGACACTATTATATATTTACTAATTTAAAAAAATTCAATACATGATATAGCTTTTAGTGAACACAATATAAAGTTATATATCAATATAAATAAGATTTAAATTCCAATATATCTTTTGTTACAAGTAAGAGAGATCTTCCATGATAGCTTTCATTACCTGAAAGACCGAGTTTCACCATAAAATGATATATTATTAAAATAATAATATTTAATATATTATGCTATAACCTAGATATTTTTATAGAGGTTATGTATAATATTAACTAACAAATAAAAAATTATGATTTATATACATATAAAATGAATTCATTGCTTACTAATTTATGAGAAATGAAAATAAGATCCAATTGTATATAAAAAGAAATATTATTATTTATATACCCCCAAAGGAGTTTTGTCCTAATAAATATAACTAAATATCATTATTTAATGAATTAAATAGAATATATATGTTATATATTCAATAATTTTTTTTTATATTCATCCATTTGGATTAATAGGAATAAGAATAGAGTAAATTATATTTTACATGGAAAAACCTATATTTCTATAAAGGTGATTTTACCGCCATTTAATGATGAATACATATTAAATCTTAATTTTGACATTTTTTAAGATTTTATATGTCAAAATAATATTATTTTTCTAAAGTTATTCCAAAAAATTAGGTTAGGGTGAATTTTTAAAAATTTTGTAAAAAAATTTATTTTTTAACAAATAGTTAAAAATACTGAATTTTAGTTCAAAACTATTTTTCAATCTAATTTATTTATAAGTATAAATTATAAATTTAATTATATTTAATGTTTAATTAAATCATATTTTTATAAATTAAAAAAAATTATTAATTTTAATATATTTCACTTTAAAATTATTTAAAAAATAGAAAACTTTTGAATGTTTTTTACTTTGAAAACATGTATTCTCATCCCACCTACAGGATTATATTTAAATTAATTTACTACTATTATATTATTAGAATTTGGAAAAAGATATTCCATATTTTTAATGATAATTATCTACAATATCTAATAATTCTATGTTTTTTTGACCAAAAATATTGGTGACTGTGATTAAAATCAATTACAACGATTATGGTTAAATTAAGCTTAATTATGGATTTATACTTAACCATAAGTCCAAAAAAAACCTATAAAATTATAAAAAATATACTTAATGGCCATATATAGACTTTATAATTTGTTAGATATAATTGGTTCCATTATTTGATTCTCTTTCAACATGAAAAACATGCATGGAATTCCTTTGTCGAGATATTACAAGAGTGCCACTCCTCCTCCACTATAAAAGGCCATAACATCCCCCCATTTCTCAAACCTCTCAAACCACATAGGTTCAGAAAATATCTACCCAAATAGTTTCCCAAATTCCATCCCGTGTACTAGGAATCATTCCTTTTGGTAGATATCCTTCCATGGAATCCATTTGGTATAAACAGAAAGGAGTGCCAGATTATTAAGGTAATGCTTTCCAATGGTCACTTTTCTCTCATTTAATTCTCCACCACTACAAATATAATTCTTACATTTCCAAAAAATAACACCAGTATCCTAAATATACTGTTATATTTTTAATTAATGGTCCATACTACACTGCCACACTCCCCTATATAATGTGAAATGAACTACTGTTTATATGAACAGTGAACTACCGCCTCACGAAATGATGATTGTTCATTCTTCCTTTACCACATCTCATGGAGGTAATTATTGTCTAAAATATATTTATATATGTTATATATTATATTTAATATTAATTTATTTTTATATTATTATTTTAAAACATATATCTTTGTAATTTTTATTTTTTGGAAAAATGATAACATCATTTTTGGAAGTATGAACTACAGCCCCTAAAGCGATTAAATTCATTCACGCGATACATGGAATGTATAAATGATAGTTTTAATTAAAAATATGGTTTTTAAACAAAATATATCAATGATTAATGAAATAATATCATTTCTATAAATATATTATATACCATTTTTTTATTACACCACCACACACTTAAAAACGAATAATGTTATTCGTGGATGTGTGGAATGCCACCTCCTCAACATGAGGTGATTCATTTTTCATCCAAATAATTATATATATAAGTATATATGATTATATAACATGTTATTTATGATATAATAATTATTATTTAAATATATGGTGTTACATAGCTTTTTTATAATGATAATTGAAAAATGGGGATGTTTCTAATTTGTTTGTACAGCCCACCATCTCCAAAATCCTAACATTAATTCAACTTAATAACCATTTTTAATGAATATTTTTAAAAGCATAATTTATTTATAAATATGATAATTATTTTATCATTATTATTCTCGAGATGTTATATAATTCCCCCTTTGACCATAGTGACCTTTCAAATTCATTTTTTACACATAAACATAATTTTTTCAAAAACACCGTTTGTAAAATTAATTGTTTAAGAAATTGTGCACAATATGGTAATAAATGAAATATAATTAATTAAAAAGATTACAATGTTTATAAATAAATTATAAAAATAACATAAGTCCATTATACATGAATTTAACGGATGTTCATGTGAATGGAAACTCAATGTAATGGATTTTCATCTCTCTTTTTAACTCTTTTGAGATAAATGTAATGTTCCCCACTTACTTATTTTATTTTCTGTATCTACTACCCATTTTTATATTTTATATCATGAATTAATTTATCATAATTGTATTTAAATATTCAATTTAATATTATTCCTTTTGGAGGATTATTATTTAAAATGTTTCATAGAGGTATGGGACACTATAGAATGTTTAAGGATTTTTTTTCAAACAATATCAATAATTATCTTTCAATGGTATTTCTATTCAAGGAAATTATATGACCATTGTTCTATAGAACCTTTAATTTTCCACTCCACGTGTTATTCATGACCATTATCATGTTATATTACCATTTTTTCCCTCATTTGTACAAAAAATTCTTTTGAAAATGTTTTTCAGAAACCCTAACATTGTTTCTATCTTTAGTTCAAGAACCCAATTTCATATAAAAACCTTGTTTCATTAAAAAATAAAAACTTTCTTAAAATGATTTTCTTATGGAATTTTTACCCATTTTTCTTTTCCTAGTGTTTTTAAAATAATCTTTTTATCTCTTTCCAAACATGAAATTTTCTTAACCTTTATCCATGAAAAGGGAATATTCTTTTGATATCATACGTCTTGTATGGATTTACCAACTATAATTTCGTTTATGGTGCCTTTGAATTATTAAAAGGTTATATTTTAAAGAAGTTTTTTTAAAATTTGAATTTAAAATAAATCGTTTCTCAATGAAATTCCTCATAAAATAATATTTTCATCAAGAATTTTTTTTAAAATATATTATTGTTTTATTTTTATTCATTGACAACAAAAACACTTAATTTAAACTACACTGGGGATTTGATGTATTGATACCATTTTTATTCCTTAAAGGGATGGTTTATTATTGATTTTTTCAATGATTTAATACACATTCACTTCCTTGAATAATTTTTTTACTTAAAATATTCATTCTCCTATTATAATTATAGATTAAATTTCCCATAATTATTCATTTCATGTATCATGTATATTACTATTTCCTAAAACATAGACCATTTCATATATGGTCTATACATTGAAAATTATTTGATTACTTGGGGAAATATTGAAAATTATGTGTTCTTTATTCAATACAAATATTTTATAATTCATATCATTTATTTTAATTATTAGATATAAGGAATTCCTTGGATTGGTAATGACGGGTGGAGACCAAACCTTATATAGATCTTCAATAAATTGATAGGTTCTCATGAGAAAAATATGTTTCACAAATTAAATAGGTTTTTATCTATATTTTAAAACCATATTTTTAAATCTCTTCACAGAATATGTTTTCATTTACCTTTGACATGATATCCATTAGGAAAGAATTTCCCTCCATTAGTTTCAGTAATTATACATCAATTTGATTTTGCGTCGATATATATATGGATACATTTCATTTTTAGTTTCTTGATTAAATGTTATGAGTTTTAGTTTCTTACCTTTCTATATTTTGTTTTCCTTATATGGTTATTTAAATGAAATGTGTTTCAATTTATTACCTTTCTCTATTTATTTTTAATTATCTCTTTATTTGAATGGCATGTGTGGCCATTTGTTAATTCACCTGATTTTTTAAACACATCCCTCTCATTTTTTTTTATTGTTCCGTATGTATGTTATATTATTTACCATGAATTTATTATTATTCAAAATGATTTATTACTTCTTCGGATATATGTTTCACCTACTGTTCATTTGAGCTCACCCTTATTATACTTATTTCCATTGGAATCCAAGAAGAATACAGTGAAAGATATGTACAAATTTACATGATAGATTATTGTTATCCCAGAATTTATTTATTTAGAATGAAGGGAAAAATTTATATTGTAATTGGTGTATTCATTTAAAATAAAAGATTAATGTATGTATCTGGTTTACCAAGGAAACTAAACATGTCAATCCTTTGGTGCTTTATTCCTTATAATAATGTCAATGTAATTGATAGTAGACACTAGCTTTGTGCCTTTTTGGTTGTGTCTTTACTATAGGTATCAAAGTATGTATGTTAGAAACCATGGAAAGTAGATTTAAGAAAACAAAGGATAGAGAACATAACCCTAAGGTAGATTTTTAAGATGATTAGAGAAGAAAATCCTATAATTTTGGTAAGGTAGAGATTATGTGGGTATTCTTATTTTAAATCCATTTCTAGATACTAAATGTGGATGTGGTTCAATAATAACTCTAATAAGGTGTTTCAGGCCTGACTTGGGGTAAACATGTACATGGAAACAAGCCTTACTATGCATCTAGTTCAAAACACAAGGGGATATTCCTAGGATAATCGACTTTTTCATTAAAAAGCACTATGAAGTATTTAAATGGATAATGACAATGAATAATCATGGTTAATCCTAATGTATTTTTTATTTAAAAATAAGTTTTCAAGATTTATATATCTTACAGATAATTATATGCCTTTCTTGTTATGACTATTGTTTCTCACAATATTCTTTCTAGTTTTAGTCAATGGTTTGAACTTGAAGGATTCAAGTTAAGAATGAAATTGAAGTACAAGGTTGTGAAAATGAGAATAAAATTTATGTGTTTAAAGGAGTGAAGGTAATTATGTTCACATCAAATCATTTTTCCTAAAATATGATTCAAAATGTATACCTTTCCCAACTCCCACACACACCCAAGAAGAGAAGGATGGAGGTTTCTAAGAACTCGAGTGGTGGAAACTATAAATAATTGAAGGCTCAATTTCTAACATGTGAGAAATTTGGAAGGATATACACATTAAAATGTCTCAATATAATATGGGAATACATTCTATGTTGGAAAAATGATATAAAACAAAGGATTTCTAAGAAAAAATTAGGAGTATGATGGAATAAAGTGAAACACAACCTAAGGATGAATTTATGGTTCATATCCTTAAATGTGGGAAACCAGGGAATTATTCTAGTAAATACCCACACTTAAAGGATAAAATCTAAATCATGGAAGGATGTATACAGGAAATAAATTGATTAAATAGTTAATTATTGAAGATGTATTAAAAACCATAGTTAAGAGTCTATTTAATGATTAAATATCAAGTATGTCCATTATATTTATTTTGGAAATTATATTAATATGGATTTAGAAAAATACAACCTATATACCTGGTCAAAACCTATCAATTCGATAAAGGCCTCAAAGTCTATAACCCATGATCTAATTATGATAAGGGTTTCACAACATCCAATGAACTATGTAATGTATAGGTTAATTTTTCATTATTTTTTTATTAAACAATTTGATCAATATATGTTAATGATTAACCAATTGTTTCACTTTTGGGGATTAGAGATTAATTTACTAACCATATTTTTCTTGGATGATATTTAAATACATGTTGTTATACTTGTGACTCTTTAATAGGACTTATGATCCATTAAATGTATATTTTCGTTCATTAGGCATAAAAATAATTCTTCTCTGGGAATAAAATTTGGAAATGTAATTTGATCCAAGAAAAACCAAAAAATTAGGATTTTTCATGTGAAATATAAACATATAAAACCAAAATATTAAATTATATTTTTTTTGTAAAATTATTACCCATCAATAAGAAAATTATATAGAATTTAAATGTTTTATTAATAGATTAATTTGTTTTGAACTGATAGTAAACTAAATCATCACAATTTTATGGATTTGAGACCCTAAAAATTCTATTTATCATTGACTTATTTCTGACTAATGACATCAATCACATCCAAAAAATATTTACCCTTTTCTTCCAAGAACATATTTCCACTTCCCACTAATTTTCTCCAACTTAGAGACATTTTTACATGGGAGTCCATGTGAACTTTGTACATACCATTATCTCTTCCCTATATGATGTTTTACGAACCCTTCTCATAATGTGAGATTTCAATATATTAAATATCAACCAATCAATTAATAATATCTATTTTAAATTAAAAGGACCCAATTTAATCAAGGGTGAAAGAATGTAAAACATTAAAATAATAAATTATATCTTTGTATTCGATAGTGTGTATTCTATGCATCAAAAAATTTGTAACGCCTCGGACCTAGAAGCCACAAGTTGGTGCATTATTTTAATACATTGGCATTATTACAAGGAATCAATTCCCTAAAGACCAATCAGTTTAGCAGTCTTGAAAAATAGATTACATACATGAAAATTACATTAGACATTTGAAAATAAAACACAACATAAATGATCCTTTGAGAAATCCATTAATCCCCAAGCTTAACCCTTCTTATCAATCCTAATACACTTCTTGGAATCCTGGTAAAATGAAACATAAGAAATGGGTGAGCTCAAATGATCATTAAGGATAACAATATAGCAGAAACATTCCCAAATAAGCATAAACATTTTAGGAAATCTATAAGACTAAAACACAAGCCTTTTAAACATAAACATCATCATGATATGGAAATGATAAATCAAATAATTCCATTTACTTACTAAAATGGATATTCTACTAGTTTAATAATCACATGTAATATCAATAGCCAATTTCATAATGATTGAATGAAAAATGCCAGGCTTCATAACCACATAGTCAAGGCCTTGTGCCAAGAAAACTAATAAGATTTTGTCAAGGAATTGTTCCCAAACACTAGTTTTTCACATGAGACCTACCGATGCATCGAGGATCTATAGCGGGTTTCACCTGTTACTTACTAAGTCTAATGCATTCCTCATAGGAATAGTTTTAAACATAATATAACCATTCGTATTAAAACTAGAATACGAAATAAAAATACTTTATCTATAAAACATGAATGGTATAAAAATAACACATCTATATTAAAACATATCACAAAACCTTCAATACAATATGGATGATTTTTATTGTAATTAATCAACCTTGATCAAGAATATTATCATTTAAAGGATGTTGACATAGTTTAAAATGATCAATAAAAATAATTGATAGAAATATCCATTTTCATGAAATCATTTAAAAGTCACATAAATTATAAAGGAAGTAATTTAAAATATATTATTTAATCAAAGTGTCCCATGCCACATTGATACTTTTTAGAGGAATTAAAATTTTAAAACATTCATTTCTATATAAATAAATCTTTAAAACCATTTTGAAAATATGGACATTAATGAGAAAGGTTTTGAAGAATAAATCTTTAACACATTTAAATTGATGTTTTTGTAAAAAAAATTTCCTTAAAAATAATCTCTTTGAAAACTCCTTTATGAAACATGTACATGGATAAAAAACACGTCGCAGTATATACTTACGTAAAAACAGCCTCGAATAATAAAGAGATTGTGAAACTAACACTTACCCTCCACTTTCCTTTGGTCAATTATACGTTTACCATATTGTATAATGACCATAGTATGTTATTAAATTATTATAGAACCATATTCATATTTATTATATCATACATGATTCATTTATGATTTTATACTACCCATTTAATAATGGTTTCCATGTTAAATTAACATTTCAGGTAATAATCTCTTTCTTTATCATACGTGTTTTAACTTGTTATTCTTGATCGTATCATTTATATCATGATTTAAATACATCGAGAATATAACACATGATTTATATATCATATATGTTGAGAATATAAATATGTATAATAGATAGATATATGAAATTGAAACCACCGTTTATGGGGATGGTAGGTCGTACATATGCATAAACGTTGTTTCCATTTTCATATCATATTGAATGAAACTAAGTGAATATGATGTATTTAAAAACATATATATATATATATATATATATCTGTGTGTGTGTGTGTGTTTACAGTAGATTTATTATGTCATATATTTCATACTTATTAATAATATATATTTTTATAATCGTCGTTGAATGGTGAATATGGAAATTAATCTCATCGCGCCATGGAGACGGTAATCCGTACATATGCACGAGCGATGATATCATTAAATTGATGGCTAAATCCTATTTAATTTGATGTTATATCATATATAAAGTATCATTAAAATTTTATATTTATTATTTACATTAGTTATACTCATTGTCTTACCCATACAAATAATGAAGTGTTTGAATAACAAACTACACCATGACGTGGAGACGGTAAGTAGTAGGTACAAACGTATGGTGACATTGTCATTTATAGGATTTATAGAATAATGAATAAGGTTGTAACATTTATAAAATAAAACCACATTATATAGATGATACTGGAGTTAATATTTTATAAATGAAACTAAAAAGAAAGTGGAAGTGGAAGAAGAAAATAACTTGAAAGTGGTTATGAAATATTTACCTCTTCTTTGGGTTCTTCCTTTTGATTTGATAAAAAGGTCTACATAGGTTGGATTTTATACCAAATGAAAGCCTTTATGATGAAGGGAGGAATGTTTGGAGGATATTTGGGTAGGGTTTGGCCAATCCAAATGGATCTGGAGGTGTGAAATTAAGAGAAGGGGAAGTACCCTTTTATAAGAGAGGTGAGGGTCACTTTATGAAAAGCTTGAAATATTATTTTATAATAAAATCATTTTCAGTTTATAATGTTTAAAAAATGATTTATTAGGAGGATAATGTGTTTATGGGTCTAAAACCTCTCAACCAATAGGTTTATTACAGGTTTATGTTACCACATTAACCTTATCTTTTTTATTTAACTCTTAGTTGAAAACTTTGACATTTACCATGCCTCTTTGTATTTTTATATTATATTGTCAATAAGGATACTATAACAAGATAAGAGAACCCAAGTGGTTCATTATTAATATATATAATTTTATCTGTGTCTTTTGTCTGAACAATAGATATTTAGGAATATTATATCAATTAATAATATAGTATTTGTCCTAAAAACTAAATTGTATCAATTTTGACACTATTTAGTATTTGGTTTTTGTGAAAATAAAAATAGTACGATTACGTCTTAAAAATTTTATTTAATCAACACTAAAATGTCATATTAACCTAAAAATTTAGTTTAATTCATCAAAAGTCTCAAATTACATTTATATGGATTTTAATAATATCAATTATTTTAATCTTTCATTAATAAGGTAATTACGACATCATCATTGTGTCATAAATAAATTAATTTATTTATTTTCAAAAAATTATAAATAAAATTCCATTAAGTAAGAAATTTTCTTATATTTCTATTGAATATTTATAGCCAAATTTATATTATGTATTACACTATTTTAAAAATTGTTTAGTTATTAAACTTTGTATTGAACTCTTTTAACTCTTCTATAAATAAAATAATCATATATGTCCTAGTCTTATCCATGTCGACCAAAGGGGTCATATGTTACTCATTAGTATATTATTGGTCTAATAATACTTACTTAGTACAATTAGGACATGTGTTAGGTTAATTATAATATCATTTTTACCCTAATTATCCTATTTACTTTTAATCATGGTAAATAAAAGTCAAAAGTTACTATTCACAAAAAAATTATTTTCATCTTATTGAACAAAATTTTACTTACTGATATCAACTATATCTCTTGGATTTTTGAACTTCAACTCTGAGAAGTGGTAAAATTATGTTTTATGCAAATTTGTAAATGCTCCTAGAAGATGGGTAAAAGACCGTAAAATGATCTATAAAATTTTATATATCAAAAAATATTATAAAATGACTCCTATAAATTACGTTGAAAATATATAGGTATTATGAATATATTATGAGCTAAAATAAATTAAAATAAAATAATTAATTATTTAAATAACGTCAGTTTTGAATAATAATGTAGTGTTTGTCACTATTCATCAAAAGTTGACAGTTTTCAGAAAAATACCAAAAATTAATCTATGCTAATTTTGATATTCAGAATTCAAAAATGATGTCTATTTTACTAAATTAAAAACATAAAAGTTGAATTTATTAATTTAAAATTATTTCTCATTTCCAAAACAAAAAAATGGATTTATAAAAAGATAAAACCATCAAAAGATTGACATGTGTTTATGTCAAATTTGAATGTGAAATTTCTTATAATGAACTACATTGTATTAAATGATAAAAATATAATCTAATTATACTTCCAAAAATATTCAAATTAATAATTTATCACTACAAATTATTTTGATAAAAAAGTAGTTTTCTATTAAAACGTTGTATTTTTTACAATTCATGAAAATGTAAAATTTATCAGAAAAGTAAAAAAATTCATCCAAACTAAATTTTTCTGTCCCGATTCTAAAGAATAATTTAATTTAATATAATATAATATATAAAAGTGTCAAATATTGGTTTTAAAAATTTTTCTTTATTAAAAGGCGGTAAAATTTCATTTTTTATAAAAATACTTATTTTATCCAAAAAAATTAATTTGTTCTTATATTATGTCTAAGAAACACATAATATTGATGTTAAAATTATATTGAGTATATAATATTCAAAATGAAGTAAATACTATTCATAGCTTTTTTTAACGGTTAATTTTGTATGTTGTGGTGCACGCGAACTATGTGTTGTGTGTAGCATAAGATATTGAATTACATTAATGAGATAACGTACAATGAAATATTTGGGTGCTACATTCTCCCCTCTTTCAATAAATTGTGTCCTCACAATTTGAAATTGTTCTTGAAAATAAATAGTTAAAAATAGAAAAATTTCTTTGTGGAAAACCCACATCGGAAATTGGGTTAATAAAATTTATTATTAGTAAGAGAGAAAGGGAATTGAAAAATTCACCACCAAATTATGATCTCGATTAGGAAAACATTTGTGGCAATTAGAGACATATAATTGGAGGGAAAAGGTAAATATTTATAGGGAGTTATTGAGGTTATCAATCACAAAAAAGTGTAAAATTGTGGGCCTCAAATTCATCAATCTATGATGATGTAAAATATCATCAGTTCAAAAATAACATATAGTATTTGGATAACACGTTTTTTGTTTTAATATCCCTTCCCTAAAGTTTAAGACTTATTTTATTCATATAATAAAGTGAATATATATATATACATATATAAACACACTTGAAATGTAGAGTTTCTTCCTTTAACTAATTCCTACCACAAACTCATCTTTTACTCCAAAATATAATAGAATTCAAAAATATTCTATTTATCTTAATCGTATAATGTTAAAAAAGTGAATTTATATTCATTTGTCAGATAATTTAAAAAACTACAATATACAAACTAGGACATCACATAGGCTAGTGATAGTTGATGCACCCTTCTAACCCTTCAGTTGCAGGTTCAAGTCTCGCGGCTTTTCCAGACAGGATGGGTTGTCACCCAACCTCCGAGTTGTCCTTTTGATGACAATCTAAAAATAATTTCTAGAAATTATTTAAAATTAAAAATAGTATCCAATGTCAAACTTAATTGATTCCAACCTTTAGACTTGTCTAAAATAATTCTGTTCAAACTCACTGTCAAAAATTTATAAGTAAGGTAAACACAATGAAGATCCTTTTTTCCACGTATTAACATGTGAATACCTTTATCATGTATTCTTCTAAAACATGCTAACACGATGAATTATCATATAACTATATTTATTACATTTATTCCCCCTTATTCCTTATAGAATAATGGATATTCTTCTTATATCCAAAATTGCTATCAACTGAAACAATGATGGAATATACAAATCATTAATCAGTTTCAAGGAAGTCAATAATATCCAGTATAATTTATTCAAATCAATCAGATCTTATTCCTAAATCACAAACTCAATATCAGAATCATGTTAAGGGTTATCTTTCTCTCAACTATATATTTTCCAAAAAAAATTAAAATTCCATAGAGTCACATTACTTGGTTCCACGCAATATCAAGTCCTTAATGAAATTTTATTGCAGTACAATACTTATAAACTTTATAATTATTATAACATGTACATCATTAATAAAAAAAATCAAATGATAAAAAAATACATTAACAACATCATAAGAACTCCTGATCATTCCTCTTTATCTTCGGTAGTATCATAACTTGATTATTATCCAATAGCAGCATTGGGGGTATACTCTAATGATTTATACATTAATTCTCATAGTGTCCCAACTCATTATAGATGAATCATTGTACATTTGAAACCTTTTTATTACCCATGAAATCACGTAGTTGGTGTCTTTTTTCTCTACATATATAAAAAACTACCATTCCCTTCAATAATTTACCAAAGTGATTCTTTCCACAGTTATCACATATGGGAAAATCCTTCTTTCCCTTATTCCCTTTATCTATTTTTATTTCTTCCATCATTTTCTTCTTTGGATACCCTTCAAAGCCATAGGACTTGAATAATTCTTCACTTATCTTATTAACACATGATATTGTTTCTTCATATGATGATAATATGTGGGAGGCTATTTCCTTTCTAAATTTCAGCTTAATACCATGAAATATATGATCCTTCTTACTCTTTGGATCATGATTATTACTGGAGTTCTTATTCCATATACTAGGGGCCATTTCAAAACAATAGAATACACTAGGTTAGTTTATGAATCAAAAAGCATACTTCCAAACTTTTAAAATACCTAATGTAAGTTGAAAATATTATGCATAAAATCTATAATCATAAAACTGTTTTCCTTGAAGAGGTATTTACTCTTAAATCCATAATAATGTCTTGTAATGAAAATTTTAATTATCATAAGCATATCCCCTGGGAGTGTCATAACCAAAAGTGCAGCAAGGTCTGTTTCCGTGTACCAGGATACCCCAGGTCAAGCCTGAAACTCCTTGTCAGAGTTTTCACTCCTTGGTACATCTGTTCCAAAGCTTCCACTACCTGCTCGTATCCAAATAGCGATTAAATTCATAGAAAATTCATAAAATCTCTATATTACCAAAATTCTAGGATGTTCTTCTATACTAATACTCAAAATCTATCTTAGGGTAATGTTCTCTAATCTGAGTTTTTCTAAATCTAGTTTCCAAGGTTATTGCTAAAATTCATCTAATACTAACTGTAATGCCTAAATCCTAGAAGCCCAGATTCAGTGCATTATTTTAATACATTGGAATGATTACAAGGAATCATGTCCCAAAAGACCGATCATTTTAGCAGTCATGGAAAATAGATTGCATACATGAACATAACACTACACATTATAAAATAAAACAAAGTAGAAATGATCCTTTGAGAATTCAATTAATCCCCTATCTTAACCCTTCTTATCAATCATAATACACTTCTTGGAATCCTTGGAAAATAAAACATAATTATGGGGGAGCTCAAACGCTTATTAAGGATAACAATATAGTAGAAACTTTCACAAATAAGCATAAACATTTAAGGAAATGTATAAGAATAAAACGCAATCCATTTAAACTTAATATTCATCATAATATGGAAATATTAAATCAAATAATGCCATTTACATATTCACATGGATATTATAATAGTCGAATAATCACATGTAATATCAATTTCCAATTTAATAATGATAGAATGCATAATGTTAGACTTCATAACCACATAGTCATGGCCTTGTACCAAGACTACAAATAAGTTTTTTTCTAGGAATTATGCCAAGACACTAGTTTGTCTCATTAGACCTACTGATGCATCATGGAGCTATAGCGGGCACCACCTGTCACTTACAAAGTCCAATTCCTTCCTCAAATGAAAAGGTTTAAACATAACATAAACATTCGTATTAAAACTAGCCTAAAAATGAAATACTTTATCCATAAACCATGAATGGTATAAAAATAACACTTCCATAGTCAAACATATCACAACACCTTCAATACAATATAGATTATTTGTATCATAATAAATCATCCTTGGTCAATAATAATGTCTTATAAAGGATGTTGACTTATTTTAAAATGATCAGTAAAAATCATTAAGAGAAATATCCATTTTTCTTGAAATCTTGTACAAGTCACATAATCTATAAAGGAAGCCATTTGAAACTAATTTTTGAATAAAAGTGTCCCATACAATTTTGAAACTTTTTAAAGGAATTAACATTTTAAAACATTCATGTCCATATAAATAATTCCTTAAAACTATTTTGATAACATGGACATTAATGGGAAAGGTTTTGAAGAATAAATCATAAAAACATATAAATTATTTTTTTATTAAAAAAGTACCTAAAAAATAATCCCTTTGAAAACTTTTTTATGAAACATTTACATGTATAATAAATATTTCCTAGTAGATACTTACATAAAAACAACCATAGATAATAAATAGATAATGAAATTAACCCCAACCTAGCACTTTACTTGGGTCAAGGGTACGTTTAACCTTCAATATAATGACTAATGTATACTATTAAATTATTCCAGAACCACATTCATATTTATTATGTCATAAATTGTTAATTTATGACTTTATAAAACGTATTTAATAATGATATCCATGTTAGATTTAAATTTTAGGTAATAATCACTTTCTTTATCGTACGTGTTTTAACTTATTATTCTTGATCGTATCATTTAGATCACGATTTTCATAAATCCAAAATATAACACATTATTTATATAACATATATATTTATAATAAAAATATGTATAATAGATAGATATATTAAGTGGAAAACATCATTTATCGATATGGTAGACTGTACCTACGCATAAACATTGTTTTCGTTTTTATATCGTATTGAATGGAACTAAGTGAAGAAGACATTTAAATACATATATAAATATATATTTTTTCAGTAGAATTATTATGTCATATATTTCATACTTATTAATAATATATATTTTATAATCATCATTGAATGGTGAATGTGTAAATGAATTTCATCGCGTCGTGGAGAGGGTAATCCTTACGTACGCACGAGAAACAATATCATCATATTGATTGTGAAATCATTTGTAATTGGATGGTATATCATATATACATAATTATTAACATTTTAAATTTATTATTCAAATTATTTATACTCATTATTATACCCATCCAAATAATGAGGTGTTTGAATAACAAACTACACCATGACATGGAGACGCTAAGTCGTACGTACACACGTATAGTGTCTTTGTCATTTACAGGATGGATAGAATAATGAATATTGTTCTAACCTTTTTATAATAACATCACATTATAAATATAATACTGGAGTTATTATTTTGAAAAGGAAACAACAAAGAAAGTCGAAGTGGAAGAAGAAAAGAAATTGAAAGAGGTGATGAAAAATTTACCTCTTCTTCGGGTTCTTCCTTTATATTTGATCAAAAAGGTACCTTAGGTTGCATTTATGACCAATTAAAGGCCTATAAGATTAGGGTAGGAATTTTTGGAGGATATTTTTTTAGGGTTAGGTAGAGCCAAATGGATTTGGAGGTGTGAAATATAGAGAAGCAGAAGTACCCTTTTATATGAGATATGAGGGTTACTTTAGGAAAATCGTGAAATATTATTTTATTATAAAATAATTTTCCGTTTATAATGGCCAAAAAATGATTTATTTCTAGTATAAGATGGTTATGGGTTGAAAACATCTCAACAAATAGGTTTTAGATAGGTTTAGGTCACCAAATGAACCTTATCTTGAAGATTTGACTCTGAGTTGAAAAGTTTGACATTTACCATCTCTCTATTTATTATTATATTATATGTTTAATAAATTTACTATAACAAGAAAATAGAACCCTAGGTGGTTCATTATTAATATATATACCCTTATATAAGTCCTTTTTCAGAACCATATATTTTTAGGAATATTATATCACTTAATAATATAGGATTTTTTTTAAAACTCAATTAGGTCAATTTTGACACTATTTAGTATTTGGTTTCTGTGAAAATCATAAGAGGATGATTAATTCAAACACAATTTATTTAATCAACACTACCCTGAAAAATTAACCTATAAAATTAGTGTAATTCATATGAAGTTTCAAATTACATTTATTTGGATATTTATAATATCAATTATTTTAATCTTTCATTATTAAGGCTATTACTGCATCATCATTATGTCATAAATAAATTATATTATTTAACATTTAAAAATTATAAATAAAATACCAATAAGTATGAAATGTTTTTATCTTTTTATGAAATATATATATCTGAATTTATCTTATGTATATCCCTATAGTAAAAATTTTTTAGTTATCAAACATTGAATTTAACCCTTTTAACTCTTCTTTAAATAAAATAACAATAAATGTCATAATCTTATCCAATTAGACCAAAAGGGGTAATATATTATCTATAAGATTCTTTTTGGTTGAATTATACTTATCCAATAAAATTATGACATGTGTTAGTGTAATTATAATATTATTTTTACCCTTAATTACCCAATTTACTTTTAACCATGGTAAATAAAAGTCCAAAGTTATTATTCACCAAAAATTAGTTCCATATTATGGAACAAAATTTTACTTATATATTTCTACCGTGTCTTTAGGATTTTTTAAATTCAAATCATAGAAATAGAAAAATTATGTTTTATGTAAATTTGTAAATGCTTCTAGAAGGTGATTAAAATACGGTAAAATGTTCTATAAATTTTTATATATCTAAACATATTATAAAATTAATCCAAAGAATTAAATTAAAATTATATATATATTATGTATCTATTTTGACCCAAAAATTTAAAATAAAATAACTAATTATTTAAATAAAAAGTCGGTTTTAAATAATAATACAGTGTTCTTCACTATTCCTCAAAAATTGAAAGTTTTCACAAAAATACCAAAAACATACCCTAAGAAAATTCTGATATTCCAAATTCAAAAATGAAGTCTCTTTTACAAAATTAAAAACATAGAAGTTTCATTTATAATCTTAAAATTAATTCTCATTGTCAAAACCAAAAAGCGGTTTTTCAAAAAGTAAAAAAATTCAAAAATTGACATGTGCTTATGTCAAATTTAAATGTGAAATTACTTAAAATGACCTAAATTGTGTTAAATGATAAGAATATAATATAATTATACTTCCAAAACATTAAAATTAATAACTTATCACTATAAATTATTTCAATTAAGAAATTGGTTTTCAATTAAAACATAGTATTTTTCACTGTTCATCAAAATATGAAAATTCTCTGAAAAGTACCAAAACTTTATGCAAACTAAATTTTTCTATCCTGCTAATAAGGAAGAATTTAATTTCATTAAATTTAATATATAAATGTTTCAAATATCTTTTTTAAAGGGTTCTCCATTAAAAGGCTTCAAAATTATATTTTGTGGAAAATACTTATTTTATTTGAAAAAAATAAATTTTTTCTTATATTACATCTAAGAAACACAATATATGGATTTTAAAAGTATATACAGTATATAAGATTCAAAATGAAGTTAATTAGATTCATAATTTATTTTTTAATGGTTTTTTTATAAGTTGTGGTTCGCTCGAACTCGATGATGCGTGTAGCGCAAGCTATTGAATTACTTTAATGAGATAACGTTCTATGAAAACATGTGGTGTTACATTCTCCCCTCCATTAATAAATTATATCCTCTCAATTTGGAATTTTTCTTAAAAATAAATGGTTAAAAATAGAAAAATACCTTTGTGGAAAACCCATATCCGAAATTGGGTTAAAAAATTACACTTAGTGAGAGGGAAAGGGAAATGAAAAAGTCACCACCAAATTATGGTCTCGATTAAAAAGAAAATTAATGGAAATCAGATACACATAATTGGAGGAAGAATGTAAGATTTTGTAGGTATATATTGAGGACATCAATCACAATCAAGTGTAAAATTGAGGGCCTCAAATCCATCAATCTAAGATGATTTAAAATATCATCAGCTCAAAAAAACATAAGGTATTAGGATAACACATTTTTGGTATTTAGATCCCTTCCCTAATGTTTAAGAATTAATTTATTCATAGAATTATATATATATATATATACTTGAAAAGTAGAGTTTCATCCTTCAACTAATTCCTACTATAAACACATCTTTCACTCCAAAAGATAATAGAGTTCAAAAATATTTAATTTACCATAATATTATAGAGTTAAAAATGAATTTATATTCATTTTTAATACAATTTAAAAAAACTACATTATACAAACTAGGACATCATGTAGTCCATTTGAAGGTGATGCACCCTCATCGCCCTTCGGTTGCGGGTTAAATTCTCATGGCCTTGCCTGACGCGACGGGTTGTCACCCAACCTACAGGTTTTCCATTTTATGATAATCCAAAAATAATATCAAGAAATCTTTTAACCATAAAAATAGTATCCAATGTCAAACATAATAGATTCCATCCTTTAGACTTATCCAAAATACTTTTGTCCAAACTCAACGTTAAAAATTTATAAGAAAGGTACACACAATGAAGATCCCTTTTTCCATGTAATAACATGTGGATACCTTCATCATTTATTCTTTTAAAACATCGTAACTCCGAGAATTATCATATAACCTTACTTATAACATTCATGTTAACTTATTCCTTATAGAATACTGGATATACTCATTATTTCCAAAAAAAAGTTGTAAGCTCCAACAATGGTGGAATATAAAAATCAGTAATCAATTTAATGGTAGTCTAGAATATCCAATATAATTTATCCAAATCCATCATATCTTATTACAAAATCACTACCTCAGTATCAGAATCATATTAAGGTTTATCTTTCTCTCAACCATATAATTTCCAAAAAAAATTACCTTCCATTGAGTCACTTTTCTTGGTTCCACACAATCTCATGTTCTTAATGAAATAGTACTACAATAAAATCCTTATATACTCTATAACTCAGATAACATGTACATCATTAATACAATACTCAAATGACAAAAATAATTTAATAACAACATAAGAACTCTTAATCATTCTTCTTCATCTTTATTAGTATCAAAACTTTATAATTATTAAATATCAGTATTTGGGGTATACTCGGATGATTAGGATAATGATTCGCGTAGTGTCCCAACTCCCTGCAGTTGAAGAATTATACATTTAAAACATTTTTCTTACCCTTGAAATCATGTACTTGGTGTCCTTTTTTTCCACACTTATAAAAAACTATCATTCCCTTCAAGAAATTACAATGGGGATTCATTCCACAGTTATCACTTATGAGAAAATACTTCTTTCCCTTATTCCATTTATCCATTTTTCTTTCTAACATCCTTTTCTTCTCTGGATTCCCTTAAAAGCCATAGGACAAAAAGAATTTTATAATTGTATTATTAACATGTGATATTATTTCTCCATATTATGATAATACGTGGGAGACTATTTCCTTTCTAAATGTCTTTTTAATACCTTAAACGATATGATCCTTCATACTCTTTGGATCATGTGTATTATGGGAGTTCTTATTCTATCTACTGGGAACCATTTTTAAACAATGGCACACACTAGGTTAGTTCATAATAGCAATGTATAATTCCAAACATTTAAAATACCAAACAGAAATGGAAAAAAATTATTCATATAATCTATAATAATTAAAATGTTTTCTTTGAAGAAGTATTTACTCCTAAATCCTTCATAATGTCTTATAATAAAAATGTGAATTATTATAAGCATGTCCCCCAGGAGTGTCGTAACCAATAGGGTATCAAGGCCCCTTGTCATGTACCAGGATACACTGGGTCAAGCCCAAAACTCCTGGTCAGAGTTTTCACTTCTAGGTACATCTGTGCCAGAGGCGCCTCTACCTGATCGTATCCATATATGGATGTATTTCATGGAAAATTCACAAAATATCTATATTACCAGAATTCTAGGATGTTCTTCTATACTAATCCTCAAATTCTATCTTAGGGTAATGTTCTCTAATCCATGTTTTCTAAATCTATTTTCCAAGGTTATTGCTAAACTTACTCTGATACCAACTATTATGCCTGACCCTAGTAGCCCTGAGTCGGTGCATTATTTTAATACATAGTCATGATTACAAGGAATCAAATCCCGAAAGACCGACAAGTATAGCAGTCTTGGAAGATAGATTATATACAAGAACTTTACATTACACATTATAAAACAAAACACAACATAATTGATACATTGGGAATGCCATTAATCCCCAAGATTAACCCTTCTTATCAATCATAATACTCCTCCTGGAATCCCATGAAAATAAAACATAAGAAAGGGGTCACCTCAAACCCTCAGTAAGTATAACAATATAGTGGAAACTTTCACAAATAGGAATAAACATTTAACACAATGTATAAGACTAAAACAAGGGCCTTTTAAAATTAAACTTCATTATAATCTGGAAAAGATAAATCAAATAATTCCATTTACTTATTCATATGGATATTCTACTAGTCAAATAATCTCATGTAATATCAATATCCAATTTCATAATAATAGAATGCTTAATGCCAGACTTCATAACCACATAGTCAAGGCCTTGTGCCAAGACTACAAATAAGATTTTTTCAAAACCTTGTGTTAAGACACTAGTTTGTATCATGAGACCTACCGATGCATCGAGGTGCTATAGTGGGCTCCACCTGTCACTTACTAAGTCCAATACATTCCTCATATGAAAAGGTTTAAACATAATATCTACACTCGTATTAAAACTAGCATATAAAATGACAATACAATATCCCTAAACCAAGAATGGTATAAAAATAACACATCCACAGTCAAAAATATCACAAAACCTTCAATTTAATATGGAAGATTTGTATCATAATAAATCAACCTTGATCAAGAATAATATCCTGTAAATGATGTTGACATAGTTGAAAATGATCAGTAAAAAATCGTTGATAGAAATATCCATTTCTCATGAAATCATATAAAAGTCACAAAATTTATAAATTGATTCATTTAAAAGTTAGTTTTGAATAAAATTGTACCATACCATTTTGAATCTTTTTAAAGGAATTAACGTTTTAAAACATTCATGTCCATATAAAAAAATCATTAAAACCATTTCGAAAACATGGACATTAATGAGAAAGATTTAGAAGAATAAATATTTAAAACATTTAAATTGATGTTTTAGTAAAAAAGTACCTTAAAAATAATCCCTTTGAAAACAATTTTATGAAACATGGGCATTGATATTAATTTTTTCCCAGTAGATACTTATGTAAAAACAACCTCAGATAGTAAAGAGATGGTAAAATTAACCCTTACCTTACACTTTCCTCTGGTCGAGTGTATGTTTATCCTCCTGTATAATGATAATAGTATACTATTAAACTATTCCATAACCATATTCATATTTATTATATTATACATGATTCATTTATGACTTTATACTACCCATTTAATAATGATTTCCATGTTAAAATAACATTTTGAGTAATAATCACCTTCTTTATAGTACGTGTTTCAACTTGTTATTTTTTATCATATAATTTTGATCAGGATTTACATACATCCAGAATATTACACATGATTTATATATCATATATATTTTGAATATAAATATGAGTAATATATAGATATATTAAATTTAAAACACCGTTTATTGAGACGGTAGACCGTACGTACGCATAAATGAGGTTTCTGTTTTCATATCTTATTGAACGGAACTAAGTGAATAAGTTATGTATAAATAAGTACATAAATAGATACATATATATATTTATTTCTTCAGTAGAATTATTATGTCATATATTTCAAACTTAATAATAATATATATTTTTATAATCATCGTTGAATGGTGAATGTGGAAATGAATCTCATCGCGCTGTGGAGACTGTAATTTGTATGTAGGCACGAGTGAAAATATCATTATATTGATGGGGAAATCATATGTAATTGTATAGTATATCATATATACATAATCATTAACATGTAATATTTATTATTTAAATTAGTTATACTCATTATTATACCCACCCAAATGATGAACTGTTTTAATAACAAACTACACCACGATGTAGAGATGGTAAGCCGTACGTACGCATTTATGGTGACATTTTCATTTATAGGATGGATAGAAAAATGAATATGGTTTTACCATTTTTATAATAACATCACTTTATATAAATGATGATGGATTTATTATGTTAGAAATAAAACAACAAATAATGAGGAAGTGGAAGAAGAAACGAACTTGAAAGATATGATGAAATATTTACCTCTTCTTCGGGTTCTTCCTTTTGATTTGATCAAAATGGATACATTGGTTGCATTTCTGAACAAAATAATGCCACTATGATGAAGGTAGGAATGTTGGGAGTATATTTGGGTAGGGTTTTGTTGAGTAAAATGTC
Source organism: Viscum album (assembly GCA_963277665.1). NCBI lineage: Eukaryota > Viridiplantae > Streptophyta > Magnoliopsida > Santalales > Viscaceae > Viscum > Viscum album. Next base: position 1,334,292,628 of record OY728127.1, read on the forward strand.
TTTGGAGATGTGAAATTAAGAGAAGGAGAAGTACCCTTTTATAAGAGAGGTGAGGGTCACTTTAAAAAAAGTTTAAAATATTATTTTATAATAAAGTCATTTTTGGTTTCTAATGGCTCCAAAATGATTTATTTCTAAGTTAAGGTGGGTATGGGTCGAAAACCTCTTATCCAGTAGGTTTTAGAAAGTTTTAGGTTTCCATATTAACCTTATCTATTATATATAACTCTTAGTTAAAAAGTTCAACATTTTCTATGTCTCTTTGTATTCTTATATTATATGGTTAATAAACATACTATAACAAGACAATAGAACCCCAAGTGGATCATTATTAATATATAAAACCTTATATGTGTCCTTTGGAAAAACCGTAGATTTTTTAGGAATATTATATCAATTAATAATATATTATTTGTTTTAAAAACTCAACTATGTCAATTTTGACACTATTTACTATTTGGTTTTTGTGAAAATAATAATAGCATTATTACATAGATAAAAATTTATTTAATCAACCCTGAAATTTAATATTATGTTATAAAATTATTTTAATTCATCAAAAAGTGTCAAATTACATTTATTTGGATATTTATAATATCAATTATTTTAGTCTTTCATTATTTAGGTAACTACTACATCATCATTGTATCATAAATAAATTAAATTATTTAATATCTAAAAATTAAAAATAAAATACCATTATGTAGGAAATTTTGTTTTATTTCTAATTAATATTTATAGTTTAATTCATCTTATGTATAACTCTATATTAAAAATGGTTTATTATTAAACATTGAATTTAACTATTTTAACTCTTCTTCAAATAAAATAATAATAAATGTCCTAATCTTGTCCAAGTGGACCAAATGGGGTTATATATTATTCCTAAGGTTGTTTTTTGTCGAATTATTCTTACCCAATAGAATTAGGACATGTGTTAGGGTAATTATAATATCATTTTTACTCTTAATTACCCAATTTACTTTTAACCGTGGTAATTAAAACTCAAAAGTTACTATTTGCCAAAAATTATTTTCATCTTATTGAACAAAATTTTACTTACTGATTTCAACCGTGTCTCTCTAATTTTTTAAGTTCAACTCACAGAAGCGGTAAAATTATGTTTTATTCAAATTTGTAAATACTCCTAGAGTTAGGTAAAAGGCGGTAAAATGTTTTATAAAATTTTATATATCTAAATTTATTATAAAATGGCTCCAATTAATTGCGTTGAAAATATATAACTATTATGTATCTATTTTGACATAAAATAAATTAAAATAAAAATTCTAGTTATTTAAATAAAACTATGGTTTCAAATTATAATGAGGTGTTCTTCACTATTCATTAAAAATTGAATGTTTTCAAAAAAAATACAAAAAATTTACCCTAAGATAATTTTGATATTCTGAATTCAAAAATGAAGTCTCTTTTACCAAATTCAAAACCTATAAGTATCATTTATTAATTTAAAATTAATTCCCGTTGTCAACACCAAAAATCGGGTTTTTTAAAAGTAAAAACTATCAAAAGATTGACATGTGTTTATGTCAAATTTAAATGTGAAATTACATATAATGACCTAAATTGTATTAAATGATAAAATATAATCTAATTATACTTACAAACAATTCAAATACATAATTTATCACTATAAATTATTTCAATTAAAAAATTTATTTTTAGTTAAAACATACTATTTTTCACTATTCATCGAGATATGAAAGTTATCAGAAAAGTAACAAAAAATTATCCAAACTAAATTTTTTATGTCCATATTCTAAAGAAGAATTTAATTTCATTAAATTTAATATATAAAAGGTTCAAATAATGGTTTTAAAAAGGGTTCTCCATTAATAGGAGGTAAAATTGCATTTTTTGAAAAATACTTATTTTATCCAAAATAAATAAATATGTTCTTATATTATGTATATGAAACACATAATATGGATGTTAAAATCATATGGAGTATATAAGATTCCAAATGTAGTTAATACTATTCATAACCACTTTTTGAACGGTTAGTTTAGTAAGTTTTGGTGTTCTCGAACTCGGTGTTTTATGTAGCACAAGCTATTGAAGTACTTTAATGAGATAACGTACTATAAAATAAAATAACTAATTATTTAAATAAAGTCAGTTTTGAATAATAACGTAGTGTTTGTCACTATTCATCAAAAGTTGAACGTTTTCAGAAAAATACGAAAAATTAATCTAAGTTAATTTTGATATTCAGAATTCAAAAATGAAGTATATTTTACCAAATTCAAAACATAAAAGTTGAATTTATTAATTTAAAATTAATTCTCGTTGTTAGAACAAAAAAATGGATTTTCAAAAAGTAAAAACTATCAAAAGATTGAAATGTGTTTCTGTCAAATTTAAATGTCAAATTTCTTATAATGAACTACATTGTATTAAATGATAAAAATATAATCTAATTATACTTCGAAAAATATTCTAATTAATTATTTATCACTACAAATAATTTTGATTAAAAAAGTAGTTTTCTATTAAAACATTGTATTTTTTACAATTCATCAAAATGTGAAATATATCAGAAAAGTACAAAAAGTTTATCCAAACTAAAATTTTATGTCCCGATTCTAAATAAAAATTTAATTTAATTTAATTTAATATATAAAAGTGTCAAATAATGGTTTTAAAAAGTGTTCTCCATTAAAAGGCGGTAAAATTTCATTTTTATAAAAATACTTATATTATCTGGAAAAATGAATTTGTTATTATATTATGTCTAAGAAACACATAATATGGATGTCGAAATTTTAAAGAGTATATAATATTCAAAATGTAGTGAATACTATTCATAACTATTTTTTAACGGTTAATTTAGTATGTTGTGGTGCACTTGAAATCAGTGTTGTGTGTAGCGCAAGCTATTGAATTACATTAATGAGATAACGTACAATGCAATCTTGGGGTGTTACATTCTCCCCTCCTTCAATTAATTGTGTCCTCGTAATTTGAAATTGTTCTTGAAAATAAAAGTTTAAAAATAGAAAAATTCCTTTGTGGAAAACCCACATCGGAAATTGGGTTAATAAAATTTGTTATTAGTAAGAGAGAAAGGGAAATGAAAAAGTCACCACCAAATTATGATCTAGATTAGGAGAACATTGGTTGAAATTAGAGATACCTAATTGGAGGGAAAAATTAAATATTTAGAGGGATTGATTGAGGTCATCAATCACCAAAAAGTGTAAAATTGTGGGCCTCAAAGCCATCAATCTATGATGATGTAAAATATCATTAGTTCAAAAATAACATATGGTATCTGTATAACACATTTTTTTTAATATCCCTTCCCTAAAGTTTAATAATTAATTTATTCATATAATAAAGGGAATATATATATAGATATATGCACACACATTACAAGTAGAGTTTCATCCTTCAACTAATTCCTACCTCATCTTTTACTTCAAAAGATAATAGAATTCAAAAATATTCTATTTATCTTAATTGTATAATGTTAAAAAAATGAATTTATATTCATTTGTCAGATAATTTAAAAAAAACTACAATATACAAACTAGGACATCACGTAGGCTAGTGATCGGTGATGCACCCTTATAACCCTTCGGTTGTGGGTTCAAGTCTCACGGCATTTCCGGATGCGATGGGTTGTCTCCCAACCTCCAGGTTGTCCTTTTTATGAAAATCCAAAAATTATCTCTAGAAATGATTTAACATTAACAATAGTATCTAATGACAAACTTAATTGATTCCAACCTTTGTACTTATCCAAAATAATTCCGTTGAAACTCACTGTAAAAAATTTATAAGTAAGGATAACACAATGAAGATCCTTTTTTCCACGTAATAACATGTGAATACCTTCATCATGTATTCTTTTAAAACATGGTAACACCCTGAATTATCATATATCTGTATTGATTACATTAATTCCCCCATATTTCTTATAGAATACTGGATATACTTCTTATATCCAAAATTGTGGTAAACTCCAACAATAATGGAATATACAAATCATTAATCAGTTTCCAAGTAGTCAATAATATCCAATATAATTTATTCAAATCAATCAGATCGTATTCCTAAATCACTACCTCAGTATTAGAATCATGTTAAGGTTTATCTTTCTCTCAACTATATATGTTCCAAAAAAAATTAACTTACAAGGGAGTCACATTACTTGGTTCCACAGAATCTTATGTCCTTAATGAAATTGTATTGTTGTACAATACTTATACACTCTATAATTATTATAACATGTACATCATTAATACAAAACTCAAATGAAAAACTACATTAACAAAAAAATAAGAACTCTCGATCATTCCTCTTCATCTTTTGTAGTATCATAACTTGATTATTATCCAATAGCATCATTGGGGGTATACTATAATCATTTAGACATTAATTCGTGTAGTTTTCCAACTCCTTGTAGATGAATCATTGTACATTTGAAAAAAATTTCTTACCCATGAAATCACGTACTTTGTGTCTTTTTTCTCCACATATATAACCAACTACAATTCCCTTCAAGAATTTATCAAAGTGATTCTTTCCACAGTTATCACATATGGGAAAATCCTTCTTTCCCTTATTCCCTTTATCCATTTTTATTTCTACCATCTTTTTCTTCTTTGGATGCCCTTCAAAGCCATAGGACTCAGAGAATTATTCACTTATCTTATTAACACATGATATTTTTTCTCCATATGATTATAATACGTGGGAGGATATTTCCTTTCTAAATTTTAGCTTAATACTATGATATATATGATACTTCTTACTCTTTGGATCATGCGTATTACTGGAGTTATTATTCCATATACTAGGGGCCATTTCAAAACAATGGAATACACTAGGTTAGTTTATGAATCAAAATTCATACTTCCAAACTTGAAAAATACATAATGTAAATTGAAAATATTATGCATATAATCTATAATCATAAAAATGTTTTCTTTGAAGAAGTATTTACTCCTAAATCCATCATAATGTCTTGTAATGAAAATCTGAATTATCCTAAGCGTATCCCCCGGGAGTGTCATAACCAAGAGTGCAGCAAGGCCTGTTACCGTGTACCAGGATACCCCGGGTCATGCCCGAAACTCCTTGTTAGAGTTTTTACTCCTAGGTACATATGTTCCAAAGCCGCCTCTACCTGCTCATATCCAGACAGGGATGTATTTCTTAGAAAATTTACAAAATCTATATATTAACAAAATTCTAGGATGTTCTTCTATACTAATCCTCAAAATCTATCTTAGGGTAATGTTCTCTATTCTGAGTTTTTCTAAATCTAGTTTCCAAGGTTATTGCTAAACTTCCTCTAATACCAACTGTAATGCCCTGACCCTAGAAGCCCAGATTCGGTGCATTATTTTAATACATTAGAATGATTACAAGGAATCATGTCCTGAAAGACAAATCAGTTTAGCAGTCTTGGAAAATAGATTTCATACATGAACATTACACTACACATTATAAAATAAAACAAAGAATAAATGATCCTTTGAGAATTCCATTAATCCTCTATCTTAACCCCTCTTATCATTCATAATACACTTCTTCGAATCCTTGGAAAATAAAACCTAAGGGGGTGCTCAAACGCTTAATAAGGATAACAATATAGTGGAAACATTCACAAATAACCATAAACATATAAAGAAATGTATAAGAATTAAACACAAGCCCTTTAAACTTAAAATTCATCATAATATAGAAATATTAAATCAAATAATTCCATTTACATATTCACATGGATATTATTATAGTTGAATAATCCCATGTAATATCAATTTCAAATTTCATAATGATAGAATTCATAATACTATACTTCATAACCACATAGTCATGACCTTGTGCCAAGACATCAAATAAGATTTTTACCAGGACTTATGCCAAGACACTAGTTTGTGTCATTAGACCTACTGATGCATCGTGGAGATATAGCGGGACCCACCTGTCACTTAGTAAGTCTAATTCATTCCTCAAATGAAAAGGTTTAAACATAACATAAACATTCTTATTAAAACTAGCATATAAAATGACAATACATTATCCATAAACCATGAATGGTATAAAAAATAAACTTCCACGGTCAAACATATCACAAATACTTCAATAAAATATAGATGATTTTTATCCTAATAATTCATCCTTGTTCAAGAAAAATATCTTGTAAAGGATGATGAAATAGTTTAAAATGATCAGTAAAAATCATTGAGAGATATATCCCTCTTTCTTGAAATCATTTAAAAGACACATAATTTATAAAGGAATACATTTAAAAGACAGTTTTGAATAAATAAGTCCCATAACAATTTGAACCTTTTGAATGGAATTAACATTTTAAAACATTCATGTCCATATAAATAATTCTGTAAAACCATTTTGATAACATGGACATTAATGAGAAAGGTTTAGAAGAATAAATCTTAAAAACATTTAAAATAATGTTTTAGTAAAAAAGTCCCTTAAAAATATTCCCTTTGAAATTTTTTTATGAGACATGTACATGTATAATAAATATGTCCTATTAGATACTTACGTAAAAACAACATTAGATAATAAAGAGATTTTGAAATTAACCCCTAGCTAGCACTTTCTTTAGTTCATGGGTACGTTTAACCTTCTATATAATGACGAATGTATTTTATTATATTATTCCAGAACCATATTCATATTTATTATATCATACATTATTCATTTACGACTTTATAAAACCAATTTAATAATGATATCCATGTTAAATTTACATTTCAAGTAATAATCGCTTTCTTTATCTTATGTGTTTTGACTTGTTATTCTTGATCGTATCATTTATATCACGATTTTCATACATCCAAAATATAACACATTATTTATATAACATCTATATTTAGTATAAAAATATGTATAATAGATAGATATATGAAATGGAAAACATCATTTATCAAGACGGTAGACCATACATATTCATAAACGCTGTTTTCGTTTTCATATCGTATTGAATGGAACTAAGTGATTAAGATATTTAAATACATACATACATACATATATATATATATATATATGTGTGTGTGTGCGTGTGTTTTCAGTAGAATTATTATCTCATACATTTCATACTTATTAATAATATATATTTTATAATCATCATTGAATGGTGAATGTGAAAATGAACCTCATCACATCGTGGAGACGGTAATCCTTACGTTCGCACAAGACAATATCATCATATAGATGGTGAAATAATTTCTAATTGAATGTTATATCATCTATACATAATTATTAACATGTTAGATTTATTATTTACATTATTTATACTCATTATTTTACCCATCCAAATACTGAGGTGTTTGAATAACAAACTATACCACGATGTGGAGACGGTAAGTCGTACATACGCACGTATGGTGACATTGTCATTTGTAGGATGGATAGAATAATGAATATTGTTCTACCATTTTTATAATAACATCACATTATATATATGATACTGGAGTTATTGTTTTGGAAAGGAAACAACAATGAAATTGGAAGTGTAAGAAGAAAAGAACATGAAAGAGGTGATGAAATATTTACCTCTTCTTCTAGTTCTTCCTTTAGATTTGATCAAAAATGCACATTAGGTTGGATTTATGACCAATTAAATGCCTCTAGGATTAGGGTAGGAATGTTGGGAGGATATTTGGTCAGGGTTTGGTAGAGTCAAATGGATTTGGAGGTGTGAAATTTAGAGAAGGGGGAGTACCCTTTTATAAGAGATGTGAGGGTTACATTAGGAAAATCTTGAAATATTATTTTATAATAAAATAATTTTTTGGTTTATAATGGCCCAGAAATGATTTATTTCTTGGATAAGATGCGTATGGGTTGAAAAAACCTCAACCAATAGGTTTTCGATATGTTTAGGTCACCATATTAACCTTATCTTGTAGATTTAACTCTTAGTTAAAAAGCATGACATTTACCGTCTCTACTTTTATTTTTATATTATATGGTTAATAAAATTACTATAACAAGACAAGAGAACCCCAAGTGGTTCAATATTAATATATATACCCTCATATAAGTCCTTTTTCAGAACCATAGATGTTTAGGAACATTATATCACTTAATAATATAGTATTTTTTCAAACTCAATTATGTCAATTTTGACACTATTTAGTATTTTGTTTTTGTGAAAATCATAAAAGCATGATTAATTCAAAAAAAAATTATTTAATCAACCCTAAAATGTCATATTAACATTTAAAATTAGTGTAATTCATAAAAATTATCAAATTACATGTATTTGGATATTTATAAAATCAATTGTTTTAATATTTCATTAATAAGGTTATTACTGCATCATGAGTATTTCATAAATAAATTATATTATGTAATGTTTAAAATTTATAAATAAAATACCAATAAGTAGGAAATGTTGTTATCTTTATAAGAAATATTTATAGATGAATTTATATTATGTATATTCCTATATTAAAAATAGTTTAGTTATTAAACATTGAATTTAACCCTTTTAACTGTTCTTTAAATAAAATAACAATAAATGTCATAATCTTATCCAAGTAGACCAAAGGGGGTAATATATTATTCATAAGGTTATTTTTGGTCTAATTATACTTATCCAATAAAATTATGACATGTGTTAGTGTAATTATAATATTATTTTTACCCTTAATTACAATATTTACTTTTAACCATGCTAAATAAAAGTCCTAATTTACTATTCACCAAAAATTAGTTCCATATTATTTTAAAAAATTTTACTTACAGATTTCAAATGTGACTCTAGGATTTTTGAAATTCAAATCATAGAAGTGGAAAATTTATGTTTTATGTATATTTGTAAATGCTTCTAGAAGGTAAGTAAAATACGGTAAAATGTTCTATAAATTTTTATATATAAAAAATTCTTATAAAATGATTCCAATGAATTAAATTACAAATATATAGGTATTATGTATATATATTGACCCAAAAAATTAAAATAAAATAACTAATTATTTAAATAAAAGTCAGTTTTAAATAATAACGCAGTGTTCTTCACTATTCATCAAAAATTGAAAGTTCTCACAAAAATACCAAAAAATTAGCCTAAGCTAATTCTGATATTCCAATTTCAAAAATGAAGTCTATTTTATCAAATTAAAAACATATAATATTAATTTATTATCTGAAAATTAATTCTCATTGTCAAAACCAAATATCGGGTTTTTAAAAAGTATATACTATCAAAAGAATGACAAGTGTTTATGTCAAATTTAAATGTGAAATTACTTAAAATGACCTACATTGTAATAAATAATAAATAAATAATATAATTATACTTCCAAAACATTCAAATGAATAATTTAATACTGTAAATTAATTCTATTAAGAAAGTGGTTTTCAATTAAAACATAGTATTTTTCACTATTCATCAAAATATGAAAGATATCCGAAATGTACCAAAAATTTATCCAAACTATATTTTTCTATCCCGATTATAAATAAGAATTTAATTTCATTAAATTTAATATAAAAAAGTTTAAAATATTGGTTTTAAAAAGGGTTCTCCATTAAAAGGCTGCGAAATTGTATTTTTTAAAAAATACTTATTATATTCGAAAAAAATGAATTTCTTCCTATATTACGTCTAAGAAACAAAAAATATGGATGTTAAAATTATATACAATATATAATATTCAAAATTAAGTTAATTGTATTCATAACATCTTTTTTAATGGTTTGTTTAGAAATTTGTGGTGTGCTTGAAATCGGTGTTGCGTGTAGCACAAGCTATTGAATTACTTTAATAAGATAATGTACTATGAAAACTTGGGGTGTTACATTCTCCCTTACTTTAATAAATTGTATCCTATCAATTTGATATTTTTCCAAAAAATAAATGGTTGAAAATATAAAAATACCTTTGTGGAAACCCCACATCAGAAATTGGGTTAAAAAAATTAGACTTAGTGAGAGGGAAACGGAAATGAAAAAGTCGCCACCAAATTATGGTCTCGATTTCAAGAAAATTGGGGGAAATCAGAGACACATAATTGGGGGAAAATGAAAATATTTATAGGGACAGATTGAGGTCATCAATCACAATCAAGTGTAAAATTGAGGGCCTTAAATCCATCAATCTAAGATGATGTAAAATATCATCGGTTCAAAAAAACATAAGGTATTAGGATAACACATTTCGGGTTCTATGATCCATTCCCTAAAGTTTAAGAATTAATTTATTCATAGAATTAGAGAGAAATATATATATATATATACTTGACAAGTATATTTTGATCCTTCAACTAATAACTAACACAAACACATCTTTCACTCCAAAAGATAATAGAATTCAAAAACATTAAATTTACCATAATATTATATAGTTAAAAAATGAATTTATATTCATTTTTAAGACTATTTAAAAAACTACATTATACAAATTTGGATATCACGTAGGCCAGTTGTAGGTGATGCACCCTTGTCGCCCTTCGGTTGCGGGTTCAAGTCTCATGACCATTCCGGACGCAACGGGATGTCAGCCAACCTCCAGGTTGTCCTTTTTATCGCAATCCAAAAATAATATCAAGAAATGATTTAACCATAAAAATAGTATCCAATGTCAAACATAATCGATTCCAACCATTAGACATATCCAAAGTACTTCTATCCAAACTCACCGTCCAAAATTTATAAGGAAGGTACACACAATGAAGATCATTTTTGCCACGTAATAACATGTGAATACCTTCATCATTTATTCTTTTAAAACACTGTAATTACCAGAATTATCATATAACATTATTTATAACATTCATTCTCCCTTATTCCTTATAGAATACTCGATATACTCATTATATTCAAAAAATGTTGTAAGCTCCAAAATGGTGGAAAATACCAATCATTAATCAGTTTCAAGGTAGTCCGGAATATCCAATATAATTTATCCAAATCTATCATATCTTATTCCAAAATGATGACCTTAGTATTAGAATCATATTAATTTTTATCCTTCTATCAACCATTTATTTTCCAAAAAATTTACCTTCCATTGAATCAATTTTCTTGGTTCCACACAATCTTATATCCTTAATAAAACAGTACAACAGTAAAATCCTTATATAATCTATAATTCATATAAAATGTACATTATTAATACAATACTCAAATGACAAAATAATTTAATAACAACATAAGAACTCTTAATCATTCCTCTTCATCTTTGGTAGTATTATAACTTTATTATTATCCAATATCAGCATTTGGGGTATACTCTAATGATTAGGATATTGATTCGCATAGTGTCCCAACTCCTTGTAGTTGAAGAATTTTACATTTAAAACCTTTTTCTTACCCTTTAAATCATGTACTTGGTGTCCTTTTTTCAAAACATATAAAAAACTCTCATTCCCTTCAAGCATTTACCAAGGGGATTCATTCTACTGTTATCACTTATGAGGAAATACTTATTTCCCATATTCCATTTATCCATTTTTCTTTCTACTTTCCTTTTCTTCTATAGATTCCCTTCAAATCCATAGGATAAAGTTAATTCTTTACTTGTATTATTAACAAATGATATTATTTCTTCATATGATGATAATACATGGCATACTATTTCCTTTCTAAATGTTTTTTTAATACCATGAAAGATACGATCCTTCCAACTCTTTGGATCATGTGTATTGCTGGAGTTCTTATTTTATCTACTGGGAACCATTTTTAAACAATGTAACACACTAGGTTAGTTTAGAATAGCAGTTCATAATTCCAAACTTTTAAAATACCAAACATAAATAGGAAAAAATTATTCATATAATCTATAATAATAAAAATGTTTTCTTTGAAGAAGTATTTACTCCTAAATCCTTCATAATGTCTTATAATAAAAATGTGAATTATCCTAAGCATGTCCCCCAGGAGTGTCGTTACCAAGATGGTATCAAGGACCCTTGTCGTGTACCAGGATACACAAGGTCAAGCCCGAAACTCCTGGTCAGAGTTTTCACTCTAAGGTACATCTGTGCCAGAGCCGTATCTACCTGCTCGTATCCATATATGGTTGTATTTATTGGAAAATTCACAAAATATCTATATTACCAAAATTCTAGGATGTTCTTCTATTCTAATCCTCAAATTCTATCTTATGGTAATGTTCTCTAATCCATTTTTTTCAAAATCTATTTTCCATGGTTATTGCTAAACTTTCTCTGATACCAACTGTTATGCCTGACCCTAGTAGCCCAGAGTCGGTGCATTATTTTAATAAATTGGCATGATTACAAGGAATCAAATCCTGAATAACCGACCAGTTTAGCAGTATTGAAAAATAGATTACATACATGAGCATTACATTACACATTAGAAAATAAAACACAATGGAAATGATACTTTTGGGAATGTCATTAATCCCCTAGCATAACCCTTCTTTTCAATCATAATACTCTTCTTGGAATCCGAGGAAAATAAAACATAAGAAAGGGGTGAGCTCAACTACTCGGTAAGGATAAAAATATAGTGGAAACTTTCACAAATAAGCATAAACATTTAACTCAATGTATATGACTAAAACACAAGCCTTTTAAAATTAAACTTCATTATAATATAGAAAAGATAAATCAAATAATTCCATTTACTTATTCATATGGATATTCTACTAGTCAAATAATCCCATGTAATATCAATAGCCAATTTCATAATGATAGAATGCATAATGCCAGACTTCGTAACCACATAGTCAAGGCCTTGTTCCAAGACTACAAATATGATTTTTTCAAAGCCTTCTATAAAAACACCAATTTGTATCATGAGACCTACTAATGCATCAAGGATCTATAGCAGGCTCCACCCGTCACTTACTAAGTTGAATACATACCTCATATGAAAATGTTTAAACATAACATAAACATTCGTATTAAAACTAGCATATGAAATGACAATACTTTATCCATAAACCAAGAATGGTATAAAAATAACACATACATAGTCAAACATATCACAAAACCTTCAATTCAATATGTAATATTTTATCATAATAAATCATCCTCGATCAAGAATAATATCCAGTAAATGATGTTGACATAGTTGAAAATGATCAGTAAAAATCGTTGATAAAAATATCAATTTTTCATGAAATCTTTTAAAAGTCGCAAAATTTATAAATGGATTAATTTAAAAGATAGTTTTGAATCAAATTTTCCAATACCATTTTGAATCTTTTGAATGGAAATAACGTTTTAAAACATTCTTGTCCATATAAATAAATCATTAAAACCATTTCGAAAACATGGACAATAATGAGAATGGTTTTGCAGAATAAATCTTTAAAACACTTAAATTGATATTTTAGTAAAAAAAACTCCCTTAAAAATAATCCATTTGAAAAAAAATTATGAAACATGGACATTGATAATAATTGTTTTCCAGAAGATACTTATGTTAAATAAACCTCAGATAGTAAAGAGATTGTAAAATTAACCCTTACCATGAACTTTCCCCTGGTCGAGTGTACATTTATCCTCCTTTTTAATGAGCATAGTATGATATTAAATTATTCTAGAACCATATTCATCTTTATTATACCATACATGATTCACTTATGACTTTATAATACCCATTTAATAATTATTTCCATGTTAAATTAACATTTAGAGTAATAATCACTTTCTTTATAGTACGTGTTTCAACTTGTTATTCTTGAACGTATCATTTTTATCAGGATTTAAATACATCCAGAATATAACACATGATTTATATTTCATAATTATTTTGAATATAAATATGAGAAATATATAGATATATGAAATAAAAAGCACCGTTTATTGAGACGGTAGACCGTACGTAAGCATAAATGAGGTTTCTATTTTCATATCATATTGAATGGAACTAAGTGAATAAGATATATATAAATATGTACATACATACATATATATATATATATATGTTTTAAGTATAATTATTATGTCATATATTTCAAACTTATTAATAATATATATTTTTATAATCATCGTTGAATGGTGAATGTGGAAATGAATGTCACCGCGTTGTGGAGACGGTAATCTATATGTAGGAATGAGTGAAAATGTCTTTATATTGATGGGGAAATCGTATTTAATTTTATGGTATATAATATATAAATAATCATTAACATGTTATATTTATTATTCAAATTAGTTATACTCATTATTATACTCATCCAAATGATGAACTGTTTTAATAACAAACTACACCACGATGCGGAGACGGTAAGCCGTATGTACACACGTATGGTGACATTGTCATTTATAGGATGGATAGAAAATGAATATGGTTGTTCCATTTTTATAATAACATCACAGTATATAAGTGATACTGGATTTATTATTTTAGAAAGAAAACAAAAAAGAATGAGGATGTGGAAGAAGAAACGAACTTGAAAGAGGTGATGAAATATTTACCTCTTCTTCGGGTTCTTCCTTTTGATTTGATTAAAAGGGCTACTTAGGTAGGCTTTTGACCAAAATAAGGCCACTATGATTAACGGAGAAAAGTGGGGAGGATATTTGGGTAGGATTTTTCTGAGCCAAATGGCTTTGGAGATGTTAAATTAAGAGAAGGAGAAGTACCCTTTTTTAAGAGAGGTGAGGGTCACTTTAAAAAAAGTTTAAAATATTATTTTATAATAACATAATTTTCGGTTTCTAATGGATCTGAATTGATTTATTTCTAGGTTAAGGTGGGTATGTGTCGAAAACCTCTCATCCACTAGGTTTTAGATAGGTTTAGGTTTCCATATTAACCTCATCTTTTATATTTAACTCTTAGGTAAAAAGTTTGACATTTACTTTGTCTCTTTGTATTGTTATATTATATGGTTAATAAACATACTATAACAAGACAAGAGAACCCCAAGTTGTTCATTATTAATATATATAACCTTATCTAAGATATTTTGTAGAACTGTAGATTTTTTAGGAATATTATATCAATTAATAATATAGTATTTGTTTTAAAAACTCAAATATGTGAATTTTGACACTATTTAGTATTTGGATTTTGTAAAAATAATAACAGCATTATTACTTCGAAAACATTTATTAAATCAACCCTAAAATTTAATATTATGTTATAAAATTAGTGGAATTCATTAAAAGTGTCAAATTACATTTATTTTGATATTTATAATATCAATTATTTTAATCTTTCGTTATTTAGGTAATTACTACACAATCATTGTGTCATAAATAAATTAAATTATTAAATGTCAAAAAATTAAAAATAAAATACCATTGTGTAGTAAATTTTGGTTAATTTTTAATTAATATTTATAGTCTAATTTCTCTTATGTATAACTCTATATTAAAAATGGTTTAGTTGTTAAACATTGAATTTTTATCTTTTATCTCTTCTTCAAATAAAATAATAATAAATGTCTTAATCTTGTCCAAGTGGACCAAATGGGGTCATATATTATTCATAATGATGTTTTTGGTTGAATTATGCTTACCCAATAGAATTAAAACATGTGTTAGGGTAATTATAATATCATTTTTACCCTTAATTACCCAATTTACATTTAACCGTGGTAAATAAAACTCAAAAGTTATTATTCCCCATAAATTATTTTCATCTTATTGAACAAAATTTTACCTACTGATGTCAATTGTGTCTCTCTAATTTTTTAAAATCAACTCACAGATGTGGTAAAGTTATGTTTTATGCAAAATTTTTAAATACATCTAGAGGTAGGTAAAAGATCGTAAAATGTTTTATAAAATTGTATATATCTAAATTTATTATAAAATGACTCCAATGAAATGCTTTGAAAATATATAAGTATTATATATCTATTTTGACCTACAATAAATTAAAATAAAATGACTATTTATTTATATAAAATATGGTCTTAAATCATAATGAGGTGTTCTTCATTATTCATCAAAAATTGAATGTTTTCAAAAAAATACAAAACATTTACCCGAAGCTAATTTTGATATTCTGAATTCAAAAATGAAGTCTCTTTTACCAAATTCAAAACCTATAAGTATTATTTATTAATTTAAAATTAATTCCTATTGTCAACACCAAAAAGTGTGTTTTTAAGAAGTAAAAACTATCAAAATATTGACCTGTGTTTTTCTCAAATTTAAATGTGAAATTACATATAATGACATAAATTGTATTAAATGATAAAATGTAATCTAATTATACTTAGAAACCATTGAAATACATAATTTATCACAATAAATTATTTCAATTAAAAAATTTAAGTTCAATTAAAACATAGTATTTTTCACTATTAATTGAGATATGAAAGTTGTTAGAAAATTAAAAAAAAATTATCCAAACTAATTTTTATGTCCCTCTTCTAAAGATTTATTTAATTTCATTAAATTTAATATATAAAAGTTTAAAATATTGGTTTTAAAAATGGTTCTCCATTAATAGGAGGTAAAATTTCATTTTTTGAAAAATACTTATTTTATTCGAAAAAAATGAATTTGTTCTTATATTATGTCTAAGAAACACATAATATGGATGTTAAAATTATATAGAGTATATAAGATTCAAAATGTAGTTAATACTATTCATACCCACTTATTGAATAGTTATTTTAGTATGTTTTGGTGTGCTCGAACTCAGTGTTTCATATAGCGCAAGCTATTGAATTACTTTAATGAGATAACGTACTATGAAATCTTGGGGTGTTACAAAATGAATAAGGGAAAATAATATCATGAGACTATACAATATATTTCGTATTTTAATTAAATTAAATACATGATATTTATTTTAATAAATGCAATACTGATTAATACTTCATTATATGTAAGATCTACCTTCCTCTAGAGATTATGATACACACAAGAGTGACTTTCCTTGATATATTTCATTACACCCAGGATAGAGTTTCACAAAAAAAAAGATATATTTTTAAAATATAATTATTTAATATAATATGATATAAACTACATTTTATGATAGAGGTTATGTTTATTATTTACTAAATTTTGGAAATTTATGGTTAATATAAATATAAAATTAATTTATTGGTTAAAAATTAATGAGAAATTAAAATAAGAACCAATTTGATATAAAAAGAATTATTTTTTTATGCTTCAAAAATGAGATTTCTCTTAATAAAAATAATTAAATATGATTTATATAATGTCAATAATTAAATAAATGTGTTATATATTAAATAAAATATTTTTTATATTCATCCATTAGGTTTTATAGTCATATTATTAGAACAAACTATATTTTACACCTAAAAACCTATATTTCTATAAAGGAAATTTTACCACCTTTTAATGGAGAAACCATTTCAAAACTAAAATTTTAAACTTTTGTAGATTTAATATGTCATAATATAATTAATTTTTTAAATATAATCTTCAAAATTAGGTTTGGGTGATTTTTGGATATTTTTCTGTAACATTTAATTTTTTAACAAATATTTAAAAATTGAGAATTATTATAAAAAAATACTTTTTCATCTAATTCATTTTAAAGGATAAGTTATAAATTTAATTTTTTTTAAATGATTAATTAGATCTTATTTATATAAATTAATACAATTTATGTCATTAGATTAAATTTCACTTTGAAATTAATTATAAAAATATAGAAACATTTGGGTGTTTTTACTTTAAAAGACCACATTGTCTTCCTTCCTATAAGATTAAATTTAAATAAATTTATTCCATTTATGTGATTGGAATTTGGAAAAAATATATTCCATATTTGGATTTATAATAATTAATAATTTCTGTTAAGGTTAAAGAAAATTACCAAAACGGTTATTGAATGGGATTAAAAAAAAGTACAACGATAAAGGTTAAATGAAGCATAATGAGGACTAAACCTTAAACATAAGCCCAAAAATGACCTATATAGTTTTAAAATATTTATTTTATGGACATATATCTACCCTATACTATATTTTCTTAAATTGGGTCCATTATTTGATAAACTTTCAACAGGAAAAATGTTCCTTGAATTCTATTGTCAAATTATTACAAGAGTGCCACTCCTCCACTATAAAATGAAACTATTATCCCCATTCCTCACCCCACCCAAACCAATTATCATCAAACAAGATATATAAATATATCTAGAAAAAATCCATCCTTGGGACTTTGAATCCTCCCTTTGGGTAGAAATCCATCTAAGGAATCCCTTTGGTATAAACCAAAAGGAGTACCTGATTTTTAAGGAATAACTTTTGAACAATCAATTTTACTTAATTTACTTATCCCCCAATAAAAATTATCTTCTTTGGTGTCCTTATAATAACACCAGTATCTTAAATATTTTTTTATGTTGTTTTATTAATGGTTCTATGAACACTAACACACAATTCTATATAATGGGTAATGAACATACTGTTTATGTGTATAATGAACTACTGCCTCACTAAATAAAGAGTGTTCATTCTTCCATTACCTCCTCATATTGTGTTAATTATTTCTGACACTCTATTTATATATATAACATAATATATATATTATTTTTATAATATTATTTAATTATTTTACAAAAAATGTCTTTATACATTCAATTTGTGTAAAAATGATAATATTGTTTGTGGAAATGTGGACTAACGCCCCCTCAAGCGATGATATTCATTCAGATGATATATAGAATTTATAAAGTATGGTATGAATTAAAAATAATTTAAACACACAAAATATATATTAAATTAATTTCATAATTATTTTTCCTTAAATATAATATACACCATATTCTTTATTACCCATTCAGACAATTAAAAATAGATAACATTATTTGTTGTTGCATGGACTACCACCTCCTCGACATGATTTGATTCCCTTTTAATGACAATAAGTATATATATAAGTATATATTATTATATAACATGGTATATAGGATTTAATTATCATTATTCAATTATATATTTTTACTTACCTTCTTTCCATAATGATCGTTGAAAAAATTGAATGTTACTCATTGTGTGTACGACCTTCTTTCTCTTTGATCATAACGTTGATTCATTATTCATAAACATATTTAACTATTGTTTTTAAAAAGCTTAATTGGTTTATAAATATGATTTTTATTTCATTATTATTGTTCTAGATATGTTATATGAGGAACCATTTGACCATAGTGACCAACCAAATTAATTTTTGACACATAAACAGAATTTGGTCAAAACACCTAACAAAATTAATTGTTTGAGAAATTGCACACAACCTGATAAAAAATGAAATAAAACTAATTATATAAAATAAAAATGTTCAGAAGAAATTATAATATTAACATATGTTTAGTATACATTAAATTAATACACATTCACCTAAAAATGAATCACAGGGTAAGGGATTTTAATCTCTCTTTTTTACTTCTCTGATATAAATATCATGTTCACCACTTATTTCTTTTTTTATGGTATATATAAATCCAATTTTTATATATTATATCATGAATTCATTTATCTTAATGGTATTTAAATAGTCCCTTTAATATTATTTATTCATAATGTTTATGATTTAATATGATTAAATGTGGTATGAGACACTTTGAAATGGTTAAAGATTATTTTCCTCAATAATATCTTCAACTATCTTTCAATGGTATTTACATTAAAGTAAATTATATGAAAATTGTTCTATAAAACCTTTAATTTTCCACTACATTGGTTATTCATTACATTCTTCAAGTTATAGAACCATTTTTAAACTCTTTGGAACTCAAAATACTTTTGAAAATGTTTTTTTAGAAAACCCAACATTGTTTCTCTCTTCAGTTAGAGATCCTATTTTATTCAAGGAACCATATTTTTTTAAAATTATTTCAAATATTTTTTTAAAAATATTTTTTCAATAAATTTTTATCCTATTTTATTTTACAAATATTTACAAAGGAATGTTCTTTTTTATTTCCAAATAAGAAAATTTCCTATCATTTAACTGTGCAAAAGGAACGTTATTTTTACCAAATATGACTTATACGGATTTTCCCGCCATCATTTCAATAAAGATTCAGGTTCAAGTTTAAAATATTACTTTTTGATGAAAATTTTTTCTAATGTGATTTTAGAATAAAACATTTTCCAGTATTTTTTCATAATAATAAGATATTTCCCCCAATAATATTTTTGAAATATCATTTTATGGTATTTATATTAATCAACAACAATAGCCCTTTATTTTTTCTTCACTTGGGATTTGTTGTATTAATAATATCATTATTCATCCTATATATGGTTTATTTTGTATTTAACAAAGGATAGTATTTTAAACCACTTCCTTTAATCATTTGTTATTCCACCTGAAATATTCAATCTTTTATGATCATTGAAAAGTGAATTTCCACCTAATTATCCAATTTATTTATCATAGATATTTCTATTAACTAAACCATATAACATTTTACATACTATGTATAATTTTAATTGTAACAACTCATGATTCCATGATACGTTTATTTTTAAATAAATTCATTAGCTTGTTTCGTACACTACACTAAGATAATATTGCACTTTAACGCCCCGACCCCAGTTACCCAGAGTTGGTGCATTATTACGTATCATTGGCATGATCACAAAATATCACGTCTCGAAAGACCGATTAGTTTTGTAACCTTGGAATCAAAAGATACATTCGTAAATGTTACATTACGTTATAGAATGAAAAACTATAATAATATAGTCTCCATGGTCCACAGTCATATCCCCTTAAAACTGTCCCTGCAGGTCAGTAATAAAATATTTTTTCACATCCTGGGAAAAATAAAACATAGAAAGGGGTGAGCTCAGATGCTCTGTAATTATAACAATATAGTGTAAACTTTCATAAATAAGCATAAACATTTAAGGCAATGTATAACTAAAACAAAAGCCTTTTAAACATGAACATCAGCATAATATAGAAAAAATAATATGAAATAATGTCATTTACTTGTTCACATGGATATTATACTAGTGGAATAATCACATGAAATATCAATAACCACTTTTATAATGATGGAATTCATAATGCCAGACTATCATAAACATATAGTCAAGGACTTGTGCCAATAATACAAATAAGTTTTTGTCAAGGCCTTGTGCCAAGAAACTAGTTTGTCTCATGAGACTTACCGATGCATCAAGGAGCTATAGCGGGCTCAACCCATCACTTACAAAGTTCAATTCATTCCTCATATGAAAGGGTTTAAACATAACATAAACATTCGTATTAAAACTAGAATCTGAAATGTTAATAATTTATCCCTAAACTACGAATGGTATAAAAAATAACACATCCATAGTCAAACATATCACAAAACCTTCATTATAATATAGAAGATTTGTATCATAACAAATCATCTTCAAACAAGTTTAAAATCCATCAAAGGATGTTGACAGATGAAAATGATTTGTAAAACTCTATGAGAGAAATATCCCTTTTTCATTAAAACATTTAAAAGTCACAAAACTTATAAACGAATAAATTTTTGAATCAAAGTGTCCCGTACCACTTTGAAACTTTTGAAAGGAATTAACATTTTAAAAACACTCATGTCCATATAAATAAATCCTTAAAACCCATTTTGAAGACATGGACATTAATGAGAAATATTTAGAAGAATAAATATTTAAAACATTTGAAATTATGTTTTTGTAAAAAACGTTCCTTAAATGAATCCCTTTGAAAAATCTTTCCTGAAATATGGACATAGATAATAAATATGTCATATTAGATACTTACGTAAAAACAAACTCGGATAATAAAGAGATTGTGTAATTAACCCTTACCAATTTGGTAACATACCAAACATACACCCCATGAAAAAGGTATCATACAATGAATATGTAAATACATAAAAATCAATGTGTATTACCCAAAGAATACAATTATGGGCATTACATACACCACAAAAAAGGTAATAGTGGCAATATGGCATGAATCTCACGGGAATAAGGAGTGAGATGAAAACCTTTTACAGTGTAATTTTCCTTGGTTGAGGGTAGCTTAACCTCTTGTATAATGGTGAAATAATTGTTATTAAATTATTAAATAAGCATATATGTTAATATGATATCATATATGATCTTTTACAATTGATTTGTTAATAATATCTTAGTATTATCATTGTTTTGGGTGTTAACTTACTCGTTTTATTTTATATGTTTTGTTACATAAGTCATGTTTGTTATGAATAGGTTGAATATTATTTGTCACACCCAAACTTTTAAGATAATATTATTTTAAGATTTCATCAGATTTTGAAACTTTCTATCGAGCTGCGACCAAGTCTCTTTGAAATTTTTTCATTTTTTTGACGAATGAATGATTCGCCCAAAACATCGTCTGATGCATGGTGTGCCGTATTAAAAACTGCACGACTTTTCTCAGGTCACCGTGTAGCCTGCCTTAAGACAGATAAATAAAATTAGTATTAATGATGTATTTTAAAATTATAATTATTGTAATTATTATTATTATTATTATTATTTTCACCAAGTTTATTAGAATTTTTATTTTGATTATTATTAATAATATTATTGTTGTTTAGTTTAAAATAATTATATGTAAGTTATTATTATTATTATTATTGGAGTTTATTAAAATCTTTTTTAAGTTTATTATTATTATTATTTATTAATGTTTTATTTATTTTATTTTCTTTTATTTTCTTTTATTTTCTATCTTATATTTTTCCCTTCTTTTCTTGATTTTTTCTTGTTGTTCGTCCCCCCAGGGCGTCGCGCGCAGTGCCCCCCTCCTCTTTTTTCCCCTCATGATACCCCCACCCTCACTCCCCGCTCGCAACCCTAGCTGGTGCTGCCTTCCTCCCCTGTATACCCTTCTCCGGTGAACCCCCCTTCGTCTGCCCTCCCTCTCGCAGCCGGCCTTCGGCGAGCCACCACCATCGCACCCCACGACCAGTGACCTCCCCTTCCTACTCATGCGCACCCAATGACCAGCAGCCTCCCCTTCCTGCTCACGTGCACCCCATGACTGGCGGCCCCCCTCCTGCTCGCGAGACACCCTCCCCCTCGTGTGACTCCACCCACACGCAACACCTCCGGCTAGACTCCCCTTATGTGCACGACCCCCAACACGGAACCCTCCTTGTCACACTCAACAAACATCCAATAATTCCTTCTGTAGGTGTGTTCCACTCTGACGGGTAGTTTTCAACCTGTAGTAGAGTTACATATTAGGTTTTTATGTTTTTAGGGTCTCTATTTTGGTTTTATTTTGTTGATTTTTGTTCAAATTCTTATATTAGGGTCAAATTGTGGTTGCTTCGGGTGCATTTGGCACGCGATCAAAGTTTTGCGTCGGAATTTGATGTTTCGACACCGATGGTAAGTGTTTCCACATATAAGTTTTTTTTGATGAATTAATTTCCTTGTTTAATTAATTTTCGATGTTCATTAATTAATTTGTTGAGTGAAAATTGTGTATATTTGTGGAATTATTTTACTTTCTTAAATAAATTTGGTTTTATGTGATTGATCCGTTTAGAGTGAAACTAGTATTGAAGAAGTTCAGTATGCCTTGGTATTTTATAGCATGTTTGTATATAATGGGGTGTGTTTTTGAGGAAAACCCATGTTGTGTTATTTGATGTTAATTTATAAATCATGAAGTTGGTTATTTAAATTTTTGTAAGTGATGTGAATGATGTTTCGAAAGGTATTAGTGGGATTTTGATTTTTACAAAGAAAACGGAGTTGGTTGTTTTTGAGGTATGTCCTTTGTTGAATTATTCATGGTTATTTTATGATTTCTGGAATTGATTTATTTAAGTACATTAAAGCTACGAATCTAGTTCTACTTGAGGGTTGGGTGCATTTTCTTTTGCTGGTACTATTTTTAGCCGTTGCGCATGAAACTTTTCTGTCAAAAACCCATGCTGAATATGTTTATTAATGTTTCTTTTTTTACTATGCAGTTCATCTATTAAAATCTGTGTAGTCTACAGTTGGTGTTTTGGTGTTCCATCTTGGCGCATTTGGTTTCAAAAATGATGTTTTGAATGTTTTTCTTTTTGGTCGAACCCTTGATGCGTTATTTTGAAATTTTTTGTAGATTTTTCAAGTGTTTATGTTGTTTTATTAAATTATATGTGTAGTACGTTGGGCCTTTCTTCATTGTTTTTTGGTCGCGTGTGTCGTGGAATCCTACATGTACATGCATAGGGTAAGAAATGTATATATATTTTCCCTCTTTGTACATATTCCCTCATGGCACGGGGAATATGTGCAACGTAGCTAGGGGTGCATATATATATATATGAATAAATACTTGTGCGTGTGTGCCCTAAGTGACGATTCTAGTGGCCATCGACAGATAGCAACAAGTTTGAGGTAGGTTCTCTATGTCTATGCCTTTAATTTGAGATTCATAATTACTTGCTTGTTTTAAAAATATATTTTACCATTATTCTATATACACATTCTATGAAATCAGGTTACGGTTGCTAGAATTGATTATGTCTTTGCTTTGTAAACTGAAATATATTTTTAATTATATGGGTCTTAAGTGACCATTCTTGAAAATTTGATTTCCTAAAGTGGTTTTGAATTGGAAATGTGTATTTCCAATGGTGTTTGGACTTTTGGCCAGTTAATTGTAAAAAGTATTCCCTTTATGTAATAAAGCCTTTGTGGAACCTTAAGATTGTTTTATGGAAAATAAAAACCTCTCTTGAGGCACGCCCCCTTGGTTTTAGAAAATGATTTGTATGTTGAAAGTGTTATGATGTGCCAAATGTTGAAGTTTATACATTGTGTGATGTGAAAGAGGGAGAATGCGCTTAAAGAGGAAGAACAGTGGTGAGAGGTTGAATTATTTTTTAATAAAGAAAATGTTATGTTCATATATGTTTGCATGATAAAGAAAAACTCACCACCACTTGAAATAGAGCACAATGGGAAACTAGGGTATCTAGGTGGGTGGCCAGGAATAGTATGGTAGATGACATGGAAGCGGTTCATCCCAGTTTTACTAATAGGATTGACGCAACAACACTAATTAAACATATGAATTTATGAGGTTTGTGTCCTTCTAAGCCACATTTTCTGAGGGTTGTGCTCTTCTAAGCCATGTTTCACCGGGGTACGAGGTCTCTAGGTTCGCACTTGTTCTATCTACGTATAGGGATTAACCATGGTGCTCATTTGTAACATGCTACTTGTGACATAACTTTCTTTTCAGTTTTTTCATACTTGATGTCTTGTTTTTGAAAACCATATTTTAATCCAAACTGGTTTCTATTCATTTTTTTAAACGTTAATGCATGCTTGGAACCTATTTTTAAAATGTAGTGGTAGTGAAATTATAAGGCCCCGGCCTTAAACCATACTTAATATTGAATTAAATGAATAATTCACATTGAGGATCTTTTCAGGTTTAGATTTTTAGAGAATTAGGACATAACTATTACATCTCAAAAGATTACAAAGTAGACACTTCTACTAAGTTTCCATAAAATAAAAACACTTAAAAAGAAACATTTCTAGTTCCATGTTTTAGATAGCATGACATTCCCTTGATCCCATCCTTGACCCTATTCCACATTAAGTCCTATGAAAAACATTTAAAAAAACTTGGGGTGAGCATAAAAAGATCAGTAAGGGATACACAAAGAATGAAAACTGTTATTTTTTTCAAACAACAAGTAAACCATTTATACTTTATCAAAGTAATACATTTCACCTTTATGAAGTAGTAAAAACTCTTCACTAAATAAAAGATCATTACTTACCCTTTTTTAACCAAAAGATTACCATAAAACCCATATAAAGAACACATAACATATAAACGTAACTTGGGACATAAACATACTTAAATGGAATAACCATACGGTCGACTTCCACATATACATAAATGAAAGAGTCATACGGCCGACTTCCATACCCAATGAATTGGAGGTTATAACATAACCACCCATCCTGGTATTCACGGAACCACCCGTCATATGGTTTATCATGTAACCACCTGTCAAATGTCCAAGTACCATTACAAAATGATAACACAAAAAAACAATTATAAAGGAAAGAAAACATTTCCACATTTCAAGCACAATATATCACTTATATATATTGACATAACAAATCCATTATCAAAACCATTTTCAATACCAAAAATGAGTATATGGTATTTATTTACTTTTATAAATATAATGGCTTGTTGAGTAAGCCAAAGATCAAATAATACTCGCGGCGACAGAAAGGTCATTGTCACCTTGTACGTTAAAAGAAACATTCCTTTTTTCATTTTGTAAAACGATTCGTACAAAAAGATTCCTTTTGTATAAAGTTAAAATTCAACTGGGTTTATACACCATATATAAGAAACGGCTTGTATTAGAACAAAATATTCCTCAATGAAAGGAGATTGAGATGAAGTCCCTTAACTTATGTCTGACGTGACTCGATTTCTCTTTAATCTTTTGAATAATAAACTAGTATTAATTTCTACTTTCTTAAGAACCTTTTTCAATTTTATTATTCCTTTTATATAACATATTTCCATGTTATAAATGTTATGTAATAATTTAATTTAATAAAGATTGTTTTGTCGATATTTGGTACTTAAGTCAACAATGGACTTATTACAATTACATGTTGTTTATGTTGTCAAAGGTTCATTATATCCAGAATTATATTCATGATATGGATATCATATATATCATATATATCCAGCATATACATGTATTTATAATAGTACATAACATTTAGTGTTAAGAAATGAAATGCACCGTTCATGGAGACGGTAAGTCGTACGTACACATGAATGCTACATTCATTTCAATTTCATATTTAATGGAGTGAAATCATAATTATATAAAGTTATATTATAATTCCAGTATAATATCATATATAATATCATTAACTCCTTCCTTTATACATCCCACATATGGAATTAATGAATCAAATCACTTTGAGGGGGTGGTAGTCCGCACTTCCAAAAATGAAATCATTGCGTTTACCCATAATGGAAACCATAAAGGTATGCCATAAATGAAAAATAAATAATCATAAGTAAAACATAAAAATATTATATATCATATATAAATATAGTGACATATTAATGGCCACCTTTGATGGTTTTAAAAGAATATTGAACAATTATCGTTTCGTGAGGCAAAAAATCACCAACCACAGAAATAGTATGTTCTTTAACCATTAGAAAAAGGTGTATGTAGGTGTAGCTCTAATACATCTCATAAGAACTTCCTAGTATATTTAAGATACTGGTGTTTTTCCAAAATAAAGTAATAAAAAGTGATTAGGGGGTTGGACAAGAAAAATAAAACATAATAACACTAGAGAAGACACTACCTTTAAAACGGGTAACTCTTTTTGATTTGAGCTCAAAGGCTTACATGGAAAGACTTCGTCCCAAATTTTGGCTTCTAGAAGTAATATAGGAATTTGGAGAGACAAAATTGGTAGGGTTTTTCCAAACCAAAGGCATGATAGGTGTGGGTAATGTGGTAGAGGTGGGGGTCTTTTATAAGAGAAGAGGAGGGGCACTCTTGGAATGTTATAAAGTGATACTTTATTATAAAATGTTTTTCGGCTACTAAAGGTCCCAAAATTATATATTTAGAGTATAAGGTGATAGTAGTTCTAAATCCACCCATCTAATAGGTTTTTTACAAGTTTAGGACTTATATTTTACATTATCTTATCATTTTATTTAAATTGTTAAATAATGAGGTAATCGCTTCATCATCATGGTGTCTTAAATAATTTAATATATTTAATATTTTAAAATTATAAAAAAATATCATGATGTAATGAATATTTTTATCTTTCTAATGAATATTTATAGTAAAAAATATGACTTGTATAACCCCATTTATAATTTTTTTTAGTAAAATAACTCATGTTTGTGATATTTTTATTTTAACATTAAATAAAAAGTTATTAATGTCTTTTTCCTACCAAAGTGGCTCCATGGGGTCCCCAAGTTGACCCATGGATTTTCATAGTTGGCCATGACACATCCAAAAAGGATAGTACATGTTTCAAGGTCATTTCATATTATTAAAACATTATTTTTAACTTAAACTACACTAATTACCTCTAATCGCGAATAAAAACATAAAAGTTACTATTCACCAAAAATTATTTTAATCCCATTGAACCACATTTTACTTCTTAATGACAACCATTCATGAAGTGTTTTTGATATTCAATACACAGAGGTGGTAAAAGTTTATTTAAACAAAAAAATCAGTTTTTTAAGTACCACGTAGTGGTTTCACTATTCATCAAAAATTGAGCTTTTTCAGAAAAATACCAAAACTTCACCCTAAGATATATTTGATATTCCAAATTCAAAAATGTTATATATCTTAAAAAATTCAAATCATATAAGTTACATTAATTAATTTAATAATTACTTCCCACTGTCATGACAAATAGCGTGTTTTTCTGAAATAATATATATCTAAAGATTGACACTATTTTAAGTCCAATTTCAAAGTGAAATTAATTCCAATGACCACTATTGGATTAAATGGTAAAAATATATTCTAATTTCACTTTAAAACAAATTAAAAAGATAATCTAATCATATAAATAAATTATATTAAAAATAGGTTTTTAATTAAAATACAACATTTTTCACTATTCATTAAAAATTGATCTTTATCTGAAAAATGCCAAAAATTTACACAAAGTAAATTTTGATGTCCCTATTTAAAGCAGAGTTTTATTTGGTCCAACAGAATGAATAAGTGTGACCAAAACTATATTTAAAGAGGGTTCGCCATCAAAAGGTGATGGTTCAACCTTTTAGTCAATATTATAGTATCTATGCCTAAAATTGAATTATTTTTCTTATTTTAAGCCTTTATCTTTTATTGGATAAATGTAAAAACATTTAAAAACATATATAATAATATTCTAGTTATTTCTATTCATTCCCACCAATAAAACAGCAGCATGTTAACTACCATTTAAAATAATATTATTATATTACTAGTGTGCAACGTAAGATTTCAAAGAAACTCATTGTTGCATATCGGGTACGCTATCGAACATAGAAACTCCTTTAAAGTAAAATTATTATTTAATTCGCAAATATTAATAAATATGAAAATGTATTATTCTTTATTTACTTGGGATGTTACATCCTTCCCCCCTTTTGGGAATTTTGTCCTCGCAATTTTATTCACTTATCAAAATAAGTGGGGGTATTTATCCCTCATAGCATTTTCAGATTCCCACGTTGCCTCTTAAACCATATGGTTTTTTCACAAAACCTTTACCTGGTGAATTACCTTATTTCGCAACACTTTCTCTCTTCAGTTAAGAATCTGCACTGGTTGTTCTTCATAAGAGAGATTCTCTTCCAACTGAACTACCTCTGGGCTCAAAACATGAGATGGATATGGCATATATTTTCTCAACATCGAAACATGAAAAATATTGTGTACCTGAGATAAACTCAGAGGTAAAGCCACTCAGTAAGAAACTGATCCAACTCTCTCTAGAATTTCATATGGTCCAATGAACCTTGGACTCAGCTTTCCTTTCTTACCAAATCGCATCACACTTTTCCACGGTGAAACTTCAAGAGAAACAAGATCACCTACCTCGAAAGATAGATCCTTCCTCCTGTTGTCTGCTTAACTTTTCTGTCTGCTCTGACCTGTACTCATGTGTTTCTGAATCAACTGATCTTTTTCTGCCATCTCTTCTACCAATTCTGGTCCCATCAGCTTCCTTTCACCAACTTTATCCAAAAAAGATGGAGTATGACACCGCTTCCCATATAATGCCTCAAACTGTCCCATCTGTATACTAGAATGAAAACTGTTATTATATGAAAATTCAACCAAAGAAAGACGTTATTCCCAACTTCCCTGATAATCCATTGAACAAACACGTAGCATATCTTCCAATGTCTGAATTGTTTGTTCTGACTGCCTATCTGATTGAGGACGAAATGTTGTACTAAACTTCAATTCAGTACCCAATGACTTCTGAAGGCCTTTCCAAAATTTAGAAGTAAATATGGGATCACGATCAGATACAATGGATAAGGGAACTCCATGAAACCTAACAATCTCTTTAAGATAAAATCGAGAAAGTTGATCTAGAGAGAAAGTATCTCGAATAGGACGGAAATGAGTAGATTTAGTCAAGCGATCAACAATATCCCAGATTGCATTATTACCTCGAGATGTCTTTGGTAATCTCACAACAAAGTCCAGGGATATATTTTCCCATTTCCACTCTGGCACTGGTAAAGGCTTAAGAATCCCTTTCAGTAACTTCCACTCTTCTTTAACCTGCTGAAAAGTCAAACACTTCACAGTAAAATTAGAAATATCCCTTTTCCTTCCATCCCACTGGTAATACTCCCGCAGATATCTATACATCTTAGTACTGTCAGGATGAACTGAAAACGGGGAACTATGAGCCTCACATAACAACTCATTCTTAAACTGTGAATCACCAGGCACACATAATCTTTTTCCAAACCACAAAACACAATCATTATCAATGTTATATTCAGGAAACATACCCTTCTGAACCAGATCTACCTTTTTCTGCATCCTACTATCTTTCTTCTGCGCTTGCATAATTTTGTCTGATATAGATCTTCTCACTGATACCTGAAACAAAACAGAAGAACTTCATGCACCAAAAACTTCTATGCCAAAGTTCATCAAATCAAAAACCAAGCAATATCATTCTAAACGTAGCATAGTTAATGAAGCATTACTTTTTCGAATCAAAGCATCACCCAGTTTATTTTCTTTTCCTGGATGGTAATGAATTGTACAATCATAATCCTTGATTAATTCTAGCCATCTCCTTTTCCACATGTTCAATTCTTTCTGAGTGAATATATACTTTAAACTTTTATGATAAGTATATATTTCATAGTTTACTCCATAAAAATGATTCCTCCAAATTTTTAAAGCGAATAAAATAGCAGCTAATTCCATATCATCTGTAGGGTAATTTACCTCATGAATTTTCAACTGATGTGAAGTATAAGAAATTACCTGATCATTCTGCATAAGGACACAGCCAAGTCCCTTCAATGAAGCATCACTGTATATAACAAACTCACCATTCCTGGAAGGAAGTGCCAAAACTGGAGCATTCACCAATCTTCTTTTCAACTCCTGAAAACAATCATCACATTCTTTTGTCCTGATAAACATAACACCCTTCCAAGTTAGCTTAGTCATTGGACTAGATAACCGTGAAAAATTTTCAAAAAACCTAAAGTAGTAACCTGCCAAAAAAATAAAACTACAGATCTCGGTTACATTTGTGGGTCTTGGCCATTCTTCAAAAACTTTTGTTTTATCAAGATCAACAGTTATGCCATTTTTTTGAAACAATGTGACCAAGGAAAGAAACTTTTTGTAACCAAAACTCACACTTTCAGAATTTTTCATACAGTTTCTTTTCTTTTAAGGTTTGAAAGAAAACACTTAAATGACTTTCATGCTCCTCTTTAATTTTAGAAAACACCAAAATATCATCAATGAACACAACAACCATTTATCACCTAATTCAACTGAGCCATCACTATAGTAAACTACTAAATTCTGATTCCGACCATCTTTGGTTGCAGATTCAGAAGGTCATTCTCCTCTGTATACCTTCCCAGAAAAGCTGCAATGTTTCCTTTATGAAAAAGTATTCTTAAAAAAGGCATATCTTAGAATAAGAAACATGGTAATCTGTAAATGCTATATGATTTCAATATTAACATAAATTAATTTAAGGACATTAATTTAACAATACCCTAACTCCTAAAGTTGTCTAAACCAACCTCTAATACCAACTATAAGGCCTCGGCCTTAAACATTACTTAATACTGAATTAAATGAATAATTCACATTGAGGATCTATTCAGGTTTAGAGTTTTAGAGAATTAGTACATTACTATTACATCTCAAAAGATTACAAAGTAGACACTTCTACTAAGTTTCCATAAAATAAAAACTCTTAAAAAGAATCATCTCTAGTTCCATATTTTAGATAGCATGACTTTCCCTTGATCCCATCCATGACCCTATTCCACATTAAGTCCTGTGAAAAACATTTCAAAAAAACTTGGGGTGAGTATAATAAGCTCAATAAGGGATACACAAATAATGAAAACTATTTGTTTTTCAAACAACAAGTAAACCATGTGTACTTTATCAAAGTAACACCTTTCACATTTATGAAGTAGTAAAAACTATTCACTGAATAAAAGATCATTAATTATGCTTTTGTAACCAAAATATTACCATAAACCCCATATAAAGAACACATAACATATAAAGGTAACTTGGGACAAAAACATACCTAAATGGAATAACCATACGGTAGACTTCCACACATACTTAAATGGAATAGCCATACGACCGACTTCCATACCCAATGCATTGGAGGTTATAATGTAACCACCCATCCCAGTATTCACGGCACCACCGGTTATATGGTTTATCATGTAACCACCTGTCAAATGTCAAAATACCATTATAAAATCATAACACATAAAAAAATTATAAAGGAATGAAAACATTTCCACATTTCAAGCACAATATATCACTTAAATATATTGACATAACAAATCCATTATCAAAACCATTTTCAATACCAAAAAAGAGTATATGGTATTTATTTACTTTAAAAAATTTAAAGGCTTGTTGAGGAAGCCAAAGATATAATAATACTCGCGGCGGCGGAAAGGTCATTGTGACCGTGTACATTAAAAGAAACATTCCTTTTTATCGTTTTGTAAAATGCTTCAGAGAAAAATATTTCTTTAGTATATAATTAAAATTCAAAGGGGTTTATACACCATATAGAAGGAAAGTCTTGTATTAGAACAAAATATGCCTCAATGAAAGGAGATTGAGACGAAGTCCCTTACCTCGTGTCCGACGTGACTCGATTGCTCTTTAATCTCCTGAATAATAAACTTATGTTAATTTCTACATTCTTAAGAACCTTTTTCAAGTTTATTATTCCTTTTATATAACTTATTTCCCTGTTATAAATGTTATGTAATCATTTAATTTAATAATGTTCATTTTGTCGATATTTGGTACTTAAGTCAACAATGGACTTCTCACAATTACATGTTGTTTATGTGGTAAAAAGTTCATTATATCCCTAATGATATTCGTGATTTGGATATCATATATATCATATATATCCAGAATATACATGTATTTATAATAGTACATAACATTTATAGGTAATAAATGAAATGCACCGTTCATGGAGACGGTAAGCCGTACAAACGCATGAACGCTACTTTCATTTCTATTTCATATTTAATGGAGTGAAATCATAATGATATAGAGGTATATTATAATTCCAGTATAATATCATATATAATATCATTAACTCCATTCTTTATACGTCCCACATATGTCATTAACGAATCAAATCACTTTGAGGGGGCGGTAGTCCGCACTTCCTAAAATGAAATTATCGCGTTTACCCATAATGGAAACCATAAAGGTATTCCATAAATGAAAAATAAATAATATTAAGGAAAAAATAAACATATAATATATCATATATAAATATAGTGACATATTAATGGCCACCTTTTAAGGTGTTAAAATAATATTGAACAATCATCATTTCGTGATGCAGAAAATCGCCAACCATAGAAACAGTATGTTCTTTAACCATTAGACGAAGGTGTGTGTAGGTTTAGCACTAATAAATCTCATAAAAACATCCTAGTATATTTAAGATACTAGTTTTGTTACAAAAGTAAGGAATAAAAAGAGTTTAGGGGGTTGGACAAGCAAAACAAAACATAAGAACACAAGAGAAGACACTACCTTTAAAACGGGTAACTCTTTTTGATTTGAGCTCAAAGGCTTCCTTGGAAAGACTTATTCCCAAAGTGAGGCTTCTATGAGTAAGATAGTTATGTGGAGAGACAAAATGGTCATAGTTTGGCCGAATGAAAGGCACGATAGGTGTGGGTACGGTGGTAGAGGTGGGGGCCTTTTATAAGAGGAGAGGACGGGCACTCTTGGAATGTTATAAAAGGATACTTTATTATAAAATGATTTTCTGATTTTAAAGGTCCCAAAGTTATATATTTCTAGGATAAGGTGATAACAGTTCTAAATACACCCATCAAATAGGTTTTTGACAAGTTTAGGTCATATAGTTTACATTATCTCTTCATTTTATTTAAATCGTTAAATAATGAGGTAATCGCTTCATCATCATGGTGTCATAAATAATTTAATTTATTTAATGTCTAAAAATTATAAAAAAATATCAAGATGTAGGAAATCTGTTTATATTTCTAATTAATATATATAGTCAAAAATATAACTTGTATAACCCCGTTTAAAAATTGTTTTAGTAAAACAACTCATGTTTGTGACATTTTTATTTTAACATTAAATAAAAAGTTATTAATGTCTTTTTCCTACCAACGTGGCTCCATTGGGTCCCCAAGTTGACCCATGTATTTTATTGGTCGTCCATGACACATAAAATAAGGTTAGGCCATGTGTCAAGGTCATTTCATATTATTAAAACATTATTTTTACCTTAAACAACACTAATTACCTCTAATCGCTATTAAAAACATAAAAGTTAATATTCACCAAAAATTATTTTAATCCCATTGAACCACATTTTACTTCTTAATTACAACCATGTATGTTGGATTTTTTAAATTCAATACACAGAGGTGGTAAAATTTCATTTAAACAAAAAAAATCAGTTTTTTAAGTACCACTTAGTGGTTTCACTATTCATCAAAAATTGATGTTTTTTAGAAAAATACCAAAACTTCACCCTATGATATATTTGATATTCAAAATTCAAAATTTATTTCTATCTTACATAATTCAAATCATATAAGTTACATTAATTAATTTAATAATTAATTCCTGTTGTCATGGCAAATAGCATGTTTTTATGAAACAATATATATCAAAATATTAACACTATTTTAAGTCCAATTTCAAATTTAAATTAATTCCAATGACCAATATTTGATTAAATGGTAAAAATATATTCTAATTTCTCTTTAAAACCAATTAAAAAGATAATCTAATCATATAAATAAATTAGATTAAAAAGATGTTTTGAATTAAAATACAACATTTTTTACTATTCATTAAAAATTGAACTTTATCGGAAAAATTTCAAAAAATTACACAAAGTAAATTTTGATGTCCCGATTCTAAAAAAGATTTTTATTGGGTCAAATATAATGTATAATAGTAACCAAAAATATATTTAATGAGGGTTTGCCATCAAAAGTTGATGGTTCGACCTTTTACTGAATATTAGAGTATCTATGCCTAAAATTGAATTCTTTTTCTTATTTTAAGCCTTTATATTTTATTGGATAAATGTAAAAAAGATTTAAAAAACATATATAATAATATTATAGTTATTTATATTCATTCCCGCCAATACAACGCATGTGTGTTAACTACCATTTAAAATAATATTATTATATTACTAGTGTGCAACGTAAGATTTCAAAGAAACTCATTATTGAGTATCGGGTACGCTATCGAACATAGCATCCCTTTTAAAGTAAAATTAATATTTAATTCACCAATATTAATAAATATGAAAATTTATTATTCTTTATTTACCTTTGATGTTACAGAAATTTTTTACTTGAAAATGCAAACTCATTACTTGAATTTGAAATGGATGAAAAACATTATTTTATTATACCTTATTTTCAAATTGGCATGATTGGATTTCTTGATAAAGTCAGGGGCATAGGAAGTGGTTATATTTTGGAATTCCTACTGAGCATCTCAGTGCTCATGCCTACTTTTATTTTCAGTTTCAGGTTTTAGTCTTGGACCGCTTTTGGGAGCGAGTGTAGTTTAGGTACCACGGTGACCCACGAGGTCACCTGAGGCACGTCACGTTGCTTTGTTTATTCCTTTCTCCACTGCCAAGTTGTTCAAATTATTTTTCATTTATTTATATTCTTTTTCAGTTTATGTTTATTTATCTTTGTTATGGGCCAAACCATTCCCAACTAGTTTATTTTGATGCCCGACACTAGATGCTAGCCCGTGGGGATCGGGAAGGCCCTTCGGGCAATGTCGCAGACTAGGTCGGGCGCCGGTTCGGATGATGCACCATCCTGGTTCATGCAAAAATGGTATCAGAAGTAGGTTTTTATTTGGGGTTCCACGTATCCTCGTTATTAGGAGTGTCGGGACTCGAGAGGTAGGTGCGGGAAGGACATCATGAACCCTTGCTTGTCTAGATACTTGAATTTCTAGGGTGGTCCAGGGTTTGAATTTTCTTCTTTGGATTGGTCTCTGTGGATGAGGGATGAACAAGGAGGTGAACCAATGTTACACGAGTGATTTTCATAGAGTAGATACCCATGTACAACCCAAGTGCACGGTTCAAGACACTTCTGGTGGTTAATGCTCGCTCAAAGCATGGTATGCTATGCCATGTTACTGGGTTTTCAAAGCCACTAGTTCCTTGTTTTTGGAAATTTTTATGTGAGTTATGTTTGACCTTAATTTTGGTTGCTGTGAGTAGATCACAAAAATGAAAATGGTTTTTTTTGTGAAGGGTTGTTCGAATAGGAATGTGGTGTTAAAGTGGAAAAGTTGTTTTGACATGGAAATTGTTTTCTTTTAACAAATGTGTGGTTTCAAAAGGGAAAATGGGAGGTGTTTTGGAAGTTTTTTTGGGATCTCAGTAACACTTTTGGAATGTGGATTGGAAAATGTTTTGGAAATTGGAAATGTATTGCTTTAATGATAAGTTACTTTTTCAAATTGGTTGGGAATTTTTGCTTTGTGCTGAATGATCTGTTTTTAAAATGAGAAATGTCTTGAATTGACCCTTGGTATTTCTATGAGTGATCACATACATTGAGGTGTGCATGTGGCAAGTGGAGAAATTGGTGATGTGAGTGGATGGGTTCTTGAGCTAGCACAGGGATATGTATGTGTGAGACTTCATGGAATACCAATGGTGGATATTTAAGTTTTTTTGTTTACTGAAAAAAATGGTTTCCAAAAAGGTAATTTAAATGTTTTAAAAAGTGAGTGAGAAATTTTGTAGCATTATCTTTTCGTGTTGGGTATCATTTTTCATTGGTTCTTGGTTTTGACATATTGAATTGTGATTGGAATAGTGATTTGAGTTTGAGCTTTCGTTTGTGATTGAGGTGTGGAATTTTGTTTTATGATGAGTTTTGATTTGGATTTGTGCCTCTTGTTTTTTAGTAGGCTGCCCAGAAAATTCCCAGAAGTTTCTAGGGAGCCTCTTCTAGTTGTCGGTTCTACCCATACTCTTAGTAGAGTGGTAGAATTGAATTATTTTCGGTTATTTTTTAGCTTCTGTGTTGATCGTTATCTATCAAAGGTAGGGGACTGACTTGGTGAAATCGTTGGTGTTTCCAGGTTATTTGAAAATCCCAAAACTATTAGAGTCTGTGTTGGTTCGGGTCCTTTTGAAGGTGTACCTTTGGATTAGTGGAGGAAATAATCCTAGTGTCGTTGCATGATGGTATGTCTTGGAAGGTGTTTAAGGAGACTCTCATCTGATGTTTTATGCCCGAGGAAGTGAAGGTGAGGAAAATAGTAGAACTAGTGAGTGTCCAACAAATCCAACGGACTATAAAGGCTTACGTTGGACATTTCAAGGGGTTCATTCCCTTTTCTCCGAAGGTAGTGTTGTGGAATCAATTAAAGTCTCTCTTGTCTGGGTTCTTCGTCTAGGGTTCCAGTACCATTTCTTTTCGGGGTTTAAGAATGTTTCCCATCCAATGACTCGAGCGAATCGGAGGAACCTATCTCAGAAAAGTCATCTTGTCAATCCCATCCTCTATTAGTTGAACCACCCTCCTTTTTGCTTCTAGTGTGCTCAGTTTGGGTACTTTAAGTCGCGTTTTTATCATCCTCTGAAGTCTTTCCATCGGTGTGGCTGTTTGGAACACTTGGAGAGGTTCCGCTAACGGCACCGTTAGAAGGAGTCTCGACCAGGGGATGTTAGCTCCTAACTATGGGGCAGCACATGCTTCAAGACATCAGAGCACCAACCACATGTCTCAGAGTGAAGCTTTTCACATTGTAAGTAATCGTGGGGTGTGGGTCACCTTTGTAAACTTCTTCTCTATTGCTTGAATAGGGATGATTTTAGTTTCTCTGTTGTAGCTCCCTCGTCATTAACGGTTTTATTTTTTTATAAGAGATGTAGAGGTCATGTTGCCTCGTTGTGGTCTTTGTTCCTTGAATACCCCACTTTGGAAGTAAGGAGGTGTGGTGGTATCATTTTCTTGTAATTTTAGAAGTAGCACCTCCTCAAATATTAGCTTTGGAGTTGTCTCTTTATGGATTTGAGTCTCAAGATGATTATCTCTCTCGTGTGGCTAGCTCCTTTGGTGACCCGTTCTTGTTTTAGGATGTGATCATTTTGGAGACACCCGCATCTTGGGAAATAATGAATAGGGGTTGGTCCACTACTCGGTTTGGGGTCTTTCGCCAATGACCCCCTGTGGTGGGGGTCTAGTTTATGTGGAGGTTTCATGGGTCAGTTTGTGCTGGGTTTCTCATATTGGTCTGTTCTAATTGGCTGAAACTGGTCAATGCTTAAATGGTGGGGAGACCCACCATGATTCTTGAAGTTCCTTCTTCGAGGTTAGGTCTGTGTGGTGGTTCCCTCTTGGATCAAGTTAGCAGTTCCAGAGTTATCCCATGCTAACAGTCTTAATATCGGTTGTGCTATTCAGGTTCTTGTAGTGGGGAGAACCCTCTTCATTTCCCGATGGTTCGACTCTTTTCAGTTTCCCTCATATTTGGTTGGGTGTGACTAATGGAGTGAAAATTCATACCGAGTTCGTGATTTTTTGCCCTTGTTCAATTTCAAACTCGAGTTTGATTCCTCGTTTGGCTGGGTGACTTTCTGGGGGCAGAATGTTTTTGTGGTGTGGAGAATTGTCACACCTGAACTTTTAAGATAATATTATTTTATGATATCATCAAATTTTGAATCTTTCTATCGAGCTGCGACGAAGCCAGTTTGAAATTTTTGCATTTTTTTGAAAAATGAATGATTTTCCCATAACATCGTCTGGTGCATGGCGTGTCGTATTCAAAGCTGTGTGACTTTTCCTGGATCACCGTGTGGCATGCCTCAAGAAAAATAAATAAAATGAGTTTTAATGATGTATTTTAAAATTATTATTATTATTATTATTATTATTATTATGTTCACCATGTTTATTATAATTTATATTATGATTATTATTAATATTATTATTATTGTTTAGTTTATAATAATTATAATTAAGTTATTACTATTATTATTATTGTTAGAGTTTATTAAAATATTTATTAAGTTTATTACTACTATTATTATTTATTAATGTTTTATTTATTTATTTTTTATTTTTTATTTATTTTTTTTCAATTATTTTTTCCCTTTCTTTTCTTGTTTTTTTCTTGTTGTTCGTCCTCCCTAGGCATCACACGCAGTGCCCCCCCCCCTCCGTTTTCCACTCGCGCTACCCCCACACTCATTCCCTGCTCGCAACCCTAGTCGGTGTGCCCTTCCTCCCCTGCGTACCCTTCACCGGCGAACCCCCCTTTGTCCACCCTCCATCTCGTTGCCTGCCTTCAGTTAGCCACCACAGGCACAACCCACGATCGGCGACCTCCCCTTCCTGTTCGTGCACACCCCATGACCAGTGGCCTCCCCTTCCTACTCACGCGCACCCCATGACCAGCGTCCCCTCTCCTACTCGCGAGACACCCTCTGCCTCACGTGACTCCACCGGAACGCAACACCTCCGG
The DNA here is from genome assembly GCA_963277665.1 of Viscum album. Lineage (NCBI taxonomy): Eukaryota > Viridiplantae > Streptophyta > Magnoliopsida > Santalales > Viscaceae > Viscum > Viscum album. The sequence continues at coordinate 1,334,332,354 of OY728127.1, forward strand.
TCAGACTCCCCTTACGCATACGACGCCAAACACGGAACCCTCCTTGTCGCACTCAACAAACCTCCAACAATTCGTTCCACAGGTGTGTTCCACTCTAACTGGTTGTTTTCATCCTGTAGCAGAGTAGTATATTAGGGTCTTTTGTTTTTAGGGTCACTATTTTGGTTTTATTTTGTTGATTTTGGTTCAAATTTTTATATTAGGGTCAAATTGTGGTTTCTTGTGGTGTGTTTGGCGCACGATCATAGTTTTGCATTGGAATTTGAAGTTTCGACACCGATGGTAAGTGTTTCCGCATATAAGTTTTTTTTGATGAATTAATTTGCTTGTTTAATTAATTTAGGATGTTCTTTAATTAATCTGTTGAGTGCGAATTGTGTTTATTTGGTGAATTATTTTACATTATTAAATAAATTTTGTGTTATGTGATTGATCCGTTTAGAGTGAAACTAGTATTGAAGAAGTTCAGTATGCCTTGGTATTTTATAGAATATTTGTCTATAATGGGGTGTGTTTTTGAGTAAAACCCATGTAGTGTTATTTGATGTTAATTTATAAATCATGATGTTGGTTATATAAATTTTTGTAAGTGATTTGAATGATGTGTCGAAATGTTTTAGTGTGCTTTTGATTTTAAAAAAGAAACGGGATTTGGGTGTTTTTAAGGTATGTCCTTTGTTACATTATCCATGGTTGTTTTATGACTTCTGGAATTTATTTATTTAAGGAAATTAAAGCCGAGAATCTAGTTCTTCTTGAGGGTTGGGTGCATTTGCTTTTGTTGGTACTATATTTAGGAGTTTCGCATGAAACTTTTCTGTGGAAAACCCATGCTAAATTGTTTATCAGTGTTTCTTTTTTTTACTATGCAGTTCATCTATTAAAATGTGTGTAGGCTGCAGTTGGTGTTTTTGTGTTTCATCTTGGAACATTTGGTTTTAAAAATGATGTTTTGAATGTTTTTCTTTTGGTGTGAACCTTTGATGCGTCATTTTGAAATGTTTTGTATATTGTTCAATTGTATAAGTTGTTTTATTAATTTATATGTGTAGTTTGTTGGGCCTTGCTTCGTTGGTTTTGGTCCGTGCATGTCGAGGCATCCTACATGTACATTCATAGGGTAAGACATGTATATATATATGCCCTCTTTGTACATATTCCCTCATGGCATGGGGAATATGTGAAATGCAGCTAGGGGTGTGTATATATATATAAATAAATGCATGTGCATCTATGCACCAAGTGTCGATTCGAGTGGCCATCGATAGATAGTGACATGTTTGAGGTAGGTCATCTATGCCTATGCCATTAATTTTAGATTCATAATTGCTTTCTTATTTTACAAATATTTTTTACATTTACTCCATATACACATGCTATGAAATCAGGTTACGGTTGCTAGAATTTATTATGCCTTTGCTTTGGAAATTTAAATGTATTTTTATTGATATCAGTCTTAAGAGACTGTTCTTGGAAAATTGATTTCCTAAAGTAGTTTTGAATTGCTAATGTGTATTTCCAAAGGTGTTTGGCCTTTTGGCCAGTTAATTGTAAAAAGTATTCCCTTTATGTAATAAACCCCGTGTAGAACCTTAAAAATGTTTTATGGAAAAGAAAAACCTCTCTTGAGGCACGCCCCCTTGGTTTTAGAAAATTAGTTGTATGTTGAAAGTGTTATGATGTGCCTAACATTGAAGTTTTTGCATTGTGTGATGTGAAAGAGTGGGAATGTTCTTAAGGAGGAAGAACAGTGGTGAGAGGTTAAATGGGTTTTTGATAAAGAAAATTTTATGTTCATATATGTTTGCATGATTAATAAAAACTCACCAACACATGAAATAGAGCACAATGGGAAACTCAAGAATCTAGGTGGGTGGCCAGGACTAGTATGCTAGATGACATGGCAGGGGTTCATCCCGGTTTGTCTAGCAGGATTGACGCAACGACACTAATTAAACATATGAATTACTGAGGGTTGTGGCCTTCTAAGCCATGTTTTCGGAGGTTCGTGGTCTTCTAAGACACATTTCACTGAGGTACAAGGTCTCTAGGTTCCCACTTGTTCTAGATACATATAGGGATTACCCATGGTGCTCATTTGTGACATGCTGCTTGTGACATAACTTTCTTTTCAGTTGTTTCATTCTTGATGTCTTGTTTGTGAAAACCATATTTTAATCCAGACTAGTTTCTATTCATTTTTTTAGATGTTAATGCAAGATTGGAACCTATTTTGAAAATGTAGTGGTAGTGAAATTCATTACATGAAAATTCAAACTCATTACTTGAATTTGAAAAGGATGAACAACATTATTTTATTATACCTTATTTTCAAACTGGAATTATTGGATTTGTTTCTAAAGGAAGGGGAATAGGACGTGGTTATATTTTGGAATTCCTACTAAGAATCTCGGTGCTCATGCCTACTTTTCTTTTCAGTTGAAAGTTTCAGTCTTGGACTGCTTTTGGGAGCGTGTGTAGTTTAGGTACCGCGGTGACCCATGGGGTCACCTGAGGTACGTCACATTGCTTAGTTTATTCCTTTCTCTGCTGTCAAGTTGTTTAGATTATTTTTTCATTATTTATATTCTTGATTATTTTATGTTTATTTATCTCTGTTATGGGCCAAACCGTTCCCAACTAGTTTACTTTGATGCCCGGAACTAGTTGCCAGCACGTGGGGATCGGGAATGCCCTTCGGGCCATGTCGCGGACCGGGTTGGGCGCCGGGTTGGATGACGCATTGGCCTGGTTCGTGACATTATTCATATGTAGAATGATATCAAGTCCTTAAGAATTATTTTTAATCATAAAATGAGAATTATACTTGAATGGATACGATGGGGAATGAATCTCATTGCGTTCGCGGAGACGGTAGTCCGTACGTACGCACGAACGCTACTTCCATTTCTTTTTTCATTTTAAAAGGAATCAAAACTAAATGATACATAGGTATATTATTATTCTAGATTAATATAATATCCTATATGTTTTACTTAAGTTGATTAATACCATCCTTTATATGTTCCATCTATGGTATGAACGAGCCATATCACTTTGAGGGGGCGGTAGTCCGCACTTCCACAAATGAAATTATCTTATATATATACAACAAGAAACGAATAATGGTATGATATAAAATGGAATTACAGAATCTTATATATATAATAAATATCATTAATAAAATATTTAATTATAGTTCCATCATAATGGCCACCATGAGAGGCGGTATGGGATAATTGAACAATCATTGTTTCTTGAGGCGTTTGGTTTCCATACAAAGAAACATTATGTTCTTCACCCATTAGATAGAGTTTTTTGTAAGTGTAGTTCGAATAATTCTCATAATGATATCCTAGTATATTTAGGATACTGGTTTTGTTACAACAGAAAAGAATAAGAAGAGTTTATGGGTTGGAGAAGTAAAATAAAATAAAAGAAGCTAAGAGAAATCATTCCCTTTAATTTGGGTAACTCCCTTTTGTTCGAACAAAAAAGGACCCTTGAAGTGCCTTCTGCCTAAGGTAAGGCTTCTAGGAGGAGGAGAGGGATGCATGGAGCTTAATTGGGAAGATTTTGGACTAGACAAAAGGCTTGAGATGTGTGAGAAATTGGTTATAAGTGGTCTTCTTTTATAAGGGGAGGAGGGGCTCTTTAGGAAAAACATAAAGTATTATTTTATAATAAATTAATATTCAGTTTATAATGGCTCCAAACCGGATTATTTAAAGTAAAAGATGGGTATGGGTTGAAAACCACTCAACCAATTATGTTTTAGACAATTTTGGTTCACTATTTTACCCTTATCTTTTAGATTTAACTCTTAGTTAAATAGTTTGACATTTACCATGTCTCGTTTTATTTTTATATTAAATGGTTAATAAACTTACTATGAACTATCAATAGAACCCCATGTGGTTCATTAATGACATAACTATCATCATATATTTCCTTTGGCTGAACCTTATATTTTTAGGAATATTATATCAATTAATAATATAATATTTGTTTTAAAAACTCATTTTTTTCAATTTTGACACAATTTAATAATTGATTTTTTTAAAGTCTTAATAACATTATTAATTCGAACCAAATTAATTTAATCAATACTAACATGTAATACTAACCAATAAAATTTGGAATTAATTAAAAGTATTAAATTATATTTATCTGGGTATTTATAATATCAATTAATTTAATATTTCACTAATATGATAATTACTGCATCATCATTGTGTCATAAATAAATTAAATTATTTAATGTCTAGAAATTATAAATAAAATAAAATTATGTAGGAAATATTTTTATATTTTTAATTAATATTTATAATCTTATTTATCTTATTCATAACCCTATATTAAAAATGTTTTAGTTATTAAACTTTGATTTTAACTTTTAACTCTTCTTTAAATTAAATAATAATAAATGTTCTAATCTAATCCAAGTGGACCCAAGAGGTTAATATTTTATTCCTAAGGTTTTTTTTGGTCGAATTATACATAGCCAATAGAATTATGACATTTTTAGGATAATAATAATATCATTTTTACCCTTAGTTGCCCTATTCACTTTTCTCCGTGGTAAATAAAAGTAAGACGTTACTATTCAACAAAAAAAATTATCTTATTGAACCACATTTTACTCCTTTATATTTACCGTATCTCTCGTAGTTTTGAAATTCCACTCAAAAAAGAGGTAGAATTATGTTTTATGTGAATTTGGAAATTCTCCTAGGAGGTGAGTAAAAGACGGTGAAAAGTTCAATAAAATTTTTATATATCTAAAATTATTATAAACTGACTCCAATGAATTACATTGAACTTATATATTTATTATGTATCTATTTTGACATAAAATAAATTTAAATAAAATAAATAATTATTTAAATAAAAAATCTGGTTTTAAACTATAACTAAGTGTTTTTCACTATTCATCAAAAATTAAAAGTTTTCAGAAAAATTCCAAATATTTACCCTAAGATAATTTTGCTATTCCTAAATCAATAATGAAGTATATTTTACCAAATTGAAAACATATAAGTTTCATTTATTAATTTAAAATTAATTCCTACTATCAAAACCAAAAGGCGTATTTTTTATAAATAATAACTAACAAAAGTTTGACACTTGTTTATGTCCAATTTCAAAGTGAAATTACTTAAAATGACAATCATTGGATTAAACGGTAAAAAAATAATATATTTATTCTTCCAAACCATTAAAATGTATAATTTAACAATTTAAATTATTTTGATTTAAAAAGTTCTTTTCAGTTAAAAAATAATATTTTTCGCTATTCACCCAACTATGAAAGTTATCATAAAGACACCAAAACTTTATTGAAAATAAATTTTTACATCCCAATTCTAAAGAAGAAGTTTAATTTTTCAAATTTAATATATAAAAGTGTCAAATATTGGATTTAAAAAGGATTCACCAATAAAAGGTGGTAAAATTTTATTTTTTGAAAAATACTTCTTTTATCTGAAAAAATGTATTTGTTCTTACATTATGACTATGAAACTAATAATATGGATTCTAAAATTATAAGGATTATATAAAGTTTAAAATTCAGTTAATACAATTTATAACCGCTTCTGAAGGGCTTGTTTGGTAAGTCATGGTGCGCTAGAACTCAGTGTTGCGTGTAGTGTAAGTCATTGAATTTCTTTGAAGAAATAATGACTATAAAATCTTGGGGTGTTAAATTCTTCCCTCCTTCAATAAATTTCATTCTCGCAATTTGAAATTATTTTTCGAAAATAAATTGTTGAAAATATAAAATACCTTTGGGAAAAACCACATCTGAAATTAGGTTAATAAAATTTAGTCATAATAAGAGGAAAAGGGAAATGGAAGGGTCACCACCAAATTATGATCTTTATTAGGAGAACATTATTGTAAATTAAAGACATATAATTAGAGGGAAAATGTAAATATTTATAGGTAGTGATTGATGTCATCAATCACAAACAAGTGTAGAATTGAGGGCCTTCAATTCATCAATCTATGATGATTTGAAATACTATCGGTTCAACAAATCATATGGTATTAGGATAACAAATTTTTTGTTTTAAGATCCCTTCACTATATTATAAAAATTAATTTCTTCATAGAATAAGAGAAAAAGAAAAATACATAATTAACAAGTAGAGTCCCATCCTTTAACTAATTTCTACCACAAACGCATCTTTCGCTCTAAAAGATAATAGAACATAAAAATAATATTCTGTTAATCCTATTCGTATAGGGTTCAGAAAAATGAATTTATAATATATCTACCCAATGTTTTTTAAAAAAGACTACATTATTCAATCTAGGACATCATGTGGGCCAGTGGTGGGGGATACACCCTTGTCACCCTTCTGTTGCGGGTTCATGTTTTGTGGATTTTCCGGATGCGATGGTTTGCCACCCGACCTCCGGGTTTTCCTTTTATGAAAATCCAAAAATAATCTCAAACTAGAATTATACACAATACTTCTGTCCAAACTCACAGTCCAAAATTTATAAGGAATGTAAACATAATGAAGATCATTTTTCCCACGTAATAACATGTGAACACCTTAATCATGTATTCTTTAAAAAACTGCAACATCCTGAATTACCATCTAACCTTGTTGAATACATTCATGATCCCTTATTCCTTATAGAATACTGCATATACTTCTTCTATCCAAAAATGTTTTATACTCCAAAAATGATGGAATATACAAATCATTAATCAGTTTCAAGGTAATCAAGAATATCCAATATAATTTATTCGAATCAATCATGTATTATTCCAAAATCACTACCTTGTTATCAGAACCATATTATGGTTTATCTTTCTCTCAACCATATATTTTACAAAAAATTAACCTGCTATTGAGTCACTTTTCATGGATCCACACAATCTCAAGTCCTTAATGAAATAGTACTGTTGTAAAATCCTTATATACTCCATAATTATTATAACAAGTACATTGTCAATACAACACTCAAATGACATAATTCTATAATAACAACATAAGAACTCTAATCATTCCTCCTCATCTGTTGTAGTATCATAACTTGATTATTATCCAATAGCATCATTTGGGGAATACTCTGATGATTTGGAAATCGGTTCGAGTGGTGTCCCAACTCCTTGCAGATGATGCATTGTTCATTTGAAACCTTTTTCTTACCCTTGCAGTCACGTACTTGGTGTCCTTTTTCTCCACACTTATAAAAAACTCCCATTCCCTTCAGGCAAGTTCCTGGGTGTTTCTTCCCACAGTTATCACATATGGGAAAATTCTTATTTTCCCAATTCCCTTTATCCATCTTTCTCTCTTCCGTCCTTTTCTTCTCTTGCTTCCCTTCAAAGCCATAGGACTCGGAGAATTCTTTACTTATCTTATTAACACATGATAATATTTCTTCATATGTTGAGAATACATGGGAGACTATTTTCATTCTAAATGTTGGCTTAATACTGTGAATGATATGATCCTTCTTACTCTTTGGATCATACGTATTGCTGGAGTTCACATTCCTTTTACCGGGTGCCATTTCAATACAATAGCATAATGTTGGTCAGTTTATGAATTACAATGAATAACTCCAAACTTATAAAATACTTAACGTAAATTCAATGGTTTATGGATATAATCCATAATCATAAGGATGTTTTCATTGAGGAATTATATACTCATAAACCCTTCATAATGATTTTTAAAGAAAATTAGAATTATCCAAAGCATATCACCTGGGAGTGTCATAACCAAGAGTGTAGTAAGGCCCATTTTCGTGCACTAGTTCCCGTTTGAGATTATCTCAAAGTGTTGTTTTCGAGTTTTACCCCTAGGTACATATGTACCAGAGCCACCTCTACATGCTCGTATCCATACAGGGATTTATTGCTCGGAAAACTCACAAAATCTCTACAATACCAAAATTCAAGGAAATTCATCTATACTAATCCCCAAATTCTATCTTAGGGTTATGTTCTCTAATCAGATTTTATCTAAATCTAGCATCCATGGATTGTACTAAACTTTCTCTGATACCAACTGTAACGCCCCTATCTGAGTTACCTAGAGTCGGTGTAGTATTACGTATCATTGGCATGATCGGAAAAGATCAAGTCTCGAAAGACCGATTAGATTAGTAGCCTTGGAATCACTAGATACATTCATAAATGTTACATTACATCATAAAATGAAATACTACAGTAATATAGTCTCAATGGTCCACACTCAAATCCCCTTCATACAATCCCGACAGGTCAGTCGTAAAATATTTCTTCACGTCCTGGAAAAAATAAAACATATAAAGGGGTGAGCTCAGATGCTCAATAAGGATAACAATATAATGAAAACTTTCATAAATAATAATAAACATTTTATAAAATGTATAACTAAAACAAAATCCTTTTAAACATTAACATCAGCATAATATGGAAAAAATAAAATGAAATAATTCCATTTACTTGTTCACATGGTTATTCTACTAGTGGAATAATCACATGCAATATCAATAACCACTTTCATAATGATGGAATGCATAATGCCATATTATCAAAACCACATTGTCAAGGCCTTGTGCCAAGACTTCAAATAAGTTTTTGTAAAGGCCTTGTTCCAAGACACTAGTTTGTCTCATGAGACCTACAGATGCATTGAGGAGCTATAGTGGGATCCACCTATCACTTTCTAAGTCCAATGCATTCCACATATGAAAATGTTTAAACATAACATAAACATCCGTATTAAAACTAGCATATGAAATGTTAATACTTTATCCCTAAACCGGGAATGGTATATAAAATAACATTTCCATATTCAAACATATCACAGAACCTTCAATATAATATGGAAGATTTGTATCATAATAAATCATCTTCAAATAAATTTAAAATCCATCAAAGGATGTTGATATAGATGAAAATGATTTGTAAAAATCTTTGAGAGAAATATAAATTTCTCATGAAAACATTTAAAAGTCATATAATTTATAAAGGAAGACATTTTTGAATCAATGTGTCCCATGCCACATAGAAACTTTTGAAAGGAATTAACATTTTAAAAACATTCAGGTCCATATAAATAAATCCTTAAAACCATTTTGAAGACATGGAAATTAATGAGAAAGATTTAGAAGAATAAATATTTAAGACATTTGAAATGATTTTTGTGTATAAAAATTGCCTTAAAATAATCCCTTTGAAAAGTATTTCCAGAAACATTTACATGGATAATAAATATGACCCATTAAATACTTACATAAAAACAACCTTGGATAGTAAAAAGATTATGAAATTAACCCTTACCAATTTGGTAACTTACCAAACATACACCCCATAAAAGAGATATCATACAATGAATATGTAAATACACATAAATTAAATTTTATTAGTCAAATAATAGAATTATGGTCAGTACATACACCACACAAAAGGTAATAGTGGCAATATGACACGAATCTCACGGAAAAAAGAAGTGAGATGAAAAACCCTTACCTTTTAATTTCCTTGGTTGAGGGTAGTTTAACCTCCTATATAATGGTTACATAATTATTATTAAATTATACAAGAATAATATACATTAATATGATATCATATATGATCTTTTAACATTTCTTTGTTAATAATATCTGAGTATTATCGTCATTTCGGGTGTTAATTTACTCATTTTATTTTATATGTTTTGTTACATAAGTCGTGTTTGTTATGGATAGGTTTTATCTTATTAATATAAAAGAATGATATCAAGTCCTTAAACATTATTTTTAATCATAAATTAGAATTATAATTTAATGGATACGATGGAGAATGAATATCATCGTGTTCGTGGAGACGGTAGTCTGTACGTACTAACGAACGCTACTTCCATTTCATTATTCATTTTAAAAGGAATCAAAACCAAATTATTCATAGGTATATTATTATTCCAGTATAATATAATATCTTATATTCATTTCTTATGTTCATTAATTCCATCCTTTATATGTTCCATGTATGGTATGAACGAGTCATATCACTTTGAGGGGGCGGTACTCTGCACGTCCACAAATGAAATTATCGTATATATATACAACATGAAATGAATAATGTTATGATATAAAATGGAATTATAGAATCTTATATATAAATTAAATATCATTAATATCATATTTAATTAATGTTCCATTATAACAGCCCCCATGAGAGGCGGTAGGAGATAATTGAACAATCATCATTTCGTGAGGCATTTGGTTGCCATCCACAAAAACATTATGTTCTTCACCCATTAGATAGAGGTGTTTGTAAGTGTAGTTTTAATACTTATAATGACAATATCCTAGTATATTTAGGATATTGGTTTTGTTATAGAATAAAATAATAAGAAGAGTTTTGGGGTTGTAGAAAAAAATAAAATAAAATATGCTAAGCGAAATTGTTACCTTTAATTCGGGTAACTCCCTTTGGTTTGAACCAAAAAGGACTCTTGAAGTGCCTTATGACTAAGGAAGGGCTTTTAAGAGGAGTATAGTAATGAAGGAAGATTAATTGGGCAGAGTTTTGATGAGCCAAAAGGCTTGATAGGTCTGAGGAATTTGTTAGAAGTGGGGTCCTTTTATAAGGGGGAGGAGGGGCTCTTTATGAAAAACTTAAGGTATTATTTTATAATTAATTAATATTTGGTTTCTTATGGCTCCAGACTGGATTAATTACAGTATAATGTGGGTATGGGTCGAAAACCACTCAACCAATAGGTTTTAGAGGAGTTTGGGTCACTATTTTACCCTTATCATTAATATTTAACTCTTAGTTAAATTGTTTGACATTTACAATGTCTCTTTGTATTTTTTTATTATATGGTTAATAAACAATCTATGAACTGAAAAGAGAAACCCAAGTGGTTCATTAATGCAATACCTATAATCATATAAGTCCTTTGTCCGAACCTTAGATTTTTAAGAATATTACATCAATTAATAATATAATATTTGTTTTAAAAACTCCTTTATGTCAATTTTGACAATATTTAATAATTGATTTTTTTTAAGTCTTAATAACTTTATTAATTAGAACCAAATTCATTTAATCAATAATAACATGTCATATTAACCAATAAAATTGGTGTAATTCATTAAAAGTCTCAAATTATATTTATATGGGTATTTATAATATCAATTATTTTAATATTTCACTAATAAGGTAATTACAACATCATCATTGTGTCATAAATAAATTAAATTATTTAATGTCTAAAAATTATAAATAAAAAAAAATTATGTATGAAATATTTTATCTTTATAATTAATATTTATAACCGAATTTATCTTATCTATAACCCTATATAAAAAATGTTTTAGTTATTAGACATTGATTTTAACTCTTTTAACTCTTCTTTGAACTAAATAATAATAACTGTTCTAATCTAATTCAAGTGGACCAAATAGGTTCATATTTTATTCCTAAGGTTGTTTCTTGGTGTAATAATACTTAGACAATAGAATTAGGACATGTGTTAGGGTAATAATCGTATAATTTTTACCCTTAATTACCCTATTTACTTTTTACCGTGGTAAATAAATGAAAAAAGTTACTATTTACAAAAAATTATTTTTATCTAATTGAACCACATTTTACTCCTTGATATTAAACGTGTCTCTCAGATTTTTGAAATTTCACTCATTGAAATGGTAAAAATTATGTTTTATGTGAATTTTCCAATTCTCCGAGGAGGTGGGTAAAATACGGTGAAAAGTTCAATAAAATTTTTATATATCTAATGTTATTATAAACTGACTCCAATGAATTACATTGGACTTATATAGGTATTATTTATCTATTTTTACACAAAATAAATTAAAATAAAATATATAATTATTTAAATAAAAAATTTGGTTTTAAACTATAACTCAGTGTTTTTCACTATTCATCAAAAATTAAAAGTTTTCATAAAAATACCAAAAAATTACCATAAGCTAATTTTGATATTTCAAATTCAGTAATGAATTATATTTTACCAAATTCAAAACATAGAAGATGCATTTATTAATTTAAAAATAATTCTCGTCATCAAATCCAAAAGGTGAATTTTTAATAAATAATAACTACCAAAAGATTGACACTTGTTTATGTCCAATTTCAAAGTGAAATTACTTACAATGACCATCATTAGATTAAATGGTAAAAATATAATCTATTTATGCTTCCAAACCCTTAAAATTTATAATTTAACAATATAAATTATTTTTATTTAGAAAGTTTTTTTCAGTTAAAATATAATATTTTTCACTATTCACCCAAATATGAAAGTTATCAGAAAAACACCAAAACATTATTGAAACTAAATTCTTATGTCCGATTCTAAAGAAGAAGTTTATTTTGTCAAATTGAATATATAAAAGTTTCAAATATTAGATTTAAAAATGCTTCTCCACTAAAGGCCGGTAAAATTTCATTTTTTGAAAAATACTTCTTTTATCTGAAAAAATGTATTTGTTCTTACATTATGTCTATGAAACTCATAATATGTATTCTAAAATTATAAGGATTATATACATTTCAAAATTTAGTTAATACTATTCATAACCGCTTTTGAACGGCTTGTTTGGTAAGTCATAGTGCGCTAGAACTCGGTATTGTGTGTAGTTCAAGTTATTGAATTACTTTGAATAAATAACGTACTATGAAATCTTGGGGTGTTACATGCACTATACACAACACCATCTTTGATTGGGCTACATGCAACACCATGTTTGAGCGCACCATGACCTATTAAGGTAGCCATTTAAAAAGAAGTTATGAATAGTATTAACCATGATTTTGAATTATATAAATTCCATTTTATTTTAATATGCATCACATATTTTTTTAGAAATTATATAATAAAAAATTCAATTTTTTGAATAAATAAATTATTTTTCAAAAAATGCAGTTTCACCGACGTTTAAAGGAGAACCCTATTTAAATCCAATATTTTACACTTTTACAAATTAAATTTGAAAAAATTAAATTATTTTTTAGTATTGGGGCATAAAAATTTAGTTTGGATACAATTTTAGTGATCTTCAAAAAACATTCATATTTTAATGAATAGTGAAAAATACTGCATTTTAATTCAAAACAGATATTTCATTTAATTTATCTATATTATTGGATAATCATTTTACTTTGTTTTAAATTAAAATTGGATCAAGATTTTATAATTTAATATAATTTAATTCATTGGATGCAATTTCACATTGAAATTTGGTATAAACATGTATTAACCTTATGATGGGTTTTACTTTTAAAAACCTCATTTTCTTGTTTGATAATGGGGATTAATTTTAAATTAATTACTAAAATTCTGCCTTCTGAATTTGTAAAAACAGATTCTATATTTGGAATCATAAGGTCGAAATTATACAAATATGTAGCTTTTATTTTTTTGACATTATGAATAGTAACTTCAGTAATTATATTTATTTACCATGGTTAAAGTGTGAATCTAGTAAATAAGTGTAAAGAAACAATATTATATTAATATAAAACTACCCTAACAAGTTTCCTAATCTTATTTTGTGAGTCATGTGAGACCAAAACAATCCATATGCCGATTTTTTCCATTTGGGAGCCACTTGGGTATGGTAATGACATGTTATAATAATTAATTTAAAGTAAAGAGAAATATAACATAAACCTATATCTTTTCAATAAAACAATTATCATATGGGGTTAAATAACTGATCCCTTTTACTATAAATTTTAATTCAAAATTTAAAAATATTTCATACATTAAGGTATTCTATTTATAATTTTTAGGCATTAAATAGTAACATTTATTTATGACATAATAATGATGTAGTGAAAACCTTATTAATGAATGACTGAATTAAATGTTATTATAAAAATTAAAATAAATTTAATTTGAGATTTTTTATTCCATACACGACATTTTTTGATACAATTGACATGTTAGGGATGAGTAAATGATTATTTTCTAAGTAATCATGTTTTCATGGATTTAAACAAATCAATTACTAAAAAGTGTCAAAATTGACATAAATGAGTTTTCAAAACAAATACAACTTTTTTAAATTATATAAAATTTTTAAAAAAATAATATTTTTCCACCTGACATATATAAATATCAAAATTTAATTAATTATCCAATTGAGGTTCTCTTTCCATTTTATACTATCTATATTATCCATATAGTATAAAAATACATCAAGACGCGGTAAGATTTAAACTGCTTAACTAAGGGTTAATCTAAAAAAATAAAGTTAGTTTTATGACCTAAACTTATCTAAAATTCATTGAATGAGATTATTTATAACCATACTCATCTTAGACTCATAATAAATCCCAGTGGAGACATTAGAACCCGAAAATAAATTTATAACAAATTAATATTTTAACATCTTCCAAAAGTGCCTCTCGCCACTCTTATAAATGGTAGATTCTCCTTTCCTTTAATTCACACCTAAAAACCCATTTTTCATATACTAACCCAAATAATTTCCTCCCCAAAATTCCCTCACTTAATCATAGAGGATACACAATGGGCAGAAATCATATTTAAGGAGTCCTTTTTAAAAATCAAAAGGAGACACCTAAAGAAGAGGCGATCGTTTTATCTGTTCTTTCAAAGTAATTTTCTTCTTATACTTCCTCATTATATGTTTTTCCCTAAAAATTAATAAATAATGTATCATCCATATACTATGATTTTATTTTAATCATGGTACAATATATTAATCACATTATCCATCCTATGAATAATAATATCACCAGGTGTGCGTACATACAGCTTACCATCTCCATGCCGTGGTGTAATCTGTTATTCAAAATTAATTTATTTGGATTGGTATAATGATGAGTATAATATACATAAATAAAAAATATAACATGATATTATTTCTTTAAAATTCATATTCCATCCAATTCCATACCATTTAAACCATTAAAAAATTATATTGTCGCTCGTGCGTACATACGACTTACCGTCTCCACAATGTGATGAGATTCATCTTCCACACCCACCATACAAGAATGGTTATAAATATAAATATTAATAATAATTATGAAATATATGATATAATAATGCAACTAGAATTATATAAATACATATATGTCATTCACTTACATCCATTCAATATGATATGAACACATAAACAATGTTCATGCAAACGTAGGGCTTACCGTCTCCATGAACAGTGTATTATATTTCACATATATATATTATATATATTTATATTATGAATATATATGATATATAAGTCATATTATACATTCTGGAAGTTGTAAAATCATGATCTAAGTAATATGATCAAGAATAACAATTCAAAACACCTACCATAAATAAAGCAATTTTTACCCGAAATGTTGCATTAACATCGAATTAATAAAAATTAACATAATGTCCTAAAAGAATAATATATTATATAATAAATATTACTATGATTCTTATATAAGTTAATAATCTGTTTAATAACCTTATATGGGATTTTTGGACATGTACTGAGAGTATCTCACCTAATGTAAGGGTTAATTTCAATATCTCATTATTATCCTAGATTGTTTGTGCATAAGTGTTTACTAGGAATAATATATAAATTGTGTCCATATTTCCTAAAAATGAATTCAAACATTATTTTTTAAATGTTTTATTTAAGGGTCTCTTTATCTAAAACATCATTATAAATGTTTTAATGATTTATACTTCTAAACCGTTCTCATTAATATCCATGTATTCAAAATGGTTTTGATGATATAATTATAAGGCAATAAATAATTTAAAATGTTAATTCATTTATAAAGTTTCAAAGTGGTATGGGACACATTATGTTACGTGTCGGATGGGAGAACAACCCTTGCAACCCAAGAACTTGTGTAATGAAGTTAAATTCAGTTCTACGGTTCCCAAAGTTGATGCAGCTTATTGATTCAAAAATGACTTTTAAATATCTTATTTTATAAATTTTGTGACTTTTAATGTTTTCAAAGTAAAATGGGATATTTCTCAAAATTTTATTAATGATTTTATGAGATTATTTTCATCTTTTTAAACATCCTTTTTAGATTTTATGCTAAATTGAGAATGCTTGGTTTAGATACAATCTTCATAATTGTATTTCAAGGTTTATGATATGTTTCACTATGGATGTGCTACTTTAATACCACTCATGGTTTCTATTTAATGTCTTAACATTTCATAGGCTAGTTTTAATATCAGTGTTTATGTTATGTTTCCCCTATTCAAATGAGTAATGTATTGGACCTAGTAAATGACAAGCAACCCCTACAATATCGCCTCAACGCATCAGTAGCTCTCGTGAGACAAACTAGTGTCTTGGAATAAGGGCCTGACAAAATATTTATGTATACTCTTGGCACGAGGCCTTAACATAGTGGTTATGATGTCCGACATTATGAATTCCCTCATTATGAGATTATTTATTGATTTTACATGTGATTATTAGAATATTATAACATCCATGATAATGTTTAAATAGAATTATTTGATTTATTCATGCCATTTTATGTTGAAGATAATGTTTTAAAAGGATTATGTTTTAGTTTTGTACCTCGCCATAAAATTTTAAGCCTATTTTTTATAGTTTCTGGTATATTTTTTATCCTTAATAAGAATGTAATCTCACCCATTTCTTATATTTCATTTTCTTATGATTCCAATAAGTGTTTTATGATTGATATTCAGAGTTAATATAGGGGTATAATGACATTCTAAACGGACTATTTGTGTCATAGTTTATGTTTTGAAATGTAATGTAAAGATCAGTTATGCAATCTATTTTCCACGACTACTAAACTGATCGGCCCTTTGGGGTTTTATTCCATGTAATCTTGCAAATGTATTAAAATAATGCACCATCTCTAAGATTCTAGGTTTGGGGAATTATAGTTGGTATCAATGGAATTTTTGAAAAATCCATAAAAACTAGAATTAGAAGTCAACGATTAGTAAACAAAACACTATGAATGACTTTGAGAAGATGTCTAAATATAGGATATCAACATTTAGATTAGGTAATGGATAACCTAGGTGAAACCTATGGACAGATGCATTGAGAATAATATAGCTTCCATTAGAGATTCTATTATTGATTCTTCATGACTATAACACTATGAATACTATTTTTGACACAATGATTCTGGTTTTGGTCATTTATTAGAATCAGAATATTTATACATGTGGTGGTTATACTACTTATAATGAAGATATTAAAAATGAAAAATGAGATTAAGGAGGTATTAAGGAATAAGATTTTGAAGGTAGTTAATGGTTTAAGAGTGAGGTGCAATGATCAACATTAATTTTTATTTGGATTCAAAATTTATTACATTAATGGTTATAAGAATATTGAAGATTGTATTTCAGTACATTTTGTTAGGTATTTGGAAGCATAAGTGTGTCATTAAGGATTTAAAGGTAATCAAATATTTTCCATGTGACAATAAGAGCTACATTACAATGTTTTCGAAATCTGATATTATGATTGAATTTGGATGGAAGTATTTGGGTTGAGTCTTATGGTTGGGATGGATTTTTTTTTAATAGTAAATAATATTTATTAAGGATAAAATATATCTTTTGGCTATTTATGTAATGTTATATAAATCTATTTTTTTATAAATGACAACTCGTAGTTTGGGTGGAAACCTGACGCGTCGGGCAATGTTGTCGGAATCGAACCAACAAATGAAGTGTGACAAGGATTTATCGCCTACCCCTGGGCTACAGGTTGTCCTAGGATAGTATAACATATTTTTCATTTATAAAATTTTATATGATAATATTTGGAACCTTATATGATTAAGACAAATATAATATTTTTTTGAGTCTTTTGGTTACAAAGATGAGTTTTTGGTAGGAATTATTTGAACTCTATATATCAAATATGTATGTTTCATTATGTTCTTAATCGATAATGTAAATGAATTATTCAAATCTATTTAAACAAAAAAAATTCCAAGTACATTATTTTGTGATGAATCAAATGGACCTTTGGATCATCACAGATTTATAACTCTATGGTTGTTAACATTTTCATAATCATTATCTCTATTGCTCTCCATCAGAACATGATTGTTAGTTTTTTCTTCCATATCTATATTTTCCTATATGGAATACCAGTATTCATTATCTACAGTAACCTTATTACTTCCCTTTCTCTATTTTAATGTGGATGTTTTATGGACCAATTTTTCTGATGTGGGATTGCAATAAAGGGATTTCGAATAATCAAACCTTTGTTACAGAACCCAAATTTGAATATTGCAAGGATTCAATTTATTGAAAGAGGGGATAATGTAACCCCCAAAAATTCCATGGTAAATTTAATATTAAATAAATTCAATAGCTTATGTTTTACTCAACACCAAGATAATGTTGTGCTACACAAAACACTATCTTAGATTGTGTTACGCGTAACATCGAGTACGAGCTCACCACGACCTATCGAACTAGTCTTTCAAAACCAATTATTAATAGTATTAACCAAATTGTGAATTTTATATATTCCATAAAATATTTATATTAATCCCATATGTTTTTTATACATGATATAATAACAAATTCAATTTCTTTAATAAAAGTTGTATTTTAAAAAAATGCATTTTTACATCCTTCTAATGAAAAACCCATTATAAATCCAATATTTGACCCTTTTATATATTAATTTTTGACAAAATAAAATTATTCATTTGAATAGGGACATATAAATTTTTTTTGGATAGTTTTTTAGTGTTTTTATGATAACATTAATATTTTAATGAATATGAAAAAATACTACATGTTAATTCAAAACTACTTTTTCATATAATTTTTTTATATTGTTAAACTTATCTTACAGTTGATTTTAAATTATAATAATATTATATTTATATCATTAAATATAATTTGTTTCATTGGAATTAATTTCACATTGAAATTTGATATAAACACCAATCAATATTTTGATGGTTTTTACATTTAAAAACTCATGTTCTCATTTTGACAATAGGGATTAATTTTAAATTATTTTCTGCAAATTCTATGTTTTGAATATGGAAAAACGGATTCCATATTTGGAATCATAAGGTCCAAATTTTTTAAATTGGTTCCTTATATTTTTTTAAATTATGAAAAGGAACTTCTGTAATTATTTTTATTTACCATGGTTAAAGGGTGAACGATGTAAAAAAGGGTAAAAATTAATATTATAATAATATATAACTACCTTAAAAGTGTTCTAATATTATTGTATGAGTCATATGAGACTAAAAAAATCCTTATTTAAAATATTTGGCAGTTGGGTGCCACAATGTTATGATAATGACATGTTATAATAATTAATTTAAAGTAAAGAGAATTATAACATAAACATGTATCTTTTTTAAAAAACAATTTTAACTTGTCGTTATATAACTGATATTTTTTACTATAAAATGTTATTAAATATATAATAGTATTTTCTACATCACTGTATTTTATTTATAATTTTCAGATATTATATTAATAAATTTATTTATGACACAATAATGATGTAGTGATTACCATATTAATGAATGACTGAATTAAATGATATTAAAAATATTAAATAAATATATTTTGAGATTTTTTATGCCATCCCTAAATTTTTTGGGTAAAATTTACATGGTATGAATTTTTTTTAATTCCTTTAGTTTCTAAGGAAACATGTTTTTATGACTTTAAAAAAATCAATTACTTAATACTGTCCAAATTGACATAAATGAGTTTATAAAACAAATACAATTTTATTAAATGATATAACTGTTATAAAAGTCTAATATTAGTCCAAATGAAATATATAATGTTAAAAATGGCATTAAATATCCACTATTGATTATCTTGTTATTTTAAAGTAACTATATTAACCCTATAGTAAAAAATACAAGAAGACACCGTAAGTGTTAAACTATTTAACTAAGCGTTAATCCTAAAATATAAGGATAATTTTATAGCCTAAATTTGTCTAAAACTCATTTTATGAGTGGATTTATACCCATAATCATCTTTTACTCTCAATAAAAAAATTTTTATCCATTAGAAACTGAAAATAAATTTATAATAAATTAATAATTTTGGTTCTTCCAAAAGTGCATCTCGCCTTTCTTATAAAAGGGTACTTCTCATTCTCTTTAATTCACTCCTCCTAAGTCATTTTTCTTAGCCACTACCTATTTACTCCCCCAAATTACTTAACTACATCATATAGGTAACAATTTGGGATGAAATCCAACTTAAAGAGTCATTTTGTGCAAATCAAATGGAGACACATTAGGAAGAGGTAATCGTTTTATCCCTTCTTTCTAAGTTCTTTGGTTCTTCTACCTCCTCTTATTATGTTGTTTCCATAAAAAAGTAATAAATAAATTATCATAAATATAATTATATGTTATTATAATTTTTTAAAAACCATATTCATCATTTTATCCATCCTATGAATAATAATATCACCATGTGTGAAAATGTATGTCTTGTCGTCTCTACGTTGTGGTTTAATTTGTTATTCAGCATTAAATTATTTGGATGGGTATACTGATGAGTATAATATAAATAAATAATAAATATAACATTATATTATTTCTATAAAATTAATATTCCATCCAATTCAACAACATTTAAACCATTAAGTAAATGATATTGTTGCTCCTGTGTACGTACAGCTTACCGTCCCCACGACGCGATGAGATTAATCATCCACATTCATCATCCAAGAATGATTATAAAAATATATGTTAAGAATAATTTTTAAATATATTAAATAATAACTCTACTATAATAATATATATATATTTGTACATATATTTCATTCACTTACTTCCATTCAGTACGACAAGAAAACGGAAACAACAATCATGTGTACGTACAACATACCGTCTCCATGAATGATGTATTCCATTTCATATATCTACCTATTATATATATTTATATTATGAATGTATATCATATATAAATCATATTATATATTATATGTGTAATTAAATTATGATCTATGTAATATGATCAAGAATAACAAGTCATATCTTGTACGATAAACAATGTTATTATTACCTGAAATGTAGCATTAACTTCGAATTGATAATAAATAGATAATATAAAGTCATAAAAGAATCATATTTGATATTATAAATATTTTTATGATTCTTATAAAAGTTAATAATATGTTTAAAAACATTATATATGAGATTAGGACACGTACAGAGAGTATCGGACCTAAGGTAAGGGTTAATTTTAAAACCTCATTATTATCTAAAACTATTTACGAATAAGTTTTTACTGGGACATATTTATCATTCATGTACATGTTTCTTAAAAATGATTTCAAAAGGAATATTTTTAAGGTTTTATTTATGGGACCCATAAACTAAGACATCATTATAAATGTAGTAATTATTTATACTTATAAACCATTTTCATTAATGCCTATGTTTTCAAAATGGTTTTAATCGTTTATTTATATAGACATAAATGTTTTAAAATGTTAATTCCTTTCAAAAGATTCAAATTAGAATGCTAAACTATGATTCAAAAAATTCTTTAAAACTTCTTATTTTATAAATTTATTGAATTTCAATGATTTCAATGTAAAAAAAGGAATATTTATCTAAAAGGGTTTTACTTACCTTATTATATTATATTTATCTATGCCAAAATCCTTTGTTGGATTTTATGCTTAATTGAGATTTATTTATTATGATACAATGTTCCATAGTGTATTTAGGGGTTTATTATATTATTGATGGTGGATGAACTATTTTTATACCATTCATGGTTTATGGTTAATGTATTAACATTTCAGTTTCTAGTTTTAATATGACTATTTATGTTATCTTTCACCCTATTCAAATGATAAAAGTATTAAACATAGTAATTGACGGGCGGGGCCCACTATAGCCCCACTATAAATCAGTATGTATCGTGAGACAAACTAGTTTTTTAGTACAAGACCTTGATAGCATAATTTTGTATGTTCATGGCATGAGGCTTTTATGTTGTGATTAAGATGTCCGTCATTATGGATTCCCTCATTATGAGATTATTAATTGATTTTACATGTGATTATTCTATTAGTGAAACATCCATGTGAATGTTTAAATGAAATTATATGATTTATTATTGCCATATTATGATGAAGGTAATTTTTTTAAAGGCTTCTATTTTAGTTTTGAAATTTCCTTAAAATTTTAAGCTTACTTTTGATAGCTTACGCTATATTGTTTATATTTACTAGCATCTCAGCTCATCCCTTATTTGTTATCTTCATAGGATTCCAAGAAGTGTTTTATGATTGATAAGTCGGGTTAGGATAGGGGTCCATTAGTGTTATCAATATATTACCTATATTGTAGTTTTTGTTTTGAATTGTAATGTAAATTTCATGTATGTAATCTATTTTTCAAGACTGCTAAACTGAATTGTCCTTCGGGATTTGACTACTTGTAGTCATGAAAATTTATTAAAATAATGCATTGGATCTGTGCTTCTAGGGTCAGGGAATTACATGAAAAAATATTTAATTATTGGGGTAAATATTGTTATTTCCCTATTCTTTGTTCAATATGGATATTTGGTACGGAATATTATTTATTTGGATTATTATATATGAGGAATTCTTTGGACTAGTAATGATGGGTAGAGCATGAACATTATATACCTCCATAATACATTGATAGGTTCTCATTGACATATCTATGGATACATTTCATTTTTTTTCATTGATTAAATGGAATGTCTTTTAGTTTCTTACCATTCCATATTTATTTTTCCCCATCTAGATATTATAATAGAATGTGCTTACATTTTTTGTTTTCCCATATTTATTTTTAAATATCTAGTAATTTTAATGTCATGTGTTCCCATTTATTACCTCTCCATGTTGTTTAAGAACTTTTGTAATGTCCCTGATCTGGGTGCCACTCACTGGGTGCCCTAAACCTGGTTAGTCACATGACCTCAAGCGCGTTTCCCCAAACGCCAAAGGCTTCCGACTAGCAGTGAGGGCCTAGGTCTGATAGTGGGGAAACTATGCCCTCATTTTTCAAAGTGTATCATAGCGGAATAACAGATACAACATAAAACAAAAGCAGAAGCAATAAACCATACACATTTAAGATGAAAAACTGTAGTAAAATCCAACCAACAGTCATATAGATAATGATGCAACATGTCTCTAGTTCTAAGAAAATAGCCAAAACATGTTACCCAGTAATACAGTACAATACAATATAGCTCAAGGTACAAGGTACAGTAAAGAAAAAAAATAGTACAACAGGAACTCAGCAACATCACAAGCCTAAGATCGGTCTCATGCTCTCATAATCCACTACAACAATCAAGTACCTATATAGGGACTCTTGCCCCTATCAACACCTACAGAACGTAATCTGTTTGGGCTGAAGACATGACCAAAACCGGGTGTGATAAATAAATTCCAGTAGGCACCCACCAAAGGCTCATTCTCAACTGTGTGAAAATATTCAACAATAGTGTGCAGAAGTAAATGCAATAAACTAATCAGTAGTCAAAAGTAACTATCTTTACCAGTTATATTTAAA
This sequence comes from Viscum album, assembly GCA_963277665.1. Classification (NCBI taxonomy): domain Eukaryota; kingdom Viridiplantae; phylum Streptophyta; class Magnoliopsida; order Santalales; family Viscaceae; genus Viscum; species Viscum album. The sequence goes on from OY728127.1 coordinate 1,334,355,881, forward strand.
TTCCAAATATTCATTTTATCCATTTAATATAAGACATCACCACGGTGAATTCTTTAAGTAGATAGTCAGTCTCCCCAAACATGTAAACTCTTACCCTCAGGTAATCAGAAATAAGACCCTCAGGTAATTGCCCCCAGGAATAATAGATATTTCTCTTAGGCATACAAGGTGTCTCCCTTAGGAATAGAGTCCATCGCCCACAGGCATAAAGAATATTTCCCTCAGGCCAAAATAACCATTGCCCTCATACTAAAGGAAACACTGCATTCAGGCTAAGTAAAACACTACCCATAGGATAAAAAAGTAACTGGGCCATTCCCAACATATAAACAATAAATTTACATACAATTCCTCTCAAGTAAATTCAATAATCATTATTACAATGGCATACCCTCAGGTATCCTGTCCAAATGGCTAAACAGAGGAACGCACCCCCGTGGTGGTCCTGGATCCAAGAAGCGATCCCAAAAAATAGTTTATTATCACATTTAATTACCTATACAATTCTTGGTATTTTCAACAACCAAGGTCTCAACCACACGACACCCCAACAAGGGTTCGTAGCACAATGGTACACACAAAGGCACAACAGTTGGAATTTAAACACAAAGCCACCTACATAAATCGCCCCTGATCGGTATACATGAACGATGCTCCTCGAAATGCCCGAGAATGACATAGATATGAGGTAACATAAAATCCCCTTCAAACGTAAATAAATTCCTTTAGAAGAAGAATTGGAAAGAATTGTTTCAGGAGAAGGAATGGCTTACCCGTACGATTCCAATGAGATCGATGGAGGTGGAATCAGATTCCCAGTGCTTTCTCTAAAGATCTCTGAAGCTCCGATCATCTCTCCCAATCCCTCCTCCAGTTATAAGCCAATTTTGTGAATAGGGGAGGCTACTTCCCATTTTAAGAGAAAACAACAGACTACACAGTGTGTACTATTGAGTAAACGGCGTGTACTTTCCATTTTTTATTGATCCTCCGACGGCTTCTCGCCAGCGTGGCACTGTTCATCAGTCGACATGAGTACACGGTGTGTAATACATGAGTACATGGCATGTACTGATGCTCAATTGGTGGTTGCCTTTACCACCTTACTATTCATCTACCGACTGACTACATGGCATGTAAATACCCACTCCACGGTGTGTAGTGGGGTTTTACGCCTTTCATCACCAGCACGACTACATGCCTTGTGTACTCATCTCACACAACCAAAGTACACGGTGTGTGGAATAGTACACAACGTGTACCTAAAAAAAGGAATTTTTCCCCATTTTACTTATTTTCTCAAAAACACTTAATTAAAAGAGAAAAGAAGAAACCCATACCTCAAGAATAAGGACCTGGTTCTTACAAACTTCCCCCCTTAAAGCAATTCGTCACCGAAATTACCTTCCAAGGGTGGGGCTCAGAACTACTCTGGGCACTGAGTAGGTATGTTGGTCTCCCGCTCCCAGGTTTCGTCCTACACTCGGCCATGCTGCCATAGCACCCGTATGAGAGGAACCGAATGGCCTCGGAGAACCTTCATACTTCTATCCACAATACAAATTGGATTCTTCTTAAAAGGATGCATTGACATGAAGCTCAACCTCCTCTGGATGAAAGATGTGAGATGGGTCTGAATGATAACGACGCAACTAAGATACATAGAAGACATCATGCATATCCCAGTACCTATGTAGTAACTGAAACCGATAGGAAATCGGCCCAACCCTCACCAGAATCTCGAATGGCCCCACATACCTTGTGAATGTTTACCCTGTCTCATGATCCATCTATGTCCCAACCACGATGAAACACGTAAAAACACCTAATCCCTGACCACAAACACCAAGGGTCATCTGCGGCAATCAGCATAAGATTTCTGATGAGACTGCATGGTAGCCGTCCACTTTTGTATCAATTGGACCTGCTCAGAAGTATCCTGTACGAGACATAGTTCCAGTAAATATGCCTCACCTGCCTCCACCCAGCACAAGGGTGACTAGCATGGCCTACCATATAAATCCTCGTAAGGTGACATCTTAATAGTCGCCTGAAAACTGTTATTATAGGAAAACTCGACTAGGGTTATATGCTTCTCCCAAGATCCCCCAAAATCCAGGATACATGCACATAGAATGTCCTCTAGCACATGTATCGTACGATCTGACTGGCCATCGGTTTGAGGGTGGTAAGTTGTGCTCATAAGCACCTATTTACCGTGTACCCCCTGAAAACTCTACAAGAAACGAGATGTAAAACAGGTGTCCCTATCTGAAATGATAGAATGTGGGACCCCATGAAGATGTACGATCTCTCAGATATACAACTTCCTTAGTTCATCAACACCGAAGGTCCCCTTGATCGGCAAAAAGTGATCTACCTTAATGAGTCTACCCACAACAACCCACACAGAATCATTTCCTCAAGGTGACCTAGGTAACCCAGTCCTGAAATCCATCACGTCATCATCCCATTTCCACTCCGGAATGGGTAACTGCTGTAACAGTTCAGCTGTTCTCTCATGCTCTTCCTTCACCTGCTGACAGGTGGAACATCTTGTAACAAAACCATCTACATCTCTCTTCATACTCGGCCACCAATACTGACATCTCATGTCATGGTACATTTTGGTAACTCTGGGATGAACAGTCCAAGCTATGTATAAAACTCCTGCATCACCTCCTCATGTATATCCCATGGAACCCACACTCATCCATGGAAACACTATACCTCATCATCACCAATCATCGATCCAGGAGTAGGGTCCACACTGGCCACTAACTCCTGCAGGACTAAGACTTCTGAATCAGATATCTGTCTCATTCTCACTCTATCCAAAAGGGTAGGAGTCACACATAAAGATGGAACATAGGTTTTCCCCTGACTATTGTGCACATCCAAATGAATCTTAGAGAACAAATCCATAAGCTGCCATTCACCACTGGCCTCATGAACCGCATGTGTCTGAGTCTTCCTGCTCAGTGCATCAGCAACTTCATTACCCTTGCCAGGTGTATAGGAAAGCTCAAAATCGAAGGACTACAAATATTCTACCCACCTTCGCTGCCTCAGATTCAATTCATGCTGAGTAAAGATATATTTGAGTCTTTTTTTGTTGGTGAAAACCTCAAAATTCTCTCCCAAGAGATAATGTCTCCAAAAGCGTAACACATGAAAAACTGCATCCAACTCGAGGTCATGTGTTAGTCAATTCCTCTCATGTGGCCTCAACATCTGAGACCCATACACAACTACTCGATCAGCCTGCATAAACACGGATCCAAGCCCAAAACCTGAATCATCACAGTAAATTGTATAGCTCTTCCCCTACTCTGGAAGTATCAAGATTGGTGTTGATGTTAACTTTGCCTTCATCTCCTGGAAGGCTGTGTCGCAAGTTTCTGACCAAACGAACCTCACCCCTTCTTGTTCAAACCCATCAAAGGCGCTACTAAGTGGGAGAAGTCATGGATGAAGAAAATTTAGTAACCAACCATCCCTAAGAAATTCCGTATCTCAAAAATGTTCTTAGCCTGTTCCCAGGAAAATACTGTTCTCACCTTCTCTGGGTCTACAGCAACTCCTACCTCTAAAATGATATGACCTAGGAAGTGTATCTGGTCTATCCAAAAGTGGCGCTTTTAGATCTTAGCATATAGTTGATGCTCTCTCAGTGAACTCAATACGATCTCAAGATGGGTAGCATGGGTGTGTCGAGTGTGAGGGTACAACAAGATGTCATCCATGAAGACTACGACAAAAGAATCCAGATAAGGATGGAACACACGATTCATCAGATCCGTGAAAACTGCTGGCGCATTTTTGAGTCCAACAGGCATAACCAAGTACTCGTACAGACCATACCTTCTCTTGAAAGCTGTGAGAGGTATATCAGATGGTATAACGTGCAAATGATGATATCTGAATCTCAAGTCAATATTAGAAACACTCGTGATCCTCGAAGTTGATCAAAAAGACCATAAATCCTTGGCAAGGAATATCGGTTCTTAACCATCAATTGGTTCATCTTCCAATAATCAACACAAATTCTGAGGGTACAATCCTCCTTCATCACAAAAACGACAGGAGAACCTCAAGGGGAAGTACTGGGTCGTATGAAACCATTTCCCTGTAACTCCTCTAACTTTCTCTTGAGCTCCTGCAACTCTGGTGTAGCTATACTATAAGGAGGAATGGACATCGGTGCTGCTCCTGGCACAAGCTCAATAGAGATATCCACCTCTCGCTTCGGAGGTAGACCGGAAAAGTAGTCCGGGAAAACATCTCTGAAACGATCAACCACTAGTGGGAAATTCTTCTATCAAGTACCCTAATCATCCAGATATAAACTCCCAATCCACGAAGTCGCACCACCTCACCCATGATGCTAAGGTCCAGCTCGGCTCGCCTAGACATCCCATTCTCCCTTTTATAGAAACTCTCCACCCGCTGGTGATGTGAAACTCACCCTGCGATGATAGCAATCCATGAAATCTTGAAAGGGAACCAACCAGTCCATCCCGAGAATGGAATCATAGCTCTTCATCTCTAAGACATAGAGGTCACATTGAAAAAGACACCCAAAAACCTGTAGGGGGCACTCCCTGCACTGACGCACACCAGTTGTTCTAGTCCCCAATGGAGTGTCTAGTGTCATAACATCAAAAGAAGAAGAAACAAAGAGCCCAAGGCTCTCCCCAATAGGCACAGATACAAAGCTATGTGTTTCTCTTGTATAGAAAAGTATGGAAGATAAAATAGAAGCTACTAGAATAGTACCTCTGATAGTAGAAGGTCTGGGATCCTTCTCATATTGGGTCTATTACACTGCATATGTCTGCCCAGTGTCGGGGCCCTACAACACAACCTTGCTACCCTGAGATGTCCCACCCTGCTGCCTCTAAGATCGTGGTGTCTGGCTACCATGGCCATGACCACCACCTCTGCATGTACGTCCAGATGTATCCCAGTTTCCTGACTGGTAAGAAGCTACTAGTCTTTCTCCCGCACACAGAGTCTGCATAGAACCCCTCTCACGATGCACTGGTGGAAACACCCTTCAAAATCATTGCAGATGACCCATCTGCCACAAGCTCGGCACTCCACTAGGTCACGTGGACATTGTGGTCTCTTGTGCCTCTATTTACCACACTGGTAGCACATGACTTGACCACCTAAAACATTCTTCTGGATGGTACCGCCACCATGAGATAAATCCATATGTCTCTTCCTCTTACCGGAAGAAATAGTACCTGAAACTGGTGCTGAACTACCCTGGCCTGCACCACTAGATTCCTGAAGGTTCATCTCTATAATCAGCGCCTATTATAAGATAGAATGTATTGTAGGCAACCTGAAATCATTCACCAGTGCTCAAATGTCATATCGAAGACCATCCTTAAACCGTCTGGCCCTCAACGTCTCATCAACCACCAGAATGGTTGCAAAATGCTGAAGCTTTGTGAAACGAGAAAAATATTCTATCACTGACATAGCACCCTGCTGCATTTTCATGAACTCTCAAGCTCAATCTGCCCTCAGCGTCTATGGGAATAATAAGTCATAAAAGGTTGTCTGAAAATCATCCCACGCAATGTTCCTGTGATACTCTGTCTAATTGGTAACATCCCACAACCTCTTGGCGGAATCACAGAGCATATAACTAGCGAGCTTGACCCTCCTCCCTAGAGGCGTCTCAAGGTGCTCAAATATAGTCTACATAAACCCTAGACAAGACTCCACAACCTGTGGTCTTCCATACCCTGAAAGCATGGGCGGATGCTGCTGTTGGAAGCTACGAGTTAACTCAGCCATATATGTGGTAGCCTGTACTGCTCCTTGAAAGGTATGCATGAACTGAAAAAATCCTTCATGGAACTGCCCATCCGTGCGTGTGTCTGTTATAATGGTTGGTGCTGCATCTGGCTCAGCTGGAGGATCCACTGGTAGCCCATGGCCAACCGTCTCTAGATTATAATCGTTGTCGCTCTCTTGGCCAAAAACGTGTGGACGTCTCGGCGGAATGACTCAACAAGGTCAAATGCACACCTTAGATCAAGATTATCACATTCTGAAAAATGAAGGGACCAAAAAGGGAATAGGAGGAAGAATGCATTTCAAGATTTTCAAAACAAGACTACACACCTTGTATACTAACTACACAGCATGTACCTGACTTTTCTTCCCCTTCCCAGGTCCTTCTACACAACTAAGCCACACGGCTCCCTTTTGAACAAGACTACACGATGTGTATATCAACTACACGGCGTGTAGGGTTTAATTTTCCAACTGCCCGTGTTGTTCGTGACACGGACAACTACTCAGCTAAAGCTACACGGTGCGTTACACCCCCACACGGCGTGTACTCCACCTTGTTTTACCAGCCACACGACTAAGTCCACACGATCTCCCACCAGTAAGGACTACATGGCGTGTCCCATAGATAAACAGTGTGTTCAAGAAGAGGTGACACCAACTCGTGTTTGTTAGTTACATGGCTGAGTCCCTAGGTCCGACAACACGGCGTGTTCCATAGTGGGCATGACGTTTATGTCTTAATGTATCCTCTGTCCATGTTGTTAGTTACATGGGCGGACTCTGGGTCAACACTACAGGGTGTGAACATCTGGTACACATTGTGTTTTCCCCCAGCCTTTCCCTTCCCCGTGTCCCCACCCTCACGTTCTATGACATGGGAAGAGACTACATGGCGTGTAATGAGGGTACACGACATGTACATAAAAAGTTTTCTTTTCTTTCCGAATAGAATATCACACAGCATGTATCTGAGAAACAACACTACGTGTATCCTGGTTTTTCCAGACAGTAAGCCTCTAAAACTACTCCGGAACCCAGTAAATACTGAAAAACAACACCTAAGTTCCAAATTCAGATCTGTGAGGGCCCATACTCCATGAAAATAAAATTTTGGCATCTTATATGGGTTATAACAAGATAAAAAGTCAATGATCCACCAAATTCTAGTCAATGAGGGACCATACTCCCCAAAAACCAAAGTTAGGTGTCCATTCTATCAACAGACTCACAAGAAAATACCCTATCTCATAGCAGGTATTTATCAAGGCAGCTATCACAATAGCATTCTTTTCTAACACACTACTATCACAAAAACCTGAAAATTTCTAATGCACCTACATGGAATGGAATAATGTATGATATTTTATTTCTACCATATTCTTAAATGATGCATGAGAAGGAATACCCTCATCTCATCGGGTTGAAACTAAATAGAACCCATGGATAAAATTTAATTAGAACAATTGTTGAATTTGGACGCCTAGAACCAACTACTTTGTACTTTATTCATTAATAAATGCCTTATCACATCTTGATTGTTGTTCTGTGTGAAAATGCATGTGATAATTTCCTAAGGACAACTGTTGTATTAATGGGTCATAGCCGATCCCTGTTATGATGAGAACCCAGTAGTGCCATAACACTGTTCTTGAATATATGTTCTATGGTCGGATGATGTTATTTGAGGGACACAAATAATACAGGTCATTAGGGGTGAGGACTCATAAATCTTTGAGGCACCTTCTCATGGTGTGTTCCCTTGGTAATATCCAGGAGGATATTATGAGAATGATACTCAAAAGTAGGAAATCAACATTTCATAGTGTCATTGGATTTTCCTATCCGCGGACGTGTGTATTGGTCCTTAGACATTAATATTATTATTAATGGGTATTACAACTCACGCACTTAGATGTATTGACAAATACTGTGTCGACACACTATTCGTCGCGAGGTAGGATACGTTGGGTGCGTCACGAGTAATACTGCATTAATAGATAATGCAAGAAAGGATTTATCCCTTTTGTTCCATAATGGAAGTAGATATCTCAGGCCCTTTGATGTAATTGATATAGCCTAAATAAATCCATGTCCTTGGTAAAGTATGGGAGATTTCAATTCCAGAAAGTCAAGGAATGAATAATCGAACACGTGGGTTGATGACCCTAGAATGCAACCCGCTTGATTCGAGATATTGTGAAAAAGGGATTATATTATACAGTAAGTATTCATATGAGGTGACACATCATTGCGATGTTAACTTCTTTCTCTATGGGTTCCTTGGGGTGTTGTTAAATGCTAACCTTGGACTTTAGGCAGGCTCCGCCTAATTCCACTAAGAAAGAGGCCTAGAGGGTCACACACTAAGTTTGTTCATGTATCTTAGTTAAATATTAATTTAACAAGTTAAATAGAGATTATTCCCGACTTTGGTTTAATAATTATTTAAGGATGCCTGATCACATTAATTTGACACTAGTTATTCGAGAGAATATATTGTGGGTGAATTAATATATTTATTAATGAGTAATGTTGTTACATTTATTTAAGAAATAAATTGCCATTACTCAAGGTCTAATAAATGTGGAGGAGGAGATAAAGAAAGGTGTAAAATAAAAGTACACACCATGTATATTTAATATACATGTCGTGTATTATTATAGAAAACAAGTACACGTCGTGTATTAATGATTACACGGCGTGTAGTTTTTTTAGTCAGGATTTTGAGGAAATAATTTCATTATTGTGATATTAATTATAATAATCACGGGCGCATGTCAAGGAATTAATCATTAGACATGGGGGTTTTCAATAAGAGTTAATGAAATAAATAAAACGCGTAACACATTTATTTATTGTCATAACTCTATAACCTCAAACATGATTATAAATATCCTCAAAACACCAACACTTTTCATGGAATCGGTGTGCACAACAATTCTAGAGAATTATTTCAAGACCGAAAGAACTCCTTTCTCCAAGAATGCTCTCAAGACCGAGAGACCAAGGTGATCGAAGGAAGACATCATAAGTGAAGGTTCTTCTGTGATAGCAGCTGGAGATCTCATCGGTGATGTCTGGAGATACATGGAACACATGTGGATCACCCCTAGAGGAATCCTACACTTGGATTCTATGACCCAACCATGGATCAGAGGATCGTGACCAGAGACATCAATGGAGAAAGAATTCCACCAAGGTAATTCATGTAAATTAATTAAATTAATTATAACCAAAATATGGTGATCCTATCTCGATGGTTCCAGGATTCCCTCTTAAGTTTTTTTCGTTCTTCATTCCATTCCGAAGACTCGACATTTTAATTTGTGACTGATCTCGGATTGAACGTTGCTTAACGTTAAAATTAAAGTTGGGTAAACCCACCAATGCGCTTCCGCTTCTCCCGAATCCTAAAAGTGGTATCATAGGGGTCATATCGTTGATTATAATTATTTAGTTTTTTGTTGGTGATTTATGCATTAAATAATTTAGTTATTTTCAATTCAAGTTTAATCATTCTAGAAATATGAATTTCGAGATCTCTTCCTCCTCCCTCATTTCTCGTTCACCTTATAAAAATGATTTTTTCTTTTATTTTTGATTAAAATAAAATAGAGGAATTCATCGGGAGGAGCCAAATATTTCTAGCCATCCGACACCAGAATACACGGTGTGTATTTGGAAGAACACGTCGTGTAGTCCAAGTTCATGCATCGGAATGGTCTGCCAAATCAGGCTGTGTATTGATCCTATCTAAGTCATTTATAAAACTGTGTGTTGACCAGGAACTGGTGGCACGTGGTTTTCTGATTACACGTCGTGTGGTCCAACAGAACACGAGGTGTAGTCCTTTCGGGTTAGGGTTGGACCGTGTACCCCATACGCGACCTGCCTAGCTGGAAACCGTGTAATGTGGAAACTACAAAACATGTTTCCCACTGTACACACCATGTACTCTGAAAATTTACGGTGTACATTAACACGCCATGTCCCCAGGCGTGTACTTTGGTTGGATGGTGAAGAAAAGTACACACCGTGTAGTCAGAACTACACACTGTGTACTCACCCAAATTACGCATATTTATTAAAATTTATTATTATATTATATAAACCCTTGATACGTGTACCATAGTGCAGGCGTAAAGCTGAGGCACAACACGTGATAGGTGTTTTATATATATGTGTTTAATTTAACATCTGCGTAATAAATGGGAATTCACTAGGTTGCATCCAAGGTACAAGTTACGTAAAATGATAATTTTAAATGAATTTATTTGTTTAAAATTATGATGTATGAGAATCATAAGGAAGTTCATAAAAGGGTTTAAGATAAAGGATTGATTAATTAAAGATAATTAATTGATTTGAGCGTGATTTATCTTAAATAAGAACGATTAATGAATTGAATGCTAGTTTTATTTATGCGTATATATCGTTGCATGTATGGATGATCATGAGCTAGACCAAGACATTTGTATGTGAATGGTTTCTTTTAATTTATTTATTTAAATTAAAAAAATTGGCATGCGAGCCATATCCTCATTAATATGTAGGGCCTACGCCCCCAAGGATTCTTTTATTTAAAACCCCCTTTTTACCCCTCACCTATGTGTGAGATAAATGCATATGTAATGGATGGAGCTCCCAAGCTAGAGGAGATGGCTCAAGTCATGAGCCATGGTGAAACGAATCCAAGGAGAAACAAAGTTGGACAGGTGGAAAGCTGTAAACCTGAACCGGAAAGGTTCAAGGTGTTTCTCCCCTAGGTCTTGGGTTAGTTTATCAACCGCTAGATAAGCTAACCAATAGAAAAAGCTCATGATCATTACATTTATTTTATTTCTGTTAGTTTCATAGTTTATTTAGTGTGGGTGTGTTTTCACGATCACACAATTACTGAATTAAATGAGCATGCATGATGGAACTAAAAGAAAACCATCTTATACATGAATATTATCTTTAACATGGTTAATCACTTAAGTAAATCCCCTTAATATTAACAAGAATGTAATAAAAGATAATAAATTGGAAATTTACGTATAAGGATAAAATCCATCAATGAAATATTAAGTCATTATAGCCTTCCATAATCTTGGTTAGAATCAAACCATAGTTCAAAGTGCTTGACCAACCCTATTTGTGGTGCTTTCAATTATTGGGGAATTAAAATTCATGATTTTGGGGTGACTTAACTTGGTTCACATCAAGGGTTGACAGCCACAATATGACTTGGTGTGACCAAGAGGCAAAATAAAAGGATATTAGGATTGGGGAGTCCACTCAGCGGATCAAGGAGCTGTGAGTTAATGAAGTTGGTATTTGGAATTCCTACATAAAAAACCTTCAAGTTGCTTGACCAACCCTAGATGGGGTAATGCGAAGGGCAATATGGATCCTTGATAGTAGAATATTCAGGCAACAAAATATTCCAAAGTCAATGGTGAGGGTTATTGGATTTTGATAAAATAGTGGGAGACTAATAAGTATTAATTTATTTATTTGTCTCAGTTTTTTAATAAAGTACTAAACCATTGCTCATCTTAATTTTTAGAAACGACAAGAAAATTGCTTAAAACATATCATTGAGAACCATACTCGAGAAGGAAAACCTTCTCACCGACACCAATTTCCAAGAGTGGCAGAGGCGTTTGCGCATCATCCTTCGCCACGAAAGGAAATTGTATATGCTGGAAGAGCCTATTCCAATTGTGCCTGGGAAAGAGGCCAGTGATGAGGAATTATCTCTCTATATGAAACACATGTATGATTCCACATATGTCTAGTGTTTCATGCTATCGTCCATGTCCAATGAGATATTTAAGCAACATGAAAACATGGATGCGTATAGCATGATGTATCAGCTTAAGGATCTCTACCAAGAGAAGGTGAGACAAGAGATATATGAGATCTACAATGATTTGTTTACAACTAAACATGGAGAGTCTGCGCCAACTAGGACTCATGTAGTCAAGATAATTGGCTACATTGAACGTCGGTACATCTTAGGGATTAAATTCCCAGATGAGTTCTGTACATATCTCATCCTATCATCACTGCCCAAGAACTTATCTAGCTTTATTGTCAACTAAAACATGAGAAACACTGAGAAGAGTCTGTCGGAACTTCTGAACATGATTCTCCAGGTAGATAAGGACATGGGGCGTGACAAACCCACAGTCCTTATGGTGAATAGAAAAAGGAAGGACAAGGCAAAGGGGCCAAATACTTAAAAATGGTCTGAAGCCCTTGAGCATCGTCCCTCCAAGAAGGGGAAGATCTAGAGGCAGGGCAAGGAAGAGGAGGCGGTGTGTTTTGCATGTGGAAATCAAGGCCACTGGAAGAGGAACTGCACCCAGAATCATGGGGACGCTAAAGGTGCACTCGTTATTGAGGGCAATATTTCTTTTTCTACACATTGGGTAATAGATACAGCTTGCGGGGCTCACATCTGTATTAAAATGTAGGATCCAAGTAGATTTACAAATATTTCCACAGGAGAGGTGGATCTTCGAGCTACCAATAGAGAAATGTTGGCTACATTGGCTATCAGAAATTACCACCTCTCATTTCCGACTAGAATGATTTTGGTTTTACGTAATTGTTATTATGTTCCTAGTGTTACCAAGAATATAATTTTTGTATATTTGTTTGGATATGGATGGATTTATTTTCATGTTTGGAAATAAGGGTTGTATCTTTTATAAGAACAATGTATGATATGTTATGGCACATTTAAATAATGGTTTGTATGTATTAAATTATGAAAACCAAGTGTTGGCAATCAATAACGAAACAAACTCACATGACTCATACATCACCCAGTTGTGGCATCACCGTCTCGGTCATGTGAACGAGAAGCGCTTGACAAAGCTCTTCCAAGATGTCTATTTAGACTCTATTGAGCTAAAACCACTTGATAGATGTCGCGCTTGTTTACAAGGAAAAATGACCAAGCTGCCTTTTGGTGAACAGGGTTAAAGGTCCACAGAGCTTCAAGGATTGGTAAACATGGATGTGTGTGGACCATTTCCAATAGAAGCTATAGGTGGATATTCTTACTTCATTACTTTTACTAATGATTTTAGTATATATGGCTATGTCTACATAATGAGGTATAAGTTAGAGGCCTTAGAGAAATTTAAGGAATTCAAGAATGAAGTAGGGAATCAGCTTGGTAAGAAGATAAAGTAACATCGATCGGATCGAGGTGGATAATATCTGAACCAAGAGTTCATCAATCTTTTACGGGTGTCTGGGATTCTATCTCAGCTCATTCCTCCTTATACACCCCAGTGGAACGGTGTTAGTGAAAGGAAGAACCACACCTTGTCGAACAAGGTGAGGTTGATGATGAGTCATGCGGATCTTCCATTATCCTTTTGGGGATATGCATTTTAAACTGCAGCATACACATTAAACTGAGTTCCAACTAAGGAGGAAAATGATATTCCATCTGAGTTATGGAATGTAATGAAACCCACATTGTCGCACACACATGTATGGGGATGAAAGGCGTTTGTTAAGGCCTTATCAGGGAACAAACTAGCACCCCGGGGCAAGAGGTGTATCTTTATAGGATATCCTAAGGAAACAAAAGGATATTACCTATATAACCATTCAGACAAGAAAGTGACTGTTTCCAGAAAAGCCGTCTTTCTTGAGAGGGAGCAAATCCTCAATATGGATAGTGGGAGAAAGATTGACTTTGATGAAGTTGATACTAAAGATACACATGAGTTGGTATAGGAACAAGTTCCACAGGTCCATGTGGAGGAGGTTCCAGAAACACAAGTACTGCGTAGGATCTCAAGAGAGGTAAGGGAACCAGAGAGATTTGGTTTCCTAGTCAACGAATATGGTGAATCGTTATTGTTGGAAAATGATGAACCTCTATCCTACAAGGTAGCAGTAGAAAGCTCAGAAGCTATAAGATGGCTAGAAGCTATGAATTCTGAGATGAATTCCATGTATCAGAACCAAGTCTGGGTTCTAGTCGATGATCCAGTAGATGTAAAGCCAGTTGGATGCAAATGGTTATTCAAGAGAAAGCTGGACATGTAAGGTCAAGTGAGCACCTATAAAGCAAGGCTAGTGGCTAAAGGATTCATAGAGCATCAAGGAATTGACTATGATGAATCCTTCTCACCAGTTTCCATGTTTAAATCCATAGGAATCATACTTTCCATAGCAACGTACCATGACTATGAGGTTTGGAAGATTGATGTTAAAATAGCATTCCTTAACGGGAACCTTCAAGAAGTTGTCTATATGACACAACCAGAAGGGTTTGTGACACCATTTGAAGACAAACGGGTTTTCAAGTTGCAAAAGTCAATTTATGGATTAAAGCAAGCATCTAGGTCATGGAACATTCGATTTGATGAATCCATAAAGGAATTTGGGTTCATTAAAAATGAATGTGAGTCATGTGTTTATAAACAGTTTTATGGGAATGCGATCGTTATCCTAGTATTATATATTGATGACATATTGCTTATTGGAAATGATGTACCAGTCTTACAGTCAGGTAAGGACTGGTTGAACAAGTGTTTCTCCATAATGGACTTGGGTGAAGTAGCCTACATTCTAAGGATCAAGATCATTCGTGATAGATCCAAGAGGCTGCTTGGACTAAGTCAGAGTACATATATTGACCAGATACTAAAGAGATTTAGTATCGAACCATCCAATAGGGGATTGGTTCCAGTGTCACATGGCCTATATCTTTCTAAGAAAATGTTTCCTCGGACACAACAAGTGAAATATAGAATGATTAAGATCCCATACACTTCGGCTATAAGATCCATCATGTATGCCATGTTATATACCAGGATTGATGTTGCCTATACACTAAGCTAGGTAGGCAGATATCAAGGATATCCTGGAGAACAGCAATGGACTACTGTTAAGACCATCCTTAAGTATCTGAGAATAACTAAGGATATGTTCCTAGTGTATAGAGAAGATGAGGTTCTTGTCATCATAGGGTATGCAGATGCTGGTTTTCAGACAGATCAGAATGATCCGAAGTCGCAATCTAGATATATTATCTGTCTCAATGGAGGAGTTGTGAGCTGGAAGTGTAACACCCCGAGATTTTATGAAAAATATTCTTTTTAATTTCATTGATGTCTTGTGTTGTACGCTACACTAAAAGGAGATTTCACTACATGCATCCCTGACTTGGCTTGCATTACACGCAATCACGACCTTCCATGATAGCGTATGTTGTACGCAATACCGAGTTTCACTAAACAACGATATGTTTTATAAAATAGTAGTTATGAATAGTAATACCCACTTTGTTAAATTTTATTTCTCAAAATGGAATTCATTTTTGGATTCGGATTATCAAAATTAGACTAGGGTGAAATTTTGGTATTTTTCTGAAAACATACAATTTTTGATGAATAGTGAAAACCATGGGTTACTATTTAAAAACTGAATTTTTATTTAAATAATTATTAAATTTATTTAAATTTATTTTAGGTCAAAATTGATACATAATACCTATATAAGTTCAATGTAATTCATTGGAGTCATTTTATAATAATTTTATATATATATAAATTTTATTGAACTTTTCACCGTATTTTACCCACCTCCTCGGAGAATTTGGAAATTCACATAAAACATAATTTTACTGCTTTTGTGAGTGGAATTTCGAAAATCCGAGAGACACGGTTAATATCAAGGACTAAAATGTGGTTCAATGAGATGATTTTTTTTTGTGAATATTAAATTTTTACTTTTATTTACCACGGTTAAAAGTAAATAGGGTAATTATGGGTAAAAATGATATTATTATTACCCTAACACATGTCCTAATTCTATTTGATAAGTTTAATTCAACCAAAAAAAACCCTAGGAATAAAATATTACAATTTAGGTCTACTTGGATAAGATTAGGAAATTTATTATTAATTTATTTAAAGAAGGGTTAAAATAGTTAAAATAAATGTTTATTAACTAAATCATTTTTAATATAGGGTTATACATAAGATAAATTTGACTATAAATATTCATTAGAAATATAAGAATATTTCATACATAATGTTATTTTATTTTTTATTTTTAGACATTAAATAATTTAATTTATTTTTGACACAATGATGATGTAATAATTATTTTATTAATGAAATATTAACATAATTTATGTTATAAATTCCCAAATAAATATAATTTGAGACTTATTATGAATTCCTCCAATTTTTGAGGTTAATATGACATGTTAGTATCTATTTAATTATCTTTTTTTGAACTAATCATGAAGTTACGATTTTCATAAAAATCAATTACCAAATAGTGTCTAAATTGACATAAAATAGTTTTTAAAACAAATATTATATTATTATTTGTTATTATATTCCTAAAAATATAAGGATTGGCCAAGATAATTATATCATGATATTTGATTCATTAATGGACCACATGGGGGTCTCTTGGATGTATATGGTATGTTTATAAACTATATATTATAGAAATACAATGTGACATGGTAAATGTCAATCTAATTAACTAAGGGTTAAAACTAAAAGATAAGGTTAATATAATGACCCAAACCTATCTAAAATCTATTGGTTGAGATTATTACGACCCATACACACCATATCTTCGAGATAAATCAATTTGGAGCTATTAAAACCCTAATATGACTTTATTATAAAATAATATTTTATGTTTTTTCAAAGGTGCCCCTCTCCTCCCTTATAAAAAGGGAACCCCTTCCCTCTTCTCTTCACACCCTTTTGAGCCTTGAAGCTCGGCCAAACCCTGACCATTTCTCTTCTCCACTTCCCTAGAAACATTATGGAGGTTCTGGTCTTCTCAAAATACCAGCTCTACTTCCGTAAGTGGAATCTTAAAAGAGGTGCGTCGAAGAAGTGGTAATCTCTTCTTCCGATTCTTTCAAGTTTCGTTCTCCTTATACTTATTCTTCTTTAGTTGTCTCATTATAAAGTAATATAATCAGTATTTATTATATACAGATATGTTATTATAAATTTGAAACAACCCTATTTTACCTTCTATCCATCCTACGGAAAACAAAATCACTGTGTGTGCGTACGTACGGAATACCGTCTCCACGCCTTGGGGTAATCTGTTTTCGACCACCACCTTACATGGATGGGTATATTAGTGTAAATAAAAAACTATATATGATTATTGTAATGTTATATTGATTCTTAAAGATTATATATACACTTAAATACAATTCAATGATAATGGGAATGGTATCATCACTCGTGCGTACGTATGGACTACCGTCTCCACAACGCGATGAGATTCATTCTCCATGTTAACCAATCATGAATGATTATAAAGTATATATAATAAGTAATAATGAAATATATGACATAATAATGATACTATATTTATGTATATATATATGTATGTCATCTACTTAATTCCATTCAATCAAATAAGGAAACGAAAACATCGTTCATGCATACGTATGGCCTACCGTCTCCATGAACGGTGTATTTCATTCCATTTATCGGTCTATCATATATATATGTATATATTGAATATATATTATATATAAATCATTTTTTACACTATTTGATTAATTAAATCAGGATATAAGTAAAAATATCAAGAATAGAAAGTCCAAACACGTACGATAAATAAAACAATTTTACCCAAAACGCTGCTTTAACATGGAATTTACAAAAGAATGGGTAATATAAAGTCATAAGTGAACCATTTACGACAAAATAACAGTGAATATGTTTCTGTAATAATTCAATTAAATTATTTAAATCATTATTCAGGATGTTCAGATACATACGAAGCATAACGAACCTAAGGTAAGGGATAATTTTTCAATCTCCTTTTTATTCGAGATTGCTTAAACATAAGTATTTACTGGGGATATATTTGTCATCCATGTCCATAAAAAGTTTCTTTCATAAAGTGTTTAATATTCTTCCATGTATGTTTAAAGTCATTTTTACCCCTCTTCTATTTTTACTTTCTGATATGGAAGGAATCTTTCTTTTGTTTACCATATGTGGTACTTTTTGACTTTTCCGTTAAAAGTACAAGGAGAATCTTTTTTTGAAATTATATGGCATGAACGTATTTTTACGGTTTCATAACAACTTATTTTCATGATGCTTAATCTAAAAGATTTAATGACTATTTTCAACAAAATACTTTTCTTTTCAAATTGCATGGCATTTTTTTGAAAAGAAAATGATTTTGAAGAAGAAAGGATATTTTCCTCAATAATTAATTTCAAGTGTTTTATGAAAACCATTTTCCATCTAAGATGACAATATTTCATATGTTTCTTTCTAAAGTATAATGTCTCTATGATTTACATGGTTTCACTTTTCTTCTTATGAAATATCCATTTTTTTTATATGGATTATGTAATGATGGGATGATGTTTATGAAACCCATTTTTTTCATTCGGTTATGATGAATGTTTTAAGTTTATTTTGTGGCACAAGTAAGAATGATTTCATTATGATATGGGTGGGAACTATATCTCCCTCCGATGCATTTGGTGAAGATTTATATCTCATGATATAGACATGGCTGGAATGGTAAGTTAATCTGGTTCAGTGATACAGGACTGGAATGAGGAGTGAAATCGATTCAGAAAGGGACTTTGTCCACTAAGATGGTCTTGGAAGCAATGCCTTGGCAACTATGGGAATCATAAGAAGTTCTGAATGGTTTCCAAAATTACATGATTTATTCCCATGATATTTTATCAATATTGATGTTCCTTTATGGTATATTCCTAACGTACTTCCAAGATTTATGTCTTTGCTCAAGATTTTGATGTTTAGATTTTATGTTCACGTTTTTGCATTCAAATGTTTATGTATTGTTTTATGTTCTCTATGATTACCCTTACTGAGAATTTGAGCTCACCATTTATATGTTTTCTTTTCCCTAGGATTTAAAGAAAGGTTTTTGGTATGAAAATAAAAGGGGACGATCTTTATGGGAGATGTTGAAGATCTTTCACCGTGATTAGAAGATTATTTTCGGAGTTTCCAAAGACACTAAACTATTACGGTCCTTGTGTGTCTGTTTTCATTATGTATCAAGTATTCTGAAAATGTAATGTAATGTCCATGTACGTAAAGCTTTGGGTCACTATAGCAAGATTTCAAAGTATCCAGTTGTCACCAATTCTACAGCGGAGTCTGAATATATAGTGGCTTATGATGCAGCCAAGGAAGCCATCTAGATTAAGATCTTTGTCCAGGATCATGATGTGGTGCCTAGCAGTAAAGATCCCATTACATTGTATTGCGATAATACTGCAGTAGTGGATCTTTCAAAAGAACCAAGGTCACATCAATGGACAAAGCACATACATCGGAAGTATCACCTCTTGAGGGATTTCTATCAAAAGGTTGAAGATGCAGTGAGTAGATTGTCCATGGACGAGGACGTGGTGGACCCCATGGCTAAAGGCCCATCCCAGCAGAAGCATGAATATCATGTGAGAGATAGTAGGTTAAAGGTTTTTAGCAGTTGGCTCTTGTCCAAGTGGGAGTCTGTTGGATTTGGTGTCCTAGAACCAACTACTTTGTACATTGTTCATTAATAAATGCCTATCACATATTGATTGTTCTTATGTGTGACAATGCTTGTGATAATGTTCTAAGGACTGTTCTTGAATTAATTGGTGATAGCTGATCCCTATAATGATGAGAACCCTTAAAATCCATAACACTGTTCTTGAATATATGTTTTATGGCCGGATGATGATATTTGAGGGACACAAATAGTACAGGTCATTAGGGGTGAGGACTCATGAAACTTTGAGGCACCTTCTCATGGTGTGAACCCTAGGAAATATCCAGGAGGATATTATGAGAACAAGACCCGACAGTAGGAAATAAACATTTCATAGTGTCATTGGATGTTCCTATCTACGGACATGTGTATTGGTCCTTAGACTTTATGATTATTATTAATGGGTATTACAACTCGTGCACTTAGATGTATTGACGAAAATTGTGACGACATGCTGTTCACAGCGAGGTAGGATATGTTGGGTGCATCACGAGTAATACCGCTTTAATATATAATGCGAGAAAGGATTTATCCCTTCTGTTCCATAATGGAAGTAGATATCTTATGCCCTTTGATGGAATTGATCTAACCTAAATAAATCCATGGCCATGGTAAAGTATGGGCGAGTTCAATTCCGGAATTTGAAAGAAAGAATAATCGAGCACGTGGGTTGATGACACTAGCATGAAACCCGCTTGATTAGAGATATCATGACAAAGGATTATATTACACAGTAAGAATTAGTATGAGGTGACACATCATTTAGGTGTTACCTTCTTTCTCTATGGGTGCCTTGGCGTGTTGCTAGATTCTAACCTTGGACTTTAGGCAGGCTCTGCCTAATGCCACTGATAAAGAGGCCTAGAGGGTCACACACTAAGTGTGTCCATGTATCTCAGTTAAATATTAATTTAACAAGTTAAATAAATATTATTCCCGACTGTGGTTTAATAATTATTTAAGGATGTATGATCGCATTTATTTCGACACTAGTTATTTGAGAGAATATATTCTGGGTGAAATGATATATTTATTAATGATTAATGTAGTTATATTTATTTATGAAATAAACAGCCATTACTCAAGGTCTAATAAATTTGGAGGAGGAGATAAAAAAAGTAGAAAACAAAAGTAAAAGCTATGTATATTTAATATACACGCCGTGTAGTTTTATGGAAAACAAGTGCACGTCATGTATTAATGATTACATGGCATGTAGTTTTTCTAGTCGGGATTTTGAGGAAATAATATC
The DNA here is from genome assembly GCA_963277665.1 of Viscum album. Classification (NCBI taxonomy): domain Eukaryota; kingdom Viridiplantae; phylum Streptophyta; class Magnoliopsida; order Santalales; family Viscaceae; genus Viscum; species Viscum album. The sequence continues at coordinate 1,334,376,495 of OY728127.1, forward strand.
ATTATTGTGATATTAATTATAATCAGCATGGGTGCATGTCAAGTGAATAATCATTCAACATGGGGGTTTTCAATAATATTTAATGAAATAAATAAAACACGTAACGTGTTTATTTATTGTCATAACTCTATAACCTCAAACACGATTATAAATTTCTTCACAACCCCAACACATTTCAAGGAATCGTTGTGCACAACAATTCTGGAGAATTCTTTCATGACCAAAAGAACACCTTCCTCTAATAATGCTCTCAAGGCCGAGATACCAAGGCGGTCAAAGAGGGACATCGCAAGAGAATGGTCATCCACACTAGCACCCAGAGATCCCTTCAGCGACGTCCGGAGATATGTGGAACACGTGTGGATCACTGCTAGAGTAATCTTACACTTGGATTCTACGATGCAACGACGGATCGCAGGATCATGACCGGAGACATCAACGAAGAAATAATTCCACCAAGGTAATTCTTGTGAATTAATTAAATTAATAATAACCAACATATTAGGATCCTATCTCTATGCTTCTGGGATTCCCTCTTAAGTTCTTTTTCGTTCTTCGTTCTATTCGGAAGATTCGGCGTTTTAAATTGTGATGGATCTTGGATTGAACGGAGCTTAATATTAAAAAAAATGGGGCAAACCCACCAACGTGCTTCAACTCTGCCTGGAGCCTAAAACAATCAAAAGGGCATCACCCAATGGTGAAAATCAATCCAGTGTAAAATTTTCAAAATCAGAAGATGTGAAATGACAGAGGAAGACTAGTTTTTTCCTGTACACGGTTTAGTTACTCCCAAGAATAGCTTATTACCAACTACTATTTCCATCATATACCTGAATAAGGCTCCAATTAGTAATTAAAAGAAAAGAACCCCTCTGATACCAATTTTTAATGTCCCGGATCTGGGTGCCACTCACCGGTGCCCCGAACCCAGCTGATCACATGACCTCATGCGCATTTCCCCAAACACCAGAGGCTACCGACTAGCAGTGAGGGCCCATGTCTGATGGTGGGGAAATTATGCCCTCATTTATCAAAATGTAGTGCAGCGGAATAAAATATACAACATTTAATAACAACAGAAGCAATAAACCATACACATTTAAGATGAACAACTGTAGTAAAATACAACCAACAGTCATATGGATAATGATGCAACATGTCTCTAGTTCTACGAAAATAGCCAGAACATGTTACACAACAATATAGTACAATACAATACAGCTCAAGGTACAAGGTACATTAAAGAAAAAAAAATAGTGCAACAGGAACCCGGCAGCATCGCAAGCCTGTGCTCGGTCTCATGCTCTCCTACTCCTCTGCAACAATAAAGTACTTGTATATGGAATCTTTCCCCTATAATCACCTACAGAAATGTAATCTCTTTCGGCAGAAAAAATGACCCAAACAGGGTGTGAGAAATAAATCCCAGTAGGCACCCACCAAAGGCCTGTGCCCAACTGTGTGAAAATATGCAATAATAGTGTGCAGTAGTTAGTGGAATACACTAAAGAGTACTCAAAAGTAACTAAATTTAGTAGTTATATTTCCATTCCTAATATTCATTTTATCCATTTAATATAAACATCACCTTGGTGAATGTGATAAGTAGATAGTTAGTTTCCCCAGACATGTAAACTCTTATCCTCAGGTAATCAAAAACAAAACCCTCTGGTAATTTCCCAAAGGCATAACAGATATTTCCCTCAGGCGTACAGGGAGTCACCCTCAGGCATAGAGTCTATAGCCTATAGGCATAACGAATGTTTCCCTTAGGCCAAAATAACCACTACCCCTAGGATAAAGGAAACACTACCTTCAGGAAAATTAAAAGACTGCCCTTAGGCTAAACAAGTGTCCGGGCCATTCCCAATATATAAACAAGCAATTCACATACAATTCCTCTCAAGGAAATTCTATAATCATTATTAAAATGGAATACCCTTGGGTATCCTGGCCAAATGGATAAACAGAGGAATGCACCCCCGGGGTGGTCCTGAATCCCAGCATTGATCCCAAACAAATGTTTATTATCAAATTTAATTAACTATACAATTATATGTATTTCAAACAGCCAAGGCCTCAGCCAAATGCCACCCCAACATGGTTTCGTAGCACAATGGTAAACACAAATGCACAACAGTTGGAATTTAAACACCAAGCCACCTACATCGATCACCCCTGATCGGTATACGCGAACGACGCTCCTCAAAACGCCCAAGAATGACTTAGATATAAGGTAATAGAAAATACCTTTCAAATGAATATAACTTCCCTTAGAGAAAGAATTGGAAAGAATGGTTACAGGAGAAGGAAGGGATTACCTATACGATTCCAATGAGATTGACGGAGGCCGAATCAGATTCACGGTTCTCACTCGGGAGATATCCGAAGCTCTGGTCATCTCTCCTAAGATCTCCTCTGGTTATAAGACAATTCTATGAACAATGGAGGATACTGCCCATTTTAAGTGAAAAAACTGACTGCCCAACATATACTATTGAGTACACGGCATGTACTTTCCATTTTTTAACTGTTCCTCTGACAGATTCTCTCTAGCATGGCACTATTCATCCGTCGACATGAGTACACAACGTGTAATGCATGAGTACATAGTGTGTACTGACGCACAGCTAGCAGCTACCTTCACCTCCTTACTATTCGTCTATCGACTGACTATACGGCATGTAAATACCCACTTCACATCATGTAGTCAGTTTTTTCACATTTCATCACTAGTACGGCTACATGCCTTGTGTACTCATCTCACACAGCAAAATTACACGGCATGTGGAATAGTACACGGCGTGTACCCACAAAAAGGGATTTTTCCCCTTTTTCCTTATTTTCTCAAAAACACTTAAGGAAAAGAGAAAGGAAGAAACCCATACCTCAGGAATAAGGAATGGGTTCTTACAACTTCATTCTCAGTTTTTTTATAATATATTATGAATATTCTAATATTTACCATGCCCTTATTATTGTTGTCGTTGATTCATTATTGATTCCTCTATATTTTTTCCCTTCTGAGAATTTGATATCACCCTTATTTTTTTTCCTTCCATAGGAATCCAATACATTTACTATAATATATATGAAGGGATTTAATATATGGATTAGAGTTATCATCAAAGGTATTTATTTAGAATGAAGTAAAAAAATATTTTCTAATGGGTGTATTATTTTGTAATCAAAAACTCATGTATGTATCTGGTTTACCCAAAATACTAAACTGTTTGGTCCTTTAGAGATTGATTCCTTGTAATCAAAAAAATATAATTGATAGCATAAATCAGCTCTAGGCCTCTTCGTTTAGGTCACTATAATTTATCTACCCCTATAAGGCTCATTCTTGAAAATTAGTTTCTAAAAAATGAAAAATGATACCTAAATTATTTATCCTCATTATATAACAACTATTTTGTCCTTCAATGTGAATCATTAGGAATATGAAGAATTTTTCATGTCGGATGGAAAAAAATCAAAATTGTATTAACTATAAAACCAATAAATTGATGAAAATTTATTTATTCCATCTAAAATAAAAGTTCATAGCACATGATAATATAATAACCAATTGGAATATTCTATTATAAATATTTATTTTCCAAAATCATAATAGTAACCCAATATTGATTTAATACTCCTGAAATATGCTCGATTAAAAATGATCCCAAAAAATCATATAGGTTTCATCACTTATTCAACAATGATATTTTAAATATTTGTCTCTAAACAAAATTAGTCACTCATAAATTCATTTACTAAAAATTTATATTCTCTAATCATATATTCTCTAAAATATAAAAAATACATTAAAAAATTTCCCAAATAAAAATAAAACCACAAAAAAGTAACATATTCATAAAAAAGTTTACTCAATCTATATTCCTCAAATAATATAAACCATTTTTGAAATAAAATCCCAAATTATCCAAAAAAATAATTCAACTTAATCATATTTCATTCCAAAAAAATATATTAATCTTCAATAAAATTATCTTTCATCACTTAAATGCTAAAAATTGTTCAATATCATGGTTATCTGTATAATAAGTCATATGTTCCATATATTTAATATCATTTTTTTCTAATAGATTGTAATTGTCAAAAATTATATTAACTCCCAAGGTTTTCAAAACATTTCAACTTGTGTCCACAAAATATGAAATCATTATTTCTCAAATAACAATTAAACATAAGTGTTACATATACCAATTGTACGTCAAATATATATTAAAACTAATTAAATGTATCTAATGTACTCCTATAAATCATCAAAATGGTATGAATGCATTTAACTAGGTTATCATCCATAAATATTATTAATCATTAAATTTAATACAACCACAAGTTACCTATGTAAACCCTATATGTAGATACATCAAACATCCTTAATAAACCTATATACATGTATTATAATCTTATTCCTTGAAATTTATTTTCTCTATGTTTCATATCAAAACAATTTCAGGCACTTAGATAGATCAAAATCATCATGAATGTTGCTTCATGGAATAAAATTGTTGGTAAATATAAATTTTATTAAATACCCTAATATATTATCAAAATTTTCTTGTTAGTTGTATTCATTTAAAATCAAGTTCTCAAGATTCCAACTAAACTTTCATCGATATCAGTTTCAATAGTCCTATCTCTATAAACCCACAGTTAGAGTTTACAAATTAATTTAATACAACATACAAGGGATCACACAACCCAATATTGACCAGTTTAGCTATTTTGGAAAAAAAAATACATAAAATACCTTAAAATTACATTGGAAATTAAAAAACATAGTGTAAAAAACATTCTTTCATATTTTAAATTATTCAACAAATCATTCTTCATATCCTAAGAAAAATAAAACAGATAAAAGGTGATATAAGATGCTTGGTAAGGGTAACATAATATGACATAACATATGTAAAAAGGAATAATCATTTAGACAAATTCAAATATAATAAAACATTCCATTCAATCAATAACATTTGTTAGTAGTAAATCACTGGATAATATATGTATAAAAATGAAATAGATAATAAAAACTAAATTTTTCATAAAGGAAATGCATAAATCCAAACATTCATGAACTTTCCATCAAGACCTCATCCATGTTTTCATGAATCCTATCATTAATTCCTCTCAATAAATATATCATTCTTAATAAATAAGTAGGTGTTAACCAAATACCTATAAAATGTGGGCATATAATTTTTATCATGATATATTTTGATTAAATTAGGGTATTTCTATAATAGGACCCCACCCATCACTTATACATCCTATAAATTCATTATATATTGAATGATCAATACACTTCATTATCAAAATTCCTTATAATTAAAAAATTAAACATATTTAATTAAGAATACTGAACATCAATATCTTCCAAGTAAAGAAGCTAAAAAATTATTAAAAACAAACTTTTTCAACATTTGAAACAAGATTTATAATATTATTAAAACATTTAAAATTGTCTCTAAATGGAAGAAGAAAGGTTGGATGGAAATCATTAAAACTATAATTTCAAAATTAATTCCATACATATAACATACTTATATAACTCTTAACAAAAAAAGAGAAAAAAGAGAATATAAAAAAGAAACCAAAATAACAACTTGAGGATAAGAAAATATATGGGTTTAATAGGTTAATATCATATAATTTTTCCAATATAAATCATAATATAAATGATAATGGAATAAGTTTTGATTTTAACATAAATCTATTAAGACCATAAAAACTTTTTAATAAAAACCCCTTAAATAAATAGGAATTGAATCATTAAATACCATAAATAACATAGATTTCATGATATAATATCAAAAATGGGTATAATATAAACCATATAAAATAAATTATTAGCATAATATAAACACTTTTTTGTTAAAGTGTAAATGTGAAAAAATTTATCTTAAATCAAGTGTGACATTCCTTATCAGTGATTTTAACCTCCATTATAAAAAATTTTAATTTATTATACTTATATTAAAAAACCAAATCCATAATTATAATACCAAAAATTATCCACTCATAACATCTTATTATTCATTATCTAATAATTATTTATTAAAATATATATTTTTTTTGATAATTATTTTTTTCATGCATGTTTCGGATAAATAGTTATGATACATTGATCATAATCATGTATTCATTATATCTGAAACAACAATTAATGATATAAATATGAATTATATAAATTATATTTTTATTTACAATGATCTATGAAATCAATACATTAAAATAATTCACATCGCTTCATGGAGGTGGTATCCTACAAGTGCGTTAGAGTGATGTTATCATTTTTTAACGAGTGTAACGGTAGGAATGAAAAAAGATATATTATGATTTCTTAGTCCAAATTATTTAATTAATATCATATATATTCATTATTTCCATATTTATAACCATACTTGTAATGTGGTTATGAAAAATTAATTACACCACAATGCGGAAATGATAGGTCGTACATATGCAAAAGTAATGTTTTCATTTTCTATAGTATGTAAAGTTTGTGGAAAATTGTTTTTGAATACTCATAATAACATTTCATTATATTTATGATACTAGATTATTTTTTATTATAGTTACAACATTATTATATGAATAATGAGAAGTAATAATCATTGAACGAGTCAGTAACGATCGTTACTTATTCTTTGAGGGGCTTATTTTTGGAAAAGATCTTAAGCCTTCATAGGATAGTAGTAAGATAAGAGAAAAAGAAAAAATTAATGGAAGGAAGAAATGAATTTATTATGGTAGGTCCTTCCTAAGAAAAAATTCTCATTATTTTTGAGTAAATGAGACGAGGATGTTCCCTTTTATAAGTGAAGGAAAAGATGTAGTTGGAATTACTTAAATGATTTGAATTGAATATATATCAGAATTCTATCAAGTGGAACCACAAGGCCATTATTTAAAATTTAGAGCAAGATAAGTATAAAATGATATCAGAAAATATAATTTATATTTTTTTATGTTTCATTTTAATCATTATATTTTGATTTACCCTCTCATTAACACTTTAGAGACTTAATCATTGTATGACCAATTTTTTGACTTTATGGGATATAGAATTACATCTACTGTAAAGAATGGATTAAAAATAGTCCATCAGTTAAATTTTCAACCATTTTACATCCTAATTGTAATCTTTCAAAAAAATTTAAACTCAACATAATTTATTAACATATTACTTATCCTTAAATATCAATTATAACATATTTTGGACTATTCATTTCATTTGACTTTAGGGAAATTTAAGATACCAATGAAATTTGAATGTAGAAACATTTAACAATATTTATAATTTATAATTACCTATTGATTTTTTTTGAAACCATAATCCATCCAAAATATATTACTTTTATTGTTTTAATATCATTTACCTAGCATTTTCTAATACTTGTACGAGCCCTATGTAGGCTATGAGTAAGATTTTATGTTAATTATTTAATCACTAAAAATAAAAAATAAATTATGTTATTAAAAAAATTGAACCAATGAATCTGAGTTGGTTTTCCATATATCTTCAGGTGAACCTCCATGTGCATAATAAGTTTTCAACTAGTAGTGAGGGTCTGAACGTCATAAGTGGGGAGACTCTACACACATTATTGTTATTGAAAAAATAAATAATAAAACAAAAAAATAAATAATGTTAAGAAATATTGAATTTAATGTATCTAAATTCCTAAAAAAATAATAAACCATGGACTCCCAAGGTGGAAGATTAACTAGATTGTGATAAATACATGTCAGTAAATAAAACAATGTGACATCACTGCGTCCAAACCAGTAACACCTATAATCTCCATACTCGGTCCCCTAGCTCCCAATTGTCATGACCATTCCCATTCCTATATCATAATCATTAATTCTAAATGTGTATTTACATTCCCATAAAATATATAGTATTTTGAAATTGATTATTTGGAATGAATGTAAGTGGAATTGGGAGAGAGTGCATGATAGCCATGCACACTAGATAGTTCTTCTGACCTAGGAGGTGATGATCGCCGCACTAGTTCCTCCCCCATAGAAGAGGGGGTTTGGAATGTTTTTCCCCATTCTAGGACTCACTCTCACCAGTTCTATCTTTTATCCATCCACGACTTCTCTCTCCCTTCCCGAAAATCACCATATTCCATAAAGTCTTCTCACTTATTTTCAGAATCCCTATACTCCCCTATCTACATTAGAGTTAATAGAGGCATGTGTTCTATTGAACCATACTCTAGTGGCCAGTTTTAGTCATCGTATCCTGTTTTTATAGGGTTCTTAAAGATTTATCTTCATTTATTGGGTTTTATATGGGTACATTATTGATTGTCTCAGGGATTCTTTCCACATCATGTTTCGCATCACCATTAAAGTAAACCTAGTTAAAGATTAGTTCAAGGCATTGTGATCCTGAATCAGATAATTTTTTTATTTTTATTTTTGGTCGTAAAAATTACTTATTGTTGTGACACCACATCCATGGATTTAGGGGTATTATTCCGTAGCCTCCCTCTTCTTTTAAAAAATCATTCTATTATCGACATGTTATGAAACATGGTTGGTTGATATTTTTTCATAAATAGTAGAATGGGTTCTATATGTCAGTATCTTTTCCCTTGAGTGTATGATCCCAAAAATTTCTAGAGTTGAATTGGTATTGTTTTCAGGTACTCTTTTTTCTTATTTGAGTTCTTCTTTTCTTATAAATAGGGGTGTGTTTGGGTGGATTTTGAGAAGAATTAAAGGAAAAATGCATATGCACAATTGGTGCATGATTAGGGAAAACAATGTTCCCCAGCCTAGAAAACCATGAAACCATGGATTTTGTGGAATTTCATGGTTATAAAATAGTTTTTCAAAAAAAATACCTCTTAAGAGTAACCGTGAACCCCTAAAATAATAGGTGCATTTTTAGTGCATGGTTTGGGAAAACAGTTCACCCAGGCCCACCAAACCATACATTGAAATTAATTATTCCTAGAAATTATTTTAAAAATTTCCCAAACCAAGAAAACTCACATATTTTGACCCACATTATATCTTATGTCCTCTTTCATGTTTCTGGATCTCTCAATATGAATTCTAATCCATCCTGATCATCTTTCTCTACGAATCAATTCCAATAATGAAGGTTCGTTTATCTCTCAGTTAGTGAATCCTCTTCAGGTTCGTCTCTTGGGCTTCTCCTATTATTTTCTTTTATTTATATGATGTAATTTTCTATATTGGATAGATATATATCTCTCTAGTGATATCTTAATCTATAATTCTAGATCTATATCTCTTTTTTAATGATCTTTATTTTATTTAATCATGATTAAGTTTTTTATATTCAGATCTAGATCTATGTCTTTGTGTTTCTCAATTTATGGGGATTTCCATTGGGTGATTATTCATCAACAAATTGAGTTAGGTGGTCTAATATTAAATTACCATTATCTTGATTTTAATACATGTATTCATTTTTTAGGATTTCTATCAATCTTCATAAATTTGAATTCTAACATTGATTTAGTTAATGTTTCCAATAGATTAATTAGATTTATTATTGAAATTGATGATTAATTTGGGAGTAAATTGTGATACTAAAGGGATATACATTTTGATAACTAATAGGGTAATTAATTATGAGTTTTAGGTTTTCTCCATTTATATAATTAAGTGGCGGATTAATTATGATATTTAGATATTTTTAATTTAGATAATTAATCGGTGGATTAAATACAAGATTTTATGATATATGATTTGGGATAATAAATGGTAGACCTATTTTGAAATATTTATGTCAGGATTTGAGAAAATTAATATTAGATTAATTATGATATTTTATTTCAATTTTTGATGTAATTAATGCTATATTAATTAAGATATATTTAAATTGTGTGTATGATTAAATAATTGATGATTTAATTAATGATTATTGAGATATGTGGATTATTATATTGTTTTTTATTATGAATTATTAAATGGTAAATGGTAACATGGTCAAATATAAATTTATTATAACTGCTAACATGCTCATTCATTTACTTGTAATTAAATGAAAGATGGTAATAAGGACATTTGACCAATTATCATAAATAGTAACATGATCATTAAATTAAGTGATATTAAATGTTGAATGGTAACATATAAATTTATAAAAAAATTTGTAATTGTAACATGGGCATTCAAAAATGGACTGAGTTACGCTATATGGTGAGTTTTAACCTTATCATTTAGATGGACCTTGGCTGATGAAAGTGAGTTTTGAAACTTGGATCCACATGTTACACAAATATTAGGGGGTTTTTATTGATGGATTATTTAATTTGTTTAATGTTAATCCACTATACAATATCTATATTTCTATATGTGGTGTTTTCTCTATAAGTATTAGTTGGTTTATTGATTTTTGTTCATTTTTTATTTTTCTATTCTAATTTATTGTTAATGTGGAGAAATCATTCACTTTGACAGCTTTAGAATTCCAATATTATAGTCTCCAACCTGTGGGGATTGAGAAATCCATTTTAGATATGTCAGTGTAAATATGGGTACTACTGTACTGGGGAATTCAGTTTGGTATATGACATAAACCCAATGCAAAGAGGAATTTAGAAATGATGAAACACTTTAAGAAATAAAAACTCTATATTTAAATTATTCCATAATCTCATTTCAATTGATTCTATTATAATTGAATAGAGAATTAACCCCTCTATCCCTAGTTAATATTTTATAGATATATTCAGCACTTTTTCGGACATTCCTTATAAAGGTGAAAGAAAAAATTCCCCTCATGAGGAATACAAGGATTTTCTAAAACAAATTAAAAATCTACTAGAGGGAGTATGTAAGGATATCCAAGTTGTTTTACAAAAGGAAACAAATTTTCAGGTTGGTAATAATGAATGGGGTATTTATATAAATTCATGTTATTTTTTCATTCAATATAAATTATACCATGAATTTACCATTGATAATTGAATTGATACAACACATTATAAACATGAATTGGCAATTGAAGAATTTGTAAAATTAAAATCCAAAAAATATTAGGTATAAGATTTTCTATTACCCCTACCCTAAAAATTAAAAATAATTATAAAAGGGATTGACCTAAGATATTTTATACATGGATTCCTTACCAGCAATGTAATTTGAATCTAAATTGAATGTTATTCATGTGGTGTTTCAAATATAAGAAACTCAACCTTCAATATGACTATGGATATCTATTGGAACTGCCTTCAGGGGGAATCCAAAACCAAGGGTCTACGTGGGAGTTAGACAATGATTAATCAATTTTCTGTTCCCTTTCCATTCCTCTTGATTTTATTTAGGATTTCAAAAAATTTACTTGTTGTTTATTGATTTTACTTATAGTTTTTCTATTGGTGGAAATTAGAAGTCAAACTCAAGTTTTAAAAAAAGTAATTCATGTTTTATTTTTCATTTATATTTGACTTGTTTCTTCTTAATTAAATTATTAAAAAAGATAAAAATCATTTTCATTTGAAAAAGAGGATAATTAAAATATAAGTGTGGGATATTTGGTATAATATTTTTAGGACTCAAATATTTTATTTTATGTCTTTATATATTTGGAGAACTTTTGGGAATTTTATGTTTTATTGGAAACTTTAGAAAAATTGAGAATATCCCCAATTTTTTTTACAAAAATTCTTTATTTGAATTTATAAATGTTTTAAATAATTATTGGAATGGATTTTTTTAAAAATATTAATTATTTAGGTAAGTTTTATAAAAATTTAAACTCATTTGTACTGGTGTTGTCCACGATGAAAAAAAATTCCCAACCCCAAGAGGTTTCAAGGATTTTTGGACATATTCATTAAATTTCTATTTTTTGAGTTTCTTGATTCATGTGTTGGAATTTATTTTTTTATCCACTAAAAATATGTTGTAATTCATGAACGTTTTAAAATATAATTGAGTCATCATTTTAAAATCCAATTTTTACATTGATCCTTATTTTTAAGAATTCCTTTATATTTGACCGTTTTATAAATCCCCCAACATCGATGAATAACTTTGAAATTCATCCAAATTTCAATAAATTTATCAATATATACATTTCTATATATATAATTTTATGAATATTGTTGAACTCGAGTGTGGGGGAGAATTATATTATTCTATTTGGGAAAAACATATTTTCTAATTTTGTTTGGGAGTTATTGTAGGTTATCTATTTATACTGTATTGGGATAAAATACATGTTGGGAAGCTATGAGGATAAAAAAATGTCAATATAATCTAGGTTGAGATATTACTACTACTTTCAGATCAAAATATTCTTATATTTCCCTTAATTATTCAATTCTATACAAAAAAATACAGATCTGAATTCAAGCAGAAAAAATGCCACAAATAGGGAAAGAGGGAGGAAATATATCATTGATTTGGAAAGTTAAAAGGTATATACTAACCAATATTATCTTTACTTTTTTAAAACTCGTGATTCACAAAAGGTGGGTGAGTGTGGATCTATTTTTGAGTTCAAATTATTTATTATATTATAATTCTTCTAAGGGCTATATTTTCTCCTTCTGCTTCTGTGTTTTTAAAATCTAAATCCTACCAACCATTAGAAAGAGAAAAAATCATTTAAGTAACTCATAATTAATTCATTTTATGATTTTATAAATTGAATATTCATGTAATTAATCAAGTATATGTAAATCCCAAATGCTTTGGGAATGAGAAAAACCCCAATTTTAAATCTTTATGTAAAGATACACACACATCAAGGGAGGTATGAAAAAAATAGATGTAAATTAGAAAGATATTGAAATAAATTTTATGACTTATTATGGAAAGAGAGAATTGGAATCAATTTTCTAAGAATAAATTTTTCTATGTTTATTTAATTGAAAATTATTTCTATTGACATCATTAAAAATATAAATTGACCACGGGAAAAACAATTTCCAAAGTGAAAAGTCTAAGTGTTATGTAATTAAAATAATTTTGTTTTTCAATATTCTAATATTAATTTTAATTATTTAATCCCCATTCATTTATAACATTTTGGATTATTTAAGCATGTTAATATTATAGGATTAATTTTGGATCAATTTAAAATATGTTTTAAAATTTATTTATAATTTTTTATTTTTTCACCGTAATTTTTACTATAAAGTATACAAATAATATTGAAAATTTTAATAAATATTTCATGTGGAAAATGTTTATTTTTAAGAAATTAAAAAAAAATTCATGTGAAATGTGAAATTTGGACTTTATTACGGAGTTTTATGCATATATTTTGGAGAGGATCTACTTCCATGAAATGTGAAAAATGGTTAGAATTAATAATATATTACCTTATGGATTCCACACCTTCAAATATGGAAAATTAATTCCCTAAGGTTTCTATGGTCTATTTCATTTGAATTTAACTATTTATTAATTACACTAACATCATATGGCTTTGATGATTCTAATCATATAACATTTGATGGATAAACTATGAATGAATTCTGATGTCATTCATATGGATTTGAAGTAACCTCTAGTGTTTACTCTAAATAAGTATCAACCCAATACTATCACAACAAAATATTTGGATAACAAACTATATGTAGGAAAATAAAATTCACTACAGCACTAGAATGGATGAGAAAATAATGTAACCATAGGTGGGTCAGTTATAGACAAGGTCAAAGGGGAATTGGAAAATCTTGATATGGGCTATTGTTGGGTTGGAGAACCTGTGGGGGAGAACACAAGAGTTTCTCATCCAGTATCTTATATATGAATTGAGTGTGATGTTACAAAGGATAAATTAAATCAAAAAATTTGTGGGATTTATTATCCATGGGATTATTTATCCTTGTATAATGTGTGCACTCATAAATTTCAAAACAGTTTCATAGTGAACTATTTCCCATCATCTTTATGAAATGTTTCACTAATAATTTCCACCCACACACTTCCTTGAACTCCATCAAAATAGTGTGAAGTCACTACCCTTATTCCACTAAAAATCCAAGTGGAATTATAGAAAAAATTCCACTATAAAGATTGAATCTTGTTAAATCCCTTACAATACATGGAACACACAATAAATGATGATTAAAGATCTTGATTTTGAATCCTTAAGACACATAACAAACTAAAGAAATGGGGAAATTAATGGGAGCTTACTTCCACTTACAAAATGATGATATGAAAAATTAAAAATCTTAGGCTACACCAGGTTGAGGTCATCTGGTGTTGTGTAAAGGTGGATGTGTTATGTAAGGGTTTTTTAAAATCTATTTTAAGGTGATATAAAAGTTATAATGGTTATTTCATGGGGATACCACGATTTAATATTCCTTGTTAGGGTAACATAGTTTTACTTCAAGGTTTCAGGGTGATTAGGGGGCTATATAAACGTTATAAGGAATATGTGTAATGATATTCGAGGAAGTGTATAAAGATAATAGTTGCATACCCTACAGGTTTTGTAATGGTACCAATAAATTTTAGAAGGATTGTGTATGGGTACTCAATCCGAACATAGGCTACATAATGTTTTTGGAAGCTAGTTAAAAGTTATGGTTTTCCAAATTTGTAGATACTTTTCTGAGGACAGTTATAATGATTTAATGATGCCATTATGGTTCATTAATATAGTGAGTTTCATGTGTCTATTAGAATAAAATTATATAACAGATAATAATATATATCATGATTCCTTGCAAAAAACTAAAAATCATGTGAAAATAATGTCATCGCGTTTTTTCATAGTTAAATCTCTTAATATGTTCATGCGAGATCATATGAGAGGAATTGTATAGGATTTAACATCAAGATACTCACATGAATAAAGGGAATATTTTCGAAGAACATTTAAAATGATTAAGAGGAGGTTTAACCCCTAAAAAATATGTCACCAATAATAAAGGGATTCAGCCACTACACTAGGAAATTCATCCAGAATCTATGATATTTTAGTTTGTTTTGGTGATTTTTTTCTTTTTATTATTCATTATATAATATCATATTTTAAAGATATAAAAAATTTACCACTTATTAATTCCATTATTTCTTTTTATCTCTATATATATCTCTCTAATCGTAATAATGAGCACTCAAAAATCATGATGGTGAGTGGTTGAATTTTGTATTTTCCTTGGGGAAGTTTCCCATAATTTTCTTAAATTATTTCTCTTTAATTGTTACTGTTTTCTTTTTGTTTTTTGTGAGGGATAGAGGAGTGTTATTTTTTTCTATAAAGAACGTCCACAACTCATTATCATTATGCTTAAAACGTTTATATTCTCTACAAAATCATCATTTACTCCCTTATCTCAGGAATAATATTCATACGATGGAGTTGAGAGTTTTTGATGGCTGAAATGGTATATGATAGAGCATGTTCTTGGAAGGATTCACACTATAAATTGAGGTTTGTTGTCTTTTGATGGATTTTGGATGAGGTTGAGTTTAGTGTGAAAAACTATCTCATATGAATTCAAAAATTCACACTTAATTTGGATGACAGCAGTCCATGTACGAGGAGATGGACTATCAAATTAAACATAGATAATAAATAAATAATAATGAAAGAAAATAACTATCCAAACCTTCGATAAATAACATTGTACAAACAATTATTTATATATGTATACATATATCTTAAAATATTTATTTTCTATTATTTCATTCCACACTCAAACTCCAATATTTTATTTCCTTCAAAAACTTGAAAAAATCAGAAAATATAATAAGTTAATTAGAGATAGTGAGAAACAGACTATGGAAGGTCCTCATGTAAGAAAATCATAGTCATCTATTTTTATTCATTATGAAAATAAATTAAATATTTTTCATAACCCAATGAAAGCCATTTGACTATGAATCTCATAGTATTAAATCAGCATGAGGTCCAAGAAATCACTAGGCATCCCACATCATGATCATCACTAGATCATAGTTAGTTAATCTCTAGAATCCCATCATTACCAAAAACACATAGATCTAATTGAGGTAATCCTTAACATCATATCATTACCAAACATCGATGGATCCTAGAAAGATATTCCCTATAATCCCATCGCCAACAAACACCATCATATCATGGGGAGGTTTTCCCTAACATCTCATTATTTCCATATATCCTTGAATCTTGGAGAGGTACTCCCTATAATAATATAATCACCAAACTCCAATAGATCCTAGGGAGGTAATCCTCAGAATCCATTCACTATACAACATCTCTATAACATAGTGCTGTAATTATTCGCACCTCATAATCAACATTCATATTATGATCTTATGGATGTAATCCATAAAACCCCAATATCATATATCTAGGGGCCTATATCCAGTCGGTATCGTCTTATAATAACAATATTGATATCATGGGTTGGCCACCTATCCATCCCATATCGTATAACCAAGGATGGACTATTGAGTGAATGGAAAATTCACATCATTGTATCACTACTAGGATTACAGCATTGATTTGCGTTTTATGGTGACACCCATAATCATCACAATCAATTCTCTTACTACCCCTCTTGAGGGTTACATAACAAGGGGAACCCGCCAAGGTCTCCTATGTATCATCAATACATGGATATTCTACAGGTATTTACATAGATCAGTCTCATTTTTCAATACAAATTAATTACTTGAATGGTGTTTCATCATATGGAATCATCATTATCACATTTATGCATCACTAACCTCATAAGATCATCCACATAGCTCTACTCTTGAGAGATTTCATAAACTCCTCTCAGTGCCCAAGTTATTTTATGTCAGTCTTCATCAACCCATCTAATCTATAACATCATACAAGTAATACCTGCTTGTGTACTTACACATCTAGGGGGAATGGTAACTCTCCCAACTCTTGTAGAAACTATCCAAATAACACTAAGTAATCTCACAAGTCCGTTATGGCCCACTCATACCAATATTTTAGTCTAAAGCCCACCTATACATGTAGGTGTCTATGGAACCTACTCCATGGCCATTAAAATCATATATTTTAATTAAAATATAATCTTGAGGGTCAATATATTTAAGATCATACATTTTAATGATCAAATAACCAACCACTAATCATTTAAGCATTGAGATAGCGTGAAAGGTTCATTGTGGTCCTTTGTAATTTTTCTATTTTGTTCAAAAGAATTATATTTTAAGTAATCAAATTATTTCGTTTAAAAAGGACAATCCCACGTTTTGGAGAGACCAAACATCACATTTTTCATGAAAATGATAAAACATAAGGCAATTAATATGGACCATCTACCTCAACCATCATTTTCATTTATATCATAGCATTCCAATCACTCCCTATAGTCATCCAAGTCCAACAGGCCATATCCCATATTCATGAGGCCCAAAATCTTGCCATAAAATTTAAATAAATTATTTATAATAATTAATAATTAATTAAATTGATTAATAAAATAGACATAACGTATAAAATCTCAGTAGTCGTTATCTTCACACTGAAACTATAAGATGTTAGGTATGACCTTCTCTAGCCATACACCCCACAAAAAGTCATAAAAAATCTAGAAAATTAAACATAAATTCATCAATCAATTACATTCAAATTATGAAAAAATACTTAGAACCCTGTACGGTGGTAAACCATTATCATATCAACTTGAATTTTTCATCTACTGATTTTCTCTTTATATGAAAAAAATATCCACCACATCATAGTATTTCCAAAATGGTCTACTGCAAATCACCACTGATCCCAAAAATAAATTGACCAGTATAGAGAGAAATAAATTAACCCGATAAAGGAATTATAATAGATTATAACTCACCATAAATTTTTAAATAATTACATAAAGAACCTACAAAATCAAATGGTAAAATCAAAGAGAAATATAGTGGAGACCCTCCCTGTCTATGCAGTTAAAGGAGAGGAGATGAGGATGATGGTTATTCAATATTTAGAGGCGTGAAGTGGAGATTTCAAACATTTTAATAAACATTCATGGTCTCATAGTATGCCCACATTTTTTTCGAGGATGTGCTCCAGCTATCTAGTCGGAATTGTCTAAGACACAACACATCGCATGATTTATCAACATTGTTTTCCAAATCCTGCACCAAAAGATCCCCTCCACACTATAAAAAAACTACCTTGCATGGTTTTCTAGTATATTTTTCCCTTACTATATATAAATAATACACAAAGAAAAAAAGATACCAAAATTCAAACTATAATTCTAAAACTCAAGATACTTTTCAAACCACACAAGACACCTCCTGGTCTATGATCTATATATAGAAACATTTCCCTAGGATGTTACAACACTCAGAATTCCAATCTAAAAATCATTCATAAAAATTAAACCATATCTACAAGTCCAAAATTATAATTCCATTTTTAATTTTTATCCAAAATGTATATGAGGTTCTACAATTTCCCCAACATATCCCTTCTTGTTCAAATGATGTCATGGTGTTATTTTATCCATTAATCTGCAAATATCTCTCTCATCATTTAATAAATATTGTATAATTTTATACTCTATTGGTACAATCAAACTTACACTATGAAAATCCAAACATGAGGCACATTACTCATATAAAATTGATCCATCTACTCATAATCATCACTAATATTAAGATTGTTCCCAATGGAACATTTCTATATCAAGATTATTTAGTATCCTTAATCAATTGATCCAAGGGTTTATTGTGAAACCAACTATAATAATCTACTCACAATGGATCATTTTGTTCCATAGTTCTCTTTACCATTAGAATCACCAATATAAATTCATTCACAATGGTCCAAAAATATGCATGATGTAGTTTGCCTCTCATTGCACCCAAGTACACATGAAAAAAATTCAATCCTCCTCTAGTTATTCATTCTTTAAAATGCTCGACCATACCCCCAAACACGTAATACCATTGCCTAATCAAAATTCCTTAATTGATATAGGCATCATGAGATGATAAAATAAAAACATAGAAGTCCAAACTCGAAATTTGGTGTAATTACACAATTTGTTCCCCAACCAACCCATCCAGTTGACATGGTCACACCCTAAGAACAGACATCTCGGATATAACTCACCTTTATATCATGTCAAAATCATCCAAATTTTGTTTCCAATAGTAAGACTACATATAGTACCACATATCATTCTAAAATCTTTTATTTTGCAAGTAACCTGATAAAATTGGTTTCACAGTGAGATCAATATCCAAAATCCACCATGATCATCCAATGAATGATTAAATGAATCCATGACCCTTTCTACATGAGTTTTAATCCTCCATGGATCATGTTCCATACATTATATAATGTAATTACTTGATGGGACTATACCTATCATAACATACCTATAACTCGGGGCACTAATCATTATCCATTATTGGACCACCAAGAACAACATCCTTGGGATCTAGTGGAATTCCATCTAAAATGAGTTTCATTCCCTCTAATATCCTATGGAGAACTTCCCACTATATGACTTCCCTTATGGAACACCTTTAGTGAATCCTCAATATATTCCCACAATATCCCTTCCTGAAAATTAATACCAATGTACAATCTAATGTCATCCTTAACAAATTACCTTGATCCACCACCTATGTCACTTATCTCCACATTAGGAAATTTCCATTTTCATCAAAACGACTGGGTTATAACACCCATAATAATTGAAACAAAAAACTCAGTCCTCATCTCACCCACAATCATCCACCAATCCACAAACCCAAAGGTACAACATATAGCAAGGTAATACTAATAAGATGAAAAACCCTCAGGAAACCAAGCTGAAAATAATTTTAAAAAATACTACCTCAATGATATATTTTGATAGAAACCCTTCATGGTTTCCTCATTAATCTATGTGAGTGACCCTTTAAAATGGTGATCAACAGCCCAATTTTACAAAAAAACACACACCAACAGGCATATACACTAGTTTTAACCTTCTATATCATTCAAATTGGATCAACTCAATCCCTACTAATCCTAGTATGAAACACCTAAACCACTGACTATTATCCACTCTTATGTAAATATCCTCTTATCAAAATCACCTAAGGGATAATTTTCAAAAACAATCATAACATATCACCCAGACACGTGATACTCACATGATCACCCACTCTCTAACCATACTTTATTGCATGATATTTTTATAATAATCCTAAACATCCTCAAGAACCACAATTAAATCAATACATTATGGAATCTTAAATATCATATCCTCAAATTCTACCATTGATACCAAATCACCACATGAAATTTACATCACAAATTCCTAAGGCATCACCAAGCTTATACCAGATCCTTGGTATCACCTCTCATGCATTTACCCCATTAGAAAGACTTTTCCCCATTCTTCTAATCTATAAAGAATTCAAGAGTTTGGTCCAATATATCCCTTGGTATAACCTCACATCCATCACTCTACTCAATAATATCTTAAGCCGCATCTCAAGGTAATTTGGCTCTCCCATCTAGAAAACTATATCTCTTGAAGATGACCTCTCAAAGGTCATATCATTCCTCATGCATCGGGAATAAAATGAAAAATCATGTGCCAAAACAATAACTCTTGGGTTCTCACATATATGAATCAAGAATAATATTCCATGTCATCATCCTACTAGGGAAATAATCCCTACTAGGAATATACTAACAAAAATAAAATATTGAGGACAAGAATCTCATCTAAATATTTATATATATATATATATGTATGATGAAACCATAATATGATCTATATCGATTAAAACCATTAAATTATGATTTGGGTAATTATAATTCCACCAAGAAGATATATCGGAAACATAGAATATTGGTTATTGTTAACACATTAAATAACCCAGACTTATTTACTTTATAGAACTAGTATAATAATTATCCATAATGGGGTGTTCATGAAGTAATAAAATTATTTCACTAACCTACTATGGGTCACTATACATTCTCAAATGGAGGATTTTCATAGATTTTATCAGGTAGAATATATCCATATATTTTATATCACCTATCATTGTAACGAAAATATTATTTTCCAAATTAATAAAATATCACCAAAAAGTTTGTATAGGAAATCACCATATAAGTTTTTATTGACACTTTAAAAAGTTACCAACCTTATTATATATGATATAATTCACACACAAGGATATGAATTTCAGGTGATTCATGCATTCCATGAATGATCCTTGTACATGAACCTCTTTCAAATAGTACATGACACAAAAATTCATAAAACCTAAATCAAAAAACCATGTGCATCACATAAGATGAAATCATACAACTATTAATGTGAAAAACAAAAATAATAGTTTCATATCATTGGTAACATGGAATTACTATCATAAAAGATGATCATGATGCACCAATATAAGGTCCATAAAAATCTCAAACACATTCCTAAATCACTTGTGTAACATCTCACATACTAGTAAGAGAAAATAAAAAGAAATTATTCCAGTTTGTAACATCCCAACAACATGATACCACTTATTGGTGTCCCAACAGGTGTCAAAACATGACCTTAGGTGATCCTCCTCACACACCATATGTTTGTGACTATAACTGGGGGTCTATTTTTTTATTATGGGGAGACTATACCCCTATATAAAACTGCGAAATAATAGAAAAATAACAAAACATAATTCATAATAGTAATAAATAATTGTATTGGGAATAAATAACAAAAATCATATTATATTGAACTAAATGTGTTTTATATAGTCATATAAACTCATGGCCATACCAACATACATGAAATGATCACCACTATGTTGATAAAAATATATATTAAGAAATAAAAATAGAATCTGCTATGATTCTTTACTATCATGCCTAGGCCACACCTAATCTTGTTCTTCAATCCCTATCTGAGACATCTCACTCAATAATGAAACATTGGGACTTGGACCTACCTAAACCTATGTTAATTGAGATCTTCTTAGTTACCCAAGTGTCATGCCCACCCGTTCTGGGTATTATTATCAGTCAGTAGGGAACCATCAACGGGGTCTGATACATGATCTGTAAATATTTTTTATTCACATGTTATATTTTCATAATAAATAAACCAATAAACTAAAAAAGAATAAAAAATAATAACCCCTGGTCATTGTGTGTTAACATAAAACCTGAAATCGACAATACATGCTTTATCCAGTGATGGATATACTAAACATGACACATATCATTGGGGGATACAATCCCTACCTTACGATATCATAAACATTACTATAAAAAAGTTATAGCCCCTAGATCCTTGGAACTATTCAAGGAATCTCATAGTATCATATCAATATCAGGTCATAAGCATCATTATCCTTCCCATATCATAAGGATAATATGATCATAGGGACGTAATTCCCAACATCCCACCATCACCAAATTTATATGGATATGAGGGGGATAATCCTTGTAATCACATAATAATAAATCATCTAAAGATCCTATGAGGATACTCACTGAAATCCTATCATCTACACACATTTTCAGAACATTGTGAGGTAATCTATGGATTCCATTTATCACTAAACATACATGAATTTTGTTGGGGTAATCCATATAATCCCATTATCACTAAAATCCATAGAATACTAGGGTTTTAAATCCTTGAATCCCAAAACCATCCAACATATCTTCATTCTATGGAGGTTATCCCAAGAATACAATCATCATAATCCATATCTGAATCCTTAGAATGTAATACACGGTATCCTTTCACAATTTATTTAGGTCCTGTATTATAACATCCTCGAATCTTGAAACCTAGTTTCATGATAAGTTAATATATTTTTATAAGACACAGGGGATCCCACCACTCAAGAAAAATCAATTTAGCATCAATGGAAAAATAACTATGCACATGAATTTCAAATTACATTAGAAATTAAAAAACATAGAATTAAAAAAATTCATGCATTCTTGAAATTTTTCGAATAATCTTTCATTATATCCTGGGTAATTAAAACCCAATAAAGGGTGATATCATATGATTTATAAGGGTTGAATACAACGGAATCTATTATAAATAAAAAAAGGAACTATCAAAATATTAGAGTGGATAAGAAGAACATGTGACATTAAATGAACATCATGAGTTCAAATTAAATCCTTGAATAATATCAACATAATAATCACATGGGTAATGAATACTATTTTCTCAATAAATTAAATGAAAAAATCATAAAATTCATGAACGTTCCATGAAGGCCTCATCCAGGTTTTCCAAAATATTATCCTATATCATTCTTAAAAAATACATCATTCTTAATTTATGGGTATTTCAAAACTAAATACCCATCAAATATGGCCACCTTTTTTATCATTAGACTTATCATTGAATTGAGGGGATCCCTATAACTGAGCCCCACCCATCATTAGAATTTCCTATGAATTTTTCATATATTTAATTACAAATACTATTCATTGTTAAAATTATTTATAATTAATTAATTAAATATATTTAATCTAGAATAAGATGCATCAATATTACCATAGTAAATGAAATAGCTAACTTAATAAGATTCCATCAACAAATAGGATATATAGAAATCATATACAATTGAAAAATCATAAAATTAGTATAAATTATTCTAAATTCATTGATTATATTAAAAAAATATTCACACAAAGGAGAAAAATAATTTATAATGAAAAATAAAGAGTTATAATTGACATGATCATAAGAAGGGGAATAATCTCAAAATAAGGTACAATCCATTATCCTTAATGAATTATAGTATAAATTGGTTCATTATAAATTAAGGTTTTATAAAAAAAACTATCAATTTTAAAAGAAAATATATGCAATTCATTAAAAATAATTTACTTGTATCTTTATATAGGAATGCATGTATAAATCATTTTTTAAAATTATTTTCATTATGTTAAGAAAATTAAACCAATTTTTTATATAAATCAAAATAAAAATTAAAGAAATATTGATCGAAATAGTTTATTTTAACATAACCATATAAAATAATATAGGAATATTTATGACATATAATGTATAAATTGTGGGAAATGGTCGTAAATTTTTATACATTAAAAACCAATTTTATTGTACTTTTGTAAATATTGAAAATAACCCATATTTAATTATTGAAAAGAATCTTTATTAGAATTTGTAAAAATTGTAAAATAAATATTATTTTTAATTAACTATATTTTCCTTTGAAACATAAATAATAAAATTCCTCAATAATTTAAAATAACATCTATATGGAAGAAAAAGAGTTGGAAGGAAAACATTAAAATAATATTTTTAAAAGGAAGTCCCTTACATGTGACTTGTTGGTTTATAATCCAAAAAGATAAAAGGTACAATGTAAAAATTTATAAAGAAAAATAAACATATGTTATTAAAATATATGTGGTTTAAGAGGTTTTGATAATATAATTTCCCCAAGTAAATATGAAATTAAAAATTCCAAAATAAAATGAGATTATTAAAAAAATCCATTCTGAATTTAATAAATTTTGAATCCAAAAAAACTTATGTAAACATGAAGTGGAAATTTAAATACCATTAGTGAAGAGTAATTAAAGAAATAACAAGAAACATTGGTAGTATATACACTGAATAATTGATATTTTTTGTATAATACAAATATTCCTCATTGAAGTCGTAACAAGACAATATTACCCTTACCTCAAATCTAACTTGTTTTTAAAGTGCTTTTAACAAATTATATAATAAATTTAAATTTATTAAACGTCTATTATAGAACCTTATTCATAAATATAATATCAGATATAATTCACTTATTACATGTTATCAATTTTTATTAATAATTCTTTATTAAAATCTCTATTTCGGGAGATGAGGGTTTCATTTTTCTTACATGTTTGATTTCGGTGGTTGTGGTCCACATATAGTGACAATTGTTTCATAATATCTAGAATATTAATCATGATATTAATATAAAATAAACTAATTAAGTTCATATTTATAATCATCTGTAAAATGTGTACTTGAAAAATGAATTACATCACTTTGTGGAGGTTTTAGTGCACACGTGTGAACAAGCGATGTTGTCTTGTTTAAATGAGTGGAAGGGTGAGATGGTAAAAGAAATATTTTATTTATAAAATCATAATTATGTCCAAAATGTCATATAAATTCCTTATGTCTATATATATAATCATACATGTAAAATAGTGATGAAAAAAAATTACACTACTACGTGGAGACGGTAGGTTGTACGTGCATAGTAGTAATTTTTCATTTTACGTAGGATTGAAACGATATGGAAAATAGTTTTCTCATAATCTTAAAAAGATATATATATATATATAATTATTATAATTTTGTTATTATTTTATTATAGGTAAAACATATTTATATGAATAATAATAAAAAATAATCTTTGAATGATTTTGTAAAGATTACTACCTCTTTATTGAGAGACCTCCATTGTCTTACACATAAAACCTTCATAGAATAGACTTAGGAGAAGGCTATAAGTTCATGAATGAATTGAATACATAAATATTTATAATAGGGTATCTATTTTCTTATATATAGTAATAAATCATTTATAATAATATAGAAGTAGAAGATCCCTTCTATATGTGAGGGAATGGACAAACTAAAATTTACTTATAAGATTGAATTATAATATATATCATAATCATGTCAGGTAGAATAAAATGGATATAATGTCAAATTTAATAAATTTTAAGCTCTAAATACGTTTATAAAAAAATGTATACCTGTTTATGATTATTTTTAATCATTATCTTTTAATTTAACCCCCTCATAAACCCTGTTTAACCTTAACCATGGTAAAAATTTTGTAGAATATTAGGGTAATAAATATACAAATAAGGTGAAAATCATCAAAAAATAGTACATGGATGTTATTTTAGAACATTTTACATCCCACTTTTATTCTATCAATATGTTTTTTATTTCTCCATCATTTAATAAAATATTTTTAATCGTAAAATATCATTGACGTCATTTTTCGGACTATTCATTTAATTTGACTTCAAATGAAGTTATGTAAAAATGAAATTAAAATATAAACACATTTAACATAATTTATAATTTATAATAATACTTATTATTTCTATAAATACCATAATTTTTCTAAAACTTCTTAATTTTATTACTTTTAGAGTTATTTAGCATGATTTTTCTACTATAGTCACAAACACTATATTGTTTTTTTGTAATCATTTAAGGTAATTATATAAGTAATAAAAAATAAAATATAATTATATCATGAATATAATTTAAATATGTTCAAAATAAACATTTATATTCATTTATAATTTTTTTATCCTAAAATAAAATATAATATTAAATATAATCAAGAATGTGTTATTAAGTATTTATCATTGTCTTAAGATAATATATATTTTATAATCAATGTAATGTTGATAAAAATTAAAAAAAATTATATAAGAAGTATTTAGTCAAAAAAACTCATCTATTATGATAATTGAAGGTTTACAGTGTTTTTAAGTTGTACCTCACATTTTTTACAACATTTTACCCTTACCTAGGTAACAAATATTTTCCACCATTTTTTTCATAATCAAAAAAATAAAAGTGTCCTATTAAAAAATTGAAATCTATAATTCCTATTATGGAATCCATTTTTATGGACTAAATTTTAATAATTGGATGAAATGATTTTTAATAAAAATTCAAAAAGCATAATGAAACCTAGTTTTTATGAAATTGTATTATTAAGCAAGAAAAAATGAACTTGTACAAAAATAAAATAAAATATTGATTAATATGGGATTATTTTGATTATGTTTAATAAAATTAATCATATGTTACTTCAAAATCAACAATATTTAATGATCCTTTTAAATTACTTTATTTAATGAAATTAAATGAAAAGTTTGAAAAATATATATTTTTCTTTATTTACTACAAAATCAAAATTTTCATAAAAATTACAAAAATTCATTCTAATACTATTATTAAATACTAATTTAAAAAATGATATCAATTTTATCAAACAAATTTTGAAATTGTTTAAAATTAATTATATTATCATCACAAAAGATGTGAAAAATGTCATTTTTTATGAAAAAGTTATTTTAAAGCATAAAAAGACTTTACTAAAAATTGACTAATTATTTATTTATCATTAATAAAAATATTTTAATTATGTAAATACTTATGAATATTTTTTATAATGTTTTTATTCCTATTCAGACCGCAAATTTAAGAGCTAGGTTATAAGGGTAACATTTGAATAATGATATTATAATAGTACTTCACTATTCATTTAAGTATTATATTGCATGTGATACACACAATCAAAAATAGTTTTTTTTAAATAAAATATAAAATAAAATATATGGGTATTATATTATCACATAATTACTGAAATTTTTTCCTCAAAAATTAATTTATTCTTTTTAAGTCTAAATATATTAAAACATGGTAATAAATGTAGATATTGATTTTATCATGATCTTATATTTATTGATAATTTCTAGGAAACTTATCATGTTTGAAACCACTCGAAATTATAAATCATAACATTATATTTGATAGAGTGTATGATGTGCATCACCGAGTGTGTAACAAAAAATAATATCCTAAGACACTATTATATATTTACTAATTTAAAAAAATTAAATACATGATATAACTTTTAGTGAACACAATATAAAGTTATATTTCAATAAACATAAGATTTAAATTCCAATATATCTTTTGTTACAAGTAATAGAGAACTTCCATGATAGCTTTCATTACCTAAAAGACCGAGTTTCACCATAAAATGATATATTATTAAAATAATAATATTTAATATATTATGATATAACCTAGACATTTTTATAGAGTTTATGTATAATATTAACTAACAAATAAAAAATTATGATTTATATACATATAAAATGAATTCATTTCTTACTAATTTATGAGAAATGAATATAAGATCTAATTGTATATAAAAAGAAATATTATTATTTTTATACCCCCAAAGGAGTTTTTTCCTAATAAACATAATTAACTATCATTATTTAATGAATTAAATGGAATATATATGTTATATATTCAATAAATTTTTTTTATATTCATCCATTTGGATTGATAGGATTAAGATTAGAACAAAATATATTTTACATAGAAAAACCTATATTTCTATAAAGGTGATTTTACCGCCATTTAATGATGAATACTTATTAGATCTGAATTTTGACATTTTTAAGATTTTATATTTCAAAATAATATTATTTTTCTAAATTTATTCCAAAAATTAGGTTAGGGTGAATTTTTAAAATTTTTGTAAAACATTTTATTTTTTAACAAATAGTTAAAAATACTGAATTTTAGTTCAAAACTATTTTCCAATCTAATTTATTTATAAGTATAAATTATACATTTAATTAGATTTAATGTTTAATTAAATCATAATTTTATAATTTAAAAAAAATATTAATTTTAATATATTTCACTTTAAAATTAATTTAAAAAATAGAAAACTTTCGAACTTTTTTACTTTGAAAACATGTATTCTCATCCCACCTACAGGATTATATTTAAATTAATTTACTACTATTATATTATTAGAATTTGGAAAAAGATATTCCATATTTTTAATGATAATTATCTACAATATCTAATAATTCTATGTTTTTTGACCAAAAATATTGGTGAATGTGATTAAAATCAATTACAACGATTATGGTTAAATTAAGCTTAATTATGGATTTATCCTTAACCATAAGTCCAAAAAACAACTTATAAAATTCTAAAAAAGATACTTAATGGCCATATATAGGCTTTATAATTTTTTAGATACAATTGGTTCCATTATTTGATCCTCTTTCAACATGAAAAACATGCATGGAATTCCTTTGTCGAGATATTACAAGAGTGCCACTCCTCCACTATAAAAGGCCATAACATCCCCCCATTCCTCACACCTCTCAAACCACATAGGTTCAGAAAATATCTACCCAAATAGTTTCCCAAATTCCATCCCCTATACTAGGAATCATTCCTTTTCGTAGATATCCTTCCATGGAATCCATTTGGTATAAACAGAAAGGAGTGCCAGCTTATTAAGGTAATGCTTTCCAATGATCACTTTTCTCTCATTTAATTCTCCACCACTACAAATATAATTCTTACATTTCCATAAAATAACACCAGTATCCTAAATATACTGTTATTGTTTTTAATTAACGGTCCATACTACACTACCACACTCTCCTATATAATGTTCAATGAACTACTGTTTATGTGTACTGTGAACTACCGCCTCACGAAACGATGATTGTTCATTCTTCCTTTACCACCTCTCATGGTGGTAATTATTGTCTAAAATATATTTATATATGTTATATATTATATTTAATATTTATTTATTATTATTATATTATTTTAAAACATATATCTTTGTAATTTTTATTTTCTGGAAAAATGATAACATCATTTTTGGAAGTGTGAACTACATCCCCTAAAGCGATTAAATTCATTCACGCGATACATGGAATGTATAAATGATAGTTTTAATTAAAAATATGGTTTGTAAACAAAATATATCAAAGATTAATGAAATAATTTCATTTCTAGAAATATAATATATACCATTTTCTTTATTACACCATCACACACTTAAAAACTGATAATGTTATTCGTGGATGTGTGGACTGCCACCTCCTCAACATGAGGTGATTCATTTTTCATCCAAATAATTATATATATAAGTATATATGATTATATAACATGTTATTTATGATATAATAATTATTATTTAAATATATGGTGTTACATATCTTTTTTATAATGATAATTGAGAAATGGGGATGTTTCTAATTTGTATGTACAGCCCACCATCTCCAAAATCATAACATTAATTCAACTTAATAACCATATTTAATGAATATTTTTAAAAGCATAATTTATTTATAAATATGATAATTATTGAATCATTATTATTCTCGAGATGTTATATAATTCCCCATTTGACCATAGTGACCTTTCAAATTCATTTTTTACACATAAACTGAATTGTTTCAAAAACACCTGTTGTAAAATTAATTTTTTAAGAAATTGTACACAATATGGTAATAACTGAAATATAATTAATTAAAAACATTACAAAGGTTATAAATAAATTATAAAAATAACATAATTCCATTATACATGAATTTAATAGATGTTCATCTAAATGGAAACTCAATGTAAAGGATTTTCATCTCTCTTTTTAACTCTTGTTAGATAAATGTAATGTTGCCCACTTACTTCTTTTATTTTCTGTATCTACTACCCATTTTTATATTTTATATCTTGAATTAATTTATCATAATTGTATTTAAATATTCAATTTAATATTATTCCTTTTGGAGGATTATTATTTAAAATGTTTCATAGAGGTATGGGACACTATAGAATGTTTAATGATTATTTTTTCCAACAATATCAATAATTATCTTTCAATGGTATTTCTATTCAAGGAAATTATATGACCATTTTTCTATAGAACCTTTAATTTTCCTCTCCTCAACTTATTCATGACCATTATCATGTATTAGTACCATTTTTTCCCTCATTTGTACAAAAAATTCTTTTGAAAATGTTTTTCATAAACCCTAACATTGTTTCTATCTTTAGTTCAAGAACCCAATTTCATATAGAAACCATGTTTCATTAAAAAATAAAAAACATTTTTAAAATGATTTTGTTATGGAATTTTAACCCATTTTTCTTTTCCCAGTGTTTTTAAAATAATCTTCTTATCTCTTTCCAAACAAGATATTTTCCTAACCTTTATCCATGCAAAAGGAATATTTTTTTGATATCATACGTCTTGTATGGATTTACCAACTATCATTTCTTTTATGGTTCCATTGATTTTCTAAAAGGTTATATTTTAAAGAAGTTTTTTTAAAATTTTAATTTAAAATAAATTTTTTCTCAAAGAAATTCCTCATAAAATAATATTTTCGTCAAGAATTTTTTTAAAATATATTATTGTGTTATTTTTATTCATCGACAACAAAAACACTTAATTTAAACTTTACTGGGGATTTGATGTATTGATACCATTTTTATTTATTAAATGGATTGTTTATTATTGATTTTTTCAATGATTTAATACACATTCACTTCCTTGAATCATTTTTTTCCTTAAAATATTCATTCTCCTATTATAATTATAGATTAAAATTCCCCATAATTATTCATTTCACGTATCATGTATATTACTATTTCCTAAACCATAGACCATTTCATATATGGTCTATACTTTGAAATTTATTTGATTACTTGGGGAAATATTGAAAATTATGTGTTCTTTATTCAATACAAATATTTGATAATTCATATCATTTATTCTAATTATTGGATATAAGGAATTCCTTGGATTGGTAATGATGGGTGGAGGCCAAACCTTATATAGATCTTCAATAAATTTATCGGTTCCCATAAGAAAAATATGTTTCACAAATTAAATGGGTTTTCATCTATATTTTAAAACCATATTTTTAAATCTCTTCATAGAATATGTTTTCATGTAACTTTGACATGATGTCCATTAGGAAAGCATTTCCCTCCATTAGTTTCAGTAATTATACATCAATTTGATTTTGCATCGATATATATATATATATATGGATACATTTCATTTTTAGTTTCTTGATTAAATGGTATGAGTTTTAGTTTCTTACCATTACATATTTTGTTTTCCTTATATGGTTATTTAAATTAAATGTGTTTCAATTTATTACCTTCTCTATTTATTTTAAATTATCTCTTTATTTGAATGGCATGTGTGGTCATTTGTTAATTCGCCAGATTTTTTAAACACATCCTTCTAATTTTTTTATTATTTCATATGTCTGTTATATTATTTACCATGAATTTATTATTATTCAAAATGATTTATTATTTATTCGGATATATTTTCCACCTACTGGTCATTTGAGCTCACCCTTATTATACTTATTTCCATTGGAATCCAAGAAGAATACAGTGAATGATATGTACAAATTTACTTGATAGATTATAGTTATCCTAGAATTTATTTATTTTGAATTAAGGGAAATAATTATATTGTAATTGGTGTATTCATTTAAAATAAGATTAATGTATGTATCTGGTTTACCAAGGATACTAAACACGTCAGTCCTTTGGGGATTTATTCCTTATAATAATGTCAATGTAATTGATAGTAGACACTT
The DNA here is from genome assembly GCA_963277665.1 of Viscum album. Lineage (NCBI taxonomy): Eukaryota > Viridiplantae > Streptophyta > Magnoliopsida > Santalales > Viscaceae > Viscum > Viscum album. Next base: position 1,334,408,656 of record OY728127.1, read on the forward strand.
TCTTTGGGCCTTTGGGGTTGTGTCTTTACAGTAGGTATCAAAGTATGTTTATTAGAAACCTTGGAAAGTAGATTTAGGAAAACAAAGGATAGAGAACATAACCCTAAGGTAGATTTTTTAGATGATTATAGAAGAAAATCCTATAATTTTGGTAAGGTAGAGATTATGTGGGTATTCTTATTTTAAATCCATTTCTAGATACTAAATGTGGATGTGGTTCAATAATAACTCTAATAAGGTGTTCCAGGCCTGACTTAGGGTAAACATGTACATGAAAACAAGCCTTACTATGCATCTAGTTCAAAACACAAGGGGATATTCCTAGGATAAATGACTTTTTCATTAAAAACCACTATAAAGTATTTAAATGGATAATGACAATGAATAATCACGGTTAATCCTAATGTATTTTTTATTTAAAAATATGTTTTCAAGATTTATATATCTTACAGATAATTATATGCTTTTCTTATTATGACTATTGTTTCTCTCACTATTCTTTCTAGTTTTAGTCAATGGTTTGAACTTGAAGGATTCAAGTTAAGAACAAACTTGAAGTACAAGGTTGTGAAAATGATAATCAAATTTATGTTTTTAAAGGAGTGAAGGTTATTATGTTCACATCAAATCATTTTTCCTAAAATATGATTCACAATGTTTACCTTTCCCAGCTCCCAGACACACCCAAGAAGAGAAGGATGGAGGTTTCTAAGAACTCGAGTGGTGGAAACTGTAAACAACAGAAGGCTCAATTTCTAACATGTGAGCAATTTGGAAGGATACACCCATTAAAATGTCTCAATAGATTATGGGAATACATTCTATGTTGGAAAAAAGGATATAAAAGAAAGGATTTGGAAGAAAAAATTAGGAGTATGATGGAATGAAGTGAAACACAACCTAAGGATGAATTTATGGTTCATATCCTTAAATGTGGGAAACCAGGGAATTACCCTAGTCAATGCCCACACATAAAGGATAAACTCTAAATCATAGAAGGATGTATATAGGAAATAAATTGATGAAATAGTTAATTATTGAGGATGTATTGAAAACCATAGTTAAGAGTCTATTTAATGATTAAATATCAAGGATGTCCATGATATTTATTTTGGAAATTATATTAATATGGATTGAGAAAAATACAACCTATATACCAGGTTAAAACCTATCAATTCAATAAAGGCTTCAAAGTCTATAACCAATGATCTAAGTATGATAAGGGTTTCAAAACATCCAATGAACTATGTAGTGTATAGGTTAATTTTTCATTATTTTTGTTTAAACAATTTGATGAATATATGTTAATGATTAACCAATTGTTTCACTTTTGGGGATTAGATATTAATTTACTAACCATATTTTTCTAGGAAGATATTTAAATACAAGTAGTTATACTTGTGACTCTTTAATATGACTTATAATCCATTAAATGTATATTTTCTTTCATTAGGCATAAAAAATAATTTTTTTCTGGGAATAAAATTTGGAATTGTAATTTGATCCAAGAAAACCCAAAAAATTAGGATTTTTCATGTGAAATATAAACCTATAAAACCAAAATATTTCATTATATTATTTTTTTTTAAAATTATTACCCAACAAAAAGAAAATTATATTTAATTTAAATGTTTTCATAATAGATTAATTTTTTTAACTGATAGTAAACTAAATCATCACAATTTTATGGATTTTAGACCCTAAAAATTCTATTTATCATTGACTTATTTCTAACTGATGACATCAATCACATCGAATAAATATTTACCGTTTTCTTCCAAGAACATATTTACACTTCCCACTAATTTTCTCGAACTTAGAAACATATTTACATGAGAGTCCATGTGACCTTCATACATACCATTATCTCTTCCCTATATGATGTTTTACGAACCCTTCTCATGATGTGAGATTTTAATATATTAAATATCAAACAATCAATTAATAATATCTATTTTAAATTAAAAGGACCCAATTTAATCAAGGGTGAAAGAATGTAAAACATTGAAATTATAAATTATATCTTTATATTCGATAGTGTGTATTCTACGCATCAAAAAATTTGTAACGCCTCAACCCTAGAAGCCACAAGTTGGTGCATTATTTTAATACATTGAAATGATTACAAGGAATCAATTCCCTAAAGACCAATCAGTTTAGCAGTCTTGAAAAATAGATTACATACATGAAAATTACATTAGACATTTGAAAATAAAACACAACATAAATGATCCTTTGAGAAATCCATTAATCGCCAAGATTAACCCTTCTTATCAATCCTAATACACTTCATGGAATCCTGGTAAAATGAAACATAAGAAATGGGTGAGCTCAAAAGATCAGTAAGGATAACAATATAGCAGAAACATTCCCAAATAAGCATAAACATTTTAGGAAATCTATAAGACTAAAACACAAGCCTTTTAAACATAAACATCATCATGATACTGAAATGATAAATCAAATAATCCCATTTACTTATTAAAATGGCTATTCTACTAGTTTAATAATCACATGTAATATCAATAGCCAATTTCATAATGATTGAATGAAAAATTCCAGGATTCATAACCACATAGTCAAGGCCTTGTGCCAAGATAACTAATAAGATTTTTTCAAGGAATTGTTCCCAAACACTAGTTTTTCACATGAGACCTACCGATGCATCGAGGATCTATAGCGGGTTTCACCTGTTACTTACTAAGTCTAATGCATTCCTCATAAGAATAGTTTTAAACATAATATAACCATTAATATTAAAACTAGAATACGAAATGAAAATACTTTATCCATAAAACATGAATGGTATAAAAATAACACATCTATATTCAAACATATCACAAAACCTTCAATACAATATGGAATATTTTTATTGTAATGAATCAACCTTGATCAAGAATATTATCATGTAAAGGATGTTGACATAGTTTAAAATGATCAATAAAAATAATTGAGAGAAATATCCCTTTTCATGAAATCATTTAAAAGTCACATAATTTATAAAGGAAGTAATTTAAAGTATAGTATTTAATCAAAGTTTCACATACCACATTGATACTTTTTAGAGGAATTAAAATTTTAAAACATTCATTTCTATATAAATAAATCCTTAAAACCATTTTGAAAATATGGACATTAATGAGAAAGGTTTTGAAGAATAAATATTTAACACATTTAAATTGATGTTTTTGTAAAAAAAGTTCCTTAAAAATAATCTCTTTGAAAACTCCTTTATGAAACATGTACATGGATAAAAAATATGTCGCAGTAGATACTTACATAAAAACAGCCTCGAATAATAAAGAGATTGTGAAATTAACACTTACCTTCATCTTTCCTTTGGTCGATGGTACGTTTACCATATTTTATAATGACCATAGTATGTTATTAAATTATTATAGAACCATATTAATATTTATTATATCATACATGATTCATTTATGATTTTATACTACCCATTTAATAATGGTTTCCATGTTAAATTAACATTTCGGGTAATAATCGCTTTCTTTATCATACGTGTTTTAACTTTTTATTCTTGATCGTATCATTTATATCATGATTTAAATACCTCCAGAATATAACACATGATTTATATATCATATATATTGAGAATATAAATATGTATAATATATAGATATATGAAATTGAAACCACCATTTATGGGGATGGTAGGTCGTACATATGCATAAACATTGTTTCCATTTTCATATATATCATATTGAACGAAACTAAGTGAATATGATGTATTTAAATACATATATATGTGTGTGTGTGTGTGTGTGTTTTCAGTAGCATTATTATGTCATATATTTCATACTTATTTATAATATCTATTTTTATAATCATCGTTGAATGGTGAATGTGGAAATTAATCTCATCGTGCCAGGGAGACAGTAATCCGTACATACGCACGAGCGATGATATCATTAAATTGATAGTGAAATCCTCTTTAATTGGATGTTATATCATATATACAGTATCATTAACATTTTATATTTATTATTTACATTAGTTATACTCATTGTTTTACCCATACAAATAATGAAGTGTTTGAATAACAAACTACACCACGACATGGAGACGGTAAGCCGTAGGTACACACGTATGGTGACATTATCATTTATAGGACTGATAGAATAATGAATAAGTTTGTACCATTTCTATAATAACATCACAATATATAGATGATACTGGAGTTAATATTTTATAAATGAAACTAAAAAGAAATAGGATGTGGAAGAAGAAAATAACTTGAAAGTGGTTATGAAATATTTACCTCTTCTTTGGGTTATTCCTTTTGATTTGATAAAAAGTGATACATAGGTTGGCTTTTATACCAAATTAAGGCCTTTAGGATGAAGGGAGGAATGTTTGGAGTATATTTGGGTAGGGTTTGGCCAATCCAAATGGCTCTGGAGGTGTGAAATTAAGAGAAGGGGAAGTTCCCTTTTATAAGAGAGGTGAGGGTCACTTTAGGAAAAGCTTGAAATATTATTTTATAATAAAATCATTTTCAGTTTATATTGTTTAAAAAATGATTTATTAGGAGGATAATGTGTGTATGGGTCTAAAACCTCTCAACTAATAGGTTTTATACAGGTTTAGGTTACCACATTAACCTTATCTTTTATATTTAACTCTTAGTTGAAAACTTTGACATTTACCATGCCTCTTTGTATTTTTATATTATATGGTCAATAAGCATACTATAACAAGACAAGAGAACCCCATGTGGTTCATTATTAATATATATAATGTTATCTATTTCTTTTGGCTGAACAATAGATATTTAGGAATATTATATCAATTAATAATATAGTATTTGTTCTAAAAACTAAATTGTGTCAATTTTGACACTATTTAGTATTTGGTTTTTGTGAAAATTAAAACAGTACGATTACATCTTAAAAATATTATTTAATCAACCCTAAAATGTCATATTAACCTAAAAAATTAGTTTAATTCATTAAAAGTCTCAAATTACATTTATTTGGATTTTTATAATATCAATTATTTTAATCTTTCATTAATAAGTAATTACTGCATCATCATTGTGTGATAAATAAATTAAATAATTTAATTTATAAAAATTATAAATACAATTCCATTAAGTAAGAAATTTTCTTATATTTCTATTGAATATTTATAGTCAAACTTATCTTAGGTATTACACTATTTTAAAAACTGTTTAGTTATTAAACTTTGTATTTAACTCTTTTAACTCTTCTTTAAATAAAATAATAATATTTGTCTTAGTCTTATCCATGTCGACCAAAAGGGTCATATGTTATTCATTAGTATATTATTGGTCTAATAATACTTACTCAGTACAATTAGGACATGTGTTAGGTTAATTATAATATCATTGTTACCCTAATTATCCTATTTACTATTAACCGTTGTAAATAAAAGTCAAAAGTTACTATTCACAAAAAATTATTTTCATCTTATTGAAAAAAAAATTTCTTACTGATATCAACTGTATCTCTTGGATTTTTGAAATTCAACTCCGAGAAGTGGTAAAATTATGTTTTATGCAAATTTGTAAATGCTCCTAGAAGATGGGTAAAAGACCGTAAAATGATCTATAAAATTTTATATATCAAAAAATATTATAAAATGACTCCTATAAATTACATTGAAAATATATAGGTATTATGTATATATTATGACCTAAAATAAATTAAAATAAAATAATTAATTATTTAAATAAAGTCAGTTTTGAATAATAATGTAGTGTTTGTCACTATTCATCAAAAGTTGACGGTTTTCAGAAAAATACCAAAAATTAATCTATGCTAATTTTGATATTCAGAATTCAAAAATGAAGTCTATTTTACCAAATTCAAAACATAAAAGTTGAATTTATTAATTTAAAATTATTTCTCATTTCCAAAACAAAAAAATTGATTTTTAAAAAGATAAAACCATCAAAAGATTGACATGTGTTTATGTCAAATTTGATTGTGAAATTTCTTATAATGAACTACATTGTATTAAATGATAAAAATATAATCTAATTATACATCAAAAAATATTCAAATTAATAATTTATCACTACAAATTATTTTGATACAAAAGCAGTTTTCTATTAAAAGATTGTATTTTTTACAATTCATGAAAATGTGAAATTTATCAGAAAAGTACAAAACATTTATGCAAACTAAATTTTTATGTCCCGATTCTAAAGATGAATTTAATTTAAATTAATATAATATATAAAAGTGTCAAATATTGGTTTTAAAAAGTGTTCTCCATTAAAAGGCTGTAAAATTTCATTTTTTATAAAAATACTTATTTTATACAAAAAAAAATTAATTTGTTCTTATATTATGTCTAAGAAACACATAATATGGATGTTAAAATTATATTGAGTATATAATATTCAAAATGCAGTTAATAGTAGTTGGGTTTGGTTTAGTGGTAAGCACCCTGTAATACTACATGAAAAATGGGGGTTCAAAACCCATTGGGCGCAGGTACTATAGTAGTACTGTAGCGGGTACTATAGCAGCGGCGGTACTGTTGATCGGCGGGTACTGTAGCGGCAGCAGGGCACTGTAGCGGCAGCAGGGCACTGTAGCGGTGGCGGGTACTGTAGCGGGTACTGTAGCAGCCGGGTTACTATTCACAGAATAGGAATTTGGCCAAAAAATTTGGGCCTACGGGCTATGTATTGGGCTACAAGCCCACTGGGCCTTCGGGCTATGTAATGGGTCTCCCTATACCCAGTTAAAGAGGTCTTTGCTTTTCTTTATTAATAAAAATGAGGCTTCGGCCCCAACCTTTTAAAAAAATGCAGTTAATAATATTCATAACTGTTTTTTAATGGTTAATTTAGTATGTTGTGGTGCACGTGAACTCAGTGTTGCGTGTAGCACAAGCTATAGAATTACTTTAATGAGATAACGTACAATGAAATCTTGGGGTGCTACATTCTCCCCTCTTTCAATAAATTGTTTCCTCGCAATTTGAAATTGTTCTTGAAAATAAACGGTTAAAAATAGAAAAATGTCTGTGGAAAACCCACATCGGAAATTGGGTTAATAAAATTTATTATTAGTAAGAGAGAAAGGGAATTCAAAAAGTCACCAACAAATTATGATCTCAATTAGGAAAACATTGGTGGAAATTAGAGACACATAATTAGAGGGAAAAATTAAATATTTATAGAGAGTGATTGAGGTTATCAATCACAAAAGAGTGTAAAATTGTGGGCCTCAAATTCATCAATCTAAGATGATGTAAAATATCATCAGTTAAAAAATAACATATGGTATTTGGATAACACATTTTTTGTTTTAATATCCCTTCCCTAAAGTTTAAGACTTATTTTATTCATATAATAAAGGGAATATATATATATACATATATACACACACTTGAAATGTAGAATTTCATCCTTTAACTAATTCCTACGACAAAATCATCTTTTACTCCAAAATATAATAGAATTCAAAAATATTCTATTTATCTTAATCGTATATTGTTAAAAAATTAATTTATATTCATTTGTCAGATAATTTAAAAAACTACAATATACAAACTGGGACATCACATAGGCTAGTGATAGTTGATGCTCCCTTCTAACCATTCAGTTGCATGATCAAGTCTCATGGATTTTCCAGATAGGATGGGTTGTCACCCAACCTCCAGGTTTTCCTTTTGATGACAATCCAAAAATAATCTCTAGAAATTATTTAACATTAACAATAGTATCTAATGTCAAACTTAATTGATTCCAACTTTTATACTTATCTAAAATAATTCTGTTCAAACTCAAAGTCAAAAATTTATAAGTAAGGTAAACACAATGAAGATCCTTTTTTCCATGTAATAACATGTGAATACCTTCATCATGTATTCTTTTAAAACATGCTAACACCATGAATTATCATATAACTGTATTTATTACATTCATTCCCCCTTATTCCTTATAGAATACTGGATATACTTCTTATATCTAAAATTGTTGTCAACTCAAACAATGATGGAATATACAAATCATTAATCAGTTTCAAGGAAGTCAATAATATCCAATATAATTTATTAAAATCAATCAGATCTTATTCCTAAATCACTACCTCAATATCAGAATCATGTTAAGGTTTATCTTTCTCTCAACTATATATTTTCTAAAAAAATTAACTTTCCATGGAGTCACATTACTCCACAAAATCTCAAAACCTTAATGAAATTTTATTGCAGTAAAATACTTATACACTCTATAATTATTATAACATTTACATCATTAATACAAAACTCAAATGAAAAAAAATTCATTAACAACATCATAAGAACTCGTGATCATTCCTCTTCATCTTTGGTAGTATCATAACTTGATTATTATCCAATAGCAGAATTGGGGGTATAATCTAATGATTTAGACATTAATTCTCATAGTGTCCCAACTCATTATAGATGAATCATTGTACATTTGAAACCTTTTTATTACCCATAAAATCACATACTTGGTGTCTTTTTTCTCTACATATATAAAAAACTACCATTCCCTTAAAGAATTTACCAAAGTGATTCTTTCCACATATATCACATATGGGAAAATCCTTCTTTCCCTCATTCACTTTATCTATTTTTATTTCTTCCATCCTTTTCTTCTTTGGATACCCTTCAAATCCATAGGACTTGAATAATTATTCACTTATCTTATTAACACATGATATTGTTTCTTCATATGATGATAATACGTGGGAGGCTATTTCCTTTCTAAATTTCAGCTTAATACCATGAAATATATGATCCTTCTTACTCTTTGGATCATGAGTATTACTGGAGTTCTTATTCCATATACTAGGGGCCAGTTCAAAACAATGGAATACACTAGGTTAGTTTATGAATGAAAATGCATACATCCAAACATGTAAACTACTTAATGTAAATTGAAAATATTATGCATATAATCTATAATCATAAAAAATGTTTTCTTTGAAGAGGTATATACTCTTAAATCCATCATAATGTCTTATAATGAAAATGTGAATAATCCTAAGAATATCCCTCAGGAGTGTCATAACCAAAAGTGCAGCAAGGTCTGTTGATGTGTACCAGGATACCTCGGGTCAAGCCTAAAACTCCTTGTCAGAGATTTCACTCCTAGGTACATATGTTCCAAAGCTGCCTCTACCTGTTCGTATCCAAATAGGGATGTATTTCATAGAAAATTAACAAAATATCTATATTACCAAAATTATAGGATGTTCTTCTATAATAATCCTCAAAATCAATCTTAGGGTAATGTTCTCTAATCTGAGTTTTTCTAAATCTAGTTTCCAAGGTTATTGCTAAACTTCCTCTAATACTAACTGTAATGCCTAAATCCTAGAAGCCCAGATTCGGTGCATTATTTTAATACATTGGAATGATTACAAGGAATCAAGTCCTAAAACACCGATCAGTTTAGCAGTCTTGGAAAATAGATTGCATTCATGAACATAACACTACACATTATAAAATAAAATAAAGCAGAAATGATCCTTTGAGAATGCCATTAATCCCCTATCTTAACCCTTATTATGAATCATAATACACTTCCTGGAATCCTTGGAAAATAAAACATAATTATGGGGGGAGCTCAAACACTTATTAAGGATAACAATATAGTATAAACTTTCACAAATAAGCATAAACATTTAAGGAAATGTATAAGAATAAATCGCAAGCCATTTAAACTTAATATTCATCATAATATGGAAATATTAAATCAAATAATTCCATTTACATATTCACATGGATATTATAATAGTTGAATAATCACATATAATATCAATTTCCATTTTAATAATGATAGAATGCATAATGCTAGACTTCATAACCACATAGTCATGGCCTTGTACCAATACTACAAATAAGATTTTTTCTAGGCATTATGCTAAGACGCTAGTTTGTCTCATTAGAACTACTGATGCATCATGGAGCTATAGCAGGCTCCACTTGTCACTTACTAAGTCCAATTCATTCCTCAAATGAAAAGGTTTAAATATAACATAAACATTCGTATTAAAACTAGCCTAAAAATGCAATACTTTATCCATAAACCATGAATGGTATAAAAATAACACTTCCATAGTCAAACATATCACAAAAACTTCAATAAAATATAGATTATTTGTATCATAATAAATAATCCTTGGTCAATAATAATATCTTATAAAGGATTTTGACATATTTTAAAATGATCAGTAAAAATCATTGAGAGAAATATCCATTTTTCTTGAAATCATGTAAAAGTCAGATAACCTATAATGGAAGCCATTTGAAAGGCAGTTTTGAATAAAAGTGTCTCATACCAATTTGAAACTTTTTAAAGGAATTAACATTTTAAAACATTCATGTCCATATAAATAATTACTTAAAACCATTTTGATAACATGGAGATTAATGAGAAAGGTTTTGAAGAATAAATCATAAAAACATTTAAATTAATGTTTTAGTAAAAAATTCCCTTTAAAATAATCCCTTTGAAAGCTTTTTTATGAATCATTTACATGTATAATAAATATGTCCTAGTAGATACTTACGTAAAAACAACCTTAGATAATAAATAGATTATGAAATTAACCCCAACCTAGCACTTTCCTTGGGTCAAGGGTACGTTTAAACTTCAATATAATGACTAATGTATACTATTAAATAATTCCAAAACCATATTCATATTTATTATGTCATAAATTATTCATTTATGAATATATAAAACATATTTAATAATGATATCCATGTTAGATTTACATTTCAGGTAATAATCGCTTTCTTTATCGTACGTGTTTTAACTTATTATTCTTGATCGTATCATTTAGATCACAATTTTCATACATCCAAAATATAACACATTATTTATATAACATATATATTTATAATAAAAATATGTATAATAGATAGATATATGAAATGGAAAACATCATTTATCGATACGGTAGACCGTACATACGCATAAACGCTGTTTTCGTTTTCATATCGTATTGAATGGAACTAAGTGAATAAGACATTTAAATACATATATATATATATATATATTTCAGTAGAATTATTATGTCATATATTTCATACTTATTAATAATATATATTTTATAATCATCGTTGAATGGTGAATGTGTAAATGAATCTCATCGCGTCGTGGAGACGGTAATCCTTACGTATGCACGAGAAACAATATCATTGTATTGACTGTGAAATCATTTGTAATTGGATGGTATATCATTTATACATAATTATTAACATTTTACATTTATTATTTACATTATTTATACTCATTATTATTTTAATAGCCCGAGATTTTATGAAAAATATACTTTTAATTTCATTAATGTCTTGTGTTGTATGCTACAACAAGATTACCTTGCGCTATACGCAACACCGTATTAGCTTGCAGTATACGCAACACTATTCTTGGATCGTGTTACACACAGTTTTGATAATAGTTATTCTACGAAACATTGAGTATATATATATATATATTCAATGTATAAATTAAATATGGTTTTATTATTATATACGAAACAACGAAGGATTATTTCACCGCACACAACCGTGACTTGGCTTGCATTACACGCAATTGTGACCTTCCTCGATAGAGTGTGTTGTACGCAATACTGGGTTTTACTAAACAATGATATATTATTATAATATTGTTATTAACTAGACATTATGAATAGGTTTAACTAAATTTTGAATTTTATAACATTATTATTCATCTTACACATTTCTAGAACATGGTAGAATAACAAAATAAATTTTTCGGGTAAAATAAGTATTTTTAAAAAAATGCTGTTTTGCCGCCTTTTGATGGCGCACCCACTTTAAATATAGTTTATGACATGTCTATAAGTTTAATTTTACAAAATAAAATTCTTCTTTTTAATCAGGATATAAAAATTTACATTAGATAAAGTTTTGATATTTTTCCGATAACTTTCATATTTTAATGAATAGTAAAAACACGCTATATTTTAATTAAAAACAACTTTTTTTCATCGTAATATCTTATGTGGTTAAATTATAATATTTAATGGTTTTAAAGTATAAATAGAATATATATTTTTACCATATAATATAATGTATTTCATTATCATTGATTTTACCTTGAATTCGTAGGTTAAATCAATTCAATCTTTTGCAATGTTTTAAAGAAAAACCCGTTTTCTTTCAACAACGGGATTAATTTTAATTTAATTTCTGCATATTTTGTGTATTGAATTTGTAAAAATGGATTCCATATTTGGAATCAGTGGGTCCAAATTATGTTAATAAGCTACTTTTTATTTTTGGGCCTTGTGAATAGTAACTACGGTAAATTTTATTTACTATAGTTAAAGGTAAATCGGGTAATTAAGGGTAAATATAAGATTATAAAATTACCCTAACACTTGTAAAAATCCTATTGGATGGATAAACGTAGACCTATATAACCTAAGGGTCTGATTAGATTCATTTTATGGACTTTTGTCCATGAAAATAATTTAATTATTATTAAAACCAAAGAATGTGACAACATGTCACTTTCTTAAATCTTATAAGTATAATAATTTTAATTTAGTGATAAACTTCATGAAACTTCGAACATGAATATTCTCCAGAAATCTAATACAATTATCTACATCATAGAAATTTATTTAGAATTTTTAGGGATTAAATAATTATCATTTATTATGACACAAAGATGATGTAGTAATTGTTTTATTAATGAAATATTGACATAATTGATGTTATAAATGCCCAAATAAATGTAATTTGAGACTTTTTATGACATAAATTAATTTTCTAGGTTCCTATGACATCTTATTGTTGATATAAGTAACTTCTTTTGAACTTATCATTCTGTTATGAATTTCATAAAAATCATCTACTAAATAGTGTCAAAATTGACATAAATTAGTTTTTAAAACAAATATTATATTATTAATTGTTATTTAATTCCTAAAAACTACGGTTCTGCCAAATGACTTAGATAAGGATATATATATTAATAATAAACAACTTGGGGTTATTTTGGCTTGTTATGGTATGTTTATTAACCATATAGTGTAAAAAAACAAAAAGACACTGTAATCGTTAAATTATTTAACATAGATTTAAATCTAATTGATAAGGTTAAAATAATAACCTAAACTTGTCTAAATCCTATTGGATGAGAGGAGTTCAACCGATACCCACTTTATCTTCTAAATAAGACCCGTTGGAACCATTATAAACCGAATTTGTCCTTAATATAAAATAATATTTTGAGATTTTCCTAAGGTGCCCCACTCCTCCCTTATAAAAGGGCACCTCCTCCCTCTCCTCCTCACAAAAATTTGAGCATTCAATCTCGGACCACCCCTGCCAAAATATCTTCTCAACTTCCCTAGTATCATCCTAGAGGTCCTGGTCTTCTTCAAATACCATCCTTCGTTCTTTAAGTGGAGGTTAAGTGAAGGCGCGTCAAAAAGAGGTAATATTCATTACCGATCTTTTTCAATTTCTTTCTTCTTCAAATTATTCTTCTTATTTAGTTGTTTCATGATAAAGTAATAACATCAGTATTTATTATATACTGATATGTTGTTATAAATATGAAACAAATCTAATTAACCTTCTATCCATCCTACGGAAAAAGGAAATCATCGCGCGTGCGTACGTACGAAATACCGTCTCCACGCCGTGGTGTAATCTATTTTCTGCCACCACCTTAATTGGATGGTTATAATGGTGTAATGAGTGACTATATATGATTATTATAAAGTGATATTGATACTTAAATAGTATACATACACTTAAACACAATTCCACAACCATGGGAACGATATCATCGCTCGTGCGTACGTACGGACTACCGTCTCCACGACGCGATGAGATTCATTATCCATGTTAACCATTCCAGAATGATTATAAAGTATATATAATGAATATTAATGAAATATATGACATGGTAAATCTACTGGATTTATGTATATATATATTTCATCTACTTACTTCCATTCAAGACAATAAGGAAAGGAAAACAACGTTCATGCGTATGTACAGACTACCATCTCCATGAACGGTGTGTTTCATTTCATTTATCTATCTATTATATATATATATACTGAATATATATGATATATAAATCATATTTTATATTCTGGAAGTAAGTAAATCATGATATAAGTAATAATAATGTCATGAACAACAAGTCCAAACACCTACGATAAATGAAACGATTTTTACCCAAAACGCTTCTTTAACATGGAATTTACAAAAGAACTGGTAATATAAAGTTATAAGTGAACCATATATGATATAATAACAATGAATATGATTCTTTAATAAGTTAATGACATTATTTAAATCATTATACAGGAGGTTCAGATACATACAAAGCATATCTGACATAAGGTAAGGGAAATATCACAATCTCATTTTTATCCAAGATTGTTTATACATTGGTATTTATTGGGATGTATTTTATCATCCAAATCCATGTTTCATCAATATGTAATGTTATTTCCATACACCTACAATTATTTAAATCCAATTTTACCCTTCGGTGAGTTTTTTAGTAAATGATATGAAAGGAATCTTTTGTCATTTTTCGTACGAGGTACTTTTTGACTTTTCCGACAAAAGTACGGGAAGAATGTTTTTTTTAACTTATACGACATGAATGGATTTTTAAAAAAATTATTTCCAAGATGCTTACTTTACAAGTTTTCAAGTATATTTTTAATCAACTTCTTTTAGTTTAAAATAGTATGACATGTTAAGAAAGGAAAAGTGTTTTTGAAGCAGAAAGGATATTTTCCTCAAGAATAGAGTTCAAGTGTTTTATCAAAATTATTTTCCATCTAAGATATTATAGGGTTCTGTTTATATCCTTATTATTACATTGATTTGATTATGTTGTGATGGAATTATTTTTATGAATTCCTTTATCTTATATGAATTGTTTGATGATGTCACGATGTTTAAGATTCCCATTTTTATTACATGGGTTATGCAATGATGTATGGTTTATGATTTTGTGGCACACATAAGAATGGTATCATTATGAGATGGGTGGGACCTATATCTCCCTCCAATTCATTGGGTAAAGATTTTATCTCTCATGAGATAGACATGGCTGGAACGGTAGGTTATACTGGTTCAGTGAGGCAGGACTGAAACGAGGGTAACTCGGTTCAGAAATGGACTTTGTCCACTAAGATAGTCTTGGAAATGAGTCTTGACTAATAAGAAATGATTCTCTATGATTATGTGTGTATGCCACAAAGTTTCATGTTTTATGTTATGATTATTGGTATTTCATTTCACTACTATGATTTATCCCATGTTATGAAATTATGCTCTCTTTTTCAGGTTAAGATTTCCAAAATGTTATGTTCATATGAAAATGATGTGACCGATATTTCTTTTGTTTACCCTTACTGAGAATTTGAGCTCACCCTTTTATGTTTTCTTTTCCCCGTGATATAAAGAAAGGTTTTAGGTAAAAAATGGATGATCTTTATGGGAGATGATTAAGATCTTTCACCATGATTAGAAGATTATATTTCGAGTTTCCAAAGACACTAAACTATTACGATCATTATGTGTGTGTTTTTTGTTATGTACTAAGAATTCCGAAAAAGTAATGTAATGTCCATGTACATCAGGCTTCAGGTCTCTACAGTTGGTATTAGAGGAAAAGTTTAATCAACCTTTGGGAACTAGGATGCGAAAACGTTAGTAAGATCCCTGGAGATATTTCTAAGGTATGTCTATGGATGTCCCTAAGGATAAGTATACGTATAGGATACAGTCTTAGAACTACGGTAACGATCATAGAATTTAACCTAATATGTTAGATATTGAGGATACTCCCCCTTTATTATGTTGTTTTCCCAAGCGTGATTTTTGCCTCTCACACTATTCTTTTTGGGTTTTAGAAAATGGCTGGAAACAAGATGATTCACGATAATGGAGGATATGATGGACAATGGAATGATATTCTTCAAGGGAAACCAAATGAAATGGGATTTGGAAGTCCAAACATCATTATTATGTCGAATCAGCAATCTCATAATATGATCAATAAAGTAAAATTTGGTAGGTTTCCTGACTCGGCTAATAAAAGAAAGATGGAATTTCATGATGATCATAGAGGAAAGAAAGTTCAATTTCCCCTATGTAAATCATGTGGGAAGATGCATCAAGGAGAATGTTTCAAAGGAACTGGAAGATGATTTGGGTGTGGAAAAGAAGGACACAAAGCCAGTAAGTGCAAAGGAAAAGGTTCAGTTAACACCAGGGATGAGGATAATGGTATTGCTACGACATCAACAATGGTTAAATGTTTTAAATGTGGAATGTACGGGCATTATGAAAACCAATGCTCTAACGGAAAGTCTCATGAAGAGAATCAGTATGGTCATATGGGTAGTATTTATGTTGATGATGATAAATAGACTACAAATGATATGTGAGATGAAAGAATTGTTGAAGCTCGGTCAATGGTTTAAAAATGTAGTGGAATGATTACATGTTTATCATGTGTAATGTTGTATAAGTAATCTGATGGTACTATAGAATAAAGAGACATCTATGGATTATTATACTATTGTATTTCCTTGAGTTTTGAAAGTGTATGATTAATGGTACCAGTATCCATGAAAGGTTATTCAAATATTTTTGGAATGTAGATGATATGTGCATAATGAAGGGATAAAGAGAAAATTAAATGTTTGATAGTATTCCTGAGATCATGACTAATATAAAGAGAAGGTTATATCAAGGTTTGAGTATATAGAATTTTTGGATTTTGGTATGTGGAAAGAGTTAACTTTTGACAGCATTCATGTTTTCACTAAGGTTTAATGGGTATTCATTTTTCAAGAGAATACATCATTAAGGTATTCACATGATTGGAATGTGACTAACAAGATATATGGGGGATAAATGATGGTATTCAAATTCTTGGTTGATGACATTTCAAGATATCGTTTTCTTTATACTATGATCTTGGACCGAAGTATTTTAGATAATCCAAAATATTGGAATGGATTATGTTGGACATAAGTTAGGATAGAACTTTTTCGATATTATTGATGGGATTTTATAGTAATATAGCTTTAGAAAAAGGAAAACCTGCTGAACGGGCAACAACCCATCGCGTCGGACAAGGCTGTGGGAATCGAACCCACAACCGAAGTGCGACTGGCCTTTATCGCCTACCACTGGCCCACAAGAAGTCCCTGTTTAGTAGAAACTAGTTTTATTTTATTACGCGGTATGATATATGAAGTATAAGTTCATTTTTGGAATCGTATACGATTAACCTCACCATAGACGGACTTATGTATATTTGATAACTTTTGCTAACCTTTTGTTTGAAACAGATGGAATGACCCATCATTTTATCTCATGATCTATTAACACTTCATGAATAACAACATAAAATTCATTTCTTTAAGAGATGAAGTGGAAATTGTTCAAAGCACGAACAACAGTGAAATTGTACCAAAATCATGTAAGTATTTCTTTTAATTCACCAACCTTAGGGAAATGATCTTGAAAACCAAAAATGTTGTCCTAGTGCCCTTATATCTGATTAATCAGATGGTACCTTAGATCATCGCAAATTTATGGCTTTGTGATTGATGGATTTTCCATAGCCATGTTCTCTACCACTCTCCATCAGAACGTGATGGTTAGATTTTTCTTCCATATCCATATTTTCACCTGTGTTCTCTTATGTGGAAACCTAGTGATGAGTTAATTTGGGTAACCATTACGTTTCATACTTTTGTTTTTAAATATTGGTTTTGGTATTCCTTTTTACGATGTGGGTTTCTATTAAAGAAACTTTTGAATAGTAAACCATTTATAACCCCGACGAATTTCGAGGGAGAAATTAATTTTAAGGGGGGTAGAATGTAACAGCCTGAGATTTTATCAAAAATATTCTTTTAATTTCATTAATATCTTGTGTTGTATGCTACAACAAGATTACCTTGCGCTATACGCAACACCATATTAGCTTTCAGTATACACAGCCCTATTCTTGGATCGTGTTACACACAATTTTGATAATAGTTATTCTACGCAACATTGAGTATATATATATGTATATATTCAATGTATAAATGAAATTTGGTTTGATTATGATATACGAAACAACGAAGGATTATTTCACAGCACGCAACCCTGACTTGGCTTGCATTACACGCAATCGCGACCTTCCTCGATAGCGTGTGTTGTACGCAATACCGGGTTTTACTAAACAACGATATATTATTATAATATTGTTATTAACTAGACATTATGAATAGTGTTAACTAAATTTTGAATTTTATAACATTATTATTCATCTTACTCATTTCTAGAACATGGTATAATAACAAAATAAAGTTTTCGGGTAAAATAAGTATTTTTCAAAAAAATGTAGTTTTGCCGCCTTTTGATGGAGCACCCACTTTAAATCTATTTTTTGACATGTTTATAAGTTCAATTTTACAAAATAAAATTCTTCTTTTGAATCAAGATATAAAAATTTACATTAGATAAAGTTTTGATATTTTTTCGATAACTTTCATATTTTAATGAATAGTAAAAACACGCTATATTTTAATTAAAAACAACTTTTTTTCATCGTAATATCATATGTGGTTAAATTATAATATTTAATGGTTTTAAAGTATAAATAGAATATATTTTTACCATATAATATAATGTATGTTATTAGAATTGATTTTACCTTGAATTCGTAGGTTAAATCTATTCAATCTTTTGCAATGTTTTAAAGAAAAACCCGTTTTCTTTCGACAACGGGATTAATTTTAATTTAATTTCTACATCTTTTGTGTATTTAATTTGGAAAAATTGATTCCATATTTGGAATCAGTGGGTCCAAATTTTGTTAATAAGCTACTTTTTATTTTTGGGCATTGTGAATAGTAACTACGGTAAATTTTATTTACTATAGTTAAAGGTAATCGGGTAATTAAGGGTAAATATAAGATTATAAAATTACCCTAACACTTGGAAAAATCCTATTGGATGGATAAAAGTGGACCCATATAACCTAACGGTCGGATTAGATTCATTTTATGGACTTTTTTCCATGAAATTAATTTAATTATTATTAAAACCAAAGAATGTGACAACATGTCACTTTCTTAAATCTTATAAGTATAATAATTTTAATTTAGTTATAAACTTCATGAAACTTCAAACATGAATAGTCTCCAGAAATCTAATACAATTATCTACATCATAGGAATTTATTTATAATTTTTAGGGATTAAATAATTATCATTTATTATGACACAAAGATGATGTAGTAATTGTTTTATTAATGAAATATTGACATAATTGATGTTATAAATGCCTAAAATAATGTAATTTGAGACTTTTTATGACTTACATTAATTTTCTAGGTTACTATGACATGTTATTGTTGATATAAGTAACTTGGTTCGAACTTATCATTCTTTTATTAATTTCATAAAAGTCATCTACCAAATAGTGTCAAAATTGACATAAATTAGTTTTTAAAACAAATATTATATTATTAATTGTTATTTAATTCCTAAAAATCTAAGGTTCGGCCAAATGACTTAGATAAGGATTGATATATTAATAATAAACAACTTGGGGTTATTTTGGCTTGTTATGGTATGTTTATTAACCATATAGTGTAAAAAAAAGACACTGTAAAAGTTAAATTATTTAACTTAGATTTAAATCTAATTGATAAGGTTAAAATAATAACCTAAACTTGTCTAAATCCTATTGTATTATAGTATTTCGACCCATACCCACTTTATCTTCAAAATAAGACCCTTTGGAACCATTATAAACCGAATTTGACCTTAATATAAAAATAATATTTTGAGATTTTCCTAAGGTGCCCCTCTCCTCCTTTATAAAAGGGCACCTCCTCCCTCTCATCCTCACAACAATTTGAGAATTAAATCTCGGCCCACCCCTGCCAAAATATCTTCTCAACTTCCCTAGTATCATCCTAGAGGTCCTGGTCTTCTTCAAATACCATCCTATGTTCTTTAAGTGGAGGTTAAGTGAAGGTGCGTCAAAAAGAGGTAATATCCATTACCGATCTTTTTCAATTTCTTTCTTCTTAAACTTCTTCTTCTTTAGTTGTTTCATGATAAAGTAATAACATCAGTATTTATTATATACTGATATGTTGTTATAAATATGAAACAACTCTAATTAACCTTCTATCCATCCTACGGAAAACGGAAATCACCGCGCGTGCGTACGTACGGAATACCGTCTCCACGCTGTGGTGTAATCTATTTTCCGCCACCACCTTAATTGGATGGGTATAATGGTGTAATAAGTAAATATATATGATTATTATAAAGTGATATTTATACTGAAATAGTATACATACACTTCAACACAATTCCACGACCATGGGAACGATATCATCGCTCGTGCGTACGTACGGACTACCGTCTCCACGACGCGATGAGATTCATTATCCATGTTAACCATTATAGAATGATTATAAAGTATATATAATGAATATTAATGAAATATATGACATGGTAAATCTACTGGATTTATGTATATATATATTTCATCTACTTACTTCCATTCAAGACAATAAGGAAAGGAAAACAGCGTTCATGCGTAAGTACGGACTACCGTCTCCATGAACGGTGTGTTTCATTTCATTTATCTATCTATTATATATATATATACTGAATATATATGATATATAAATCATATTTTATATTCTCTAAGTAAGTAAATAATGATATAAGTAATAATAATGTCATGAACAACAAGTCCAAACACCTACGATAAATGAAACGATTTTTACCCAAAATGCTTCTTTAACATGGAATTTACAAAAGAACGGGTAATATAAAGTCATAAGTGAACCATATATGACATCATAACAATGAATATGATTCTGTAATAAGTTAATGACATTATTTAAATCATTATACAAGAGGTTCGGATACGTACAAAGCATATCGGACATAAGGTAATGGAAATATCACAATCTCATTTTTATCTGAGATTGTTTATACATTGGTATTTACTGGGGTGTATTTTATCATCCACGTCCATGTTTCATCAATATGTAATGTTATTTCCATCCACCTACAATTATTTAAATCCAATTTTACCCTTCGGTGAGTTTTTTAGTAAAAGATTTGAAAGGAATCTTTTGTCATTTTTCATACGAGGTACTTTTTAACTCTTCTGACAAAACTACGGGAAGAATGTTTTTTTAACTTATACGACATGAATGGATTTTTAAAAAAATTATTTCCAAGATGCTTACTTTACAAGTTTTCACGTTTATTTTTAATCAACTTCTTTTAGTTTAAAATAGTATGACATGTTAAGAAAGGAAAAGTGTTTTTGAAGCAGAAAGGATATTTTCCTCAAGAATAGAGTTCAAGTGTTTTATCAAAATTATTTTCCATCTAAGATAATATAGGGTTCTGTTTATATCCCTATTATTACATTGATTTGATTATGTTGTGATGGAATTATTTTTATGAATTCCTTTATCTTATATGAATTGTTTGATGATGTCACGATGTTTAAGATTCCCATTTTTATTACATGGGTTATGCAATGATGTATGGTTTATGATTTTGTGGCACACATAAGAATGGTATCATTATGAGATGGGTGGGACCTATATCTTCCTCTAATGAATTGGGTAAATATTTTATATCTCATGAGATAGACATGTCTGGAACGGTAGGTTATACCGGTTCAGTGAGGCAGGACTAAAATGAGGGTAACTCGGTTCAGAAATGGACTTTGTCCACTAAGATAGTCTTGGAAAGGAGTCTTGACTAATAAGAAATGATTCTCTATGATTATGTGTGTATGCCACAAAGTTTCATGTTTTATGTTATGATTATTGGTATTTCATTTCACAACTATGATTTATCCCATGTTATGAAATTATTCTCTCTTTTTCAGCTTAAGATTTCCAAAATGTTATGTTCTTATGAAAATGATGTGACTGATATTTCTTTCGTTTACCCTTACTGAGCATTTGAGCTCACCCTTTTAGGTTTTCTTTTCCCCATGATATAAAGAAAGGTTTTAGGTAAAAAAATGGAAGATCTTAATGGGAGATGTTGAAGATCATTCACCATGATTAGAAGATTATATTCCGAGTTTCCAAAGACACTAAACTATTACGATCCTTGTGTGTGTCTTTTTTGTTATGTATTAAGAATTACGAAAAAGTAATGTAATGTCCAGGTACGTCAAGCTTCGGGTCTCTACAATTATACCCATCCAAATAATGAGGTGTTTGAATAACAAACTACACCACGACATGGAGACGCTAAGTCGTACGTACGCACGTATGGTGTCTTTGTCATTTACAGGATGGATAGAATAATAAATATTGTTATAACATTTTTATAATAACATCACATTATATATATGATACTGGAGTTATTATTTTGGAAAGGAAACAACAAAGAACGTGGAAGTGGAAGATGAAAAGAAATTGAAAGACGTGATGAAATATTTACCTCTTCTTCGGGTTCTTCCTTTAGATTTGATAAAAAAGGTACCTTAGGTTGCATTTATGACCAATTAAAGGCCTATAATATTAGGGTAGGAATATTTGGAGGATATTTGTTTAGGGTTTGGTAGATCCAAATGTCTTTGGAGGTGTGAAATATAGAGAAGAGAAAGTACCCTTTTATATGAGATGTGAGGGTTACTTTAGGAAAAGCTTGAAATATTATTATATATAAAATAATTTTAGGTTTATAATGGCCAAAAAATGATTTATTTCTAGTATAACATGGGGATGGGATGAAAAAATCTCAACCAATAGGTTTTAGATAGGTTTAGGTCACCAAATTAACCTTATCTTGTAGATTTGACTCTTAGTTCAAAAGTTTGACATTTACCATCTCTCCATTTATTTTTATATTATATGCTTAATAAATTTACTATAACAAGACAAGAGAACCCCAGGTGGTTCATTATTAATATATATACCCTTATATAAGTCCTTTTTTTAGAAAAATATATTTTTAAGAATATTATATCACTTAATAATATAGTATTTTTTTTCAAAAACTCAATTATGTCAATTTTGACACTATTTAGTATTTGGTTTCTGTGAAAATCATAAAAGGATGATTAATTCAAACACAATTTATTTAATCAACACTACCATGAAAAATTAACCTAGAAAATTAGTGTAATTAATAAGAAGTATCAAATTACATTTATTTGGATATTTATAAAATCAATTATTTTAATCTTTCATTAATAAGGTTATTACTGCATCATCATTATATCATAAATAAATTATATTATTTAACGTTTAAAAATTATAAATAAAATACCAATAAGTAGGAAATGTTTTTATCTTTATAAGAAATATATATAGTAGAATTTATCTTATGTATATCCCTATATTAAAAATTGTTTAGTTATTAAACATTGAATTTAACCCTTTTAACTCTTCTTTAAATAAAATAACAATAAATGTCATAATCTTATCCAAGTAGACCAAAGGGGGTAATATATTATCTATAATATTCTTTTTGGTAGAATTATACTAATCCAATAAAATTATGACATGTGTTAGCGTAATTATAATATTATTTTTACCCTTAATTACCATATTTACTTTTAACCCTGGTAAATAAAAGTCCAAAGTTACTATTCACCAAAAATTAGTTCCATATTAATGAACAAAATTTTACTTATATATTTCTACTGTGTCTTTAGGTTTTTTTGAAATTCAAATCATAGAAACAGAAATATTATGTTTTATGTAAATTTGTAAATGCTTCTAAAAGGTGAGTAAAATACGGTAAAATGTTCTATAAATTTTTATATATCTAAACTTATTATAAAATGATTCCAACGAATTATATTAAAATTATATAGGTATTATGTATCTATTTTGACCCAAAAAATTAAAATAAAATAACTAATTATTTAAATAAAAAGTCGGTTTTAAATAATAATACAGAGTTCTTCACTAATCCTCAAAAATTGAAATTTTTCACAAAAATACCAAAAAATTACCCTAAGAAAATTCTGTTATTCCAAATTCAAAAATGAAGTCTCTTTTACCAAATTAAAAACATAGAAGTTTCATTTATTATCTTAATATTAATTCTCATTGTCAAAACCAAAAAGCGGGTTTTTAAAAAGTAAAAAAATTCAAAAGATTGACATGTGTTTATGTCAAATTTAAATGTGAAATTACATAAAATGACCTAAATTGTATGAAATGATAAAAATATAATATAATTATACTTCCAAACAATTAAAATTCATAATTTATCACTATAAATTATTTCTATTAAGAAAGTGGTTTTCAATTAAAACATAGTATTTTTCACTGTTCATCAAAATATGAAAATTCTCTGAAAAGTACCAAAAATTTGTCCAAACTAAATTTTTCTCTCCTGATAATAAGGAATAATTTAATTTCATTAAATTTAATATATAAATGATTCAAATATTTTTTTAAAGGTTTCTCCCTTAAAATCCTGCAAAATTATATTTTTTGGAAAATACTTATTTTATTCGAAAAAAATAATTTTTTTCTTATATTACATCTAAGAAACACAATATATGGATTTTAAAATTATATACAATATATAAGATTCAAAATGAAGTTAATTCTATTCATAATTTATTTTTGAATGGTTTGTTTTGTATGTTGTGGTGCGCTCGAACTCGGTGTTGCGTGTAGCGCAAGCTATTGAATTAATTTAATGAGATAACATTCTATGAAAACATGGGGTGTTACATTCTCCCCTCCATTAATAAATTATATCCTCTCAATTTGGAATTTTTCTTAAAAATAAATGGTTAAAAATAGAAAAATACCTTTGTGGAAAACCCATATCCGAAATTGGGTTAAAAAAATTACACTTAGTGAGAGGGAAAGGGAAATGAAAAAGTCACCACCAAATTATGGTCTCGATTAAAAAGAAAATTAATTGAAATCAGATACACATAATTGGAGGAAAAATGTAAATATGTGTAGGTACATATTGAGGACATCAATCACAATCAAGTGTAAAATTGAGGGCCTCAAATCCATCAATCTATGATGATGTAAAATATCATCCGTTCAAAAAAACATAAGGTATTAGGATAACACATTTTTGGTATGAAGAACCCTTCCCTAATGTTTAAGAATTAATTTATTCATAGAATTATAGATAAATATATATATATATATATACTTGAAAAGTAGAGTTTCATCCTTCAACTAATTCCTACCATAAACACATCTCTCACTCCAAAAGATAATAGAATTCAAAAATATTTAATTTACCATAATATTATAGAGTTAAAAATGAATTTATATTAATTTTTAAGACAATTTAAAAAAACTACATTATACAAACTAGGACATCACTTAGGCCAGTTGTAGGTAATGCACCCTCGTCGCCCTTCTGTTATGGGTTCAATTATCACAGCCTTACCGGACGCGACGGGTTGTCACCCAACCTCCAGGTTTTCATTTTTGTGATAATCCAAAAATAATATCAAGAAATGTTTTAACCATAAAAATATTATCCAATGTCAACCATAATCGATTCCATCCTTTAGACTTATCTAAAATACTTTTGTCCAAACTCAATGTTAAAAATTTATAAGGAAGGTACACACAATGAAGATCCTTTTTTCCACGTAATAACATGTAGATACCTTCATCATTTATTCTTTTAAAACACCGTAACTCCGAGAATTATCATATAACCTTTTTTATAACATTCATGTTCACTTATTCCTTATAGAATACTGGATATACTCATTATTTCCAAAAAAAATGTTGTAAGCTCCAACAATGGTGGAATATACAAATCAGTAATCAGTTTCAAGGTAGTCCAGAATATCCAATATGATTTATCCAAATCCATCATATCTTATTCCAAAATCACTACCTCAGTATCAGAATCATATTATGGTTTATCTTTCTATAAACCATATAATTTCCAAAACAAATTACCTTCCATTGAGTCACTTTTCTTGGTTCCACACAATCTCATGTTCTTAATGAAATAGTACTAAAATAAAATCTGTATATACTCTATAATTCAGTTAACATGTACATCATTAATACAATACTCAAATGACAAAATAATTTAATAACAACATAAGAACTCTTAATCATTCCTATAGATCTTTGGTAGTATCAAAACATGATTATTATCCAATATGAGTATTTGGTGTATACTCAGATGATTAGGATAATGATTCGCATAGTGTCCCAACTCCTTGTAGTTGAAGAATTATACATTTAAAACCTTTTTCTTACCCTTAAAATCATGTACTTGGTGTCCTTTTTTCCACACATATAAAAAACTCTCATTCCCTTCAAGCAAATACCAAGGGGATTCATTCCACAGTTATCACTTATGAGAATATACTTCTTTCCATTATTCCATTTATCCATTTTTCTTTCTACCATCCTTTTCTTCTCTGGATTCCCTTCAAAGCCATAGGACAAAAAGAATTTTTTACTTGTATTATTAACATGTGATATTATTTCTCCATATTATGATAATACATGGGAGACTATTTCCTTTCTAAATGTCTTTTTAATACCATGAAATATATGATCCTTCATAGTCTTTGGATCATCTGTATTGTGGGAGTTCTTATTCTATCTACTCGGAACCATTTTTAAACAATGGCACACACTAGGTTAGTTCATAATAGCAATGTATAATTCCAATGATTTAAAATACCAAACATAAATGGAAAAAAATTATTCATATAATCTATAATAATAAAAATGTGTTCTTTGAAGAAGTATTTACTCCTAAATCCTTCATAATGTCTTATAATAAAAATGTGAATTATCCTAAGCATGTCCCCTTGGAGTGTCGTAACCAATAGGGTATCAAGTCCCCTTGGAGTGTACCAGGATACACCGGGTCAAGCCCAAAACTCCTGGTCGGAGTTTTCACTTCTAGGTACATCTGTGTCAAAGCCGCCTCTACCTGCTCATATCCAGATATGGATGTATTTTTTGGAAAATTTACAAAATCTCTACATTACCAGAATTCTATGATGTTCTTCTATACTAATCCTCAAATTCTATCTTAGGGTAATTTTCTCTAATCCATGTTTTCTAAATCTATTTTCCAAGGTTATTTCTAAACTTCCTCTTATACCAACTGTTATCCCTGACCCTAGTAGCCCTGAGTCGGTGCATTATTTTAATACATAGGCATGATTACAAGGAATCAAATCCCAAAAGACCGACCAATTTAGCAGTCTTGGAAGATAGATTACATACATGAATGTTACATTACACATTAGAAAATAAAACACAACATAAATGATACATTGGGAACGCCATTAATCCCCCAGCTTAACCCTTCTTATCAATAATAATACTCCTCTAGAAATCAAAAGAAAATAAAACATAAGAAAGGGGTCAGATCAAACGCTCAGTAAGGATAACAATATAGTGGCAACTTTCACAAATAGTCATAAACCTTTAACGCAATGTATAAGACTAAAACACAGGCCTTTTAAAATTAAACTTATTTATAATCTAGAAAAGATAAATCAAATAATTCCATTTACTTATTCATATGGATATTCTACTAGTAAAATAATCCCATGTAATATTAATAGCCAATTTCATAATAATAGAATGCGTAATGCCAGACTTCGTAACCACATAGTCAAGGCCTTGTGCCAAGACTACAAATAAGATTTTGTCAAAGCCTTGTGTTAAGACACTAGTTTTTATCATGAGACCTACGGATGCATCGAGGAGCTATAGCGGGCTCCACCCGTCACTTACTAAGTACAATACATTCCTCATATGAAAAGGTTTAAACATAATATCAACATTTGTATTAAAGCTATCATGTAAAATGACAATAATTTATCCATAAACCAAGAATGGTATAAAAATAACACATCCACAGTCAAACATATCACAAAACCTTCAATTTAATATGGAAGATTTGTATCATAATAAATCAACCTCGATCAAGAATAATATCTTGTAAATGATGTTGACATAGTTGAAAATGATCAGTAAAAATCGTTGATAGAAATATCCATTTTTCATGAAATCATTTAAAAGTCACAAAATTTATAAATGGATTCATTTAAAATATAGTTTTGAATAAAAGTTTCCCATACCATTTTGAATGTTTTTAAAGGAATTAACATTTTAAAACATTCATTTCTATATAAATAAATCATTAAAAAATTTTCAAAAACATGGACATTAATGAGAAAGGTTTAAAAGAATTAATCTTTAAAACATTTAAATTGTTGTTTTAGTAAAAAATTCCCTTTATAAAGAATCCCTTTGAAAACAATTTTATGAAACATGGACATTGATAATAATTTTTTCCCAGTAGATACTTATGTAAAAACAACCTCAAGTAGTAAAGAGATGGTAAAATTAACCCTTACCTTACAGTTTCCTCTGGTCGAGTGTATGTTTATCCTCCTGTATAATGAGAATAGTACGCTATTAAACTGTTCCTAAACCATATTCATATTTATTATATCATACATTATTAATTTATGACTTTATACTACCCATTTAATAATGATTTCCATGTTAAATTAACATTTTGATTAATAATCACTTTCTTTATAGTACGTGTTTCAACTTGTTATTCTTGATCGTATCATTTTGATCAGGATTTACATACATCCATAATATTACACATGATTTATATATAATATATATTTTGAATATAAATATGAGTAATATATAGATATATGAAATGTAAAACACCGTTTATTGAGATGGTAGACCATACGTACGCATAAATGACGTTTCTGTTTTCGTATCTTATTGAATAGAACTAAGTGAATAAGATATATATAAATACCTACATAAATAGACACATATATATTTATGTTTTCAGTAGAATTATTATGTAATATATTTCAAACTTATTAATAATATATATTTTTATAATCATCATTGAATGGTGAATGTGGAAATGAATCTCATCGCGATGTGGAGACAGTAATCTGTATGTAGGCACGAGTGAAAATATCATTATAGTGATGGGGAAATAATATGTAATTGTATAGTATATCATATATACATAATAATTAACATGTAATATTTATTATTTAAATTAGTTATACTCATTATTATACCCACCCAAATGATGAATTGTTTTAATAACAAACTACACCACGATGCAGAGACGGTAAGCCGTACATACGCACGTATGGTGACATTTTCATTTATAGGATGGATAGAAAAATTAATATGGTTGTACCATTTTAATAATAACATCACAGTATATAAATGATGATGGATTTATTATGTTAGAAATAAAACAACAAAGAATGAGGAAGTGGAAGAAGAAACGAACTTGAAAGATATACTGAAATATTTACCTCTTCTTCGGGTTCTTCCTTTCTGATTTGATCAAAAGGGATACATTAGTTGCATTTCTGAACAAAATAAGGCCACTATGATGAAGGGAGGAATGTTGGGAGTATATTTGGGTAGGGTTTTGTTGAGTAAAATGGCTTTTGAGATGTGAAATTAAGATAAGGAGAAGTACCCTTTTGTAAGAGAGGTGAGGGTCACTTTAAAAAAAGTTTAAAATATTATTTTATAATAAAGTCATTTTCGGTTTCTAATGGCTCCAAAATGATTTATTTCTAGGTTAAGGTGGGTATGGGTCGAAAAAAACTTATCCAATAGGTTTTAGATAGGTTTAGGTTTCCATATTAACCTTATCTATTATATTTAACTCTTAGGTAAAAAGTTTGACATTTACTATGTCTCTTTGTATTGTTATATTAAATGGTTAATAAGCAAACTATAACAAGACAAGAGAACCCCAAGTGGTTCATTATTAATATATATAACCTTATCTATGTCCTTTGGCAAAGCCGTAGATTTTTTTAGAATATTATATCAATTAATAATATAGTATTTTTTTTAAAAACTCAACTATGTCAATTTTGGCACTATTTAGTATTTGGTTTTTGTGAAAATAATAACAGCATTATTAGATATATAAAAATTTATTTAATCAACCCTAACATTTAATATTATGTTATAAAATTATTTTAATTCATCAAAAGTGTCAAATTACATTTATTTGTATATTTATAAAATCAATTATTTTAGTCTTTCATTATTTAGGTAACTACTACATCATCATTGTGTCTTAAATAAATTAAATTATTTAATATCTAAAAATAAAAAATAAAATACCATTATATAGGAAATTTTGTTTTATTTCTAATTAATATTTATAGTCTAATTTATCTTATATATAACCCTATATTAAAAAAGGTTTAGTTATTAAACATTGAATTTAAATATTTTAACTCTTCTTCAAATAAAATAATAATAAATGTCTTAATCTTGTCCAAGTGGACCAAATGGGGTCATATATTATTCACAAGGTTTTTTGTCGAATTATTCTTACCCAATAGAATTAGGACATGTGTTAGGGTAATTATAATATCATTTTTACTCTTAATTACCCAATTTAATTTTAACTGTGGTAATTAAAACTCAAAAGTTACTATTCGCCAAAAATTATTTTCATCTTATTGAACAAAATTTTACTTACTGATGTCAACCGTGTCTCTCTAATTTTTTAAATTCAACTCATAGAAGCGGTAAAATTATGTTTTATGCAAACTTGTAAATACTCTTAGAGTTAGGTAAAAGGCTGTAAAATGTTTTATAAAATTTTATATATCTAAATTTATTATAAAATGACTCCAATGAACTGCGTTGAAAATATATAACTATTATGTATCTATTTTGACATAAACTAAATTAAAATAAGAAGTCTAGTTATTTAAATAAAACTCTGGTTGCAAATTATAATGAGGTGTTCTTCACTATTCATAAAAAATTGAATGTTTTCAAAAAAAATACAAAAAAGTTACCCTAAGCTAATTTTGATATTCTGAATTCAAAAATTAATTCTCTTTTACCAAATTAAAAACCTATAAGTATCATTTAATAATTTAAAATTAATTCCCATTGTCAACACAAACAATCGGGTTTTTTAAAAGTAAAAACTATCAAAATATTGACATGTGTTTATGTCAAATTTAAATGTGAAATTACAAATAATGACCTAAATTGTATTAAATGATAAAATATAATCTAATTATACTTACAAACAATTCAAATACATAATTTATCACTATAAATTATTTCAATTAAAAAAATTATTTTCATTTAAAACATAGTATGTTTCACTATTCATCAAGATATGAAAGTTATCAGAAAAGTACCAAAAATTTGTCCAAACTAAATTTTTATGTCCCTATTCTAAAGAAGAATTTAATTTCATTAAATTAAATATATAAAAGGTTTAAATAATGGTTTTAAAAAGGTTTCTCCATTAATAGGAGATAAAATTGCATTTTTTTTAAAATACTTATTTTATCTGAAAAAAATAAATTTGTTCTTATATTATGTATATAAAACACATAATATGGATGTTAAAATCATATGCAGTATATAAGATTCCAAATGTAGTTAATACTATTCATAACCACTTTTGGAATGGTTAGTTTAGTAAATTTTGGTGTGCTCAAACTTGGTGTTGTGTGTAGCACAAGCTATTGAATTACTATAATGAGATAACGTACTGTAAAATAAAATAACTAATTATTTAAATAAAGTCTATTTTGAATAATAACGTAGTGTTTTTCACTATTCATCAAAAGTTGAATGTTTTCAGAAAAATAGAAAAAATTAATCTAAGCAAATTTTGATATTCAGAATTCAAAAATGAAGTATATTTTACCAAATTCAAAACATAAAAGTTGAATTTATTAATTTAAAATTAATTCTCGGTGCTAGAACTAAA
This sequence comes from Viscum album, assembly GCA_963277665.1. Lineage (NCBI taxonomy): Eukaryota > Viridiplantae > Streptophyta > Magnoliopsida > Santalales > Viscaceae > Viscum > Viscum album. The sequence goes on from OY728127.1 coordinate 1,334,440,464, forward strand.
AAATGTATTTTCAAAAAGTAAAAACTATAAAAAGATTGAAATGTGTTTATGTCAAATTTAAATGTGAAATTTCTTATAATGAAATACATTGTATAAAATGATAAAAATATAATCTAATTATACTTCCAAAAATATTTTAATTAATAATTTATCACTACAAATAATTTTGATTAAATAAGTAGTTTTCTATTAAAACATTGTATTTTTTACAATTCATCAAAATGTGAAATTTATCAGAAAAGTACAAAAAGTTTATCCAAACTAAATTTTTATGTCCTGATTCTAAAGAAAAATTTAATTTAATTTAATTTAATATATAAAAGTGTCAAATAATGGTTTTAAAAAGTGTTCTCCATTAAAAGGTGGTAAAATTTCATTTTTATAAAAATATTTATTTTATCCGAAAAAATGAATTTCTTCTTATATTATGTCTCAGAAACACATAATATGGATGTCAAAATTTTATAGAGTATATAATATTCAAAATGTATTTAATACTATTCATATTTGTTTTTTAACGGTTAATTTAGTATGTTGTGGTGCACTTGAAATCAGTGTTGCGTGTAGCGCAAGCAATTGAATTGCATTAATGAGATAACGTACAATGAAATATTGGGGTGTTACATTCTCCAATCCTTCAATGAATTGGGTCCTCAGAATTTAAAATTGTTCTTGATAATAAATGGTTAAAAATAGAAAAATTCCTTTATGGAATACCCACATCATAAATTGGGTTAATAAAATTTGTTATTAGTAAGAGAGAAAGGGAAATGAAAAAGTCACCACCAAATTATGATCTCGATTAGGAGAACATTGGTGGAAATTAGAGATACATAATTGGAGGGAAAATTAAATATTTATAGGGATTTATTGTGGTCATCAATCACAAAAAAGTGTAAAATTGTGGGCCTCAAAGCAATCAATCTAAGATGATGTAAAATATCATCAGTTCAAAAAAAACATATGGTATTTTTATAACACATTTTTTTTAATATCCCTTCCCTAAAGTTTAAGAATTAATTTATTCATATAATAAAGGGAATATATATATATATAGATATATACACACACTTGACACGTAGAGTTTCATCCTTCAACTAATTCCTACCTCATCTTTTACTTCAAAATATAATAGAATTCAAAAATATTCTATTTATATTAATCATATAAGGTTAAAAAATGAATTTATATTCATTTTTTAGATAATTTAAAAAAAACTACAATATACAAACTAGGACATCACGTAGGCTAGTGATAGGTGATGCAACCTTATAACCCTTGGGTTGCCGGTTCAAGTCTCACGGATTTTCCGGACGTGATGGGTTGTCTCCAAACCTCGGGGTTTTCCTTTTTATGAAAATCCAAAAATAATCTCTATAAATTATTTAACATTATCAATTGTATCTAATGTCAAACATAATTGATTCCAACCTTTATACTTATCCAAAATAATTTTGTTCAAACTCGCTGTCAAAAATTTATAAGTAAGGTAAACACAATGAAGATCCTTTTTTCCACGTAATAACATGTGAATACCTTCATCATGTATTCTTTTAAAACATGGTAACACCCTGAATTATCATATATCTATATTGATTACATTCATTCCCCCATATTCCTTATAGAATACTGGATATACTTCTTATATCCAAAATTGTTGTAAACTCCAACAATAATAGAATATACAAATCATTAATTAGTTTCCAGGTAGTTAATAATATCCAATATAATTTATTCAAATCAATCAGATATTATTCCTAAATCACTACCTCAGTATCAGAATCATGTTAAGGTTTATCTTTCTCTCATCTATATATTTGCGAAAAAAAATTAACTTACCAGGGAGTCACATTACTTGGTTCCACAAAATCTTAAGTCCTTAATGAAATTGTATTGCTATACAATACTTATACACTATATAATTATTATAAAATGTACATCATTAATACAAAACTCAAATGAAAAAATACATTAACAACAAAATAAGAACTCATGATCATTCCTCTTCATCTTTAGTAGTATCATAACTTGATTATTATCCAATAGCAGCATTGGGGGTATACTATAATGATTTAGACATTAAGTCGTGTAGTTTTCCATATCCTTGTAGATGAATCATTTTTCATTTGAAACATTTTTCTTACCCATGAAATCATTTACTTGGTGTCTTTTTTCTCCACATATATAACAGACTACCATTCCCTTCAAGAATTTATCAAAGTGATTCTTTCCACAGTTATCACATATGGGAAAATCCTTCTTTCCCATATTCACTTTATCCATTTTTATTTCTTCCATCTTTTTCTTCTTTGGATTCACTTCAAAGCCATAGGACTCAGATAATTCTTCACATATCTTATTAACACATGATATTGTTTCATCATATGATGATAATACGTGGGAGGATATTTCCTTTATAAATTTCATCTTAATACTATGATATATATGATACTTCTTACTCTTTGGATCATGCGTATTACTGGAGTTCTTATTCCATATACTAGGGGCCATTTCAAAACAATGGAATACACTCGGTTAGTTTATGAATCAAAATTCATTCTTCCAAACTTGTAAAATACCTAATGTAAATTGAAAATATTATGCATGTAATCTATAATCCTAAAAATGTTTTCTTTGAAGAAGTATTTACTCATAAATTCAACATAATGTCTTGTAATGAAAATGTGAATTATCCTAAGCGTATCCCCCGGGAGTGTCATAACCAAGAGTGTAGCAAGGCCCGTTACCGTGTACCAGGATACCCCGGGTCAAGCCCGAAACTCTTTGTTATAGTTTTCACTCATAGGTACATATGTTCCAAGGCCGCCTCTACCTGCTCGTATCCAGTCAGGGATGTATTTCTTAGAAAATTTACAAAATCTATATATTAACAAAATTCTAGGATGTTCTTCTATACTGATTCTCAAAATCTATCTTAGGGTAATGTTCTCTAATCTGAGTTTTTCTAAATCTAGTTTCCAAGGTTATTGCTAAACTTCCTCTAATACCAACTGTAATGCCCTAACCCTAGAAGCCCAGATTCAGTGCGTTATTTTAATACATTTGAATGATTACAAGGAATCATGTCATGAAAGACCGATCAGTTTAGCAGTCTTGGAAAATAGATTTCATACATGAACATTACACTACACATTAGAAAATAAAGCAAAGAATAAATGATCCTTTGAGAATTCCATTAATCCCCTATCATAACCCATCTTATCAATCATAATACACTTCTTGGAATCATTGGAAAATAAAACATAAGGGGGTGCTCAAACGCTTATTAAGGATAACAATATAGTGGAAACGTTCACAAATATCCATAAACATTTAAGGAAATGTATAAGAATAAAACACAAGCCATTTAAACTTAAAATTCATCATAATATTTTAATATTAAATCAAATAATGCCATTTACATATTCACATGGATATTATTATAGTTGAATAATCTCATGTAATGTCAATTTCCAATTTCATAATGATAGAATTCATAATGCTAGACATCATAACCACATAGTCATGACCTTGTGCCAAGACATCAAATCAGATTTTTACCAGGCCTTATGCCAAGATAGTAGTTTGTGTCAATAGACCTACTGATGCATCTTGGAGCTATAGCAGGCTCCACCTATCACGTACTAAGTCCAATTCATTCCTCAAATGAAAAGGTTTAAATATAACATAAACATTCGTATTAACACTAGCATACCAAATGACAATACATTATCCATAAACCATGAATGGTATAAAAATAACACTTCCACATTCAAACATACCACAAATACTTCAATACAATATAGATGATTTTTATCCTAATAAATCATCCTTGGTCAAGAAAAATATCTTGTAAAGGATGTTGAGATAGTTTAAAATGATCATTAAAAATCATTGAGAGATATATCCCGCTTTCTTGAAATCATTTAAAAGTCACATAATTTATAAAGGATGAAATTTAAAAGACAGTTTTGAATAAAGGAGTCCCATAACAATTTGAAACTTTTGAATGGAATTAACATTTTAAAACATTCATGTCCATATAAATAATTCTGTAAAACCATTTTGATTACATGGACATTAATGAAAACGGTTTAGAAGAATAAATCTTAAAAACATTTAAAATAATGTTTTAGTAAAAAAGTCCCTTAAAAATAATCCCTTTGAAATTTTTTTATGAGACATGTACATGTATAATAAATATTTCCTAGTAGATACTTACGTAAAAACAACCTTAGAAAATAAAGAGATTATGAAATTAACCCCTACCTAGTACTTTCCTTGGGTCAAGGGTACATTTAACCTTCTATATAATGACTAATGTATTTTATTATATTATTCCAGAACCATATTCATATTTATTATATCATACGTTATTCATTTATGACTTTATAAAACTAATTTAATAATTATATCCATGTTAAATTTGAATTTCTGGTAATAATCGCTTTCTTTATCGTATGTGTTTTAACTTGTTATTCTTGATCGTATCATTTAGATCACTATTTGCATACATCCAAAATATAACACATTATTTATATAAAATCTATATTTAGTATAAAAATATGTATAATAGATAGATATATGAAATGTAAAACATCATTTATCGAGACGGTAGACCACACATATTCATAAACGCTATTTTCGTTTTCATATCATATTGAATGGAACTAAGTGAACAAGTTATTTAAATACATACATACATACATATATATATATGTGTGTGTGTGTGTTTTTTTTCAGTAGAATTATTATGTCATATATTTCATACTTATAAATAATATATTTTTTATAATCATCATTGAATGGTGAATGTGAAAATGAATCTCATCACATCGTGGAGACGGTAATCCTTACGTTCGCACAAGACAATATCATCATATTGATGGTGAAATAATTTGTAATTGGATGTTATATCATCTATACATAATTATTAACATGTTATATTTATCATTTACATTATTTATACTCTTTATTATACCCATCCAAATACTGAGGTGTTTGAATAACAAACTACACCACGATGTGGAAATGGTAAGTTGTACGTACGCACGTATGGTGACATTGTCATTTGTAGGATGGATAGAATAATTAATATTGTTCTACCATTTTTATAATAACATCACATTATATATATGATACTGGAGTTATTATTTTGTAAAGTAAACAACAATGAAAGTGGAAGTGTACGAAAAAAATAACATGGAAGAGGTGATGAAATATTTACCTCTTCTTCTGGTTCTTCCTTTAGACTTGATCAAAAAGGCACATTAGGTTGGATTTCTGACCAATAAAAGGCCTCTAGGATTAGGGTAGGAATGTTGGGAGGATATTTTGTCAGGGGTTGGTAGATTCAAATGGCTATGGAGGTGTGAAATTTAGAGAAGGGGAAGTACCCTTTTATAAGAGATGTGAGGGTTACTTTAGGAAAATCTTGAAATATTATTTTAAAATAAAATAATTTTTGGTTTATAATGGCCCCAAAATGATTTATTTTTTGGAAAAGATGTGTATGGGTTGAAAAAACCTCAACCAATAGGTTTTAGTTATGTTTAGGTCACCATATTAGCCTTATCTTGTATATTTAACTCTTAGTTAAAAAGTTTGACATTTACCATCTCTCCTTTTATTTTTATAATATATGGTTAATTAATTTACTATAACAAGACAAGAGAACCCCAAGTGGTTCATTATTAATATATATACCCTCATATAAGTCCTTTTTCAGAACCATATATTTTTAGGAACATTATATCACTTAATAATATAGTATTTTTTTTAAACTCAATTATGTCAATTTTGACACTATTTAGTATTTGGTTTTTGTGAAAATCATAAAAGCATGGTTAATTAAAAAAAAAATTATTTAATCAACCCTAAAATGTCAAATTAACATTGAAAATTAGTTTAATTCATAAAAAGTCTCAAGTTACCTATATTTGGATATTTATAAAATCAATTGTTTTAATATTTCATTAATAAGGTTATTACTGCATCATCATTATGACATAAATAAATTATATTATTTAACATTTAAAATTTATAAATAAAATACCAATAAGTAGGAAATTTTTTTAGCTTTATAATAAATATTTATAGCTGAATTTATATTATGTATATTCCTATATTAAAAATTGTTTAGTAATTAAACATTGAATTTAACCCTTTTAACTCTTCTTTAAATAAAATAACAATAAATGTCATAATCTTATCCAAGTAGACCAAAGGGGGTAATATATTATTCATAAGGTTATTTTTGGACTAATTATACTTATCCAATAAAATTATGACATGTGTTAGTGTAATTATAATATTATTTTTACCCTTAATTACCCTATTTACTTTTAACCACGCTAAATAAAAGTCCAAAGTTACTATTCACCAAAAATTAGTTCCATATTATTGTACAAAATTTTACTTACAGATTTCAAATGTGACTCTAGGATTTTTGAAATTAAAATCATAGAAGTGGAAAAATTACGTTTTATGTATATTTGTAAATGCCTCTAGAAGGTGAGTAAAATACAGTAAAATGTTCTATAAATTTTTATATATATAAAATTATTATAAAATGATTCCAATGAATTAAATTAAAAATATATTGGAATTATGTATCTATATTGACACAAAAAATAAAAATAAAATAACTAATTATTTAAATAAAAGTCAGTTTTAAATAATAACGCAGTGTTCTTCACTATTCCTCAAAAATTGAAAGTTCTCACAAAAATACCCAAAAATTAGCCTAAGCTAATTCTGATATTCCAATTTCAAAAAATAAGTCTATTTTATCAAATTAAAAACATATAAGATTCGTTTATTATCTTAAATTTAATTCTCATTGTCAAAACCAAAAGGCGGGTTTTTAAAAAGTAAAAACTAGCAAAAGAATGACATGTGTTTATGTCAAATTTAAATGTGAAATTACTTAAAATGACCTAAATTGTAATAAATAATAAATATATAATATAACTATACTTCCAAAACATTCAAATGAAAAATTTATTACTATAAATTAATTCTATTTAGAAAGTGGTTTTCAATTAAAACATAGTATTTTTCACTATTCATCAAAATATGAAAGTTATCCGAAATGTACCAAAAATTTATCCAAACTAAATTTTTCTATCCTCCTTATAAAGAAGAATTTAATTTCATTAAATTTAATATATAAAAGTTTAAAATATTGTTTTTAAAAAGGGTTCTCCATTAAAAGGCTGCAAAATTGTATTTTTTGTAAAATACTTATTTTTTTCGAAAAAAATGAATTTATTCTTATATTACGTCTGAGAAACACAAAATATGGATGTTAAAATTATATACAGTATATAATATTCAAAATTAAGTTAATTATATTCATAACATCTTTTTGAATGGTTTTTTTAGAAAGTTGTGATGTGCTCGAACTCGGTGTTGCATGTAGCACAAGCTATTGAATTACTTTAATAAGATAATGTACTATGAAAACATGGGGTGTTACATTATCCATTCCTTTAATAAATTATATCCTCTCAATTTGAAATTTTTCCAAAATATAAATGGATAAAAATAGAAAAATACCTTTGTGGAAACCCCACATCGGAAATTGGGTTAAAAAAAATTAGACATAGTGAGAGGGAATGGGAAATGAAAAAGTTACCACCAAATTATGGTCTTGATTACAAGAAAATTGGTGGAAATCACAGACACATAATTGGGGAAAAATGTAAATATTTATAGGGACATATTGAGGTCATCAATCACAATCAAGTGTAAAATTGATGGCCTTAAATCCATCAATCTAAAATGATGTAAAATATCATCGGTTCAAAAAAACATAATGTATTAGGATAACACATTTTGGGTTTTAAGATCCCTTCCCTAAAGTTTAAGAATTAATTTATTCATACAATTAGATATATATATATATATATATATACTTGACAAGTATATTTTGATCCTTCAACTAATAACTACCACAAACACATCTTTCACTCCAAAAGATAATAGAATTCAAAATCATTCAATTTACCATAATATTATATAGTTAAAAAATGAATTTATATTCATTTGTAAGACTATTTAAAAAACTATATTATACAAATTTGGATATCACGTAGGCCAGTTGTAGGGGATGCACCCTTGTCGCCCTTCGGTTGCGGGTTCAAGTCTCACGACCTTTCCGGACGCAACGGTTTGTCAGCCAACCTCCAGGTTGTACTTTTTATCACAATCCAAAAATAATATCAAGGAATTTTTTAACCATAAAAATAGTATCCAATGTCATACATAATCTATTCCAACCATTAGACATATCCATAATACTTCTGTCCAAACTCACCGTCCAAAATTTATAAGGAAGGTACACACAATGAAGATCATTTTTTCCACGTAATAACATGTGAATACCTTCATCATTTATTCTTTTAAAACACTGTAATTACCGGAATTATCATATAACATTATTTATAACATTCATTCCCCCTTATTCCTTATAGAATACTCGATATACTAATTATATCCAAAAAATTGTTGTAAGCTCCAAAATGGTGGAATATACCAATCATTAATCAGTTTCAAGGTATTCCGGAATATCCAATATAATTTTTCCAAATCCATCATATCTTATTCCAAAATCATGACCTTATTATTAGAATCATATTAATGTTTATCCTTCTACCAACCATTTATTTTCCAAAAAAAATTTACCTTCCATTGAGTCACTTTTCTTGGTTCCACAAAATCTTATATCCTTAATGAAATAGTACTACAATAAAATCCTTATATAATCTATAATTCATATAAAATGTACATCATTAATACAATACTCAAATAAAAAATTAATTTAATAATAATATAAGAAATCTTAATCATTCCACTTCATCTTTGGTAGTATCATAACTTGATTATTATCCAATATCAGCATTTGGGGTATACTCTGATGATTAGGATATTGATTCTCATAGTGTCCCAACTCCTTGTAGTTGAAGAATTGTAAATTTAAAGCATTTTTCTTACCCTTGAAATCACATACTTGGTGTCCTTTTATCAACACATATAATAAACTCTCATTCCCTTCAAGCATTTACCAAGGGGATTCTTTCTACTGTTATCACTTATGAGGAAATACTTATTTCCCGTATTCCATTTATCCATTTTTTTCTACTGTCCTTTTCTTATATGGATTCCCTTAAAAGACATAGGACAAAGATAATTATTTACTTTTTTTATTAACAATTGATATTATTTCTTCATATGATGATAATACATGGCATACTATTTCCTTTCTAAATGTTTTTTTAATACCCTGAAATATATGATCCTTCCAACTCTTTGGATCATGTGTATTGTTGGAGTTCTTATTCTATCTACTAGGAACCATTTTTAAACAATGTAACACAATAGGTTAGTTTAGAATAGAAATTCAAAATTCCAAACTTTTAAAATACCAAACATAAATTGAAAAAAATATTCATATAATCTATAATAATAAAAATGTTTTCTTTGAAGAAGTATTTACTCCTAAATCCTTCATAATGGCTTATAATAAAAATGTGAATTATCCTAAGAATGTCCCCCAGGAGTGTCGTTACCAAGATGGTATCAAGGCCCCTTGTCGTGTACCAGGATACATAGGGTCAAGCCCGAAACTCCTGGTCAGAGTTTTCACTCCAAGGTACATTTGTGCCAGAGCCGCATCTACCTGCTCATATCCATATATGGATGTATTTCTTGGAAAATTCACAAAATCTCTATATTACCAAAATTCTAGGATGTTCTTCTATTCTAATCATCAAATTCTATCTTATGGTAATGTTATCTAATCCAAGTTTTTCTAAATCTATTTTCCATGGTTATTGCTAAACTACCTCTGATACCAACTGTTATGCCTGAACCTAGTAGCCCAGAGTCGGTGCATTATTTTAATACATTGGCATGATTATAAGGAATCAAATCCTGAATGACCGACCAGTTTAGCAGTCTTAAAAAATAGATTACATACATGAACATTACATAACACATTAGAAAATAAAACACAACATAAATTATTCTTTTGGTAATTCCATTAATACCCTAGCTTAACCCTTCTTGTCAATCATAATACACTTCTTGGAATCCCAGGAAAATAAAACATAATAAAGGGGTGAGCTCAAATGCTCAGTAAGGATAACAATATAGTGGAAACTTTCACAAATAAGCATAAACATTTAACTCAATGTATAAGACTAAAACACAATTCTTTTAAAATTAAACTTCATTATAATATGGAAAAGGTAAATCAAATAATGCCATTTACTTATTCATATGGATATTCTACTAGTCAAATAATCCCATGTAATATCAATAGCCAATTTCATAATGAGAGAATGCATAATTCCAGACTTCATAACCACATAGTCAAGGCCTTGTACCAATACTACAAATATGATTTTTGTCAAAGCCTTCTGTCAAAACACCAGTTTGTATCATGAGACCTACCAATGCATCAAGGAGTTATAGCAGGCTCCACCTGTCACTTACTAAGTCCAATACATTCCACATATGAAAATGTTTAAACATAACATAAACATTCGTATTAAAACTAGCATATGAAATGACAATACTTTATCCATAAACCAAGAATGGTATAAAAATAACATATCCATAGTCAAACATATTATAAAACATTCAATTCAATATGTAATATTTGTATCATAATGAATCAACCTCGATCAAGAATAATATCCAGTAAATGATGTTGACATAGTTGAAAATGATCAGTAAAAATCGTTGATAGAAATATCAATTTTTCATGAAATCTTTTAAAAATCACAAAATTTATAAATTAATTCATTTAAAAGATAGTTCTGAATCAAATTGTCCAATACCATTTTGAATCTTTTGAATGGAATCAACATTTTAAAACATTCTTGTCCATATAAATAAATCATTAAAACCATTTCGAAAACATGGACATTAATGAGAAAGCTTTTGAAGAATAAATCTTTAAAACATTTAAATTGATATTTTAATAAAAAAACTCCCTTTAAAAGAATCCCTTTGAAAACAATTTTATGAAACATGGACATTGATAATAAATTTTTCCCAGTAGATACTTATGTTAAAACAACCTCAGATAGTAAAGAGATTGTAAAATTAACCCTTACCAAGAACTTTCCCCTGGTCGAGTGTACATTTATCCTCCTTTTTAATGAGCATAGTATGCTATTAAATTATTCCAGAACCATATTCATATTTATTATATAATACATGATTCATTTATGACTTTATAATACCCATTTAATAATGATTTCCATTTTAAATTAACATTTCGAGTAATAATCACTTTCTTTATAGTACGTGTTTCAACTTGTTATTCTTGATCGTATCATTTTGATCACGATTTACATACATCGAGAATATAACACATGATTTATATTTAATAATTATTTTGAATATAAATATGAGAAATATATAGATATATGAAATAGAAAGCATCGTTTATTGAGACGGTAGACCTTACATAAGCATAAATGAGGTTTCCGTTTTCATATCTGATTAAACGGAACTAAGTGAATAAGATATATATAAATATTTATATAAATACATACATATATATATATATATATGTTTTAAGTATAATTATTATGTCATATATTTCAAACTTATTAATAATATATATTTTTATAATCATTGTTGAATGGTGAATGTGGAAATGAATCTCATCGCACTGTGGAGACGGTAATCTGTATGTAGGCACGAGTGAAAATATCATTATATTGATGGGGAATTCATATGTAATTTTATTGTATATAATATATAAATAATCATTAACATGTTATATTTATTATTTAAATTAGTTATACTCATTATTATACCCATCCAAATGACGAACTGTTTTAATAACAAACTACACCATGATGCGGAGACGGTAAGCCGTATGTACACACGTATGGTGACATTGTCATTTATAGGATGGATAGAAAATGAATATGGTTGTACCATTTTTATAATAACATCACAGTATATAAGTGATACGGGATTTTTTATTTTATAAAGAAAAAAACAAAGAATGAGGATGTGGAAGAAGAAACGAACTTGAAGGAGGTGATGAATTATTTACCTCTTATTCGGGTTGTTCTTTTTGATTTGATTAAAAGGGCTACTTAGGTAGGCATTATGACCAAAATAAGGCCACTATTATGAACGAAGTAAAGTTGGGAGGATTTTTGGGTAGGATTTTTTTGAGCCAAATGGCTTTAGAGATGTGAAATTAAGAGAAGGGGAAGTACCCTTTTTTAAGAGAGGTGAGGGTCACTTTTAAAAAAGTTTAAAATATTATTTTATAATAACATCATTTTCGGTTTCTAATGGCTTTGAATTGATTTATTTCTAGGTTAAGGTGGTTATTTGTCTAAAACCTCTCAGCCACTAGGTTTTAGATAGGTTTAGGTTTCCATATTAACCTTATCTTTTATATTTAACTCTTAGGTAAAAAGTTTGACATTTACTTTGTCTCTTTGTATTGTTATATTATATGGTTAATAAACATACTATAACAAGACATGATAACCCCAAGTGGTTCATTATTAATATATATAACCTTATCTAAGATATTTTGTAGAACCGTAGATTTTTTAGTAATATTATATCAATTAATAATATAGTATTTGTTTTAAAAACTCAAATATGTGAATTTTGACACTATTTAGTATTTGGTTTTTGTAAAAATAATAACAAAATTATTACATCAAAAAAAATTATTCAATCAACCCTAACATTTAATATTATGTTAGAAAATTAGTGGAATTTATAAAAAGTGTGAAATTAAATTTATTTTGATATTTATAATATCAATTATTTTAATCTTTCATTATTTAGGTAATTACTACACCATCATTGTGTCATAAATATATTAAATTATTAAATGTCCAAAAATTAAAAATAAAATATCATTGTGTAGGAAATTTTGGCTAATTTCTAATTAATATTTATAGTCTAATTTATCTTATGTATAACCCTATATTAAAAATTGTTTAGTTATTAAACTTTTTATTTATATCTTTTATCTCTTCTTCAAATAAAATAATAATAAATGTCTTAATCTTGTCCAAGTGGACAAAATGGGGTCATATATTATTCATAATGTTGTTTCTAGTTTAATTATGCTTACCCAATAGAATTAGGACATGTGTTAGGGTAATTATAATATCATTTTTACCCTTAATTACCCAATTTACTTTTAACCGTGGTAAATAAAACTCAAAAGTTTTTATTCCCCAAAAAATATTTTCATCTTATTGAACAACATTTTACTTACTGATGTCAATTGTGTCTCTCTAATTTTTTAAAATCAACTCACAGAAGTGGTAGAATTATGTTTTATGCAAATTTGTAAATGCTTCTAGAGGTAGGTAAAATTTGGTAAAATGTTCTATAAAATTTTACATATCTAAATTTATTATAAAATGACTCAAATGAATTTATTTGAAAATTTATAAGTATTATGTATCTATTTTGACCTAAAATAAATTAAAATAAAATGACTAGTTATTTAAATAAAAATATGGTTTTAAATGATAACGAGGTGTTCTTCACTATTCATCAAAAATTTAATGTTTTCAAAAAAATACAAAAAATTTAGCCGAAGCTAATTTTGATATTCTATATTCAAAAATGAAGCCTCTTTTACCAAATTCAAAACCTATAAGTATCATTTATTAATTTAAAATTAATTCCTATTGTCAACACCAAAAACTGGGTTTTTAAAAAGTAAAAACTATCAAAATATTGACATGTGTTTTTCTCAAATTTAAATGTGAAATTACATATAATAACCTAAATTGTATTAAATGATAAAATATAATCTAATTATACTTAGAAACCATTGAAAAACATAATTTACCACTATAAATTATTTCAATTAAAAAATTTAATTTCAATTAAAACATAGTATTTTTCATTATTTATCGAGATATGAAAGTTATCAGAAAAGTACCAAAAATTTATCCAAACTAAATTTTTATATCCCTCTTCTAAAGAATTATTTAATTTCAGTAAATTTTATACATAAAAGTTTCAAATATTGGTTTTAAAAATTGTTCTCCAATAATAGGAGGTAAAATTTCATTTTTTGAAAAATACTTATTTTATCCGAAAAAAATGAATTTGTTCTTATATTATGTCTAAGAAACACATAATATGGATGTTAAAATTATATAGAGTATATAAGATTCAAAATGTAGTTAATACTATTCATACCCACTTTTTGAACGGTTATTTTAGTAAGTTTTGGTGTGCTCGAACTCGGTGTTTCATATAGCGCAAGCTATTGAATTACTTTAATGAGATAACGTACTATGAAATCTTGGGGTGTTACAAAATGAATTAAGGAAAATAATATCATGAGACTATATAATATATTTAGTATTTTAATTAAATTAAATACATGATATATATTTTAATAAATGAAATACTGAGTAATACTTCCTTATATGTAAGATTTACCTTCCTCTAGAGACTATGTTACACACAAGAGTGACTTGCCTTGGTATATTTCATTACACCCAGGACTGAGTTTCACCAAAAAAAGATTTATTTTTAAAATATAATTATTTAATATAATATGATATAAACTATATTTTATAATAGATTTTATGTTTATTATTTACTAAATTTTGGAAATTTATGGTTAATATAAACATAAAATTAATTCATTGGTTAACAATTAATGAGAAACTAAAATAAGAACCAATTTGATATAAAAATAATTATTTTTATTTTTATGCTTCTAAAATGAGTTTTCTATTAATAAAAAAATTGAAAATGATTTATATAATGTCATTAATTAAATAAATGTGTTATATAGTAAATAAAATATTTTTTATATTCATCCATTAGGTTTTATAGTCATGTTATTAGAACAAACTATATTTTACACCGAAAAACCTATATTTCTATAAAGGAAATTTTAGCACCTTTTAATGGATAAACCATTTTAAAACTAAAATTTTAAACTTTTATTGATTTAATATGTTATAATATAAATAATTTTTTAAATAGAATCTTCAATATTAGGTTTGGGTGATTTTTGGATATTTTTCTGTAACATTTAATTTTTTAACAAACATTTAAAAATTGAAAATTATTATAAAAAACTACTTTTTCATCTAATTAATTTTAAAGTATAAGTTATAATTTTAATTTTTTTTAATGTTTAATTAGATCTTTTTTATATAAATTATTACAATTTATGTCATTAGATTAAATTTCACTTTGAAATTGATTATAAAAATACAGAAACATTTGGGTGTTTTTACTTTAAAAGACCACATTATCTTCCTTCCTATAAGATTAAATTTAAATAAATTTCTTCCATTTGTGTGATTAGAATTTGGAAAAAATATATTCCATATTTGGAATTATAATAATTAATAATTTCTGGTAAGGTTAAAGGAAATTACCAAAACGGTTATTGAATGGGATTAAAAATAATTAAAACGATAAAGGTTAAATTAAGCGTAATAAGGGACTAAACCTTAAACAAAAGCCCAAAAATGACCTATATAGTTTGAAAATATTTATTTTATGGACATATATCTACCCTATGCTATATATTATTAAATTGGGTCCATTATTTGATAAAAATTCAACATGAAAAATGTTCCTGGAATTCCATTGTCAAAATATTACAAGAGTGCCACTCCTCCACTATAAAATGAAACTATTATCCCCATTCCTCACCCCACCCAAAACAATTATCTTCAAACAAGATATGTCAATATATCTAGAAAAAATCCATCCCTTGGACTTTGAACCCTCCCTTTGTTTAGAAATCCATCTAAGGAATCCCTTTGGTATAAACCAAAAGGAGTACCAAATTTTTAAGGTATAACTTTTGAACAATCAATTTTACTTAATTTACTTATCCCCCAACCAAAATTATCTTCTTCGGAGTCCTTATAATAACACCGGTATCTTAAATATTTTTTTTTGTTGTTTTATTAATGGTTCTATGAACACTAACACACAATTCTATCTAATGGGTAATGAACATATTGTTTATGTGTATGACGAACTACTGCCTCACTAAATAAAGAGTGTTCATTCTTCCATTACCTCCTCACATTGTGTTAATTATTTCTGACACTCTATTTATATATATTACATAATATATTTATTATTTTTATAATATTATTTAATTATTTTACAAAAAATGTCTTTATACATTCAATTTGTGTAAAAATGATAATATTGTTTGTGGAAATGTGGACTAACACCCCCTCAAGCGATGAGATTCATTCAGATGATATATAGAATTTATAAAGTATGGTATGAATTAAAAATAAGTTAAACACACAAAATATATATTTAATTAATTTCATAATTAATTTTCCTTAAATATAATATACACCATTTTCTTTATTACCAATTCAAACACTTAAAAAGAGATAACATTATTTGTTGTTGCTTGGACTACCACCTCCTCGACATGATTTGATTCCCTTTTAATCACAATAAGTATATATATAAGTATATATTATTATATAACATGGTATTTAGGATTTAATTATCATTCTTCAATTATATATTGTTACTTACCTTCTATCCATAATGATCATTGAACGAATTGAATGTTACTCATTGTGTGTATGACCTTCCATCTCTATGATCATAACGTTGATTCATTATTCATAAACATATTTAATTATTTTTTTAAAAGATTAATTGGTTTATAAATATGATTTTTATTTCATTATTATTATTCTAGATATGTTATATGAGTAACCATTTGACCATAGTGACCAACCAAATTAATTTTTGAGACATAAACAGAATTTGGTCAAAACACGGAACAAAGTTAATTGTTTAAGTAATTGCACACAACCTGATAAAAAATGAAATAAAACTAATTATATAAAATAAAAATGTTCTAAAGAAATTATGATATTAACATATGCTTAGTATACATTAAATTAATAGACATTCACCTAAAAATGAATCTCAGGGTAAGGGATTTTAATCTCTATTTCTTACTTCTCTAATATAAATATCATGTTCACCACTTATTTCTTTTTTGTGGTATATATACAGTCCATTTTTATATATTATATCATGAATTCATTTATCTTAATGGTATTTAAATCATCCCTTTAATATTATTTCTTCATAATGTTTATGATTTAATATCATTAGATGTGGTGTGAGACACTTTGAAATGGTTGAAGATTATTTTCCTCAATAATATCTTTAACTATCTTTCAATGGTATTTACATTAAAGGAAATTATATGAAAATTTTTCTATAAAACCTTTCATTTTCCACTACATTGGTTATTAATGAAATTTTTCAAGTTCTAGTACCATTTTTAAACACTTTGGAACTCAAAATACTTTTTGAAAATTATTTTTTAGAAAACCCAAAATTGTTTCTCTCTTCAGTTAGAGAACCTATTTTATTCAAGGAACCATATTTTATTAAAATTATTTCAAAGATTTTTTTAAGAAGATATTTTCAATAAATTTTTATCCTATTTTATTTTACAAATATTTACAAAAGAATTTTCTTGTTTATTTCCAAACAAGACATTTTCCTAGCCTTTAACTGTGCAAAAGGAATGTTATTTTTACCAAATATGGCTTATATGGATTTTCCCGCCGTCATTTCATTAAAGATTCATGTTCAAGTTTAAAATAATACTTTTTGTAGAAAATGTTTTCTAATGTGATTTTAGAATAAAAAATTTTCCAATATTGTTTCATAATAATAGGATATTTCGCCCAATAATATTTTTCAAATATAATTTTATGGTATTTTAATTAATCAACAACAATAGCCCTTTATTTTTTCTTCACATGGGATTTTTTGTATTGATAATATCATTATTCATACTATATATGGTTTATTATGTATTTAACAAAGGATAGTATTTTAAACCACTTTCTTTAATCATTTGTTATTCCACCTGAAATATTCAATCTTTTATGATCATTAAACAATGAATTTCCACCTAATTATCCAATTTATTTATCATATATATTTCTATTAACAAAACCATATAACATTTTACATACTATGTATAATTTTAATTGTAACACCTCGTGATTCCATGATACGTTTATTTTTAAATAAATTCATTAGCTTGTTTCGTACACTACACTAAGATAATATTGCACTGTAACGCCCTGACCCCAGTTACCCAGAGTTGGTGCATTATTACGTATCATTGGCATGATCACAAAATATCATGTCTCGAAAGACCGATTAGTTTTGTGACCTTGGAATCACTAGATACATTCGTAAATGTTACATTACGTCATAGAATGAAAAACTATAATAATATAGTCTCCATGGTCCACACTCATATCCCCTTCAAAATATCCATGCAGGTCAGTCATAAAATATTTCTTCACATCCTCGGAAAAATAAAACATAGAAAGGGGTGATCTCAGATGCTCAATAATTATAACAATATAGTGGAAACTTTCATAAATAAGCATAAACATTTAAGGAAATGTATAACTAAAACAAAAGCCTTTTAAACATGAACATCTGCATAATATAGCAAAAAATAAAATTAAATAATTTCATTTACTTGTTCACATGGATATTCTACTAGTGGAATAATCGCATGAAATATCAATAACCACTTTTATAATGATAGAATTCATAATGCCAGACTATCATAACCATATATTCAAGGCCTTGTGCCAATACTACAAATAAGTTTTCGTCAAGGCCTTGTACCAAGACACTAGTTTTCCTCATGAGACTTACCGATGCATCAAGGAGCTATAGCGGGCTCCACCCGTCACTTACTAAGTCCAATGAATTCCTCATATGAAAAGGTTTAAACATAATATAAAGATTCGTTTTAAAACTAGAATACGAAATTTCAATAATTTATTCCTAAACCATGAATGGTATAAAAAATAACACATCCATAGTCAAACATATCACAAAACCTTCAATACAATATAGAAGATTTTTATTATAACAAATCATCTTCAAACAAGTTTAAAATCCATCAAACGATGTTGACAGATGAAAATGATTTGTAAAACTCTTTGAGAGAAATATCCCTTTTTCATGAAATCATTTAAAAGTCACACAACTTATAATAGAATAAATTTTTGAATCAAAGTGTCCCATACCACTTTGAAACTTTTAAAAAGGAGTTAACATTTTAAAAACACTCATGTTAATATAAATAAATCCTTAAAACCCATTTTGAAGACACGGACATTAATGAGAAAGATTTAGAAGAATAAATATTTAAAACATTTGAATTATGTTTTTGTAAAAAACATTCCTTAAAATAATCCCTTTCAAAAATCTTTCCTGAAATATGGACATAGATAATAAATATGTCATATTAGATACTTACGTAAAAACAAACGCGGATAATAAAGAGATTGTGAAATTAACCCTTACCAATTTGGTAATATACGAAACATACACCCCATGAAAGAGGTATCATACAATGAATATTTAAATACATATAAATCAATGTGTATTACCCAAATAATACAATTATGGGCATTACATACACCACACAAAAGGTAATAGTGGAAATATGGAATGAATCTCATGGGAACAAGGAGTGAGATGAAAACCCCTTACCTTGTAATTTTCCTTGGTTGAGGGTAGTTTAACCTCTTGTAAAAATGGATAAATAATTGTTATTGAATTATTAAATAATCATATACGTTAGTATGATATCATAAATGATCTTTTAATATAGATTTGTTAATAATATCTTAGTATTATCATTGTTTTGGGTGTTAACTTGTTTTATTTTATATGTTTTGTTACATAAGTCGTGTTTGTTATGGATAGGTTGAATATTATCTGTCACACCCAAACTTGTAAGATAATATTATTTTCTGATTTCATCAGATTTTTAAACTTTCTATCGAGCTGCGACCAAGTCTCTTTGAAAATTTTTCAATTTTTTGACGAATGAATGCTTCGCCCATAACATCGTCTGATGCATGGCGTGCCGTATTAAAATATGAACAACTTTTATCAGGTCACCGTGTGGCCTGCCTCAAGAGAAATAAATAAAATGAGTATTAATGATGTATTTTAAAATTATAATTATTGAAATTATTATTATTATTATTATTATTTTCACCATGTTTATTATAATTTTTATTATGATTATTATTAATATTATTATTATTTTTTAGTTTAAAATAATTATATGTAAGTTATTATTATTATTATTATTGGAGTTTATTAAAATCCTTTTTAAGTTTATTATTATTGTTATTTATTAAAGTTTTATTTATTTTATTTTCTTTTCTTTTATTTTATTTTCTATCTTATTTTTTTCCCTTCTTTTCGTGATTTTTTCTTGTTGTTCATCCCCCCTGGGTGTCGCGCGCAATGTCCCCCCTCCTCTTTTCCCCCTCATGCTACCCCCACCCTCACTCCCTGCTCGCAACCCTAATCAGTGCTCCCTTCCTCCCCTACATACCCTTCTCCGGCGAACCCCCCTTCGTCCGCCCTCCCTCTCACAGCCATCCTTCGGCGAGCCGCCACCATCGGACCCCACGACCGGTGACCTCCCCATCCTACTCATGCGCACCCCATGACCAGTAGCCTCCCCTCCATGCTCACGCGCACCCCGTGATTGGAGGCCCCCCTCCTGCTCGTGAGACACCCTCCCCCACATGTGACTCCACCGGCATGCAACACCTCCATCCAGACTCCCCTTACGTGCACGACCCCCAACACGGAACCCTCCTTGTCGCACTCAACAAACCTCCAATAATTCCTTCCATAGGTGTGTTCCACTCTGACGGGTTGTTTTCATCCTGTAGTAGAGTTTCATATTAGGGGTTTATATTTTTAGGGTCTCTATTTTGGTTTTATTTTTTTGATTTTTGTTCAAATGCTTAAATTAGGGTCAAATTGTGGTTGCTTGTGGTGCATTTTGCACGCGATCAATGTTTTGTGTCAGAATTCGATGTTTCGACACCGATGGTAAGTGTTTCTACATATAAGTTTTGTTTGATGAATTAATTTCCTTGTTTAATTAATTTTCAATGTTCTTTAATTAATTTGTTGAGTGAAAATTTTGTATATTTGGTGAATTATTTTACTTTCTTAAATAAATTTGGTGTTATGTGATTGATCCGTTTAGAGAAAAACTAGTATTGAAGAAGTTCAGTATGCCTGGGTATTTTATAGAATGTTTGTATATAATGGGATGTGTTTTTGAGGAAAACCCATGTTGTTTTATTTGATGGTAATTTATAAATCATGAATTTGGTTATTTAAATTTTTGTAAGTGATGTGAATGATGTTTCGAAAGGTATTAGTGTGATTCGGTTTTTAAAAAGAAAACGGGATTGGGTGTTTCTAAGGTATGTCCTTTGTTGAATTATTCATGGTTGTTTTATGTCTTTCAGAATTGATTTATTTAAGGACATTAAAGCTGCGAATCTAGTTCTACTTGAGGGTTGGGTGCGTTTTATTTTGCTTGTACTGTTTTTAGGTGTTGCGCATGAATCTTTTCTGTTGAAAACCCATGATGAATTGTTTATTAATGTTTCTTTTTTTACTATGTAGTTCATCTATTAAAATGTGTGTAGGCTTCAGTATGTGTTTTGGTGTTGCATCGTGGCGCATTTGGTTTCAAAAATGATGTTTTGAATGTTTTTCTTTTGGGTCGAACCCATGATGCGTTATTTTGAAATGTTTTGTAGATTTTCCAAGTGTTTAAGTTGTTTTATTAAATTATATGTATATTATGTTGGGCCTTTATTCATTGTTTTTGGGTCGCGTGTGTCGAGGCATCCTACATGTACATGCATAGGGTAAGACATGTATATATATTTTCCCTCTTTGTACATATTCACTCATGGCATGGGGAATATGTGCAATGCAACTAAGGGTGTCTATATATATATATGTGTGTGTATAAATACTTGTGCATTTGTGCCCCAAGTGAAAATTCTAGTGGCCATCGATAGATAGTGACAAGTTAGAGGTAGGTTGTCTATGTCTATGCCTATAATTTGAGATTCATAATTTCATGCTTGTTTTAAAAATTTGTTTTACAATTATTCTATATACACATGCTATGAAAGCAGGTTACGGATGCTAGAATTGATTATTCCATTGCTTTGTAAACTGAAATGTATTTTTAATGATATCGGTCTTAAGTGACCATTCTTGAAAATTTGATTTCCTAAAGTGGTTTTGAATTTGAAATGTGTATTTCCAAAGGTTTTTGGACTTTTGGGAATTTAATTGTAAAAAGTATTCCCTTTATGTTATAAAGCATATGTGGAACATTAAGAATGTTTTATGGAAAATAAAAACCTCTCTTGAGGCACGCCCCCTTGGTTTTAGAAAATGATTTGTATGTAGAAAGTGTTATGATGTGCCAAACGTTGAAGTTTATGCATTGTTTGATGTGAAAGAGGGGGAATGCACTAAAAGAGGAAGAACAGTGGTGAGAGGATGAATGGTTTTTTGATAAAGAAAATGTTATGTTCATATATGTTTGCATGATAAAGAAAAACTCACCACCACTTGAAATAGAGCACAATGGGAAACTAGGGTATCTAGGTGGGTGGCCAGGAATAGTATGCTAGATGACATGGAAGGGGTTTATCCCAGTTTTTTTAACAGAATTGACGCAACAACACTAATTAAACATATGAATTTCTGAGGGTTGTAGCCTTCTAAGCCACGTTTTCTGAGGGTTGTGCTCTTCTAATCCACGTTTTCACCAGGGTACGAGGTGTCTAGGTTCCCACTTGTTCTATATACATATAGGGATTACCCATGGTTCTCATTTGTGACATGCTACTTGTGACATAACTTTCTTTTCAGTTGTTTCATACTTGATGTCTTGTTTGTAAAAACCATATTTTAATCCAAACTGGTTTCTGTTCATTTTTTTTAAACGTTAATGCATGCTTCGAACCTATTTTGAAAATGTAGTGGTAGTGAAATTATAAGGCCCTGGCCTTAAACCATACTTAATATTGAATTAAATTAATAATTCACATTGAGGATCTTTTCAGTTTTAGAGTTTTAGAGAATTAGGACATAACTATTACATCTCAAAAGATTACAAAGTAGACACTTCTACTAAGTCTCCATAAAATAAAAACTCTTAAAAAGAAACATGTCTAGTTCCATGTTTTAGATAGCATGACATTCCCTTGAACCCATCCTTGACCCTATTCCACATTAAGTCCTATGAAAAACATTTCAAAAAAAACTTGGGGTGAGCATAAAAATCTCAGTAAGGGATACACAAAGAATGAAAACTGTTAGTTTATCAAACAACAAGTAAACCATTTATACTTTATCAAAGTAATACCTTTCACCTTTATGAAGTAGTAAAAAATCTTCACTGAATAAAAGATCATTACATACCCTTTTGTAACAGAAAGATTACCATAAAACTCATATAAAGAACACATAACATATAAACGTAACTTGGGACATAAACATACTTAAATGGAATAACCATACGGCCGACTTCCACATATACCTAAATGGAATAGCCATATGGCTGACTTCCATACCCAATGAATTGGAGGTTATAACATAACCACTCGTCCTGGTATTCACGGCACCACCCATCATATGGTTTATCACGTAACCACCCGTCAAATGTCCAAGTACCATTACAAAATGATAACACATAAAACAATTATAAAGGAAAGAAAACATTTCCACATTTGAAGCACAATATATCACTTAAATATATTGACATAACAAATCCATTATCAAAACCATTTTCAATACCAAAATATATTATATGGTATTTATTTACTTTTAAAAATATAATGGCTTGTTGAGGAAGCCAAAGATCAAATAATACTCACGGCGGTGGAAAGGTCATTGTCACCGTGTACGTTAAAAGAAATATTCTTTTTGTTATTTTTTAAAACGCTTCGTAGAAAAATATTTATTTTGTATAAAATTAAAATTCAAAGGGGTTTATGCACCATATATAAGTAAAGGCTTGTATTAGAACAAAATATGCCTCAATGAAAAGAGATTGAGATGAAGTCCCGTACCTTGTGTCTGACGTGACTTGATTTCTCTTTAATCTTTTGAATAATAAACTAGTGTTAATTTCTACTTTCTTAAGAACCTTTTTCAATTTTATTATTCCTTTTATATAACTTATTTCCATGTTATAAATGTTATGTAATCATTTAATTTAATAGTTCGTTTTGTCGATATTTGGTACTTAAGTCAACAATGGACTTCTTACAATTACATATTGTTTATGTGGTCAAAGGTTAATTATATCCAGAATGATATTCATGATATGGATATCATATATCTCATTTATATCCAGCATATACATGTATTTATAATAGTACATAACATTTAGAGGTAAGAAATGAAATGCACCATTCATTGAGACGGTAAGTCGTACGTACGCATGAACGCTACTTTCATTTCTATTTCATATTTAATGGAGTGAAATAACAATGATATAAAGTTATATTATAATTCTAGTATAATATCATATATAATATCATTAACTCCTTCCTTTATACATCCCACATATGGAATTAATGAATCAAATCACTTTGAGGGGCGGTAGTCCGCACTTCCTAAAATGAAATTATCGCGTTTACCCATAATGGAAACCATAAAGGTATGACATAAATGAAAAAAAAATATTAAGTAAAACATAAAAATATTATATATCATATATAAATATAGTGACATCTTAATGTCCACCTTTGAAGGTGTTAAAAGAATATTGAACAATCATCGTTTCGTGAGACAGAAAATCACCAACCACAGATACAATATGTTCTTTAACCATTAGACAAAGTTGTATGTAGGTGTAGATCTAATACATATCATAACAACATCCTAGTATATTTAAGATACTGTTTTTGTTACAAAATAATGGAATAAAAAGAGTTTAGGGGGATGGACAAGAAAAATAAAACATAAGAACACTAGAGAAGACACTACCTTTAAAACGAGTAACTCTTTTTTTATTTGAGCTCAAAGGTTTCCTTGGAAAGACTTCATCCCAAATTTAGGCTTCTAGGAGTAATATAGGGATGTGGAGAGACAAAATGGGTAGGATTTGGTCGAACCAAAGTCATGAGAGGTGTGGGTAAGGTGGTAGAGGTGGGGGCCTTTTATAAGAGGAGAGGAGGGGCACTCTTGGACTGTTATAAAAGGATACTTTATTATAAAATGTTTTTCGGATTTTAAAGGTCCCAAAATTATATATTTAGAGTATAAGGTGATAGGTGTTCTAAATCCACCCATCCAATAGGTTTTTGACAAGTTTAGGTCTTATATTTTACATTATATTTTTATTTTATTTAAATCGTTAAATAATGAGGTAATTGCTTCATCATCATGGTGTCTTAAATAATTTAATTTATTTAATCTTTAAAAATTATAAAAAAATATCATGATATAATAAATAATGTTATCTTTCTAATGAATATTTATAGTAAAAAATATGACTTGTATAACCCCATTTAGAAATTGTTTTAGTAAAACAACTCATGTTTGTGACATTTTTATTTTTACATTAAATAAAACGTTATTAATGTCTTTTTCCTACCAAAGTGGCTCCATGGGGTCCCCAAGTTGACCCATGGATTTTCGTGGTTTTCCATGACACATCCAATAAGAGTAGGCCATGTTTCATGGTCATTTCATATTATTAAAACAATATTTTTACCTTAAACTACACTAATTACCTCTAATCGCGATTAAAAACATAAAAGTTATTGTTCACCAAAAATTATTTTAATCCCATTGAACCACATTTTACTTCTTAATGAAAACCATGTATGTCGGATTTTTGATATTCAATACACAGAGGTGGTGAAATATTATTTAAACAAAAAAATCAGTTTTTTAAGTACCACGTAATGGTTTCACTATTCATCAAAAATTGAAGTTTTTCAGAAAAATACCAAAACTTAACCCTAAGATATATTTGATATTCTGAATTCAAAAATGATGTCTATCTTAAAAAATTCAAATCATATAAGTTACATTAATTAATTTAATAATTACTTCCCATTTTCATGACAAATAGCATGTTTTTATAAAACAATATATATCAAAAGATTGACACTGTTTTAAGTCCAATTTCAAAGTGAAATTAATTCCAATTACCACTATTGGATTAAATGGTAAAAATATATTCTAATTTCACTTTAAACCCAATTAAAAAGATAATCTAATCATTTAAATAAATTATATTAAAAATAGGTTTTGAATTAAAATACAACATTTTTCACTATTCATTAAAAATGATCTTTATCGGAAAAATGACAAAAATTTACAGAAAGTAAATTTTGATGTCACTATTTAAAGAAGAGTTTTATTTGGTCCAACAGAATGTATAAGTGTGACCAAAACGATATTTAAAGAGGGTTCTCCATCAAAAGGTGATGGTTCGACCTTTTAGTGAATATTATAGTATCTATGCCTAAAATTGAATTCTTTTTCTTATTATAAGCCTTTATCTTTTATTGGATAAATGTTAAAACATTTAAAAGACATATATAATCATATTCTAGTTATTTCTATTCATTCCCACCAATACAACATCTACGTGTTAACTACCATTTAAAATAATATTATTATATTACTAGTGTGCAACGTAAGATTTCAAAGAAACTCATTGTTGCATATTGGGTACGCTATCGAACATAGCAACCCCTTTAAAGTAAAATTATTATTTAATTCACAAATATTAATAAATATGAAAATGTATTATTCTTTATTTACCTGTGATGTTACATCCTTCCCCCCTTTTGGGAATTGTGTCCTCGCAATTTTATTCACTTATCAAAATAAGTGGGGGTATTTAACCCTCAATGAATTTTTAGATTACCACGTTGCCTCTTAATCCATATGGTTTTTTCACAAAACCATTACCTGGTGAATTACCTTATTTCGCAACACTTTCTCTCTTCGGTTAAGAATCTGGACTGGTTGTTCTTCATAAGACAGATTCTCTTCCAACTGAACTACCTCTGGGCTCAAAACATGATATGGATCTGGCATATACTTTCTCAACATCGAAACATGAAAAAAATTGTGTACCTGAGATAAACTCAGAGGTAAAGCCACTCGGTAAGAAACTGATCCAACTCTCTCTAGAATTTCATATGGTCCAATGATCCTTGGACTCATCTTTCCTTTCTTACCAAATCGCATCACACTTTTCCACAGTGAAACTTCGAGAAAAACATGATCACCTACCTCGAAAGATAGATCCTTCCTCCTGTTATCTGCATAACTTTTCTGTCTACTCATAGTTGTACTCATGTGTTTCTGAATCATCTGATCTTTTTTTTCCATCTCTTCTACCAATTCTGGCCCCATCAGCTTCCTTTCATCCACTTTATCCAGAAAAGCAGGATTTTGATACTGCTTCCCATATAATGCCTCAAACTGTTCCATCTGTATACTGGAATGAAAACTATTATTATATGAAAATTCTACCAAAGAAAGATTTTGGTCCCAACATCCCTGATAATCCATCAAACAAGCACGTAGCATATCCTCCAATGTCTGAATTGTTTGTTCTGACTGCCCATCTGATTGAGGATGAAATGTTGTACTAAACATTAATTCAGTACCCAACGACTTCTGAAGGCCTTTCCAAAAGTTAGAAGTAAATCTGGGCTCACGATCAGATACAATGGATAGGGGAACTCCATACAACCTAACTATCTCTTTAGGATATAATCGAAAAAGTTGATCTAGAGTGAAAGTATCTCGAATAGGAAGGAAATGAGCATATTTAGTCAAGCGATCAACAATAACCCAGATTTCATTATTAGATCGAGATATCTTCAGTAATCCCACAACAATGTCCATGGATATATTTTCCCATTTCCACTATGGCACTAGTAAAGGCTGAAGCATCCCTTTCGGTAACTGCCGCTATGCTTTAACCTGCTGACAAGTCAAACACTTCACAGTAAAATTAGCAATATCCCTTTTCATTCCATCCCACCAGTAATACTCCCACGGATATCTGTACATCTTAGTACTGCCAGGATGAACTGAAAATAGGGAACTATGAGCCACACATAACAACTCATTCTTCAACTGTGAATCACCAGGCACACATAATCTCTTCCCAAACCACAAAACACAATCATCATCAATATTATATTCTGGAAACTTACCCTTCGGAACCAGATCTACCTTTTTCTGCAACCTAATATCTTTATTCTTCTCTTGCTTAATTTTGTCTGATAGAGATCTTCTCACTGATACCTGAAACAAAACAGAAGAACTTTTTGCACCAAAAACATCTATGCCAAAGATCCTCAAATCAAAAAAAAAAGGGATCTCGTTCCAAACGTAGCATAGTTAATGAAGCATTACTTTTTCGAATCAAATCATCACCCACTTTATTTGCTTTTCCCAGATGTTAATGAATTGTACAATCATAATCCTTGATTAATTCTCGCCATCTCCTCTGTCTCAAGTTCAATTCTTTCTGAGTGAATATATACTTTAAACTTTTGTGATTAGTATATATTTGACACTTTATTCCACACAAATGATGCCTCCAAATTATTAAAGTGAATAAAACATCAGCTAATTCCAAATCATCTCTAGGGTAATTTACCTCATGAATTTGCAACTGATGTGAAGCATAAGAAATTACCTGATCATTCTACATAAGGAAACATCCAAGTCCCTTCAACGAAGCATCACTGTATATAACAAACTCACCATTCCTGGACGAAGTGCCAAAACTGGAGCATTCACCAATATTCTTTTCAACTCCTGAAAACAATCATCACATTCTTTTGTCTAGATAAACTTAACACCCTTCCGAGTTAGCTTAGTCATTGGACTAGATAACCGTGAAAAAGTTTCAAAAAACCTTTGGAAGTAACCTGCCAAAGCAATAAAACTACGGATCTCGGTTACATTTGTGGGTCATGGCTATTCTTCAACAAGTTTTGTTTTAGCAGGATCAACAGTTATGCCATTTTTTGGAAACAATGTGTCCATGGAAAGAAATTTGTTATAACCAAAACTCACACTTGCTGAATTTTCCATCATGTTTCTTTTCTTTTAAGGTTTGCAATACAACACTTAAATGACTTTCATGCACCTCTTTAATTTTAGAAAACACCAAAATATCATCAATAAACACAACGACCATTTATCACCTGATTCAACTGAGCCATCACTGTAGTAAACTACTAAATTCTGATTCCGACCATCTTTGGTTGCTGATTCGGAAGGTCATTCTCCTCTGTATGCCTTCCCAGAAAAACTGCAATGATTCCTTTACGAAAAATCATTCTTAACAAAGAAATATCTTAGAATAAGCAACATGGTAATTTGTAAATGCTATATGATTTCAATATTAACATAAATTAATTTACGGACATTAATTTAACAATACCATAACTCCTAAAGTTGTCTAATCCGACCTCTGATACCAACTATAAGGCCTCAGCCTTAAACCTTACTTAATATTGAATTAAATGAATAATTCACATTGAAGATCTTTTCAGGTTTAGAGTTTTATAGAATTAGGACATAACTATTACATCTCAAAAGATTACAAAGTAGACACTTCTACTAAGTTTCCATAAAATAAGAACTCTTAAAAAGAATCATCTCTAGTTCCATATTTTAGATAGCATGACTTTCCCTTGATCCCATCCTTGACCCTATTCCACATTATGTCCTGTGAAAAACATTTCAAAAAAACTTGGGGTGAGCTTAAAAAGCTCAGTAAGGTATACACAAAGAATGAAAACTATTGGTTTTTTAAACAACAAGTAAACCATGTATACTTTATCAAAGTAATACTTTTCACCTTTATGATGTAGTAAAAACTCTTCACTGAATAAAAGATAATCACTTACACTTTTGTAACCAAAAGATTACCATAAACCCCATATAAAGAACACATAACATATAAAGGTAACTTGGGACATAAACATACTTAAATGGAATAACCATACGGTCGACTTCCACACATACTTAAATGGAATAGACATACGGATGACTTCCATACCCAATTAATTGGAGGTTATAATGTAACCACCCGTCCTGGTATTCACGGCACCACTCGTCATATGGTTTATCATGTATCCACCTGTCAAATGTCCAAATACCATTATAAAATCATAACACATAAAAAAATTATAATGGAAAGAAAAAATTTGCACATTTCAAGCACAATATATCACTTAAATATATTGACATAAAAAATCCATTATCAAAACCATTTTCAATACCAAAAAAGATTATATGGTATTTATTTACATTTAAAAATATAATGGCTTGTTGAGGAAGCCAAAGATCAAATAATACTCGCAGCGGTGGAAAGGTCATTGTCACCGTGTACCTTAAAAGAAACATTCCTTTTTGTCATTTTGTAAAATGCATTAGAGAAAAATATTCCTTTAGTATATAATTAAAAGTCAAAGGGGTTTATACACCATATAGAAGGAAAGGATTGTATTAGAACAAAATATACCTCAATGAAAGGAGATTGAGATGAAGTCCCTTACCTCATGTCCGACGTGACTCGATTGCTCTTTAATCTCCTGAATAATAAACTTGTGTTAATTTATATTTTCTTTAGAACCTCTTTCAAGTTTATTATTCCTTTTATATATCTTATTTCCCTGTTATAAATGTTATGTAATCATTTAATTTAATAAAGTTCATTTTGTCGATATTTGGTACTTAAGTCAACAATGGACTTCTAACAATTACATGTTATTTCTGTGGTCAAAATTTCATTATATCCATAATGATATTCATTATTTGGATATCATATATATCATATATATCCAGAATATACATATATTTATAATAGTACATAACATTTATAGGTAATAAATGAAATGCACCATTCATGGAGACGGTAAGCCGTACATACGCATGAACTCTACTTTCATTTCTATTTCATATTTAATGGAGTGAAATCATAATGATATAAAGGTATATTATAATTCCAGTATAATATAATATATAATATCATTAACTATGTTCTTTATACGTCCCACATATGGCATTAACGAATCAAATCACTTTGAGGGGGCGGTAGTCCGCACTTCCTAAAATGAAATTATCGTGTTTACCCATAATGGAAACCATAAAGGTGTGCCATAAATGAAAAATAAATAAGCTTAAGGAAAACATAAACATATTATATATCATATATAAATATAGTGACATCTTAATGGCCACCTTTTAAGGTGTTAAAATAATATTGAACAATCATCGTTTCGTGAGGCAGAAAATCGCCAACCACAGAAATAGTATGTTCTTTAACCATTAGACGAAGGTGTTTGTAGGTGTAGCTCTAATAATTCTCATAACAACATCCTATGGTATTTAATATACTGTTTTTGTTACAAAAGGAAGTAATAAAAAGAGGTTATGGGGTTGGACAAGCAAAATAAAACATAAGAACACAAGAGAAGACACTACCTTTAAAACGGGTAACTTTTTTTGATTTGAGCTCAAAGGATTCCTTTGAAAGACTTCTTCACAAAGTGAGGATTCTAGGAGTAATATAGGGATGTGGAGAGACAAAATGGATAGAGTTTGGCTGAACCAATGGAATGAGAGGTGTGGGTACGGTGGTAGAGGTGGGGGCCTTTTATAAGAGGAGAGGAGGGGCACTCTTGGAATGTTATAAAAGGATACTTTATTATAAATTTTTTTTCTGATTTTAAAGGTCCCAAAATTATATATTTCGGGGATAGGGTGATAAGAGTTCTAAATACACCCATCAAATAGGTTTTTGACAAGTTTAGGTCTTATATTGTACATTGTCTCTTTATTTTATTTAAATCGTTAAATAATGAGGTAATCACATCATCATCATGGTGTCATAAATAATTTAATTAATTTAATGTCTAAAAATTATAAACAAAATATCATGATGTAGGAAATCTATTTATATTTATAATTAATATTTATAGTAAAAAATATGACTTGTATAACCCCATTTAAAAATTGTTTTAGTAAAACAACTCATGTTTGTGACATTTTTATTTTAACATTAAATAAAAAGTTATTAATGTCTTTTTCCTACCAACATGGCTCCATGGGTTCCCCAAGTTGACCCATGTATTTAATTGGTTGGCCATGACACATCCAATAATGGTAGGATGTGTGTCAAAGTCATTTAATATTAATAAAACATTATTTTTACCTTAAACAACACTAATTACCTCTAATCGCTATTAAAAACATAAAAGTTAATATTCTCTAAAAATTATTTTAATCCCATTGAACCACATTTTACTTGTTAATGACAACCATGTATGTCGGATTTTTTAAATTCAACACATAGAGGTGGTAAAATTTCATTTAAATGAAAAAATCAGTTTTTTAAGTACCACTTAGTGGTTTCACTATTCATCAAAAATTGAAATTTTTCAGAAAAAATACCAAAACTTCACCCTAAGATATATTTGATATTCCAAATTCAAAAATGATGTATATATTAAATAATTCTAATAATATATGTTAAATTAATTAATTTAATAATTAATTCCCGCTGTCATGGAAAATAGCATGGTTTTATGAAACAATATATATCAAAAGATTGACACTATTTTAAGTCCAATTTCAAAGTGAAATTAATTCCAATGACCAATATTGGATTAAATGGAAAAAATATATTATAATTTCACTTTAAAAAAAATTCAAATGATAACATAATCATATAAATAAATTAGATTAAAAAGATGTTTTGAATTAAAATACAACATTTTTTACTATTCATTAAAAATTGAACTTTACCAGAAAAATTCCAAAAATTTACACAAAGTAAATTTTGATGTCCCGATTCTAAAGAAGAGTTTTATTTGGTCCAATATAAATTATAAGAGTGACCAAAACTATATTTAAAGAGGGTTCACCATCAAAAGGCGATGGTTCAACCTTTTAGTGAATATTAGAGTATCTATTCCTAAAATTGAATTCTTTTTCTTATTTTAAGCCTTTATATTATATTGGATAAATCCAAAAACAATTAAAAAATATGTATAATAATATTATAGTTATTTATATTCATTCCCACCAATACAACAGATGCGTGTTAACTACCATTAAAAATAATATTATTATATTACTAGTGTGCAACGTAAGATTTCAAAGAAACTCATTATTGCGTATCGAGTACACTATCGAACATAGCGTCCCATTTAAAGTAAAATTAATATTTAATTAAAAAATATTAATAAATATGAAAATGTATTATTCTTTATTTACCTGGTATGTTACAGAAATTCTTTACTTGAAAATGCAAACTCATTACATGAATTTGAAAAGGATGAAAAACATTATTTTATTATACCTTATTTTCAAATTGGAATGATTGGATTTCTTACTAAAGTCAGGGGAATAGGAAGTGGTCATATTTTGTCATTTCTAGTGAGCATCTCGGTGCTCATGCCTACTTTTATTTTCAGTTTCAGGTTTTAGTCTTGGACCGCTTTTGGGAGCGAGTGTAGTTTAGGTACCACGGTGACCCACGAGGTCACTTGAGGCGCGTCACGTTGCTTTGTTTATTCCTTTATCCACTGCCAAGTTGTTCAGTTTATTTTTCCTTTATTTATATTCTTTTTCAGTTTATGTTCATTTATCTTTGTTATGGGCCAAACCGTTCCCAACTAGTTTATTTTGATGCCCGACACTAGTTGCTAGCCCGTGGGGATCGGGAAGGCCTTTTGGGCAATGTCGCGGACCGGGTCGGGCGCCGGGTCGGATGACGCACCATCCTGGATAATGAAAAAATGTTATTAGAAGTAGGCTGTTATTTGGGGTTCCAAGTATCCTGGTTATTAGGTGTGTCAGAACTCGAGAGGTAGGTGCGGGAAGGACATCATGAACCCTTGTTTGTCCAGATACTTGAATTTCTAGGGTGGTACAGGGTTTGAATTTTCTTCTTTGGATTGGTCTGTGTGGATGAGGGATGACCAAGGAGGTGAAACAATGTTACACGAGTGTTTTTCATAGAGTAGAAACCCATGTACAACCCGAGTGCACGGTTCAAGACACTTCATGGGGTTAATGCTCGCTCAAAGCATGGTATGCTAAGCCATGTTACCGGGTTTGCATAGCCACTAGTTCCTTGTTTTTGGAAATTTTTATGTGAGTTATGTTTGACATTCATTTTGGTTGGTGTGAGTAGATCTCAAAAATGAAAATGGTTTTTTTTGTGAAGGGTTTTTCAAATAGGAATGTGG
Source organism: Viscum album (assembly GCA_963277665.1). Classification (NCBI taxonomy): domain Eukaryota; kingdom Viridiplantae; phylum Streptophyta; class Magnoliopsida; order Santalales; family Viscaceae; genus Viscum; species Viscum album. Next base: position 1,334,474,660 of record OY728127.1, read on the forward strand.
TGTTAAAGTGGAAAAGTTGTTTTGACATAGAAATTTTTTTCTTTTAACAAATGTATGGTTCCAAAAGGGAAAATGGGAGGTGTTTTGGAAGTTGTTTTGGGATATCAGTAACACTTTTGGAATGTGAATTGGAAAATGTTTTGGAAATTGGCAATGTATTGCTTTAATGATAAGTTACTTTTTCAAATTTGTTGGGAATTTGTGCTTTGTGCTGAATGATCTGTTTTTAAAATGAGAAGTGTCTTGAATTGACCCTTGGTATTCCTATGAGTGATCACATACATTGAGGTGTGCATGTGGAAAGTGGAGAAATTGTTGATGTGAGTGGATTGGTTCTTGATCTAGCACAGGGATATGTATGTGTGAGACTTCATGGAATACCAATGGTGGAAATTTAAGTTGTTTTGTTTGCTGAAAAAAATGGTTTCCAAAAAGGTAATTTAAATGTTTTGAAAAGTGAGTGAGAAATTGTTTAGCATTATCTTATCGTTTTGGGTATTCTTTTTTGTTGGTTCTTGGTTTTGACATATTGAATTGTTATTGGAATAGTGATTTGAGTTTGAGCTTTCGTTTTTGATTGAGGTTTGGTATTTTGATTTATGATGAGTTTTGATTCGGATTTGTGCCTCTTGTTTTTTAGTAGGCTGCCCAGAAAATTCCCAGAAGTTTCTAGTGAGCCTCTTATAGTTGTTGGTTCTACCCAGACCCTAAGTAGAGTGGTGGAATTGAATTATTTTCAGTTATTGTTTAGCTTCTGTGTTGATCGTTATCTATCAAAGGTAGGGGACTGACTTGGTGAAATCTTTGGTGTTTCCAGGTTATTTGAAACTCCCAAAACTATGAGAGTATGTGTTGTTTTGGGTCCATTTGAAGGTGTGCCTTTGGATTGGTAGAGGAAATAATCCTAGCGTCGTTGCATGATGGTATGTCTTGTAAGGTGTTTAAGGAGACTCTTGTCCGATGGTTTATGCCCGAGGAAGTGAAGGCGAGGAAAATGGAAGAACTAGTGAGTGTCCAACAAATCCAACGGACTGTAAAGGCTTACGTTGGACATTTTGAGGGGTTGATTCCCTTTTCTCCGAAGGTAGTGTTGTAGAATCAATTAAAGTCTTTCTTGTTTGGGGTCTTCGTCTAGGGTTCCAGTACCATTTCTTTTCGGTGTTTGAGAAATTTTCCCATCTGGTGACTAGAGAAAATCAGAGGAACCTATCTCAGAAAAGACATCTTTTCAATCCCATCCTCTATTAGTTGGTCCACCCTCTTGTTTCCTTATATTGTGCTCAGTTTGGGTACTTTAATTCTCCTTGTCAACATCCTCTGAAGTCTTTCCATCGATGTGGCTGTTTGGGACACTTGGAGAGGTTCTCCTAACGGCACCGTCAGAAGGAGTCTCGGCCGGGGGATGTTAGCTCCTGACTATGGGGCAGTAGATGCTTCAAGACATCAGAGCACCAACCACAGGTCTTAGAGTGAAGCATTTCATGCTGTAAGGAATCATGGGGTGTGGGTAACCTTTTTAAACTTCTTCGCTACTGCTTTAATAGGGATGATTTTAGTTTCTCTGTTATAGCTCCATCGTCATTAATGGTTTTGTTTTGTTATAAGAGACGTAGAGGCCTCGTTGCATCGTTGTGGTCATTGTTCCTTGAATAATCCACTTTGTAAGTAAGGAGGTGTGGTGGTATCGTTTTCTTGTAATTTTAGAAGTATCACCTCCTCAAATATTAGCTTTGGAGTTGTCTCTTTATGGATGTGAGTCTCAAGATGATTATCTCTCTCATGTGGCTAGCTCCTTTGGTAACCCATTCTTGTTTTAGGATGTTCTCATTTTGGAGACACTTGTGTCTTGGGAAATAATTAATAGGGGTTGGTCCACTACTCGGTTTGGGGTATTTCGTCAATGACCCCATGTGATGGGGGTCTAGTTTATGCGGAGAGTTCATGGGTCGGTTTGTGCTGGGTTTCTCATATTGGTCTGTGCTAATTGGCTGAAGCTGGTCAGTCCTTAAATGGTGGGGATACCCACCATGAATCTTGAAGTGCCTTCTTTGAGGTTAGGTCTGTGTGGTGGTTCCCTCTTGGATCAAGTTAGCAGTTCTAGAGTTATCCCATGCTAACAGTCTCAATGTCGGTTGTGCTAGTCGAGTTCTCGTGGTGGGGAGAACCCTCCTCATTTCCTGATGGTTATACTCTTTTCAGTTTCCCTTAGATTTGGTTGGGTGTGACTGATGGAGTGAAAATTCATACCGAGTTCGTGATTTTTTGGCCTCATTCAATTTCAATCTCGAGTTTGATTCCTCGTTTGGCTGGGTGATTTTATGGGGCCAAAATGTTTTTGTGGTGTGGAGAATTGTCACACATGAACTTTTAAGATAATATTATTTTATGATTTCATCAGATTTTGAAACTTTCTATCGAGCTGCGACCAAGCCAGTTTGAAATTTTTGCATTTTTTTGAAAAATGAATGATTTTCCCATAACATCGTCAGGTGCATGGCGTGTCGTATTCAAAGCTGTGTGACTTTTCTTGGGTCACCGTGTGGCCTTCCTTAAGACAAATAAATAAAATTAGTTTTAATGATGTATTTTAAAATTATAATTATTTTTATTATTATTATTATTATTATTATTATGTTCACCATGTTTATTATAATTAATATTATGATTATTATTAATATTATTATTATTGTTTAGTTTATAATAATTATAAGTAAGTTATTATTATTATTATTGGAGTTTATTAAAATATTTATTATGTTTATTATTATTATTATTATTTATTAATGTTTTATTTATTTTATTTTCTTTTCTTTTATTTTCTTTTCAATTATTATTTCCCTATCTTTTTTTTGTTTTTTTCCTGTTGTTTGTCCTCCCTAGGCATTGCGTGCAGTGCCCCCCCTCCTTTTTTTCCACTCGCGCTACCCCCCACCCTCACTTCCTGCTCGCAACCCTAGTCGGTGTGCCCTTCCTCCCATACGTACCCTTCTCCAGCGAACCCCCCTTCATCCGCCCTCCATCTCGTGGCCTACCTTCTGTGAGCCACCACCGGCACAACCCGCGATCTGTGACCTCCCCTTCCTGCACGTGAACACCCCATGACCAGTGGCCTCCCCTTCCTGCTCACGCGCACCCCATGACCAACGTCCCCCATCCTGCTCGCGAGACACCCTCCCCCTCGCGAGACTCCACCGGCACGCAACACCTCCGGTCAGACTCCCCTTATGCGTACGACGACCAACACAGAACCCTCCTTGTCGCACTCAACAAACCTCTAACAATTCCTTCCACGGGTGTGTTCCACTCTGACGGGTTGTTTTCATCCTGTAGTAGAGTAGCATATTAGGGTTTTATGTTTTTAGGGTCACTATTTTGGTATTTTTTTGTTGATTTTGGATCAAATTATTATATTATGGTCAAATTGTTGTTTCTTGTGGTGCGTTTGGCGCGCGATCAAAGTTTTTCATCGGAATTCGAAGTTTCGACACCGATGGTAAGTGTTTCCGCATATAAGTTTTGTTTGATGAATTAATTTTCTTGTTTAATTAATTGAGTATGTTCTTTAATTAATCTGTTGAGTGCGAATTGTGTTTATTTGGTGAATTATTTTAGATTCTTAACTAAATTTGTTGTTATGTGACTGATCCGTTTAGAGTGAAACTAGTATTGAAGAAGTTCAGTATGACTTGGTATTTTATAGAATATTTGTATTTAATGGGGTGTGTTTTTGAGGAAAACCCATGTTGTGTTATTTGATGTTAATTTATAAATCATGGAGTTGGTTATTTAAATTTTTTTAAGTTATTTGAATGATGTTTCAAAAGGTTTTAGTGTGCTTTTGATTTTAAAACAGAAATGGGATTTGGGTGTTTTTGAGGTATGTCCTTTGTTACATTATTCATGGTTGTTTTATAACTTCTGGAATTGATTTATTTAAGGACATTAAAGCCACAAATCTAGTTCTTCTTGAGGGTTAGGTGCGTTTTCTTTTGTTGGTACTATTTTTAGGCGTTGCGTATGAAGCTTTTTTGTGGAAAACCCATGCTGAATTGTTTATCAGTGTTTCTTTTTTTTTGCTATGCAGTTCATCTATTAAAATGTGTGTAGTCTGCAGTTGGTGTTTTGGTGTTTCATCTTGGCACGTTTGGTTATAAAAATGATGTTTTAATGTTTTTCTTTAGGTGTGAACTTTGATGTGTTATTTTGAAATGTTTTGTAGATTGTTCAAGTGTATAAGTTGTTTTATTAATTTATATGTGTAGTTTTTTGGGCCTTGCATCGTTGGTTTTTGTCCGTGCATGTCGAGGCGTCCTACATGTACATGCATAGTGTAAGACATGTATATATATATGCCCTCTTTGTACATATTCCCTCATGGCATGGGGAATATGTGAAATGCAGCTAGGGGTGTGTATATATATATAAATAAATGCATGTGCATCTATGCACCAAGTGTCAATTCAAGTGGCCATCGACAGATAGTGAAAAGTTTGAGGTAGGTCCTCTATGCCTATGCCTTTAATTTGAGATTCATAATTTCTTTCTTGTTTTACAAATATTTTTTACATTTACTCTATATACACATGCTATGAAATCAGGTTACGGTTGCTAGAATTTATTATGCCTTTGCTTTGGAAATTGAAATGTATTTTTAATGATATCGGCCTTAAGTGAACATTCATGGAAAATTGATTTCCTAAAGTAGTTTTGAATTGGTAATGTGTATTTCCAAAGTTTTTTGGCCTTTTGGAAAGTTAATTGTAAAAAGTATTCCCTTTATGTAATAAAGCCCGTGTAGAACCTTAAAAATGTTTTATGGAAAAGAAAAACCTCTCTTGAGGCATGCCCCCATGGTTTTAGAAAATTATTTGTATGTTGAAAGTGTTATGATGTGCCTAACGTTGAAGTTTATGCATTGTGTGATGTGAAAGAGGGGGAATGTGATTAAGGAGGAAGAAAAGTGGTGAGAGGTTAAATTGGTTTTTTATAAAGAAAATGTTATGTTCATATATGTTTGCATGATTAATAAAAACTCACCACCACATGAAATAGAGCACAATGGGAAACTCAGGAATCTAGGTGGGTGGCCAGGACTAGTACGCTAGATGACATGGCATGGGTTCATCCCGGTTTGTCTAGCAGGATTGACGCAACAACACTAATTAAACATATGAATTTCTGAGGGTCGTGGCCTTCTAAGCCACGTTTTCGGAGGTTCATGGTCTTCTAAGCCACATTTCACTGAGGTAAGAGGTCTCTAGGTTCCCACTTTTTCTGGATATATATAGGGATTACCCATGGTGCTCATTTGTGACATGCTTCTTGTGACATAACTTTCTTTTCAGTTTTTTCATTCTTGATGTCTTGTTTGTGAAAACCATATTTTAATCCAAACTGGTTTCTATTCATTTTGTTTAGACGTTAATGCATTATTGGAACCTATTTTGAAAATGTAGTGGTAGTGAAATTCTTTACTTGAAAATTCAAACTCATTACTTGAATTTGAAAAGGATGAAAAACATTATTTTATTATACCTTATTTTCAAACTGGCATGATTGGATTTCTTTCTAAAGGAAGAGTAATAGGACGTGGTCATATTTTGGAATTCCTGCTGAGAATATAGGTGCTCATGCCTACTTTTCTTTTCAGTTGAATGTTTCACTCTTGGACTGCTTTTGGGAGCGTGTGTAGTTTAGGTACCGCCGTGACCCACGGGGTCACCTGAGGTACGTCACATTTCTTAGTTTATTCCTTTCTCCACTGTCCAGTTTTTTAGACTATTTTTTCTTTATTTATATTCGTGTTCAGTTTATGTTTATTTATCTTTTTTATGGGCCAAACCATTCCCAACTAGTTTACTTTTATGCCCGACACTAGTTGCGAGCCCGTGGGGATCGGGAATGCCCTTCGGGCCATGTTGCGGACCGGGTTGGGCGCCGAGTCGGATGACGCACCGGCCTGGTTCGTGACATTATTCATATCCAGAATGATATCAAGTCCTTAAGCATTATTTTTAATAATAAAATGAGAATTATACTTGAATGGATACGATGGGTAATGAATCTCATTGTGTTCGTGGAGACGGTAGTCTGTACGTACACACGAATGCTACTTCCATTTCATTTATAATTTTAAAATGAATAAAAAATAATTGATACGTAGGTATATTATTATTATAGTATAATATAATATCTTATATGTTTTACTTAAGTTGATTAATACCATCCTTTATATGTGCCATCTATGGTATGAATGAGTCATATCACTTTGAGGGGGCGGTAGTCCGCACTTCCACAAATGAAATTATCTTATATATATACAACAAGAAACGAATAATGGTATGCTATACAATGGAATTACAGAAGCTTATATATATAATAAATATCATTAATAAAATATTTAATTATAGTTCCATCATAATGGCCACCATGAGAGGCAGTATGGGATAATTGAACAATCATCGTTTTGTGAGGCGTTTGGTTTCCATCCACAGAAACATTATGTTCTTCACCCATTAGATAGAGTTTTTTGTAAGTGTAGTTCTAATAATTCTCATAAAAATATCCTAGTATATTTAGTATACTAGTTTTGTTAAAACAGAAAAGAATAAGAAGATTTTATGGGTTGGAGAAGTAAAATAAAATAAAAGAAGCTAAGAGAAATCATTCCCTTTAATTTGGGTAACTCCCTTTGGTTTGAACCAAAAAGGACCCTTGAAGTGACTTCTGCCTAAGGTAAGGCTTCTAAGAGGAGGAGAGGGATGCATGGAGCTTAATTGGGACGATTTTGGACTAGCCAAAAGGCTTGATATGTGTGAGAAATTGGTTAGAAGTGGTCTTCTTTTATAAGGGGAGGAGGGGCTCTTTAGGAAAAACATAAAGTATTATTTTATAATAAATTAATATTCGGTTTATAATGGCTCCAAACTGGATTATTTAAAGTATAAGGTGGGGATGGGTCGAAAACCACTCTACCAATTAGGTTTTAGACAATTTTGGTTCACTATTTTACCCTTATCTTTTAGATTTAACTCTCAGTTAAATAGTTTGACATTTACCATGTCTCATTGTATTTTTATATTAAATGGTTAATAAACTTACTATGAACTGCCAAGTGAACCCCAAGTGGTTAATTAATGAAATAAATATCATCATATATTTCCTTTGGCTGAACCATATATTTTTAGGAATATTATATCAATTAATAATATAATATTTGTTTTAAAAACTCCTTTTTTTCAATTTTGACACAATTTAATAATTGATTTTTTAAAGTCTTAATAACATTATTAATTCCAACCAAATTCATTTAATCAATAATAACATGTCATATTAACCCATAAAATTTGGAATTAATTAAAAGTCTCAAATTATATTTATCTGGGTATTTATAATATCAATTAATTTAATATTTCACTAATATGATAATTACTGCATCATCATTGTGTCATAAATAAATTAAATTATTTAATGTCTAGAAATTATAAATAAAATAAAATTATGTAGGAAATATTTTTATATTTCTAATTAATATTTATAATCTAATTTATCTTACGCATAACCCTATATAAAAAATGTTTTAGTTATTAAACTTTGATTTTAACTCTTAACTCTTCCTTGAATTAAATAATAATAAATGTTCTAATCTAATACATGTCGACCAAAGAGGTTCATATTTTATTCCTAAGGGTTTTTTTGGTCGAATTTTACATAGCCAACAGAATTAAGACATTTCTTAGGATAATAATAATATCATTTTTACCCTTAATTGCCCTATTCACTTTTCTCCGTGGTAAATAAAAGTAAGAGGTTACTATTCACCAAAAATTATTTTTATCTTATTAAACCAAATTTTACTCCTTGATATTTAAATTATCTCTTAGAGTTTTGAAATTACACTCAAAAAAGAGGTAAAGTTAAGTTTTATGTGAATTTGGAAATTCTCTTAGGAGGTGAGTAAAAGACGGTGAAAAGTTCTATAAAATTTTTATATATCTAAAATTATTATAAACTAACTCCAATGAATTAAATTGAACTTATATAGGTATTATGTATCTATTTTGTCATAAAATAAATTTAAATAAAATAAATAATTATTTAAATAAAAAATCTGGTTTTAAACTATAACATAGTGTTTTTCACTATTCATCAAAAATTAATGGTTTTCAGAAAAATACCAAAAATTTACCCTAAGATAATTTTGATATTACTAATTAAATAACGAAGTATATTTTACCAAATTTAAAACATATAAGTTTCATTTATTAATTTAAAATTAATTCCTACTATCAAAACCAAACGGCGTATTTTTAATAAATAATAACTACCAAAAGTTTGACACTTGTTTATGTCCAATTTCAAAGTGAAATTATTTAAAATGACAATCATTGGATTAAATGGTAAAAATATAATATATTTATTCATCCAAACCATTAAAATGTATAATTTAACAATTTAAATTATTTTGATTTAAAAAGTTCTTTTCAGTTAAAATATAGTATTTTTCGCTATTCACCAAAATATGAAAGTTATCATAAAGACACCAAAACTTTATTGAAAATAAATTTTTATGTCCCAATTCTAAAGAAGATGTTTAATTTTTCAAATTGAATATATAAAAGTGTAAAATATTGGATTTAAAAAGGATTCACCATTAAAAGGCGGTAATATTGAATTTTATGAAAAATACTTCTTTTATCTGAAAAAATGTATTTCTTCTTACATTATGAATATGAAACTAATAATATGGATTCTAAAATTATAAAGATTATATAAAGTTAAAAATTCAGTTAATACAATTCATAACTGCTTTTGAACGACTTGTTTGGTAAGTCATGGTGCGTTATAACTCAGTGTTGCGTGTAGTGTAAGTCATTGAATTGCTTTGAAGAAATAACGACTATGAAATCTTGGGGTGTTAGATTCTTCCCTCCTTCATTAAATTTCATCCTCTCAATATGAAATTATTTTTCGAAAATAAAATGTTGAAAATATAAAATACCTTTGGGAAAAACCACATCTGAAATTAGGTTAATAAAATTTAGTCATAATAAGAGGAAAAGGGAAATAAAAGGGTCACCACCAAATTATGATCTTGATTAGGAGAACATTGGTGGAAATTGAAGACATATAATTAGAGGGAAAACTTAAATATTTATAGTTAGTGATTGAGGTCATGAATCACAAAAAAGTGTAGAATTGAGGGCCTTCAATTCATCAATCGATGATGATTTAAAATACTATCGGTTCAACAAATCATATGGTATTAGGATAACACATTTTTTGTTTTAAGATCCCTTCACTATATTATAAGAATTAATTTCTTCATAGAATAAGATAAAAATAATAATATATACTTAATAAATAGAGTCCCATCCTTTAACTAATTTCTACCACAAACTAATATTTCACTCTAAAAGATAATAGAACTTAAAAATAATATTCTATTTATCCTATTCGTATAGGGTTCAAAAAAATGAATTTATAATTCATCTACCCAAATTTTTTTAAAATAGACTATATTATTCAATCTAGGACATCACGTGGGCCAGTGGTAGGGGATACACCCCTGTCGCCCTTCGGTTGCGGGTTCATGTTTTGTGGATTTTCCGGATGTGATGGTTTCCCACCCAACCTCCGGGTTTTCCTTTTATGAAAATCCAAAAATAATCTCAAACTAGAATTATCCATAATACTTCTGTCCAAACTCACAGTCCAAAATTTATAAGGAAGGTAAACAGAATAAAGATCCTTTTTTCCACGTAATAACATGTGAACACCTTCATCATGTATTCTTTAAAAAAATACAACATCCTGAATTACCATATAACCTTGTTGAATAAATTCATGATCCCTTATTCCTTATAGAATACTGGATATACTCCTTCTATCCAAAAATGCTCTAAACTCCAAAAATTATGGAATATACAAATCATTAATCAGTTTCAAGGTAATCAAGAATATCCAATATAATTTATCTGAATCAATCATGTATTATTCCAAAGTCACTACCTCATTATCAGAACCATATTATGGTTTATCGTTCTCTCAACCATATATTTTACAAAAATTTAACCTACTATTGAGTCACTTTTCACGGATCCACACAATCTCAAGTCCTTAATGAAATAGTACTGTTGTACAATCCTTATATACTCCATAATTATTATAACCAGTACATTGTCAATACAACACTCAAATGACATAATTCTATAATAACAAAATAAGAACTCTAATCATTCCTCCTCATTTGTGGTAGTATCATAACATGATTATTATCTAATAGCATCATTTGGGGAATACTCTGATGATTTGGATATCGGTTCGAGTAGTGTCCCAACTCCTTGCAGATGAAGCATTGTTCATTTGAAACCTTTTTCTTACCCTTGCAGTCACGTACTTGATGTACTTTTTCTCCACACTTATAATAAACTCCTATTCCCTTCAGGCATGTTCCAGGGTGTTTCTTCCCACAGTTATCACATATGGGAAAATTCGTATTTTCCCACTTCCCTTTATCCATCTTTCTCTCTTTCGTCCTTTTCTTCTCTTGCTTCCCTTCAAAGCCATAGGACTCAGAGAATTCTTTACTTATCTTATTAACACATGATACTATTTCTTCATATGTTGAGAATACATGGGAGACTATTTTCCTTCTAAATTTTGGCTTAATACTGTGAATGTTATGATCCTTCTAACTCTTTGGATCATATGTATTGCTGGAGTTTACATTCCTTTTACTGGGTGCCATTTCAATACAATAGCATAATGTTGGTCAGTTTATGAATTACAATGAATAATTCCAAACTTATAAAATACTTAACGTAAATTCAATGGTTTATGGATATAATCCATAATCATAAGGATGTTTTCATTGTGTAATTATATACTCATAAAATATTCATAATGATTTGTAAAGAAAATTAGAATTATCCAAATCATATCACCTGGGAGTGTCATAACCAAGAGAGTAGTAAGGCCCATTTTCATTCACTAGTTCCCATTTGAGTTTAGCTCAAAGTGTTGTTTTCGATTTTTACCCCTAGGTATATATGTACCAGAGCCACCTCTACCTGCTCGTATCCAGACAGGGATTTATTTCTCAGAAAACTCACAAAATCTCTACAATACCAAAATTCTAGGAAATTCTTCTATACTAATCCTCAAATTCTATCTTAGGGTTATGTTCTCTAATCATATTTTATCTAAATCTAGCATCCAAGGTTTGTACTAAACTTTCTCTGATACCAACTGTAACTCCCCAACCTGAGTTACCCAGAGTCGGTTTATTATTACGTATCATTGGCATGATCAGAAAAGATCAAGTCTCGAAAGACCGATTAGTTTAGTAGCCTTGGAATCACTGGATACATTCATAAATTTTACATTACATCATAAAATGAAAAACCACAATAATATAGTCTCCATGGTCCACACTCAAATCCCCTTCAGACAATCCCTACAGGTCAGTCATAAAATATTTCTTCCCATCCTGGGAAAAATAAAACATATAAAGGGGTGAGCTCAGATGCTCAATAAGGATAACAATATAACGAAAACTTTCATAAATAAGAATAAACATTTTAGGCAATGTATAACTAAAACAAAATCCTTTTAAACATTAACATCAGCATAATATGGAAAAAATAAAATGAAATAATTCCATTTACTTGTTCACATGGATATTCTACTAGTGGAATAATCACATGCAATATCAATAACCACTTTCATAATGATGGAATTCATAATGTCATACTATCATAACCACATTGTCAAGGCCTTGTGCCAAGCCTTCAAATAAGTTTTTGTCAAGGGCTTGTTCCAAGACACTAGTTTGTCTCATGAGTCCTACTGATGCATTGAGGAGCTGTAGTGGGATCCACCTGTCACTTACTAAGTCCAATGCATTCCACATATGAAAATGTTTAAACATAACATAAACATTCATATTAAAACTAGCATATGAAATGTTAATACTTTATCCTTAAACCATGAATGGTATATAAAATAACACTTCCATATTCAAACATATCACAAAACCATCAATACAATATGGAAGATTTGTATCATAATAAATCATCTTCAAATAAATTTAAAATCCATCAAAAGATGTTGACATAGATGAAAATGATTTGTAAAACTCTTTGAGACAAATATCAATTTCTCATGAAAACATTTAAAAGCCACATAATTTAGAAAGGAAGACATTTTTGAATCAAAGTGTCCCATACCACTTAGAAACTTTTGAAAGGAATTAACATTTTAAAAACATTCAGGTCTATATAAATAAATCCTTAAAACCCATTTTGAAGACATGGAAATTAATGAGAAAGATTTAGAAGAATAAATATTTAAAACGTTTGAAATGATTTTTTTGTATAAAAAGTGCCTTAAAAGAATCCCTTTGAATATTCATTCCTGAAACATTTACATGGATAATAAATATGACCCATTAAATACTTACGTAAAAACAACCTTGGATAATAAAAAGATTATGAAATTAACCCTTACCAATTTGGTAACTTACCAAGCATACACACCATAAAAGAGGTATCATACAATGAATATTTAAATACACATAAATTGAAGTTTATTAGAAAAATAATAGAATTATGGGAAGTACAAACACCACACAAAAGGTAATAGCGGCAATATGGCACGAATCTCACGGGAATAAGAAGTGAGATGAAAACCCCTTACCTTTAAATTTCCTTGGTTGAGGGTAGTTTAAACTCCTATATAATGGTTAAATAATTTTTATTGAATTATAAAAGAATAATATACATTAATATGATATCATATATGATCTTTTAACATTTCTTTGTTAATAATATCTTAGTATTATCGTCGTTTCGGGTGTTAACTTACTCGTTTTATTTTATATGTTTCGTTACATAATCCGTGTTTGTTATGGATAGGTTTTATCTTATTCATATCCAGAATGATATCAAGTACTCAAACATTTTTTTTAATCATAAAATTAGAATAATACTTTAATGGATACGATGGAGAATGAATATCATCGCGTTCGTGGAGACGGTAGTCTGTACGTACGCACGAACGCTACTTCCATTTCATTTTTCATTTTAAAAGGAATCAAAAAAAATTATACATAGGTATATTATTATTCCAGTATAATATAATATTTTATATGAATTTCTTAAGTTCATTAATACCATCCTTAATATGTTCCATGTATAGTATGAACAAGTCATATCACTTTGAGGGGGCGGTAGTCCGCACGTCCACAAATGAAATTATCGTATATATATACAATATGAAACGAATAATTTTATGCTATAAAATGGAATTATAGAAGCTTATATATAAAATAAATATCATTAATATCATATTTAATTATAGTTCCGTTATAATGGCCCCCATGAGATGCGGTATGAGATAATTGAACAATCATCATTTCGTGAGGCGTTTGGTTGCCATCCACAAAAACATTATGTTCTTCACCCATTAGATAGAGGTGTTTGTAAGTGTAGTTTTAATAATTATAATAACAATATCCTAGTATATTTAGGATATTGGTTTTGTTATAGAATAAAATAATAATAAGAGTTTAGGGGTTGGAGAAAAAATAAAATAAAAGAAGCTAAGCGAAATTGTTACCTTTAATTCGGGTAACTCCCTTTGGTTTGAACCAAAAAGGACTCTTGAAGTGCCTTCTGACTAAGGTAGGTCTTCTAAGAGGAGGATATTGATGTAGGGAGATTAATTGGGCAGAGTTTTGATGAGACAAAAGGCTTGAGAGGTGTGAGGAATTTGTTAGAAGTGGCTTCCTTTTATAAGGGGGAGGAGGGGCTCTTTAGGAAAAACTTAAGGTGTTATTTTATAAATAATTAATATTTGGTTTATTATTGCCCCAAACTGGATTATTTATAGTATAATGTGGGTATGGGTCGAAAACAACTCAACCAATAGGTTTTAGATAAGTTTGGGTCACTATTTTACCCTTATCTTTAATATTTAACTCTTAGTTAAATTGTTTGATATATACCATGTCTCTTTGTATTTTTTTATTATATGGTTAATAAACTTTCTATGAACTGACAAGCGAACCCCAAGTGTTTAATTAATGAAATACCTATAATCATATAAGTCCTTTGGCCAAACCATATATTTTTAGGAATATTATATCAATTAATAATATAATATTTGTTTTAAAAACACCTTTATGTCAATTTTGACACTATTTAATAATTGATTTTTTTATGTCTTAATAACTTTATTAATTCGAAAAAAATTCATTTAATCAATAATAACATGTCATATTAACCAATAAAATTCGTGTAATTCATTAAAAGTCTCAAATTATATTTATATGGGTACTTATAATATCAATTATTTTAATATTTCACTAATAAGGTAATTACAGCATCATCATTGTGTCATAAATAAATTAAATTATTTAGGGTCTAAAAATTATAAATAAAATAAAATTATGTATGAAATATTTTTATCTTTCTAATGAATATTTATAACCGAATTTATCTTATCTATAACCCTATATAAAAAATGTTTTATTTGACTTTGGTTTTAACTCTTTTAAATCTTCTTTGAACTAAATAGTAATAAATGTTCTAATCTAATTCAAGTGGACCAAATAGGTTCATATTTTATTCCTAAGGTTGTTTGTTGGTCTAATAATACATAGCCAATGGAATTAGGACATGTGTTAGGGTAATAATAATATCATTTTTACCCTTAATTACCCTATTTACTTTTTACCGTGGTAAATAAAAGTAAAAAGTTACTATTTACCAAAAATTATTTTTATCTAATTGAACCACATTTTACTCCTTAATATGAACCGTGTTTCTCATATTTTCGAAATTTCACTCATAGAAATGGTAAAATTATGTTTTATGTGAATTTACCAATTCTCCGAGGAGTTGGGAAAATACGGTGAAAAGTTCAATAAAATTTTTATATATCTAAAATTATTATAAACTGACTCAAATTAATTACATTGAACTTATATAGGTATTATTTATCTATTTTTACACAAAATAAATTAAAATAAAATATATAATTATTTAAATAAAAAATTCGGTTTTAAACTATAACTCAGTGTTTTTCACTATTCATCAAAAATTAAAAGTTTTCAGAAAAATACCAAAAATTTACCATAAGCTAATTTTGATATTTCGAATTCAGTACTGAATTTTATTTTACCAAATTCAAAACATAGAAGATGCATTTATTAATTTAAAATTAATTTCTGTTATCAAAACCAAAAGGCGTATTTTTAATAAATAATAACTACCAAAAGTTTGACGCTTGTTTATGTCCAATTTCAAAGTGAAATTACTTACAATGACCATAATTGGATTAAATGGTAAAAATATAATCTATTTATGCTTCCAAACCCTTAAAATTAATAATTTAACAATATAAATTTTTTTGATTTAAAAAGTTTTTTTTCAGTTAAAATATAATATTTTTCACTATTCACCCAAATATGAAAGTTATCAGAAAAACACCAAAACATTATTGAAACTAAATTCTTATGTCTGATTCTAAAGAAGAAGTTTATTTTGTCAAATTGAATATATAAAAGTTTCAAATATTAGATTTAAAAACGCTTCTCCACTAAAGGGCGGTAAAATTTCATTTTTTGAAAAATACTTCTTTTATCTGAAAAAATGTATTTGTTCTTACATTATGTCTATAAAACTCATAATATGTATTCTAAAATTATAAGGATTATATACAGTTCAAAATTCAGTTAATACTATTCATAACTGCTTTTAAACGGCTTTTTTGGTAAGTCATGGTGCGCTAGAACTCGGTGTTGTTTGTAGTGAAAGTTATTGAATTACTTTGAATAAATAACGTACTATAAAATCTTGGGGTGTTACATGCACTATACACAACACCATCTTAGCTTGGGCTACATGCAACACCATGTTTGAGCGCACCATGACCTATAAAGGTAGCCATTTAAAAAGCAGTTATGAATAGTATTAACCATGATTTTGAATTATATAAATTACATTTTATTTTAATATGCATCACATATTTTTTTGAAATTATATAATAAAAAATTCAATTTTTTGAATAAATAATGTATTTTTCAAAAAATGCAGTTTCAGAGACTTTTAAAGGAGAACCCTATTTAAATCCAATATTTTACACTTTTATATTTTAAATTTGAAAAAATTAAATTATTTTTTAGTATCGGGACTTAAAAATTTAGTTTGGATACAATTTTAGTGATTTTCAAAAAAACATTCATATTTTAATGAATAGTGAAAAATACTGCATTTTAATTCAAAACAGATTTTTCATTTAATATATCTATATTGTTTGATAATCATTTCAGTTTGTTTTAAATTAAAATTAGATCAAGATTTTATAATTAAATATAACTTAATTCATTGGATGTAATTTCACATTGAAATTTGTTATAAACATGCATTAACCTTATGATGGGTTTTACTTTTAAAAACATCATTTTCTTGTTTGATAATGGGGATTAATTTTAAATTAATTACTAAAATTCTGGCTTCTGAATTTGTAAAAATGGATTCCATATTTGGAATCATAAGGTCGAAATTATGCAAATATGTACCTTTTATTTTTTTGACATTATGAATAGTAACTTCAGTAATTATATTTATTTACCATGGTTAAAGTGTGAATCTAGTAAATAAGTGTAAAGAAACAATATTATATTAATATCAAACTACCCTAACAAGTTTCCTAATCTTATTTTGTGAGTCATGTGAGACCAAAACAATCCTTATGCCGATTTTTTCCATTTGGGAGCCACTTGGGTATGGTAATGACATGTTATAATAATTAATTTAAAGTAAAGAGAAATATAACATAAACCTACATCTTTTCAATAAAACAATTATCATATGGGGTTAAATAACTGATCCCATTTACTATAATTTTTAATTCAAAATTTAAAAATCTTTCATGCATTAATGTATTCTATTTATAATTTTTAGACATTAAATAGTGACATTTATTTAGGACATAATAATGATGTAGTGAAAACCTAATTAATGAATGACTGAATTAAATGTTATTATAAAATTTAAAATAAATATAATTTGAGATTTTTTATTCCATACACGACATTTTTGGATACAATTGACATGTTAGGGATGAGTAAATGATTATTTTCTAAGTAATCATGTTTTCATGGCTTTAAACAAATCAATTACTAAAAAGTGTCAAAATTGACATAAATGAGTTTTCAAAACAAATACTACTTTTTTAAATTATATAAGATTTTTAAAAATAAAATATTTTTCCACCTGACATATATAAATATCAAAATGTAATTAATTATCCAATTTAGGTTCTCTTTCCATTATATACTATCTATATTATCCGTATAGTATAAAAATACATCAAGACGCGGTAAGATTTAAACTGCTTAACTAAGGGTTAATCCAAAAAAAATAAAGTTAGTTTTATGAACTAAACTTATCTAAAATTCATTGACTGAGAGTATTTATAACCATACTCATCTTAGACTCATAATGAAACCCATTGGAGACATTAGAACCCAAAAATATATTTATAACAAATTAATATTTTAACATCTTCCAAAAGTGCCTCTCGCCACACTTCTAATTGGGAGATTCTCCTTTCCTTTAATTCACACCTAAAAAACCCTTTTTCATAGCCTAACCCAAACAATTTCCTCCCCAAAATTCCCTCACTTAATCCTAGAGGATACACAACGGGAAGAAATCATATTTAAGGAGTCCTTTTTTAAAATCAAAAGGAGACACCTAAAGAAGAGGCGATCGTTTTATCCGTTCTTTCAAAGTACTTTTCTTCTTATACTCCCTAATTCTATGTTTTTTTCATAACAAAGTAATAAATAATGTATCTGTAACAGCCCAAGATTTTATAAAAAAATATTCTTTTTAATTTTATTAATGTCTTGTATTGTACGATACACCAAAAGGAGCTTGCACAACACGCATCCTTGTCTTGACTTGCATTATATGCAATCGCGACCTTCCTCGATAGCGTGTGTAATACGCAATACCGAGTTTCACTAAACAACGATGTGCTATTAAAATATTATTAAAACTAGCCGTTATAAATAGTAATAACCACTTTTTGAAATCCAGTAAATCTTATTTTTCAAAATGAACTTTATTTTTGGATTCGGAGTATCGAATTTAGCCTAAGGTGAAATTTTGGTACTTTTCGGATAACTTTCATATTCTGATGAATAGTGAAAATTACTAATTTATAATTAAAAAACAACTTTTTTAATCGAAATAATTAATAGTGATAAATTATTAATTTGAGTAGTTTTAAAGTATATTTAGAATATATTTTTACAATTTAATACAATGTTGGTCATTGGATGTAATTTCACATTTAAACTAGACATAAACAAGTGTCAATCTTTTGATAGATATTGTTTCTTAAAAACACGCTATTTGTTTTAACAGCGGGATTTAATTATAAAATTAATTAATGCAACTTTTATGTTATGAATTTGGTAAAATAGACTTCATTTTTGAATTCGGAATATGAAATATAGCTTGGGATGAAATTTTGGCATTGTTCTGAAAAACATCAATTTTTGATGAATAATGAAACTACTAAGTGGTAGGTTAAAAACTGAATTTTGTATAAAACTTAATTTTACCGCTTCTGTGAATGGAATTTCGAAAATCCGAGAGACACGGTTAATATCAAGGACTAAAATGTGGTTCAATGAGATGAAAATAATTTTTTGGTGAATAGTAACTTTTTACTTTTTTTTACCACGGTTAATAGTAAATAGGGTAACTAAGGGTAAATATGTTATTAATATTACCCTAACACATGTCCTAATTCTATTGGACAAGTGTAATTCGACCAAAAACAAACTTAGGAATAAAATATGACCATTTAGGCCCACTTGGATTAGATTAGGACATTTATTATTAATTTATTTAAAGAAAGGTTAAAATAGTTAAAATCAAAGTTTAATAAGTAAATCATTTTTAATATGGGGTTATACATAAGATAAATTCGATTGTAAATATTCATTAGAAAGCTAAAAAGATTTCCTACATGATGGTATTTTATTTGTAATTTTTAGACATAAAATAATTTATTTTATTTATGACACAACGATGATGCAGTAATTATCTTATTAATGAAATATTGACATAATTGATGTTATAAACACCAAAATAAATGTAATTTGAGAGTTTTTATGAATTACACTAATTTTCTAGGTTACTATGATATATTAATGTTGCTTTAATCAACTTGGTTTGAACATTTAATTCTGTTATGACTTTCACAAAAATCATATATCAAATAGTGTCAAAATTGACACAAAATAGTTTTTAAATCAAATATTATATTATTAATTGTTATTGTATTCCTAAAAATCTAAGGTTCGGCCAAATGACTTAGATAAGGATATATATATTAATAATAAACAATTTGGGGTTCTTTTGGCATGTTATAGTAAGTTTATTAACCATATAGTGAAAGAAAACAAAAAGACATGGTAAAAGTTAAATTATTTAACTTAGAGTTAAATTTAATTAATAAGGTTAAAATAATATCCTAAACTTGTCTAAATTCTATTGGTTGATAGGATTTCGACCCCTCCCCACCTTATCTTCGAACTAAGACCCTTTGGAACCATTATAAACCGATTTTGACTTTAATATAAAATAATATTTTGAGATATTCCTAAGGTGCCCCTCTCCTCCCCTATAAAAGGACACATCCTCCCCCTCCTCCTCACACCAATTTGATCACTCAAGCTCGGCCAACCCCTGCCAAAATCTCTTCTCCACTTCCCTAGAAACATCCTAGAGGTTCTGGTCTTCCTCAAAGACCAATTTTAGTGCCCTAAGAGGAGGTCTCAAAGAGGCACTTCAAAGAAGAGGTAATTACCGTTACCAATTCTTTCATCATTATTTCTTCTTCCACTTCTTCTTCTTAGGTTGTTTCATTATGAAGTAATAACATCAGTATCACTCATATACTGATATGTTATTATAAGTATGAAACAACCCTATTTCACCATCTATCCATCCTACGGAAAAAGAAATCACCGCGCGTGCGTACGTACGGAATACCGTCTCCACGCCGTGGTGTAATCTATTTTCCACCACCACCTTACATGGATGGGTATAATGGTGTAAAGAATAACTATACATAGTTATTACAACATCATATTGATTCTGATATATTTTATAATCCACTCCAATTCAATTCAATATTTATAGAAATGATATCATCGCTCGTGCGTACGTACGGACTACCGTCTCCACGACGCGATGAGATTCATTCTCCATGTTAACCATTTAAGAATGATTATAAAGTATATATAAGAAATAATAATGAAATATATGACATTTTAAAGATACTGGATTTATGTATAAATATATATGTATGCCATCTACTTACTTCCATTTCAAGACAATAAGGAAAGTAAAACAGCGTTCATGCATACGTACGGACTACCGTCTCCATGAACGGTGTTTTTCATTTTATTTATCTACCTATTATATATATATATACTGAATATATATGATATATAAATCATATTTTATATTCTGGAAGTAAGTAAATCATGATATAAGTAATAATTATGTCAAGAACAACAAGTCAAAACACCTACGATAAATGAAACGATTTTACCCAAAACGCTTCTTTAACATGGAATTTACAAAAGAACGGGTAATATAATGTCATAAGTGAACCATATATGATATCATAACAATGAATATGATTCTGTAATAAGTCAATAACATGATTTAAATCATTATACAGGAGGTTCGGACACTTACAAAGCAAGTCGGACCTAAGGTAAGGGAAATATCACAATCTCATTTTTATCCGAGATTGTTTATTCGTAAGTATTTACTGGGGTGTATTTTATCATCCACATCCATGTTCCCTCAATATGTAATATTGTTTCCATCCACTTGAAATAGTTTAAATCGAATTTTACCCTTAGGTGAGTCTTTAGTAAAGAATATGAAAGGAATCTTTTGTCGTTTTTCCGTACGAGGTACTTTTTGACTTTTCCGACAAAAGTACGAAGAATGTTTTTTTTAACTTATACGGCATGAATGGATTTTTAAAACATTACTTCAAAGAAGCTTCCTTTACAAGTTTTCAAGTTTATTTTTAATCAACTTCTTTTATTTTAAAGTTGTATGACATGTTATGAAAGGAAAAAAATTTTTGAAGAAGAAAGGATATTTTCCTCAAGAATTCAATTCAAGTGTTTTATCAAAATTATTTTCCATCTAAGATAATAAAGGGTTCTGTTTCTATCCATATTTTTACATTGGTTTGACTATGTTGTGATGGAATTATGTTTATGAATTCCTTTATCATATATGAATTGATGTCATGATGTTTCAAGAATCCCATTTTTGTTACATGTGTTATGCGATGATGTATGATTATGTGGCACACATAAGAAAGGATTCATTATAAGATGGGTGGGACCTATATCTCCCTCCAATGCATTGGGTAATGATTTTATATCTCATGAGATAGACATGGCTGGAACGGAAGGTTATTTCGGTTCAGTGATACAGGACTGAAACGAGGAGTGAACTCGGTTCAGAAAGGGACTTTGTCCACTAAGATAGTCTTGGCAATGAGTCATGACTATCAAGAAATGATTTTCCATGATTATGTGTGCATGCCACAAAGTTTCAAGTTTCATGTTATGATTATGGTGATCTCATTTTCACTTCTATGATTTATCCCATGTTATGGTATTATGAGCTCTTTTGCAGGTTAAGATTTCCAAAAAGCTATGTTCTTTTGTATATGATGTGATTGATATTTCTTTTGTTTACCCTTACTGAGCATTTGAGCTCACCCTTTTATGTTTTCTTTTCCCCAGGATATAAAGAAAGGTTTATAGGTAAAAAAAAGGGAAGATCTTTATAGGAGATATTGAAGATCTTTCACCACGATTAGAAGATTACGTTCCGAGTTTCCAAAGACACTAAACTATTACGATCCTTGTGTGTGTGTTTTTGTTATGTACTAAGTATTCCGCAAAAGTAATGTAATGTCCATGTACGTCAAGCTTTGGGTCTCTACAGTTGGTATCAGAGGAAAGGTTTAGTCAACCTTTGGAAACTAGGATGCGAGAACTTTAGTGAGATCCCTAGAGATATTTCTAAGGTATGTCTAGGGATGTCCCTAAGGTTAAGTATACGTATAGGTTATAGTACTAGAATTGCACTAACGATATTAGAATTTAACCTAATATGTTAGATATTGAGGGTACTCCCCCTTTACTATGGTGTTTTCTCTAGCATGAATTTTGCCTCTCATAGAATTCTTTTTGTGTTTTAGTTAATGGAGGGAACCAGACGGAATTTGGTTAACATTGAATCCAATGGACAAATTGGTGACTATGAGAAACAAAATTATGTAATGCCTATAGAGAAAGATATTGTGATTATGCCGAATCAGTCATCGCGATATATGATTAACAAGGTGAAATTTAGTGGTATGCCTAATTCTTCAAAGAAGAGGAAGATAGACTATTATGCATGTTCGCATGTTGAGGAGCATAAAGAAAGGAAGATTGAGATTTCTAAAGAAGGGAAGAAGAACCTTGAGGAATACCTCAAATGGAGGGACCGATGTTATCTGTGTGGAGAAAAGGGTCATAGAGTGACAGACTGTTATGGAGTTCAATGTCTTATTTGTGGAGAACATGGGCATTACCCAACTCAATTCCCTGACCTAAAAAGTTACTTCTAAATCAAGGAAGGACTTATTCCAGGATAATCATTGATGTGGATGGACTAAAGTGTTTATGTATTGGTATTCAAGAATAATGTTGATGAGGTACTTTTATGGTGTGTTGAAATATTTAAGTATTGGTCTATTGTGGTTCTCAATAATTTTAAGGTACCAATAACTATGAAAAGTGATTCAAATATTTTGGAAAGTAGATGATAAGTGCATAATGAAAGGATAAGAAGATAATGAAATGTTTGATAGTATTCATGAGCTCATGATTGATATAAGGACTAAGTGATATCATGGTTTGAGTATAAATAATTTTGAGGATTTTGGTATGTGTAAAGTGTTAACTTTTAACTGCATTCAAGTTTTCACTAAGGTTCAATGGGTATTCAAGAGTATACATGATTAAGGACTTTGAATGTTTGGAATGTGACCAATAAGACATATCTTATGGGGATCAACGATGGTATTAAATCTCTGGTAATCATTTTCACTATGTTATGAGAGTGGACTGCAGTATTGTGGATAAACCTAAAGATTAGAATGGATTATGTTGGACATAAGTTAGTATTGTTTAAGGATAGAAGTTTTTTCGATATTATTGATGGGATGTTATAGTAATATAGTTTTATAAAAAGGACAACATGCAGGACGGGCGACAGCCCATCGCTTCGGACAAGGCTGTGGGAATCGAACCCACAACCGAAGTGCGACTGGCCTTTATCTCCTACCACTGACCTACAGGAAGTCCCTGTTTAGTAGAAACTAGTTTTATTATATTAAGCAGTATGATATATGAAGTATAAAGTCCATTTTAGGAACCATATATGATTAATCTCACTATAGATCGATTTGTGCATATAATTTTTGCTAACCTTTTGTTTAAGACAGATGGAATGACCCGTCATTCTATCACATGATCTGCTAACACTTCACGAATAACAAATTCAACTTCATTTATTTAAGAGATGAAGTGGAAATTGTTCAAGGCACGAACAACAGTGATATTGTACCAAAATAAAGTAAGTATTTATTCTAATTCAAATTTTCAACTTTAGGGGAAATGATATTGAAAACCAAAAATGTTGTCCTAGTGATCTTATACCTGATGAATCAGATGGTACCTTAGATCGTCACAAATTTATGGATTTGTGATTACTGGCTTTTCCATAGCCATGTTCTCTACCACTCTCCATCAGAACATGATGGTTAGATTTCTCTTCCATATCCATATTTTCACCTATGTGGAAACCCAATGATTAGTTTATTTGGGTAACCGTTACGTTTCATACTTTTGTTTTTAAAGATTGGTTTTGACTTTCCTTTTTACGATGTGGGTTTCTATTAAAGAAACTTTCAAATAGTAAACCATTTATAACCCCGACGAATTTCGAGGGCGAAATTCATTTTAAGGGGGGTAGAATGTAACAGCCCAAGATTTTATAAAAAAATATTCTTTTTAATTTTATTAATGTCTTGTATTGTACGATACACCAAAATGAGCTTGCACAACACGCATCCTTGTCTTGACTTGCATTATATGCAATCGCGACCTTCCTCGATAGCGTGTGTAATACGCAATACAGAGTTTCACTAAACAACGATGTGCTATTAAAATATTATTAAAACTAGCCGTTATAAATAGTAATAACCACTTTTTGAAATCCAGTAAATCTTATTTTTCAAAATGAACTTTATTTTTGGATTCGGAGTATCGAATTTAGCCTAAGGTGAAATTTTGGTACTTTTCGGATAACTTTAATATTCTGATGAATAGTGAAAATTACTAATTTATAATTAAAAAACAACTTTTTTAATCGAAATAATTAATAGTGATAAATTATTAATTTGAGTAGTTTTAAAGTATATTTAGAATATATTTTTACAATTTAATACAATGTTGGTCATTGGATGTAATTTCACATTTAAACTAGACATAAACAAGTGTCAATCTTTTGATAGATATTGTTTCTTAAAAACACGCTATTTGTTTTAACAGCGGGATTTAATTATAAAATTAATTAATGCAACTTTTATGTTATGAATTTGGTAAAATAGACTTCATTTTTGAATTCGGAATATGAAATATAGCTTGGGATGAAATTTTGGCATTGTTCTGAAAAACATCAATTTTTGATGAATAATGAAACTACTAAGTGGTAGGTTAAAAACTGAATTTTGTATAAAACTTAATTTTACCGCTTCTGTGAATGGAATTTCGAAAATCCGAGAGACACGGTTAATATCAAGGACTAAAATGTGGTTCAATGAGATGAAAATAATTTTTTGGTGAATAGTAACTTTTTACTTTTTTTTACCACGGTTAATAGTAAATAGGGTAACTAAGGGTAAATATGTTATTAATATTACCCTAAAACATGTCCTAATTCTATTGGACAAGTGTAATTCGACCAAAAACAAACTTAGGAATAAAATATGACCATTTAGGCCCACTTGGATTAGATTAGGACATTTATTATTAATTTATTTAAAGAAAGGTTAAAATAGTTAAAATCAAAGTTTAATAAGTAAATCATTTTTAATATGGGGTTATACATAAGATAAATTCAATTTTAAATATTCATTAGAAAGCTAAAAAGATTTCCTACATGATGGTATTTTATTTGTAATTTTTAGACATAAAATAATTTATTTTATTTATGACACAACGATGATGCAGTAATTATCTTATTAATGAAATATTGACATAATTGATGTTATAAACACCAAAATAAATGTAATTTGAGATTTGTTATGAATTACACTAATTTTCTAGGTTACTATGATATATTAATGTTGCTTTAATCAACTTGGTTCGAACATTTAATTCTGTTATGACTTTCACAAAAATCATATATCAAATAGTGTCAAAATTGACACAAAATAGTTTTTAAATCAAATATTATATTATTAATTGTTATTGTATTCCTAAAAATCTAAGGTTCGGCCAAATGACTTAGATAAGGATATATATATTAATAATAAACAATTTGGGGTTCTTTTGGCATGTTATAGTAAGTTTATTAACCATATAGTGAAAGAAAACAAAAAGACATGGTAAAAGTTAAATTATTTAACTTAGAGTTAAATTTAATTAATAAGGTTAAAATAATATCCTAAACTTGTCTAAATTCTATTGGTTGATAGGATTTCGACCCCTCCCCACCTTATCTTCTAACTAAGACCCTTTGGAACCATTATAAACCGATTTTGACTTTAATATAAAATAATATTTTGAGATATTCCTAAGGTGCCCCTCTCCTCCCCTATAAAAGGACACCTCCTCCCCCTCCTCCTCACACCAATTTGATCACTCAAGCTCGGCCAACCCCTGCCAAAATCTCTTCTCCACTTCCCTAGAAACATCCTAGAGGTTCTGGTCTTCCTCAAAGACCAATTTTAGTGCCCTAAGAGGAGGTCTCAAAGAGGCACTTCAAAGAAGAGGTAATTACCGTTACCAATTCTTTCATCTTTATTTCTTCTTCCACTTCTTCTTCTTAGGTTGTTTCATTATGAAGTAATAACATCAGTATCACTCATATACTGATATGTTATTATAAGTATGAAACAACCCTATTTCACCATCTATCCATCCTACGGAAAAAGAAATCACCGCGCGTGCGTACGTACGGAATACCGTCTCCACGCCGTGGTGTAATCTATTTTCCACCACCACCTTACATGGATGGGTATAATGGTGTAAAGAATAACTATACATAGTTATTACAACATCATATTGATTATGATATATTTTATAATCCACTCCAATTCAATTCAATATTTATAGAAATGATATCATCGCTCGTGCGTACGTACGGACTACCGTCTCCACGACGCGATGAGATTCATTCTCCATGTTAACCATTTAAGAATGATTATAAAGTATATATAAGAAATAATAATGAAATATATGACATTTTAAAGATACTGGATTTATGTATAAATATATATGTATGCCATCTACTTACTTCCATTTCAAGACAATAAGGAAAGTAAAACAGCGTTCATGCATACGTACGGACTACCGTCTCCATGAACGGTGTTTTTCATTTTATTTATCTACCTATTATATATATATATACTGAATATATATGATATATAAATCATATTTTATATTCTGGAAGTAAGTAAATCATGATATAAGTAATAATTATGTCAAGAACAACAAGTCAAAACACCTACGATAAATGAAACGATTTTACCCAAAACGCTTCTTTAACATGGAATTTACAAAAGAACGGGTAATATAATGTCATAAGTGAACCATATATGATATCATAACAATGAATATGATTCTGTAATAAGTCAATAACATGATTTAAATCATTATACAGGAGGTTCGGACACTTACAAAGCAAGTCGGACCTAAGGTAAGGGAAATATCACAATCTCATTTTTATCCGAGATTGTTTATTCGTAAGTATTTACTGGGGTGTATTTTATCATCCACATCCATGTTCCCTCAATATGTAATATTGTTTCCATCCACTTGAAATAGTTTAAATCGAATTTTACCCTTTGGTGAGTCTTTAGTAAAGAATATGAAAGGAATCTTTTGTCGTTTTTCCGTACGAGGTACTTTTTGACTTTTCCGACAAAAGTACGAAGAATGTTTTTTTAACTTATACGGCATGAATGGATTTTTAAAACATTACTTCAAAGAAGCTTCCTTTACAAGTTTTCAAGTTTATTTTTAATCAACTTCTTTTATTTTAAAGTTGTATGACATGTTATGAAAGGAAAAATGTTTTTGAAGAAGAAAGGATATTTTCCTCAAGAATTCAATTCAAGTGTTTTATCAAAATTATTTTCCATCTAAGATAATAAAGGGTTCTGTTTCTATCCATATTTTTACATTGGTTTGACTATGTTGTGATGGAATTATGTTTATGAATTCCTTTATCATATATGAATTGATGTCATGATGTTTCAAGAATCCCATTTTTGTTACATGTGTTATGCGATGATGTATGATTATGTGGCACACATAAGAAAGGATTCATTATAAGATGGGTGGGACCTATATCTCCCTCCAATGCATTGGGTAATGATTTTATATCTCATGAGATAGACATGGCTGGAACGGAAGGTTATTTCGGTTCAGTGATACAGGACTGAAACGAGGAGTGAACTCGGTTCAGAAAGGGACTTTGTCCACTAAGATAGTCTTGGCAATGAGTCATGACTAACAAGAAATGATTTTCCATGATTATGTGTGCATGCCACAAAGTTTCAAGTTTCATGTTATGATTATGGTGATCTCATTTTCACTTCTATGATTTATCCCATGTTATGATATTATGAGCTCTTTTGCAGGTTAAGATTTCCAAAAAGCTATGTTCTTTTGTATATGATGTGATTGATATTTCTTTTGTTTACCCTTAATGAGAATTTGAGCTCACCCTTTTATGATTTCTTTTCCCCAGGATATAAAGAAAGGTTTATATGTAAAAAAAAGGGAAGATCTTTATGGGAGATATTGAAGATCTTTCACCACGATTAGAAGATTACGTTCCGAGTTTCCAAAGACACTAAACTATTACGATCCTTGTGTGTGTGTTTTTGTTATGTACTAAGTATTCTGCAAAAGTAATGTAATGTCCATGTACGTCAAGCTTTGGGTCTCTACAGTATCATCCATATACTATGATTTTATTTTAATTATGGTATAATATATTAATCATATTATCTATCCTACGAATAATAATATCACCAGGTGTGCGTACATACAGCTTACCATCTCCACGTCGTGGTGTAATCTGTTATTAAAAATTAATTTATCTGGATTGGTATAATGATGAGTATAATATACATAAATAAAAAATATAACATGATATTATTTCTTTAAAATTTATATTCCATCCAATTCCATACCATTTAAACCATTAAAAAAATTATATCATCGCTCGTACGTACATATGACTTACCGTCTCCATGATGTGATGAGATTCATCTTCCACACTCACCATCCAAGAATGGTTATAAATATATATATTAATAATAATTATGAAATATATGATATAATAATGCTACTTGAATTATATATATACATATATGTCATTCACTTACTTCCTTTCAATATGATATGAAAACATAAACAATGTTCATGCAAACGTAGGGCTTACCGTCTCCATGAACAGTGTATTATATTTCACATATATATATTATATATATTTATATTATGAATATATATGATTTATAAGTCATATTATACATTCTGGAAGTTGTAAAATCATGATCTAAGTAATATGATCAAGAATAAAAATTCAAAACACGTACCATAAATAAAGTAATTTTTACCTGAAATGTTGCATTAACTTCGAATTAATAAACATTAACATAATGTCATAAAAGAATAATATATTATATAATAAATATTACTATGATTCTTATATAAGTTAATAATCTGTTTAATAACATTATATGGGATTTTTGGATATGTACTGAGAGTATCTCACCTAATGTAAGGGTTAATTTCAATATCTCATTATTATCCTAGATTGTTTGGGCATAAGTGTTTACTAAGAAAAATATATAAATCGGGTCCATATTTCCTAAAAATGTATTCAAACATTATTTTTTAAAGGTTTTATTTAAGGGACTCTTTAACTAAAACATCATTATAAATGTTTTAATGATTTATACTTCTAAACCGTTCTCATTAATATCCATGTATTCAAAATGGTTTTGATGATTTATTTATAAGGAAATAAATAATTTAAAATGGTAATTCCATTATAAAGTTTCAATATGGTATGGGACACATTATGTTATGTGGTGGATGGGAGCACAGCCCTTGCAACCCAAGCACTTGTGTAATGATGTTAAAGTCAGTTCTATGGTTCCCAAAGTTGATGAAGCTTATTGATTCAAAAATGACTTTTAAATATCTTATTTTATAAATTTTGTGACTTTTAATGTTTTCAATGTAAAATGGGATATTTCTAAAAATGTTATTAATGATTTTATGAGATTATTTTCATCTTTGTAAACATCCTTTTTAGATTTTATGCTAAATTCAGAATGCTTTGTTTAGATACAATCATCATTATTGTATTTCATGGTTTATGATATGTTTCACTATGGATGTGCTACTTTAATACCACTCATGGTTTATGTTTAAAGTCTTAACATTTCATAGCCTAGTTTTAATATCAGTGTTTATGTTATGTTTCACCCTTTTCATATGAGTAATGTATTGGACCTTGTAAATGACAGGAAACCCTTGTTATATCCCCTCAACACATCAGTAGGTCTCGTGAGACAAACTAGTGTCTTGGAATAAGGGCTTGACAAAATATTTATGTATACTCTTGGCACGAGGCCTTAACATAGTGGTTAATGTCCAAAATTATGAATTCCCTCATCATGAGATTATTTATTGATTTTACATGTGATTATTAGAATAGTATAACATCCATGAGAATGTTTAAATAGAATTATTTGATTTATTCATGCCATTTTATGTTGAAGATAATGTTTTAAAAGGATTATGTTTTAGTTTTGTACCTCGCCATAAAATTTTAAGCCTATTTTTTATAGTTTCTGGTATATTTTTTATCCTTACAAAGCATGTAATCTCACCCATTTCTTATATTTCATTTTCTTAGGATTCCAATAAGTGTTTTATGATTGATATTCAGAGTTAATATAGGGGTATAATGACATTCTAAACGGACTATTTGTGTCATAGTTTATGTTTTGAAATGTAATGTAAAGATCATTTATGTAATCTATTTTCCACAACTACTAAACTGATCGGTCCTCTAGGGTTTTATTCAATGTAATCTTGGAAATGTATTAAAATAATGCAGCAACTCTAAGCTTCTAGGGTTGGGGCATTATATTTGGTATCAAAGGAAGTTTAGAAAAATCCATAGAAACTAGATTTAGAAGTCAACGATTAGAAAAAAAACACTATGAATGACATTGAGAAGATGTCTAAATATAGGATATCAACATTTAGATTAGGTAATGGATAACCTTGGTGAAACCTATGGACATATGCATTGAGAATAATATAGCTTCCTTTAGAGATTTTATTAGTGATTCTTCATGACCATAACACTATGAATACTATTTTTGACACTATGATTCTGGTTTTGGTCAATTATTAGAATCAGCATATTTATACATGTGGTGGTTATACTACTTATAATGAAGATATTAAAAATGAAAAATGAGATTAAGGAGGTATTAAGGAATATGATTTTGAAGCATAGTTAATGGTTTATGAGTGAGGTGCAATGATCAATGTTAATTTTTATTTGGATTCAAAAGTTATTACATTAATGGTTATAAGAATATTGAGGATTTTATTGCAGTACATTTTGTTAAGTATTTGGAAGAATAAGTGTTTCATTAAGGATTTAAATGTAATCAAATATTTTCCATGTGACAATAAGAGCTACATTACAATGTTTTGGAAATCTGATATTATGATTGAATTTGGATGGAAGTATTTGGGTTGAGTCTTATGGTTGGGATGGATTTTTTTGAATAGTAAATACTATTTATTATGGATAAAATATATCTTTTGACTATTTATGTAATGTTATTTAAATTTATTTTTGTGTAAATGACAACTCGTAGTTTGGGAGGAAACCTGACGCGTCGGACAATGCTGTGGGAATCGAACTAACAACTGAAGTGTGACAAGGATTTATCGCCTACCCTTGGGCTACAGGTTGTCCCGGGATAGTATAACATAGTTTTCATTTATTAAATTTTATATGATAATATTTGGAACCTTATATTATTAAGACAAATATAATATTTTTTTGAGTCTTTTGGTTAAAAAGATGAGTTTTTGGTAGAAATTATTTGAACTCTATATATCAAATATGTATGTTTCATTATGTTATTAATCGATGAAGTAAATGAATTATTCGAATCTATTTAAACCAAAAAAATTCCTAGTACATTATTTTGTGATGAATCAAATGGAACTTTGGATCATCACATATTTATAACTCTATGGTTGTTAACATTTTCATAATCATTCTCTCTATTGCTCTTCATCAGAACATGATTGTTAGTTTTTTCTTCCATATCTATATTTTTCTATATGGAATACCAGTATTCATTATCTACGGTAACCTTCTTACTTCCCTTTATATATTTTAAAATGGATGTTTTATGGACCAATTTTTCTGATGTGGGATTGCAATAAAGGGATTTTTAATAATCAAACCTTAGTTACAGAACCCAAATTTGAATATTGCAAGGATTTAATTTATTGAATGAGGGGATAATGTAACCCCCAAAAATTCCATGGTAAATTTAATATTAAAAAAATTCAATAGCTTGTGTTTTACTCTAAACCAAGATAATGTTGTGCTACACAAAACACTATCTTAGATTGTGTTACACGTAACATCGAGTTCGAGCTCACCACGACCTATCAAACTAGTCGTTCAAAACCAATTATTAATAGTATTAACCAAATTGTGAATTTTATAAATTCCATAAAATTTTTATATTAATACCATATGTTTTTTATACATGATATAATAACAAATTCAATTTCTTTAATAAAAGATGTATTTTAAAAAAAATGCATTTTTACATCCTTCTAATGAAAAACCTATTATAAATCCAATATTTGACCCTTTTATATATTAATTTTTGACAAAATAAAATTATTCATTTTAATAGGGACATATAAATTTTTTTTGGATAGTTTTTTAGTGTTTTTATGATAACAATAATATTTTAATGAATAAGAAAAAATATTACATGTTAATTCAAAACTACTTTTTCATATAATTTTTTTATATTGTTAAACCTTCCTTATAGTTGATTTTAAATTATAATAATATTATATTTATACCATTAAATATAATTTATGTCATTGGAATTAATTCCATATTGAAATTTGATATAAACACCAATCAATATTTTGATGGTTTTTAAATTTAAAAACTCATGTTCTCATTTTGACAATAGGGATTAATTTTAAATTATTTTCTGCAAATTATGTATTTTGAATATGGAAAACGGATTACATATTTTGAATCATAAGCTCCAAATTTTTTAAATAGGTTCATTTTATTTTTTTAAATTATGAATAGGAACTTCTGTAATTATTTATATTTACCTTGGTTATAGGGTGAATGAGGTAAAAAAGGGTAAAAAATAATATTATAATAATATATAACTACCTTAAAAGTGTTCTAATATTATTGTAGGAGTCATATGAGACTAAATTATCCTTATTTAAAATATTTGGCATTTGGGTGCCACAATGGTATGATAATGACATGTTATAATAATTAATTTAAAGTAAATAGAATTATAACATAAACATGTATCTTTTTTAAAAAACAATTTTAACGTGTCCTTATATAACTAATATTTTTTACTATAAAATGTTATTAAATATATAATAGTATTTTCTACATCACTTTATTTTATTTATAATTTTTAGATATTAAATTAATAAATTTATTTATGACACAATAATGATGTAGTGATTACCATATTAATGAATGACTGAATTAAATGATATTAAAAATATTAAATAAATATATTTTGAGATTTTTTATGCCATCCCCAAATTTTTTGGGTGGAATTTACATGGTATAAATTTTTTAATTCCTTTCGTTTCTAAGGAAAAATATTTTTATGACTTCAAAAAAATCAATTACTTAATACTGTCAAAATTGACATAAATGAGTTTTTAAAACAAATACTATTTTATTAAATGATATAACTGTTATAAAAGTCTAATATTAGGCCAAATGACATAGATAATGTTACAAATGACATTAAATATCCACTATTGATTATCTTGTTATTTTATAGTAACTATATTAACCCTATAGTAAAAAATACAAGAAGACACCGTAAGTGTTAAACTATTTAACTAAGCGTTAATCCTAAAATATAAGGATAATTTTATAGCCTAAATTTGTCTAAAACTCATTTTATTAGTGGATTTATACCCATAATCATATTTTAATCTCAATACAAATATTTTTTATCCATTAGAAACTGAAAATAAATTTATAATAAATTAATAATTTTGGTTCTTCCAAAAGTGCATCTCGCCTTTCTTGTAAAAGGGTACTTCTCATTCTCTTTAATTCACACCTCCTAAGTCCATTTTCTTATCCACTGCCTATTTACTCTCCCAAATTCCTTAACTTCATCATATAGGTAACAATTTGGGATGAAATCCAACTTAAAGAGTCCTTTTGTGCAAATCAAATGGAGACACATTAGGAAGAGGTAATCGTTTTATCCCTTCATTCCAAGTTCTTTGGTTCGTCTACCTCCTCTTATTATGTTGTTTCCATAAAAAAGTAATAAATAAATTATCATAAATATAATTATATGTTATTATAATTATTTTACAACCATATTCATCATTTTATCCATCCTATGAATAATAATATCACCATGTGTGTAAATGTATGGCTTATCGTCTCTACATTGTGGTTTAATTTGTTATTCAGCATTAAATTATTTGGATGGGTATAATGATGAGTATAATATAAATAAATAATAAATATAACATTATACTATTTCTATAAAATTAATATTCCATCCAATTACATAACATTTAAACCATTAATTAAATGATATTGTTGCTCCTGTGTACGTACAGCTTACAGTCCCCACGACGTGATGAGATTAATCATCCACATTCACCATCCAAGAATGATTACAAAAATATATGTTAAGAATAATTTTGAAATATATTAAATAATAATTCTACTGTAATAATATATATATATATGTAAATATATTTCATTCACTTACTTCCATTCAGTACGACAAGAAAACGGAAACAACAATCATGTGTACGTACAACATACCGTCTCCATGAACGATGTATTCCATTTCATATATCTACCTATAATATATATTTATATTATGACTGTATATCATATATAAATCATATTATATATTATATGTGTAATTAAATTATGATATATGTAATATGATCAAGAATAACAAGTCATATCTTGTACGTTAAACAATCTTATTATTACCTAAAATGTAGCATTAACTTCGAATTGATAATAAATGGATAATATAAAGTCATAAAATAATCATATTTGATATTATAAATATTATTATGATTCTTATATAAGTTAATATTATGTTTAAAAACATTATATATGAGATTAGGACACGTACAGAGAGTATCGGACCTAAGGTAAGGGTTAATTTTAAAACCTCATTATTATCTGAAACTGTTTACGAATAAGTTTTTACTGGGACATATTTATCATTCATGTACATGTTTCTTAAAAATGATTTCAAAAGGAATATTTTTAAGGTTTTATTTATTGGACCCATCAACTAAGACATCATTATAAATGTATTAATTATTTATACTTCTAAACCATTTTCATTAATGTCTATGTTTTCAAAATGGTTTTAATAGTTTATTTATATAGACATTAATGTTTTAAAATGTTAATTCCTTTCAAAAGTTTCAAATTGGAATGGAAAACTATGATTCAAAAAATTCTTTAAAACTTCTTATTTTATAAATTTTTTTGACTTTCAATGATTTCAATGTAAAAAAGGAATATTTCTCTAAAAGGGTTTTACTTACCTTATTATATTATTTTCATCTATGCCAAAATCCTTTGATGGATTTTATGCTTAATTGAGATTTATTTATTATGATACAATGTTCCATATTGTATTTAGGGGTTTATGATATTATTGATGGTGGATGAACTATTTTTATACCATTCATGGTTTATGGTTAATGTATTAACATTTTAGTTTCTAGTTTTAATATAACTATTTATGTTATCTTTCACCCTATTCATATGAGGAAAGTATTAAACATAGTAATTGAAGGGAGGGGCCCACTATATCCCCTCTATACATCAGTATGTCTCATGAGACAAACTGGTTTTTTAGTAAAAGACCTTGATAGCATAATTTTGTATGTTCACGGCATGAGGCTTTTATGTTGTGATTAAGATGTCTGTCATTATGGATTCCCTCATTATGAGATTAGTAATTGATTTTACATGTGATTATTATATTAGTGAAACATCCATGTGAATGTTTAAATGAAATTATATGATTCATTATTTCCATATTATGTTGAAGGTAATTTTTTTAAAGGCTTCTATTTTAGTTTTGAAATTGCCTTAAAATTTTAAGCTTACTTTTGATAGCTTACGCTATATTGTTTATATTTACTAGCATCTGAGATCATCCCTTATTTTTTATTTTCATAGGATTCCAAGAAGTGTTTTATGATTGATAAGTCGGGTTAAGATAGGGTTCCAATAGTGTTATCAATATATTACCTATTTTGTAGTTTTTGTTTTGAATTGTAATGTAAATTTCATGTATGTAATCTATTTTTCAAGACTGCTAAACTGAATTGTCCTTCGGGATTTGACTCCTTGTATTCATGAAAATTTATTA
Organism: Viscum album; assembly: GCA_963277665.1. Classification (NCBI taxonomy): domain Eukaryota; kingdom Viridiplantae; phylum Streptophyta; class Magnoliopsida; order Santalales; family Viscaceae; genus Viscum; species Viscum album. Next base: position 1,334,510,801 of record OY728127.1, read on the forward strand.
AAATAATGCACTAGATCTTGGATTCTAGGGTCATAGAATTACATGAAAAATATTTAATTATTGGGGTAAATGTTGATATTTCCCTATTCTTTGTTCAATATGGATATTTGGTACGGAATATTATTTATTTGGATTATTCTATATGAGGAATTCTTTGGACTAGTAGTGATGGGTAGATCCTGGACATTATATACCTCCATAATGCATTGATAGGTTCTCATTGACATATCTATGGATACATTTTATTTTTTTTCATTGAATAAATGGAATGTGTTTTAGTTTCGTACCTTTCCATATTTATTTTTCCCCATCTAGATATTATAATAGAATGTGCTTCCATTTTTTATTTTCCCATATTTATTTTTAAATATCTAGTAATTTTAATGGCATGTGTTCCCATTTATTACCTCTCCATGTTGTTTAAGCACTTTTGTAATGTCCCTGATCTGGGTGCCACTCACCGGGTGCCCCAAACCCGATTGGTCACATGACCTCCAGGGCGTTTCCCCAAACGCCAGAGGCTGCCGCCTAGCAGCGAGGTCCCAGGTCTGATAGTGGGGAAACTATGCCCTCATTTTTTCAAAGTGTATCATAGCGGAATAAGATATACAACATACAACAATAGAAGAAGAAATAAACCATACACATTAAGATGAGAAACTGCAGTAAAATCCAACCAATAGTCATATATATAATGATGCAACATGTCTCTTGTTCTAAGAAAATAGCCAGAACATGCTACACAGTAATACAGTACAATACAATACAGCTCAAGGTACAAGGTACATTAAAGCAAAAAAAATAGTACAACAGGAACTCAGCAGCATCACAAGCCTAAGCTCGGTCCCATGCTCTCCTACTCCACTGCAACAATCATGTACCTATATAGGGACTCCAGTCCCTATCAACACCTGCAGAAACGTAATCTGTTTGGGCCAAAGACATGACCCAAACAGGGTGTAATAAATAAATTCTAGTAGGCACCCACCAAAGGCTCGTTCTCAACTATGTAAAAATATGCAACAATACTGTGCAGAAGTAAATGAAATAAACTAATCAGTACTCAAAAGTAACTATCTTTACCAGTTATATTTACATTCCAAATATTCATTTTAACCATTTAATATAAGACATCACCTCGGTGAATGTTTTAAGTAGATAGTCAGTCTCCCCAAACATGTAAACTCTTACCCTCAGGTAATTAGAAATAAAACTCTCAGGTAATTGCCCACAGGCATAACAAATATTTCCCTTAGGCATACAAGGTGTATCCCTTAGGAATAGAGTCTATTGCTGACAGTCATAAAGAATATTTCCCTCAGGCCAAAATAACCACTGCCCTCAGGCTAAAGTAAACACTGCATTCAGGCTAAGTAAAACACTACCCATAGGATAAAAAAGTAACTAGGCCATTCCCAACATATAAACAATAAATTCACCTAAAATTCCTCTCAGGGAAATTCAATAATCATTATTACAATGGCATACCCTCAAGTATCCTGTCCAAATTGCTAAACAGAGAAACGCACCCCCGGGGTGGTCCTGGATCCAAGAAGTGATCCCAAACCATAGTTTATTATCACATTTAATTACCTATACAATTCTTGGTATTTTCAACAACCAAGGCCTCAGCCACACGACACCCCAACAAGGTTTCGTAGCACAATGGTACACACAAAGGCACAATAGTTGGAATTTAAACACAAATCCACCAACATCAATCGCCCATGATTGGTATACACGAACGATGCTTCTCAAAACGCCCGAGAATGACATAGATCTGAGGTAACAGAAAATCCCCTTCAAACGTAAATAAATTCCCTTAGAAGAATAATTGGAAAGAATTGTTTCAGGAGAAGTAATGGCTTACCCGTACGATTCCAACGAGATCGACTGAGGTGGAATCAGATTCCCGGTGCTCGCTCTGGTGATCTCCTAAGCTCCAATCATCTCTCTCATGCCCTCCTCTGGTTCTAAGACAATTCTGTGAATAGGGGAGGCTACTTCCCATTTTAAGCGAAACATACAGACTACACAGTGTGTACTATTGAGTAAACGACGTGTACTTTCCATTTTTTACTGTTCCTCTGACGGCTTATCGCCAGCGTGGCACTGTTCATCAGTCGACATGAGTACACGGTGTGTAATCCATGAGTACATGGCGTGTACTGATGCTCAATTGGCGGCTGCCTTTACCGCCTTACTATTTGTCTGCTGACTGACTACATGGCGTGTAAATACCCATTCCACGGCGTGTAGTCAGGTTTTACGTCTTTCATCAACATCACGGCTACACGCCTTGTGTACTCATCTCACATAGCCAAAGTACACGGCGTGTGGAATAGTACACAACGTGTACCTACAAAAAGGGATTTTCCCCCATTTTCCTTATGTTCTCAAAAACACTTAATTAAAAGAGAAAAGAAGAAACCCATACCTCAAGAATAAGGACCTGGTTCTTACAAACTTCCCCCCTTAAAGAAATTCGTCCCCGAAATTCCCTTCCAAGGGTGGGGCTCAGAACAACTCTAGCCACTGAGAATGTACGTTGGTCTCCCGCTCCCAGGTTTCGTCCTACACTCGGCCATGCTTCCATAGCACCCATATGAAAGGAACTGAATGGCCTTGGAGAGCCTTCTTACTTCTATCCACAACACAAATTGGATGCTCCTGAAAAGGATGCATCGACATGAAGCTCAACCTCCTCTGGCTGAAAGATGTGAGATGGGTCTGAATGATAATGACGCAATTGAGATACATAGAAGACATCGTGCATATCCCAGTACCTCTGTGGTAACTGCAACTGATAGGCAACCAGACCAACCCTCTCCAGAATCTCGAATGGCCCCACATACCTTGTGAAAGTTTACCCTGTCTCATGATCCATCTATGTCCCAACCACGACGAAACACGTAAAAACACCTGATCCCCGACCACAAACACCAAGGATCGTCTATGGTGATCAGCATAAGATTTCTAATGTGACTGCATGGTAGCCGTCCACTTTTGTATCAATTGGACCTGCTCAGAAGTCTCCTGTAGGAGACATAGTTCCAGTAAAGATGCCTCACCTACCTCCACCCAGCACAAGGGTGATGGAATGGCCTACCATATAAATCCTCGTAAGGTGTCATCTTAATAGTCGCCTGAAAACTGTTATAGTAGTAAAAATAGACTAGGGGTATATGCTTCTCCCATGATCCCCCAAAATATAGGATACATGAACGTAGCATGTCCTCTAGCACATGTATCGTACGCTCTGACTGGCCATCGGTTTGAGGGTGGTAAGTTGTTCTCAGAAGCACCTATGTACCATGTGCCCCCTGAAAACTCTACTGGAAACGAGATGTAAAACAGGTGTCCCTATCTGAAATGATAGAATGAGGGACCCCATGAAGATGTACGATCCCTCAGATATACAAATTCATTAGTTCATCAACACTGAATGTCTCCTTGATCGGTAAAAAGTGAGCTACCTTCATGAGTCTACCCACAACAACCCACATAGAATCATTGCCTCGAGGTGACCTAGGCAACCCAGTCATGAAATCCATCGCGCCATCATCCCATTTCCACTCCGGAATGGGTAACTGCTGTAACAATTCAGCTGGTCTCTCATGCTCTTCCTTCACCTGCTGATAAGTGGAACATCTTGTAACAAAACCATCTACATCTCCCTTCATACTCGGCCACCAATACTGACGTCTCATGTCATGGTACATTTTGGTAACTCCGGAATGAACAGTCCAAGCTAATGTATAAAACTCCAGCATCACCTCCTCATGTATATCCCCTAGAACCCACACTCATCCATGGAAACGCTATACCTCGTCATCACCAATCATCGATCTAGGAGGAGGGTCCACACTGGCCACTGAATCCTGTAGGACTAGGACTTTTGAATCAGATAGTTGTATCATTCTCACTCTGTCCAGAAGGGTAGAAGTCACACATAAAGATGAAAGATAGGTTTTCCCTTGACTATTGTGCACCTCCAAATGAATCTTAGAGAACAAATCCATAAGCTGAAATTCTCCACTGGCCTCATGAACCGCATGTGTCTGAGTCTTCCTGCTCAGTGCATCAGCCACTTCATTACCCTTTCCGGGTGTATAGGAAAGCTCAAAATCGAAGGACTACAGGAATTCTACCCACCTTTGCTGCCTCAGATTCAATTCATGTTGAGTAAAGATATATTTGAGTCTTTTTTTGTTGGTGAAAACCTCAATATTATCTCCCAAGAGATAATGTCTCCAACAGCGTAACACATGAAAAACTGCATCCAACTCGAGGTCATGTGTTGTTCAATTCCTCTCATGTGGCCTCAAAATCCAAGACCCGTACACAACTACTAGATTTCCCTACATCAACACAACTCCAAGACCAAAACCTGATTCATCACAGTAAATTGTATATCTCTTTCCCTACTCTGGAAGAATCAATATTGGTGATGATGTTAACTTTGCCTTCAACTCCCGAAAGGCTGTCTCGCAAGCTACTGACCAAACGAACTTCACACCTTCTTGTTCAAACCCATCAATGGCACTGATAATTGGGAGAAGTCATGGATGAAGCACATCTAGTAACCAACCATCCCTAATAAACTTCGTATCTCAAACATGTTCTTAGCATGTTCCAAGGAAACTACTGCTCTCACCTTCTATAGGTCTACTGCAACTCCTGCCACTGAAATGATATGACCTAGGAAGTGTATATGGTCTATCCAAAAGTGGCTCTTTTAGATCCTAGAATATAGTTAATGCTCTCTCAGTGTACTCAATACGATCTCACGATGGGTAGCATGGTTGTGTCGAGTGTGAGAGTACAATAAGATGTCATCCATGAAGACTACGAAAAAAGAATCCAGATAAGGATGGAACACACAATTCATCAGATCCGTGAAAACTGCTAGCGCATTTCTAATTCCAAAAGGCATAACCAAGTACTCGTACAGACCATACCGTCTCGTGAAAGCTGTGAGAAGTATATCAGATGGTATAACGCGCAACTGATGATATCCGAATCTCAAGTAAATATTCGAAACACTCGTGCTCCTCTAAGTTGATCAAAAAGAACATCAATCCTTGGCATGGAAAATCGGTTCTTAACCATCAATTGGATAATCATCCAATAATCAACACAAAGTCTGAGGGTACAGTCGTCCTTCATCACAAAAAGGACAGGAGAACCTCAAGGGGAAGTATTGGGTCATATGAAACCATTTCCCTGTAACTCCTCTGACTTTCTCTTGAGCTCCTGCAACTCTGGTGTAGCCATACTATAAAGAGGAATGGACATTGGTGCTGCTCCTAACACAAGCTCAATAGAGATATCCACCTCTCGCTTCGGAGGTAGACCGGAAAAGTCGTCCTGGAAAACATATCTGAAACGATCAACCACTAGTGGGAAATTCTTCTAACAAGTCCCCTAATCATCCAGATATAAACTCCCAATCCTGGATGTTGCACCACCTCACCCACGATGCTCAGGTCCAGCTCGGCTCCCCTGGACATCCCATTCTCCCTTTTATAGAAACTCTCCACCCGCTGGTGATGTGAAACTCACCCTGCGATGATAGAAATCCATGAAAGCTAAAAAGGGAACCAACCAGTCCATCCCGAGAATGACATCATAGCTCGTCATCTCTAAGACATAGAGGTCACATGGAAAGTGACACCCACAAAACTGTAGGGGGCACTCCCTGCACTAAAACACACCAGCTGTTCTAGTCCCCAACGGAGTGTCTAGTGTCATAAAATCAGAAGAAGAAGAAACACAAAGCCCAAGGCTCTCCACAATAGGCACATATACAAAGCTATGTGTTTCACCCGTATAGAAAAGTACTGAAGATAAATTAGAAGCTACTAGAATAGTACCTCTGATAGTAGAAGGTCTGGGATCCTTCTCATGTTGGGTCTATTGCACTACATATGTCTGCCCAGTGTCGTGGCCCTACGACACAACCTAGCTCCCCTGAGTTGTCCCACCCTACTGCCTTTGAGATCGTGGTGTCTGGCTACCACGACCATGACCACCACCTCTGCTTATACATCCAGATGTATCCCAGTTGCCTGACTGGTAAGAAGCTACTGGTCCTACTCTCGCACATAGAGTCTACACAGAACCCCTCTCACTATCCACTGGTGGAAACACCCTTCAAAAGTATTGCAGATGACCCATCTTGCCGCAAGCTCGGCACTCCACTAGGTCACGTGGACATTGCGGTCTCTTGTGCCCCTATTTACCACCCTGGTATCACATGACTTGACCACATAAAATATTCTTCTTGATGGTACTACCACCATGAGATAAATCTATATGTCTCTTCCTCTTACCGGCAGAAATAGTACCAGAAACTGGTGCCGAACCGCCCTGGCATGCACCACTAGATTCCTGAAGGTTCCTCTCTATAATGAGCACCTAGTATACAATATCATGTATTGTAGGCAACCTAAAAGCATTCACTAGTGCTCAAATGCCATATCGAAGACCATCCTTAAAGCGTTTGTCCCTCAACGTCTCATCAACCACCAGAACGGTTGCAAAATGCTGAAGCTTGATTAAACGAGCAAAATAATATATCACTGACATAGCACCCTGCGACATTTTCATGAACTCTCAAGCTCTATCTTCCCTCAGTGTATCTGGGAAGAATAATTCATAAAAGGTTGTCTAAAAATCATCCCACACCATGTTCATGTGATGCTCTGTCTGATGGGTAACATCCCACAACCTCTTGGTGGAATCACGCAGCATATAAGTGGCGAGCTTGACCCTCCTCCCTAAAGGAATCTCGAGGTGCTCAAAAATAGTCTGCATAAACCCCATCCAAGACTCCACAGCATGTGGTCTTCCATACCTTGAAAATGTGGGCGGATGCTGCTATTGGAAGCTACGAGTCAACTCATCCATATATGTGGTAGCCTGTAGTGCTCCCTGAAAGGTCTGCATGAACCGAAAAAAGCCTTCACGGAACTGCCCATCCGTGTGTGTGTCTAGTATAACGGTTGGCGTTGCATCTGGCACTACGGGAGGATCCACTAGTAGCCCATGGACAACCATCTCTGGATTATAATCGTTGTCTCTCTCTTGGCCAAAAACGTGTGGTCGTCTCGGCGGCATGACTCAACAAAGTCAAACGCACACCTTAGATCAAGATTATCACATTCTGAAAAATGAAGGGACCAAATAGGGAACAGGAGGAAGAAGGCATTTTGAGATTTTCAAAACAAGACTACACGGCTTGTATACTAACTACACAGCGTGTACCTGACTTCTCTTCCCCTGCCCTGGTCCTTCTACACAGCTAAGCCACACGTCTCCCTTTTGAACAATACTACACGATGTGTATATCAACTACACAGCGTGTAGGGTAAAATTTTCCAACTGCCCATGTTGTTCGTGACACTGCCAACTACTCAGCTAAAGCTACACGGCCTGTTACACCCCCACACGGTGTGTACTTCACCATGTTTTCCCAGCCACACGGCTAAGTCCACATGATCTCCCACCAGTAAGGAGTACACGGTGTGTCCCATATATACACAATGTGTTCAAGAATAGGTGACACCAACTCGTGTTTGTTAGTTACATGGTCGGGTCCCTAGGTCCGACAACATGGCGTGTTCCACAGTGGATATGACGTGTATGTCTTAAGGTATCCTCTGTCCATGTTGTTAGTTACACGAGCAAACTCAGGGTCAACACTACAGGGCGTGTACATCTGGTACACAACATGTTTTCCCTAAGACTTTCCCTTCCCCGTGTCCCCGCCCACACGTTCTATGACATGGGAAGAGACTACATGGTGTGTAATGAGGGTACACGGCATGTACATAAAAAGTTTTCTTTTCTTCCCGAATAGAAGATCACACAGCAAGTATCCGAGAAACTACACTACCTATATCCTGGGTTTTCCAGATAGTAAGCCTCTAAAACTACTCCGGAACCCAGTAAATACTGAAAAACAACACCTAAGTGGCAAATTCCGATCCGTGAGGGCCCATACTCCTTGCAAATCAATGTTTGGAATCTTATATGTGTTATAACAAGATAAAAGTCAATGATCCACCAAATTCCAGTCAATGAGGGCTCATACTCCCGAAAAACCAAATTTTGGTGTCCATTCTATCAACAAACTCACAAGAAAATACCCTATCTCATAGCAAGTATTTATCAGGGCAGCTATCACAATAGCATTCTTTTCTAGCCCACTACTATCACAAAAACCTGCAAATTTATAATGAACCTACATGGAATGGAATAATGTATGATGTTTTATTTATACCATGTTCTTAAATGATGCATGAGATGGAATACCCTCATCTCATCGGGTTGAAACTAAATATAACCCATGGATAAAATTTAAATAGCACAGTTGTTGAAGTTGGAGGCCTAGAACCATCTACTTTGTACTTTATTCATTAATAAATGCCTTATCACATCTTGATTGTTCTTCTGCGTGAAAATGCATGTGATAATTTACTAAGGACAACTTTTGTATTAATGGGTCATAGCGGATCCCTACTATGATGAGAACCCAGAAGTGTCATAACGCTGTTCTTGAATATATGTTCTGTAGTCGGATGATGTTATTTGAGGGACACAAATAATACAGGTCATTAGGGGTGAGGACTCATAAAACATTGAGGCACCTTCTCATGGTGTGCGCCCTTGGTAATATCTAGGAGGATATTATGAGAACGATACTCGACAGTAGGAAATCAACATTTCATAGTGTCATTGGATGTTCCTATCTGCAGACGTGTGTATTGGTCCTTAGAATTTAAGATTCTTATTAATGGGTATTAAAACTCACACACTTAGATGTATTGACAAATACTATGTCGACACACTATTCGCCGCGAGGTAGGATACGTTGGGTGTGTCACGAGTAATACTGCATTAATAGATAATGCAAGAAAGGATTTGTCCCTTTTGTTCCATAATGGAAGTAGATATCTCAGGCCCTTTGATGGAATTGATATAGCCTAAATAAATCCATGTCCTTGGTAAAGTATGGGAGATTTCAATTCCAGAAAGTCAAAGAATGAATAATCGAGCACGTGGGTTGATGACCCTAGCATGCAACCTGCTTGATTCGAGATATCGTGATAAAGGGGTTATATTATATAGTAAGCATTCATATGAGGTGACACATCATTGCGACGTTAACTTCTTTCTCTATGGGTTCCTTGGAGTGTTGCTAAATGCTATCCTTGGACTTTAGGCAGGCTCCGCCTAATGCCACTGAGAAAGAGGCCTAGAGGGTCACACACTCAGTTTGTTCGTGTATCTCAGTTAAATATTAATTTAACAAGTTAAATGGATATTATTCCCGACTTTGGTTTAATAATTATTTAAGGATTCCTGGTCGCATTAATTTGACACTAGTTATCCGAGAGAATATATTTTGGGTGAATTAATATATTTATTAAAGAGTAATTTTGTTACATTTATTTAAGAAATAAATTTCCATTACTCAAGGTCTAATAAATGTGGAGGAGGAGATAAAGAAAAGTGGAAAATAAAAGTGCACGCCATGTATATTTAATATACATGCCGTGTAGTATTATGGAAAACAAGTACACGTCGTGTATTAATGATTACACGGCGTGTAGATTTTTTAGTCAGGATTTTGAGGATATAATATCATTATTGTGATATTAATTATAATAACCATGGGCACATGTCAAGGAATTAATAATTTGGCATGGGGATTATCAATAAGAGTTAATTAAATAAATAAAACGTGTAACACATTTATTTATTGTCATAACTCTATAACCTCAAACATGATTATAAATATCCTCACAACACCAATACTTTTCATGGAATCATTTTGAACAACAATTCTGGAGAATTATTTCAAGATCGAATGAACTCCTTTCTCCAAGAATGCTCTCAAGACCGAGAGACCAAGGCGATTGAAGGTGGACATCACAAGTGAAGGTTCTTCAGTGATAGCACCTGGAGATCCCATCAGTGATGTCCGGAGATACATGGCACACGTGTGGATCACCGCTAGAGGAATCCTACACTTGGATTCTATGACCCAACCATGGATCAGAGGATCGTGACCAGAGACATCAATGAAGAAAGAATTCCACCAAGGTAATTCTTGTAAAATAATTAAATTAATTATAACCAACATATGATGATCCTATCTCTATGGTTCCGGGATTCCCTCTTAAGTTTTTTTCGTTCTTCATTCTATTCCGAAGACTCGGCATTTTAAATCGGGACTGATCTCAGATTGAACATTGCTTAACGTTAAAATTAAAGTTAGGAAAACCAACCAATGCGCTTCCACTGCTCTCGAAACCTACAAGTGGTATCAGAGGGGTCATATAGTTGATTATAATTATTTAGTTTTTTGTTGGCGATTTATGCATTAAATAATTTAGCTATTTTCAATTAAAGATTAATCATTCTAGAAATATGAATCATGAGATCTATTACTCCTCCCTCGTTTCTCATTCACCTCATAGAAATGATTTTTTATTTTAATTTTGATTAAAATAAAATAGAGGAATTCATCGGGAGGAGCCAAACATTTCTGGCCATCCGACACCAGAATACACGGTGTGTATTTGGAAGAACATGTCGTGTAGTCCAGGTTCATGAATCGGAATAGTCTGCCAAATTAGGCTATGTATTGATCCTATCTAAGTCATTTATGAAACTATGTGTTGACCAGGAACTGGTGGCACATGGTTTTCAGATTACACGTCTTGTGGTCCAACAAAACACGAGGTGTAGTCTTTTCGGGTTAGGGTAGGACCGTGTACCCCATACGCGACCTGCCCAGCTGGAAACCATGTAATGTTGAAACTACATGGCATGATTCCCACTGTACACACCGTGTACTCTGAAAATTTCCGATGTACATTAACATGCCATGTCCCCAGGCGTGTACTTTGGTTGGATGTTGAAGAAAAGTACACGTCATGTAGTCGGAACTACACACCGTGTACTCACCCAAATTACACATATTTATTAAAATTTATTATTATATTATATAAACCCTTGAGACGTGTACCATATTGCAGGCATAAAGCTGAGGCACAACACGTGATAGGTGTTTTATATATATGTGTTTAATTTAACGTCAGTGTAATAAATGGGAATTCACTGGGTTGCCTCCAAGGTACAAGTTACGTAAAATGATAATTTTAAATGAATTTATTTGTTTAAAATTATGATGGATGAGAATCCTAAGGAAGTTAAGAAAAGGGTTTAAGGTAAAATGATTGATTAATTAAAGATAATTAATTGATTCGAGTCTGATTTATCTTAAACAAGAACGATTAAAGAATTGAATGATAGTTTTATTTATGCATAAATATCATTGCATGTATGGATGATCATGAGCTAGACCGAGACCTTTGTATGTGAATGGTTTTTTTTAATTTATTTATTTAAATTAATAAATTTTTTCATGGGAGCCATATCCTCATTAATATGTAGGGCCTACTCCCCCAAGGATTCTTTTATTTAAAACCCCCTTTTTACCCCTCACCTACATGTGAGATAAATGCATATGTAATGGATGGAGCTCCCAATCTAGAGGAGGTGGTTCAAGTCAAGATCCAAGGTGAAACCAATCCAAGGAGATACAAAAGTGGACAGGTGGAAAGCTGTAAACATGAACTTGAAAGGTTCAAGGTGTTTCTCCCCAAGGTCTTGGGTTAGTTTATCAACTGCTAGATAAACTAACCAATAGAAAAAGCTCATGATCATTACATTTATTTTATTTCTGTTAGTTTCATAGTTTATTTATTGTGGGTGTGTTGTCACGATCACACAATTAATGAATTAAACGAGCATGCATGATGGAACTAAAAGAAAACAATCTTATACGTGAATATTATCTTTAACATGGTTAATCACTTAAGTAAATCCCCTTAATATTAACAATAATGTAATAAAAGATAATAAATTGGAAATTTATGTATAAGGATAAAATCCCTCGATGAAATATTAAGTCAGTATAGCCTTCCATAATCTCGGTTAGAATCGAACCATAGTTCAAAGTGCTTGACCAACACTATTTGTGGTGCTTTCAATTATTGGGGAATTCAAATTCAACATTTTGGGGTGACTTAACTTGGTTCACATCAAGGGTTGACTGCCACAGCAAGACTTGGTGTGACCAAGAGGAAAAATAAAAGGATTTCAGGATTGTGGAGTCCACTCAGCGAATCAAGGAGCTGTGAGTTAATGCAGTTGGTATTTGGAATTCCTACATAAAAAACCTTCAAGTTTCTTGACCAACCCTAGATGGGGTAATGCAAAGGGAAATATGGATCCTTGCTAGTAGAATATTCAGGCAATAGAATATTCCAAAGTCAATGGTGAGGGCTATTGGATTTTGATAAAATAGTGGGAGACTAATAAGTATTAATTTATTTATTTGTCTCAGTTTTTTAATAAAGTACTAAACCTTTGCTCATCTTAATTTGTAGAAACGACAAGAAAATGAATTCAAACATATCATTGTGAACCGTACTCGAGAAGAAAAACCTTCTCACCGGCAGCAATTTCCAAGAGTGGCAGAGGCGTTTACGCATCATCCTTCACCACGAAAGGAAATTGTATGTGCTGGAAGAGCCTATTCCAATTGCGCCTAGGAAAGAGGCCAGTGATGAGGAATTATCTCTCTATATGAAACACATGGATGATGCCACAGATGTCTAGTATTCCATGCTATCGGCCATGTCCAATGATATCTTTAAGTAATATGAAAACATGGACGCGTATAGAATGATGTCTCAGCTTAAGGATCTCTACCAAGATAAGGCGAGACAAGAGAGATATGAGATCTCCAATGCTTTGTTTACAACTAAACATGGAGATTCTGTGCCAGCTGGGCCTCATGTAGTCAAGATAATTGGCTACATTGAACGCCGGGACATCTTAGGGATTAAATTCCTAGATGAGTTCTGTATAGATCACATCCTATCATCACATAGGGCGTGAAAAACCCACAGTCCTTATGGTGAATAGAAAAAGGAAGGACAAGGAAAAGGGGCCAAATACTTAAAAATGTTCTGAAGCCCCTGAGCATCGTCCCTCCAAGAAAGGGAAGATCCAGAGGCAGGGCAAAGAACAGGAGGCGGTGTGTTTTGCATGTGGAAAGCAAGGCCACTAGAAGAGGAACTACACCCAGAAGAATGGGGACGCTAAAGGTGCACTCATTATTGAGGGTAATCTTTCTTTTTCTACACATTGGGTAATAGATACAACATGTGGGGCTCACATCTGTATTAAAATGTAGTAACCAAGTAGATTTAAAAAGATTTCCAGAGGAGAGGTGGAGCTTCGAGCTACCAATAGCGCAAGGTTGGCTGTGTTGGCTATTAGTAATTACCACCTCTCATTGCCGACTAGAATGATTTTGGTTTTACATAACAGTTATTATGCGCCTAGTGTTACCAAGAACATAATTTTTGTATATTGTTTGGATATGGATGGATTTATTTTCATGTTTGGAAATAAGGGTTGTATCTTTTATAAGAACAATGTATGTTATGGTATGGAACATTTAAATAATGGTTTGTATGTATTAAAATATGAAAACCAAGTGTTGGCAATCGATAACGAAACAAACTCACAAGACTCATACATCACCCAGTTGTGGCATCACCATCTCAGTCATGTGAACGAGATGCGCTTGACAAAGCTCTGCCAAGATGGCTATTTAGACTCTACTAAGATAAAAACACTTGATAGATGTCACACTTGTTTACAAGGAAAAATTACCAAGCTGCCTTTTGGTGTACAGGGTGAAAGGTCCACAGAGCTTCAAGGATTGGTAAACATGGATGTGTGTGGACCATTTCCAATAGAAGCTAGAGGTGGATATTCTTACTTCATTACTTTTACTAATGATTTGAGTATATATGGCTATGTCTACTTAATGAGGTATAAGTCAGAGGCCTTAGAGAAATTTAAGGAATTCAAGAATGAAGTAGAGAATCATCTTGGTAAGAAGATAAAGAAACATCGATCGGATCGAGGTGGAGAATATCTTAACCAAGAGTTCATCGATCTTTTACGGGTGTCTAGGATTCTATCTCAACTCATTCCTCCTTATACACCCCAGTGGAACGGTGTTAGTGAATGGAAGAACCACACCTTTTTGAACATAGTGAGGTCGATGATGAGTCATGCAGATCTTCCCTTTTCTTTTTGGGGATATGCATTACAAACTGCAGCATACACATTAAACCGAGTTCCAACTAAGGCGAAAAATGGAATTCCATCTGAGTTATGGAATGGAAGGAAACCCACATTGTCGCACACACATGTATGGGGATGCAAGGCATTTGTTAAGGCCTTATCAGGGAACAAACTAGCACCCCGGGGCAAGAGGTGTATCTTTATAGGATATCCTAAGGAAACAAAAGGATATTACCTACATAACCATTCAGACAAGAAAGTGATTGTCACCATACAAGACGTCTTTCTTAAGAGGGAGCACATCCTCTATAAGGATAGTGGGAGCATGATTGAATTTGATGAAGTTGATACTCAAGATATACATGGGTTGGTATAGGAATAAGTTCCACAGGTCCCTGTGGAAGAGGTTCAAGAAACACAAGTACTGCGTAGGAACTCAAGAGAGGTAAGGGAACCAGAGAGATTTGGTTTCCTAGTCACCAACGATGGTGATTCGTTATTGTTGGACAATGATGAACCTCTCTTCTATAAGGAAGCAGTAGAAAGCTCAGAAGCTATAAGATGGCTAGAAGATATGAATTCTGAGATGAATTCCATGTATCAGAACCAAGTCTAGGTTCTAGTCGATGAGCCAGTTGATGTAAAGCCTTTTGGATGCAAATGGGTATTCAAGAAAAATCGGGACATGTAAGGTCAAGTTAGCACCTATAAAGCAAGGCTAGTTGCTAAATGATTCAGACAACATCAAGGAATTGACTATGATGAATCCTTCTCACCAGTTTCCATGTTTAAATTCATAGGAATCATACTTTCCATAGCAACTTACCATGACTATGAGGTTTGGCAGATGGATGTCAAAATATCATTCCTTAACGGGAACCTTCAAGAAGATGTCTATATGACACAACTAGAAGGGTTTGTGACACTATGTGAAGCCAAACAGGTTTTCAAGTTGCAAAAATCCATTTATGGATTAAAGCAAGCATCTAGGTCATGGAACATTCAATTTGGTGATCCATAAAGGAATTTGGGTTCATTAAAAACGAATGTGATTCATGTGTTTATAAACAGTTTAATGGGAATGCGATCGTTATCCTAGTAGTATATGTTGATGACATATTGCTTATTGAAAATGATGTACCAGTCTTACAGTCAGGTAAGGACTGGTTGAACAAGTGTTTCTCCATAAAGGACTTGGGTGAAGTAGCCTACATTCTAAGGATCAAGATCATTCGTGATAGATCCAAGTGGCTGCTTGGACTAAGTCAGAGTACATATATTGACCAGATACTAAAGAAATTTAGTATGGAACAATCCAAGAGGTGATTGGTTCTAGTGTCACATGGCCTATATCTTTCTAAGAAAATGTGTCCTTAGACACAGCAAGTGAAATATAGAATGATTAAGATCCCATGCGCTTTGGCTATAGGATCCATCCTGTATGCCATGTTATGTACCAGGATTGATGTTGCCTATACACTGATCATGGTAGGCAGATATCAAGCAGATCCAGGAGAACAACATTGGACTGCTATTAAGACCATCCTTAATTATCTGAGAAGAACTAAGGATATGTTCCTAGTGTATGGAGAAGACGAGGAGCTTGTCATCAGAGGGTATGCAGATGGTGGTTTTCAGACATATCAGAATGATCTGATGTCGCAATCTAGATATGTTTTCTGTCTCAATGGAGGAGCTATGAGCTGGAAGTGTAACACCCCGAGATTTTATGAAAAATATTCTTTTTAATTTCATTGATGTCTTGTGTTGTAAGATACACTAAAAGGATATTTCACTACATGCATCCCTGACTTGGATTGAATTACACACAATCCTGACCTTCCACGATAGCGTATGTTGTACGCAATACCAAGTTTCACTAAACAACGATATGTTTTATAAACTAACAGTTATGAATAGTAATACCCACTTTTTTAAATTTTATTTTACAAAATGGAATTCATTTTTGGATTCAGAATATCAAAATTAGACTAGGGTGAAATTTTGGTATTTTTCTAAAAACATACAATTTTTGATGAATAGTGAAAACCCTGGGTTACTATTTAAAAACTGAATTTTTATTTCAAATTATTTTAGATCAAAATTGATACATAATACCTATATATGTTCAATGTAATTCATTGTAGTCATTTTATAATAATTTTAGATATATAAAAATTTTATTGAACTTTTCACCGTATTTTACCCACCTCCTAGGAGAATTTGGAAATTCACATAAAACATAATTTTACTGCTTTTGTGAGTGGAATTTCAAAAATGCGAGAGACACGAAAAATATTAGGGACAAAAATGTGGTTCAATGAGATGATTTTTTGATGAATAGTAACTTTTTACTTTTATTAACACGGTTAAAAGTAAATAGGGTAATTATGGGTAAAAATGATATTATTATTACCCTAACACATGTCCTAATTATATTGGATAAGTTTAATTCAACCAAAAAAACTTAGGAATAAAATATGACCATTTAGGTCCACTTGGATTAGATTAGGACATTTATTATTAATTTATTTAAAGAAGGGTTAAAATAGTTAAAATCAATGTTTATTAACTAAATCATCTTTAATATAGGGTTATATATAAGATAAATTAGACTATAAATAATCCTTAGAAATCTAAGAAGATTTCATACATAATGGTATTTTTTGTAATTTTTATACATTAAATAATATAATTTATTTTTGACACAATTATGATGCAGTAATTATTTTATTAATGAAATATTAACATAATTTATGTTATAAATACCCAAATAAATATAATTTGAGACTTATTATGAATTCCACCAATTTTCTAGGTTAATATGACATGTTATTATCTATTTAATTAACTTTTTTTGAACTAGTCATGCTGTTATGATTTTCATAAAAATCAATTACCAAATAGTGTCTAAATTGACATAAAATAGTTTTTAAAACAAATATTATATTATTAATTGTTATTATATTCCTAAAAATCTAAGGATCAGCCAAGATACTTATATCATGATAGTTGTATCATTAATGTACCACTTGGGGGTCTCTTGGATGTATATGGTATGTTTATTAACTATATATTATAAAAATACAAAGTGACATGGTAAATGTCAATCTAATTAACTAAGAGTTAAAACTAAAAAATAAGGTTAATATAATGACCCAAACCTATATAAAATCTATTGGTTGAGAGGATTACGACCAATCCACACCATAGATTCTAAATAAATCAATTTGGAGCTATTAAAACCCGAATATGACTTTATTATAAAATAATATTTTATGTTTTTCCAAAGGTGCCCCTCTCCTCCCTTATAAAAAGGGTACCCCTTCCCTCTTCTCTTCACACCCTTTTGAGCCTTGAAGCTCGGCCAACCCATTACCATTTCTCTTCTCCACTTCCCTAGAAACATTCTGGAGGTTCTGGTCTTCTCAAAATACCAACTCTACTTCATTAAGTGGATGCTTAAAAGAGGTGCGTCGAAGAAGAGGTAATCTCTTCTTCCGATTCGTTCAAGTTTCTTTATCCTTCTACTTATTCTTCTTTAGTTGTCTCATTATAATGTAATAGAATCAGTATTAATTATATACAGATATGTTATTATAAATATGAAACAACCCTATTTTACCTTTTATCCATCCTACGGAAAACAAAATCACTGCGCATGCATATGTACGGAATACCGTCTCCACGCCTTGGGGTAATCTATATTCAACAACCGCCTTACATGGATGGGTATAATAGTGTAAATAAATAACTATATATGATTATTGTAATGTTATATTGATTCTGAAATATTATACATAGACTTCAATACAATTCAACGATCATGGGAATGGTATCATCGCTCGTGCGTACGTATGGACTACCGTCTCCACAACGCGATGAGATTCATTCTCCATGTTAACCATTCATGAATGATTATAAAGTATATATAATAAGAAATCATGAAATATATGACATAATAATGATACTAGATTTATGTATATATATATATATGTATGTCATCTAATTAATTCCATTCAATTAAATAAGGAAACGAAAACATCGTTCATGCATACGTACGGCCTACCGTCTCCATGAACGGTGTATTTCATTCCATTTATCGATCTATCATATATATATATGTATATATTGAATATATATTATATATAAATCATTTTTTTTACATTCTTGAATTAATTAAATCAAGATATAAGTAATAATATCAAGAACAACAAGTCCAAACACGTACGATAAATAAAACTGTTTTACCCAAAATGCTGCTTTAACATGGAATTTACAAAAGAATGGGTAATATAAAGTCATAAGTGAACCATTTACGACATCATAACAATGAATATGATTCTATAATAATTCAATGAAATTATTTAAATCATTATTCAGAAAGTTCAAATACATACGAAGCATATCGAACCTAAGGTAAGGGATAATTTTTCAATCTCCTTTTTATTCGAGATTACTTATACGTAAGTATTTACTGGGGTTATATTTGTCATCCATGTCCATAAAAAATTTCTTTCATAAAGTGTTTAATATTCTTCCATGAATGTTTACAGTCATGTTTACCCCTCTTTGATTTTTACTTTCTGATATGGAAGGAATCTTTATTTTGTTTACCACATGTGGTACTTTTTTAATTTTCCTTTAAAAGTACGAGGAGAATCTTTTTTTGAACTTATATGGCATGAACGGATTTTTACGGTTTCATAACGCCTTATTTTCTTGATGCTTACTCTACAATATTTAATGACTATTTTCAACAAAAACGTTTTCTTTTAAAATTTCATGGATTTTTTTTGAAAAGAAAATGATTTTGAAGAAGAAAGGATATTTTCCTCAATAATTAATTACAGGTGTTTTATAAAAACCATTTTCCATCTAAGATGAAAATATTTCATATGTTTATGTTTCAAGTATAATGTCTCTATGATTTACATGGTTTCAATTTTCTTCTGATGAAATATCCATTTGTTTTATATGGATTATGTAATGATGGGATGATGTTTATGAAACCCATTTTATTCTTTCGGTTATGATAAATGTTTTAAGTTTATTTTGTGGCACAAGTAAGAATGATTTCATTGTGAGATGGGTGGGACCTATATCTCCCTCTAATGCATTTGGTAAAGATTTATATCTCATGATATAGACATGGATGGATTGGTAAGTTAATCCGGTTCAGTGATACAGGACTGGAACGAGGAGTGAACTCAATTCAGAAAGGGACTTTGTCCTCTAAGATGGTCTTGGAAGCAATGCCTTGGCTACTATGGAAATCATAACAATTTATGAATGGTTTCCACAATTACATGATTTATTCCCATGCTATTTTATCAATATTGATGTTCTTTTATGATATATTCCTTATGTACTTCCAAGATTTATGTCTTTGCTCAAGATTTTGATGTTTAGATTTTATGTTCACGTTTTTTGCATTCAAATGTTTATGGATTGTTTTATGTTCTCTATGCTTACCCTTACTGAGCATTTGAGCTCGCCATTTATTTGCTTTATTTTCCCCAGGATTTAAGTAAAGGTTTTTGGTATGAAAATAAAAGGGGAAGATCTTTATGGGAGATGCTGAAGATCTTTCACCGTGATTAGAATATTATTTTCAGAGTTTCCAAATACAATAAACTATTACGGTCCTTGTGTGTATGTTTTCGTTATGTATCAAGTATTCTGAAAAAGTAGTGTAATGTCCATGTACGTCAAGCTTTGGGTCTCTATAAGAAGAGTTCAATGTAGCCAGTTGTCACCGATTCTACAGAAGAGTCTAAATATATAGTGGCTTATGATGCAGCCAAGGAAGCCATCTAGATTCGGATCTTTGTCCAGGATCATGATGCGGTGCCTAGCAGTAAAGATCCCATTACATTGTATTGTGATAATACTGCAGTAGTGGATCTTTCAAAAGAACCAAGGTCACATCAATGGACAAAGCACATACTTCGGAAGTATCACCTATTGAGAGATTTCTATCAAAAGGGTGAAGTTGTAGTGAGTAGATTTTCCATGGAAGAGAACGTGGTGGACCCCATGGCTAAAGGCACATCTCAGCAGAAGCATGAATATCATGTGAGAGCTAGCGTGTTAAAGGTTGTTCGTAGTTGGCTCTAGTCCAAGTGGGAGTCTGTTGGAGTTGGTGGCCTAGAACCAACTACTTTGTACATTTTTCATTAATAAATGCTTATCACATATTGATTGTTCTTATGCGTGACAATGCATGTGATAATGTTCTAAGGACTGTTGTTGCATTAATGGGTCATAGCTGATCCCTACAATGATGAGAACCCTGAAGTTCCATAACACTGTTCTTGAATATATGTTCTATGGTCGGATGATGTTATTTGAGGGACACAAATAATACAGGTCATTAGGGGTGAGGACTCATGAAACTTTGAGGCACCTTCTCATGGTGTGCACCCTAATTAATATCAGGATATTATGAGAACGAGACCCGGCAGTAGGAAATCCACATTTCATAGTGTCATTGGATTTTCCTTCTGCGGAAATGTTTATTGGTCCTTAGACTTTATAATTATTATTAATGGGTATTACAACTCATGCACTTAGATGTATTGACGAAAATTGTGATGACACACTGTTCACAGCGAGGTATGATATGTTGGGTGCATCACGAGTAATACTACTTTAATATATAATGCGAGAAAGGATTTATCCGTTCTGTTCCATAATGGAAGTAGATATCTCATGCCCTTTGATGGAATTGACATAGCCTAAATAAATCCATGGCCATGGTAATGTACGAGTGAGTTCAATTCCGGAAAGTCAGAGAAAGCATAATCAAGCATGTGGGTTGATGACACTAGCATGAATCCCGCTTGATTGGAGATATCGTGACAAAAGGATTATATTACACAGTAAGCATTTGTATGAGGTGAAACGTCATTTCGGCGTTAACTTATTTCTCTATGGGTGCCTTGGCGTGTTGCTAGACGCTAGCCTTGGACTTTAGGCAGGCTCTGCCTAATGCCACTGAGAAAGAGGCCTACAGGGTCACACAATAAGTGTGTCCATTTCTCTCAGTTAAATATTAATTTAAAAAGTAAAATAAATATTATTCCCAACTTTGGTTTAATAATTATTTAAGGATGTCTGATCGCATTTATTTCGACACTAGTTATTTGAGATAATATATTCTGGGTGAAATGATATATTTATTAACGAGTAATGCAGTTATATTTATTTAAGAAATAAATAGCCATTACTCAAGGTCTAATAAATTTGGAGGAGGAGATAAAGAAAAGTAGAAAACAAAACTACAAGTCGTGTATATTTAATATACACGCCATGTAGTTTTATGGAAAACAAGTGCACGTTGTGTATTAATGATTACATGGCATGTAGTTTTTTTAGTCGGGATTTTGAGGAAATAATATCATTATTGTGATATTAATTATAATCAGAATGGGCGCATGTCAAGGGACTAATAATTCGACATGGGGGTTTTCAATAATATTTAATGAAATAAATAAAACACGTAACGTGTTTATTTATTTTCATAACTCTACAAACTCAAACATGATTATAAATATCCTCACAACCCCAACACGTTTCATGGAATCATTGTGCACAACAATTCTGGAGAATTCTTTCAAGACCGAAAGAAGACCTTCATCTAATAATGTTCTCAAGACTGAGAGACCAAGGCGATCAAAGACGGACATCGTAAGAGAATGTTCATCCACGCTAGCACCCGGAGATCCCTTCAGCGACGTCCGGAGATACGTGGAACACGTGTGGATCACCGCTAAAGTAATCTTACACTTGGATTCTGCAATGCAACGACGGATCAGAGGATCATGACTGGAGACATCAACGAAGAAATAATTCCACCAAGGTAATTCTTGTGAATTAATTAAATTAATAATAACCAACATATTATGATCCTATCTCTATGGTTCCGGGATTCCCTATTAAGTTCCTTTTCGTTCTTCATTCTATTTGGAAGATTCGGCGTTTTAAATTGTGATGGATCTTGGATTGAACAGATCTTAATATTAAAATTAAAGTTGGGAAAACGCACCAACGTGGTTCCGCTGTGCCCAGAGCCTAAAACAATCAAAAGGGTGTGACCCAATGGTGAAAATCAATCAAGTGTAAAATTTTCAAAATCAAAAGATGTGAAATGACTGAGAAAGACTATTTTTTCCCTATACACGGGTTAGTTACTCTCGGTCATAGCTTATTACCAACTACTATTTCCATCCTATCCCAGAATAAGGCTCCAATATGTAATTCAAAGAAAAGAACCCCTCTGATACCAATTTCTAATGTCCCGGATCTGGGTGCCACTCACCTGGTGCTCCGAACCCAGCTGATCACAGGACCTCAAGCGCATTTCCTCAAACGCCAGAGGCTTCCGACTAGCAGTGAGGGCCCAGGTCTGATAGTGGGGAAATTATGCCCTCATTTATCAAAATGTAGTGCAGCGGAATAAAATATACAACATTTAACAACAACAGAAGCAATAAACCATACACATATAAGATGAACAACTGTAGTAAAATAAAACCAACAGTCATATAGATAATGATGAAACATGTCTCTAGTTCTAAGAAAATATCCATAACATGTTACACAGCAATACAGTACAATACAATACAGCTCAAGGTACAAGGTACAATAAAGCAAAACAAAACAGTGCAACAGGAACCCGGCAGCATCGCAAGCCTGTGCTCGGTCCCATGCTCTCCTACTCCTCTGCAATAATCAAGTAACTGTATAGGGACTCTTTCCCCTATCAACACCTGTAGAAAGGTAATCTCTTTCGGCAGAAGACATGACCCAAACAGGGTGTGAGAAATAAATCCCAGTAGGCACCCACTAAAGGCATGTGCCCAACTGTGTGAAAATATGCAATAACAGTGTCCAGTAGTAAGTGGAATAAACTAAAAAGTACTCAAATGTAACTAAATTTAGTATTTATATTTCCATTCCTAATATTCATTTTATCCATTTAATATAAGACATCACCTCGATGAATGTTCTATGTAGATAGTTAGTGTCCCCAGACATGTAAACTCTTATCCTCAG
This sequence comes from Viscum album, assembly GCA_963277665.1. Classification (NCBI taxonomy): domain Eukaryota; kingdom Viridiplantae; phylum Streptophyta; class Magnoliopsida; order Santalales; family Viscaceae; genus Viscum; species Viscum album. The sequence continues at coordinate 1,334,534,045 of OY728127.1, forward strand.
GTAATCAAAAACAAAACCCTTTGGTAATTTCCCACAGGCATAACAGATATTTCCCTCAGGCGTACAGGGTGTCACCCTCAGACACACAGTCTATCGCCTATTGGCATAACGAATGTTTCCCTTGGTCCAAAATAACCACTACCCCTAGGATAAAGGAAACACTGCCTTCAAGAAAATTAAAAGACTGCCCTTATGCTAAACAAGTGTCCGGGCCATTCCCAATATATAAACAAGCAATTCACATACAATTCCTCTCAAGGAAATTCTATAATCATTATTAAAATGGCATACCCTTAAGTATCCTGGCCAGACGGATAAACAGAGGAATTCACCCCTAGGGTGGTCCTGGATCCCAGCATCGATCCCAAAAAAATGTTTATTATCAAAATTTAATTACCTATACAATTATATGTATTTAAAACATCCATGGCCTCATCCAAATTCCACCCCAATATGGTTTCATAGCACAATGTTACACAAAAACGCACAACAGTTGGAATTTAAACACCAAGCCACCTATATCGATCACCCCTGATCGCTATACGCGAACGACGCTCCTCGAAACGCCCAAGAACGACGTTGATATAAGGTGATAGAAAATCTTGTTCAAATGTAAATAGCTTCCCTTAGATAAAGAATTTGCAAGAATGGTTACAGGAGAAGGAAGGACTTACCTATACGATTCCAATGAGATTGACGGAGGCTGAATCGGATTCACGGTTCTCACTTGGGAGATCTCCGAAGCTCTGGTTATCTCACCCAAGCCCTCCTCTAGTTCTAAGAAAATTCTATGAACATGGGAGGCTACTACCCATTTTAAGAGAAACAAACTGACTGCACAACATATACTATTGAGTACCCAGCATGTACTTTCCATTTTTTAACTATTCCTCCGACAGCTTCTCACCAGTGTGGCACTATTCATCAATCGACATGAGTACACAACATGTAATCCATGAGTACACGGTGTGTACTGACGCACAGCTAGCGGCTGCCTTCACCTCCTTACTATTCGTCTGCCGACTGACTACAAGGCATGTAAATACCCACTTCACAGCATGTAGTCAGTTTTTTCACCTTTCATCACTAGCACAGCTACATGCCTTGTGTACTCATCTCACATAGAAAAATTACACGGCGTGTGGAATAGTACACGGCGTGTACCCACAAAAAGGGATTTTTCACCTTTTTCCTTATTTTCTCAAAAATGCTTAAGGAAAAGAGAAAGGAAGAAACCCATACCTCAGGAATAAGGACTGGGTTCTTACAACTTCATTCTCAGTATTTTTATTATATTTTATCTATGTTTTATTATTTACCATGCCCTTATTATTGTTTTCATTGATTAATTATTGATTCCTCTATATTTTTTCCCTTATGAGAATTTGATATCACCCTTATTTTGTTTCCTTCCCTAGGAATCCAAGACATTTACTATAATATATATGAATGGAATTAATAGATGGATTAGAGTTATCATCAAAGGTATTTATTTAGAATGAAGTAAAAAAATATTTTCTAATGGGTGTATTATTTTGTAATCAAATACTCTTGTATGTATCTGGTTTACCAAAAATACTAAACTATTTGGACCTTTAGAGATTGATTCCGTGTAATCCAGAAAATATAATTGATAGCATAAATCAGTTGTAGGCCTCTTGGTTTAGGTCACTATAGTTTATCTACGTCGATAAGGTTCATTCTTGAAAATTAGTTTCTAAAAAATGACAAATGTTACCTAAATTTTTTATCCTCATTATATAAAAAATATTTTGTCCTTCAATGTGAATCATCAGGAACATGAAGAATTTTTCTTGTCGGATGGCCTAAAATCAAAATTGTATTAACTATAAAACCAATAAATTTATGAAAAGTTATTTATTCCATCTAAAATAAAAGTTCATAGCACATGATAATATAATAACCAATTGGAATATTCTTTTATAAATATTTATTTTCCAAAATCATAATAGTAACCCAATATTGATTTAATACTCCTGAAATATGCTAGATTAAAAATGATCCCAAAAAAATCATATAGGTTCATCACTTATTCAAAAATGATAATTTAAACATTTGTCTCTAAATAAAATTAGTCAGTCATAAATTCATTTACTAAAAATTTATATTCTCTAATCATATATTCTCTAAAATATAAAAAAGACATTAAAAAATTTCCTAAATAAAAATAAAACCACAAAAAAGTAACATATTCATCAAAAAAATTACTCAATATATATTCCTCAAATAATATAAACCATTTTTGAAATAAAATCCCAAATTATCCAAAAAAAATTCATTTTATTCATATTTCATTCCAAAAAATATATTAATCTTCATTAAAATTATCTTTCATCACTTAAATGCTAAAAATTGTTCAATATCATGGTTATCTATATAATAAGACATATGTTCCATATATTTAATATCATTTTTTTCTAATTAACTGTAATTGTAAAAAATTATATTAACTCCCAAGGTTTTCAAAACATTTCAACTTGTGTCCACAAAATATGAAATCATTATTTCTCAAATAACAATTAAACATAAGTGTTACATATACCAATTGTACATCACATATATATTAAAACTAATTCAATGTATCTAATGTACTCCTTTAAATCATCAAAATGGTATTAATTCATTTAACTAGGTTATCATCCATAAATATTATTAATCATTAAATTTAATACAAACACAATATAAGTATGTAAACACTATATGTAGATACATCAAAAATCCTTAATAAACCTATATCCATGCATTATAATCTTATTCCTTGATATTTATTTCCTCTATGTTTCATATCAAAACAATTTCAGGCACTTAGATAGCTCAAAATCATTATGAATGTTGCATCATGGAATAAAATTGTTGGTAAATATAAATTTTCTTAAATACCCTAATATATTATCAAAATTTTCTTGTTAGTTATATTCATTTAAAATCTAGTTCTCAAGATTCCAAATAAACTTTCATCAATATCAGTTTCAATTTCCCTAACTCTAAAAACCTACAGTTAGAGTTTACAAATTAATTTGATCTAACATACAAGGGATCACACAACCCAATATTGATCAGTTTAGCTATTTTGGAAAAAAAAAATATACAATACCTTATAATTACATTGGAAAATAAAAAACATAGCGTAAAAAACATTCTTTCACATTTTAAATTATTCAACAAATCATTCTTAATATCTTAAGAAAAATAAAATAGATAAAAGGTGATATAAGATGCTTGGTAAGGGTAACATAAAATGACATATAACATGTGTAAATAAGGCATAATCATTTAAACAAATTCAAATATAAGAAAACATTCCATTCAATCAATAACATTTGTTCGTAGTAAATCACTAGATAATATATGTATAAAAATGAAATAGATAATAAAAACTGAATTCTTCATAAAGGAAATGCATAAATCCAAACATTCATGAACATTACATCAAGACCTCATCCATGTTTTCATGAATCCTATCATTAATTCCTCTCAATAAATATATCATTCTTAATAAATAAGTAGGTGTTAACCAAATACCTATAAAATGTGGGCATATAATTTTTATCATGATATATTTTGATTTAATGAGGGTATTTCTATAACAATACCCCACCCATCACTTATACATCCTATAAATTCATTATATACTAAATGATCGATACACTTCATTCTCAAAATTCCTTATAATTCAAAAATTAAACATATTGAATTAAGAATACTGAACATCAATATCATCCAAGTAAAGAAGCTAAAAAATTATTAAAAACAAACTTTTTCAACATTTGAAACAAAATTTATAATATTATTAAAACATTTAAAATTATCTCTAAATGGAAGAATAAAGGTTGGATGGAAATCATTAAAACTATATTTTCAAAATAAATTCTATACATATAACATACTTATATAACTCTTAACAAAATAAGAGAAAAAAGAGAATATAAAAAAGAAACCAAAAAAATTAAATTGAGGATAAGAAAATATATGGGTTTAATAGGTTAATATCATATAATTTTTCCAATATAAATCATAATATAAATTATAATGAAATAAATTGTGATTTTAACATAAATCTATTAAGACCATAAAAACTTTTGAATCAAAACCCCTTAAATAAATAGGAATTTAATCATTAAATACCATAAATAACATAGATTTCATGACATAATATCAAAAATGGGTATAATTTAAACCATATAAAAAAATTATTGGCATAATATAAACATTTTTTGTTAAAGTGTAAATGTGAAAAAATTTATCTTAAATCAAGTGTGACATTCCTTATCAGTGATTTTAACCTCCATTATAAAATTTTTTAATTTATTATACATATATTAAGAAACCAAATCCATAATTATAATACCAAAAATTATCCACTCATAACATCTTATTATTCATTAACTAATAATTATTTATTAAAATATATATTTTGTGTGATAATTATTTTTTTCATGCATGTTTCGGTTAAATAGTTATGATACATTGATCTGGATCATGTTTTCATTATATCCAAAACAATAATTAATGATATAAATATGAATTATATAAATTATATTTGTATTTACAATGATCTATGAAAGCAATACATTAAAATAATTCACATCGCTTCATGGGGGTGGTATCCTACAAGTGCGTTGGAGTGATTTTATCATTTTTTAATGAGTGTAATGGTAGGAATGAAAAAAGATATATTATGATTTCATAGTCCAAATTATTTAATTAATATCACATATATTCTTTAGTTCCATATTTATAACTATACATGTAATGTGGTTATGAAAAATTAATTACACCACAACGCGGAAATAATAGGTCGTACATATGCAAAAGTAATGTTTTCATTTTCTATAGTATGTAAAGTTTGTGGAAAATGGTTTTTTCAATAATCATAATAACATTTCATTATATTTATAATACTAGATTATTTTTTATTATAGTTACAACATTATTATATGAATAATGAGAAGTAATAATCTTTGAACGAGTCCGTAAAGATCGTTACATATTCTTTGAGAGGCTTATTTTTGGAAAAGATCTTAAGCCTTCATAGGATAGCAGTAAGATAAAAAAAAGAAAATATGAATGGAAGGAAAAAATGAAGTTATTATGGTAGGTCCTTCCTAAGCTAAAATTCTTAATATTTTTTAGTAAATGAGACGAGGATGTTCCCTTTTATAAGTGAAGGAAAGGATGTAGTTGGAATTACTTAAATGATTTGAATTGATTATATATCAAAATTCTATCAAGTTGAACCACAAGGCCATTATTTAAAATTTAGGGCAAGATAAGTATAAAATAATGTCAAAAAATATAATTTATATTTTTTTATGTTTCATTTTAATCATTATATTTTGATTTACCCCCTCATTAACACTTTAGAGACTTAATCATTGTATGACATATTTTTTGACTTTATGGGACATAGAATTACATCTACTGCAAAGAGTGGCTTAAAAATAGTCCATAAATTAAATTTTTAACCATTTTACATCCTAATTGTAATCTTTCAATATTTTTTAAATTCAAAATAATTTAGTAACATATTACTTATCCTTAAATATCAATAATAACATATTTTGGAATATTCATTTCATTTGACTTTAGGGAAATTTAAGATACCAATGAAATTTTAATGTAGAAACATTTAACATCATTTATAATTTATAATTACCTATTGATTTTTTTTGAAACCATAATCCATCCTAAATATATTAATTTTATTGTTTTAATATCATTTAACTAGCATTTTATAATACTTGTACGAGCCCTATGTAGGCTATGAGTAAGATTTTATGGTAATTATTTCATCACTAAAAATAAAAAATAAAATATGTTATTCAAAAAAATGAACCAATGAATATGATTTGGTTTTCCATATATCTTCATGTGCACCTCCATGTGCACAATAAGTTTTCAACTAGTAGTGAGGGTCTGAACGTCATAAGTGGGGAGACTCTACACACATTATTGTTATTGAAAAAATAAATAATAAAACAAAAAAATAAATAATGTTAAGAAATATTGAATTTTATGTATCTAAATTCATAAAAAAAATTAAATCATGGACTCCCAAGGTGGAAGATTAACTAGATTGTGATAAATACATGTCAGTAAATAAAACAATGTGACATCACTCCGTCCAAACCAGTAACGCCTCTAATCTCTATACTCAGTCCCCTAGCTCCCAATTGTCATGACCATTCCCATTCCTATATCATAATCATGAATTATAAATGTGTATTTACATTCCCATAAAATATATAGTATTTTGAAATTGATTATTTGGAATGAATGTAAGTCGAATTGGGAGAGAGTGCATGATAGCCATGCACACTAGCTAGTTCTTCTGACCTAGGAGGTGATGATCGCAGCACTAGTTCCTCCCCCATAGAAGAGGGGGTTTGGAATGTTTTTCCCCCTTCTATAACTCACCCTCACCACTTCTATCTTTTATCCATCCACGACTTCTCTCTCCCTTCCTGAAAATCACCATATTCCATAAAGATTCCTCACTTCTTTTCAGAATCCCTATACTCCCCTATCTACATTAGAGTTAATAGAGGCATGTGTTATATTGAACAATACTCGAGTGTCCAGTTTTATTCATCATATCCTATTGTTATATGTTTTTTAAATATTTATCTTCATTTATTGGGTTTCATATGGGTACATGATTGATTGTCTTAGGGATTCTTTCCACATCATGTTTTTCATCACCATTAATGTAGACCTAGTTAAAGATTAGTTCAAGGCATTGTGATCCTGCATCAGATCATATTTGTTGTTTTTTTTTTGTCTTAAAAATTCCTTATTATTGTGACACCACTACCATGGATTTAGGGGTATTATTCCCTATCCTCCCTCGTCTTTTAAAAAATATATCTATTATCAACATGTTAAGAAACATGGTTGGTAGATATTTTTTCATAAATAGTAGATCTGGTTCTATATGTCAGGATGTTTTCCCTTGAGTGTGTGATCCCAAAAATTTCTAGAGTTGAATTGGTATTGTTTTTAGAAACTCTTTTTTCTTATTTGAGTACTTTTTTTCTTATAAATAGGGGTGTGTTTGGGTGGATTTTGAGAAAAATGAAAGGAAAAATGCATATGCACAATTGGTGCATGATTAGGGAAAACAATGTACCCTAGCCTAGCAAACCATGAAACCATGGATTGTGTGGAATTTCATGGTTATAACATAGTTTTTCAAAAAAATCCCTCTTAAGAGTAACCATGAACCCCTAAAATAATAGGCGCATTTTTGGTGCATGGTTTGGGAAAACAGTTCACCCATGCCCACCAAACCATGCATGGAAATTAATTATGCCTAGAAATTATTTTAAAAATTACCCAAACCCAGAAAACTCACATATTTTGACCCCCATTATATCTTAGGTCTTATTTCATGTTTCTGGATCTCTCAAGATGAATTCTAATCCATCCTGATCATCTTTCTATGCGAATCAATGCCAATATTGAAGGTTCGTTTATCTCTCAGTTAGTGAATCCTCTTCAGGTCTGTCTCTTGGGCTTCTCCTATTCTTTTCTTTTATTTATATGATGTAATTTTCTCTATTGGATAGATATATATCTCTCTAGTGATATCTTAATCTATAATTCTAGATCTATATCTATTTTTTAATGATATTTATTTTATTTAATCATGATGAAGTTTTTGATATTCAGATCTAGATCTATGTCTTTGTGTCGCTCAGTTTATGGGGATTTCCATTGGGTGATTATTCATCAACAAATTGAGTTAGGTGGTCTAATATTCAATTACCATTATCTTGATTTTAATACATTTATTCATGTTTTAGGATTTCTATCAATATTCATAAATTTTAATTCTAACATTGATTTAGTTAATGTTGCCAATAGATTAATTAGATTTATTATTGAAATTGATGATTAATTTGGGAGTTAATTGTGATACTAAAGGGATATCAATTTAGATAAATAATATGGTAATTAATTATGAGTTTTAGGTTTTCTCAATTTATATAATTAAATGGAGGATTAATTATGATATTTAGAGATTTGTAATTTAGATAATTAATCGGTGGATTAAATACAAGATTTTATGATATATAATTTGAGATAATAAATGGTAGACTTATTTTGAAATATTTTTGTCAGGATTTGAGAAAATTAATATTAGATTAATTATGATATTTGATTTCATTTATTGATGTAATTAATGGTATATTAATTAAGAGATATTGAAATTGTGTGTATGATTAATTAATTGATGATTTAATTAATGATTATTGAGATATGTGGATTATTATATTGTTTTTTATTATGAATTATTAAATGGTAAATGGTAACATGGTCAGCTATAAATGTATTATAACTGATAACATGATCATTCATTTACTTGTTATTAAATGAAAAATGGTAATAAGGACATTTGACCAAGTATCATAAATAGTAACATGATCATTAAATTAAGTGATATTAAATGTTGAATGGTAACATATAAATTTATAAAAAAAAATTGGAATTGTAACATGGGCATTAAATTGTGACATATTGTGGGGATAGAATGGATTGCCAGATAGAAAAAATAAGGTATTGAGGTTTGGGTGTCCTCCGGAACCCAGGGGTTTATGTGGTCGAATAGAAAATATTTAGTAATGTGATAATCTATTTATGTATGTATTATGTTTAATAATTATATAATTTCATTTACTATTATTGACTGGATTTGTTTTAGACATCATTTATGGTGGCATACATATTCATACTCACACCCTACTTGGGATACCTAATCAGGACCAAAATAAATGTTATTGTTGTTGTCCTGGTTAATAGAAATGGCCTAGAGTTAGATTGTTGTTTTTGGGAAGGAGTGTGGATGAGAGAAACAGACATGGTTTCAGACCCGCTTTAAGATTTTAGTGTCTTTTTTTTTGTTTTAATTTAGAAAATTAACACTTCCTTTAGAATATCATGTTTTCTTCTTTAGTTGGATATTGTATTTCATTATTTGATTATCTTGAGATATTTGTATTTTCTTTAGTTATATATATTCCTATATTATTGTTCATTATTTTTAGCTACTTTATTTCTATGATAAAAGAACATATAGTCTCTCCATTATCAACAAATAAGAACCTTGCTTATATACTGTAGACTATGGCTTGTGGGGGTGCCATGCATGAGTTCATGTAACCAACTAACTTAGGGTATTGGTGTGTTTCACCCAAGTCAAGATGTAACAAAGTGGTATCAAAGTTCCTATTTTCTTTTATTTTTCCTTTCTCATGCAATTTTATAAAGGTATATTGGAGGCATGAAAGAGTCTCGGCTTGGTTATGAGCTCATTCATGAGAGTTTGAAACCCATGTAAGGGGGAAATCCCATGTACTCAATGTGGGATTGTTTTTATTTTTGTTTTTATTGACAATTGAATATTATTACACCTTGGGTGACACACTTGTTTTGTGATGTGGAAATTGTTACTGATATTTTCCATGAATTGTCTCATGGCCTGTAATGAAACAAGAGTTTAGTCTTCAGGAATTTTTCTAGCCTCTATGGAATATTTTTTAACATTCATCATTTAAGTCACCCATGGGAAAATGGGTTTTTTGTATGTTTTTGAAAAAAGACAATTACTCCATATTTGTGAAATTAAATTTGGAAAATTAAAATGATTTTAAATGAGAATAAGTGGGTTTCTAAATTATAATATTGATATTAGATGTTTATACCCAATGATAACTAAGACCATGGTGTAGTATTGTTAAGGTTATTTATATCACCTTAGTTTTGACTGTGTGGCGAGGTTTAGGAAAAAGACATGTTGTGACATGTTGTGATTTCCTCTAACAAAAATGTGTTAATGTTATGAATACTTATTCTTAGTTTAATGTTTGTAATCATAGATAATGTTCCTATATGATGATGTATATTAAAAGGATGATACAAGGACATGGTAAGTAATGATCCTCTAGTGGTGGACCCTGATCCAACGATTTTGCCAGTTGAGGCTGTATGGGAACAGTTACTAGATAACTTTTCTCTATTCAGAAGATTCCTAAAAATAGACCTAGGGAGAGTTTTCAATACTATTTCTAACATGGAAGGGGAATTTTGATTTTATAATACTGTACCTTTTACATGGGAGGGTCGACCTAAGGGGGATGAAATCTGGGTTTAGTCTATCTGGACAATACATGGCCATTTGAAGACTCATGTTAAAGGGGGGTCATTTTGTCCACATATATGCTATGTGGATTAGTAAAGTGATGGTTGTACATTCTTGTGTGGAATTTAAAGGATAATGGTATACTATGGAAGGAAGTTTTGGAGATGTTCCGATATCACTTCTATCTAGAGACACCGAGGAAAAACAGGGTTGCAGAGTTAATGTGGTTGACTTAGGAGAGAATACATGTGATCATTTATGTTGGATGCTTCACATATATGTGATGCTTTTCTCTAAAATAAGACGGATATGAGACAGCTACTATGATATGATTTCATGATAGACATAAGTGTGAGATTAAGTCCCAAGTCAAACTATTTTATTTAAATATATTTTTTAAGGTGGTGGATCAGGCTCTCATAGTTGAGAGGAACCTAAGGGATGATTTTAATATAGGACTAGTGGTTTCACTTGGACGATCTTGAGGTATGACATCCAAGATCAAGAATAATTTATATGACAATGTTATCCAGAGATGTGGGAAGCAATATACCCAGGGTGAGGGATAAATTGCAAAACACCATACTTGAATGACCTACAATCAGTGTGGTAGAGTAGTACATATTCATAAGAACTGTTGTTAACCACTCGGGAAGTGCCAAGCATGTGGGAATATGGTAAATCTATAGAGGTTCTATAGAACACATCAATAGATAGTAAGTTATAGTGGATCCAGACGGAACTAGGGTGTATTGAGGGGATCTTCTACCCCATATCGGTTGGGAAGATGGAGTTCTACCGGTCAAGCCTGTACAGGTAGTGGATGTGATTATTCTGGGAAAGAGCGCCCATATATAAGGAGTGGTACAACTGAGGGGAGTCATATGACATTATAGGGGAGTGCATCTGGATAGTTTCATGTAGTATATCCTACACTTGCGGATAGCGAGGATAGACCATCGATAGTTAGAGGTACTGCTTGTATAGATTCTACATTATCTAGTGCCTTATTTGATATTTATGCCTCACATTCCATTATGTCTAAAAATATTGTTAATGGTTTGATCCTAGAGGTTAATTATGTAATATGGGTAATTATTATAGATAAAACACTGGTAGTATGGTCTAGAGAAATCTGTGTGTGCAAGAGATGTCCCCTTGATATCTGGGAGTACTATTTTTTCTTGATTCTCTATATTCTAGAAATGTTTGGCTTTGATCTAATTATATGTATGGAAATGATAGTTTCATACTGATACCACATTAATATTTACCAAATGAGAGTGACTTTTACATCTCATAAGGGTGAAAACTATATTCACTATAGAGAGTGGGATATCCAGGAAGGCAGAGTAGATCCAATCACATAACAACTGGGAGAGATCACGGCCTAGGTTTCCAGTATTTTTTTTGTTGAAGGATGTGAAAAAAATGATTTTCCCCCAATAGTAAATTTGTTTCAATATAGTTTTCCTAAAGACATCTCAGAGATTCCACCTAAGAGAGATTTTTAATTCACAATTGGTATCATGTTAGGGGCTGAGCCAATATCTACTCCACCATAAAAAATGGAACCAACGGAGCATCAAGAACTCAATACATAGATAGAGTAGTTGTAGGATAGGGGATTTATTAGTCTGAGTATGTTTCCCTGTGGTTCTCAATTGTTGTTTATGAATAATCTTAGCATGAATATATTCTTTTGTGTTGATTACCATAAGTCAAACCAGATAAATATGAAGAACTGGTAACCCCTTCTATGTATTGACTCATTATATGACTGGTTGAGAGGATCTTACGTGTTCTCAACGATCTACTTGAGGTATGGGTATCATCAGTTGATATTTTTTACTTCTGATATACCAAGGACATCTTTTTGAAGCAGATATGGAGTATCTGAGTTCATCGTAATGTCATTTTAGGTTAAAAAATTTACTAGTATTGTTTATAACATTGATGAATATAATCCTCAAACTGTACCTAAATATTTTTTTGTAGTATTCATTGATGAAATATTGGTGTACTCTAAGAACCATGATGATCATTCCCAATATCATGAAGACATCATGAGTACATTGAGAGGGTATCGGCTATAATCCATGCTATCTAAGTGGGAATTTTGGATTGATCAGGTAAACATATTGGGACACATCATCTCATAGGATGGTGTGTTATTATACATAGAAAAAGTGTAGGTAGTAGTCTCTTGGAGGCATCACAAGAACGTATTTATATCAATATCTTTTTGTGTTTAGCAAGATATTTTCAGAGATTCATCCATGAATTTTCCCACTTGGAAGCGCCACTTTCAGGATTTAAGAAAATGGGGGAAAAGTTTGATTATTATGAATCTTGTGAGAAATCCTTCCTACAGTTAAAGAAACATATTACATCAGCACCAATCTTGATCCTACCCTAGCCAGGTGAGGAGTACGTGGTGTATTGTGATGCTTTTGGGATCAAACATAAAGGTATGTTAATAGAAGGAGATTAATTTGTAGTGTATGGGTCTCAGCAGCTAAGACCACATGAATGGAACCACCCTACGCATAAACATAATCTAGAAACTATGTTTTCTGATATGAAGTGTTGGAACCATTATCTGTTGGGTGAAAATTTTACTGTGTACACAGACTACAAGAGCTTGAATTATATCTTTTCATAATGAGATCTGAATCTTTAATAGTGGAGATGGGTGGATTATATGTAGTGTTTTGATTTTATGATAGAATATATGCATAGAAAATGAACCATTATAGGTGATTCTTTGAGAAGTAAAACTGTGGCTCAGATGTTTTATGAGTCTCTTGATGAGTTGATGATGATGAATTTACTAGCTCAGATGCATGTGGTGGTTCAGGTGAATCAAGAGAAGATGGCTCTCATATCTATTTCAGTGGAATCTATACTTTTGAGCAAGATTAAACACAAAGCAGTATGAAGATATTGATTTTTTGACCTTGTGGAAAATCATTAAAGGTTGGAAGTCACCTTCAGATTCGATAATAGATGAGGATGAGATCATCTGCATTAGAAATCAGGTTGTTGTACTTATGAGCATGAAATAGGAGCTCATATGGGAATTTCATTCCTTAAAGTGGGAAGTACATCTAGGTGTGACCAAAAATTATCAAGATCTATGATGATAGTTTTGGTGACCATGCATGAAGAGAAAGACAGTAGGGATCGTGACATGATGCGACACCTTTCAACTGGTCAAGGCAGAGTATCAACATCCTATAGGTTTACTGTATACATTTCTTATTCCAAAATAGAAGTGGGATAACATGACTATGGATATTGTGGTGGGTCCTACAAATACTACAAGGAAGAACCACACCATCTTGGTTATTCTGCATTTACTAGTGAACTTATTTCATTTCTTTCATTTATGATAAACTTTATTAGTGGAGAATCTAGGAAAACTGTATGTTTGGGGGATAGTCTATCTGCACTAGTTTCCACAGACTATAGTTTTATATTGAGAACCATTTTTCACTTTACACTTTTGGAAGGGCTTAAAAAATTTTCTCAGTACACAGGTATTATTGAGTACATATTTCCACACATAGATAGATGGATAGTTTGATTATACTACAAAAGTTCATGCCGATATGTTGTGGCCATGTCTTCATGACTTCAGAAAGTCTTGGGAGAAGAACATAAATTTAGTATAGTTATCCAGTAACAAATTTTACAATAAAACTATATATATGGAACCATTTGAGGGTCTTTATAGTAGTTCCTAAAGATCACCACAATGCTGGTTGGATTTTAGTGAGTCTGAGTTGTTGGGACTGAGTCTCATGCAGGAGGCATTAGAGCAGGTTCAGCTAATTCAAAAGTGTATGGCTATGTATTAGAGTTGGAAGAAGTGATATGATGATATAATTCAAAATACCCTAGAGTTTAAATAGTGGGGTCATGTATTCCTTCAAGTTTCTCCTAGGTTTTGTCAATACAAGATACAGAGTCAGTGCAAATTGGCACCCTAGTTTGATAGACCGTTTGAGGTTATAGGAAAAATTGTGTTAGTGGAATACTAATTGGATCTTCCAAAAAAAATACAGTGACATGCATGATATTTTCTATGTATTATAACATCATCGGTATCTCCCCGAACCTTCTCATGTGATCAATTTGGATGGAATTGATCTTGAGATAGATTCATCCATCGAGGAGAATCTAATACACATGTTCGATCATAGTGATAAAGTGGTGTGGGAAAAAACATGATGATAGTTTTTGTTTTTTGGAAACATGGGTGAGTGCATGGGGAAACAAGGTAAAAGAAGTAAGATATGTGGGCTTAGTGGCCCAATTTTTTTGGCCCGGAATCCTAGAGATGTTTGGTAGTGCAGCTCAGGGATGAGTTGTTATAAGGTGGGTAGATCGTAAGATCCTAGCCTTTTTTGGAGTTGAATCGGGCTTGTTTGTAAGTATATATTGGTCCTTGTTAGAGTACTTGTATTTAGTTAAAATGTATCACGTGTTTAGGTGAATTTTGAGAATCATTAATGGAAAAAATGTTGGGCACAGTTGGTGCACGGTTAGGAAAAACTATGTTCCTCATCCCAACTAATGGTGCAAACCTTGATTGTGGGTAATTGCAAAGTTGACACACATTTTTTCAAATCTTGTTCTCTATTAGGATAAATCATATACCCCCAATAGAATATTAACATGGATGGTTCAATGTTAGGGAAAACTATGTGCCACTGCCTTGTAAATTGTGCATAGGAATTAATTAAGCCTAAAAGGTATTTTAAAAATTACCCAAACCCCTATAACTAACCTAGTTTCACCCCCATTCGACCCTAGGTTACACATTAGATGAATTACAATCCCTCCTGACCAACATTATTTGTGAATAAATGCTCAGATCGAAGTTTCACTCCTCTCTAAGTTGGTGAATCCTATATCTGTTCATCTCTCATACCTCCACTATATATTCCATTTTCTTTCAATTATGTAATCCTCTATTTTGGAAAAATCTATATCTATTTGGTGTGTTCTAGATATATAATTCTAAATCTAGATCTACATTTTCTATATCATTTTTTCATTAATATTGATTTATTGTTATGAGATTCAGATGTAGATCAATATTGTTGGGCCACTCAATTTTTGGGGATTTCTGTTGGGTAATTATTTATAAAAAAATTGAGTTTTATGGTCTAATACTCAATTCCCATAGAAATGATTATGATACATGTATGAATGTTTTAGGATATCTATCATTCTTTTTCAATTGGAACTCTTAATTGATTATGTTAATGTGGACAATTGATTAATTGGATTTATTATTGAAATTGTTGATTAAATTGAGTGTTAATTTTGAGACTAAGGGGTTGTCCATTTATTTAATAAAATGGGGAGTTAATTATGTGGTTTTGGGGTTTTCCATTTTAATAATTAATATGAGGATTATTTATGTTGTTTAAATATTTTTTATTTAGATAATTAATAGGGGATTAATTAATATATATCATGATATATGATTTGATATAATTAATGGTAGATTAATTATGAGATATTTTTTTCATGAGTTTAGATCACTAACGGTAGATTAATTATGAGATATTGATAACAAGAGTAGTAGAAATTATTGGTAGGTTAATTGTGAGATATTGAAATTATGAGTATGATTTATTAATTGATGCTTTAATTTATGGTTTTTGAGTTATGTGGGTTATTGTGATGTTGTTTATTATGTGTAATTAAATGTTCAATGGTGATGTGGACATTTGGCCAAGTATTATGAATGGTGACATGCTCATTCAGTTATTTGTTATTAAATGGTAAATGGTAACATGTAAATTTGACTAAGTATCATGAATGGTAACATGATCCTTCAATTATGTGATTTGATAAGGTGAATGGTAACATTTATATTCAAAAACGTTTTAGGAAAGGTAATTTGGACATTCAAATGTGATATCGCTTGGCGATATATCAGATTTCGGCTTGGGTTGAAGTAGGTATTGAGGTTCATGTGTCCTTGAGAACCTAGGGGTGTATGTTGTTAAAAATAGATTATATAATAATGTTATAAACTATTTAATTATAGATTATTTTTATTATTTTTATTATTGCATACAATATTATTGATTGGATTTGATATAGACATCATTGGTGGTGGTTTATTGAGTCATACTCACACACTACTCAGGCTGCCAGATCAGAAACTGAATAGACAGTATTATTATAGGATAGGTTAATGGAACATCCCTATATTAGATGGATTTTTTAGGGAGGGATATTGGATGAGGGAATCATATGTGGTTTGGGACTTGATTTTTATTCTATGGTGTCTTTATTTTCAGTTTTATTTTTTAGACACATGAAACATATATTTGAATGCCATGTTTTCAACATTAGTTGGATATTTCCTTTCACATATTGATTATCTTGTGATATTGGTATTTTCAATAGTTATATATATTCTTATGTTATTGTTTATTATTTTTTTCCAGTGTATTACTCTGATAAAAGAAGGTATAGTCTTCCCATCATCAACTTATCAGACCCTAGATGCTAGTAGATGGCCTATGGCTTATGGGAGGCGTGCATGAGGTTGTCTAATTGACTATCTCATGGTACCGTTTTATGGAACACGAGTTTGGATGTTACATGTGGTATTTGTTGAAGTATGAAATTCTATCCAACCAATGGAATATTTTTAGATTGTGGCAGTTGAAGAGTTTTGATACTAGCACCTATCTCTCTTCAAGTCTTGGGTCAACTTCTGTTCCTCTTGTCACTATTTGGGACACTCAAACATAGCTTTCTGGAATTGTCACAAAAGACGTGATTCTGAAAAAAAAATTAATGGATCTAACACTCTGAGGTTTGGCTCAAGAAGTGGTATTTATAATCATGTCCAGATATCAGGGGTAGTGATGGTGGCAGGTGTTCATTATTCCTCAAATATAAATGAAGGTTAATTGGATTCAAGTTCCATGCTCTACATTGATTCCCATACTATAAAAAGCCCTTAGACATTTGAAGAACACTCTTTCTCTAATGTGGTGGTTGGTCAATAAACTACAGTGGCCAGTCCAGGTACAATGGTGAATGGTCTAACAACGGAAGAGAAATCGTCTACAATAACTACTGATAAGATCCCCAAGAGGAATTTTGTGCCTCTTGTATCTAATAATTTTCCTTATCTACATTCAAATGTTTGAATTCCAAGTCCTGTATCATCTATGTAGAGCTCTAGTGTCATACTGGTTATCTCCTAACACTCTAAATAGGTTATGCTCTGCTGCATGGGGACCTAAAATCATTTTTAGGTTTTCATGGATCCATCCATTTAAAAAGATAATGAGTTTTGAGAGACTATTAAGAATAAGAGTAAGAAGAAATATGTGTAGGCCACTATTTTAGTCACTGGAAAGAAATTCCATGATTCAACATAATGGGAAATTTATATTTCTACTAATGTAGACAATTTCTATGAGGTTTTGTCTCAAGCATCATCAGAATCTGAAGAAGATGTGTCGGTGGAGAATTTTTTTCAAATATAATTATGTGATAATAAGTGAATGTCTGATTTTTGGTAATTAATGGGTCAAAAAAATTAAAAACAAACTATATAATGACTACTCAAGTCTTATGAAACCAATGAGGACTTTCTCAACTAGTAAACTCCATAGGTTTAAGATCCCATTGGTTTTCATATGTGAAGTCTGGAGGAAGTAAAAAATCGAGAACTTTTTCATGGATTCAAGGAATTATATCCATAAATGGAGGAAAATTTAATGAATGTATTTTGATTTCCATAATAGTTTAATGAAAGGATAAAATCATGATTTGATAAATTCTGAAAAGCTATTGTGGAATAATGTATAGAGGAAAGGAATTTGGATCCCTATTTTTCACTGGAGTTTTTATAAAAAAAAAGATTATAATGGATCCCTAGGGCCTCAATGGGGAATTGGTCAGATGGTTCCATGAACAACGTGATGTTTTATTTATTTATTTCAAATTTCAGACTTTTTTATTGGATTAATATGTGGAGGTTTTCAACATCATAGTCTCTATTTAAAATGAAAATGGTGGAAAATTCTCACCTCGACAACACAAATATTTATTGAAAGTTCATGTAACCATCTAGAATAAATGTTTAGTGAATGTTTTGTTTGATTTTCAGATTTTTGGTTTTTCCTGTGAGTGTGGTTATGAGTTCCCCCACAAACCTTAATAGGGGATCATCCAAAAGGAAACAAAATGAAAATTTGAGTGACATTCTTGGGTATGGTGTGAGTATAAAACCATTATGAAACCAAAAATATTTCCTTAATATGATTTCACATTCATAAGAGTTTAAATCCAAATAATAAATAAATGTGTAAGAAACACATAAAATCATATACTAAGAGTTCATTTACAAACTAGGCCACCATAAATCCTAGATAGTGTATTCTTCCACTAAATTCAATAAATTTTTTCATAATATAAATTATGAACAAGAGTTAATCAAAAGGTCATGAAAAGTATCCCACATCCCCCACATGGATAATGATTTAGGACACAAGGCCTTCGTACATCGAAAATTCCTCAGTTCTAGGAACAAGGTCATAATATCCCAACACTTTGTTCTGGGTTAGGTCCTAAAAGTTCATCATGCCCCACTTTCAACTATCTGGTCACATCACACAAGATTATTAGGCCACCATGGCAGGACACAAGACCATCATATCCCACCATCTAACTCAGTCCTATCATCATGTCACATGCATCATTTGTACATGAACCCCCACTAGGGCTACCAAAGGATGATGGGTCAACTTTTCACATTATATCCATGAATAAAATAACCAAAATATACCAAAAATTATATAAATCAAATGGAAACAATATCATCACATAAAAAGGAACAATATAGAATATAAATAGTGAGAAATAATACCAAAAAACACACACATGTGATAAAACTCAATCATTGTCTCACAACATACTCATTCACACACATGTGACCAAACATCAAACATGGTATCATAGGATACACACACACATTTTATCAAACATAAAACATGGTCTCAGAGGATACACATGCTCACAAATTCAATCAACAAAAGAATGGAATAAGGAATATAGAAACCCGCATCATACCATTCTAACAATCTTATGTGTGGCCCCTATATGGTAATGAACTTCTTATCTCCATAATGTTTACATCAACATCCTATTTTGTCATTAGTTTCAAAATCTTATCCTTGTTTTCACTACAACTTCAACAAGAATACATTTAAATAGTACCCCATAATAGATTACAATCCATAAAGATATTTTTATAGAGTGATACATAATAAATAAAAATCCAAGGTCTAGAAAAATCACATAACCAATTTTAAGAACCAGAAATGGTAGCCTATATTTCATGTTGAGGGAAATATTATTCTTTTACTTATGGAATGGTGAAAAAATTAAAATTGGTGTGTCTCTCATGGTTAAAATTAATCAATAACAACCTCTTTCTTTCATGGTTTTATTTCCAACAATTTATATTAAGAATATTCAAGGGGAATGAATCACGGTTGTTTGTAGATTTGGAAAGGAAGTTTGTTTGAAGCCATACCCTAAAAACTCATAAATTCATCTAGAATATTAATCATTCAATGAAATAATCATTGAGAGGATCATCGATTGATTAATATAGGGTGGGGTCAATATAAAAATGCATTCATGTCCCTTTGTTTTTTATTCATGCATTTCCCGATTGAGACAGATCAGATATATGAAGAAGAGTGATGGTTTCAACTACTAAAATTTTAGCCATAACACTACTACAACCTCCATCATGACCTATCCCACATCATGGTCATTTTGAACACACCATAATAACGTGGATAGTTCCTATGGTGTGTTTTATAAAATTATACCATTTTACCTCTCAACATAATTTACCATGGGCATGGTGAAGTTCCCCAAGCCATGGCCCATAGATGCCTTCCTCAAAAACCACATCTACAGACACAGGATGTATAGTAATTACCCACTTTATTAGTTTACAAAGAAGCATGATAAGAGCACCATGGACTATACTGAGGTCGTCTCATTTCCCATATTAAACCAAAAGGCCTCCGAAAACACTCTAAATCCACATAAAGTTCAATGTAATTCACCCAAACATAGCTCATCTAAAAAACAAAAAGGATAAGATGGAAACAAGGTTTTTCACAATTAAAGAAAAAAATTATGAGGCTTTAAAGATTAACTATATAAGGACTTATCATCCATGAGAATTTCATGTTATGGTCTTTCTTAATAAACTATGGCCACTGAGTTTGAACATCAAAATATTTCTATCATATTTCTTTTTGGATCCATCTATGCTACCACAATACTCAAACATGTGGCAATATCTTCCCTAAAAAATTATGTTTCTCTAGTCTATGATTAGAATTGGTCACTCCACAATAGATGTTTTTGGTTCAAACTCAACTTCCTTACAGACAATCAAATGTGTTGGGTTGGGAATGTGCCATTGAATCTATGTAATATTGAACACATAATGCATGCCTTGATAACGTGAAGGATCATCTAGTAAATAATCTACCGCTAGGGTTTTTTTATGATATTCAACGAACCAACAAACTATGTTTCTAGCTTGTCTTACATCTAAAAACAACGATGACTAACCAAGGTGACACTGAGAAACAGTGAACTAAAATGGTTATGTCCTCATTTCAGAATAATTTTTTTTCCTATTATGAGTCATAACTAATGCTTCCTAGTCAACTATACTCTCCTATAGGTCTGTAACACAATACTCATCCCCAAATATTTCACCTCAACTACCTAAAACCAACACAACACTTATAGTAACAGTCATCATTAAAGATCCCTAAAATGTTCAATCTCAATAGAATCCTAGAATAAATTGTTGTAATAGAACTCCACTAAGACTAGTTGAGTATCCCATGATCCACTATAGTCTATGATGCATCCCTGAATCATATCCTTAAGGATCTGAATCATCAAATCAAATTATCCATATTTATATTGATGATAGATATTACTCATATTCAGTTGAGTCCCAAAAGCCTTATATAAACCTTTCCAAAACCATGATGTAAAATTTGAATCATTTTCTAAAATGATACTAGAAGGCAGTCCATTTAATCAAACAATATCGTGGATATAAATCATTCCCAACTCATCTAGATATTGAGACTATCAGATTGGTAAGAATTATAATACATTCATTTATTTATCAACTATCTACCAAATGGAATCATGACACCTCAATGTCCTAGTTATACCTATCATGAAGTCCATATTTATGTTATCAAACATCCATAACATCTTGGTATACGGATGAAGAAAACCATAGGAATGTTGATGTTGTTTTGTTAACCATTTATAGGTATGGAATCAGAATAACAAACTAATTATGTATCTCTTTATACCGTGATAAAAATATTGTTCTCAGATATCATGTAATATCTTCATCAACATTGGACGTACTACCCACTTTGATTCATAAGAGTCAATTTTCATCTCTTCCCATATAAATGTTGTATCTCAGACTCTACCATGGATGTAGATCACATCATCATAATCTAAGGAACTCCATGAAATTGAATAATCCATTGTAAAAAATTCATGCAATATCATGCACTTAGGATCTAACATCAGGCACACATTCACATGGTTTACCAAAGAATACATGATCAATAATGGTGCACACATAATCACACCATGATCTTTTGATGTTTCCAAATCATCTCAAACATCAAAATAATAAAACATTATTACTCATGTGAAGGACACTCTCTAACATCCTACATTCTCATCATTTTTTGGCTAAAATTATCTGTGATGAAATTAACTTTCTCCAGATCATAGGCCATCTTGAAGTTGAATTTCTATAGATACTCCACCTGATGCCTTTGAGTCATGTTCATATACTTCTGGGTGAAAATATTTTGAAGGCTCTTATGATCTGTATAAACAAAAAATATCTCACCAAGGAGACACTATCTCTGACACTTCCGGGTGAGGACAATAATGATCAACCTCAAATAATGTTATGGATAGTTCCAATCATAGGTCACAACATCTGCGACCCATAGTTTTCTTCTTGATTTCTTTTCATCAATTTAACACCCAACCCAACTCCTAAAGAAAAAAAATACATTGTATATCCACACCTAGGATATGTTAGTGTCAAAAGTAGTACTTTAATAAATATTATTTTCAAAAATAGGAGGGCCTCTTCAAATATATGAAACCACTCAAACATTCTACCCTTCATGGTATGTTATGTCATCAGTACTACCAAATAAGAATATTACTAGATGAAGTGTAAATATTATCCTTCCAACATAAAGAAACTACTAATATCAAACACCTTCCAGGGTTTTTCTAAATACATCACTATTTTACCTTATATGATCCCATTGAAATTCCCATCTTAGAGATCACTTTCCGAAGGAATCACAACACATGAATACAAAAGTGACACATCAATAGTTTGGTTTAAATTTATTGTGCTAAAAGTGTACTCAATACAATATTTGAGTTCCTTTTATGAATTTCTATGGTTTAGGAGTATATGTGGATATCATCGACAAATAAAACATGAAAATATGTGAGAAACTGATTGAATAATCTACTCATAATGGATATGAACACTAATATATAATTTTTTAGCCTGAAAAGAAAAAAATATACTTATAAATTCTATATCTACTCTCGAACATTCTCATAGGAATATCATCCTCTCTAAACCAAATCTTGTGGTAGCCTGACTAGATGTCAATATTGCAGCACCATCCACCCATCCAGTTGTTAAACAACTCATCGATCCTCATTAGTTGGTAATGAATTTTCAATGTCACTAAATTCAGCTTCATGTAGTCTATGAACAATCTATGACTAACATACACATTCTTTTCAAACATCACTAGTAAACCGTATGGATATGTTCTCAGTAAAATAAATACATTCAAGTCCAAATCCCCTATATTCCAATTCAACTCTTATAACTCAGTTGGTTTATATAATAAGTAGGAATAATTATTATTTTCACTCTAAGAAAAAGAACAATCTCAAATTCATTACCTCTATCTTTCAGAAGTCCAAAGATGTTTTTTGGGAATACATTCTGATAATGGTCTATCACTGAAGAAAAATTATAGGATACTACTACTCTGTTGCAATGTACAGGCCTATTAATAGAATCATAATATCTCTAACATAATTCAGGTCTGCTCCCACTCTACATTCTCCAACAATCCATTCATTAGTCAATAATAGTTTACCCATCATTGTCATAGTAAAGAATAAAAGTCTCTTATATATGTCAATGTGCTCCCAATAACTAGTCTGTAAGTCCATAATATAGATTTTATTGAATCTTTTCATCTCTAAGATCATAGAGTCTTATAGATTTCATTAGATTGAAACTACTCTAGGACATCCTTGAAATCTTTAAAGATGATCATCTTTCTTCCACAAGGGTCTATTAGGAGACTGAAACTCATAAGGTAAATTGGAAAAAAAAAATCAATAACAATAACAATTTTCCTATATAAAAAAATGTGAATCTCTATTATCAAAAATTTTGGTTGAAAGAGTAGAGGTGATAAATATCATACCTCAAACAGTCGATGGTCCATCTCCATAGCCAGTTGAAACCTAGTCCACTACATACACTCATTATACCTCAACACTGTGGACCAACCCCTAAAATGATTTAATTTTATATGCAATCATCATAGGAGGGTCTGAAAATTCTGTTGAGAACCTTTTACAATCTCATGGAACAAAGCCCGTGTCTGACTCAAACCCCCATGATACCATATTTTAGATAACTTCAAGAATAAATGATATAAATGAAATTTATTTCTACACTATTGAAAATTGAAAAAAAAGGATTTGGAAAAAATTATAATAATTCTTACTTTGACTATAGTTCAAACATAGAGGAATACCTTCACCCACATAATGTTCTAAAAAACTCTACTCCATTCAGGTTATCTACCACTACTATGGAATGAATTCTCTTCCTTCTTCTTCCTATTAAAGACCTTATCATTTGTATTTCTAGTGAATGGTGGGAGTAGAACCATGTATGTTTCTTGCTCTATACCCTTCTTGGTTTTTACTTACTTTTAAAGAAAATTTTAATATTATTTTGTTTCAAATTCTTTACATGGATTCATAGGTCTAAACAAAGGACTATCTCAAACTTCATATCATTTTGTGCTTCTATTCCAATCAAAAGAGGAGTGAAGAAAAGTAACTATGTGAAACTCATTGAGTAATAAGACAACATCATCAAGACCTACTAAAGATCAATGAACTCCTTGGAATTATACATATTTATAATAATAATAAATAACACCTTGAAGAAAGATTATTTGAAGATCTTCCAACCCGGGCCTTTATATCTCACTTCCTGGTTCATAACACCCCACCAACTCCTACTGTGTCCCTGTAGCATGAGAGAAACCAACTTTTAATGATGTTCATAATATCCTTCGCTAACTTGTTGGAATGAGAGGAGGAATATTTCTAGTAAACCTTAGATAACTTTCCCCAGACACCAAAGGCTATATAAAATTCCATGGGTAGTAAAACATTGGTGGATGATTTTTTATAAAGAACAAACATAACCTAATATGATATAATAAGGACCTAAAATCATATACATAATTCATTTATAATACAGATACAACACATATGGAAACCAAAAAACATCATAATAGAAACAATAATGAAATAAAAGACAATAAAATAAACCAAAAAAATCCAAATGCAAAAACACCAATGTGGAATCACTACAATGACACTAGGAAAAAATTCCAATGTCTAAATAACTAATTGAGTAGAAAACATCATGATGTTACACTAGAAAAAATTGAAACCATGACCTTAACTATATATTAGTATACAATATCTACAACAGCACCGGTGTTCCCTAACTAGGGGGATTGTAAACTCGGTTGGTATTTCACAAAGACTTCCCAACACATGCCACTAGGAAAATAACATATTAGAAAACATTAAATAAAATAGAGTATAAGCATGTAAAATGTTTATTTCATATCCATAATTAATATCCATGTATGAAAATCATTCATAATCATTCATAATCATTTATTACCACATGGAATAATCTTCCCATTTTAGCACTCACATAGACACACACACCCATATCTATTTATAATATAGACCTCCCTATACTCACCAGTGGAGAGTCATCATATCACCATGTAATCACTTAATGACCCCTACTAACGGTGGTTCTTAATGTCCATCCTCCATAATGAATTTATGGTGGTACTTAATGACCACACTCCATCCAAAATAAATAAGAACACATACCACCATGATTTCCAAGTTCTCAAATAAATTGTTCTATATAAAAAAATAATATATTATAAAATAACAATAGTGTTAATTTTGACACTATTCATTTATTTGAATTTAAATAAAATATATACAGAAGCTATGTTCAAACTAAAAGCTTTAATAGATTCGTAAAAGGTCATATGTATCTATAAAATTAGTGGAGAACATTAAATAGTTCATATAATATTTATTTTATTATTTTTAAAACCATTTATTTGTATTATCTCTTAATAAAATAATTAGTACAACATTTTTGTATAGTTATTTAATATACTTATATGTTGCATAAAAATTAAAAAAAATCCTATGATGAATATAAATCTATTAACTTTCACAATAATACTTTTACTTGAATTTGTCATCTTAAAATCACAATAGTTAAATTGTTATATTTATTAAATTATGAAGGTGACAACTTTGGCATCATTTAAAATAAAATAATATAAGTGTCATAATTTCTTGTATAAGACTCAAAATGGTCACATATTCGACCATTGTATGATTATAGTTTAATGTTACATTACCAATAAGTTTTGGTCAGGGTTTTGTGCCTTTTATGGTCACTATTAGTTTAATAAAAACTATATTCTTGATTTTTCACTAGATAAATAATTTTTGCATCACTATTGTGTCACAATTAATAATTATTATTTAATCCCAAAAAAATCTAAATAAATTCTCATGATGTAGATAATTTTGTTAGATTTCTGTAGACTATTAATGTTATAAGTTTCATGAAGTTTATCACTAACTTAAAATTATTATACTTATAGTATTTAAGAGAGTGACATGTTGTCACTTTCTTTGGTTTTAATACTAATTAAATTATTTTCAGGGAAAAAAGTCCATTAAATGAATCTAATCCTACCCTTAGGTGATATGGGTCGTCTTTTAGTCATCCAATAGGATTTTTCCAAGTGTTAGGGTAATTTTATAATCTTATATTTACCCTTAATTACACGATTTACCTTTAACTATAGTAAATAAAATTTACCGTAGTTACTATTCACAATGCCCAAAAATAAAAAGTAGCTTATTAACATAATTTGGACCCACTGATTCCAAATATGGAATCCATTTTCCCAAATTCAATACAAAAAAGTTGCAGAAATTAAATTAAAATTAATCATGTTGCAGAAACAAAACGGGTTTTTCTTTAAAACATTGCAAAAGATTGAATTGATTTAACATACGAATTCAAGGTAAAATCAATGATAATGACAAACATTATATTAAATGGTAAAAATATATTCTATTTATACTTTAAACCTATTCAATATTATAATTTAACCACATAAGATATTACGATGAAAAAAGATGTTTTTAATTAACATATAGCGTGTTTTACTATTCATTAAAATATGAAAGTCATCCGAATAAAATGAAAAATTTATCCAAAGTAAATTTTTATTTCCTGATTCCAAATAATAATTTTATTTTTTCAAATGGACCTTATAAAAATTTAAAAAACTATATTTAAAGTGGGCGCGCCATCAAAAGGCGGGAAAACTATATTTTTTGAAAAATACTTATTTTACCCGAAAAAACTTATTTTGTTCTTATAACATGTTCTAGAAAATGTGTAAGATGAATAATAATGTTATAAAATTAAAAATTTAGTTAATAATATTCATAACGGCTAGTTCAGAATAATATTATAATAATATATCATTGTTTAGTAACACCCGGTATTGTGTACAACACACGCTATCGAGGAAGGTCGTGATTGCGTGTAATGCAAGCCAAGTCAGGGTTGCGTGTTATGCAAGAATCCTTCATTGTTTCATATAACATAATCCAACCATATTTCATTTATACATTGAATATATATATATATATATATACTCAATGTTGCGTAGAATAATTATTATCAAAATTGTGTGTAACACGATCCAAGAATAGTGTTGTGTATACTGCAAGCTAATATGGTGTTGCGTATAGCGCAAGGTAATCTTGGGGTAGAAAACAACACAATACATTAATGAAATTAAAAGAATATTTTTCATAAAATCTCGGGGTGTTACAAAAAATCTATTTTATACCATTTTATTCGAAGCATTTTATCAAAAATATCAAGAATTTCATTCCAAAACAAATGAATTAGGTACTAAAATTAGGAGATAATTCCATCATAATCTGAGATAAAAGAATTTAATCACCAATCCTTTCAGGACATGAACAATTAGAATTAGAGACAATACAAATACCTCTTAAAGGATGATAAAAACGGATAATAGAATAGAAAAATGAAAGACATGGGAACACAAAACCATTCCTTCATTATATCTAATATGATATACTCAAGATATGTATCAAGGAACATAAAACTATACCTAATGGACAATTTATAATTATCTAGGAAGGAGAATATGAAAATATCTAAGAAGAGAGAGATAGAATAGAGGCTTATCGATGATTTTTAAGATCAAAAAAAGATTTATTAATCAAAAAACAGCTTCAATATCATAGGGAATCACTAAGGGAGCCTAGAATATGAAACGAGTTTGTGTGACTAGAATAATTGGAGTAACATAAGGGTTCTGGGGATTTAATATGAATTAATGATTAATTTTTATAGCATTAAAAAAATGCATCATGATTAGGATGAAAGGTTTTTCAAACCATTTTCCATCCATGTTCATTCTACTGGACATCTGCTATGTATCCACATGGTTGTGATGCACAATATAGAAATATTTATTTTTCTACTGTCTCATGTTCATCCCCTCTCATAGTCGGATCCCATGGTATAAAAAACCATGCGCCAAATGTACTTTCCCCATTAACCTCATTCAAATAATTTATCATTTCATGCACATGGTTCAGTCAAACCATGTTCCAATAATGAAATTTTCAATTGATTCCCAAAATCAACTTTTATGTTTTCCTAGAGACATTCTATGGATTCCCCTAACATGCTCCATCTATTAAAAACTGAAAACACATTTGACACACACTAAAACATACAATAAAATCCCAAAACTATGTTAATTATTAAATAAATTCAAAAAAATAATAAAATGGTAATATAACTAAAATTGATGGTGTTACACTCTACCCAGCATGGGTCCTTTAATCCTCATAAATTGGAATACTAGAGTTTCTTTAGAAGAGATAGAACCAATATACCATCAAATATTTCAAACACTCCCATGTATCTTTTGGAATCTTACCATGCTGCCATAAATCCCATACAAAACCAATGATTTTACCATTAAAAATATTCCCTTTTCTATCTATAATATATATCAGCACATGAATAAATATAGAATCGGGATATAGATCAACATGGTCCCATAGAATCATATGGTCAGGATTAGTTTGGTATTTCATAAATGAGATACACAAACCACAATATTCATATAAATTAATCATGGTTCTAAAATTGTTTAATATTTCACATCATCAATTTTTTAAAGTATATAAAAAGGTCTAATGTACTGATGAGACAACATTCCTTGAATACCAAAATGATGGTTCCCTATCCTTGGAGAGATTCTCAAGAAAACATGATTACAAATTTAAAATGATAAGAGCCAACGATGATTATCCACATATGATTTCTCATGACTCTAAGTCATCTACATTATCATTGTAATCATTTGAATCATATTTTTCACCTCATTAAGAATACTATGTCCAATCTGTTAAGTCTCACCCACTTCTACCAAATAAATTGAAGAACGAAAAGAATGTCCATACAAATCAATGAAAGGATCCATATGTATTGAGGATTGGTAAATATTATTGTATAAGAAATCCAATAATTGTGTATGATCTTCCCATGAGCCTCTATAATCCATAACATAAGATCTAATCAATTATTCTAATTTTTAGGTTTTTTGTTAAAATTGACCACATATTTGATGATTATAACCTATCCTCATGGTCTACTGGGTTCCAAGGGAATACTACAAGTAATTCTCATATCTAGTTGTAAAACTACGGTGTTGGTTGGACATAATTGAAACTAGAATGCCTTTAATCTTTTCAACCTCCAAAATAGTAGTTTTTCTCTATATTTAATTCATTCATAGGGATGAAGTGTGCGTAATTCATGAGTTGATCCATAATCTCCCATATGGAATTGCGTTTCTAAACCACTAAAAGGAGTCTTTTAAATAATTAATTAATATCTACTCCCATATCCAAATAGTAATATGTAAATAATGTAATATAATAGCCAATAATTACTGATCTACCTTGACCTGTTGATAGGTGATGCATCTCATGAAATATCCTTCCGCTTTCCTCTTCAATTCATCTCACAAAAAAATTGTGCACTTATCGCCTTATACATCTTATGAATACCAAAATGAATTTCCTGTTTAGAGTGGTTGTAGGAATAGACATTTTATTCTATAGAAGTTAGAAGAACCAAAATTCAATATCTAAAATGAACCACTAAACAAACATCTAGAATCCATTCCTCAATTTTCAACCTAATATAGAGTTTTGAAAAATTTACATTTAGGATAAGATGTATTGGCACCTTAAACCCACTCAATTAAATCGGGATCAACATAAACTAGAAGTAAAACTACAACACTACCTTTTTCAGAATAATCCAAATGTATATTTCTTTTGACTAACATTTGAATTCACTATTCTGAATACTTTTTATTAAATTAGATCTATAGAATCATACTAAATGCATCAACCACAAAATTCCCTCTAACTGGAGTATAAATTATGTTAAATTCAAAAATATAAAGTTATTTCATCCATCTTTTTTACAACATATTCAAATATCATTGTGATAATATGTGGTTCATGTTCTTATTACCCATGAAAACTATTAATTTCTCACCAAAAAATAATGACTCCATATTTTCAAGGCAAGGACTATATCATCCATTTCTAAATCTTGTTTTGGGTAATTATTCTATTGATCCCATGACTATCCTGATCCATGAGCTAAAATATAATTTCCTTTTTCGAGAACACATCCCAACCAAGATCCATATGCATCACAATAAACCCCATATCCTTGTCCTGACTCTTGAAAATTTAATGATAGGTGCTGAAGTATTCCAAACATTATGCTCTTGGAAACATTTATATAACTCGTCACTCCATTTGAGAAGAAAGTAATCTCATATAAATTTTAATATAGGAGAATAAATTCATGAAATGTCACATAATTTTTTTTCATAAAATCCTACTATTCCAATATAACTATATATCACAAAGAATATTTTCAGTTTTTTCTAATAGATAAAAGCTTTTATCATTCAATGATCTTTGGAAATTCATATTTTTGAAATTATATTTCTAATGAAACATACATTCGTATACAGAAATGATAATTTTAAAGCATAGAATAAAGTAAATGTTCTTAAAAGATACTCAACATTATAGCCACATATTGTTCATGATCATCTATAGTACTAAAATACACTAGAATATCCTGAACAAACACCACCAAAAAGGCTTCAAGATATCTATTAATGATCTAATTCATCAATTACATAATCATAAATTGTGTATTCATAGCACAAAAGTTAATAACCACATATTCAAAATTGCTATAATATATTTGGAAATCATTTTTTAGAAAATCAACCAACTGAACCTAAAGTTAGTGATACCCTAATCATAAATTAATTTTAAAGAACCACTAGGATCCCATAAATTTATAAAATTTAGAATAAATTAATGGTATAGGATATATGTTCCTTATCATCTCATTGGGGATCTTATGATAATCCAAAAAAAATTCAATCTGTTTTATCGGGTTTCTTAACAAAAATAACCACTTATACTAATGAAGATATACTAGGTTGAAGGAACCCATTACTTTCAAATACTTCCAAATGAACCATAAATTCCTTTTATTTTATTGGTTCTATCCTATATGAAAAATTTTAAATTGTACAATTCCTTATTATTTTATAAATTGTAAATTATACTTCTATTTCAAGTGGAATCCTAGAGAAATTATTAGTAAATACATCAGCAAATTGGTTAATAAGGGTTAGAAATTCTCTTTTTGTTATTCAATTACTAGATATCAAGGTAACTACTAACAACTATTAATAGATGATCCATACTACCAGTACCAAATGTTCATATTTACTTGAATTCCCATCCTAATAACCTTTAAATATAGGAAAAACATCATTTGAATATGTAAAACTAACCTATCAGGAATAATAATTGATGAGGGACTTAAATGAATTCAACCAATCCATTCCCAAAAAAATCACAAATACGCATCTCCAAAATATAGAAATACCAAACACTATATGCCTTATTTATAGTTATAGAATATGAAACACTATTAAAGGATTGACACTCCCATTGGCTGATAGGTGTTTGATGTTTTAGGACATGAGGAGTTATCTCAACAAGAAATCCCATATTATTAAAATCAAGGACATAAATTAACGTGTATGATGTGCCTATATAAAACAAATCTTTCCAAAGAGGATAATTCAATAGAATATTACCTCACACCATCAAATTACTATTTAGATCCTCCATGATTGTCTTCTCAGCATCATGTACTTTTTTTCTCACACCCCATTGAACATTTCTTACTTGTTGAGATTTCATTTCATATAGTGTTATGATGTTCTTAGAATCACCAGGTCCCACATGGTTATGGGGATGAGATTTTTTGTGGCATGGTTTTGTGTTAAAGAATAAGTTGTTTGACATATGTTATATGTATCTCTCTCAATAGAGTATGATGTATTATAAAAATACCATTGTAGATATACCATAAGATTATAGTCATGACAAGATCAAATTGGTGTTATAAAATTCCACTTCATATGATCAAGTGAACTATGTTGAAAAAAATCAGGCATAATATTGGGTTTTGTAGAAAATTTGACCTATTCAGTGGTCTGAGTTTGAGGTGCACAACATATTTGAGAATAACTATTCATATTCCACTTGTTCCCTATATAAAAGGTATCTCCAATTCTAGTGGACACAAACATAATACCTTTGATGGGATTTCCAGAATGATATATTCCTACTATTGTATCGTTATTAACCACCATCGTATAATCCATAATATAGATTACAACTATTTTAGATGGAATATTTAGTAGAAATTATGATTCATGGATGAATTACTCAAAGAAAACTCTTGAAACTACCTCCAAAGAAAAATTGAATAATTTTATAAACATGGTTATATAACCCTTCTTTATAGATTATCTTACTTTAGGAAAAATAAATCTATTGTTCTTGTTATCTTGAATGTGTAGGGATAGAATTATTTATTGAATAATTATTTAAAGTCATCCTATGTTAGGAATTTTTCGATTCTATCATGGAGATATAAATCCCACCATTTCAATGTAATATCCTCCTACATATAAGTCTCTAACTTGAACTTTAGTTCAGTTTTTGTACTAAGAAAATCAAAAAATCTATTCATTTTATTAATCCATACATTCTCTTTTTCAGATTTGGAGTCCACCTAAAAAAATGGTGGATTTCGTTTTTGAAACTACATTGAGTGATTCAACTATCATGATTCTTCATTATGATTTCAATTATAAGTATCTTGAAAATCCAAAATGATATATTGGATAAGATATTGTTTCACCTATGGGTCTGCTAAAACTATGTTTTCTATAGAGTCTTCTAGTTGATTTCTATGATGATTGCCCAGTTCCATTTTCAATAACATAAAATAAATACATTTTTTCATCACTTACTCAAAAATTATGTCTTTAAAAATTTAAAAACACCATAAGTATCAATAATTACAACCATTATTTCAAAAATCCAAAAGTTTAACTATTTCCAAAAATAATCAATCATCATATGAACAATCTAGTCTTAGTCGGATGTCCCACTACTGATGCATGATTTTCTAAATTAATTTTATTAACCCATGATGATGAGATAGAAACACACCATGAAGTGTATTACAAATCCTTTGACCCCAAACCATCATAATAACATGATATTCAGCATAAAAAAGGTTTGGTATATGTTTTTATATTATAAATTTTATGTTTTGGTATTCCTATCTTCTTTCTTCTATGATAAAAATATAGAAAACATAGATAGACTAGTATCATTTATAAAATCTTTCCCCAACTAATTGGATTGACAGTAGGAGGCATGAAAATAAACTTAGGTGAAATATCCAGGACACCAAACTATAGTAATAAATACACAGGGATTAAAAAAAATTGGGTTTCCTTCTCTAAAGAACCAACATTACCTAAAAAGATAGCATAAGAACATCCAAACCAACAACATGATTTGTGAGTAATAAATATAAAAAATAGAAACCAAAAAACAAAAACATTAGAGTAGTAGAAATGAATTAATAAAATAAAATACAATAAACCAAAGGAAATCCAAACATAGAAACAAAAATGTCAGGCCACTCCAATGGAACCAAGAGACAAATCTTAGATATGAACACCAAAATGAGGATAAATCATCATGATTAATGACTAGATATATATGACACCATTCCCTTATCTGTATCTAATTATACAATATTTTTTAAATTCACAACAGTTCCCTATAATTTGGTGAGTATAAACTCAGTATAAAGACCCCAAAGACTTACCAACATATCCCATTTTTACAAGAAAATTTTAGTACATTTTATATTAAATATTGAAGATGAAGATAAATAGTTTATCACAAATATATAAATAGTATCCAAATAGAATAAATAACCAATCTTCATGGCCATTTTTTTCCATAAAGCATAATAATCCCATGTTCTCACTCACACACACTCATCCATGAGAATGCATATCATGGACCTCCTTGTACTCATGGATGGTGATTCATCATATCACCAAGTCATTACTTTCTTACCCCAATTTATGGTGGTACATAACAACTATACATTATTTCACAATGATTGTGGTACTTAATGACCATGATTTGTTTCAAATTCCCATGATCATAACCACTATGTTATTCAATTTCTCATATCAACTATACCACATAAAGCATTTCATTAGAAAATCATTTTAATTAAATAATTTTATAAAAAATGTTAAGTGAATCATTCTTATAAGAAGGATTTAGGTACTAAAATATAAATACTTTTCAACAAAATAAGAGGGAAAAGAACTAAAACCCAAGACATTATGTTCTTGAATGAGTAAAATGATATAAAGACACTTACCTCAAAATATTTTATGAATATGGTGAACTAAAAAAAACTCCTGATCACAGCTCACATAACCTTTCCTTCAATACATCCAATAAGTTGTCATTAGGAAAGAAATAAATTAAAAAATATCAATCCCTGATAAAATAGATATAATTATCTTGGAAAGGGAATATGAGAATATATATGATGAAATATTGAGAACAAATTATTACTAATGATTATACATATATAAAAAACATTGATTCATCAAAAAAACTTTTGGATCAAGGGAATCATCAGGGGAGCATAGGATAAGAGATGTGTTTATAAGCCTATAAGAATTGGATAAAATGAGGGTCTCCATGCCATAATCTTAATAAAAGATTTATTTTCATATTATCAACTACTTGGTACATTTTTATGAAGCACAATTTGAAAAACTATGTCCCAACCATGCTCATACTACTAGTCATCACCTGGGCAGTCTAATTGTTATACCGTATGGTTTGGAAAACCATGTGGTGCTTATATCTCAAGGCCATCCACTCACACAGTTGGATCATACGGTTTTAAAAACCATACATCGACGAGAATTCCATAATATCTCCAATCATATGATTTATCCAAGAATTCACATTGTTTACAAAAACCATGAACTAACCATGTGCCTACCTAGTGATTCCCAACATCACCTTTCATTATTTCTTAGAGATGGTTCATGGTTTCCCCTAACCATGATCAAACCAGACACCATAGATAACATGTCCAAACACTCTAAAACATTCCATTAACTTTTGAAACTTAACCAAAGTATAATATATCTTCTAAAATACATAATTAAGGGGTAATGTACCTCAAATAAGGGGCTTTAAGATTTTCATATGGAGTCATTACTAGATTGAAGATTCCCTTAATGGCATCAATCCGTTCATTAGAATCTTGAGGGCTTATAATTCCCTAGAAGGTTTGTGGATGTTGGAGATGAAACTATTGATAATAGTCAATCATATTCTTGTAAACTCACACACCTTGAGTAGGCACCATGTGAAAAAATCCTGGACAAAGAGTCCCTTCTACTTGAACCACTATAGAATGTTCAATAGCATTATCCTCCATATGTAGTTGTAGAATAGTGACATCCCCTTGAAAAAGTGTCTCAGCCCACATCTTTTGGAGTACCTATAAGATGAAATTAATGTGGAATTGTCTAAAATACCAATATTTGATTGGAACACCTATAATAGTTTAATTATATAACAACAAAAGTAGTTCATAGGAACACAATAGTGATTTCAAAAAAACTATATGACAAGGCTATTGGTAAAATATGAAATACTCTAACCTCCTCAAACTAATCTAGGATCAAGACTAGTTCTCCATTCCTACATGTTATTCTAAGTTATATATATATATATATGAATGATTATGTTTAGATAATAAATGCTATAAAAGATGCATCACTCAATTCAGGAAAACATACATCTCACCAAATAGAAAGCACATATAAAGGAATTCAATTAATGTAATATAATACAACACTAAAAATGAATATATATATATATATATATATATATGACATGTGATATAAAATTCCTAGTAATGATTCATTAATTCACCCAAATCCCATGATACTGTAATATAAAAAATTTCTTAGGATCAATGCAAAACAAGAAAACCATAAATCTGACATCCATCCCCAAAAATGTTACTAAGAGGTATGGTGCATGTGTATTTATAAGGAACACATCCAATTATTTTTTTTGAGTAAAAAAAACCTAACTCATTTCTATGTTTCCAAAAAACATTAAAAAAAAGAAAAAGGGTGAAAATAACCTTTCATACCACCTTATAATGCCCCAACCCGAATCACAAAATCTATGTTGGAGTGCCACATGACCTCATACACTCCTCCTCATATGAAAAATGATTCTTATTTGTGCCATGGGTTTGAACACCATTTTTGGGGAGAAAAAACCCATAATATCAATAAAGAAAATAATAAATA
Source organism: Viscum album (assembly GCA_963277665.1). NCBI lineage: Eukaryota > Viridiplantae > Streptophyta > Magnoliopsida > Santalales > Viscaceae > Viscum > Viscum album. Next base: position 1,334,570,675 of record OY728127.1, read on the forward strand.
ATAACACACTAGAATAAATAATAAAATTATAAAAAATATTGAATGGAATGTATCTAATGTAAAAGTGTATAATATTCCATGAACCCCTATGGTGATTGGAAAACCAGAGTGTGAAAAAATAGGTAAGAAAATAAAACATGAAGACATCACTTTGGCAGTCCATCCTGGTACCGCCACAGATCAATATTCATTACCTCCAAAATCCATGACACGGAGGACTTACCCTTTTTTTTATCTCAAATCCTGATGTTTGTACATGAATCAATATTCACTTTGTAGGTTAATAGATCACTACCAATGTTCCCTTAACATGACCAGACCTGAATAATATTGGATGTCAAGATACTAAATAAATATTGATGAAACACATTCAATAATATACCAAGAATTTCATTTCTAACAAGGCATCCACAAATCACCAACTATAACTTCTTTGGGAATATGCTAAAAACATAGTAATAATAGAATTCATGAACTTGATTCGACCACAATGTCACCACATAAATCCCATACCACAAAAGGCTAATGACTGTAGGCACTGTTTCATCATACTCGAAAACTACCTTGGTTCAGAAATCTATTTTTTCTTATCCTTGATCATAATTATAGGTTAGGTCCCCAAAGGCCATCATTCCCCACTATCACATCTTTGTCCAGATCACACAGAACCATCATACACCAAGGTTAGGCTACAGGGCCATAATTTCCCATTTTCTAACACAATAAAATCATCATGACACATGAAGTATCTATACACACTCCCCTTCTAGGGAAACATAGAAATGATGTGTCCACCTGTTACTTTGGTACCATGCATAGAGGAATGAAAATATAACACCTACCAAATACATCACATAGAATAAATAATATCACATACAAAGGTATGAAATATAATATTAAGAGTTAGAAATAGTATCCATTCCCATATCCAAGTGATAAAACTCAATCATGGACTCGTAGGATACACACATAAACAAATGTGATCAAACATCAATCATGGTATCATGGGCTACACAGACTCATGTGATAAAACATAAATCATGGTATCATAGACTACACATTCCCACACATACAATAAACATTATCATGGTATATGTAATATAATAATTCAATATCATATCATGATAACAATCATATAAAAACCCTTTACATTATAAGGAACTTCCAAACTCAAGCATGTGGATGTAAACATCATGGTCTTTCACATTCATAATCACCTGAACCACATTCACACACAAACTAGAACAAGCTCTTGTGTTATGTTTTCACAAGGGAATACTCTAATAAAACATGATATGGTTTTATAATTAGTCTAAATAAATAAAATTCTAAGGGTTATAAAAATAACATACCCTATTTTGTGAACTAATAGTTGAGGACTCCGAGTTTGGTTGAAGTAAAAATTAATTTGTGACTCATGGAACAGTGAACAAAGGAATCTATTCTAGGATATAAAGGTTATAATTCATCAATAATATTATTATTCTTATATGTTATAATTTCTAATAATTTCAAGAAATTATATTATAACGTCAACAAGGAAGTTGGTCAGATGCCTTTCGAAAAAATGCTCAGAAAGTCGTCTATAATTTGTATCATTTTAAAGAATAAACTAGAAGAGGTTTGTTGATAAACTAATAGATGGTAGATTAAACTTAAAATCACATTAAATACCCCTAATTTATGTGGTATATATTTTCCTTTTTAAATGGATGTGATCCAAACCACCAAGAAGAAAGAAGATAGTTTCAACCACCAGAATTCCATCTAATCAACCACCACAGCCCCCACCAAAGCATACCCCATGTTGTGGTGGATTTGAACTTTCTAGATTGACATGTAATACACCTAAGGTGTTTTGTCTTAGAATATTTAATTTTCCCTCACTATGGACTCCACCACGGGCATCATGAGGTTTTCCAAGTTGTGGCCCATTAGTGCCTTCCTCGAGTACCATAGTCAGAGCCACACCTTGGCCAGCCAATTCCCTCTTTCTTATTTTATAAATAATTGCACCAAGGACCAACACAACCTAAAAAATAGTAGTAATTTTATAGTTTTGAACCAGAATTCTCCCAAAATACTCTCCATAAATGTAATTATAAAGGGAATTTTCCTGTCAATGGATTAATCCAAAAACATAATGGAGAAGATGGAAACATAGAATTTCAATTTTTTATCATGAAACTTCCATGGAAAATCATATTAATATAATAAAAATAATTTTTTTATGTTCAAAATATCCTTTTATATTCATTTATAAATTCTTTTTGTACTAGTGACAAAATATAAGAGAAATAAAAATCATGAAAGTGAAATTTTTTATTTATCCACTTCTTAAAATAAAATAAATTTAATAATAAAATGAATGTGGAATTAAATTTACATTTCTCAAATATTGGATGGATTGAGTCAAAAACCACTCCTTCAATAGGATAATGTTGAGATTTATGGAGATATTAAGGATTTATCACATTGTTTTAACCCCATTAAACCCTTTTTGAGGTGACAAATATTTAGAACTATTATTATTCATAAGGGACCAAAACAAAAAGGGTCATATTTTACAAATTTTAAATTCCTAATGAAAAATATGGAATCTATTTTTTAATATTAAATTTTTAAAAATAGTAGAAATAAATCTTAATAATAATGTAGAAAATTCATTGAGATTCATTTTTTTAGAAAATTGTGTTATTAAGTACAAAAATGAACATATATCAAAATCAAACTAAATTGATTATTATAGAATAATTTAGATTGCTTTTAATAAAATGGATCCCATTTTACATTAAAACCAATTTTGAAATATAATGATATTTTAAATTAATTTATTTAATGAAAAAATGATTGTTTTACAAAAATAGGTATTTATCAATATTCACACAAAAAAATATTTTCAGAAAAATCCAACGAAATCATCTTAATACATTTATAACATGATTATTTGAAAATTTATATGAATTTTTAAAATAAAATTCATAAAAGTGGTAAAAATTAATTATAATATCCATGAAAAAATGAAATAAAACAATTTTTAAAGAATAATGTATTTTGTATCATAAAATGTCTTCAGTGAAAATTGAGTACCTATTTATTATCATTAATCAATACATTTTCAATATATAGAAACATTAAACGTATTTTTAATAATATGGTTATTTGTATTAATAATTCCAATTTATAGGATATGTTATAATTTTCACGTTTAAATTATAATATTTTAATAGTAATCCATTGTTCTTTTAAGCATGGTGTTGTGTGTGCTACATGCTATAAATCACAGTGTTCTTTTAAAAGGAAATGTAAATTAAAATATTTAGGTATTACAGGCATATACCTATTAACATCTCATAATAATAATAATAATACGGGTTGGAAACATTCCCAGCCAATCTTTTATAACTAAACTCAACCTCCCAAGTGCCTGACATATCCTCATCACAAAATACTTACTAGGATAATACCATTGATTTGGGTTCTAAATCTACACTCACAATCATCGCTAACCTTTCCTACACCAACCCTCTTTAGGGTTACATAACACATAGGGAACCAGCAAGATCCCCTCGGTCTCATAATTGCATAGACCCCATGTATGGGTTCCCTTATTTCAATCTCATCTCTCAAGATAATTCCATCACTCTGAGGGTGTATCATCCCTTTGAATCATCTCGATTTCAATTTGGCCTCACTGGCCATAAAGAATAAGTCCCATGGATCTACTCTTAAACGATGGAATAAACACCAACATAATTCCCTAGTCATTATAGGTCGGTCCTCAAACACATAATGTGTCCATAATCCCACCCAAGTAATGTATACCTAGGAACTCACATATCTAGGGTGAAGGAACACACACACTACTCTCATACCAACTATCATAATATCTTTAAGACATCTCATTGTTCCATTGTGGCCTAGTCGATCTAAAAATATTATTCTAACACCCTCCTCTACAATGAGGTGTCTATGAAACCTATAATTGGGCCACTATATTCATCTATTTAGCTTAAATTATTTCCCTAAGGGTCCATACATTTCAAGGAATACATTTCTATGCTCATGACCTAGACAATTGGTGGTATAGGTTTTAATCAGGTTCTTAGGGGTCATCATGGACATTTAAAATATGTCCATTTCATTTATAAGTATTCATTTCAAAACTCAAAATTTGATAAATTTAAAAAGTTCAATCACCAATATTTATTATACCACTTATAAAATGTTTCATAATTAAAAATAATAAACTATCTGGTAGTGCATAGGTACCACTTACCTCAACCAAGTCATTCTTTTCAATCGCATCCCAACCATTGCTTCCTAAGATTATCGGTGTATAATAGGACATCACCCATCATCATAAGCCCCTAAATCACACCATTTAATTTTAATAAATTAATTATAACTATTTATAATTAATTAAAAAAATTAATTAAATTGGTATAATGCATTAGACTCAACAGGAATCATATTCTTATGGAAACATAAAGAAACAATGTTTGATGAATTCCTAAAATAGAAATTAACCTGAGTTATACATAATACACTATCTTAGGAAGCAATTCATATTTTAATTTCATTTAATTTATGTTAACCACCTCTAAGAAACCCTATGATGATGTAACTCCAGCACAGTGACATGCAACGACATGTGTTCGTCATCCAAAGACATCCTTTATCTATAGTTATAAAAATTCCTTCTATATTAGATTTTTTCTACCATTATTTTGTGTAATTCATCCCAAAACAAAAAAAATCCAAATTTCAGATAAAACTAAGAACAAGGGAAAGTAAGAGGAAGATAAGATAAATACCTATAAACATTGATGAGGGGTCATTAAGAACCCACCATATCAATAGGATAAATTAAAGAGAATGAGTGGGGATACCTTCATAGTCCTTATTCTTGAGGGATGGAGAAGTGGGTGAGGGATATTAAAATCTTATAAGGGAAACATGGGTATTCCACACAATTTAATAAATAATGGAACAAAATAGGTTTTAGTTACATAGTTTTACAAAATGTGCACTAATTGTGTTGATGGTGCTATCTAAGTCACAACATCTCACCTGATTTGATTATATGTTATTCCAATCCAGGTTCCAATTGTTTGAATAAATACTCAATCCAAAATTATGGTTTTTCATAGTTTAACTATAACTTTTGACCAAATATGTACCACATCCCTATAAAAAACCACCTCACCTGGTTTTATTTCTTGGTTTTCCGATACCATTTTGTATCCATAGACAAGAAAAAAACAATTTTCAAAATTTAAATATTTATCCCTAAATAAAAAAAATCACCCGATCACATGAGACACTTATCAGGTCTCAATCCAAATCCAAAAAAATCTCTAATATATACTCTCACTCTCATAATTTATATCTAAAACTCAATTCTAAAAAATAACCCCACTCTATAATTCAAAAATTTAAATTCCGTAAGAGATCTCCAACCTGGAAGGACATAATATTTTAATATCATGAACACTTCCCATAATATAAATTCAACTTCTTCCTTTGGTCTTTGGTTCTTTATCAAGGTTCACTATTGGTATACCTTTCCTTATAACAGATAGAAAACCAATATTAATTTTTTTCATTCAATAATCATAGAATAATAGAAAATATCATTTATGTCATGTTAATTTATTTCTCATAAATTAGTTGATTGGAAGGTCCACTAAATTTTTGTAGTCATTAAAACATGAAATATTAAATAGTGTTTTTTAATTATTTGGTTCATTTAATATATCAACATGGATTAGGCTGTTGTTTAAAACCATATATAGTATTTCTAAGAAGTTTTTATCTCTACCACCATCCCATTTTTCACTGGTTAGTAAAATCATTTCATTATCCATCATAGGTATTTTTAAATAGATTCTACCTGGATTCAAAAATTCACTAAAACTAAAAATCTTGGTGTCATATTAAGTGATAATAATAATTTTAATTGGTCATATGATAATGTGAATAAATCTTTTGATTTCCAAACATATGAAAGCATAATTTAACACTACAATGTTTTTTATTCATCCTACAATACATTTGGTTAATCATTGGTTTTTTTAGGATCTATAAACTTATTCTTCATGACCTAATCCCAAAAAATAAATAAACCCCAGTCTAATACCAACTAAGGCACCATAAACCCACACTCTCAAATATGGAATTAAAAATAAAAACATTACATGTATTATTTTATACTATGTGAGATTACATGAGCCTGAAATTAATATATTTTGCATCATATACATAAGTTAAAATTTTCATCTCAAACAATCAACTAATATCATAACCCAAAGGTATAGTTTATTTGGAGAGTTACTATATAAAAAACATATTTTTCATCTGTGTGAATATTTCTCCATATTCACATCACAATTGATCCACTTATATAAAAATATCATATGTTATACTCTTTTTTATAACCTAGGTACTTTAATAGAATAAAAGGGTGAGCTGAGATGCTCAGTATGGGTAAATAAAAGAGATAATAATCAGTGATCATAATTTAACATAAGATAAACATGTGGGTATGATAACATAATCAAGGTGAATGATAATAACATGAGGGAATAATTGACAATAAAAATAGATCATGAAACATGATTCCTGAATGATTTATTTTGGAATAAAATATGAAATGATTCATAGGAGTGTACAAACGTGATTGAAAAATCATGATCCATGAGAACATAATAATGAAATATTTTATTAAGTAATAATGTTGCATAAAAATATGTATAAAATCACAACATGTGTAAATCCTAACCACAAAGATATCTGAATCACAATGTCATAGGTTAACCACCATCTCATAATACAGTGAACATGGAAGTACCACCCATATCCTATAATATAGTGGTCTTGGGATAAACACCCATTTAATATAACCATTTGGTATTGGGCTAACCACTCGTGTACCCTTTTGGGATTGGGTTCACCACACATGTACCCTTTTTCCCTTGGGATAAACACTTATTTTCCATTGTGGGATTGGACTCATCACTCGTGTACCTTTTTTGGATCATGATATATAATGATTTACCCATGTAAATAGATATATATATATCAAACCAAACAATATCATAATGATAAATCATATATATTTAGGTCATATGAACATTAAAATATTTATAATTCCATCACAGTATAATTACCTTGTGGGAAGGAAATTGGGTTCATGAAATGTTTTATAAGGAATTATCATAAAAAATCCTTAGAAATATAGTGGATGGTAGAATTATAGAATTTTCCAATTGAATTATAATAAAAAAAATAAATATATTATCATAAATTAAAAACAATTATATAAAGTAATTATAAAATTATTTTGAGAAATATAAAGAAATTGCATTTAAATTTTTTATAACATGGATTTCAAAATAATTTATAAAAATGTAATATAAATTACATTATTGAACCATGAAAACTTGTAGGGGAAATTTTATAAATTAATATAATTACTATAGAGGGAAAATTGATTTTTTTGGAAAATGATAAAAAAGATATTCCTTTCAAATTTTGAAATTAAATTTAATTTTAGTGGGGAAAGGTTGTAATGATAATTTTAAAAGATGATTAATTTTGTAAATAAATTAATATACTTTTAATAATTAATTAATAAATCATAGATGTAGACCTATTAACATCCAAAAAACAAAATAACGAATATGTACCAATAGGATAAATATTTCTGACCGAGAAGAAGAGATAAGTTCATCTCTATTTACAAACATCCTTTCGATTGAATTTCTAGCCAAATAAAGGTAACATAGTATAAATAATTGTAGAAACTATAAATAGTAATAGTAGAATATTGTATATGGTGTTTTAGATAATGTTAATAAAAATTTCCCTGATGGAATTTTAGTCGTAAACAATCTCTATTTTGAAGTCATATTGGAAAGAACCCATGATGGATTTGGTAACAATTGAATAGAAATATATTATTAGAGAAAGAGTTAGATGGATTTTTAAATCATTTTAAATTCATGAAAATTATTATTAAAATATATTCATGGGAATTATATAAACCACACAAATAAAACAAGTGATGAATATGAATCATCTCTCTGATGAAGGGAAATTGAGTTGTGAAACCCTTACATTTTTTCATGACTAATATGAAAGTGATTTAAAAACATTTTTAATAAACATAATAACTTTAAAAACTAATTAGTTAACTTATTAAAATATATTACATTTTATAATTAATAATTATAATCAATCATTAAACGTATATTTATTAGTCATTTCTTATTTTTAACATCATATATTAGTAATAATGATTATTCTATAAAGATTTGTAATGTAGATGTCAATCCTTGTTTTTTGGTACCAATTTAGGATTAATAGATTATTAATGGTATTTTAAAATTTTCATATAGATGAATTATTTATTCCCATGTTCATTTTAGGGACGGTATGGTCATGGTTTGTGAGAATACAAACCATTACAACCATGTTTTGGAAAATTTTATGATAAAAAAAATTAATAAATAATTTTTTTTATTATACCATTATAGAACAATATTTTCGAAATATATTACTAAAAAATATAATATATTAAAATTATTAATTTCTTTATAATACTTCATTTTGGAAATTTTGGATATTATATAGCATCATTCATGTGGCCAGTGAACTGAACAAAACAAGAACATACCATGATAATGAATGAGTAAGAGTATAGAGATAAAAATTAGTAATATCATTTTATAAGAAGAATGTTGTTGTTAATAAAACATAATTAAATTTTGAAATGTTTTTTATAAATAGTGAATATGTGAATGTGATTGAAATAGAGGGTTATTAACTAGGTAATTACTTTGATAAGTAGACTCATCGACATGGGTTCCTTTGAATAAACAATTTTGGCTCCCTTATTGGGACCTGAAGTAACAAAAATTATAATTATTATTTAATAGATTAAATTAGGTTCTTTATTAAAGACATAACAAAATGGTTTGAGTGGTTGGAAAGGGAAGGTGGAGAGGTCATTTTATATGTCAGTTTGAATGGAATTGTTCTATTTTCTCTTTAATTAATTGTTAAGGAAGGACTTTTGTAAATACAAAGTTCACATAAGTTTAAAAAAACGTGAAATCTCAACATTACGTCAACTATACACTTATATATATATATTTAATTTTTTTATACTTCATTTTAATCATATACTATTTTTTTATAGTTTTTTCTGTTTATCGTTGTCATACACTAATAACCCTTATAACTTATTTTTAAACATAAAAATGAAATTGAGTCACTTTGATAATTTTGATATACGTATTTAAATTAGTAAAAAAATTAATATTATTCAATTTTTAAATATGATAAATTTATCATTTAAATAACCTGATTATATAGAAATAAAAGAATTATAAAAAATATCTTTTAAAATTTTAAATATTCATTATATAATTTAATATCATTAAATAATATATAAGTGTTAATACAATTTGAAATATTGAAAAATTAAAATATATTAATTTTTTAAAATGTATCAATTTAATTTATTAAGATAAAAATACATAATTCATAAAAATTTTCTTTGAAAAATATCACTTTCTATCATTATTTTTAATCACATCCCACTAAATTTGATTATTTATCTTATAAACAACAAATGTTATCAATTTATAGGTATTATAATCATTATTTCAATTTAATAAATATTTGAAAGCCTTCATTAATATTAATAATAATAATATTTAACTTATAGAAATATATTTTTATAACAAAATATTTTAATTAAGTAATATATTTTGGTTTCAATGTTTATTATTTTTTAATTGTGTTATTTCAAATTTGTTACTAAAAATTACAAAATTTTAATATACTTATTGAATAAATACATAACCAATGAACATATATCCCATGACCCTATTTATAATGAATATATATTCAATGACTATATATAGGTTCATGTTTTTTTTATTTACTTGTCGATTTTGTCTTCTTGATATTTTCTTAAGGATTTTTCATGGTCTGTTTCATAGTTTATTAATGTTTATATTATATTATAATACATTATCTCAAAAAAGTTATTTTTTTTAGTTATACTTTTGTGTTTTGTGTGAAACAATATATTAAAAATAATATTTAATTATAGTGAAATTATTATTATACACTTGGGGTGTTAGAAAGATTCCCACACTTTGTTTAAAGTAATTATAACACTATGTATTTTCTTCGATATATCTACGTGAAGGTATTTTGGAGGTGACTCTATAGTTCTAAAAAAACATTAAGGATATAATGGAATTAGTTCAACATAAATCAAATAAAACGTTCATCATTATTTATTGAATTGTTGGTGTACCTTACACAACTAAATTTTCATGTTATATCGTAGTGGTTGTGATATAATATATTTCCCTTACTACCTTGTATTAGTTGGTTATGAATATTGATTTCCCTTAAATATCCCCGGTTTGGTTCACAAGCTTTCATAGTTTCTATGTTCCTTACAGTTGAAGAATTTAACCATGTGTTGTTCAATAGGAGGTGACTTCATTTCCTACATAATAAAATGTATCCTTTTTATATAACTTCATAATTTAAGAGATTTATTCTCATATTTTCAAAAATTAATTAATTTTTTCATTCCTTTGAGGAAACTCCCTTGTTTTGTATTTCCATATCTTGGACATGTGGGTGGTTGGATCTTCTTTATTCATTTATCATTTGATCTTATAGCATAAAACATTATCCTTAGTTTCTTATATCCAGGTCTATGTGACCATTATCAATACTCCATCTCAACTTTGAGGTCACACTGAACCAATTTTCTTAAATACTGAAGATGAATATTCCAATATCTTTAATAAAATATATATTCTTATCACTAAATAATATAAATATTTTTTTTTGATGATTAATATAAAAATTAAGCGCATACTTGAATGGAATGTGAAATCCACCTTGTATTTTGTAACATATTCATTCTATTTTTGTTTAGGCTCCTTAAATTATCTTATCGTCTTAGTGTAATGATTTCAAATGAAGTAATTTTTATGTAATAATTTATACAATCTTTTCCACTCCATTAATTAAATTTTACCCTTTTATTGGTATTTTTTTAACAATTCCCACTATTGATAAAATTCTACTTCTAAATGGTAGATGGAAGGAGTAATTTTCTCCTTATCTTAACTATAAATCATGAAAAATATACATTCCATGTATTTTAACCATTATTATATTTTAAATGGATTTAAATTACCAAAAAAATATTTGTGGTTATTATAACATGAAGGATTCAATTACTAATTACACTCTCTCATGTTAAGAATGATGTTCCACATAGTTTAATTTGTTTTTCTTAACATAGGATAAGTGGTTAAATATATTCAAGAGGTTATAAATTCCATATCTCATTTAATTTGGAGAATAATTTGGAAACTAATTTCAACTTTCCTGAGAATGGTTTTTAGAATGGTCTCACTTACTTCCAACCATTTTATGAAATAGAAAATAATATAATAAAACAAAACTTAATAGAGCATTGGTAAATAACATATTTGGAGGCGTAAATCAATTATAAATCCTTAATATATGAATAATATATTTTTCACAAGGTTATATTTTACTATCCTAATTCAAAAATTAAATAATCCTTGGTCTAATACCAACTATAGTGACCCACATCTTACATATAATATTTTTAAATCATTTTCAAGATAAATAACATAATAAAAAAATTATAATATTTCAATTTTATGTTTTTTGGGTTAATTAGGATCATACGACATGAATTCATATAAAACATTATAAATTATTTAAATCCTTCTTAACAGTAATACAAAATGATTTCATAATATACTTAGTACACGTAATCACCAAAGGATATACATAAAATAAAGGATCAACTAAAATCCTAGTATGGGGGGCGATAATAGGGAAGGAACCTAATATAGGAATCACTATAATAAATGGCATATAATAATCATAATCATAATATACAATGAAAATTTAATTTAATTTAATGATGCATGGAATGTGGAACATGGATAGTAATGAAAGATCATTACATTTTGTGAAAATCCCAAACATATAATTTTAAAAAATCTAGAATCATTTTCACACATAACATATGTGTAAAAAGATTACTAATTTGAACGTGAATAATTATAGCATCATCTTTACACTCTTATTCACAATATCCTGGAATATATCACTTTACCCAATTATTAGTAGAGATATATAATTCTAATACCGCCTATCACATCATAATATTACCATAATTATACATTCTAAAATGAAATGAAACATATGTCAATCGTAAATGTGAGATAAACCCCTGATAAAGGAATGTGTTTTGAAATGGTCTCATAAGGAACACTTCAAAAAACGAATTCTGGTTTCCAAAATAATATGTCAAAACATTTTTTTAGTTATTGAATGGTTTAATTTATTAGAGAAATATGAAATTTCAAGAAGGAGAAAATAATATGTCTAATAATAATTAATGAGAGATTTAAATCATTTAGACTTTAAAAATAATCATGAATTTGGATAAAATTTAATCTCAACAAGGTAGAAATATGAATATACTAATAAAAATTAAATAAAATTAAATTACACTAAAATGGTATTTTAGAAGAATCATGGTGACCAGATAGAGTAAGAGAAGATAAATCCAAAAGAAATAGTTGGGTTCGAGAGCCCCATTACCCCAGGTCCCATTTTGTCTGTTCATGGTCACACCACCTGTATAACCAATTTTTATTTATCATAACATGTATCAAGAAGTGAATTATATCTATTTATGTTAATATTGACAACATATAATCATTATTACTTATTTTAAAAACTTTTTGTCAAATATTATATGGTATGATGACTTGTTTCTTTGAATTAACCTATTTTGATTCAATTTCATAGTTATAACTGATTATTATTAATTTATTTTTGGATAATTATATTTCGAATTTTGGAAATATAATATATAAATATATATATATATATAAATTATAAATATTGAATTATTTCCATCACATCTTCATAAAAAAATAAAACAGACCATTGATGGAATATTTAAATAAAGAAGTGATATATACACATCATTTATATATTATAATCAAAAAATTTATAATATATTAATATCATTAATACAATGTTAATAAACAAATTAAATTGATAGTTTTTGAATGGTACTGCGGTACTAAAAAATTAATGCTTAATTATTAGATGTTATTAGAAGTCATACCAAGATCTCTATGCATAAATAATATGAAATGTGTTCCAAACATAAATGAATGAAGTCCTATATATGTGTACAATTGACCATATAGCTTATAAAATGTTCAAACCATCTAATTGTTTGATGTAGAGAACTAATGGAATCTAAATAACATCCCCTCTCTATAGGTATATCCATTTGACAATAGAATCATATCAAATTCATGTGGGACTCTTCACCCTCCAAGAATATTAGGACATCACTATGAAAATGAGGTAGAAGAAGAGGAAATTTGGGTTTCATGGAGTATATATTTTGAATCATATGAGAATAAAACATACTACAATTTAATTTTATTGGGATTTATAAAGACCCATAATGATGCTCCTCAACTGATTTGGGCATTAAGTCATGTGTTTATTATACATGAGTTAATTCTCTAGTCTACAAATACATCAAATGTTTCTATTCTTCATACTTGTGTTAAAATTCATATCCCGGTTCTAAAAGACAGAAAAGGTGGGAGGTTGATACACAATTTTTAACTAAATTGTTTTCCTAGTTATATATGTCTCATTTAATTTATAAATTAATTTAATTATATGATCCATCGGAAGTTTGTATCATAAAATCAAATTTCGTTCCCCAATAACATTTACTAATATTTGGATTTGATTTTTTAGGGTTCCATAGGGTAGTGAAAGGAAATATTATTTAATTTTTGACTTAAGAGTGTTTGTTATGTGTGAAGAGAAAGGATACAGAGGTGGGAGATATATTAAAATTTTATTTAAAATTGATATTCATGAAACCCCAAGTGAGGGTCATGCATGCCAAATTTAAAATTAATGTATCTAATATTGGAAGAAATAAACACCTTGTTTGATATTTCTTTGTTTAATATAGATTTTGATTTTCCCAAAAATACCCATTTGGATTTCCTATGTTTCACTATGAGGATACAAATATAGAATCCACCTAGTGGGGATCAACATGTGCTCCTTTGATCTCCAGAAAACGTCAACATATCTGTGGGTTCTAGTATTGAGAGTCTATTTTCTTTTTTTATTCATGTTGATCACTAATCATTCATCCTCAAATGGATATCACTTTCCATTCTCATTCTATAGAGGAATATAAAAAATAGTATTCAACAAATATATTTGGTTTGTGCAATGACTCTCTTGTTTTTATTTTGCATGCAATAAAAATAGACATTACCATATCTCTATAGAGCTAGGGTTTAGGTTAAAATATTTTATAATTGTATGTTATCTATTAAATAAAATTATAATATTTAATAAAATCATTTCTACATAATAATAATATTATTATTTTGTTTTTACACCAGCTTGTGCATTAACAAATATTATTTAACCAGAATTTTAATTAATATGTGTCACTGAATAGTGTATTGGTCTGTTCGAACTCCATTAGCGTATGTAGAAAAAAATAATTACTTAATTTAAATATTTTATTCACCATTAAATATTTTTGATCAAATAAACATGAAAAAAATTATTCCTCAGTCTTGATAATAACATTTATTCTATTATTTAAATTCAAATAGGTTTTAATTGAGATAAATAGAAAAACGTTATTTGAGAGACCCTCTAGGATTCTTGCCCATTGGAATTGGGTGGTATTTCCTAAATTCCATTATTACTATCTAGAAATGGTCCAAGGAACCTAATTAAAAGAACTTAATATAGCAATGACAATAACCACATACGAATACTCATGGTGTAATATAATCCATTTATCACAATATCTCATCTAGCATATTGCACATATATTTCATCAACCGATGTGATCGATACCTCTATATTTAACTATATAAAATAAAAATCTTATTACACCATTACCATTGAATTTATGGTGATTTTTCTATTCTAATAAATGTTTCAAGATATCAGCTTCCATAAATGTGGAATATAAAATTCCTCCTTGACTTACCCATTAATAACATATCATTCATGATGAACCCAATATACCATACCTCACTAAGAATATATGGTATCATGGTTTCTATCATAAAATTTATTAAAATCAGTTATAACATGATTTAATATTAATAATAATGTATAATAACCCTTAAAAATGCTCACATATTGGAATATATGATGACACTAAGACCCAGATAATTCCAACTGGAGGATTTGTTCTCATAATCTCCTATCCTAGAGATTACCATGTGAAAACTTCATGAGAAGAAGCCTCATCTTCTTATGAATACTTTTAACTAACAAAATATATATTATTTTTTCCAACATAGTATGTTTTCCAATAGTAAAAGATTATTTAATATTATCATCATAGCACTTCAAGGTTCTCATAATATTGGGGAACTACTATAAACTTATCAATGTGATGTATACTCCAGGGAATTATTAAATTAGAGTCATGTATAAAAAATAAAAATATGTAATAATAAGATTTATTAATATTCAAATAATTTAATATACATGTAATAAAAGTACAAATATTTTGTTACAGGATAAGAAATCCAAAAAAATCCCACTTAAACTAGAGCCAACCACATGTGACTTTCATCCCACTAGACCTCACATGATAATAATATTTATATTCATTAAAATCACTAGTCAGGGGGTAAACCACAATTTCTTCCATGGATATACTTATCACTTTGACCTCACTCTCTGAAAAAATCAATCTAGAGTTGATACATTTGAATTATGTGCTTTATAACTGATCTGGCCTTGGATCTTTTGAAAGATCCACCATTTTTGTATTATCATAATAGACTGTGTTAGGATATTTACTATTACTTACCAAATTAAATTCTTGGATAATATTACACATACATACATATTCTTATGCTTCCTCAGAAGCCGCAATATACTCAGACATAACTATATAATTTTCGGCCACAACATGCACACTTATAGATCACAACGCCACCATTCAACGTGAATATGTATCCTTTTTTTTGACTTCAAGTCATCTTGATATATTTGGAAATCGGTATCCTCATATCCGGTGATGAATAGTTCTTAATATACAACATAAACCTTAATAAAATTCTTATAACACCTCAGATACTTAAGGACAGTCTTTATTTCCATACAATGGTGGTCAACTAGGTCTACTTGATATCATCCAACCACAGTTAATGAATAGGAGAAATCTATCATAGTACATAGCATAGCATGCATGACTGACCCAATTCTTGATGTTTATTGAATATTTTTCATTCTATTTTGTTCCTCATATATATGAGGAAACATTTTCCAGGAATGATGAAGACCATGTGACAGTGGAAAAAATCTATTATTGGATTTTACTATATTGAATCTCTTCAATACATTATCAATATATGAATATTGACCTATGCTGTTTAATTTTTAGATCTATCGTGATGGATATTGATCTCAATAATATATGATTTCTTCCGTAATTATATTATAGAGAAGCATTTATTATATCATACATTAAGATCATGAAAGAATGGTATCTCATTTCCAATAATTAATATGTCATTGACATACAATATTTTGAAAAAGAATGTAATCTCAATAAATTTTTTATAGACATAAGCCTCACATTAATTCTTAATGAAATAAAATTCCTTTGTGGATTCATCAAAATGAATGTCCTATGGCCTAGATGATTTCTTTTTTCCATTAATTGATGTTTTAAATTTTCATTGCTTTTTGGAATCTTTTAGAGTCGCAAACCCTTCTGGTCATGTCATATAGACATATTACTGAAGGTTTCCATAAAGTAAGACTACATTGATATCCATTTTCCAAATATAATGTTCTTGGTATGATATAATCGTAAGAATAATTCTACCAAATTTTGGCATTGCAACAAGTGACAAGGTTAGGTCTTATTCAACACCTTGACATTGTTTAAACCATTTTTCAACCATGCATGCCTTATTGTTACTGATATTTACTTCCATGTATTGTTTCTTCTTGAATACCAATTAGTAACCAATTTGATTTACATACACTATAGGATCTAACATAATCTAGACATGGTTTTGGTACGTGGAATCCATTTCTAATTCAGGACTTCTTTCCACGAGGAAACATATTTTCAACTTGCTTCTTCCTTGTAAGGTAGATGATAGTTATTATAAACTAAAAATTAGTCACCATACTATGTAATAAAAAACAATAATATTTTTGTTCTCTAATCTATCATGTAATCTTCTGTAGTACTTGTGTCTATAGAATATCTTCTTCCTCCATGGGGATTTTTGGAATCTTTTCATGTGATCACTCTTGTGTACCTTGATCCCCAACTTCAGCGAAGTACATCTCACTCCACTATCCCTTTTAAAGATGTGATTCCTCTAAATAATTATGGAATGACTTCCCACTATTAAACTTTTGTTTAAGGGGTCATATACATATTAACCCCTTATTTTTTGGGTTATCCTATAAAGGTAAATTTTATGCACTGTGGTTCAATTTTTTTAACTAAAAAGGTGTTAACAAACACTTTGCATCCTAAAACAAGTAATAATAACAATAAGGGTTTCCTTACATTATAAAAATGGAATGGAATCACATCTTATGCATTCATTGGAACTTATTTTAGTATTTTTTTATACAATTTGTAATGTGTAATCCAAAAAGGATAATGGAAGAGTCACATGACTCGTCATTGATTTCAATATCTCCAACAATTTGTTGTTCCTCCTTTCACATACGCTATTCCAGTAAGGTGTATATGATGGAGTGATTTGAGATAGGATCCCAAACTCCTATAATTAATCAATGAATTCTTAATTAATGTGTTCTCCACCATGATCTATGTGAAATTTCATAATCATATTACCAATCATGTTTTCAACATCATTTTTGTATTCCGTGAATTTATCCTAAGAATCATACTTATACCTAATTAAGTAGAAATATCCATATCTAAAAAAATCATAACTAAAATTTAAAAATTATGATTACCCACCTCTTTTATCAAAAATAAGTTTCTAACACATTTTTTTATGAACTAATTCAACAATCTCTTGGTCCTATTCACTATTGAGACTAAGCGTTTCTTTGGTCATTTTACCTTATAAACACGCATGACATAAACCAAGTTGTGTTAGTTCAGAAGAATCTAAATATTCATCATGGTATAATTTATTCATGTTATTTTCATTTTCATGACATATCCAATGATTCCATATTTGGGTGTCCTATGATTCATGTGAAGCAGTTTTTCTATTGATTGACATTACTCAGGTTGTGTAATCCAACACATAAAGGATATTATTTAAAAGTTCCTAACCATAATAAATGTTTCCATTATAGAAGAAGAAACATTCATTTCCAAACATGAAAATAAATCCATCTCTATCATGTTTGGATACAAATATAAAGTTTTTGGAAACTAGAGACACATAATAACAACCCTTTAAAACCAAGATCATTCTATTTGGAATCATAAGGTGGTAGTCCTCGAAATCTATACTAAAAAGTTTATTTCTATGGATTATTGGTAGATCTACCTCCCCAGAGTTAATATTTATAAGTCAACATAGATCCTATATATGAATATATATTTTAGCAACACATGTTGTATCTAATACATAATTTTTAGGAACATATAAATTTTACTAGATCACAAACACACTTGAAGCTTCCCCTTTATTCATTTTCTAGGTACAATTTCCCTTCTAGTGTCTCTTCAATCCACATACGAATATGATAGAATCCTATTCCTTTTCCATCCCCTTGACCATCTTCTTATTGTATGGGAATGAATAATATTTGGGATTATAGAACTTTATTTTCCCATCCCATTTTTTAACCATGAGGATAGAGGTCTTTTCATGTTTTATATCCTTATATACATCGTAAATAAGAGTAAGAATATCTAGAAGTGAATTCTCAACATTGAACATATTGTAAATTTCATTAAATCTAGAGAATATCTATAGATGTGATGCTAGAATGATATCAGTTCCCGGTACATCAAGGAGAGTAAAGCCTAAAACCTCTTGGTACTCAATGTAGCCAAAGATCATGACAATATGAGTTTCATATTGGGAACCCTCTACAAGATTTCATTGAAAAATTCCATGGTAAATCTCAAATGAATCATGTTTAGATCTTTCGTAGTAAAAAACATAGAGGTGATCTAGCATTCTATATGGATCCATGTTTTTGTGTGACTTTATGAGTTCATTAGACATAGGTGAATCATAAAACAGTGAAAAATGATGATGTTGTTAAAAATAATTGATGAAAAACACATTACGACTCACCTCATTGGTAGGTGGATCAAGAAGTGTGGATTCTAGCATGTAAGATTTATGTTCATGGCATAGAACAACCTGAAGGAATTTGAAACACTCCTAGAAGTTACTTATGGTGTGGAGATTTCCATTCTCTAATGTAGATCGAAGGGACAGTGTGGATGAAAACCCATCAATTTGATTCTATAATTAAAATATAATATTAATATTACTTTTTTTGATTAAAAATTATGTGAGAAATGATAAATTAGTATATTATTATTAAATCTATAACTATTTTATCAAGTCCCAATATCCCCCACTAATAAACACATAATTTCTTGTTCTTACTAAATTCTAGTTATAAGGATCCATATTACCGTTATCATAACCCCACCGAGGGTTGGTCAACCTACTTGATGTTATTTAGGTAGGAAGGTATTTTCCAACAAAGAATTATATCTCCTTGATCCCTTGAGTGGACTATCCATCCTAAAATCCTAACCTAGATTTCCTCAACACATGCCTCTATGTTACATCATGTTTAGTGAGGGACACTTCTATTGATGTAATAGGGTTAACTCAACCCATGACCTTCATAATAACTATGTTTTAAAAGTATGTTTCCCAATGAGGGTTAGTCAAACACTTTTTTCTATGAATTTTATGACTAATTAAGTGATATAAGGACAAGTATGGATTAAAAATTATTTCAGGTATTTAAATTTATTATGAATAAATCCTAACTTTTTTATCCATTAAATTTATTGTTAATATTAAGTGAATGTTACTTTATTAATTAACCAATCTTGAAAAAAAATATGAAGAATAAATTTATTGAAATTCCAATATTCAAATTAATTCACGTGATCATGAACATGCATCCATAAATTTAAATATTTCATATAATGATGTAAATAAATAATTAAATGGCCCATTCATGAGATTTATCTAGTGGTTTATTTAATGAGTGGACATTAAATTAACCAATGACCTCGGGAAAATAACTATTGTTCTTTTCTTGGAATGAGTTACAGTATTAAACTTTTCCACCTATGTAACAACTGGGTTATCATCATTATGGTTCCATCTAGAGATTTCTCCATGCACTCTTGGAAACTCCATTAATTACATGTATTTATAACTCACATACAGGTGAGGGGAACCAATGAATATGTTAAATCATATTACATAAATAAACAAGGACATACATGACCTATATAATAATGGTGGGAGGGATGACTCGAGGAATTAAACATTAATTTAATAATAAATAATTACAAACCCATACAATAAATTAAATTAGATAAATGAAAAAACATACAAAAGTCATGGTCTAGATCATAAACGGTCATACATTCAATGTATAAGAAAAAGTAAATTGGTTAACATTCTTTTTTTCATTCATTATTATTATAATAATTGCGATTTATTTATTTAATTAATTTCCTTTCATCATAAAGACCAACCAAATTAAATTTATAGGTACCCATCACTTATGGAATTCATGGAAAATAATGTAAAAATTAATTAATATAGAATTATTATTATAATTTAATTGAAAATTTAAAATACTTCAAAATCGTTATTAAATTTTCAAAAACAACTAATTTAAATCATTAAAATAAGGTTCTAATGGGTCAATTTTCAATTTTAATGTAATTTAATTGTTTCGTTATTTGGGATACTACATGATGTGTACTATTTAACTACACGTTTTGTACCTCAGTTGCTGTATTTTTTAGTTACATGCACCGGTGTTTGCTGTATTGAAACATCAAGACTTCATTTCCTTTACATGCCAACTTCGGGTCATGTATCCACTTGTCATGTCTCATAGATACTCTCATGGGTGTTTTGTGTATATCTCATTGGGATCACATAATGTTTACAATCCTATTACATTCTATTTATAAAATTTTCTCACTGAATGGCTCGGCATGTATTTTAAACATGGGAAATGATAAACTGCACAAAATGTACACCACATATACGTCATGTATACAAAAAAATCCTTAGTCTATCACTCTCACATGGTTTGACCATGTATAGTGACCACATAGATTACGTGACATAATTATTTAACACATGGAGACTACATGGCATGTATGCCATATACACGATGTGTAGTTAGGGAAACCATGGGCTAGGTTTTTTTGGTAACACATAGTGTACACCATGTGTAATAATTGTGTGGCATGTCATGTATCCCATGAAACATCCAGGTACAATGCACATGGGTATAAAACATTTGTTCCGACTACACATCATGTTACCCTATTTTTTGGACAAAACATTGGCACTTCCTCATGGAATCTTAGGATATTATTCATCGATTATTAAATAGTTATGAAAATGAGAAACTGGAAAAAATAATTAATAGGTAAATAACATGTTAATTATAATACAATTAAATAATACATAATGAAAAATAAAACTTCAAATATGATTTTTTATAGATCAACAATCAAATAAATAATTATAAATCTAAATTCGACTTCTCTAATAGCAATTTTTGGTTCCATGGACATTGGAAGTGTGCAATGGTGGGAGATATGTTAGAAACAATTTATTGTTGAGGTTCTTGAAACCCTAAGATAGGATCATTCTTTTCAAATTTATAAATAATTTATTTAATATCATAATAAATGAATACATGATATAATAATTCATTTCATGGTTAAGATGTTGATCATTCAAAAATGACCCATTAGGATTTACTTTGTTTTTCTGTGAGTATCCAAGGATATATTCTCTCTAGCAATGATCCACTCATGGTCCTTTGATATTTTTTCAAATTCAATTGATATTTGGGTTCTGGTGTGGTAAGTCTATTGTCTTTAATTATTCGTGTCAGTCACTCATCCTTCGATCTTGAAGGGTTCTCTCTAAAATTTCTAATTCTTGATAGGAAGAGAGAAAAGAGTAGTCAAGCAAGAGTTTCATTATGTGAAATTATAATCTTGTTTTTATTTTTGATGCAATAAACAATATACATAGTCATCTATTTATAGTACTAGGGGTTAGGATTAAATATTTTCTAATTGAATTCTAACCGTTAAATAATATTATAAAATTTAATAAATCCCTTCCCACGTATTATTTTTATTGTTATTTTAGTTTTCTCAAACTTGTGCAGTGGAAAATATTATTTAACCCTCTTGTTAAATAAAATTTTTCACTGTATGTGATCTTTTTATATTCAAAATCTTATTTAATTTATTAAAAACCTATGTAATTATTTAATTTAAATTTTTTTTCTCAATAAATATTTACGATCGAGAAAATTTGAATAAAATTCTTCCCCATTATTGAGAATAATATTAATTTTATTAATTAAATTGACATATAATTTAATCATGTTTGATAGAAACACTTAGTGTGTGACCCTCTAGGATTAATTCTTGGTGGCATTAGGCTGAATTGCCTGAAGTCAATGATTACTATCTAGAAATGTTTCAAGGAACCACAGTGAATAAAATTAAGGTCATAATGACGATAACAACATATGTGTTCTCAATGTGTAAAATAATACCTTTTTCACGACACCTCATCAAGTTTGTTTCACATCTATGTCATTAACCTATTTGCTCAACATTTCTTTTTCTGGCTATCTAGAATAAACATTTTATTACCCCAGTTAAATGAAATTTATGGAGATGGAACAAATCCAAACCAAGGGTCGAGATATCATCTTTTATAAATATATAATAGAAAATATGGCATCATGGTTTTCTTGTAAAAATAAAATTATAAAAGTCATGACATGAATTAATGATAATATTAATTTATAAGGACCATTACACATGCTAATAGATATGAATATTCGATGATACCAAAAGATAAATAATTCAAACCGATGGGTCTGTTATCATAATCTCTTGTCTTGGAGATTACCACGTTTGAACTTCATGGGAATAAGCCTCATCTACATATGAGTAACCACTCATGATATTCAATGTACTACATCCCATCATAATATTTCATCCAACCAAAACAGAAATTATTTAATATTATCTTCTTAACAATTCAAGGTTCACATTATAGTGGGGTAATACTATAACCTTATCAATGCAATATATATTATATGAAATTATTACATCAGAGTCATACAAAACAATGAAAAATACGTAGTAATAGGTTTTATTAATATTAAAATCATTGAGTATACATGTAATAAAAGTAAAAAAAATGTTTTTTCTAGGAAATTTACTCTAAAAACAACTACCCCAATAATTGACTAAAATTTTTAGGGAAGTGGGAACAAATGAAATTTTATGACCCTTTTTTGATATACATTTTATTGTTTAATATAGCACTAACAT
This sequence comes from Viscum album, assembly GCA_963277665.1. Lineage (NCBI taxonomy): Eukaryota > Viridiplantae > Streptophyta > Magnoliopsida > Santalales > Viscaceae > Viscum > Viscum album. Next base: position 1,334,594,412 of record OY728127.1, read on the forward strand.
CATGAATTATTTATTCATAATTAAATCAATTGATACTCTTTGTATATATATATCATAGGTAATGATATATTATAATTATCATATGTTAAAGGCTTTAGAGAACATATCTCCTTAAATCTCCCACTTTCAATATAGCTTATAAGACTTTCTGTCATTACTCCTTATATTGTATTATAAAAAATAATTTGTGAAATGATATAAAAATTTCTTTTACATATATTCCAAAATAATATTGTAAACCTATCTTTAACTTCAAGTTATATTACATCATATATAATAACATATTTTGAACCATCCAAAAATCATTTGAGTTTACACTAATATACTTTTCATATCTTCCCTTAGAGTCAAAAATCACTTAGTATTTAGTGAACCAAAAAATGAAAACATGTGGACCATTATATCATTGAAAATAATATAAATCTCTAAAACCATATATGTAATAAAATAGTGATATTTAGAAAAGTATTTATGTTACTAAAGTTATAATGAAATATAAAGTGATCTCCATTACACACATGTATCTATATACCTATGACCACTAGTTGGGTCTTAGGATATAAAGAATTATTATAGGTTCACTTTGTCCCTAAAATTGAGTAACCATTAGACATGGTGTATGCCCATCCATTATATCCAACTCACACATTTTCGATTATCTTTATATAGACAAATATGGTCGATGAATACATTACATTTTAGTCATCTGTATGGATGAGCACATCACATGCCCCTTATCCATATAGAATATCACATCATAAGTACTATATAGTTGTGGAAAAACACTCTATGATCTATCCCAATCGAGTTCCAAGATGTCATACTCATTATAAGAGATGAAAAATATGATCTTGTTTGAGCTCAAACCAATGAAATGACTGTTAATATACCCAACCATCCACTGATTAGAAACGTCATAATAGATTCTATAAAAATGGTATCAAAGTATAAATGTTCTCATATTAGGTATAAAACCAACCACATGAAGTGGGTATCCAATATGATCAATGAATCCCTAGTATACCAAAAACATAGTATTTGAAACACATTTTGTAAAACTTAGTGGGTCATACAACACACACAATAAATCTGTTCCAATTTTTTTACCTCATGATCATATTTCCCTATATGATAGTCATATTCTTGTTATCCTTAATATATTACCATAACCCATAATAACATATAATAAAATTCAGTTCAGGATAACTGAAAGTCATACATTGAGAGGAGAATTATCATTAAATTTAATATATATATATATATATGAAACTAATGTGAAAGAATCATAAAGTATAGATTTCCTTAAATATGATTTATTTCATATTCTAAAAATGATTTTAAGAATACATATCAAAACCTAACATAATAATTTATCTATTATATAATATGTTATAAACTACCATCTCATACTCATATTTTATTCACATTATAGGGTAATATCATCTTATTATATCTATATATAATTCTTTTCACATCTCTATGTGATCATATTATAAAACCCTCCCGTTATTCTTTTTAATGAGTAACACCTTTATATAAAGTAAGTATAAAAAATGGTGCGATTTTGGGACCATATTCCCTATTGTAAACTTTTTGAACATATTTAATATCCTATTCTTCACAACATACAATGATATTATGGTATCTTCTTATTGTTTATATAGAAATATTTCTATGTTTTACGTCAACATCCTTGGAACCCCATTCCATCATAAATTTCCCATAAAATTATATAACTATTTACATTATTAATTTTCAACACATCCTAAACTCATTTAGGATAATGTAATTCACTTTATATTTTATAAGTATAATCCTTTAGAATAATGTGATATTCACTTTTCATAGTAACTGAATATAACTCTTATATTTTCATGTATCATCACATATCATAAAAACATTAGGATATCAAGTAAGAAACACCTACATTAAATCAGAATATATTTTTACCAATTTTATTTGAAATCATTTATCATCAAACACACTCCTACTAGCCTTTTATTTAGTATATTATTGTTATAATATCATAACAATATACAAAAACTCTTTTATATGACGAAAAAATACTTATTTTCTTTTATTATGAATATTTAACAAATAATCTATTTTTTTCCATATCATATATCACATTCTATTTGTTTGTATAATTTTCCTTTAAAATGAAGACTTTAATATAATATTACACTAATGTATGGAAAGTGAATATTCTCTTATGTTTAAAAAATATGCATAAACTCTTAATCCTGAATAAATTTTTTTTAAACTCATCTTTATTTTTTGAAAAATATATGATATAAAACAAATGTACCACGATTCATTTTTATATGATTAATCATTTCTCTTTTCTTGTACAAAAATATTTTTTTAATGAACACCTTATATAATCACATAAAATAAAAAATATAAAGAATCACATACTTTGAAGATCCATATAATCTTGATATATTCCACTACATTTAAATCCTTGATTTAGTATCTATTTTCTTCATCATTTGAATAAAAAATACAATATTTATTAACACTTATTTTGTTTTTTAACTCCTATATATTTACAACACTTTTAAAATATACATTTTTTATATACCTTTCTACATATGAGAATCTATTTCTGTAACACTAATACCAAAAATGGAAATTTCACTATGTTCAAAAAAATCCTTTAGGTATATAGAAAAAATACATCTCATGGAATTTCCACTCCTTCCTGATTATACATTAATGTTTCAATAATCTCATTCTGTTACCTGAAGAATCATCGAGGGAATCTCCCATTAATATCTCTTCTTCTAGTTTGATGTTTTTTTCAAATTTTTTTTCTGAAAAAAACATGAGAACATAGAAATCATATGTCAATTCTTCTATCCTCATATCTTGACAATATCATTTAATCTTTTCTTTAATTTATTCATCTTGTTATAACATTTCGACAGATGACAATATGATGAATTACTAATCTTAAATAGGCTCTAACAAAACCTATAGTCTTATTAAGACCTTAGAATAACCCATAATATTGAATATATGATTGGGGAATTAAAATAACTTCAATTAATTTTTCGTATAATTTCTCTAATACTTATAGTGAATCATACTAAGATCAAAAAGAAACCACATTCAACTATTTGATGGATTCAAACCAAGGTAACTTAGGAAATTGCTCCTATAAAAATGGATATTCTATTAACTTAAGAACATTTCTTAATTCAATGTCTTAAGAGTTAATTACATTAAGTTTATTCTTCCTTGGGATTAATCTCAAAGTTATGTTTTATGAAAATGATGTTATTATCAAAAACAAAATATTTTATCAAATTAGTATCAGTTCATATTACCAATTAATAATAAATTTTATTAAACAAAATCCCACAAAAATTATAACTCCATTAGAATACATCATATACATTTGTAGGAAATTATATTTATTTCATCATAACATGAATCATTTTGTAAAAATAAATAATCCCTCAATATATCAGATTGATGTCACTTTTCACCAATATCATATATCACTTTTGGATTGTCATGTGGAAAACATCTTTTCCAATCCCTTATATTGATGAATGTAGCTTTATTCCATTGGTATCTTAACCCTTAGGGTTTCCCTACTAAGTTTAACCCAATTAAAATTCCAAGATAAGGATAGCATAAGATAATATAGGGGAACCCTACATTGTAAGAACCCACCATTGGATGATATAGCTTCACCCATTACATTCATTAGTTACACAAGATAAACCATAGTTACCACGCTTTGGCATGAAAATACCCAGTAGAATAATCAAGGTCTCAAAAAATGCTGATTTGACATAAATATGACACCTATCCTTTTATAGGGGATTAAATATTATAGTCTTACCAAATATTATTCTCTTTATATGGGGATTATTTTTGTAATTTATTTTTTAAATCATATTTCATACATAAAATCAATATATTTAAACCATATTGAGGTCTATCTCTTTACAGAACCCCTATTTTGGTTTACTCACCTAAATATAGAAGTAAAACATATTTACACACATTATAATACATCTCAAGTATAAGGTACATGAACTCTTAATTTAATCTCAAAAATTATATGGGATTTAAAATATCCACATTAATAATCTTGGACCCATATATAATCAACCCCCACATTTCTAGAACAATTAATAAGCCTCTAAGATAGGGAAAGTTCAACCTAAAGTACTTCTACCTAGGTATAATTTACTCAAGTTAGAATCTAAATCATTATTACTCTAAAACTTTAATCCCATAAATTTGACTACAAAACAAGATAAAGATCTATGAAAACTAAATTTTATATTGACTTTCCTAGCATCTAATGTAGGAATTAAAATTTTGGAAGAAAATATTTATCTCATAAACTATGAATACAACTAAACAATCATATTCATGAATTATAAAACGTGCGAATAACTCTTAAATAAGAGGCTATTTATGGTATTTGAACATAATTTAATCATATATGAACAATTCATAAAACATTTAATATTATGAAAAAATTATAATTTTTTAAAAATAAGTATAGATTTTATATAAATTTTTAAATAAAAACTATGTATATCTATTTCCATAATATGAAAATTTCATATTCTTATTTATATGGAACATTATTTTAGTATATATGATGGTTTATGAATTATAAAACATTTTTCAATTTAATATATGTTAGGTCAACAATTAACATAATCTCAATATCAAATACATAAATTTTATTTAATATTTTATTAAACAATCATTAAAACATTTCAATGATTATGAAATAATAGCCAAAAAATCCCCTTCATTCAAGCTATTAATTTTAAAATTTCTAGGATATTCATAATAATGAAAATATAAAAGCATTATGTTTAAGATTTAATTATGTAATTTTTTAAAAAAATTTTAAATTTACCTTTATAGTTTTTAAATAAACACTTTATCTATAATTCATTAATTATTCCATGTAATTTTTGGTAAATTATATTTAGTTCTAACTCTTAATTTTTAAGGAATACTTACTAATAAATGATACATAGACATTTATTAATTAATTATAATCATTTTATAGTTAAATAACTTATAAACACTTTATAAATTATTAAATATCTTTAAAATACATTTTATTTGTATTTTATAAATAATTTATAAATAAAAATTCAATGAAAAATTAAATTTGAATAAAAATAAATTTTTATCCTCCCAAATCATATTTTAAAATTGTATTCATGATATATAATTTGATAAATCAGTGTTATAAGTAATATTTTTTGATTGATAAACATATATTAATGCATGACATTCTTCAGTGCCTATAGAATGTATTTTATGATAGGAAACATATCATTTATATGATACAGTACATTGTTTTCTAAAAATAATGAATAATATCACATTATATGATGGGATGAAGTATAAAACTATGCTATTTATAAATTATATAGTATTTTATTATGTATATTCTTGTGATATCCCATATCATAGATATCAATATAAATCATATAGAACAAACTGTCTGATGTATTTTACAACATCAATTAATATATATAATATGCTTCTAATTTATTAATATTCACAGATGATTTCATAAATCCAAGATCATTGGTGATTATTATTACACTAAGAGGTTTTTTAAGGGAATTAAAACACCATTTTTATTAATAAACATGATTTAAAATGATCCCAATATCTCCATATATAGATAATGTGAAATAAATGCCAAAAAGAAATAATAAATTCTTTTTCAAGACATATTGTTCACTGCATGTCTTCTGAAACATAGTCAAACCATCGAATGGTTTGATGTAATTTACTAAGTGAATCAAAAAAACATACTCAAATTATATATATATATATCCACATGATAATTGGATCACATGAAATTCATGCAGAACTCTTCACCCGCAATAGTGTGCTAGCACCTCATGCTGCAAAGGAGGTAGATGAAAGATATATTTATGTTTCAAGAAGACTAGCTTTAGAATCATATTAAAATCACACCTATTACCAACATATATAAGTGAGGTTTATAAATACACCTAATAGTTATCCTTAAATGATGCATGCATTAACTCATGAATTTATAATGAGCTGGTTAATTCTCTAGTCTTCACATGAAACAAATTCAGGTGTTTATCTTATATTCAATAAACTCTTATAATGCTCCTAAATGATAGAAAATGTGTAATGTTTATAATCCAACATTAACTCTTAATCATTTATATACCCTTATAAGTGTAATTACTGCGAAAAATGAATCATATTATATGATTCATGTAAGGAGTTATAATATAATCATATTCCATGCCCCTATGACATTGCCTAATTATTAGCTATGAATATATGGGGTTATATAATCACTACTGGAAATATGACCTATACCAACACTTTTATACCAATGTTTTCTAAAAATCGTTGGTATATGTTCCCTTTCCCAACGGTTTGGCCAAACCATTGGGAAAGCCCACTTTGAGGTCACTTTTCCCAATGGTTTGGACCAATCGTTGGGAAAGGGTATGGATTTCCCAATGGTTTGGCCAAACCATTGGGAAAATTCCACATTGAGGCCACTTTTCCCAATGGTTTGGCCAAAACGATGGGAAAGGGTGGGGACTTATCCCAATGGTTCTCAAAACCGTTGGGATAGGCCTTTCCCAATGGTTTTTGAGAACCGTTGGGATAGCTGCCCTTATTTTTTATGAGTACATTTATTGAATATCGTCAAATAAATAAATATATAAATTACGTATATATATATATATCCAAATATATTCACAAAGGATACTCTATGATAGTGGTAATGTCTTTAATATATAACGTGGAGGTTGTTGGTTCAAACCTCTACTAGAACTCTCTTTTAAATATTTATCTATCCTAACGGTTTCCTCAAACCATTTGGAAAGACCTATCCCAAAGGTTTGGAAAACCATTGGGAAAGACCTAAACCAACGGTTTGAAAACCTTTGGAATAGGTATTTCCCAACATTTTTCTCCAAACTGTTGGGATAGGTCTTTCCCCACGCCAAATCACCCAACGGCTCCTCGAACTATTGTTATAGGCTATACCAACGGTTTGGGGACCTATACCAACGGTTACAAACCATTGGTATAGGTAACTTTTCCATTAGTGAATGAATTTGAATTAAATATCATTTCATACCTTCCTTACTACTACCCAAGTCATTGAGTCTGATTTTATGTGTAGTGGGTGTAAGACCACACCCTTTTCTAGATGTATATTTCCAATGGAATTATAGAGGAACCACTTTATGACTCCATGTTTATGGTGGCCATGGGGATTGTAGGGTACTTGAAATAATTCAAAGGGTATGGGTAGAGAATGAGGCCTACATAAAGGATGTTTTAGTGACACCAACAAGACTATGATGTGACATTAGTTAGTTATTGGTAAGACAATATCCTATTTGGGATTCTAAGATCACTGGCTGGCCAGTGATCCTAATACCAGACACCTGGTGTCCCCATAGGTGTTTTTATTTAATTGGTAAATCTATTACAGTTTTTCCTTTCCCCTTATAACCCATTACTCTAGATTTTTGGGTCCCATTAAATATTTGAAACCTCTCACGACCTATTCTTCCACCTTTGATGTCTTCAACAGTCCTCTTCCATACCTTCATTTTTTTACATATTATATCAATCAATTAATATTTTATGTTTATTTTATGAGTCATCTCTACTCGTTTCTATTTTCATTTTAATTATATGAAATCACCCTCAATTTCTTTCGAATTTTCTATATTTTTCGGTGTTTTTTCTTCTATCTAAATTTTGTTCTTTATAAGTCAAACAAAAAACTATTATAAAATGAATGAGAATCATATAGACTATCATAGGTGGTCTAGAATCCTTACACATAGTATCTTTTAAGTTCTAGGTGTGTGTTGTGATGTCTCACAGGTTCGTTAAACAGTGACCTTATAAATTAATATGTTAATTTTAATTATTAAAATACCATAATTAAATATCCTATTTAATTTCCGAGGAACCAATATAATGGGTGATTCATAGGGAAATACCTAGTTAGTATTGAAACATGATTTTTGATAAACGGTAAGACATCTAGAATAGCCTTATGAAATGAAAATACAAACATGGAATACCATGAATGGTAAATTATAATGACATGACTTGTAAATGGTATATGCGAATTTAGTTGTAAAATGAACTTTATAAATTTTAGTGGACCTTATAAGTGAACTTTGGTTAAAAAAATATTTATAATAGATAAATGTTAGTTGTAATGGATTATTCAAAGAGAATAATATGGTCTTGTAAATAAAATTTAGTGGTATATTATGGGTGAAATGAATTTATATAATTATGAATGGTAAATTGAAATTTTTTTGATTATAATTTATATAATGTGGTATGATGGTTGAGAATTAAACTAGGCCATGTAACATAGAAGTGGTAAGTTATAGTGTGTGACTTGAGTTGTTGAGCCATGAAATGGTAAGTATATATTAGAATTGTGATATAAAAGGATAATTAATGTCATTTTATAAAATGATGAATGGTAATGAATATAGTGTTTCAATAGATATGATTTTTATCAATGAATTATTACTTGAAATGGTTCAAGGTGGAATTGATTCAATATAAGGAAAAGTCTCATTGAGACAATCATGATACTCTAATGAAAATACCTCTTCGTGGTTATGAATACACCATTCATCGGTGATTTTTAATTCAACATTATCGATGGTTATGAATACAGCCTTTATGGGTGGTCAGGAAAACACGCAATGTGGGTGGCTGTGAATACACCATTCGGGGGTGGTTATAATGACAAAAAATCTGGATGGCCATGTTACAACTTGGTAACATGGGTTATCATTGTAATGTGTGGTTCTTGTAGAAATCAGAAATCAGATTAATTGGGTATGTTCATCCTCAAGCACCACTATAGAACCAAGGCATCAAGGTTTTTTTTTCATTCAGTAATTTAAATTCATAATTAGTTAGTTTATAGAACATCTTTATGTACAGCAATTTTATCTAGTTATATTCACAGATTTTTGTGGTTTTATCAAAAAGAGTTTTACTCAAACATTAATTTGTCCACCATGGAACATGGTTACCTTAGTAGATATCACTATTCAGTTGTAGGTATTAGTTTAGTTAAAAGGACCATTCAATGATGAGGTTTGGCTTCCTTGAAAGAAGTATGGATGATGGGACATGTCCATACACAAGGCTAGTTAGAGATGATCATTTGAATCAATTTTATTTTTTTCATTTTAGTTATATTCTTATATGATTGTCCCATGGGGGATCAATTCTAATATATATGTCATGTACAATATTTAATATAATTTGATGTTTTTTCTTATTTATAAAACTTTTTATATTGTGGAACTTTCTTATTTGGTTTATATGATATTTTATTACTTTTAATTATGTTATTTCTCTAACTATAGGGTATATTATCCTCAAAGTAATTTCATTTTCCCTTGTCTCTAGTTGGAATCATCTGGATTATGTTGAGGTGTGCTTGAGACCACATGGATTTAATGGTTAAGGACATTGATTTAGTGGTTTTCCATCCTGGATGTTACAAAGTTGTATAAAATCATCTAAATATTTTTTTTTATATTTTTTAATGATGTATAGGAAAATATTATATATTATTCCTTGGAAATGAGCTTGTTCTTAGGACTAGCCATACCATATATGAGGTAAAACCCATGATTCTAGGGGTGAGATTTATTGTTCTTAGATTTAAATTTTTTTAGTTTTATTTTATTTCCCCTATGTGTAAGGCAAATGATGTCGATTATAATATATGATGTATTCACTCTAATTCTTTCTAGTAAGAGGGTGTGTGAATTCATGAATCATGGTATTAATATAGAATTTGTAACTCATTTGTACGTTCTTTATAATTCATATTTGAATGTGATTTACATATGCTTGTGATTTATAAGAAACTTGTGATTATATATCCCAATAAAGAACATCTATATATACATTAAAATATTTGATATGGGATGGTTATTTAATTTTTTATCAATTATTTTTATGTTTTTCCACATAAAATTCAGTGGTCGCATCTTACTTGACCAACACCCCCCCCCCCACCCGAGTGAATTCTTATTTAATATGGAGATATAAAGGAATTATTAAAATTATTTTTTTCAAATAATGTTCCACTAAGGAACTTATATGGTTTTTTCCATTATAAGTAGTGAATGGAATTCCATTTAACTAAGCCTTGGATGTGTAATGAGATAAATGATATTTAACAACCCTATTTTTTATTTCACATTTATATATGATTGATTAGATAAATGTAATGTTAATACAACCTAATAGGTTTATAATTTTATTTTATTTAGGATTTAGATACATGAAATATAATTTTGAAAATGAGATACAACAACATTTTCTAAAACATCCTAAACATGCTTCTAAAATTCCATGGATTTTTAAAACTGCATGGCATAACAAGGGGGAAAATGAAATGTGTGATCTATAAAGCCTAGTAAGGGAATAAAAATGGACTAATATGAAGATAATAATAAATTTTACACAATAGTAATATCAATGGTTCATAACAGGAGTAGGAATCATAAACATTATAGTGAGACATGATTTAACATGATGATCATAACATGGTAAATCTGACAAAAAAATAAAACATTGAATCATAAACATAGGTCAAGGATAAACCCGCCAAAACATCATGGTGAAAAAATTCCCATAAAAGAATCAGGTTCACTCCATATACCAACATAACGTATCATCATACTAAACATTACCAAATTTATTGGAGGCTTATCTGGGTCCACCAATCATATTCATTTCATTCTCATGCTTAAGTGTTCCAGATATATCATAAAACATGGATTCATTCATCATCATAATTTATTCCATGATTAAGGAGTGTGGAATAAATATGTGTAATTCCAAAATGAGAAATTATTTTTTCATAAATATCAACACCTTTGATTTGAAATGGGTATTGTAATCACTACATAGCTATTTTGGAATATAAGATTGCGTTGAAATTTTTGCAACATAACATAGTCACATAAAATTTTGAAAAAAGGGGTACTAAGATATAAAGGGGTATATCATCACATTCAATTCAAATGGTTGGTATTAAAGACATGTAAAATAATATACCAATATTATTAATTTTGAAATAGAAGGAATAAGGTATGGAAGAAACTTGAATAGAGAAAAGAATCTTAACTATTTTTTGGCATGGTAATTGGTGTACATAAAGGATCATGGGAGGCTTAATAAGAGGGAAATGGGATATCATCATTTATAAATTAAATTTATACAAATTTAAATATGTAAGAACATATTCCAACATATGAAAATGGAATTTTAGAGACATAACATAAAAGAAGTTCTTGAATAGAATTTAGAAGAGAGAAATCCGTTATAAAATGTTAGCATGGTAATGGGTGTACATAAAGGATAATAGGAGTATTAATGAGAGTGAAAGGGGTATCTCATCAAGTATAAATAAAAAGGATATTATGTGGGATATTTAAGGAAATATTCCAACATAAACAAATGGAAATCAATAAGCATAACATAAAATAAGTGCTTGAATAAAAAGGATGGTGGAGGATCCCTTACGAAATTTCGGCCTAGTAACAGATTTCGTAAGGGTCCAAATGAGGGAGGATAATGATCCCTTATTAAAATAACATCAATTTAATATTACTATAATGGTTATAGACGAATTGAAATGTTACCAATTGTAATTAAATTCTCAAATTTAAAAGAAATATCTAAAATTTGAAAGGGGAAGAGGAAGGACATGTACTTGGGTTTGTGACTCCAAAAGCATTGTAGGTGATTTATGAGAGTTTGGGGGAACCTTGAAGGGACTCTAGAGATAGGAATCCATATTATGGAATTGGTAAATTTAGTTTTATTGAATATAAATTTGATATTTGGTGGGTTTATATATCAAATGAGGGGGATTTTTTAATTTTTTAGGTTTTGGACTCTACATAATAAAATATCCAAATCCACAAACCATCCCATTGTTTTTACCCACATTTTAGAAAAATTTGGAGTTTTTTAAATATTTTATAATTATTAGTGCCAAAATTAATAGAATAATACCCTTTCTTATGTTTAAGTGAGTTATACTCCTAACTAAACGAGTTTAAATCCTTAAAATATATTAGATGTTTGGGAGGATTCATAATAGCTTTATAAAATAAATAAAATAAACACAAAAATCACATTATTTTGATGGTAAAAAAAATATTTGGTGGTGGATACCCTTTATAGTATTCCATACATCACTTTTGGGTAATTATGATGTCATAATACACAAAGTATATTTATATGGTATTTAATTTTTACCTAAAAATTCAACTATCTCAAAAAATTATGAAAATTTCATTATTGAATAATTTTGATTTTAGGATTCCAAAAATAATATTAATTTTATAAAAAATAATTTTCTAGATATGTGAATTTTTACTTTTAGAAAATCTAAATTTATTGAAAAATTATCAGATTTTTACAATAACAGTATTTTAACCCTTATAAAAATTACATTTATTTTCATTAAAATTATTTGATAATTTTCATTGAAAATAAATTATTAAATAACAGTATTTTTATTAAAATATAAATAATTTAACAAATAAATTAATTAATCAAACAAAATTTCTTAAAATAAATTTCATATTACTTAAAAAATACAATTTTTGTTTTATCGTCTAATTGTTTTTATCAAACTTATTAAAAAATCATTTATAAAGTAAAAAACAACAAGGATTAATTTTAATCATTATTTTAATGAATTGGGAATTTAGATATTTATACTATAATTATTACTTAGACTCTAGTATTTGTTAAATTATTTTTACCCTGGACTAACCAATTTTCCTTTTACCATGTTAATTAATATTTACTATAATTACTATTCATATTGGTCAAAAGTTATGTTCACCATATTACCTAATATTAATTAAGATGGTTCCAAATATGGAATAAATTTTCTTAAAATCAATTCATAAAGGTGGATGAATTTAATTTAAAATAAAACCTACAAGTCCAATGGAAAGTAGTTTTCTAAAAAAATCTATTATTCAAAGAAAATATGACAGTGATTTAACTATATATTTGGTAAGATTAACTAAAAGGATTTAAATTAATAAAAATATGTATATAATATAAAAATTTAATTTAAAACATTTCTCATTTCGTTTATTTTAATTAATTATAATGGATTGACATTTGTCATTTTAAAATAGTTTTCAAAATAAATGCATCTTAAGCTTAAAACTAAACTTATTAAAAAATATAATATAAATATGGATTAAAATTTATTTAATTGAATAAAATTAATTGAATAAAATTAATTAATAATTATATTAACATAAAATAAAATTAAAAGTAGAAGTATGATTTTAAATTAATTAATTTAACAATATAAAACACACAAAACTATATTTTTCACTATTCATTTAAAAATATATAATATCTAAAATATTCCAAATTTTTACCCTCATTTAATTATGATAATATGGTATCCAAAATAGATTAAATTTTACAAAAAATTTAAAAACAGTATTGAAAATTTTTATAATATATTTTTTATAAAAATAACATTTCTAAAGAAAACATAAAAAAACATTACAACAAATTGATTGATTATTTTATAATCATTTATCAATATATTTTTGACATATATATATTTCATATATTTTTTAATACTACTCATATCAATATATTTAATAGAAATGATAAAATGTTCGTATTTGAATAATCACTATTAGTTTGGGTTTGGTGTTGTGTATTGCATAACCTATCGAATAATGTTTTATCTTTTAGAAACTCAGGGTGTTACATTCATCACCTTTAAATAAATTTCTTCCTAAAAATTTAAACTAGAAATCAGTAGGAAACGTTTTTTCGATTGTACATATACATATTAACAATCCACATAAAAATGGGTTAAAATTTACTATTTTAAAGAGAGAAAATTAAGTATGAAGTTCATCATATAAATAAGTTTCCAAGTTGGGGAACATGTGTGGGAAGTGAGAAAGTAGACAAGGAATATAAATCTAAAACCCATGAACCAATTGAGTGTGATAGTAAAAATGGTTAAGAAAAATTAAATGACAAAAAAAACATAAAATGTGGTGGATAATGTCACGACCCGTCCTCGGGGCCCGTGTCGTGACTACCCCAAGCCCGCCTTCCATAGGCCAGGGGCTCGCGACTAGCACCAAGGCGTAAATCCCGGAAAAAGGGAAGGCATTGCCTTTGAAAAGTAAACAAGCACCACAGAGTAAGCAAGCGAAAAAGTAAACACTAAGAAAAAACTGTAACAAGCTGTGCTGAAAGTAAAAAGGGGCCGGAAATACAAGCCCAAATGTAAAGTACAACTGAAGGGAAAAACAAAAACTGAAAAGAAAAGCCATAGCGTCGAGCCGTCCTCTGGAAGTCCCACCTGAAGGGTGGGTACAAATAGCCTCCACTGCTCCTCGGGTCCACCTGACCGCTCCGAGTACGTCCCGCCCAGTGGTCCACCTCCAGGTACCGTCCTGCTCCACACGCCTCCACCACGATCAGCACTGTCCGTCGTCTGCAACCAGCACCACGAAGTGCGGGCAAAGCCCGTGCAGGGGTGAGTATAAGCTACTCAGTAGGGACCCCGAGACCCCCGAATGTCTCCCAAAATCCACAAAGGATAAACCAAAATGGAAGACACAATCACAAAGTAACAACCGACACTGCATAGGTATATGCCCATACATATACCTAAGTCATCGATTCCCGTTCGGCTCCAACATCCGAGCCCAAGCACAACCCAGTCAACACAGGAAAGAAAAACGTATACCCACACAGGATAGCACAACACAATCCACAATGGAGAGTAAACAGTAAATCCACACAGGATAGATCAACACAATCCACAAAAGAGAGTAACACAAGATTCATCTCATACAGGTATACTTCTTCAAATGACGATAGAGATGATCAGATGTAGCCACTGATTCATCTAATCCGTCGGACCCATAAAGGATCGGAAGGTACTAACCCCCCCCCCCCCGCAATGACCCACATAGGATCGATCATGAAGTTGGACCCAAAGCTATTGGGAAACTCCTTCTCCATCAAGTACAGTGGTTATGCCGCTATAACCAAGCGCTCCTCCGTCGTGGGTCTGCCGCTACAACCAAGCGCTCCCATGTCCCGCTACAACCAAGCGCACCTCTGTCGTGGGTCTGCCACTACAACCAAGCGCTCTCCTATGTCGCTACAACCAAGCGCTCCCCTATGCCGCTACAACCAAGCGCACCTCTGTCGTGGGTCTACCGCTACAACCAAGCGCTCCCCTGTGCCGCTACAACTAAGCGCTCCCCTATGCCGCTACAAAAAAGTGCTCCCCTGTGCCGCTACAACCATGCGCACCTCTGTCGTGGGTTTTCCGCTACAACCAAGCGCTCCCCACTGGGCTATCCATAACACACCGAGTCATTCGATCAGCAGTCGTCAAATCTCAACCGGCTCTAGGGTTCCGCACACAGCATGCTCGTTCCGGGAGGGTCCACTCCACGAGCTAAAAGGTCGATGCATCAACTGACATGCAGTCCAGAGTTGATGTATCCCAAGGTGTACCATAGTGGTCACTGCCAAAAACACGGAGGATTCCCGTACTGTTCTCATCATCGTCGCAGGTGAATCCACCGAGGATCTCTGTATAGTCGTCGTCGTCAAAGTCGCAGCCAGCACTAGGGTTCCCGCACACAGCAAGCTCGTTCGGGAGGGTCCGCTCCACGAGCCGAGAGGCTGATACATTAACTGACACAAGTCCGAAGTTGATGTATCCAAAAGTTCCGTATCGCCAACAGGAACACAACGTCGCAGACGGCGCGTCAATCGGACGCCCAGTTTGAGAGTTATTGGCTTTTTCGTTCCAGGGGCCCGATTGGTTTTTAAGGCAAAACCAAACCGACTGTACTCCACCTGCATCCAAACCTCGGGCGGAGTGATCCAAAATATCCGTCTCACTTAGAGGAATCCACCAAAGCTGACGGCACGTCAATCGGACGTTCGTAGCTCAAGATATGAGTGTTTCCGATACGAGGGCCTGGTTGGTTTCATGTACGAACCAACCCGGCCGAACCCAAAGTATTTCGAAAGCTTGAGTGTGATATACCGAAACGACCGTCTCGATCCAAGGATCGTGTTTCCGCTGATGGCGCATCGTTCGGAGGCCCGTAGCTCATGTTACGGGCAAAATACCGAAAACGGTCCGAAGACGGGGGGTCCGGGCCCGGGCCGACCCGGCCCGACCCCCCTGGGTCGGCCGAACCAGGTCGACCCGACCCGGTCCGACCCGGCCGGACCCGGTCCGACCCGGCCGGTCGGACTGGCCTGGCTCGGCTCGGCCGAGTGGCCGAGCAACTAGACGTCGTGGGGCGCCACCCCCACATTTTGGAGGTGTCGCGGATTGAACGGACGCGGCTTCTGCCGTGTCCCGTGCGGGCGAGCTAGACCCACGCGACCGCGGGTCCGCAGGCCGCCGCAGGCGACCCACGCCGTCGGCTGCTTCCGCGGGCCATTGGAGTTGCTCCGGTGGTCCGTTTTCCTTCCCATCTACGCCGTTGCTCCTCCCGGGACCCGTTCTTCACTGAGGAATCAACAAATCTCCCTTGCGTCACGTTTTTCCATCGCCTGCCAAATCCGCACAACCACGAAGAACAGTGGAGGGTTGTCGGGCCGTGTTTGTTTGGCCTGCACCCTCCGCGTTAGATAATAACAACGGGAGAATTTTATTCAACACGTGAAACAACAATTTTAATAAATTAAAATTGTTCATATGAATCCAGTTCTTTAAATTTTAAAGAAACGTTCACAGGAATATAAAAAATGGGGGTATTTCCAAAATAAAATCCCTACTTGTCAAGTCGTCGCACGCGCGTTCTTCGCGGAACTTGATCGCTGCGGAAGGAGGCGATCGTCACGTCGCGGAAGGCGTTGCCTCGTCGCGGAAGGGTGTCGCGTCGATGAACTCCAAGGTTCAAGAACATAAATATTTAATTAATAATAATTAAATCCTTCTTGAGTTAAAAACCACAAGGAAATTTAAAAGAAATCTGAAACTCTCACCTCAACGGATGATCGAAGGTTTTTGTTGCAGATTAAGGAACGTCACCGAAGAACGTCGCGGGAGAGGAAAAGTCGGCATCGCGGCACACGGCGTCGCATCGTCGATTTCCGCGGGTTCGGCGTTCTTCATCGGAGGTCGGCGTTCTTCGCGTTCTTCACATTCTTCGCGTTCATCGCGAAGGAGGATGAAGGCTCAAGAATTCTGTCAACGCCTCTCAACGTGTAATCCTCCAAATGTCGTGTTGGTCTTATTTTATTATTACGCCAACAAACGAAAAGAGGTAAGTAAAGACCCATTAATTCGTATAATTAATTCAACGAAAGAAACTGCCCATTTAATTCACGAAATAAACAGCCCAATTAAATGGTGCGTTAAGAATTTAAGAAAATGCGTCAGTTGATTTTCATAATGACGGGTTTTCGCGGGTGCGTTACTTAGCGGAAAAGAAACGGCGGGGCTCGTGTGGGCCCCACCTCACAAATATCCTACCAAGAGGGTAGGATATTTTTGGATAACATCCTATCCGGATCAACTCAGCTTAAGCCGCTTTTGAGTGGCTTCAAGTGGCTTCCAAGTGGCTTAAGTGAAATAAAATAAAGTTTGTCATACAATTATTTTATTTCTTAACTTTACGCCCGAAAATTAAAAACCACACCTAAGCAAACGCAACTCCGAAAGAGGCATTTCTAAGAAAGTACCGGCGCTTCGATTTCATCGGTGCCCTCCGAATTCGATTCCGGGCACCAGTTCAAAAGTTAGAAAAAACCCGCTCATTCGTTCACTGAACGTACCCGAGCCAAACTTCGGAAATTAAATCCGGGCACACCGGGCCTCGGAATCAGGCGCCGTCAGAAACCGTATTCTTGTAAAAATCCAAGGAAAATTAAGAAAAAAATTTCCTTGAAATTTACGGGTCTTTACATTACTACCACCACAGGGCTTTACATCCCCGTAAAGCTTCCCCACAAACATAGGGATACAAAGGTGGTACTGAGCACGCATCTGAGCCTCCCGCTCCCATGTCCTCTCCTGGAGGTTCCCGAGCTGACATCTGAAGCACACTAGAGGAATCGATCGTCCACGTAGGACCCGCTCCTGTCGATCCCCGATCTCCACTGGGACCTCTGCAAAAGTCACCCCATCACCAAAGACCAGATCTTCATGGTCAAAGATTGATGTTGGGTCGTGCACGTATCTCCTCTGCTGAGATACGTGGAAGACGTCGTGCACCTGGTGCAACTATGGTGGTAGAGCCAGGCGATAAGCCACCTTGAAAATCCTACTGAGGACCTGGAAGGGTCCGATGAAGTGTGGAGACAACTCTCCGCTTCGTCCAAACCTCTGTAATCCACGTCGAGGTGAGACCCACAAGAAGACGTGGCCTCCATCCTCGAAGACTAGTGGCCTCCGCCTCTTGTCAATAAAAGACTTCTGTTGGCTCTGAGCTGTCCTCATCCGCTCCTGGATGACCTGGACCTTCTCTATCGTGGCCTCGACCACCTATGGTCCCACAAGAGCTGCTATGATTTCTTCCTTGCCGATAAGAGAAACTGGTCTCATCCCCTGGATGAACCACGTTCTTTTCCTAATACAGTCAATCCCGACATGGATGATACTAACCCATACCAGGGATGACGTCGTAAGGCCTCGACTCTACTACCAAGAGATCCAACCATTACTCTCGCCTCCAAGGGGTGAGTCACACTATCGGCATCAGTGTGTGGTAACTGGGTCTCCTCCAGTAGGTACCTCTCAAGTGAGGGTCAAGTAAACAGTCTAAACTGAAACCTCTTAGTAAAAACAGAAGAGAGGACAGGGAAGTAAATGCCACAAGAAAAGGTGTCTTTTATTACTGCATCTCATGTACAAAGACACAAAGCATCTACAAACATACATCAACAAAACTAGAAGCAACATGAACAAAGGTCTCCAGGTCTAGAGCTAGTCTCGCTCCTGTCCATCTACTCCCGGAGCTCCATGATCGTAGGCCCCAGATGCCTGAAGCTGAGCTCTCCCATGTCCTCCTATCCCCTGTGGTCGGGGTGGACCTCCAGGTGGTGGTGGTGGCAACACCCCGAAGCGTCGTCCACCTCCAGCTGCACGGCCAGCTCCCCGGCCATGGCCGCCTACTCCTTGCGGCCCGCCCTGATCGAACCTCTGCATCTGCCTGGTGGGCCCTTCATCCATCTGCTGTTCATCCGTATGGCAGGTCGGACAGTCACGAGCCATGTGACCAATCCCGCCGCATGAGTAACATTGCCCTCTCATGGAAAGTCATTGCCCACCCCGAGTGCCTCGCGCAAACGATCCAGGGTCATGTTGTTGACCACCTATAGGTCTAGTCCTCTTGGACCCCTGCGTCATCTGTCTACTGCCCGCTGCAGAAGACTCTACCGCATGCCGGCAAGGGGTGGGTCCTACTGCTGGAGACTGCTCAGCAAGGAAACTCTCCACTAATAGGGCTCCCTCCAACACCCCTGCCTGAGTCGGAATGTGGAGGGAGATCATCGAATCCCTGATCTCGTGCCTCAGCCCCTGCTCGGAGGTCCGGGCCCGGAAGAACGGGTCCAGTACCATATCTGTGGAGTAGCGTGAGAGATCAGTAAATCTCGCCGAGTACTGGGCCACTGTCATGCTGCCCTGCCGCAGCTGAAGTAGCTCCTGGATGCGCACCGCTCGGAGAGTGGCTGGGACGAACTCGGAGCGGAAGATGCTCTCAAAGTCCGTCCAGAGGAGAGATGTCTCGTCGTGCACCTGGAGCATCAATCTCTACTATCTGCCTACTGCCGCGTGCAGGAGGCTCGCTGTGAGGATCACCATGAGGTCTGCTGGTGTCCTCACTAATCTAAAAACCCGTACAACTGCTTCCAGCCAGTCCTCGGCGGCATGAGGGTCCGTCTCCCCGCGGAACCTGGGCGGTCGCTGGCACTGGAACTCATGCAGTGCACTAAGGCGACGTGCATCGTCAGCGGCTGGGGCTGGAAGCATCGGTGGCACGGCAGGTATAGGTACCGCCGGTGCCTCAGCTGTCAAAGGGCCCTGTACCGAGTCCTCGATGCTCGATGGGCTCTCGCCACGCACATCGCTCGGAACCCTACCTGGCTACCGTCGTGGGGCCATCCTGAAAAGGAAACAGGTGCGCCACGGTCAGAACATTATACCTGGTGAGTTGACATAAAGTAATCACAAAGAAAACTTGAAACACACATGCAATCAATGTTTTCGTTCATTGAGTTGGAAATCAGAAGTCAGGGTCTTAGTGTACGGATACGTCGGCCGCCGCACCAACACTGGACTCCCTGGACTGATAACCACACTCAATACGCTAAACGTTATTTCTTCACATAGAAGAAAGATTAGAATCTGTGGTAGAACCGAACACCTTTGATACCAATTTGTCACGACCCGTCCTCGGGGCCCGTGCCTTGACTACCCCAAGCCCGCCTTCCATAGGCCAGGGGCTGGCGACTAGCACCACGGCGTAAATCCCGGAAAAACGGAAGGCATTTCCTTTGAAAAGTAAACAAGCACCACAGAGTAAGCAAGCGGAAAATTAAACACTACGTAAAAACTGTAACAAGCTGTGCTAAAAGTAAAAAGGGGCCGGAAATACAAGCCCAACTGTAAAGTACAACTTAAAGGAAAAACAACAACTGAAAAAAAAGCCACAGCGTCGAGCCGTCCTCTAGAAGTCCCACCTGAAGGGTGGGTACAGATAGCCACCACTGATCCTCGGGTCCACCTGACCGCTCCGAGTACGTCCCGCCTAGTGGTCCACCTCCAGGTACCGTCCTGCTCCGCACGCCTCCACCACGATCAGCGATGTCCGTCGTTTGCAACCAACACCACGAAGTGCGGGCAAAGCCCGTGCAGGGGTGAGTATAAGCTACTCAGTAGGGACCCCGAGACCCCTGAAGGTCTCCCAAAATCCACAAAGGATATACCACAATAGAAGACACAATCACAAAGTAACAACTGACACTGCTTAGGTATATGCCCATACATATACCTATGTCATCGATTCCCGTTCGGCTCCAACATCCGAGCCCAACCACAACCCAGTCCACACAGGAAAGCAAAACGTATACCCACACAGGATAGCACAACACAATCCACAAAGGAGAGTAAACAGTAAATCCACACAGGATAGTTCAACACAATCCATAAAGGAGAGTAACACAAGATTCATCTCACACAGGTATACTTCTTCAAATGACGATAGAGATGATCAGATGTAGCCACTGATTCATCTAATCCGTCGGACCCATAAAGGATCGGAAGGTACTAACCCACCCACCCCCCCCCCCCCCGCAATGACCCACATAGGATCGATCATGAAGTTGGACCCAAAGCTATTGGGAAACTCCTTCTCCATCAAGTATAGTGGTTATGCCGCTACAACCAAGTGCTCCTCCGTCGTGGGTCTGTCGCTACAACCAAGCGCACCTCTGTCGTGAGTCTGCCGCTACAACCAAGCGCTCCCCTGTGCCACTACAACCAAGCGCTCCCCTGTGCCGCTACAACCAAGCGCACCTCTGTCGTGGGTCTGCCGCTACATCTGAGTGCTCCCATGTGCCGCTACAATGAAGCGCTCCCCTGTGCCGCTACAACCAAACGCACCTCTGTCGTGGGTCTTCCACTACAACCAAGCGCTCCCCACTGGGCTATCCGTAACACACCGAGTCATTCGATCAGCAGTAGTCAAATCTCAACCTACTCTACGGTTCCGCACACAACATTCTCGTTCCGGGAGGGTCCACTCCACGAGCTAAAAGGTCGATGCATCAAATGACATGCAGTCCGGAGTTGATGTATCCCAAGTTGTACCGTAGTGGTCACTTCCAAAAACACGGAGGATTCTCGTACTATTCTCATCATCGTCGCAGTCGAATCCACTGAGGATCTCTGTATAGTCGTCGTCGTCGAAGTTGCAGCCAGCACTAGGGTTCCCGCACACAGCAAGATCGTTCGGGAGGTTCCGCTCCACGAGCCGAGAGGCTGATACATCAATTGACACAAGTCCGAAGTTGATGTATCCAAAAGTTCTGTATCGCCAAAAGGAACTCAACGTCGCAGACGGTGCGTCAATCGGACGCCCGGTCTAAGAGTTATTGGCTTTTTCGTTCCTGGGGCCCGGTTGGTTTTTAAGACAAAACCAACCCGACCATACTCCACCTGCATCCAAAACTCGGGCGGAGTGAGCCAAAAGATCCCTCTCACTTAGAGTAATCCACCAAAGCTGACGGCACGTCAATCGGACGTCCGTAGCTCAAGATATGAGTGTTTCCGCTCCGAGGGCCCGATTGGTTTCGTGTACGAACCAACCCGGGCGAACCCAAAGTATTCTGAAACATTTAGTGTGAAATACCGAAACGACCGTCTCGATCCAAGGATCGCATTGCTGCTTACGGCGCGTCGTTCGGAGGCCCGTACCTCATGTTACGGGCAAAATACCGAAAACGGTCCGAAGACGGGGGGTCCGGGCCCGGGCCGACCCCCCCCCCCCCCCTGGGTCGGCCGAACCAGGTCGACCCGACCCGGTCCAACCCGGACAGACCCGGTCCGGCCCGGCCGGTCGGACTGGCCTGGCTCGGCTCGGTCGCGCAGCTGGACGCCGCTGGGTGCCGCCCCCGCGGTTTGGAGGTGTCGCAGCCCCGTGTGGGGCCGCGTTGATTGAACGGACGCGGCTTCTGCCACGTCCCGTGCGGGCGAGCTGGACCCGTGCGGCCACGGGTCCGCTGGACGTCGCCGCCGCGGCTTCAGCCGCGGCCGACCCGTCCAGCGACCCATGTCGTCGGCCGCTTCTGTGGGCCGCCGGAGTTGCTCTGGTGGTCCGTCTTTCTTCCCGTCTGCGTCGTTGCTCATCCCGGGACCCATTCTTCACTGCGGAATCAACAAATCGCCCTTGCATCACGTTTTTCCGTCGCCCGCCAAATCCGCACAACCACGAAGAACGGAGGAGGGTTGTCGGGCGGTGTTGGTTTGGCACGCACCCTCCGCGTTACATAATAACAACGGGAGAATTTTATTCAACACATGAAACAACAATTTTAATAAATTAAAATTGTTCATATGAATCCGGTTCTTTAAATTTTAAAGAAATGTTCACGGGAATATAAAAAAACGGGGTATTTCCAAAATAAAATCCCTACTTGTCAAATCGCTGCACGCGCGTTCTTCGCGGAACTTGATCGCCACGTAAGGAGGAGATCATCGCGTCGCGGAAGGCGTCGCGTAGTCGCGGAAGGGTGTCGCGTCGACAAACTCCAAGGTTCAAGAACAAAAAGATTTAATTAATAATAATTAAATCCTTCTTGAGTTAAAAACCACAAGGAAATTTAAAAGAAATCCAAAACTCTCACCTCAACGGATGATCGAAGGTTTTTGTTGCGGATTAAGGAACGTCGTCGAAGAACGTCGCGGGAGAGGAAATGTCGGCGTCGCGGCACACGGTGTCGCGGCACAAGGCATCGCGTCGTCGATTTCCGCGGGTTCGGTGTTCTTCGTCGGAGGCCGGCGTTCTTCGTGTTCTTCGCATTCTTCACGTTCTTCGCGAAGGAGGATGAAGGCTCAAGAATTCTATCAAAGCCTCTCAACATGTAATCCTCCAAATTTCATGTTGGTCTTATTTTATTATTATGAAAACAAAAGAAAAAAGGTAAGTAACAACCCATTAATTCGTAGAATTAATTCAACGAAAGAAACTGCCCATTTAATTCACGAAATAAACTGCCCAATTAAATGGTGCGTTAAGAATTTATGAAAACGCGTCAGTTGATTTTCATAATGATGGGTTTTCGCGGGTGCATTACTTAGCGGAAAAGAAACGGCAGGGCTCGTGCTGGCCCCACCTCACAAATATCCTCCCAAGAGGGTAGGATATTTTTGGATAGCATCCTATCCGGATCAACTCAGCTTAAGCCGCTTTTGAGTGGCTTCAAGTGGCTTTCAAGTGGCTTAAGTGAAATAAAATAAATTTTGTCGTACAATTATTTTATTTCTTAACTTTAAGCCTGAAAATTAAAAACCACACCTGGGCAAACGCAACTCCAGAAGAGGCATTTCTAAGCAAGTACCAGTGCTGCGATTTCATCGGTGCCTTCAGAATTCGATTCCGGGCACCGGTTCAAAAGTTAGAAAAAACCCGCTCATCCGTTCATGGAACGTACCCGAGCCAAACTTCAGAAATTAATTCCGGGCACACCAGGCCTCGGAATCAGGCGCCGTCAGAAACTGCGTTCTTGTAAAATTCCAAGGAAAATTAAGAAAACAATTTCCTTGAAATTGACGGGTCTTTACAGATAAAATGACCATCAATTCATCATAATATAAAACCATTTTTGAATCAATGTTATTTCTCTAGATTTATGGAATTATTATATCATCTAGACTAGGAACATAAGAAAATATTATTTCATGAAAAGTAAAATTAATTTCACCTAGAATATCAAATTTTCCTCTAAATGATGAGATCTCAATATGATTTTTTATAATTCAAACACTAGAATAATATTCTAATGGATCACATATTACTCTAAAAAAAGAAGATATCCCTCCTATTTTAGTAAATATGAAATGGTTAGTGTAATATGAGGTAATAACGTATCACATTTGTCTCCAAAATTATTCAAAAACCCAAACTTTTAACAAATATCGTACATTACATAAATATCCTGATATAACACGAACAACCCCATAATAAAATAGTGTTTTAAACTTAAAGGATATATCATACCATTCTTCTAAAAACTCCAAAAATATAAGATAATTAAACATATATAATTTTAATTGTTATATATTCCTTATCCTATATAAAAGATCTAAAAATATAGTAAATCGTATAAGAAGATTGGTTTGTGTAATATGTTTTTGAAAATATCATACTAATCTCCAATCACATAAGCCTTCAAAAGTTGTATCAATGATTTTACACATAAGTATATCCTTACAAATTTCAACCAAATAATCATTAGGTTTTCCCCATAATAAATCACCTATTAAGTATTATAAATCTTTATTACATGTGTTTTCTAAAATATCACATTATCACTATATCACATTTATTGGTTATTGGTACAATTCAATATAAATATAAAGTACTTATCGAAAAATAACTATTGAAATATCTTTATATTTTCCATAATTCTTATATTCATGATATCATTGATATAATAATTTTAAAACATCAATATGAAATACCCATGCATAAACACATTAATATTTACAACTATGACAATTTCCATAATATAAGACTATCTTTAGTCCCAAACATTTGAGATGGATACATGTGATTATGCCCATTCATTTCATGATATTGATACCCTTAATTATAGTGTAATAATATCCATACTATAGAGTATTAATCCTCCCCCTAAAACTTTTATAGAATCAATGGGTGATTCATGGTATGGATGATGAATTCATCATCTCAATATTTTATATTGGATTTATAAGAGGAAAACCATTCCATTACTAGGATAACACCAAATTACACTAAAGGATGACTCATAATATTTTCAATAAGAAAATTCCCACTACAATTAACATGGTATACATGGTAATCTTTTCAATCATGTCAATTCATTTCTGGTGGTGACTCGATATTTCTAGAAAACATAACAGAATTCTAGTTGGGCATGAATTGTAATATATCATGAAATACATTAATCTAAAGTAAGGTTTACTATATGTAAGTCATCAGGATCCAACTGAACATTGGACTATCCTTATTTTCCAAGTCCCTGGAGATTTTTGATGCTCATCATTCCTCTCATCCCTTCAAATACAGCATTGGCGTAGATAATACCCAACACATCCACATTTATAACATAGAATTGTCTAGTGAACTTTAGATTGATTTTTATTCCCATCTATCACATTATCCATTTTCCTTGGTAATTGGATATCTTATGCCCCATCTTCCCACACTTACAACATCTCCTAGTCCCCTTGTGAAATATCCCTTTGTGCCTCTTTTCACACTTATTTCAAAAAGTAATTTAGTTCCTCTTTCCCTTATCACCTTTATCAGATAAACTTCATTTAGATGGTTTATTCAGACTTATAGGCCTCTTTGAGAATTCTAAAAACTTCTAGTTGATTATTATGATTTCTGATAACCATATTGGCATTATCAAAATTCATTCTACTTGATCTCCCATTTTATTATGCATCTCGTTTGAAAAATCATGATATTTTCCTTCACATTTTTTTACTCAATTACATTTATTTTTTTTCATTAGTTAAAATAACAGGAAGAAAATATAGATGGGTATTTTAAACATATAAATGGGAATCCAATGAAATTAAGGTAATAACATATATATGATATATTTTTCCTTAAATTATGAATTTTTAGGACTCAATATTTTTTATCCACGATCTTTTTTCTAATATTAAATCTTATGTTCATTTTTTTTCCTTAATAATGGTTCATAATGAGCTTGTGAATTTACCAAATCATATCCCCTAGGAGTGTCAAACTATGTGGGCTGTAAGGCCTATTATCATGTACCAGGTTACACCGAGTCAGGCCTAGTACACATTTTCATGGTTGTTAACTCTAGGTACATCTATTCCAGAACCACATCCACTTGTATTATCCATATAGGGATGTATTTTCTTAATAATCCAATTACTATATACTTATGAAAATTATTTTACGTTTTTTTCTTATTCTTATAGATAACTTTTTTCTAGAGTTTTCTAATCATAATCCAAAAACAATCACTAAACGTTTTCTCTTATACCAATTATAACAATGCTATAATTTATTTCACATTAATACATGAATTATTAATTAAAACTAAACTCAATACAACCCAAAAAATGATAATTATACAAAATTTTGTAATTAGGTAGATAACATTACATTTTGGACATGGGATATAACAATATTATTTAAATTATTATTAATATGCTTCTAAAACTCCATGAATTTTGAAAACTGCATGGGATAACCTGGGGAAAAACATAAGAAAGGGGTAATATATAAATCACAGTAATGAAATAAACATGGAATAACATGAATAGAATAATACATGATACAAAATAGGTATATAAAAGGGGTATAACAAGAGTAGTAATAACAAACATGATAGTGGGACATGAAATTGCATGATAATCATAATGCAGAAAATGTGGTAACAACATTAAACACTAAATCATAAACATAAGTCAAGGATAATCCTTCCAAGACATCATGTTGGAAAATGTAACATAATGTAATTAGGTTCAATTCTTGTCCCAATGTGATGTATCATGATATTAAACACTACCCAATGCAATAGAGTGTTATTTGGGCGCACCCATCATATTCATTTCATTCTCATGCTTAAGTGTGTTGTATAGACCATAAAACATAGATTTATTAATCACTATAATTTATTCCACAATAAATGAGGGTGGAACCCATTAAAGTGGCTCAGAAATATGGAAGTATATGTTCATAAATTTTTACACCCTTGATAGAAAATGGGTATATTATTCACAACACAATTGTTTCAGCATGGATCATCGTGGGGAAGTTTTGGCACCGTAACAAAAAATGATTCGTAAAAAATGGTAAATGAGAGAGAACTGGGTATCTCATAACATAGAAATAAATTGGGAAGTAATTGGTACATGTTAAATCATATACCAATGTTATAAATATGGCAATAGAAGTAATAATATAATGAAGAAACTTGATTAGAGAAAATAATACTAACTATATTTCGACATGGTAATGGGTGTACATAAAAGATCATAGGTGGATTTTTGAGAGGAAATGGGGATATAATAATTTATAAATTTAATAATTGGGATATATAAGTGAATATTACATCATAATAAAATTTAATTTAAGAGATATGACAAAAAATAAGTTTTAGAATTGAAATTATAAGAGAGAAATCCCTTATGAAATTTTAGCATGGTAATGGGTGTTTATAAAGGATCATGAGAGTATTAATGAGAGTTAAATTAGAATATAACAATGTATAAATAAATATTATAGTATTTTATATATTCAAGAACATATAAAACATTAAAAAATTGAAATTAATAATCATATCATAAAATAATTTCTTGAATAAAAAGAGATTGGAAGATCCCTTACAGAATTTCGGCATAGTAAAATCCTTGGTCAGAGTCTGAATGAGGGAGATTAAATGATACCTCATAAAAATGTCATCAATTGGATAGTAATTTAATGATTATAAATTAATTATAATTTGAAAAATCGAAATTAAAAGTACAAATTTCAATGAAGTGGCTTGAATTTGAAAGGAGAAGAGGAAGACCCCTTACTTGAGTGTGTGACTACAAAAGATGGGGAGGGGCTTCTTGAGAGAATTAGGGAACCCTGAGAGAACTCTAAAGAGTGTAGGGATGAATATTTATGTGCTTCAAGTATTTTTTGTGAGGATAAATTGAATCCTAGGTGGGTTAATATAGGAAATTAGGGAGATTTAAATTTTATTTAGGTTTTCGACTCCACAAAATAAAATATCCGAAAACAAAATTCATAACATGGTTTTTGATAATGGTTTTATAAAAATGTTATTTTATTTAATTATTTATAAGTCCAAGTTACTGACTTATTAAAATAATACCCTTTCTATTATGGAGGTGATTCATACTCTTAAAGAAAGGATTTTAAAACCCTAGAACAGAGAACATATTTTGGAGGATTCATAATCACATTAAAAAATAAATAACGTTCACTAAAAGTCACATTAAATTAAACATAACACACATATTTTGTATTTATACAATTTATATTATTTATTACATAACTATTTGTTCATTTTCATATCATAATACACAATGTATATTAATATGGTATTTAATTATTACATAAAAATTCTATTGTCTTAGAAAATTATGAAAAATTCAAAATTTGATAATTTCAACATTCTAATTAAAAATTTAATATTAATTATATAAAAATAATTATATATATATATATATTAAATTTAACTTTTAAAATAAAATCATTATTTATTGAGTAATGTTCAGTTTTAAACAATAACAGTTTACGAACCCTAATAAAAATTACATTTGAAATTATTAAAATTATATGATAATTTATATGTAATAAACATTATTTTATAATAATATTTTATAAATATATCATTTATTTTCAAAAAAACATTAATTCATAAAAGAAAAGGTCTTAATTGAAATTTTATAATAATTTAAAATATATTTTCCATTTTATCATAAAAAATTCATTAACAACTTTTAACAAAATCATTTCTAAAGTAAAAACAGTAATAAATTGAATAATTATTTTAATTAAATAGATATTTATATATTCATAATATTAGAGTAACTTTTTTCTAGAATTTTTTATATAATTTTTACCCTTAATTAACATATTTTCATTTTACTATGGTGATTAATAT
Organism: Viscum album; assembly: GCA_963277665.1. Taxonomy (NCBI): domain Eukaryota; kingdom Viridiplantae; phylum Streptophyta; class Magnoliopsida; order Santalales; family Viscaceae; genus Viscum; species Viscum album. Next base: position 1,334,623,914 of record OY728127.1, read on the forward strand.
TTACTTCAACTACTATTCATATAGTTAAAAAATTAAGTTGTCCATATTACAAAATATTAATTAAGTTGTTCATCTGTGCCATATCCACATCCACTTGCCAATATCTAGATAAGGATTCATTTTCTAGAAACCCCACACAAACATTACATTAAAAAAGTTTTATAATTTTATCATATACTTATAATTATCCCCAAGGATTATAATAATGTTCTCTGATACTAATATCAAAAATTAAATAAACTCAACTCTAACACTAACTAAGAACACATAAGCATTTCATACATATATATTACATTACATCATATGAATATTCAATACATACCATAACAATGCACAAATTAAAATCATAAAGGTTTTGTGAGTTTTGTGGATAGATACATAATATTATTATTTAATGAAAAATCATAAAAATTGCTACAATGTTCTTCTCAAATAGTACAATTCATATTCATTCTATACTTAAAACAATTCTTCATAACATAGTGAATGATGAAATAAGAACGAGTGAGCTCAGATACTTATAAAGGGTAAACATAAGATATATCAATTAATTATCATATGTGAGCCTAATATAAGAATAAGGGTATGAGAACATGACCACAATTTAGGAAAATAATAACCAATCAGTAAAATATCATTAATCATAAGTCATGGAATAATTATTTTTTATAAAAAAATACATAATTCATAAGTGTAGAGAATCACCAGTAATATATCATGAGGTATGAGAATATACCATACCATAATACATAAGCATGTTCCATATACATAAGAGTAAAAAATAATCTCCTTGGTCGAGGATAAATTCCAAGACTATCCCATTGGATTGGGTTCACATCCCATTCTATCATTTTCCTAGTTATGGGCCACTCTTAAGATTATATTTCTATAACGAGTCTCTTATCGAATGAGGTTCAATCTCCATTCTAGTCTTTATTATCTCATGATATATCCATCATTACCCAATGCAATAGAGGTATATATAATTCTAGGACCACCTATTATATAATTAAAACTATAAATTTGTTTTCCAAAAGACTATAAAATATTTATCATATCATATCCCATGGAAAGAAAATGGGATTCATATCCATTATATAATTTCATCATGGAATTACCCTTATAAAACAAATGGGTTTCAAAAATGTTTAATCATAACATAATTACCTTATGGGAATGAAATGGGATTCTTATAATCTTACTTGAATAATCACCATTATAAGATATACAGATAAATAAAGTGGATGGTGTCTTAAGATCATATCCGTAGTGAATAAAAATTCCCTAAAAGATGATAACATGGATGGAAAATGTCTTTAAAAATATCATTTGGATCTTTTCATTGTCACACGAGAAGAATATAATTTTATTTTGATACCTTTTTAACTATACATTAAAAAAATATTGTTAAAATACTTTTATTTGGAAATAAAAATGTAAACCTATAAATTGAGCTTCAAATAATATAATGGTAATGATAGTCAGAAAATCTTTTTCAACTATTTTCATTAAAAGAGAATATTTTTTCAAACATTTTAAAAAATTCTAAAATGACTTGTTCAGAAAAAATATATTTAAATGATTATTTTAAATCATTTATAAATAATGTAAAAGGAAATGGAAATTAAATTTTTTAAATAATAATTTCTTGATAAAAACTTCCATAAAAGGATTTTGAAGATAATGGACATGTAAGAAAAATTTTGTTGGCCAAAAAACATATAATGTCAGTTTTTTTAAATATTTATCAATCATATTAAGTAAAAAAGAGCATAAAATTGTACTATTACACAAATTTACCAGAAATAAAAAATGGATAACAAAATATATGCATTTTTGAGTATAATATCCATAAAATATCCCTAAATAGAAATTTATCTTGGATAATACAGAAAAAATGATATTGTAACATAAACCCTTAAATTTTGTACAATCCACCTTTGTATGCATTAAAACCACATAAATAATAAATATGGTTATATTATAAATATATTTTAGAACCATTTTATATCATAACATACCATTTATCATTCCTTTATAATTTCATATTTTCCTTTTATTAACAGTTTCTTCTTTAAAAACAGCATATTAGAGAAAATTTGTTTGGTTTACATGTTGGTTTTGGTTCCATGGTTGTGGTACGTGATCCTTATGCATGGTTTCAAAATATCAAAAATATTAATATTTTAATAAGTATCATATTTCTTATTAATAGAAAATTTAACAAACATTCATATAATGTGGTGATGAAAAATGATTTCCATCACTTCATGGAGACGGTAGTTTGTCCGTATGAAGTAATAATGTTTCCACTATTTAATTTTTAGAAAAAAATAAATGGTAAATAATATTTCAATTTTCAAATAAATTATTATTACATATATACTCATTAATTATATACTCGTTAAAATCCATGAAAATAGGAAATGAAAAACGAATCACGTCACTTTGTTGAACGGATAGTCCACACAAATGCAGGAGTGATTCATCATTTTCATATATATGGGAAGATAAGAATTTAGATAATATATTATAATTAAATTTGAATAATTACTTAATAATTATCTTATATAAACATTAAATCCATCATAATAACCAAAAATGAAACATGGTGATGAAAAATGAATCATACTAGTACATGAAAGCGGTAGTCCACATAGACTCAAAAGAGAGACATTCATTTCCCATTTGATGGAAATGGGGTGGGAAATGATTGTGAAATAATAATAATATAATCTCATTATATTGATGATACAAGATTCATCATGTATTTATAGATAAAATAGGTTTATAGAATGTGGAAGAATAAATAAAATTAAAAGATCTTAGTTAAGATTTATACCCCTTCTTTGGGAGACCTCCTTCGGGTTACACCGTAAGCCTTGAAATATTGGTATTAAGAGAAGAAAAGGGGATATAAAATGAAGTAAATGAATCTAGGAAGGTTTTGGTGTAGGTATTGGAAAATATAGAGGGATAAATAGTCCTAGATAAGGGTGGGTATGTGGATCCCTTTTATAAGTGATGTAGAGGGGACACATGGAATTACTTAAAGATTTAAATAATATGATGACCACTTCTCATGGAATTGAAAAAAAATTCACAATAAGTATTAGTTAAGGTAATATAGGTTACAACTATATTCAAAAAACATTAAACCTATTTATATGGAAATATTACTCTTATCTCCTAGCTTAATCCCCCCCCTCAGTAAACCCTTTTAACCCTAATTGTGGCAACATATTTTTACTGATTTGACTATTCATTATGATAAAAAATAAAGAGGGGTCCTTAAAAATATTTAAATGGGTATTTGAAATGTGTAATAATATTTATCAAATTATATTTATATAAGTGTCAAAAATCAATTTAAAATAAGTGTTAGAAACACACACACAAAAAACATTTTTAGCAAAATACATTTTAAGAATAAAACTATGTTTACATTCATTCCATTCCAGTTAAAAGGTATAAGATGGATGTGGAAATAAATTATTGAATATATAATCTTAGCATTTAATTAAAATCATTTATCAAGAGATATTGTTTTAAATAATTAAGATAAAAACATATTGTTCACAAAAAAGTAGTTTTATAGAAAAACAACTATTTTTAGCTTCAAATGGTTTTATTTTAATATCTCAAAAAATGAAAACAAGTGAATTAAATTTATATAGGTTTAAATAATATTTCATCATATTATAGGTAACACTATTAATAACCTCAAATGTGATGGGAGGCTATAACAAAGAACTTATAATGTCTAGAGTGACATGATAAATCTATCTTCAGGATATCCTCATTTCAGGCTTGATGCTGTTGATAGCTAGACCCAATATCAATATTCAAAACACACTTCACTAACTTCAAATATTTTAATAGTTCATTGATACTAGGTAGGGGATCTATTATTTTGACTATCATTTGTTTTAAGTGGTGATAGTCAACATAAAAACTTAAGATCTTGTTCACCTTCTTGGCGAACAATAATAGTTTTTCTAAAAGAGACACATTGAGTTTGATGAAACCCTTATCTATAAGATTTGACATTTGAAACCTCATCTCCATGATATTTTTGGGGACCGTACGATATGTTTTTGAGGATGTATGATTAGTATAGGTGTGCAGATAAATTCAAAAATCAATCTTCTGATGAGGGGGAAATCTTGGAACCTCCTTAGGGAAAACATTCATATACTCTATCACTACTATTGTAAGATGATCACTTAATGTAGTAGAAGAAAAATGGGAAATAAATTCCAATTAATAATGGATTTTATAAAAACTCCTCCACAAATACCCCACTCATCACATTATAAATAACCAAACAGAAAAATAGAATCTTCATCTATCCTCCCAAAATCATATCACTCTCCAATGAAAATAGCCTATCTAAGAAAAACAATTGATATTTTGTCCATAATATAGATGAAATTGTATGAATTAACTATACCCACTATTAGGTATCATAATAACCTCTCGTTATTATATATAAACTCACATCACTGGAAGATTTGACTGAGAAAGGGGGCACCTTTCGTATATGCATTTACCCACATATTTTGGACTAGATATTCCACTAGAATCTCTAATTCACAAACTAAGAATGTAGAAACAAAGGAATAGATTTCATCAGTTCCCACTGGTATATGGTCTTATATAGACAATACATAGATCATATCATAGATCATGTCGATCACCTCCTAGAAATACCTCTCAATAGAATTCATCTAGCCACACCACTAACCATCATCCCTTTAAAAAAAGAAGTGTACCTCCTAGGGGTGGAGGTTGTGGGAATAGATCATACAAACATCCTCATTTAAATCCTCACCCTAGTGTATCTGTAACTAATCTACCATAACTGCCCTAATAAGGTCTCCCCTGACCGCCATGGGGTTGTACTTGGTCATATTTCCACCTCTAACATGGGATCTTGTCTACTTCCTAACATCCATTAGGAACATGATAGGTTACACAATTATGGGTTGATGACCCCTTTCCTCATGGGAAAAATAATTCATATTTCTTGGCTGACAGGATCCCTCACACAAAGCCTAAGCATTTGACCCTCAGGTATGAGATTGTAAATGAGTATGCCTCCTATTTTAATAATATGATGTTTGACCATGGTCAGCAGTAGCTCATGACTCAGCCCCTAGATAACCACTACGCACACCAGCCCCCTATTTCTCCTCAATCGAGAATGTCTCCATCACTAAGTCTCACTCTAACACAACGATGTGAGAGGGGATTCATAGAGGAACAACACCAATTATGATATATCTATGGATTCCTCACTCAAACTACCATTCCCATAAAAAAAATTGGGTACCATTTTGAGGGGGTGACATGTGATATAAGAGAATCTCGATCCATACTTCACAATCATGAAACTTCCATGTAGTAACTTTAATATCTCATAAATTTGCACAGAACTCAGTGTCACCAAAAATTAATCCTCAAGAAAGAGATAAATAAATTTAATCTTGGAAATCATTGGGGATGAAGACATATTTCACTCACATTTTTATAATTTTCAATTAGTTTTCATTATTTAGTTTAACAATTTATGTGTTTTTTATTATTATTCTAATTGTTTTATAGTTTTGTATTATATTTGTAATTTTTTTATAATTTCATATTAATATTACTTATTTATTATTGTTATTAATATATAATAATTATACATATAATTATCATATATTATATAACACTATATTTAATTATTAATATTAGTATAATTAATATTAGTTGTTATAAACAAATTTTATTAATTTTTATTAGTATTACTATTATTATTTTAATATTAATATGTGTATAATTATATAATTAACATTATGAAAAAAAATTCATTAGTGTATCTAATATATATATATTTATGTATGTATATTAAATTTTGTATACATAAATATATTAGTCATTTATTATTATTGTTATTATTATTATTATCATTATTACTACTACTACTACTATTATTATTATTATTACCATCATCATCATTAACAATTATATTGTCTTTAACTTTCATTTTGAATATTCTTTTATTCTTATACATGTAGACACACAACCAAGGAATTTACTATTGGGGTTTGGTGGGGGAGTTGTGTCAAACATTAAACCTTCCACCATGCATATTTAAAGAAGTCCAAGGGTGAATTCCAATACGATCAGTTTTGTTCTATAGAACTTCATTTTATTAGGGATCTAGGATAGATTCATGTGAGAAAGAGAGGAGGTGTTTGAGGGGTCTCACGTAAACCATTGTTTTGTTTGAAATAAAGGTTTTCTTCATCCATCAATCACTCTTCATGGCCATTGAATCATAATAAGTGGTATCAGAGGAGGTTGTAGTGAAATGGAATCAAGTAGTGGAGATTTTCTAGTGATTAAAAAATTATTATTTCTTGAAATAATATTTGGAAGGAATATTATGAAATTTGATTTCTATGGAATTAAAATGGTGAAAAAGAAATAAAAAAATGTCCAAACCATTATCTCGGGGCTTGTTAAATATTTACTCAATGCTTGGGTGTTATAGTACCCCCTTTTTAGGGAATAAGGTATTGATCTAGATCACGAAACATTTCAGATGAGATTCCAGAAGCATATCTAGTGCACCATATCAGTTCCACATCATCGGCATGCCATTGGTTGATCTTGGACATTAACACTGATTTGATAATATCTTGATCTATCAATATCTTTTTCAAAAATATAGGAGTTGAATCTATTATTTTTTATCATTATAGACATGGAGTTATAATCTATTTTCCATATTCTACGCTAATTCTTATAGAATCGAAATTCAATGGTTGGATCAGTCACGGGAGGTTGTCAAGGGTCTAGAAACAAATGCTTAATCTATATAATAGGAAGGTAAACAAATAGTATTAGGTAATCATAAAAATTCTACCATTGTATAATTTAGGGACACATGTAGTATAATTGTGAAGGTTGCTACAATAAAATTTCCAAAGTATCAACCAATAAAGAAGAAGTGGAGACATGCATGTGATAGTATCTAGATAATTCATTCTTTTCTCCAAACTGAAATAAGAGACATGATATCATATATCAATCTAGGACATGGAATGGGTTCCCAATACTACATCATCATACCACATCAGTTCATATTGTGATTATTTCTTAACTTATCAAGCTGGTCAATTTGGTGCAGTTGAGATGGGGAATACCAGTTCAGAGGTGATTGTTGGCATGGGTGATATCCATGTAAATATGAATGTCAGATACAAAATCACCCTATTGGATGTTCAATAAGTTCTAATACATTGTATCAACATATTCTCTATAATATCCTTTAACTGAAAAGCCTATGATAACATATTCAACAACGGAACATGGAAGACGTTGAAAGGATCCATCATCATCACCTAAAAAACCTAAATGGTACATTATACAAAACTCATGTGAACCTATCTGCGGTTATCCTCAACATGTTGGAAGGAGAGACTTTATCCAATATTTGGCATATGAGACTCGACCACATGAGTGAAAGGGAGTTATCTACCCTGGTAAAAAATAAGAACATTAGTATTGATAAGGATTCATCACATGATCCTTTAAAAAATTTCTAGTATAGGAAGGGTCATATAGTCTCATTCAATACTACATTATCAAGGAGATCACATTTGTCGAAACTGGTGCACTTTGATATATTTGGACCCATTGAGTTGGATTCACTAGGAGGTAAAAAATATTTCATATCCTTTATTTATAACTCTTTTTGATGGATGTTGGTGTTATTATTGAAAACAAAGGACTCAGTATTGGACTACATGAAGATGTTCCATTCCATGGTGGATTTTGAAACTAGAAGGAATATAAAGTATCTTCATTCAGATAATAGAGGAGAGTACACATCTAATAAATTGTATTCATGTTGTAGGCGTCCCGGAATCCAACCAGAGAGGACAATCCCACACACCCCCCAACATAACAGAGTTTTGGAAGGATATGAAGAACCATCTTGGATATGGTTTGAAGCATGATGATTTTAGTTAACCATCCTAATCCATTCTGGGGAGACGTTATTTAGGTTGTGTGCTACCTCATCAAAACATCACCCTAAGTCCTATGGAATTTTGAGATTCTAAAAAAGATATGGTCGGGTAAACGTGCCTATTACTCTCATTTATGTGTATTTGGATGTTTTTAATTTTCACATGTATCCAAGGATCTCAAGAACAAACTATAAGAGTGAAATACTCCATTAATCATCACTGGTTTTGGGGATTAGCAGTTCAGATACAAGCTTTGGTACCTGATGTATAAGATGGTGATCAGAAGCATAGATGTCTTTCTCATCAAGAATTAGATGATTGAGGACATTCAAAATTCTAGAATATCCTGAAAGGAATGTTTCATTTAATCAATTCATGATACAATTATTTAACCATCACCACTTGTCAATTAATAGTAGTAGGTTCTAGGAGACTCATCAGTAGTGGACTAAGAGGTAATAAAGGAAGATATTGAGTAGGGGAGACTCAATCCTCTCCAAAAGAAGTTAAAAATCCATCACATGATATAGGTGTTGTTATTCCTCTAAAACATAACATTTTATAGGTTCAAAGATATTCAAAAGGATGGATTCCTTAAAAAATCATATTTGATGTACTAGTTGTTGACTATTGTGGGGGATCTAGAAGTATACTAGAAATTAGTGACTCATTCAGAAAAACTTATGTGGTTTCATGTAATGGAGAAAGATACAGAGTCTTTGATAAATAAGAAAACATATAATTTTTAGGATCTACCCAAATGTAATAAGGCACTATCAAACATTGGGTGTTCAAGATAAATAAGGATTGTGAAAAATTGATGTCATGAAAAAGGCTCACTTATTTTTCAAGGGATCCTTCAATATAAAGGAGTTGACTTTAATGATATTTCTTCCAACTTGGTAAATATGGCTTCAATAAGAGTAATTTTTGAATTGTTGGATATCTTAGACTTGGACCTCGAAAATATGGAAGTGAAGATAGATTTTCTTCATAGTTACCTCATTGGGAAGATCTTTATAAAGAATCCAGAAGGTTTTATGGTTCTGTACAACAAAACCTCATCTTTAAATTGATGAAGATCTTGTATAGATTGAAAAAATCTCCTAGATAGTAGTACAAAAAGTTTGTGGAATAGTGTGATTACATCTAGAGGGAATATTAGTAATAGTGTGATTACTTCTAGATATTTCAGGATGGTATCTTTATTTCTCTTCTACTTTATGTTTGTGGAATGTTGATCATTTGTAAGGATCTAGTGAAGATCATAATGTTAAAGACAGAGTTATTGTAGTATTTTGATATGAATCATTTGGGAGTTTCTCAATAGATTTTAGGGATGCAGATCATTCATCAATGAAAGATATGGTTGTTATTGCTAAATCTATAGAAGTACGTTGAATCTGTTTTGAAAAATATCAACATGGACAAAGAAAAAAGAGTGACCTTTCCTCTTCTTGGAAATTTTATTTTTAGTAGGTTTTTATGCCTATATTCCAAACAATAATTCATGGTTATGGAGATGATACCATACTACTCATCAGTTGGAATATTGATGTTCTCTATGGTGAGTACGAGACCAAACATTTCCCATGAAGTGGCGATCATGAGATGATTTCACTCCAAACCTAGTAATCGACACTAAGATATAGTCAAATGTATTCTGATGTATCATAAAGGTGCTTCAAGTATATTTTTATGATATGGGGGAGCTAGCCCACTCTTGGAGGGATATAATAATATAGATATGGTCATATATCCTCATATTTAGACATCAACATCATAATAAATATAATGTTTTGAAGGAGTAGTTGTATCATTGTAGTCAAGGTTGTAAAAGTGTGTTTCTTCATCAATAAAGGAAGCAGTGTAAATTGTTGAATTAGAATCTAGATAAGATATTTTTTGGATAAATAATTTTCTCTAGAAGATCAGATTAATCCTGAAAGAGTGTTTGGTTTATTATAATAGTCATGTATCATTATAATTGGGAAATAACTCAATGTACCATTCCTAGATGAGAAACATCGTAATTATCTTTCATTGGATTTGTTAATTGATGGATCAACAATAGCTATGACATGTGAAGATCCACATGAAGGATAACCCAGTCGATATGTTTACAATAGTTTTTCATTTAGAGAAGGTGGAACATTTAAAATGTGGTAATGGATTACAATTGGAGTGGGATAATTGATGGATTTTTTTAGTTATCTATGTTGGTGGTAAGTGCACCAATTCCAACCCACATGGTAGGTGGGTATTGGTGGGGGTTGGTGTGGTAGTTGTGTCAAACGTGACACCTCCCACCATGCCAATTTTTGGAGGTCCAAGGAGTAATTCTAATATAATAATTTCTGAGATAGATATCTCTATTGTATTATAGATCTTGGAGAAATCCATGTGAGATAAAAGTTAGGATTGGGTGGGGTCTCTAGTAAACCTTTGTTCTTTCTGGGATAAAAATTGTTTCTTCCAACTGTGTCGATTCCTAATTAGAGAATCAAAACATTTCCTTCTTCGTAGCTAGAATTGTTCTGATTTAAATGAGCGGCACATTCATATGCAACCCCTTCATCAACAATCTTCTTTATCTCCAGGGGAGATATATTCTTTCACCATAGTAAACCATCTAAAAAACTGGGCCAAAATCACACCTCTCCATATTATTCGGAGCTAGCTACATGAAAAACACTATTCTAACCTCCAAAAAATATGCATGAGACCCCCCTAAAATCCTACCAATCCTACCTGTAAATCCACATTTATAGCAATCCCTACATTAAACCTTCTCTTTTCATCAATTCATCCACCTAAAGATGCAAGTACCTATAAGGCCCCATCCTTAAAAATTACTTAATCATGAGTTATTTCAAGAATACACGTTGAGGATCTTTTCAGGTTTAGATTTTTAGAGAATTAGATCATAAATCATACATTATATTCCACATTTAAACAAAGTGGTTACATAAAACATAGTACTCATTTTTCCCATTAACGGAAACATATTTAAAATAAAACGTGGATTCTTTCTTGACACTTCCTTGACACTATCATCACATCATGTACCTTTCCCTTGACTAGTGAAAAACATTTCAAAAACTTGGGATGAGCATAAAAAGCTCAGTAAGGGATATTAAAGTATGAAATGAAAACATTAGTCCATGTATGAAATCATAACTTACTCATAAAACATAATCATTTTAACATACCTCAGCAAATCGTGAATAAATCATAGAAATCATAAGGCATAAAGGTAACTTGAGGAATTCATAACATTTTTACATAGGCAGTAACCCTCATGGTTACATTTGGAATACCCATCACAGTATATTCCCTTAATCTCTTTGGAGAAACCTTAACGTTTAACCCCTTCGCGTTATCCAATGCATTGGAGAGCTATATCGGGCTCACCCGCCCTTAGTTTATCACAAAACCACCCGATTTCATAAACAATTCCCAAGAACCAGAACATAATCATAACACATAACATAAGAATAAAGAAAAGGTTACATTTCCACATTTAAATTAAAACATTTCATTTCAAGTTATTGACATAATCAATGCTTTATCAAACCATTTTCAAAACCATTTAAATCATTTAATAAATACATTTTTGAATCAAAGTGTCTCATACCGATTTGAAGATTTTAAAGGAATTAACATTTTAAAAAATTATTGTCCATATAAATAAATCCCAAAACCATTTTTAAAACATGGACATTAATGAGAATTATTTGATGAATAACTCTTTAAAATATTTAAAATGATATTTTAGTTAAAGAGTTTTTAACAACATGAGAGACACTTGAATACAAATGATTGATGAATAACATTTAATCAAAACATTATAATATCAGGAGAGTAAATAAATTCATGATATAATATTACAAATGATAGTATATACATCATATAATAGTGAATTGGTTCATAACAACAATGAAGTCTCAATGGAATGTAAATTAAGAAGAAAATCACATATAAAGATGGTATCCTTTGATTAAGGATAAGTCAATTAAATAATTATGTGTGACAAATAATAATACACCCAATATAAGTGGATATTAAGTGTAAAAAAATCAGAGGTCGTTCACACATATTCATAGGATGACATATTCAAGAAGTACAAGTTTAACCCAAAGAATTGAAATTGGGTTAAGAAGTTCCCTTACAGAAATTCGACAGCCTAACAACGTCACTTTAAAATTCGGAAATGATTTGGTGAGAAACAAAGGGTATCTCATCACTTGGAAATAAATTTTAAATCAATAAAGATATATAAGAACATATCCCAACATAATAACATGTAAATTAAAAGACATAAAAAAGAAGTCTTTTAAAAAGAGGAGGGTGAAAGGTTCCCATACTGATTTGGGTAACTTCCGAAACGTACACCACATGAAAGAAGGACTATAAAACATTGATGTAAATACCCATAACCGAAATTATATTACTAAAAGAGTAGAATAATTGGAAGTACATACACCACTCAAATGAAATAGTGGAAAATGTATCATAAATCTCACAGGAATAAAAGTGAGATGAAAAATCCCTATGAAAACTCGGCAGCCTAACAGCGCCACTTAAAACATCCCAAAAAAATGGATTGATGAGATAAAATAGGGTCTCTCATAATATTAACATAAAAAATTATAGTAATAGGAATATATAATAATATCCCCCAACATAAGAAAGATGATCTTAAAAGAAGTGACATAAAAGGGAGTACTTAAAATGAAAGAGAGAGGTCAGATCCCTTAACTCAAGTCCGACTTGTCTTGTTCGTTTATTTATATTCCTGAATAATAAACTTTTGTCAATTTATAATTTCTTAAAGACCTACTTTAAAGTTTATTATTCAATTCATATCACATATTATAATTTTATAATAATTAGTTAATTATGTGAGTTCATATGAGATGTTTTTGTCGATGTTTGGTACATGAGTAAAAAATGATCTTGTTTGAAAAGAATTATCCATGTAGTTATAAGTACATCACCTCCATAATATTATTAATGATTTAAATATAATATATATCCAGTAAATATTAATTTTATACTATTCCATAACATTTGGAGATAAAAAGAATTGAAATGCACCGTTCTTGGAGACGGTAGTCCGTACGTACGCATGAACGTTACATTCATTTCATTGTCATATTAATGGAATTAAAAATAATAGATATATATATATATATATTATAATTCCAGTATAATATATATGTTATATAGGTCACAAAATTTCATTAATTTCATTCTTCATACATTCCATGTATTGCATGAATGAGTCACATCACTTGAGGGGGCGGTTGTCCACACTTCCTCATATGAAATCATCGCATTTGCACGACATGAAAAGAATAAAGGTATGTTTTAAATATAAAATACAGAAGAATATATGAAACATAAATATCATATATAAAATATATAAAATATAGTGAAATCATAATTTCCACCTTTAAAGGTGTTAAAAGTATATTGAACAATCATCGTTTCGTGAGGCAGTAATTCGCCATCCACAGAAACAGTATGTACTTTAACCATTAGACAGATGTCTGTGTAAGTGTTGCTCGAATACATATTATAAAAACATACTAGTATATTTAATATACTGTTTTAGTTACAAAATAAAAGAATAAAAAGAGTTTAGGGGGTTGGAGAAGCAAAATAAAACAAAAGAATATAAGAGAAGACACTACCTTTAAATTGGGTAACTCCCTTTGGTTTGAACTAAAAGTGTTTCTTGAAGAGATTTATGACTAAGTTGAGGCTTAAATTACGAATATAGGGATTTGGAGAGATTAAATGGGTAGGGTTTTTCTGATCCAATGGATTTAGAGGAGTGGGTAAGGAGGTAGAGGTGGGGGCCCTTTTATAAGAGGGAGGAGGGGCACTCTTGGAAAATCAAGAAATGTTACTTTATTTTAAAATGAGTTTCGGATTTTAAAGGTCCAAAATTGATATATGTCTAGGATAAGGTGATAAGGGTTTGAAATATACTCATAAAATATGATTTTTCCAATTTTACGTCATATATTGTACATTATATTTTCATTCTATTTAAATCATTCATTAATGAAGTAATCGCTGTATCATCATGGTGTCATAAATAAATTAATTTATTTAATGTCTAAAAATTATAAAAAAACACTATGATGTAGGAAATATTTATATCTTTCCAATGAATATTTATTGTCTAATAGATCATTTATATAGACAAAACTAAAAATGTTTTACTAGGGTGATACATTCTTTAAAAATAAAATGATAAAGTGTCACTTTCACCCAAAAGTGATTCCATGGGGTCCCAAAGTTTGGCACAAGGCATCCCATGGTCATCTATGACACAACCCGTAGAATTAGGACACATTTTGGTGTCATTTTTTTTATTATGATATTATTTTATTATCCTTAACTACCCGATTACTAATTAATCACGATAATTAAAGATAATTACAGTCGTTACTATTCATAATGTCCAAAAACAAAAGAGTCTTAATTACATAATTGGGAACTTCTGATTCCATGTATTGAATCCATTTTACCAAATTACAAACATAAAAATTTCAATAATTAATTTAAAAATAATTCGTGTTGTCAAAACAAATAGCAGGTTTTTTAAGCAATATCTATAAAAAGGTTGTCACTTGTTTATGTCCATTTTCAAAGTGAAATTAATTATAATGACCACCATTGAATTAAATGATAAAAATATATTCTAATTACACTTTTAAACCAACTAAAAATATAATCTATCCATATATTTAAATTATATGAAAATGCAGTTTTGATGTAAAATGCAGTATTTTTTACTATTCATTAAAAAAAACATTGTCAGAAAAATACCAAAAATTTAACCAAAGTAAATTTAAATGTCCCAATCATAAAGAATAAGTTTATTTTGACAAATAGAGCTTTTAAAATTGTCAAAATTTATATTTAAAAAAATTCTCCATCAAAAGGCGGTAAAACAATCTTTTAAAAATATAAGAGTATTTATTCTTAAAATTTGATTCATTTGGATTCTAAGCCTCTAACATTTATTGGATAAATTTAAAAATATTTAACAAACATATGTAATTATTTTTTAGTTATTTCTGTTCATTCCCTCCATTACAAAATCTAGACGTTATCTATTATAATTTTATTATATTCTTAGTGTGCAACATAAGATTTCAAAGAAACACGTTGTTGCGTATTGGGTACTTCATCAAGAATAGCATTCCCTTTAAAGTAATATTAACATTTTATTCAAAAATATTGATAAACATTTGAATGTAATATCATTTATTTACCTTGGATGTTACATCCTTCCCAACTTTTTGGGAATTGCGTCCTCGCAATTTCAAAATTGGGTTTGGAAACCTCATTGAAAGTCCCACATCAGAGCAAGAGTCAATAAAACTATCACATTAAAAGAAAGGTAGATAAGTACAAAGGTCACCCGAGTAAACCCATACTCGGATTCAAAGTAGAAAAATATAGATATGGAAGAGAAAACAAAGGGTCATGTTCTGATGGAGAGTGATAGTAAACATGTCTAGGAGAAAGTTAAACACAAGAAAATCACAAACTTGTGATGGGTTAAACGGTATTCGATTCCCCAGTAGGAAAAGTTAACAAACAATATTTTATTTTTAAGTTAATTTTCATTGAGGAATTTATTTTTGAGCTTAACTAAATCATAATGAAACATACTTACTTTTCATGTATACATTCAGCTTTTACTAGATTCCTTACTCAAACTCATATTTTCTCAAAAAGATGATTATTTAGGAAGACTTGTTTATATTAATAGTACTATAATAAACTTCTTGAGAATCAACTAATCTACAAAAGAGAAATATATATTTCCCATGACTTTAGACCTTAACCAAAAACCAACCCAAAATTTTTAGTACGAGATCAGATAATACCCAAAAAGGATAATTTTTTTTTACAAA
Source organism: Viscum album (assembly GCA_963277665.1). NCBI lineage: Eukaryota > Viridiplantae > Streptophyta > Magnoliopsida > Santalales > Viscaceae > Viscum > Viscum album. Next base: position 1,334,639,881 of record OY728127.1, read on the forward strand.
AAGAAAAACTACTCATAATCTACAAAATTTGTCAAACAAGACCCAAAGTTCCACAAATACCATTAAATAAACATATATCCATAAAATTATTCAAATTAAACCATACTAAGATTGAAACCCAAATCTCTGAAGGATTTAATCACATAGTCTCCTAAGATAAATCTTAACATTTTTCTCCAAAATAACATCAGTTACTCTTAAAGTCTCATACTGAAAAGTAATTAACCTAATAAACTATACTCTATGATAGGCTAATCATTTCCATAGATAACCCAAAATAAACTTAATCTTGATTCATAGAATCATCTAACTAAAAATAATTAGTCAAACTAACTAGGGACTTCACGTAGTCTAGTGTTAGGTGATAAATACCAGTTGCACTTTAGTTGTGGGTTCGATTCTCACAGCTTCGTCCGACGCGATGGGTTGTCACACGGTTTGCATGTTTTATTTTTTCCAAAACTATATAATTCATAAAAAATTCCCAAAAAAGAGTTAAAATCTTCAAAAATAACCATAACATATTTTAACCACAAAGGTTATCAAATAAATTTCATTTTGCAACCCAAAATGTATTAACCAGTAATTTCCTCAAATTCAAGGAACATATAATCCCAAATGGTTCATTATAACTGTATACAAAAAAGAAAGGATAATTATTCCTTGAATAAAATTTTCATATATCAATCATTAGGGTTACATATACTATAAATAGTCTTCCAATGTAACCCCATCATCAAAAGAGACTTAATACATTTAAGAATTTCACCATCCTAAAATCTACCATAACTCTTGAATCCCTTATATATTGACTTCTTACTCATTAAACATTCTTCATGATCCATTAACCATTCCTTTTAAACTTAATCTTAAATAATTCTTTCCAACAAACAAAATCATGAATCATATCCTAAGATTCCAATAATAGGAAAATATGTGTTAAGAAATAATCCATACCTTTCATTTGTCATTGTCAGTTTCTTCATCCTCAATCAGAATGGAATTAGGTATTGGTAAATGATTATTTGTACGATCTTGGTGACCCCATTCCCAAAACATCTTCGTAGGACAAGTGTTTTCATAATGACCATACACACCACATTTGAAACATTCAATTGATCCTTCAGAAAGAACTTCTTTCCCTTTCCTAGAGTCAACTAGATTCTTCCTTTTTCCATGGAAGGTTCTTGATTTAGGACCTTCATTTACACATCTACAGCATCTTTCTGTCCCTTTGAAACATTTTCCTATGTGTTTCTTTCAACATCTTTGACACATAGGTATTTGAACATAATTACCTATATGATTATAACCTGAGCTTCCATAGGGATTTGTTTCTCTCATATACGATACCTTAAAAAAACCACTAAGGTTTAGGTGGTCAATCATGACTCCAGATAGTTGGTGGAGGATAACCACAAGAGTTCTCATTGCATCTCCCATATCATTCAGTTTTTCTTTAATAAAACTTTCACAGTTTTCTTCAAATCCACTGTTACATTGGTTCCTGCTAGATCCAGCCATTTACTAAAACCAAAAAGGTCAGTGTGAGTATATCACATAATAATGAGGAAGATAAACACCAAGGTATATGTCTCCAAGTTATATCAAACTCATTCTAACTTTCAAAAAAACAATGACTCCATCTAATAGACTAACCATTGTGTTTATACACAACTTGTCACTTTTTCTTAAACAACACTCTAACCTCTAAATTTATCTAAACCGACCTATGATACCAAATATAAGGCCCCAGCATTAAACATTACTTAATCTTGAGTTATTTCAAGAATACATGTTGAGGATATTTTCAGGTTTAGTGTTTTAGAGAATTATATCATAAATCATGCATGACATTCCTCACTTAAACAAAGTGGTTAAATAAAAGATAGTACTAACTTTTTCCATTAACGGAAGCATATTTAAAATAAAACATGGATTCTTTCTTGACACTTTCTTGACACTATCATCACATCATGTACCTTTCCCTTGACCTGTGAAAAACATTTCAAAAACATGTGATTAGCATAAAAAGCTCAGTAAGGGATATAAAAGTACGAAATGAAAACATTAGTCCATGAATGAAATCATACTTTACTCATAACACATAATCATTTTAATATACCTCATCAAATCATGAATAAATAATAGAAATCATAAGAAATAAAGGTAACTTGAGGCATTCATAACATTCTTATGTATGGAGTAACCCTCATGGTTACGTTTGGAATACCCATTAAAGTATATTCGATAAATCTCTACAGAGAAACCTTAACGTTTAACCCCTTCGCATTACCCAATTCATTGTAGAACTATAACGGGCTCACCAGCCCTTAGTTTATCACAGAACCACCCGATTTCATAATCAATTCCCAAGAACCCTAACATAATCATAACACATAACATAAGCATAAAGTAAAGATAAGATTTCCACATTTGAATCACAACATTTCATTTCAAGTTATTGACATAATCAATGCTTTATCAAACCATTTTCAAAACCATTTAAATCATTTAATAAATACATTTTTGAATCAAAGTGTCCCATACCACTTTGAAGTTTTTAAAGGAACTAACATTTTAAAACATTATTGTCCATATAAATAAATCCAAAAACCATTTTCAAAACATGTACATTAATGAGAATTATTTGATGAATAAATCTTTAAAACAATTAAAATGATATTTTAGTTAAAGAGTTTTTAACAACATGAGAGACACTTGAATAAAATTATTGAGGAATAACATTTAATCAAAACTTTATAATATCATGAGAATAAAGATATTCATGATATACTATTCCAAAGGACAATATATACATAATATAATAGTGAATTGGTGCATAACAACAATAAAGTCTCAATGGAATGTAAATTGAGACGAAAATCCCTTATAAAGACGGTATCCTTTGATTAAGGATAAATCAATTACATAATTATGTGTGAGAAATAAGAATACACACAATATAAGTAGATATTAAGTGTAAAACAATCAGAGATCATTCACACATATTCATAGGATGACATATTCAAGAAGTACAAGCTTAACCCAAAGAATTGAAATTGGGTTAAGAAGTTCCCTTACAGAAATTCGACTTCCTAACAACATCACTTTAAAATTCGGAAATGAGTTCATGAGACAAAAAGGATATATCATAGCTTGGAAATAAATTTTACATCAATAAGGATATAGAAGAACATTTCCAAACATAATAATATGTAAATTAAAAGACATAAAAAAAGAAGTCTTTTAAAAAGAGGAGGGTGTAAGGTTCCTTTTCTGATTTGGGTAACTTCTGAAACATACACCACATGAAAGAAGGACTATACAACGTTGATGTAAATACCCATAACTGAAATTATATTACTAAAAGAGTAGAATAATTGGAATTACATACACCATTGAAAGGAAATAGTGTAAAATGTAGCATAAATCTCACTGGAATAAAAGTGAGATGAAAAATCTCTTACGAAAACTCGGCATCCTAACAGCGCCACTTAAAACATCCCCAAAAATTGGATTGATGATATAAAATAGGGTATCTCATCATATGAACATAAAAAATTATATTAATAGTAATATATAATATCATCCCCCAAAATAAGAAATATTAGCTTAAAAGAAGTGACATAAAAGAGAGTACTTAAAAAAGAAATAGAGAGGTTGGATGCCTTACCTCAATTCCGACTTATCTTGTTCGTTTCTTTATATTCCTGAATAATAAACTTTTGTCAATTTATAATTTATTAAGGACCTTATTTAAATTTTATTATTGAATTCATATCAAATATTATAATGTTATAATAATTAGTTAATTATGTGAGTTCATATCAGATTTTTTGGTCGATGTTTGGTACATGAGTCAAAAATGAACGTGTTTGAAAAGAATTTTACATGTATTTATAAGTACATCATCTCCAGAATATTATTAATGATTTAAATATCATATATATATAGTACATATTCATTTTATACTATTCCATAACATTTGGAGATAAAAAGAAATGAAATGCACCATTCATGGAGACGGTAGGTCGTACGTACGCATGAATGCTACTTTCATTTCTTTGTCATATTAATGGAATTAAAAATAATTGAGAGATATATATATTATAATTACAGTATAATATATTTGTTATATAGGTCACATAATTTCATTAATTTCATTCTTTATACATTCCTTGTATTTCATGAACGAGTGACATCACTTGAGGGGGCGGTAGTCCACACTTTCTCATATGAAATTATCACATTTTCACAACTTGCAAAGAATAAAGGTGTGTTTTAAATATAAAATACAGAAGCATATAGAAAAAATAAATACCATATATATCATATATATAATACAGTGACATCATAATGGCCACCTTTAAAGGTGTTAAAAGAATATTGAACAATCATCGTTTCGTGAGGCAGTAATTCACCATCAACACAAATAGTGTGTTCTTTTACCATTAGACGGATGTGTGTGTAAGCGTAGCTTGAATAAATCTTATAAAAACATCATAGTATATTTAATATACAGTTTTAGTTACAAAATAAATTAATAAAAATAGTTTATGGGGTTGGAGAAGCAAAATAAAACAAAAGAACATAAGAGAAGACATTACCTTTAAATCGGGTAACTCCCTTTGGTTTGAACCAAAAGGTTTTCTTGAAGAGCTTTCTGCCTAAGGTGAGGCTTCAATGATGAAGATAAGGATTTGGAGAGATGAAATGGGTAGGTTTTGGATGAGCCAATGGCTTGAGAGGTGTGGGTAAGGAGGTAGAGGTGGGGGCCTTTTATAAGAGGGAGGAGGGGCACTCTTGGAAAATCAAGAAATGTTACTTTATATTAAAATGAGTTTCGGATTTTAATGGTGCCACATTGATATATTTCTAGGATAAGGTAATAAGGGTTCTAAATATACTCATCCAATAGGTTTTTTCAAAGTTTATGTCTTAGATTTTACATTATCTTTTCATTTTTTTAAAATTGTTCATTAATGAGGTAATTGCTGCATCATCATGGTGTCATAAATAAATTAATTTATTTAATGTCTAAAAAATAAAAAATAAACACTATGATATAGGAAATATTTTTATATATCCAATTAATATTTATAGTCTAATAGATCATTTATGCAGACAAAACTAAAAATGTTTTACTAGGGAGATACATTCTTTAGTGATATTCTCCTTTCTTTAAAAATAAAATGATAAAGTGTCCCTTTCACTCAAAAGTGATTCCATGGGGTCCCAATGTTTGGCACAAGGCATCCCATGGTCGTCTATGACACAACTAGTAGCATTAGGACACATGTTGGGGTCATTTGGTATTATTATGATATTATTTTAATATCCTTAACTACCTGATTACAAATTAATCACGATAATTAAAGATAATTACCGTAGTTACTATTCATAATGTCCACAAACAAAAGAGTCTTAATTACATAATTTGGACCTTATGATTCCAAATATGGAATCCATTTTACCAAATTGCAAACACATAAATTTAAATAATTAATTTAAAAATAATTCTCGTTGTCAAAAAAAATAGCAGGTTTTTTGAAGCAATATCTATAAAAATTTTGGCACTTGTTTATGTCAATTTTCAAAGTGAAATTAATTATAATGACCACCATTGAATTAAATGGTAAAAATATGTTCTAATTACACTTTTAAACCAATTAAAAATATAATCTAACCATATATTTAAATTATATGAAAAAGCAGTGGTTATGTAAAATGCAGTATTTTTCACTATTTATTAAAAAAAGAACATTGTCAGAAAAATACCAAAAAATTAACCAAAGTAAATTTCAATGTCCCAATCATGAATAATAAGTTTATTTTGACAAATAGAACTTACAAAATTATCAAAAGTAATATTTAAAAAAGGTTCTCCATCAAAAGGTGGTAAAACAATCTTTTAAAAATATTAGAGTATTTATTCATAAAATTGGATTCATTTACATTCTAAGCCTCTAAAATTTATTGGATAAATGTAAAAATATTTAACATCCATATGTATTCATTTTTTATTTATTTCTGTTCATTCCAGCCATTACAACAACTAGGCGTTAACTATTATAATATTATTATATTATTAGTGTGCAACGTAATATTTCAAAGAAACTCGTTGTTGCGTATTGGGTATGCCATCGAGCATAGCATTCCCTTTAAAGTAATATTAAAATTTTATTCACAAATATTGATAAACATTATAATTTAATATCATTTATTTACCTGGGATTTTATAGTACCTCCCTGGACAGCCACCACTTCCCCCTAAGATTTGTACCTCCAACACCTGAACGCTATGACAACCACCATGGTCCTACAGAGTATACTTACACATTATGTCAGTTACGGTCCACATATATAATGCTATTTATCTATATTTCCATGTCAACCCTTCCTTCCACATCCTGTAACACAAGGTTGAGATCGTCCCTTGCTTGTGAGTATAACACCTGACAGCGCACCAATGCAAAACCGATGGAATGACACTACATATCTCTATTTTTGAACCTATTCCCTCACATGCATATATGACATACCTTATCCATCCTCCATCCACGTGAAAAATAATTTGTGGGTCATTTTTGTAAGTTCTTGTTTTTCATGTGGTGATAGTTCTTTTTTGTGTCACACATTGGTTTCATTGAACGACATTTCTTATTTCATGTGTGTTTGGTGGTGGATTTATAACAACCTTAGATTTGAATATTAATTTTCATTTAAAATAAATAATATTATTAATATCTTTATTTACCCACAACACTGAACTAAAATGAATCCTTGATACATTAAAATTTAAAATATTAAATTCGATCATCAAAATATAGTTTTTAAAATAAATGATATATATAAAAGTAACCAAATTATTAAATTTGTGTTTAAAAAGTGAAGAAATTGCATCAAGTAGTATAAGTATCTCTTATAAGGCTTGTTTATCTGTGATTATAAAGGAGGTAGCTTCACTAGGGTTTTTCCAATGCCAATCCCAATTTGAACCACAATAATTACAGTATGAGTGAAATCAAATGTTAGAGTAGTTCATGCTTGTGGAATTTACCACAATATACATGATAGCTAAACCACCACCCACAAAAGACACTTGAGAATATCTTATGCTTGGATATTATATAGAGATCATGAGGGGTTGTGTAAGTAGAAATTAAGATATAATAAACATGTAATTATTAATGTAATAAATTATTTAAATTTCACACAAATTTTACAAATTTCACATTTTTAATTTTAAAGAAAATTAAAGTTAATTTTTAATATTAATTCATTAATAATTAAAATTATTACATCTAAATAACAGATAAGACCATTTTATGCTAAAAATGTATTTTTTCTAAAATTGATTTTTATGCGCTACAGTTTAAGATGTTGAATATATTATATATATAATATATTTTTGTTATGGATAATATATTAACACCAATCAAAATTTTATTTTATAGGAAATAAGAATAAGATAATTTAATATTTTCAAAAGTTATTTTCCTATGAAAACGGTTTTGATTATATTTTTATGATTTTATTTAAAACATAAATTATCAAATTTTAACATTTTAATTTTAACAAATTAACATTATTTTTGAATTATAATTATAATATTATTTAATTTGGAATTTTTTCTAATTTTTTGGAATAGTATAATTTTATGTGAGTGGTGAAAAAAAAGTTTTCTCTGATGTCAATCTTTTTAAGACCACATCAAAAAGTAACTATGACTACAAAAACATATAAAAAATTATTAAATTAATTTAATGTGTAAAATAATTCATTATGAATGCTATTTTGAATTTATAAAACGATTGTTTTAAATTCCGAAAACCTAAGTAATCATTAATCCTAATAAAAATTATTTTTCATCTTTTATTTTTAATTATGTTTTCTAAATTTATAATTAAGTCTTGGTTTACTTTTAAAGACACACAGATATTATTTTTTAAAATAATAACCCAATGAATTACATATAAATCATCAAAATTGAAAATTTTATCATAAATATTATTTTTATGTTTAATAATATATATATTTTTTAAATATTATTTTAATAATAAAGCATGATAATATTAAAATTAACTTTTCACACAGATAAAAAAATTTCTAATAAAATGGATTCAATATCGGAAATCATAATTTCCAAATTATATAATAGGGTTCATTTTAATTTTATTACTAAAAATTAGTCACCTAGATTGAAATGCAGTTACCACAATAAAGATAAAATGATTTTAGCATAGTGTAAAAGAGATAAAACATGTTTAACGTGTTTTTAAATTAGTTATTAAGATTTATATCAACCAAAACATATCTCCTATAGATTATTTTCTACGTTTTAAACCATTTTTCATTTGAAACATGTGATCCTATTATATTATGAGGTGATATTTACAAAACAAAATGTTATACCCTCCACTTATAAAATGGTCCTTCAATATCCCATTATAGGAAACTCAAAAATTAAAATTCAACATTTTTTTGTAAAATTTTTACTTCCTTGGGAGTCATATAACACTTTTTTAATCCCCTAGGTCCTTGAAAAATTCATAAATCCTACTCTAAGTGATGGTTCAAATTCACAACATTAGTACGATTCACTTATTAAAATTTTTTCTTCCATATCATCATCACCCAAATAATTTTTAACAATTATAATATAATGAAGAAAGTGTTATTAAGATAAAACATATGTTAATTTTATCACCATTATCTTCCCTTCCCCTTAGAAAAATGAGAACATCATTTGTGCATATGTACGAACTAACATATTACCAATGAAATGTTTTTCATTTCTCATAACCACTTTACATGGCCTGTTATTAATGTATATTTAATTAATAAATAGGATATTTATAAAAAAAATTATTCTAAAAAGATAAAAAAAATCTACCTATCTCCTGTTATATTAAAAAAGAAAACGTTATCCATGTGTTCAAGCAAACAACCGCCTCCATGGAAAATCAGATTACTTTTTTATCTACCACCCTACTTGGATGATTTCAGAAATATATATAATGATTTAAAATTATTTTAATTAGATTATTATGATTTTTAATGTTTCTATTAATATTTAACATGTTATTTACACACCAAATTTTGTTTGTAAAATTTTACCGAATCAACCTCGTCATTAATTTGGTTTTCAAAAATCATGAATAAAATTATCATGGAATAAAAGTATAAAAGTATAAATAATTATAAATAAAATATTATATTAACTTGGATAATATTTTATTTATGAACTTTGTATCAATGAATAGGGATCAATATCGACATTTTAAATCCTACACAAAACAATCAAAATTGAAAACTTCCAATGATAAAAATGAGTTATAAGAAAGAAAGAAATGTATAATAAATTATTATGAATAAATAATATAAATGGATATAGATATGAATAAGGTTATGAACTAGGTAATTAAGATGGTTATGATTATGATATAAAAGTTTAAACCATATTCATGAAATTCAAATGTAAGATGTTTTTCTTAACTCAACGTCTTTTTGTTAGTCATAATTATTCCTCTATAACTATAGTTCAACAAGATTTTTTTCTATTCAATGATGATATTATAGTGAGTTTATTCATTTTTTTTATTTTTAATTACAATTATTTTTATTTCTTTATAAAAAAAATTTATCTTGCCATTAATTCTAATCCTCTCAAAATAATCTCACTTTCTTCCATGCCTATATTCACTCTTCCAACCATTGTTCTCCTTTATTATTTTGAAACCCAATTATTTTTTACTTTTAGTGATCTTGAAATTTAACTTCAAATATTTTAAAATTAATGATTAATTTCTCTTTTAATAATGTCGGATTCAATAAAATAATATTTAAAATGATTGAAAATGTTTTCTTTTCCCAATCATATAATATATCCTCCACTCCACATTTTATTGGGAAAACCATTATGCATTTTTCAAGGATGGTTTATAAATATTTATTGATAAATAAGGATTGAAAATATTTATGAAGACTTCTAAAAATTGACATTTTTTAATGTGGCTCATAACCTCTTGCTTTTACAATAATGTTCAAAAAAAATTTGAAAAGATTGTTTTTTTCGTTTCACTTCTATTTTCCTTTTCATCATCAAAGGACTTGACTTTATACAAAATTAATTTACATTAATCCAAATCTACATTTTTTTATGTCTTCCTCTTTTGGTAGATTGAAATTTTCATTATCAACTAACACTACCATAGATTCATCTTTATCCTGCATCAACATTTATCAGTTCCCAAAAAATCACTGATAAAGTGGTACTTTTATCAGTGATAAAAACCACTACTAACAGGAGCTCTTATCATTGCTAAAAATAGTGCTGATAAAAGTACTCTTTTATGAGTTCTTTTTTACCACTGATAATAGGTTATTTTAACTATTCCTTTTCAAGCACTGATAAAATTATGCCTTTTATTAGAATTAGAACGATTGTTTTTAATTCTAATAAAAGGTATATTTCATTAAAATAAGTTACATATCATTCAAAATCATATATTAATATAAAAAAATATTTATACTGATATAAGTAAAAAATATTTTAAAAAATATTATTTATATAATATGAAATATGTGATCACACTAAATATATATAATATTTAGTGGATGGTTGGTAAAAGAGTAAAAAAATTATATTAACTAAAAATTTTCAAATCATTTTTGATTAATAGTCATTTAATAATAATTAAAAGATACAAAAAAATAATAAATTAATGAACGATCTAAAATAAGTGAAAAAATAAACATGAAATTAAAATGACCAAAAAAATTTATTCGGTTGTCCATTACATCTCTACCATATATCAAATCAAATACTGAGAAATGATCTATGCTGTAGTGACCTAGAGAAACCACATACATTGGTTTTTGGGATCAAAAAAGGCTTGTAATGCCTCTAAAATTAACTTTTTTAAGGTACCCCAATTTTTTAACATTTGAAGGAATTTCATCCTCAATTAAGGGAGTCTTTAGATATTTTCCAATGTATAATCAATTTATTCTCATGGATTAAACTCATATAGACATTATGACTTTCAAATTTTATCATTTTTTATATTTTACTATTATTTTTAATTAAATATTTAAATATATATATACATATTTTGATATATTCACACATAAAAAATCAATTTTATAAATAAATGTGTAAAAGTATTTCAATATAAAATATCTTTATTTGAATACAAAACTTATATAAATAAAATAATATCCACATTATTTAATCGAAAAATGTATGAATGTTTATATACCTATAAAATTAATGTATCTAAAATGCTTATATATATATATAAATATATTTGTGCATGTGTATTGAAAAATAGATATAGATTTATCTATATATTCTAATATATGTATATTAATATTAATATTTAATATAAATATATATAAATAACTATATATATGTATAATTATATTTATAGACAAACACATATTGTTAAATATATATATATGTATTTATAAACAGACACACACAAACACAAAACATATTTTTTATATATATTAAAATATATATATATATATAATGTAAGGAAATACATATAAGTTAATATATATCATAAAATAGATAAAAAACATAATAGTTTCATGCTAAAGGTGTTGATCTGTGAGGGGGAGGTCTCTGGTTTGAAATACAGTGAAGGCATGGGCATATGGGTATGTGAAGAGGTGGCATGACATTGTTAAAAGGGGGCTTCGAGCACTGATAAAGGGGTGGGAGAATAGTAAAGTGATATTAAAAGGGGTTTGAGTGCTGATAAAATGGGGTTTCCTCCATAATCCGAACTGAAAAAAAAAATCTTTTTCTTACTTTTATCATCACTGATAAAAGATAACATTTATCAGTTCTTTTTTATCTCTGATAAAAGGGGTCTTTTCCGTACATTTTTAGAACTAATAAAAGGGACCCCAAAATAGTGGTTAGATTATTAGCATTTTTCTAGTAATGATAAAATATATTTATATCACTGTTAAAAGGTGTTTTTATGGAAGTGTGATCCAGTTCTTGAATATATATTAGATGATCCATTTTCAATGATGTTATGACAAACATTTTTATTCCATGATTTTTCATGAAATTATCACTCATTGATATCTTATGGAAAACATATGGATGATGGGTGGGGTAAAATATATCCCTCTAATTCATTTGTTAAAATTTTATATCTCATCAGATATATCAACAAGAGTAAAGTTCTGTTTTCTCACAATCATGAGTGAAAGTGTGTTGATCATGATGGCAATGACTCATGAAATAAGTATTGGAAAACATGATAAATCTTGTTGAAAATAATGGGTGTGAATGAGTAACTATTGAATGTTATATTTCCCAATAATTATGTTTGTTACATAGTTCCTTATTATACTATGCTTCTGTGATTGGACACATATTAATGCCATATTTTTATGTTTATCCTCCTGGCCTAATATATATTATCTCACACTCTTTTGTCACAATTTCTATTTATTTATTTGATATTAAATGTTTATATATCATGAATTATGTTAAACGCTAATTTTTACTTGCTATTTTTATTAATTTATTTATGTCATACTCTGGTTTTCTCAACCGATTATGATTTAACCCTTGATGGGATATTTATTATTTTTCCCTTACTAGTAATTTGAGCTCACCCTATTCTTTAGTTTCCACTCCTCGGGTTATGTAGATTAGTATAACATATAAGAAGTAAAAATTGGATACTAGTGAGGAATAATTATAGTGAAATGTTCAGAGGTGTTACAGAATTAGTTTCTAATGTAGAGAGTCCTCAAATAAACTAATCATTTCGGCTCTAGGTTTTGGAGATTATTTGTGGCATGTAATGTTTAACTTATGTAAATGATGTAAATTAAATATATATTAAGATAGGGTCACCATATTTGATATCAGAGTAAAGTGAAGATATATTTTGGGATTATTTTTGTTATTTTTTGGGATTAGAATGAGAGAAAATTAGTAAAAATCATGAGGATAATTATTTGTGTAGGATAACTTCTTGAAATTTTCCTAAAGTATAGATTTGGTGATTTCCCTATAAATGAAATCCATGTATAGAAACTATTAGTGTATGTATGATATAAAATAAATGTTCCTAGGGGTATTAACCCTGAAATGATTTTATTAGTGGTTAACTCAATCATCCCTCATTGAACAACCAAGAGGCTTAATTACACACTTGGTTTGACACTCCTAGGAGATATTCTTTGGTTAATTTGCATTATATTTATAATCCATTAGGATAGATTTATTTCTCAAATACCATGGGGTTTTTATGATAAGATTTATGATATAACTTAGCATAATGAAACCTTGTTTGAGACAAGAGTGATTTAGGACTAAAATAACAATATACTAATATGGTTATGACAAAGTGTAACACATTTTTAGCTTTAATTATTTCTTATAACAATTATCTTATGATTTTAATTATTCACAACTCATGTTACCCCCTTTTGGTTTTAGTAATGGTTGAATCCCATAGGAATTAAGTTAGTGAAGGGTTTAATGAACAATGTGGAGATTGTCATAATTATTAACAAATTCAAATAAGAGTTAGAGTGAGAAATATTAGGATTATAACACACTATCTATCATAAATTATGATTAAAACATGGATATAGTTGGATCCCCAAATTCACTAAAATGATAAGAAATGAGTCTTATAGATGTTTGGATTATAAATATGGTGAGGTAAATAATTTTCCATTTCCTACATTTCTAGAATTTCGTAATAATAACCCAAGTAAATGTATTTAAGGAATGAATAAAAATAAATTTTGGAAGGATTATCCATCAGTATTAGGATTTTCGAAGAGAGATAAAGAGGTCATTAAATACAAGGGAAGGTTTAAAATTTTCAATTAATACACAATTTATGTTTCAATGTTTCAATTGTTAGTATTTTTTATTATTTTTCAAATTGATTCCCTAACCCTAGAATATCGAGGAGGATATGAAATAGCAACCTCATACACCAAGAAAACAACAAAAATATAAGTGATGATTTTCACTGAAATGGATCATGATAATTTAGGTACACTTATTTTCTACTCCAGATTTGTGCATATTATGTTGGATTTTGATTTATAGCGCACTAGTATATCATGTGTGTTTTATAAGATCATTAAATCACCAACCATATGATTTTATTATTAAAGAAAACTTCTAGTTTAATTATTAATATACATTAAGATTAATTTTATGGGTACACACCTTGTGAAAATCTCTTCTTCATTTAGAAGAATTTAATGTGAATTTGGAATGGATTGGTCCCCTATAATTTGATGAAAAATTATTGATTTGAATAATGAAATAAAATTTCATATCAACATATGAGTATATAAATGAAATAAAATTATAAAATCCATTTAAAATAAAATTATATAATATAGATCTTGTTACCAAATGATGATAAAATACAAGCTCAAATGTTTCAAGAAAAAACTCAATATTAGGGGTAAGACTATTATGGGGAAAAAGATATCATTCCTATGTTTGAAATCTTAATATCTCTGTATAAATAATATATATATTTTATCTATATTTTGGATACCCATAGATATTTTCATTTGTATGTGTAAATTATAATAATGAGGAAAAAATTTATTTAAGTGGAGAGAATATAACAGCCTATTATTTTAGTATTAATTTACCTTTAAAATAAATATTATGAGTAATATATTACTTCCCATTAAACCCAAAACTATAAAAAATTGATACTTTAAGAATAAAATTATTAAATTATATCATTTTAATATATTTGATAAATTTATATGTATAAATACAAATGACCAAATTATGAAATTTATATAGAAAAATAGATGAAATTACATTGATTAGTAGAAGACTTCTTTATGAGGCCCATCTGTCTGAGCCTGGAAATGCGGTATATTTACTAGGGTTTTACCAATATCAATCCTAATATTAATTCCAACAATTACACTATAAGAAAAGTTTAATGCAATATAATTTTATGCTTTTGGAAATTTCCAAGAGACCCATGCTAGTTATACTGCAACCTATGACTTCCACTAGAACATAACTTATGTTTAGATATTGCACAGCGTTCATGAAGGGTTATATAAATATAAATTAAGATGATATATACATACAATTATCGATGTAATAAATTATCTATATAACATGTATATCTTAAAAAATTTAATTAAGGTAACAACAAAACTAATAAAAAAATTATTCTTAAAATGTATTTTTTTATAAAATTGATATGTATACGGTATATTTTTTTATAAAAAATATAATATATATAAATTATAATTTTATTATTAATTATATATTAACACAAATCTAATTAGTAATTGATTGGAAATAATAAAAATAAAAATTAATATTATAAAAATTTATTTTCCCATGAAAATAGTTTTCATTATATTTTATGATTTTATTTAAAAATTAAATTATTAAGATTTTTAATTTTAATTATATCAAATTAACTTCATTTTCATATTTATAATATTATTATTATCTTTGGATTGGTTTTTAGGATTTTTATGAAATAGTTTATTTTTAGCTGATTAGTGAAAATGTGGTTTTCACAAATACCATAATGTTTACGACTTTTTATGAAGTAAGTATGTATGAATAAATTAAAAAAAATCAAAAAATTATTTAAAAATTAAACTTATTCATTAAAAATACTATGTTTAATTAATAAACCTCATATTTTTCATTTTGAAAACTTAAGTAATATTTTATCCTAATTATAAATTTTTTCATATTTCTCTTCTAATTAATTTTTCATAAGGTGGAATTGGGTTTTAGATTTATTTTAAAGCCAAAAAACTCTTATTTTTATAATAATAAAAAACTTAATTCCATTTAAATCAAAAAAAAATAATTTTATCCTCAACATTATTTAGATGCTTAAAATATACTTTTTCAAAAAGAAATTACTCATAATCAGTTTTGATATTAAAATTAATTTTTCTCACCCATAGACATTTTATTGGATAAAATGCTTTCAATATTTGATATCATAATTTCTGAATTATTTAATATTTTAATTTTCATTTTAGTTATTAAAATTAGTTACTGAGGTTAAAAATGTAGTTACCGCATTAAAAGTGGATTATGGTAAGAATAGTTTAACCAATATTAAAGGAGCTATGAAATTTAAAAAAAATAATCAAATTGATATTTTGAGGTGTTTATCAGACAAAAAATATCTCATATCCATTATTTAACACTTTTTAATTCACATTACATGTGATTCATGTTCTCCATTTATATTAAGAAGTGACATTTCCAAAAACAATCTTTCCCTTTGCTTATAAAA
Organism: Viscum album; assembly: GCA_963277665.1. NCBI lineage: Eukaryota > Viridiplantae > Streptophyta > Magnoliopsida > Santalales > Viscaceae > Viscum > Viscum album. The sequence goes on from OY728127.1 coordinate 1,334,656,194, forward strand.
TAGACATTCCACCACCCCTTCAATAGAACTCTAAAAAAAGAATTAATCTAAAAAATATAGCATTTTAAATTTACCAATATTTATATATATATTTTGAAAACACATTGATTAAAATAAACTCATTAAACCCCTCATTTCCAAGAGGTACTCTAAGAGAAGTTTGAAACTTTTGATGTGGGTACTAATCACATCTTTTCCCTTTTTATTCCCTATATTCCTCCTAAAAATATATTTTTACATTAAAAATTTAATGATATCAGTATTATTAATACAATTAAATATTATTATGTTAATTTTATACCCATTATATATATTTATCCTTCTTGAGAAAAATGAGAACATCATTCATGCCTAAGTATGAAATACAACCTCCACAAAGAAATATGTTTATTTTTCCACAAATTACCTATATGAATGGTAATAAAATGTAATTTAAAGGATAAATAGTATATTTATAATAGGTTTACCATTTTTTAAGTATAATACAATTTCGACCATTCTCATGTTCTATATAAATAGAAAATGGTTTTCCAGTGTATGTGAAAACTATTACCTCCATGGAATGACGTATTTATTTTTTAATAACAAATCTAACTGTATGATTATATAAATTTATATAATGAATTAAAAAATAATTTAATTTCATTTTTTATTTTATTTATGGTTTTTATTAATATTTAAATTTTTATTTACTTGCCAACTTTTATTCATCATAAATTACAAAAAACAAGCTTGTCACTTATTCCATGTTCACAAATCAGGACAAAAATTATCATGGAATAAAATTATATATTTATAAATCAATATAAAATATATATTCTAGAATATTATATGATATATTAATGGTGAAAATTCTATAAATTAATGGGAATCAGTATTAAAACATTAAATCATGTTAAAAAAATCGATAACATCTGATGGTGAAAATAAATTGTAACTAAAAATAAATTATTGTAATTAAATAATAGAAATGGTAATATATATAAATAAGGTTCTTAAAGAGGTTATTATTTTGGGTATATTCATGATATAGGATGTTAATGTTATTTCACAGAAGTTAACACTAAACATAAGAAGTTTTTATTCACTCAGATTATTTTTTTGACTCATAATTATTCTTCTATGACTATGGATTTACATGATGGTTTCTATTCTATTATGATAACAAAATTACTTTATTCATTATTTTCTATGTAATTACAATTATGAATTTATTTATTCTAAAAATTTTATTATGTTAAAAATAATTCTCATCCTCTATAAATAAGATCTTTTCTTCCATGTCGTTACTCACACTTACCACTAATATAATCCTTTATTATTGTGAAATTAAAATATTTTTTATTTATAGGGATATTGAAATTGATATTTAACAATTTTTAAAGTAATTATTTATTACTCTTTTTTCAATGTGGGTTTTAACAATGTTTCTTTTTAAATGATAGAAAAGGTTTTCTTTTCTCAATTAAACATTTTATCTATTTAACATCCCAAGTAAGTAATGAATAATAGATATTTTTATCTATGCCTATTAATGGATTAGATAATGTTTTAGTGGCTTAAAATGAAAATAAATCCAATCTAAAGCATGGAATACACTAATATTTTTAAAAGATTGTTTTACTACCTTTTGATGGAAAACCATTTTTAAATCTATCTTTGGACACTTTTATAAGCTATGTTTGTCAAAATAAACTTATTCTTTATGATTGGGACATCAAAATTTACTTTTTGTGAATTTTTTGTATTTTTCTGACAATGTTCATTTTTTTAATGAATAGTGAAAAATACTGCATTTTACATCAAAACTGCTTTTTAATCTAATTTATTTATATGATTAGATTATTTTTTGAATTGGTTTTGAAGTGAAATTAGAATATATTTTTACCATTTAATCCAACGGTGGTCATTTGAATCAATTTCACATTGAAATTGGACTTGAACTGGTGTCAATCTTTTGATACATATTGTTTCATAAAAACACGCTATTTGTCATGACAGCGGGAATTAATTATTAAGTTAATTAATGTGACTTATATGTTTTGAATTTTTTAAAATAGACTTCATTTTTGAATTCAGAATATAAAATATAGCTTAGGGTGAAGTTTTGGTATTTTTGTGAAAAACTTCAATTTTTGATGAATAGTGAAATAACTAAGTGGTAGTTAAAGAAACTGATTTTTCGTTTAAATGAGACTTTGTCACTTCTGTGATTTGAATTTCAAAAATCTGACATAAATGGTTGTCATTAAGAAGTAAAATATGGTTCAATGAGATTATAATAATTTTTTGGTGAATAGTAACTTATTAAGTTTTTAATCGCGATTAGAGGTAATTAGTGTAGTTTAAGGTAAGAATAATGTTTTAATAAAATGAAATGACCTAGACACATGTCCTACCCTAATTTGATGTGTCATTTCCGACCAAGAAAAGCCATGGGTCAACTTGGGGACCCCATGGAGCCACTTTGGTTGGGAAATGACATAAATAACTTTTTATTTAATGTTAAAGTAAAAATGAAACAAACATGAGTTATTTTACGAAAACAATTTTTACTTGGGGTTATAAAGATCAGATTTTTGATTATAAATAGTAATTGGAAAGATAAAAAGATTTCCTATATCATAGTATTTTTCTTTATAATTTTTAGACATTAAATAAATTAAATTATTTATGACATCATGATGATGCAGCGATGACCTCATTATTTAACGATTTAAATAAAATGGAAAGATAATGTAATATCTAAGACGTACACATGTCAAAAACCTATTGGATGAGTGGATTTGGAACCCTTATCACCTTATCCTAGAATTATATCAATGTGGGACCTTTTTAATACGAAACTCATTTTAAAATAAAGTAACTTATCTTTACTTTCCAAGAGTGCCCCTCCTCTCCTATTATAAAAGGCCCCCACCTCTACCTCTTTTCCCACACTCCCAAAGCCTTTGGCTCGGCCAACCCCTGCCCATTTTGGCTCTCAACATCCCTCTCTTACTCCTTGAAGCCTCACTTTGGGTAGAAGTCTTCCCAAGGAAGCCTTTGATCTCAAACCAAAGGGAGTTACCCGATTTTAAGGTAAAGTCTTCACTTCAGTCCGTTTGTTTTATTTTGCTTCTCCAACCCCCTAAACCATTTTTATTCATTTATTTTGTAACAACTCCAGTATCTTAAATATACTAGGATGTTTTTATAACAAGTATTCGAGCTACACTTACACACACCTACATCTAATGGTTAACGAACATACTGTTTCCGTGGATGGAAAATTTATGCCTCCCGAAACGATGATTGTTCAACATTAATTTAACACCTTCAAAGGTGGCCATTAAGATGTCACTGTATTTATATATGATATATAATATGTTTATGTTTTCCTTAAGCTTCTGTATTTTTCTTTTTTGGTATACCTTAATGGTTTCCATTATGGGTAAACGCGATATCTTCATTTAACGAAGTGCGGACTACCGCCCCCTCAAAGTGAGTTGATTCGTTAAATACCATATGTGGGATGTATAAAGGACGGAACTATGACATTATATATGATATTATACTGGAATTATATTATAACTTTATATAATTATGATTCCATTCTATAAAATACGAAATAGAAATGAAAGTAGCGTTCATGCGTACGTACGGCTTACCGTCTCCATGAACGGTGCATTTCATTTATTACCTCTAAATGATTATGTAACATTATAAATGCATGCATGTACTGGATATATATGACATATATAATATCTACATCATGAATACCATTCTGGATATAATTGATACATGAACAACTTGTAATTATAAAGGGATTATTTTTGACTCAAGTACCAATGATCGTTAAAACGGACGTTATTAACTTAAATAATTACATAGTGTTCATGACATGGAAATAAGTGATATAAAAGGAATAATGAACTTGAAAAAGGTTCCTAAACAAGTAGAAATTAACTCAAGTTTATTATTCAGGAGATTAAAGAACGAACGAGTCAAGTCGGACCCAAGGTATGGGACTTCGTCTCAATCTCCTTTCATTGAGGCATATTTTATTTTATACACAACTTTCTTTTATACGGTGTATAAACCCCTTTGACTTTTACCTTTATTTAAAAGGAATATTTTTTATACGAAGCGTTTACTAAACGAAAAAAGGGAATGTTTTTGTCGTACGTATGCGGCGACAACGACTTATCCACCGTCGTGACCGTTATTTGAGTTTCGGCTTCCTCTAGAAGTCATACCTTCTTTTTAAAAGAAAAATAAATACCATGTTTTACTTTTCTTTTATTTTGGTATTGAAAATGGTTTTCATAATGTTTTTATATCAATGTGTTGTGTTGATATCTTGTTATTGAAAGGTGGAAATGTTATTTTTCCTTTATGCATGTTTTATGTGATACGATTATGTTGAGGTTCTTTGGCATTATTATGAAGACGGTGGTTCCGTGATAAACTAAGGGCGGGTGAGCCCGATATAGCTCTCCAATGCATTGGGTAACGTGAAGGAGTGTAACGTTAAGGTTTCTCCAAAGAGATTTAGGGAATATACTGTGATGGGTATTCCATATGTAACCAAGAGGGTTACTCCCTACGTAAGAATGTTATGAATGCCTCAAGTTACCTTTATGTCTTATGATTTCTTTGATTTATTCATGATTTGATGAGGTATGTTAAAGTGCTTATGTTTTATGGGTAAAGTATGATTTCATTATTATGTATATATGTATCCATGTTTCCTTTCCATATTTTTATATCCCTTACTGAGCTTTTTATGCTCATCCCAAGTTTTTTTGAAATGTTTTTCACAGGTCAAGGGAAAAGTATATGATATGATGATAGTGTCAAGGAAGTGTCAAGAAAGAATCCTTGTTTTATTTTAAATATATGTCCATTGATGGGAATGAAGGATGAATTTTTAATTTCAAGTAGGATATCATGTTTTCTTGAAATTATCTCCATGGAAGGGTGTTATAAGATTTGGTATGAAGGGTAAATTGAGTCTCAGGTACATCAGAAATTTCAAAATTATAGAACGAATTGGAGTTGAAGCTTACTATTTGGAAATGCCTCCAGGTCTCTCCAAATTTCATGATGTGTTCCACGTATCATTGCTGAGAAAAAACATGCCTTACCCAATGCATTTACTCACATGTGAAGAAATAGAACTGGAACCCGATCTGTCTTATTGTGAAGAGCCTATCAAGATTCTTGATACCAGAGTACAAGTTCTGATAAACTAGACAACTCATCTGGTAAAATTTCTATGTAGAAACCATAATATAGCATAAAATTATTTATTTATAACTATTCATGTCTATTATATATAATTCATTTTCTGTGAATGGATCTCAACCACAAAATAATCTATCAGCTTTTCATTCATGATCGATAAAGAAATCAGAATAATACCTTGAAACTATGGTGAAAGTTTCCTCATATGTACTAATGGGTTCATCATCGTTCTTATTTTGTTCTATGAATTACATTTCCATTTTCATGTCAATATTTTAATAAAAATAATTATTGAAAAATCCCTTCTTAAATTCTCCCAATGTCTTGGAATAAATTTCCACCTCTTTCCTTGTATTCATGATAAGAGTCCACCATTGATCAGATTCTCCTCACAAACAAAACATGGAAAAAAATAACCTTATAAAGTTATAAAAATTAGATAAAAAGACTATATTTTATATTTAATTGACCTATTCATCAATAACAATTGAATTAGAGTAGCCTCTAATGGAAGGATGATGTTTCAATAGAAAATACTCAATAATGAGTAATTACTTCTTTTTTTGTTTGGAAGTGTAGTATTATTCATGTTACTATTAAAATTTTGAAATAATTGGTTGATATTAGCCAGAATATTTCACATCCAAAGTCAATTTTAATTTTTTTTCTCAATATAATGGTCATTTCATTTCCCACCACATTCATTGCTGACACAGTTCTTCTTTGGTCCATTCAATAACTAAACCAAAAAGCACTATGTGAGAAACATTAATCATATTGGGTAATCATGTAATCATGAAAAATCATTAATAATATGTATAAATTAGGAAACATTATTTTCAATCTATGAAACCTTAGGTTTAGCATATGTCATTCTTGGTCACTGTCTATTTATATCCTTCATAATAGTTTATAAACAAAAATTATAATTAACCCATTTGTATCCCCTATGTGTGTCTCAATTGGTGTGTAGTCTTAGACCCACTCATCATGAACCTGTGGTGGATAAGTTAATGCCCAATATCCCCCTATTAGAGTTGTTACACATGGGTTCATCTGTGCTATATCCACATCCACATGCCAATATCTAGATAAGGATTCATTTTCGAGAAACCCCACACAAACATTACATTAAAAAAGTTTTATAATTTTATCATATACTTATAATAATCCCCAAGGATTATAATAATGTTATCTGATACTAATATCAAAAATTAAATAAACTCAACTCTAACACTAACTGAGAACACATAAGCATTTCATACATATATATTACATTACATCATATGAATATTCAATACATACCATAACAATGCACAACTTAAAATCATAAAGGTTTTATGAGTTTTCTGGATAGATAAATAATATTATTATTTAATGAAAAATCATAAAAATTGCTACAATGTTCTTCTCAAATAGTACAATTCATATTCATTCTATACTTAAAACCATTCTTCATAACATAGTGAATGAAGAAATAAGAACGAGTGAGCTCAGATACTTATAAAGGGTAAACATAAGATATATCAATTAATTATCATATGTGAGCCTAATATAAGAATAAGGGTATGAGAACATGACCAAAATTTAGGAAAATAATAACCAATCAGTCAAATATCATTAATCATAAGTCATGGAATAATTATTTTTTATAACAAAATACATAATTCATAAGTGTAGAGAATCACCAGTAATATATCATGAGGTATGAGAATATACCATACCATAATACATAAGCATGTTCCATATACATAAGAGTAAAAAATAATCTCCTTGGTCGAGGATAAATTCCAAGACTATCCCATTGGATTGGGTTCACATCCCATTCTATCATTTTCCTAGTTATGGGTCACTCTTAAGATTATCTTTCTATAACGAGTCTCTTATCGAATGAGGTTCAATCTCCATTCTAGTCTTTATTATCTCATAATATATCCATCATTACCCAATGCAATAGAGGTATATATAATTCCAGGACCACCTATTATATAATTAAAACTATAAATTTGTTTTCCAAAAGACTATAAAATATTTATCATATCATATCCCATGGAAAGAAAATGGGATTCATATCCATTATATAATTTCATCATGGAATTACCCTTATAAAACAAATGGGTTTCAAAAATGTTTAATCATAACATAATTACCTTATGGGAAAGAAATGGGATTCTTAGAATCTTACTTGAATAATCACCATGATAAGATATACAGATAAATAATGTGGATGGTGTCTTAAGATCATATCCCTAGTGAATAAATATTCCCTAAAAGATGTTAACATGGATGGAAAATGCCTTTAAAAATATCATTTGGATCTTTTCATTGTCACACGAGAAGAATATCATTTTATTTTGATACCTTTTTAACTATACATTAAAAAAATATTGTTAAAATACTTTTATTTGGAAATAAAAATGTAAACCTGTAAATTGAGCTTCAAATAATATAATGGTAATGATAGTCAGAAAATCGTTTTCAACTATTTTCATTAAAAGAGAATATGTTTTCACACATTTTCAAAAATTCTAAAATGACTTGTTCAGAAAAAATATATTTAAATTATTATTTTAAATCATTTATAAATAATGTAAAAGGAAATGTAAATTAATTTTTTTAAATAATAATTTCTTGATAAAAACTTCCATAAAAGGATTTTGAAGATAATGGACATGTACGAAAAATTTTGTTGGCCAAAAAACATATAATGTCAGTTTTTTTAAATATTTATCAATCATATTAAGTAAAAAAGAGCATAAAATTGTACTATTACACAAATTTACCAGAAATAAAAAATGGATAACAAAATATATGCATTTTAGAGTATAATATCCATAAAATATCCCTAAATAGAAATTTATCATGGATAATACAGAAAAAATGATATTGTAACATAAACCCTTAACTTATGTACAATCCTTCTTTGTATGCATTAAAACCACATAAATAATAAATATGGTTATATTATAAATATATTTTAGAACCATTTTAAATCATAACATACCATTTATCATTCCTTTATAATTTTATATTTTCCTTTTATTTACAATTTCTTCTTTAAAAACAGCATATTAGAGAAAAATTTTTTGGTTTACATGCTGGTTTTGGTTCCATGGTTGTGGTACGTGATCCTTATGCATGGTTTCAAAATATCAAAAATATTAATATTTTAATAAGTATCATATTTCTTATTAATATAAAATTTAACAAACACTCGTATAATGTGGTGATGAAAAATGATTTCCATCACTTCATGGAGACGGTAGTTTGTCCGTATGAAGTAATAATGTTTCCACTATTTAATTTTTAGAAAAAAATAATTGGTAAATAATATTTCAATTTTCAAATAAATTATTATTACATATATACTCATTAAGTATATACTCGTTAAAATCCATGAAAATAGGAAATGAAAAACGAATCACGTCACTCTGTTGAATGGATAGTCTACACAAACGCAGGAGTGATTCATCATTTTCATATATATGGGAAGATAAGAATTTAGATAATATATTATAATTAAATTTGAATAATTACTTAATAATTATCTTATATAAACATTAAATCCATCATAATAACCAAAAATGAAACATGGTGATGAAAAATGAATCATACCAGTACATAAAAGCGGTAGTCCACATAGACTCAAAAGAGAGACATTCATTTCCCATTTGATGGAAATGGGGTGGGAAAAGATTGTGAAATAATAATAATATAATCTCATTATATTGATGATACGGGGTTCATCATGTATTAATAGATAAAATAGGTTTATAGAATGTGGAAGAATAAATAAAATTAAAAGATCTTAGTTAAGATTTATACCCCTTCTTTGGGAGACCTCCTTCGGGTTACACCGTAAGCCTTGAAATATTGGTATTAAGAGAAGAAAAGGGGATATAAAATGAAGTAAATGAATCTAGGAAGGTTTTGGTGTAGGTATTGGAAAATATATAGGGATAAATAGTCCTGGATAAGGGTGGGTATGTGGATCCCTTTTATAAGTGATGTAGAGGGGACACATGGAATTACTTAAAGATTTAAATAATGTGATGACCACTTCTCATGGAATTGAAACAAAATTCACAAAAAGTATTAGTTAAGGTAATATAGGTTATAACTATATTAAAAAAACATTAAACCTATTTATATGGAAATATTACTCTTATCTCCTAGCTTAATCCCCCCCCCCCTCAGTAAACCCTTTTAACCCTAATTGTGGCAACATATTTTTACTGATTTGAATATTCATTATGATAAAAAATAAAGAGGGGTCCTTAAAAATATTTAAATGGGTATTTCAAATGTGTAATAATATTTATCATATTATATTTATATAAGTGTCAAAAATCAATTTAAAATAAGTGTTAGAAACACACAAAAAAACCATTTTTAGCAAAAAAACATTTTAAGAATAAAACTATGTTTACATTCATTCCATTCCAGTTAAAATGTATAAGATGGATGTGGAAATAAATTATTGAATATATAATCATAGCATTTAATTAAAATCATTTATCAAGAGATATTGTTTTAAATAATTAAGATAAAAACATATTGTTCACAAAAAAGTAGTTTTATAGAAAAACAACTATTTTTAGCTTCAAATGGTTTTATTTTAATATCTCAAAAAATGAAAACAAGTGAATTAAATTTATACAGGTTTAAATAATATTTCATCATATTATAGGTAACACTATTAATACCCTCAAATATGATGGGAGGCTATAACAAATAACTTATAATGTCTAGAGTGACATGATAAATCTATCTTCCGGATATCCTCATTTCAGGCTTGAAGCTGTTGATAGCTAGACCCAATATCAATATTCAAAACACACTTCACTAACTTCAAATATTTGAATAGTTCATTGATACTAGGTAGGGGATCTATTATTTTTACTATCATTTGTTTTAAGTGGTGATAGTCAACATAAAAACTTAAGATCTTGTTCACCTTCATGGCGAACAATAATAGTTTTTCTAAAAGAGACACATTGAGTTTGATGAAACCCTTATCTATAAGATATGACATTTGAAACCTCATATCCATGATATTTTTTGGGACTGTACGATATGTTTTTAAAGATGTATGATTAGTATAGGTGTGCAGATAAATTCAAAAATCAATCTTCTTGATGAGGGGGAAATCTTGGAACCTCCTTAGGGAAAACATTCATATACTCTATCACTACTATTGGAAGATGATCACTTAATGTAGTAGAAGAAAAATGGTAAATAAATTCCAATTAATAATGGATTGTATAAAAACTCCTCCACAAATACCCCACTCATCACATTATAAATAACCAAACAGAAAAATAGAATCCTCATCTATCCACCCAAAATCATATCACTCTCCAATGAAAATAGCCTATATAGGAAAAACAATTGATATTTGGTCCATAATATAGATGAAATTGTATGAATTAACTATACCCACTATTAGGTAACATAAAAACCTCTCGTTATTATATATAAACTCACATCACTAAAAGATTTGACTGAGAAAGGGGTCACCTTTAGTATATGCATTTACCCACATATTTTGGACTAGAGATTCCACTAGAATATCTAATTCACAAACTAAGGATGTAGAAAAAAAGGAATATATTTCATCAGTTCCCACTGGTATATGGTCCTATATAGACAATACATAGATCATATCATGGATCATGTCGATCACCTCCTAGAAATACCTCTCAATAGAATTCATCTAGCCACACCACTAACCATCATCCCATTAAAAAAATAAGTGTACCTCCTAGGGGTGGAGGTTGTGGGAATAGATCTTACAAACATCCTCATTTAAATCCTCACCCTAGTGTATCTGTAACTAATCTACCATAACTGCCCTACTAAGGTCTCCCCTGACCGCCATGGGGTTGTACTTGGTCATATTTCCACCTCTAACATGGGATCTTGTCTACTTCCTAACATCCATTAGGAACATGATAGGTTACACAATTATGGGTTGATGACCCCTTTCCTCATGGGAAAAACAACTCATATTTCTTGGCTGACAGGATCCCTCACACAAAGCCTAAGAATTTGACCCTCAGTTATGAGATTGTAAATGAGTATGCCTCCTATTTTAATAATATGATGTTTGACCATGGTCAGTAGTAGCTCATGACTCAGCCCCTAGATAACCACTACGCACACCAGCCCCATATTTCTCCTCAATCGAGAAGGTCTCCATCACTAAGTCTCACTCTAACACAATGATGTGAGAGGGGATTCATAGAGGAACAACACCAATTATGATATATCTATGGATTCCTCACTCAAACTACCATTCCCATAAAAAAACATTGGGTACCATTTTGAGGGGGTGACATGTGATATAAGAGAATCTCGATCCATACTTCACAATCATGAAACTTCCATGTAGTAACTTTAATATCTCATAAATTTGCACAGAACTCAGTGTCACCAGAAATTAATCCTCAAGAAAGAGATACATAAATTTAATCTTTGAAATCATTGGGGATGAAGACATATTTCACTCACATTTTTATAATTTTCAATTAGTTTTCATTATTTAGTTTAACAATTTATGTGTTTTTTATTATTATTCTAATTGTTTTGTAGTTTTGTATTATATTAGTAATTTTTTTATAATTTCATATTAATATTACTTATTTATTATTGTTATTAATGTATAATAATTATACATATAATTATCATATATTATATAACACTATATTTAATTATTAATATTAGTATAATTAATATTAGTTGTTATCAACAAATTTTATTAATGTTTATTAGTATTACTATTATTATTTTAATATTAATATGTGTATAATTATATAATTAACATTATGAAAAAAAATTCATTAGTGTATCTAATATGTATTTATTCATGTATGTATATTAAATTTTGTATACATAAATATATTAGTCGTTTATTATTATTATTATTATTATTATTATTATTATTACTACTACTATTATTATTATTATTACCATCATCATCATTAACAATTATATTGTCTTTAACTTTCATTTTGAATATTCTTTTATTCTTATACATGTAGACACACAACCAAGGAATTTACTATTGGGGTTTGGCAGGGGAGTTGTGTCAAACATTAAACCTTCCACCATGCATATTTAAAGAAGTCCAAGGGTGAATTCCACTACGATCAGTTTTGTTCTATAGAACTTCATTGTATTAGGGATCTAGGATAGATTCATGTGAGAAAGAGGGGAGGTGTTTGAGGGGTCTCACGTAAACCATTGTTTTGTGTGAAATAAATGTTTTCTTCATCCATCAATCACTCTTCATGGCCATTGAATCATAATAAGTGGTATCAGAGGAGGTTGTAGTGAAATGGAATCAAGTAGTGGAGATTTTCTAGTGATTAAAAAATTATTATTTCTTGAAATAATATTTGGAAGGAATATTATGAAATTTGATTTCTATGGAATTCAAATGGTGAAAAAGAAATAAAAAAAATGTCCAAACCATTATCTCGGGGCCTGTTAAATATTTACTCAATGCTTGGGTGTTATAGTACCCCCTTTATAGGGAATAAGGTATTGATCTAGATCACGAAACATTTCGGATGAGATTCCAGAAGCATATCTAGTTCACCATATCAGTTCCACATCATCGGCATGCCATTGGTTGATCTTGGACATTAACACTGATTTGATAATATCTTGATCTATCAATATATTTTTCAAAAATATAGGAGTTGAATCTATTATTTTTTATCATTATATACATGGAGTTATAATCTATTTTCCATATTCTACGCTAATTCTTATAGAATCGAAATTGAATGGTTGGATCAGTCACGGGAGGTTGTCAAGGGTCTAGAAACAAATGCTTAATCTATATAATAGGAAGGTAAACAAATAGTACTAGGTAATCATAAAAATTCTACCATTGTATAATGTAGGGACACATGTAGTATAATTGTGAAGGTTGCTACAATAAAATTTCCAAAGTATCAACCAATAAAGAAGAAGTGGAGACATGCATGTGATAGTATCTAGATAATTAATTATTTTCTCCAAACTGAAAGAAGAGAAATGATATCATATATCAATCTAGGACATGGAATGGGTTCCCAATACTACATCATCATACCATATCAGTTCATATTGTGATTATTTCATAACTTATCAAGCTGGTGAATTTGGTGCAGTCGAGATGGGGAATACCAGTTCAGAGGTGATTGTTGGCATGGGTGATATCCATGTAAATATGAATGTCGGATACAAAATCACCCTATTGGATGTTCAATAAGTTCTAATACATTGGCTCAACCTATTCTCTATAATATCCTTTAACTGAAAAGCCTATGATAAAATATTCAACAATGGAACATGGAAGATGTTGAAAGGATCCATCATCATCACCTAAAAAAACCTAAATGGTACATTATAAAAAACTCATGTGAACCTATCTGCGGTTATCCTCAACATGTTGGAAGGAGAGACTTTATCCAATATTTGGCATATGAGACTCGACCACATGAGTGAAAGGGAGTTATCTACCCTGGTAAAAAATAAGAACATTAGTATTGATAAGGATTCATCACATGATCCTTTAAAAAATTTCTAGTATAGGAAGGGTCATATAGTCTCATTCAATACTACATTATCAAGGAGATCACATTTGTCGAAACTGATTCACTTTGATATATGTGGACCCATTGAGTTGGATTCACTAGGAGGTAAAAAATATTCCATATCCTTTATTTATAACTCTTTTTTATGGATGTTGGTGTTATTCTTGCAAACAAAGGACCCAGTATTGGACTACATGAAGATGTTCCATTCCATGGTGGATTTTGAAACTAGAAGGAATATAAAGTATCTTCATTCAGATAATTGAGGAGAGTACACATCTAATAAATTGTATGCATGTTGTAGGCGTCCCGGAATCCAACCAGAGAGGACAATCCCACACACCCCCTAACATAACAGAGCTTTGGAAGGATATGAAGAACCATCTTGGATATGGTTTGAAGCATGATGATTTTAGTTAACCATCCTAATCCATTCTGGGGAGAAGTTACTTAGGTTGTGTGCTAGCTCATCAAAACATCACCCTAAGTCCTGTGGAATTTTCAGATTCTAAAAAAGATATGGTCGGGTAAACGTACCTATTACTCTCATTTATGTGTATTTGGATGTTTTTAATTTTCACATGTATCCAAGGATCTCAAGAACAAGCTATAAGAGTGAAATAATCCATTAATCATCACTGGTTTTGGGGATTAGCAGTTCAGATACAAGCTTTGGTACCTGATGTATAAGATGGTGATCAGAAGCATAGATGTCTTTCTCATCAATAATTAGATGATTAAGGACATTCAAAATTCTAGAATATCCTGAAAGGAATGTTTCATTTAATCAATTCATGATACAATTATTTAACCATCACCACTTGTCAATGAATAGAAGTAGGTTCTAGGAGACTCATCAGTTGTGGACTAAGAGGTAGTAAAGGAAGATATTGAGTAGGGGAGACTCAATCCTCTCCAAAAGAAGTTAAAAATCCATCACATGATATAGGTGTTGTTATTCCTCTAAAACATAACATTTTATAGGTTCAAAGATATTCAAAAGGATGGATTCCTTAAAAAATCATATTTGATGTACTAGTTGTTGACTATTGTGGGGGATCTAGAAGTATACTAGGAAGTAGTGACTCATTCAGAAAAACTTATGTAGTTTCATGTAATGGAGAATGAGACAGAGTCTTTGATAAATAAGAAAACATATAATTTTTAGGATCTACCCAAATGTAATAAGGCACTATCAAACATTGGGTGTTCAAGATAAATAAGGATTGTAAAAAATTGATGTCAAGAAAAAGGCTCACTTATTTGTCAAGGGATCCTTCAATATAAAGGAGTTGACTTTAATGATATTTCTTCAAACATGGTAAATATTGCTTCAATATGAGTAATTTTTGAATTGTTGGATATCTTAGACTTGGAGCTCGAAAATATGGATGCGAAGATAGATTTTCTTCATAGTTACCTCATTGGGAAGATCTTTATAAAGAATCCAGAACGTTTTTATGGTTCTGTACAACAAAACCTCATCTTTAATTTGATGAAGATCTTGTATAGATTGAAAAAATCTCTTAGATAGTAGTACAAAAAGTTTTTGGAATAGTTTGATTACTTTTAGAGGGAATATTAGTAATAGTGTGATTACTTCTAGATATTTCAGGATGGTAACTTTATTTCTCTTCTACTTTATGTTTGTGGAATGTTGATCATTTGTAAGGATCTAGTGAAGATCATAATGTTAAAGACAGAGTTATTGTAGTATTTTGATATGAATCATTTGGGAGTTTCTCAATAGATTTTAGGGATGCAGATCATTCATCAATGAAAGATATGGTTGTTATTGCTAAATCTATAGAAGTACGTTGAATCTATTTTGAAAAATATCAGCATGGACAAAGAAAAAAGAGTGACCTTTCCTCTTCTTGGAAATTTTATTTTTAGTAGGTTTTTATGTCTATATTCCAAACAATAATTCATGGTTATGGAGATGATACCATACTACTCATCAGTTGGAATATTGATGTTCTCTATGGTGAGTACGAGACCAAACATTTCCCATGAAGTGGCGATCATGAGATGATTTCACTCCAACCCTAGTAATCGACACTAGGATATAGTCAAATGTATTCTGATGTATCATAAAGGTGCTTCAAGGATATTTTTATGATATGGGGGAGCTAACCCACTCTTGGAGGGATATAATAATATAGATATTGTCATATATCCTCATATTTAGACATCAACATCATAATACATATAATGTTTTGAATGAGTAGTTGTATCATTGTAGTCAAGGTTGTAAAAGTGTGTTTCTTCATCAATAAAGGAAGAAGTGTACATTGTTGAATTAGAATCTAGAAAAGATATTTTTTGGATAAATAATTTTCTCTAGAATATCAGATTAATCCTGAAAGAGTGTTTGGTTTATTATAATAGTCAAGTATCATTATAATTGGGAAATAACTCAATGTACCATTCCTAGATGAGAAACATCGTAATTATCTTTCATTGGATTTGTTAATTGATGGATCAACAATAGATATGACATGTGAAGATCCACATGAAGGAGAACCCAGTCGATATGTTTACAATAGTTTTTCATTTAGAGAAGGTGGAACATTTAAAATTTGATAATGGATTACAATTGGAGTGGGATAATTGATGGATTTTTTTAGTTATCTATGTTGGTGGTCGGTGCACCAATTCCAACCCACATGGTAGGTGGGTATTGGTGGGGGTTGGTGTGGTAGTTGTGTCAAACGTGACACCTCCCACCATGCCAATTTTTGGAGGTCCAAGGAGTCATTCTAATATAATCATTTTTGAGATAGATATCTCTATTGTATTATAGATCTTGGAGAAATCCATGTGAGATAAAAGTTAGGATTGGGTGGGGTCTCTAGTAAACCTTTGTTCTTTCTGGAATAAAAATTGTTTCTTCCAACTGTGTCGATTCCTAATTAGAGAATTAAAACATTTCCTTCTTCATAGCTAGAATTGTTCTAATTTAAAGGAGCGGCACATTCATATGCATCCCCTTCATCAAAAATCTTCTTCATCTACAGGGGAGATATATTCTTTCACCGAAGTAAACCATCTACAAAACCGGGCCAAAATCACACCTCTCCATATTATTCGGAGCTAGCTATATGAAAAACACTATTCTAACCTCCAAAAAATATGCATGAGACCCCCCTAAAATCCTACCAATCCTACCTGTAAATCCACATTTATAGAAATCCCTACATTAAACCTTCTCTTTTCATCAATTCATCCACCTGAAGATGCAAGTACCTATAAGGCCCCAGCCTTAAAAATTACTTAATCATCAATTATTTCAAGAATACACGTTGAGGATCTTTTCAGGTTTAGATTTTTAGAGAATTAGATCATAAATCATACATTATATTCCACATTTAAAAAAATTGGTTACATAAAACATAGTACTCATTTTTCCCATTAACGGAAACATATTTAAAATAAAACGTGGATTCTTTCTTGACACTTCCTTGACACTATCATCACATCATGTACCTTTCCCTTGACTAGTGAAAAACATTTCAAAAACTTGGTATGAGCATAAAAAGTTCAGTAATGGATATTAAAGTATGAAATGAAAACATTAGTCCATGTATGAAATCATAACTTACTCATAAAACATAATCATTTTAACATACCTCAGCAAATCGTGAATAAATCATAGAAATCATAAGGCATAAAGGTAACTTGGGGAATTCATAACATTTTTACATAGGCAGTAACCCTCATGGTTACATTTGGAATACCCATCACAGTATATTCCCTTAATCTCTTCGGAGAAACATTAACGTTTAACCCCTTCGCGTTATCCAATGCATTGGAGAGCTATATCAGGCTCACCCGCCCTTAGTTTATCACGAAACCACCCGATTTCATAAACAATTCCCAAGAACCATAACATAATCATAACACATAACATAAGCATAAAGAAAAGATAACATTTCCACATTTAAATTAAAACATTTCATTTCAAGTTATTTACATAATCAATGCTTTATCAAACCATTTTCAAAACCATTTAAATCATTTAATAAATAAATTTTTGAATCAAAGTGTCACATACCGATTTGAATATTTTAAAGGAATTAACATTTTAAAACATTATTGTCTATATAAATAAATCCCAAAACCATTTTTAAAACATGGACATTAATGGGAATTATTTGATAAATAAATCTTTAAAATAATTAAAATGATATTTTAGTTAAAGAGTTTTTAACAACATGAGAGACACTTGAATACAAATTATTGAGGAATAACATTTAATCAAAACATTATAATATCAGGAGAATAAATATATTCATGATATAATATTCCAAAGGATAGTATATACATCATATAATAGTGAATTGGTGCATAACAACAATGAAGTCTCAATGGAATGTAAATTAAGAAGAAAATCACATATAAAGATGGTATCCTTTGATTAAGGATAAATCAATTAAATAATTATGTGTGACAAATAATAATACACCCAATATAAGTGGATATTAAGTGTAAAAAAATCAGAGGTCGTTCACACATATTCATAGGATGACATATTCAAGAAGTACAAGTTTAACCCAAAGAATTGAAATTGGGTTAAGAAGTTCCCTTACAGAAATTCGACAGCCTAACAACGTCACTTTAAAATTTGGAAATTATTTGGTGAGAAAAAAAGGGTATCTCATCACTTGGAAATAAATTTTTCATCAATAAAGATATATAAGAAAATATCCCAACATAATAACATGTAAATTAAAAGACATAAAAAAGAAGTCTTTTAAAAAGAGGAGGGTGAAAGGTTCCCATACCGATTTGGGTAACTTCTGAAACGTACACCACATGAAAGAAGGACTATAAAACATTGATGTAAATACCCATAACTGAAATTATATTACTAAAAGAGTAGAATAATTGGAAGTACATACACCACTCAAATGAAATAGTGGAAAATGTAGCATAAATCTCACAGGAATAAAAGTGAGATGAAAAATCCCTATGAAAACTCGACAGCCTAACAACGCCACTTAAAACATCCCAAAAAAATGGATCGATGAGATAAAATATGGTCTCTCATAATATTAACATAAAAAATTATAGTAATAGGAATATATAATAACATCCCCCAACATAAGAAAGATTATCTTAAAAGAAGTGACATAAAAGAGAGTGCTTAAAAAGAAAGAGAGAGGTCAGATCCCTTACCTCAAGTCCGACTTATCTTGTTCGTTTATTTATATTCCTGAATAATAAACTTTTGTCAATTTATAATTTCTTAAAGACCTAATTTAAATTTTATTATTCAATTCATATCACATATTATAATTTTATAATAATTAGTTAATTATGTGAGTTCATTTGAGATGTTTTTGTCGATGTTTGGTACATGAGTAAAAAATGATCTTGTTTGAAAAGAATTGTCCATGTAGTTATAAGTACATCACCTCCATAATATTATTAATGATTTAAATATAATATATATCCAGTAAATATTAATTTTATACTATTCCATAACATTTGGAGATAAAAATAAATGAAATGCACCGTTCTTGGAGACGGTAGTCCGTACGTACGCATGAACGCTACATTCATTTCTTTGTCATATTAATGGAATTAAAAATAATAGAGAGAGATATATATATATATATTATAATTCCAGTATAATATATATGTTATATAGGTCTCAAAATTTCATTAATTTCATTCTTTATACATTCCATGTATTGCATGAATGAGTCACATCACTTGAGGGGGTGGTAGTCCACACTTCCTCATATGAAATCATCGCATTTGCACGACATGAAAAGAATAAAGATATGTTTTAAATATAAAATACAGAAGAATATGTGAAACATAAATATCATATATAAAATATCTAAAATATAGTGAAATCATAATTTCCACCTTTAAAGGTGTTAAAAGTATATTGAACAATCATCGTTTCGTGAGGTAGTAATTCGTCATCCACAGAAACAGTATGTACTTTAACCATTAGACAGATGTCTGTGTAAGTGTTGCTCGAATAAATCTTATAAAAACATACTAGTATATTTAATATACTATTGTAGTTATAAAATAAAAGAATAAAAAGAGTTTAGGGGGTTGGAGAAGAAAAATAAAACAAAAGAACATAAGAGAAGACATTACCTTTAAATTGGGTAACTCCCTTTGTTTGAACTAAAAGTGTTTCTTGAAGAGCTTTATGACTAATTTGAGGCTTAAATTATGAATAGAGGGATTTGGAGAGATTAAATGGGTAGGTTTTGTCCGATCCAATGGCTAGAGAGGTGTGGGTAAGGAGGTAGAGGTGGGGGCCCTTTTATAAGAGGGAGGAGGGGCACTTTGGGAAAATCAAGAAATGTTACTTTATTTTAAAATGAGTTTTGGATTTTAAAGGTCCAAAATTGATATATGTCTAGGATAATGTGATAAGGGTTCGAAATATACTCATCAAATAGGTTTTTTCCAAGTGTACGTCGTATATTTTACATTATATTTTCATTCTATTTAAATCATTCATTAATGAAGTAATCGCTGCATCATCATGGTGTCATAAATAAATTAATTTATTTAATGTCTAAAAATTATAAAAAAACACTATGATGTAGGAAATATTTATATCTTTCCAATGAATATTTATTGTCTAATAGATCATTTATACAGACAAAACTAAAAATGTTTTACTAGGGTGATACATTCTTTAAAAATAAAATGATAAAGTGTCACTTTCCCCCAAAAGTGATTCCATGGGGTCCCAAAGTTTGGCACAAGGCATCCCATGGTCGTCTATGACACAACCCGTAGAATTAGGACACATTTTGGGGTCATTTGTTTTTATTATGATATTATTTTATTATCCTTAATTACCGGATTACTAATTAATCACGATATTTAAAGATAATTACAGTCGTTACTATTCATAATGTCCAAAAACAAGAGTCTTAATTACATAATTGGGAACTTCTGATTCCATGTATTGAATCCATTTTACCAAATTATAAACATAAAAATTGCAATAATTAATTTAAAAATAATTCATGTTGTCAAAACAAATAGCAGGTTTTTTAAGCAATATCTATAAAAAGGTTGGCACTTGTTTATGTCCATTTTCAAAGTGAAATTAATTCTAATGACCACCATTGAATTAAATGATAAAAATATATTCTAATTACACTTTTAAACCAATTAAAAATATAATCTAACCATATATTTAAATTATATGAAAATGCAGTTTTAATGTAAAATGCAGTATTTTTTACTATTCATTAAAAAAATAACATTGTCAGAAAAATACCAAAAATTTAACCAAAGTAAATTTAAATGTCCCAATCATAAAGAATAAGTTTATTTTGACAAATAGAGCTTATAAAATTGTCAAAAGTTATATTTAAAAAAAATCTCCATCAAAAGGCGGTAAAACAATCTTTTAAAAATATAAGAGTATTTATTCTTAAATTTTGATTCATTTGGATTCTAAGCCTCTAACATTTATTGGATAAATTTAAAAATATTTAAAAAACATATGTAATAATTTTTTATTTATTTCTGTTCATTCCCTCCATTACAAAATCTAGACGTTAACTATTATAATTTTATTATATTCTTAGTGTGCAACGTAAGATTTCAAAGAAACTCGTTGTTGCGTATTGGGTACTTCATCGAGCATAGCATTCCCTTTAAAGTAATATTAACATTTTATTCAAAAATATTGATAAACATTTGAATGTAATATCATTTATTTACCTTGGATTTTACATCCTTCCCAACTTTTTGGGAATTGCGTCCTCGCAATTTCAAAATTGGGCTTGGAAACCTCATTGAAAGTCCCACATCAGAGCAAGAGTCAATTAAACTATCACATTAAAAGAAAGGTAGAGAAGTACAAAGGTCACCCGAGTTAACCCATACTCGGATTCAAAGTAGAAAAATATAGATATGGAAGAGAAAACAAAGGGTCATGTTCTGATGGAGAGTGATAGTAAACATGTCTAGGAGAAAGTTAAACACAAGAAAATCACAAACTTGTGATGGGTTAAACGGTATTCGATTCCCCAGTAGGAAAAGTTAACAGACAATATTTTAGTTTTAAGTTAATTTTCATTGAGGAATTTATTTTTGAGCTTAACTAAATCATAAGGAAACATACTTACTTTTCATGTATACATTCAGCTTATACTAGATTCCTTACTCAAACTCATATTTTATCCAAAAGATGATTATTTAGGAAGACTTGTTTATATTAATAGTACTATAATAAACTTCTTGAGAATCGACTAATCTACAAAAGAGAAATATATATTTCCCATGACTTTAGACCTTAACCAAAAACCAACCCAAAATTTTTAGTACGAGATCAGATAATACCCAAAAAGGATAATTTTTTTTTACAAAAAGAAAAACTACTCCTAATCTCCAAAATTTGTCAAACAAGACCCAAAGTTCCACAAATACCATTAAATAAACATATATCCATAAAATTATTCAAATTAAACCAAACTAATATTGAAACCCAAATCAATGAAGGATTTAATCATATAGTCTCCTAAGATAAATCTTAACATTTTTCTCCAAAATAACATCAGTTACTCTTAAAGTCTCATACTGAAAAGTAATTAACCTAATAAACTATCCTCCATGATAGGCTAATCATTTCCATAGATAACCCAAAATAAACTTAATCTTGATTCATAAAATCATCTAACTAAAAATAATTAGTCAAACTAACTAGGGACTTCACGTAGTCTAGTGTTAGGCGATAAATACCAGTTTCACTTTGGTTGTGGGTTCGATTCTCACAGCTTCGTCCGACGCGATGGGTTGTCACACGGTTTGCATGTTTTATTTTTTACAAAACTATATAATTCTTAAAAAATTCCCCAAAAAGAGTTAAAATCTTCAAAAATAACCATAACATATTTTAACCACAAAGGTTATCAAATAACTTTCATTTTGCAACCCGAAATGTATTAACCAGTAATTGCCTCAAATTCAAGGATCATATAATCCCAAATGGTTCATTATAACTGTATACAAAAAAGAAATGATAATTATTCCTTGAATAAAATTTTCATATATCAATCATTAGGGTTACATATACTATAAAAATTCTTCCAATGTAACCCCATCATCAAAAGAGACTTAATACATTTAAGAATTTCACCATCCTAAAATCTACCATAACTCTTGAATCCCTTATATATTGACTTCTTACTCATTAAACATTCTTCATGATCCATTAACCATTCCTTTTCAACTTAATCTTAAATAATTATTTCCTACAAACAAAATCATGAATCATATCCTAAGATTCCAATAATAGGAAAATATATGTTTAGAAATAATCCATACCTTTCATTGGTCATTATCAGTTTCTTCATCCTCAATCAAAATGGCATTCGGTATTGGTAAATGATTATTTGTACGATCTTGGTGACCCCATTCCCAAAACATCTTCGTAGGACAAGTGTTTTCATAATGACCATGCACACCACATTTGAAACATTCAATTGATCCTTCAGAAAGAACTTCTTTCCCTTTCCTAGAGTCAAATAGATTCTTCCTTTTTCCATGGAAGGTTCTTGATTTAGGACCTTCATTTACACATCTATAGAATCTTTCTATCCCTTTGAAACATTTTACTATGTGTTTCCTTCCACATCTTTGACACATAGGTATTTGAACATAATTACCTATATTATTATTACCTGAACTTCCGTAGGGATTTTTTTTCTCGCATATATGATGCCTTATAAAAACCACTAAGGTTTAGGTGGTCAATCATGACTCCAGATAGTTGGTTGAGGATAACCACAAGAGTTCTCATTGCATCTCCCATATCATTCATTTGTTCTTTAATAAAACTTTCACAGTTTCCTTCAAATCCACTGTTACATTGGTTCCTACTAGATCCATCCATTTACTAAAACCAAAAAGGTCAGTGTGAGTATATCACATAATAATGAGGAAGATAAACACAAAGATATATGTCTCCAAGTTATATCAAACTCATTCTAACTTTCAAAAAAACAATGACTCCATCTAATAGACTAACCATTGTGTTTATACACAACTTGTCACTTTTTCTTAAACAACACTCTAACCTCTAAATTTATCTAAACCGACCTATGATACCAACTATAAGGCCCCAGCATTAAACATTACTTAATCTTGAGTTATTTCAAGAATACATGTTGAGGATATTTTCAGGTTTAGAGTTTTAGAGAATTATATCATAAATCATGCATGACATTCCTCATTTAAACAAAGTGGTTAAATAAAAGATAGTACTAATTTTTTCCATTAACGGAAGCGTATTTAAAATAAAACATGGATTCTTTCTTGACACTTCCTTGATAATATCATCACATCATGTACCTTTCCCTTGACCTGTGAAAAACATTTCAAAAACATGGGATTAGCAAAAAAAGCTCAGTAAGGGATATAAAAGTACGAAATGAAAACATTAGTCCATGTATGAAATCATACTTTACTCATAAAACATAATCATTTTAACATACCTCATCAAATCATGAATAAATAATAGAAATCATAAGAAATAAAGTTAACTTGAGGCATTCATAACATTCTTATGTATGGAGTAACCCTCATGGTTACGTTTGGAATAACCATTAAAGTATATTCCATAAATCTATACAGAGAAACCTTAACGTTTAACCCCTTCGCATTACCCAATTCATTGGAGAACTATAACGGGCTCACCAGCCCTTAGTTTATCACAGAACCACCCGATTTCATAATCAATTCCCAAGAACCCTAACATAATCATAACACATAACATAATAATAAAGTAAATATAATATTTCCACATTTGAATCACAACATTTATTTTCAAGTTATTGACATAATCAATGCTTTATCAAACCATTTTCAAAACCATTTAAATCATTTAATAAATACATTTTTGAATCAAAGTGTCCCATACCACTTTGAAGTTTTTAAAGGAACTAACATTTTCAAACATTATTGTCCATATAAATAAATCCAAAAACCATTTTCAAAACATGTACATTAATGAGAATTATTTGATGAATAAATCCTTAAAATAATTAAAATGATATTTTAGTTAAAGAGTTTTTAACAACATGAGAGACACTTGAATACAAATTATTAAGGAATAACATTTAATCAAAACTTTATAATATCATGAGAATAAAGATATTCATGATATACTATGCCAAAGGACAGTATATACATAATATAATAGTGCATTGGTGCATAACAACAATAAAGTCTCAATGGAATGTAAATTGAGACGAAAATCCCTTATAAAGACGGTATCCTTTGATTAAGGATAAATCAATTACATAATTATGTGTGAAAAATAAGAATACACACAATATAAGTCGATATTAAGTGTAAAGCAATCAGAGATCATTCACACATATTCATAGGATGACATATTCAAGAAGTACAAGCTTAACCCAAAGAATTGAAATTGGGTTAAGAAGTTCCCTTACAGAAATTTGACTGCCTAACAACGTCACTTTAAAATTCGGAAATGAGTTGATGAGACAAAAAGGATATATCATAACTTGTAAATAAATTTTACATCAATAAGGATATATAAGAACATATCCAACCATAATAAGATGTAAATTAAATGACATAAAAAAAGAAGTCTTTTAAAAAGAGGAGGGTGTAAGGTTCCTTTACTGATTTGGGTAACTTCTGAAACATACACCACATGAAAGAAGGACTATACAACGTTGATGTAAATACCCATAACTGAAATTATATTACTAAAAGAGTAGAATAATTGGAATTGAATACACCATTGAAAGGAAATAGTGTAAAATGAAGCATAAATCTCACTCGAATAAAAGTGAGATGAAAAATCTCTTACGGAAACTCGACATCCTAACAGCACCACTTAAAACATCCCCAAAAATTGGATTGATGATATAAAATAGGGTATCTCATCATATGAACATAAAAAATTATATTAATAGGAATATATAAGAACATCCCCCAAAATAAGAAACATTAGCTTAAAAGAAGTGACATAAAAGAGAGTACTTAAAAAGAAATAGAGAGGTTGGATCCCTTACCTCAACTCTGACTTATCTTGTTCGTTTCTTTATATTCCTGAATAATAAACTTTTTTCAATTTATAATTTCTTAAGGACCTCATTTAAATTTTATTATTGAATTCATATCACATATTATAATGTTATAATAATTAGTTAATTATGTGAGTTCATATCAGATGTTTTTGTCGATGTTTGGTACATGAGTCTAAAATGAACCTGTTTGAAAAGAATTTTACATGAATTTATAAGTACATCATCTCCAGAATATTATTAATTATTTAAATATCATATATATCCAGTACATATTCATTTTATACTATTCCATAACATTTGGACATAAAAAGAAATGAAATGCACCATTCATGGAGACGGTAGGTCGTACGTACGCATGAATGCTACTTTCATTTCTTTGTCATATTAATGGAATTAAAAATAATTGAGAGATATATATATTATAATTACAGTATAATATATTTTTTATATAGGTTACATAAGTTCATTAATTTCATTCGTTATACATTCCATGTATTGCATGAACGAGTGACATCACTTGAGGGGGCGGTAGTCCACACTTTCTCATATGAAATTATCACATTTGCACAACTTGCAAAGAATAAAGGTGTGTTTTAAATATAAAATACAGAAGCATATCAAAAAACTAAATACCATATATATCATATATCTAATACAGTGACATCATAATGGCCACCTTTAAAGGTGTTAAAATAATATTGAACAATCATCGTTTCGTGAGGCAGTAATTCACCATCAACACAAATAGTATGTTCTTTGACCATTAGATGGATGTGTGTGTAAGTGTAGCTTGAATAAATCTTATAAAAACATCATAGTATATTTAATATACTGTTTTAGTTACAAAAGAAATTAATAAAAATAGTTTATGGGGTTGGAGAAGCAAAATAAAACAAAAGAACATAAGAGAAGACATTACCTTTATATCGGGTAACTCCCTTTGGTTTGAACCAAAAGGGTTTCTTGAAGAGCTTTCTGCCTAAGGTGAGGCTTCAATGATGAAGATAAGGATTTGGAGAGATGAAATGGGTAGGTTTTGGATGAGCCAATGGCTTGAGAGTTGTGGGTAAGGAGGTAGAGGTGGGGGCCTTTTATAAGAGGGAGGAGGGGCACTCTTGGAAAATCAAGAAATGTAACTTTATATTAAAATGAGTTTCGGATTTTAAAGGTGCCACATTGATATATTTCTAGGATAAGGTAATAAGGGTTATAAATATACTCATCCAATAGGTTTTTTCCAAGTTTATGTCTTAGATTTTACATTATCTTTTCATTTTTTTAAAATCGTTCATTAATGTGGTAATTGCTGCATCATCATGGGGTCCTAAATAAATTAATTTATTTAATGTCTAAAAAATAAAAAAAACACTATGATATAGGAAATATTTTTATATTGCCAATTAATATTTATAGTCTAATATATCATTTATGCAGACAAAACTAAAAATGTTTTACTAGGGAGATACATTCTTTAGTGATATTCTCCTTTCTTTAAAAATAAAATGATAAAGTGTCCCTTTCACTCAAAAGTGATTCCATGGGGTCCCAATGTTTGTCACAAGGCATCCCATAGTCGTATATGACACTACTAGTAGCATTAGGATACATGTTGGGGTCATTTGGTATTATTATTATATTATTTTAATATCCTTAACTACCCGATTACTAATTAATCACGATAATTAAAGATAATTACCGTAGTTACTATTCATAATGTCCACAAACAAAAGAGTCTTAATTACATAATTTAGACCTTATGATTCCAAATATGGAATCCATTTTACCAAATTACAAACACATAAATTTCAATAATTAATTTAAAAATAATTCTCGTTGTCAAAAAAAATAGCGGGTTTTTTGAAGCAATATCTATAAAATATTTGGCACTTGTTTATGTCAATTTTCAAAGTGAAATTAACTATAATGACAACAATTGAATTAAATGGTAAAAATATGTTGTAATTACACTTTTAAACCAATTAAAAATATAATCTAACCATATATTTAAATTATATGAAAAAACAGTTTTGATGTAAAATGTAGTATTTTTCACTATTAATTAAAAAAAGAACATTGTCAGAAAAATACCAAAAAATTAACCAAAGTAAATTTCAATGTCACAATCATAAAGAATAAGTTTATTTTGACAAATAGAACTTATAAAATTGTCAAAAGTAATATTTAAAAAATTTTCTCCATCAAAAGGTGGTAAAACAATCTTTTAAAAATATTAGAGTATTTATTCATAAAATTGGATTCATTTAGATTCTTAGCCTCTAAAATTTATTGGATAAATGTAAAAATATTTAACATCCATATGTAATCATTTTTTATTTATTTCTGTTCATTCCAGCCATTACAACAGCTAGGCGTTAACTATTATAATATTATTATATTATTAGTGTGCAACGTAAGATTTCAAAGAAACTCGTTGTTGCGTATTGGGTATGCCATCGAGCATAGCATTCCCTTTAAAGTAATATTAAAATTTTATTCAAAAATATTGATAAACATTATAATGTAATATCATTTATTTACCTGGGATTTTATAGTACCTCCCTGGACATCCACCACTTCCCCCTAAGATTTGTACCTCCAACACCTGAACGCTGTGACAACCACCATGGTTCTACAGAGTATACTTACAAATTATGTCAGTTATGGTCCACATATATAATGGTATTTATCTATATTTCCATGTCAACCCTTCCTTCCACCTCCTGTAGCACAAGGTTGAGATCGTCCCTTGCTTGTGAGTATAACACCTGACAGCGCACCAATGCAGAACCGATGGAATGACACTACATATCTCTATTTTTGAACCTATTCCCTCACATACATATATGACATACCTTATCCATCCTCCATCCACATGAAAAATCATTTGTGGGTCATTTTTGTAAGTTCATGTTTTTCATGTGGTGATAGTTCTTTTGTGTGTCACACATTGGTCTCATTGAACGATATTTCTTATTTCATGTCTGTTAGGTGGTGGATTTATAACAACCCTAGATTTGAATATTAATTTTCATTTAAAATAAATAATATTATTAATATCTTTATTTACCCACAACACTGAACTAAAATGAATCCTTGATACATTAAAATTTTAAATATTAAATTTGATCATCAAAATATAGTTTTTAAAATAAATGATATATATAAAAGTAACCAAATTATTAAATTTGTGTTTAAAAAGTGATGAAATTGCATCAAGTAGTATTAGTATCTCTTATAAGGCTTGTTTATCTGTGATTATAAAGGAGGTAGCTTCACTAGGGTTTTCCCAATGCCAATCCCAATTTGAACCGCAATAATTATAGTATGAGTGAAATCAAATGTTAGAGTAGTTCATGCTTGTGGAATTTACCACAATATACATGATAGCTAAACCACCACCCACAAAAGACACTTGAGAATATATTATGCTTGGATATTATATAGAGATCATGAGGGGTTGTGTAAGTAGAAATTAAGATATAATAAACATTTAATTATTAATGTAATAAATTATTTAAATTTCACACAAATTTTACACATTTCACATTTTTACTTTTAAAGAAAATTAAAGTTCATTTTTAATATTAATTCATTAATAATTAAAATTATTACATCTAAATAACAGATAAGACCATTTTATGCTAAAAATGTATTTTTTCTAAAATTGATTGTTATGCGCTACATTTTAAGATGTTGAATATATTATATATATAATATATTTTTGATATGGATAATATATTAACACCAATCAAAATTTTATTTTAAAGGAAATAAGAATAAGATAATTTAATATTTTCAAAAGTTATTTTCCTATGAAAACGGTTTTGATTATATTTTTATGATTTTATTTAAAACATAAATTATCAAATTTTAAAATTTTAATTTTAAAAAATTAACATTATTTTTGAATTATAATTATAATATTATTTAATTTGGAATTTTTTGTAATTTTTTGGAATAGTATAATTTTATGTGAGTGGTGAAAAAATAGTTTTCTCTGATGTCATTCTTTTTAAGACCACATCAAAAAGTAACTATGACTACAAAAACATATAAAAATTTATTAAATTCATTTAATGTGTAAAATAATTCATTATGAATGCTATTTTGAATTTATAAAACTCTTGTTTTAAATTCTGCAAACCTAAGTAATCATTAATCCTAATAAAAAATATTTTTCATCTTTTATTTTTAAATTTGTTTTATGAATTTATAATTAAGTCTTGGTTTACTTTTAAAGACACACAGATATTATTTTTTAAAATAATAACCCAATGAATTACATATAAATCAAAAAAATTGAAAATTTTATCATAAATATTATTTTTATGTTTAATAATATATATATTTTTTAAATATTATTTTAATCATAAAGCATGATAATATTGAAATTAATTTTTCACACAGATAAAAAAATTTCTAATAAAATGACTTCAATATCGGAAATCATAATTTCCAAATTATGTAATATGGGTCATTTTAATTTTATTACTAAAAAATAGATACCTAGATTGAAATGCAGTTACCACAATAAAGATAAAATGATTTTAGCATAGTGTAAAAGAGATAAAACATGTTTAATGTCTTTTTAAATGAGTTATTAAGATTTATATCAACCAAAACATATCTCCTATAGATTATTTTCTACGTTTTAAACCATTTTTCATTTGAAACATGTGATCCTATTATATTATGAAGTGATATTTACAAAACAAAATGTTATACCCTCCACTTATAAAATGGTCTTTCAATATCCCATTATAGGAAACTCAAAAATTAAAATTCAACATTTTTTTGTAAAATTTTTACTTCCTTGGGAATCATATAACACTTCTTTAATCCCCTAGGTCCTTGTAAAATTAATAAATCCTACTCTAAGTGAAGGTTCAAATTCACAACATTAGTACGATTCACTTATTAAAATTTTTTCTTCCATATCATCATCACCCAAATAATTTTTCACAATTATAATATAATGAAAAAAGTGTTATTAAGATAAAACATATGTTAATTTTATCACCATTATCTTCCCTTCCCCTTAGAAAAATGAGAACATCATTTGTGCATATGTACAAACTAACATATTACCAATGAAATGTTTTTCATTTCTCATAACCACCTTACATGGCCTGTTATTAATGTATATTTAATTAATAAATAGGATATTAATAAAAAAAATTATTCTAAAAAGATAAAAAAAAATCTACCTATCTCCTGTTATATTAAATAAGAAAACGTTATCCATGTGTTCAAGCAAACAACTGCCTCCATGGAAAATCAGATTACTTTTTTATCTACCACCCTACTTGGATGATTTCAGAAATATATATAATGATTTAAAACTATTTTAATTAGATTATTATGCTTTTTAATGTTTCTATTAATATTTAACATGTTATTTACACACCAAATTTTGTTTGTAAAATTTTACCGAATCAACCTCGTCATTAATTTGGTTTTCAAAAATCATGAATAAAATTATCATGGAATAAAAGTATAAAAGTATAAATAATTATAAAAAAATATTATATTAACTTGGATAATATTTTATTTATGAACTTTTTATCAATGAATAGGGATCAATATTGACATTTTAAATCC
Organism: Viscum album; assembly: GCA_963277665.1. Lineage (NCBI taxonomy): Eukaryota > Viridiplantae > Streptophyta > Magnoliopsida > Santalales > Viscaceae > Viscum > Viscum album. Next base: position 1,334,687,671 of record OY728127.1, read on the forward strand.
TACACAAAACAATCAAAATTGAAAACTTCCAATGATAAAAATGAGTTATAAGAAAGAAAGAAATGTATAATAAATTATTATGAATAAATAATATAAATGGATATAGATTTGAATAAGGTTATGAACTAGGTGATTAAGATGGTTATGATTATGATATAAAAGGTTAAACTATATTCATGAAATTCAAATGTAAGATGTTTTTCTTAACTCAATGTCTTTTTGTTAGTCATAATTATTCCTCTATAACTATAGTTCAACAAGATTTTTTTCTATTCAATGATGATATTATAGTGAGTTTATTCATTTTTTTTATTTTTAATTACAATTATTTTTATTTCTTTATAAAAAAAATTTATGTTGCCATTAATTCTAATCCTCTCAAAATAATCTCACTTTCTTCCATGCCTATATTCACTCTTCCAACCATTGTTCTCCTTTATTATTTTGAAACCCAATTATTTTTTACTTTTAGTGATCTTGAAATTTCACTTCAAATATTTTAAAATTAATGATTAATATCTCTTTTAATAATGTGGGATTCCATAAAATAATATTTAAAATGATTGAAAATGTTTTCTTTTCCCAATCATATAATATATCCTCCACTCCACATTTTATTGGGAAAACCATTATGCATTTTTCAAGGATGGTTTACAAATATTTATTGATAAATAAGGATTGAAAATATTTATGAAGACTTCTAAAAATTGACATTTTTTAATGTGGCTCATAACCTCTTGCTTTTACAATAATGTTCAGAATTTTTTTGAAAGGATTATTTTTTTCGTTTCACTTCTATTTTCCTTTTCATCATCAAAGGACTTGACTTTATACAAAGTTAATTTACATTAATCCAAATCAAAAAATTTTTTATGTCTTCCTCTTTTGGATGATTGAAATTTTCATTATCAACTAACACTACCATAGATTCATCTTTATCCTGCATCAACATTTATCAGTTCCCAAAAAATCACTGATAAAGTGGTACTTTTATCAGTGATAAAAACCACTACTAACAGGAGCTCTTATCATTGCTAAAAATAGTGCTGATAAAAGTACTCTTTTATGAGTTCTTTTTTACCACTGATAATATGTTATTTTAACTATTCCTTTTGAAGCACTGATAAAATTATGCCTTTTATTAGAATTAGAATGATTGTTTTTAATTCTAAAAAAGGTATATTTCATTAAAATAAGTTACGTATCATTCAAAGTCATATATTAATATATAAAAATATTTATACTGATATAAGTAAAATATATATTAAAAAATATTATTTATATAATATGAAATATGTGATCATAGTAAATATATATAATATTTAGTGGATGGTTGGTAAAAGAGTAAAAAAATTATATTAACTAAAAATTTTCAAATCATTTTTGATTAATAGTCATTTAATAATAATTAAAAGATACAAAAAAATAATAAATTAACGAACGATCTAAAATAAGTGAAAAAATAAACATGAAATTAAAATGACCAAAAAAATTTATTCGGTTGTCCATTACAGCTCTACCATATATCAAATCAAATATTGAGAAATGATCTATGCTGCAGTGACCTAGAGAAACCACATACATTGGTTTTTGGGATCAAAAAAGGCTTGTAATGCCTCTAAAACTAAACTTTTTTAAGGTACCCCAATTTTTTAACATTTGAAGGAATTTCATCCTCAATTAACGGAGTCTTTAGATATTTTCCAATGGATAATCAATTTATTCTCATGGATTAAACTCATATAGACATTATGACATTCAAATTTTATCATCTTTTATATTTTACTATTATTTATAATTAAATATTTAAATATATATATACATATTTTGATATATTCACACATAAAAAATAAATTTTATAAATAAATATGTAAAACTATTTCAATATAAAATATCTTTATTTGAATACAAAACTTATATAAATAAAATAATATCCACATTATTTAATCTAAAAATGTATGAATGTTTATATACCTATAAAATTAATGTATCTAAAATGCTTATATATATATATATAAATATATTTGTGCATGTGTATTGAAAAATAGATATATATTTATCTATATATTCTAATAAATGTATATTAATATTAATATTTAATATATATATATATATATATAAATAACTATATGTATGTATAATTATATTTATAGACAAACACATATTGTTATATATATATATATGTATTTATAAACAGACACACACAAACACAAAACATATTTTCTATATATATTAAAATATATATATATATATATAATGTAAGGAAATATATATAAGTTAATATATATCATAAAATAGATAAAAAAACATTATAGTTTCATGCTAAAGGTGTTGATCTGTTAGGGGGAGGTCTCTGGTTTGAAATACAGTGAAGGCATGGGCATATGGGTATGTGAAGAGGTGGCATGACATTGTTAAAAGGGGGCTTTGAGCACTGATAAAGGGGTGGGGGAATAGTAAAGTGATATTAAAATGGGTTTGAGTGCTGATAAAATGGGGTTTCTTCCATAATCCGAACTGAAAAAAATCTTTTTCTTACTTTTATCATCACTGATAAAAGATAACATTTATCAGTTATTTTTTATCTCTGATAAAAAGGGGTCTTTTCCGTACATTTTTAGAACTAATAAAAGGGACCCCAAAATAGTGGTTAGATTATTAGCATTTTTCTAGTAATGATAAAATATATTTATATCACTGTTAAAAGGTGTTTTTATGGAAGTGTGATCCAGTTCTTGAATATATATTAGATGATCCATTTTCAATGATGTTATGACAAACATTTTTATTCCATGATTTTTCATGATATTATCACTCATTGATATCTTATGGAAAACATATGGATGATGGGTGGGGTAAAATATATCCCTCTAATTCATTTGTTAAAATTTTATATCTCATCAGATATGTCAACAAGAGTAAATTTTTGCTTTCTCACAATCATGAGTGAAAGTGTGTTGATCATGATGGTAATGACTCATGAAATAAGTATTGGAAAACATGATAAATCTTGTTGAAAATAATGGGTGTGAATGAGTGACTATTGAATGTTATATTTCCCAATAATTATGTTTGTTACATAGTTCCTTATTATACTATGCTTCTGTGATTGGACACATATTAATGCCATATTTTTATGTTTATCCTCCTGGCCTAATATATATTATCTCACACTCTTTTGTCACAATTTCTGTTTATTTATTTGATATTACATGTTTATATATCATGAATTATGTTAAACGCTAATTTTTCCTTGCTATTTTTATTAATTTATTTATGTCATACTCTGGTTTTCTCAACTGATTATGATTTAACCCTTGATGGGATATTTATTATTTTTCCCTTACTAGTAATTTGAGCTCACCCTATTCTTCAGTTTCCACTCCTCGGGTTATGTAGATTAGTATAACATATGAGAAGTAAAAAATGGATACTAGCGAGGAATAATTATAGTGAAATGTTCAGAGGTGGTACAGAATTAGTTTCAAATGTAGAGAGTCCTCAAATAAACTAATCATTTCGGCTATAGGTTTTTGAGATTATTTGTGGCATGTAATGTTTAACTTATGTAAATGATGTAAATTAAATATATATTAATATAGGGTCACCATATTTGATATCAGAGTAAAGTGAAGATATATTTTGGGATTATTTTTGTTATTTTTTGGGATTAGAATGAGAGAAAATTAGTAAAAATAATGAGGATAATTATTTGTGTAGGATAACTTCTTGAAATATTCCTAAAGTATAGATTTGGTGATTTCCCTATAAATGAAATCCATGTATAGAAACTATAAGTGTATGTATGATATAAAATAAATGTTCCTAGGGGTATTAACCCTGAAAGGATTTTATTAGTGGTTAACTCAATCATCCCTCATTGAAAAACCAAGAGGCTTAACTGTACACTTGGTTTGACACTCCCAGGAGATATGCTTTGGTTAATTCTCATTATATTTATAATCCATTAGGATAGATTTATTTCTCAAATACCATGGGGTTTTTATGATAAGATTTATGATATAACTTAGCATAATGAAACCTTGTTTGAGACAAGAGGGATTTAGGACTAAAATAACAATATACTAATATGGTTATGACAAAGTGTAACACATTTTTAGCTTTAATTATTTCTTATAACAATTATCTTATGATATTAATTATTCATAACTCATGTTACCCCCTTTTGGTTTTAGTAATGGTTGAATCTCATAGGAATTAAGTTAGTGAAGGGTTTAATGAACAATGTGGAGATTGACATAATTATTAAAAAATTCAAATTAGAGTTAGAGTGAGAAATATTAGGATTATAACACACCATATATCATAAATTATGATTAAAAAATGGATATAGTTGCATCCCCAAATTCACTAAAATGATAAGAAATTAGTCTTATAGATGTTTGGATTATAAAGATGGTGAGGTAAATAATTTTCCATTTCCTACATTTCTAGAATTTCGTAATAATAACCAAAGTAAATGTATTTAAGGAATGAATAAAAATAAATTTTGGAAGGATTATCCATCAGTATTAGGATTTTCGAAGAGAGATAAAGAGGTCATCCAATACAAGGGAAGGTTTAAAATTTTCAATTAATACACAATTTATGTTTCAATGTTTCAATTGTTAGTATTTTTTATAATTTTTCAAATTGATTCCATAACCCTAGAATATCGAGGATGATATGCAATAGAAACCTCATACACCAAGAAAACATCAAAAATATAAGTGATGATTTTCACTGAAATGGATCATGATAATTTAGGTACACTTATTTTTTACTCCAGATTTGTGCATATTGTGTTGGATTTTGATTCATAGCACACTAGTATATCATGTATGTTTTATAAGATCATTAAATCACCAACCTTATGATTTTATTATTAAAGAAAACTTCTAGTTTAATTATTAATATACATTAAGATTAAATTTATGGGTACACACCTTGTGAAAATCTCTTCTTCATTTATAAGAATTTAATGTGAATTTGGAATGGATTGGTCCCCTATAATTCGATGAAAAATTATTTATTTGAATAATGAAATAAAATTTCATATCAACATATGAGTATATAAATGAAAGAAAAATATAAAATCCATTTAAAATAAAATTATATAATATAGATCTTGTTACTGAATGATGATAAAATACAAGCTCAAATGTTTCAAGAAAAAACTCAATATTAGGGGTAAGACTATTATGGGGAAAAAGATATCATTCATAGGTTTGAAATCTTAATATCTCTGTATAAATAATATATATATTTTATCTATCTTTTGGATACCCATAGATATTTTCATTTGTATGTGGAAATTATAATAATGAGGAAAAAATTTATTTAAGTGGAGAGAATATAACACCCTATTTTTTTAGTATTAATTTACCTTTAAAATAAATATTATGATTAATATATTACTTCCCATTAAACCCAAAACTATAAAAAATTGATAATTTAAGAATAAAATTATTAAATTATATCATTTTAATATATTTGATAAATTTATATGTATAAATACAAATGACCAAATTATTAAATTTATATAGAAAAATAGATGAAATTACATTGATTAGTAGAAGACTTCTTTATGAGGCCCATCTGTCTGGGCCTGGAAATGCGGTATATTTACTAGGGTTTTACCAATATCAATCCTAATATTAATTCCAACAATTACACTATAAGAAATGTTTAATGCAATATAATTTTATGCTTTTGGAAATTTCCAAGAGACCCATGCTAGTTATACTGCCACCTATGACTTCCACTAGAACATAACTTATGTTTAGATATTGCACAGCGTTCCTGAAGGGTTATATAAATATAAATTAAGATGATATATACATACAATTATCGATGTAATAAATTATCTACATAACATGTATATCTTATAAAATTTAATTAAGGTAGTTACAAAACTAATAAAAAAATCATGCTTAAAATGTATTTTTTTATAAAATTGATATGTATACGGTATATTTTTTTATAAAAAATATAATATATATAAATTATAATTTTATTATTAATTATATATTAACACAAATATAATTATTAATTGATTGGAAATAATAAAAATAACAATTAATATTATAAAAATTTATTTTCCCATGAAAATGGTTTTCATTATATTTTATGATTTTATTTGAAAATTAAAATATTAAGATTTTTAATTTTAATTATATCAAATTAACTTCATTTTCATATTTATAATATTATTATTATCTTTCGATGGGTTTTTAGGATTTTTATGAAATAGTTTATTTTTAGCTGATTAGTGAAAATGTGGTTTTCACAGATACCATAATGTTTATGACTTTTTATGAAGTAAGTATGTATGAATAAATTAAAAAAAATCAAAAATTTATTTAAAAATTAAACTTATTCATTAAAAATACTATGTTTAATTAATAAACCTCATATTTTTCATTTTGAAAACTTAAGTAATATTTTATCCTAATTATAAATTTTTTCATATTTCTCTTCTAATTAATTTTTCATAAGGTGGAATTGGGTTTTAGATTTATTTTAAAGCCAAAAAACTCTTATTTTTATAATAATAAAAAATTAATTCCATTTAAATAAAAAAATATAATTTTATCCTAAACATTATTTACATGCTTAAAATATACTTTTTCAAAAAAAATTACTCATAATCAGTTTTGATATTAAAATTAATTTTTCTCACCCATAGACATTTTATTGGATAAAATGCTTTCAATATTTGATATCATAATTTCTGAATTATTTAATATTTGAATTTTCATTTTAGTTATTAAAATTAGTTACTGAGGTTAAAAATGTAGTTACCGCATTAAAAGTGGATTATGGTAAAAAGAGTTTAACCAATATTAAAGGAGCTATGAAATTTAAAAAAATTACTCAAATTGATATTTTGAGGTGTTTATCAGACAAAAAATATCTCATATCCATTATTTAACACTTTTTAATTCACATTACATGTGATTCGTGTTCTCTGTTTATATTAAGAAGTGACATTTACAAAAACAATCTTTCCCTTTGCTTATAAAATAGACATTCCACCACCCCTTCAATAGAACTCTAAAAAAAGAATTAATCTAAAAAATATAGCATTTTAAATTTACCAATATTTATATATATATTTTAAAAACACATTGATTAAAATAAAATCATTAAATCCCTCATTTCCAAGAGGTACTCTAAGAGAAGTTTGAAACTTTTGATGTGGGTACTAATCACTTCTTTTCCCTTTTTATTCCCTATATTCCTCCTAAAAATATATTTTTACATTAAAAATTTAATGATATCCCTATTATTAAAACAATTAAATATTATTATGTTAATTTTATACCCATTATATATATTTATCCTTCTTGAGAAAAATGAGAACATCATTCATGCCTAAGTGTGAAATACAACCTCCACAAAGAAATATGTTTATTTTTCCACATATTACCTATATGAATGGTAATAAAATGTAATTTAAAGGATAAATAGTATATTTATAATAGGTTTACCATTTTTTAAGTATAATACAATTTTGACCGTTCTCATGTTCTATATAAATAGAAAATGGTTTTCGAGTGTATGTGAAAACTATTACCTCCATGGAATGACGTATTTATTTTTTAATAACAAATCTAACTGTATGATTATATAAATTTATATAATGAATTAAAAAATAATTTAATTTCATTTTTTATTTTATTTATGTTTTTTATTAATATTTAACTTTTTATTTACTTACCAACTTTTATTCATCATAAATTACAAAAAACAAGCTTGTCACTTATTCCATGTTCACCAATCAGGACAAAAATTATCATGGAATAAAATTATATCTTTATAAATCAATATAAAATATATATTCTAGTATATTATATGATATATTAATGGTGAAAATTCTATAAATTAATGGGAATCCGTATTAAAACATTAAATCATGGTCAAAAAAATCGATAACATCTGATGGTGAAAATAAATTGTAACTAAAAATAAATGATTGTAATTAAATAATAGATATGGTAATATATATAAATAATGGTCTTAAAGAGGTTATTATTTTGGGTATATTCATGATATAGGATTTTAATGTTATTTCACAGAAGTTAACACTAAACATAAGAAGTTTTTATTCACTCAGATTATTTTGTTGACTCATAATTATTCTTCTATGAATATGGATTTACATGATGGTTTCTATTATATTATGATAATAAAATTACTTTATTCATTATTTTCTATGTAATTATAATTATGAATTTATTTATTCTAAAAATTTTATTATGTTAAAAATAATTCTCATCCTCTATAAATAAGATCTTTTCTTCCATGTCGTTACTCACACTTACCACTAATACAATCCTTTATTATTGTAAAATTAAAATATTTTTTATTTATAGGGATATTGAAATTGATATTTAACAATTTTTAAAGTAATTATTTATTACTCTTTTTTCAATGTGGGTTTTAACAATGTTGCTTTTTAAATGATAGAAATGGTTTTCTTTTCTCAGTTGCACATTTTATCTATTTAACATCCCAAGTAAGTAATGAATAATAGATATTTTTATCTATGCCTATTAATGGATTAGATAGTGTTTTAGAGGCTTAAAATGAAAATAAATCCAATCTAAAGCATGGAATAAACTAATGTTTTTAAAAGATTGTTTTACTGCCTTTTGATGGAAAACCATTTTTAAATCTATCTTTAGACACTTTTATAAGCTATGTTTGTCAAAATAAACTTATTCTTTATGATTGGGACATCAAAATTTACTTTTTGTGAATTTTTTGTATTTTTCTGACAATGTTCATTTTTTTAATGAATAGTGAAAAATACTTCATTTTACATCAAAACTGCTTTTTAATCTAATTTATTTATATTATTAGATTGTGTTTTGAATTGTTTTTGAAGTGAAATTAGAATATATTTGTACCATTTAATCCAATGGTGGTCATTGGAATCAATTTCACTTTGAAATTGGACTTAAACTGGTGTCAATCTTTTGATACTTATTATTTCATAAAAACACGCTATTTGTCATGACAGTGGGAATTAATAATTAAGTTAATTAATGTGACTTATATGTTTTGAATTTTGTAAAATATACTTCATTTTTGAATTCATAATATAAAATATAGCTTAGGGTGATGTTTTGGTATTTTTCTGAAAAACATCAATTTTTGATGAATAGTGAAATAACTAAGTGGTAGTTAAAGAAACTGATTTTTCGTTTAAATGAGACTTTGTCACTTCTGTGATTTTAATTTCAAAAATCCGACATACATGGTTGTAATTAAAAAGTAAAATGTGGTTCAATGAGATTATAATAATTTTTTGGTGAATAGTAACTTATTAAGTTTTTAATCGCGATTAGAGGTAATTAGTGTAGTTTAAGGTAAGAATAATGTTTTAATAAAATGAAATGACCTAGACACATGTCCTACCCTCATTGGATGTGTCATTTCCGACGAAGAAAATCCATGGGTCAACTTGGGGACCCCATGGAGCCACTTTGGTTGGGAAATGACATAAATAACTTTTTATTTAATTTTAAAGTAAAAATGAAACAAACATGAGTTATTTTACGAAAACAATTTTTACTTGGGGTTATAAAGATCAGATTTTTTATTATAAATAGTAGTTGGAAAGATAAAAAGATTTCCTATATCATAGTATTTTTATTTATAATTTTTAGACATTAAATAAATTAAATTATTTATGACATCATGATGATGCAGCGATGACCTCATTATTTAACGATTTAAATAAAATGGAAAGATAATGTAATATCTAAGAACTACACATGTACAAAACCTATTGGATGAGTGGATTTGGAAACCTTACCACCTTATCCTAGAATTATATCAATGTGGGACCTTTTGAATCCGAAACTCATTTTAAAATAAAGTAACTTATCTTTACTTTCCAAGAGTGCCCCTCCTCTCCTCTTATAAAAGGCCCCCACCTCTACCTCTTTTCCCACACTCCCAAAGCCTTTGGCTCGGCCAACCCCTGCCCATTTTGGCTCTCAACATCCCTCTATTACTCCTTGAAGCCTCACTTTGGGCATAAGTCTTCCCAAGGAAGCCTTTGATCTCAAACCAAAGGGAGTTACCCGATTTTAAGGTAAAGTCTTCACTTCAGTCTATTTGTTTTATTTTGCTTCTCCGACCCCCTAAACCCTTTTTATTCATTTATTTTGTAACAACTCCAGTATCTTCAATATACTAGGATGTTTTTATAAGAAGTATTCTAGCTACACTTACACACACCTACATCTAATGGTTAACGAACATACTGTTTCCGTGGATGGAAAATTTATGCCTCCCGAAACGATGATTGTTCAACATTATTTTAACACCTTCAAAGGTGGAAATTAATATGTCACTATATTTATATATGATATATAATATGTTTATGTTTTCCTTAAGATTCTGTATTTTTCTTTTTGGGTATACCTTAATGGTTTCCCTTATGGGTAAACGCGATATCTTCATTTAAGGAAGTGCGGACTACCGCCCCCTCAAAGTGAGTTGATTCGTTAAATACCATATATGGGACGTATAAAGGATGGAACTACGATATTATATATGATATTATACTGGAATTATAATATAACTTTATATCATTATGATTCCATTCTATAAAATACGAAATAGAAATGAAAGTAGCGTTCATGCGTACGTACGGCTTACCGTCTCCATGAACGGTGCATTTCATTTCTTACCTCTAAATGATTAAGTAACATTATAAATGCATGCATGTACTGTATATATATGACATATATAATATCTACATCATGAATACCATTCTGGATATAATGGATACATGAAAAACTTGTAATTATAAAGGGATTATTTTTTACTCAAGTACCAATGATCGTTAAAACGACCGTTATTAACTTAAATAATTACATAGTGTTCATGACATGGCAATAAGTGATATAAAAGGAATAATGAACTTGAAACAGGTTCCTAAACAAGTATAAATTAACTCAAGTTTATTATTTAGGAGATTAAAGAACGACCGAGTCAAGTCGGACCCGAGGTATGGGACTTCGTCTCAATCTCCTTTCATTGAGGCATATTTTATTTTATACGCAACTTTCTTTTATACGGTGTATAAACCCCTTTGACTTTTACGTTTATTCAAAAGGAATATTTTTTATACGAAGCGTTTACTAAACTAAAAAAGGGAATGTTTTTTTCGTACGTATGCGGCGACAACGACTTATCCGCCGTCGTGACCGTTATTTGAGTTTCGGCTTCCTCTACAAGCCATACCTTCTTTTTAAAAGAAAAATAAATACAATGTTTTAATTTTCTTTTATTTTGGTATTGAAAATGGTTTTCATAATGTTTTTATATCAATGTGTTGTATTGATATCTTGTGATTGAAAGGTGGAAATGTTATTTTTCCTTTATGCATGTTTTATGTGATACGATTATGTTGAGGTTCTTGGGCATTATTATGAAGACGGGTGGTTTCTTGATAAACTAAGGGCGGGTGAGACCGATATAGCTCTCCAATGCATTGGGTAACATGAAGGAGTGTAATGTTAAGGTTTCTCCAATGAGATTTGGGGAATATACTGTGATGGGTATTCCAAACGTAACCAAGAGGGTTACTCCCTACATAAGAATGTTATGAATGCCTCAAGTTACCTTTATGTCTTATGATTTCTATGATTTATTCATGATTTGATGAGGTATGTTAAAGTGCTTATGTTTTATGGGTAAAGTATGATTTCATTCTTATGTATATATGTACCCATGTTTCCTTTCAATATTTTTATATCCCTTACTGAGCTTTTTATGCTCATCCCAAGTTTTTTTGAAATGTTTTTCACAGGTCAAGGGAAAGGTACGTGATATGATGATAGTGTCAAGTAAGTGTCAAGAAAGAATCCTTGTTTTATTTTAAATATATGTCCCTTGATGGGAATGAAGAATACTATCTTTATGTAACCACTTTGTTTATATGTGGAATGTAATGCATGTTTTATGATCTAATTCTCTAAAACTCTAAACCCGAAAATATCCTCAATGTGTAATCTTGTAATAACTCAAGATTAATTAATGTTTAAGGCTGGGTCCTTATAGTTGGTATCAAAGGTCAGTTTAGATAACTTTAGGAGTTAGTATTCTTTTAAATGATTATCCAAAAATATTTTTTTTAAATGATATGGAATTTGAAGATTACCATGTTGCTTCATCTAAGACATGTTTTTTCAGAATGGTTTTCCGTAGAGGAAACAGGGAAGCAGTGCTAGGAAGGCATACAGAAGGAAATAACCTTCCGAATCAGCATCCTGAGATGGTCGGAATTGGAACTGAACAGTTTGTTGCAGTAATGGCACTGTTGACTCAAGCGATAAATGGTGGTGGTATCCATGCACAAGATCAGCCAGATCAACCGCATAGGAACATGTCAGTGGTGGAACATTTCATGAGGCAACATCCCCCATCATTCAGAGGATCATCTGACCCTGTGTTAGCTGAAGGGTGGATTAAAGCACTAGAGAAGATTTTCGATGTCATGGGGTGTTCAGACAATCAAAAGGTTAGTCTTGCTATTTACCGTTTGGAGGGTGAGGCAGATTAGTGGTGTTATATGGTTAAAAATATCAGGGACACCGATGAGATTGATTCTCTTGACTGGGATGAATTCAAAGGTATGTTTCTTGAGAAGTATTTTACTAAGGCTATTCGACTTAGGATGGAAAATAAATTATTAGAATTGAGGCAAGAGGAAGACTCAGTGGCTACCTATGAAGAAAGGTTCACTCGATTGGCAAGGTATGCTCCAAATTTTATCCAAGACCTTGATAGTAAAATCAATCTTTTTTACTCAGGATTAAAGCCAAAATATCGAAGGGCATTAGCTTCTCGTGAGTTTAAAAGTTATGAAAATCTTGTTCGATGTGATGAGAAGGTGGAAATGGAGTTTGCCGATGACCAAGTGTTCTATAACAACCAGCAGAAGAAGAGACCGAGGTGGCAGGAGAAAGGTAAGAATTATTCAAAAAAGTCTGATGATAAGAAAACTAAGTTTCCAATTTGCGATAAATGTGGAAAAAGGCATGTGGGGGAATGTCTTCTGAATTCTGGAAAGTGCTACCGATGTGGTAATATGGGACATAAGGCTCGTGATTGCACTGAAAAAGATCAGGGTGATGGTAAGACCAAATTTGATTTACAGTTAGTGAAATGTTATAAGTACAATGAGATGGGTCACTATGCAAACGAGTGTCCGACAAAGAGCTTGAGTGATGGGAAGCAGTTAGACTACAAGCAGAAAGGGGTGGTTAAATCCTTTGCAACTACTTCGGCAGATGTCGGGCCATCAAATGAAGTTGTATCAGGTACATTGTTTTTTTTCAGATTATGCAAGTGTGTTGTTTGATTCGGGGTCTACACATTCTTTCATCTCTGAAACCTTTTATAGTAAAATGGGAATACCATCTCAAGAAATGACTCCTGAACTTGTGGTAAAAACACCTGGGGGAAATATTGAGGAAAAAAGAATTTATAAGAATCTTCCTATCCTTATCTGTGGAAAGAACCTACTTGCAAACCTTATTGTTCTACCTCTAGTAGAGTTTGATGTTATTCTAGGTATGAATTGGCTCTCTATTTACCATGCTAAGATTGACTATAGAGCTAAAGAGGTTTCTTTTCAGAAAGACTTTTAGTTTTTGTACAAGAATGAACCCTTACTGTTGATAATTTATCAAGAGGCCAAGAAACTTGTAAAAGATGGAAATGAATGTTACCTTGCACACATCATTGAAAATAAAGTAACTATTCAGATTAATGATGTTCCAGTGCTAAATGAGTATCCTGATGTTTTTATTGATGAGTTGCATGGAATAATACCATATCGGGAAGTTGAGTTTACTGTTGACTTAGTTCCTGATGCTAAACCAATTTCAAAACCCCCTTATCGAATGGCTCAAATTGAACTTTTAGAGTTGAAGGATCAATTGCAAGATTTATTAGATAAAGGTTTCATTCGACCTAGCACATCACCTTGGGGTGCTCCTGTTTTATTTGTTAAAAAGAAAGTTGGTTCTATGAGACTATGCATTGATTATAGAGCCTTGAATAACATCACTGTTATGAACAAATATCTTTTGCCTCATATCGATGATTTGTTTGATCAGCTCCAGGGAGCTCAGTTTTTTTCAAAGATTGACCTAAGATCGGGGTACCATCATCTGAAGGTAAAGGAGGCAGATATTCCGAAGACTGCGTTTCGTACAAGATATGGCCATTATGAATTTGTAGTAATGCCTTTTGGGATAACCAATGCACCTGTTGTATTCATGGACTTAATGAATAAAATTTTCCATGAGTTCTTGGATAAGTTTGTGGTGTTTTTCATTGATGATATTTTGGTGTTTTCTAAAAGTAAAGAGGAGCATGAAAGACATTTAAGGGTTATCTTGAAAACCTTAAAATAAAAGAAATTGTTTGGAAAATTCAGCAAGTGTGTGTTTTGGTTGCAACAAATTTCTTTCCTTGGTCACATTGTTTCTAAAGATGGGATAACTGTTGATCCTGCAAAAACCAAGGTTGTTGAAGAATGGCCAAGATCCAAAAATGTAATAGAGATTCGTAGTTTCCTTGGTTTGGTAGCCTATTACCGAAGGTTTGTTAGAAATTTTTCACGGTTATCTAGTCCAATGACTAAGCTAACTCGGAAGTTTGTTAAGTTTATTTTGACAAAAGAATGTGATGATTGTTTTCAGGAATTGAAAAGAAGATTGGTGAATGCTCCAGTTTTGGAACTACCTTCCAGGAATGGTGAGTTTGTTATCTACAGTGATGCTTCATTGAAAGGACTTGGTTGCGTCCTAATGCAGAATGATCAGGTAATTGATTATGCTTCACGACAGTTGAAAACTCATGAGGTAAATTACCATACACATGATTTGGAATTAGCTGCTGTTGTTTTTGCTTTAAAAAATTGGAGGCATCATTTGTATGGAGTAAAGTGTGAAATATATACTGATCACAAAATTTTAAAGTATATATTCACTCAGAAAGAATTGAACATGAGACAAAGGAGATGGCTAGAATTAATCAAGGATTATGATTGTATAATTCATTACCATTCCGGAAAAGAAAATAATGTGGATGATGCTTTGAGTCGAAAAAGTAATTCTTCATTAGCAATGTTGCATTTGGAACGTGATCCTTTGGTTTAGGATTTGATGAAATTTGGCATAGAAGTTGTTGGTGCAGGAAGTTCTTCTGTTTTGTTTCAGGTATTAGTGAGATCATCTCTATCAGACAGAATCAAGCAAGCACAGAAGAAAGACATTGAGTTGTATAAAAAGGTATAGCTGGTTCAGAAAGGTAAGTTTCATGAATTCAACACTGATAATGATTGTGTTTTGAGATTTGGGAAGAGATTGTGTGTGCCTTGTGATTCACAGTTGAAGAGAGAGTTGTTATGTGAAGCTCATAGTTCTCCATTTTCAGTTCATCCTTGTAGTACTAAGATGTACAGATATCTGCGGGAGTATTACTGGTGGGATGGAATGAAAAGAGATATTGCTGAATTTACTGTGAAGTGTTTGACATGTCAACAGGTTAAAGCAGAGCGGTAGTTACCTAAAGGGATGCATCATCCTTTACCAGTGCCAGAGTGGAAATGGGAGAATATATCCATGGACTTTGTTGTGGGATAACCGAAGACATCTCGAGGTAATAATGCAATCTGGGTTATTGTTGATCGCTTGACCAAGCCTGCTCATTTCCTTGCTATACGAGATACTTTTTCCCTAGATCAACTTTCCCGTTTGTATCTTAAAGAGGTAGTCAGGTTACATGGAGTTCCTCTCTCCATTGTATCTGACCGTGATCCCATGTTCACTTCTAACTTTTGGAAAGGCCTTCAGAAGTCGTTAGGTACTGAATTAAATTTTAGTACATCTTTTCATCCTCAATCATATGGGCAGTCAGAACGAACAATTCAGACATTGGAGGATATGCGGCGTTCTTGCTCTATGGATTATCAGGGAAGTTGGGACCAACATCTTTCTTTGGTTGAATTTTCGTATAATAACAGTTTTCATTCCAGTATACAGATGGCACCATTTCAGGCATTATATGGGAAGAGGTGTCGAACTCCAGCTTTCTGGGATGAAGTGGGTGAAAGGAAGTTGATGGGACCAGAATTGGTAGAAGAGATGGCAGAAAAAGTTCAGCTGATACAGAAACACATGATAACAGCTCAGAGTATACAGAAGAGTTATGCGGACAACAGGAGGAAGGGTCTCTCTTTTGAGGTAGGTGATCATGTTTTTCTCAAAGTATCACCATGGAAAAGTGCGATGTGATTTGGTAAGAAAGGAAAGCTGAGTCCAAGGTTCATTGGACCATATGAAATTCTGGAGAGATTTGGATCAGTTGCTTACCGAGTGGCTTTACCACCGAGCTTATCTCAGGTACACAATGTTTTTCATGTTTCGATGTTGAGAAAGTAAATGTCAGATCCATCTCATGTTTTGAGTCCAGAGGTAGTTCAGCTGGAAGAGAACCTATCTTATGAGGAACAACCGGTCCAGATTCTTGACCATAGGGATCAAGTGTTACGGAATAAGGTGATTCACCAGGTAAAGGTTTTGTGGAAAAACCACATGATTGAAGAGGCAACATGGGAATCTGAAAATGCTATGAGGGATAAGTACCCCCATTTATTCGATAAGTAAATAAATTACGGGGACGCAATTTTCTAATGGGGGGAAGGATGTAACATCCCAAGTAAGTAATGAATAATAGATATTTTTATCTATGCCTATTAATGAATTAGATAGTGTTTTAAAGGCTTAAAATGAAAATAAATCCAATCTTAAGCATGGAATACACTAATATTTTTAAAAGATTGTTTTACTGCCTTTTGATGGCAAACCATTTTTAAATATATATTTTGACAATTTTATAAGCTATGTATGTCAAAATAAACTTATTCTTTATGATTGAGACATCAAAATTTACTTTGTGTGAATTCTTTGTATTTTTCTGACAATGTTCATTTTTTTAATGAATAGTGAAAAATACTGCATTTTACATCAAAACTGCTTTTTAATCTAATTTATTTATATGACTAGATTATGTTTTGAATTGGTTTTGAAGTTAAATTAGAATATATTTTTACCATTTAATCCAATGGTGGTCATTGGAATCAATTTCACTTTGAAATTGGACTTAAACTGGTGTCAATCTTTTGATACTTATTGTTTCATAAAAACATGCTATTTGTCATGACAGCGGAATTAATTATTAAATTAATTAATGTGACTTATATGTTTTGAATTTTGTAAAATAGACTTAATTTTTGAATTCAGAATATAAAATATATCTTAGGGTGAAGTTTTGATATTTTTCTGAAAAACTTCAATTTTGATGAATAGTGAAATCACTAAGTGGTAGTTAAAGAAACTGATTTTTTGTTTAAATGAGACTTTTTCACTTCTGTGATTTGAATTTCAAAAATCCGACATAGATGGTTTTCATTGAGAATTAAAATGTGGTTCAATGAGATTATAATAGTTTTTTGGTGAATAGTAACTTCTTAAGTTTTTAATCGTGATTAGAGGTAATTAGTGTAGTTTAAGGTAAGAATAATGTTTTAATAAAATGAAATGACCTAGACACATGTCCTACCATCATTGGATGTGTCATTGACGACCAAGAAAAGCCATGGGTCAACTTGGGGACCCCATGGAGCCACTTTGGTTGGGAAATGACATAAATAACTTTTTATTTAATGTTAAAGTAAAAATGACACAAACATGAGTTATTTTACAAAAACAATTTTTACATGGGGTTATAAAGATCATAGTTTTGATTATAAATATTAATTGGAAAGCTAAAAAGATTTCCTACATCATATTATTTTTTTTATAATTTTTAGACATTAAATAAATTAAATTATTTATGACATCATGATGATGCAGCGATGACCTCATTATTTAACGATTTAAATAAAATGGAAAGATAATGTAATATCTAAGACCTACACATGTCAAAAACCTATTGGATGTGTGGATTTCGAACCCTTATCACCTTATCCTCGAATTATATCAATGTGGGACCTTTTTAATCCGAAACTCATTTTAAAATAAAGTAACTTATCTTTGCTTTCCAAGAGTGCCCCTCCTCTCCTCTTATAAAAGGCCTCCACCTCTACCTCTTTTCCCACACTCCCAAAGACTTTGGCTCGTCAAACCCCTACCCATTATGGCTCTACACATCCCTATCTTACTCCTTGAAGCCTCACTTTGGGCAGAAGTCTTCCCAAGGAAGCCTTTGAGCTCAAACCAAAGGGAGTTACCCGATTTTAAGGTAAAGTCTTCACTTGAGTCCGTTTGTTTTATTTTGCTTCTCCAACCCCCTAAACCCTTTTTATTCATTTCTTTTGTAACAACTCCAGTATCTTCAATAAACTGGGATATTTTTATAAGAAGTATTAGAGCTACACTTACACACACCTACATCTAATGGTTAACGAACATACTGTTTCCGTGGATGGAAAATTTATGCCTCCTGAAACGATGATTGTTCAACATTCTTTTAACACCTTCAAAGGTGGCCATTAAGATGTCACTATATTTATATATGATATATAATATTTTTATGTTTTCCTTAAGCTTCTGTATTTTTCTTTTTGGGTATACCTTTATGGTTTCCATTATGGGTAAACGCGATATCTTCATTTAAGGAAGTGAGGACTACCGCCCCCTCAAAATGAGTTGATTCGTTAAATACAATATGTGGGATGTATAAAGGATGGAACTATGATATTATATATGATATTATACTGGAATTATAATATAACTTTATATCATTATGATTCAATTCTATAAAATATGAAATAGAAATGAAAGTAGCATTCATGCGTACGTACGGCTTACCGTCTCCATGAACGGTGCATTTCATTTCTTACCTCTAAATGATTATGTAATATTATAAATACATGCATGTAATGGATATATATGAAATATATAATATCTACATCATGAATAACATTCTGGATATAATGGATACATGAAAAACTTGTAATTATAAAGGGCTTATTTTTGACTCAAGTACCAATGATCGTTAAAACGACCGTTATTAACTTAAATAATTACATAGTGTTCATGACATGGAAATAAGTAATATAAAAGGAATAATGAACTTTAAAAAGGTTCTTAAACAATTAAAAATTAACTCAAGTTTATTATTCAGGAGATTAAAGAACGACCGAGTCAAGTCGGACCCGAGGTATGGGACTTCGTCTCAATCTCCTTTCATTGAGCCATATTTTATTTTATACACAACTTTCTTTTATACGGTGTATAAACCCCTTTGACTTTTAAGTTTATTCAAAAGGAATCTTTTTTATACGAAGTGTTTACTAAATGACAAAAGGGAATTTTTTTTGTCATACGTATGCGGCGACAATGACTTCTCTGTCGTCGTGACCGTTTTTTGAGTTTCGGATTCCTCTACAAGCCATACCTTCTTTTTAAAATAAAAATAAATACCATGTTTTACTTTTCTTTTATTTTGGTATTGAAATTGGTTTTCATAATGTTTTTATATCAATGTGTTGTATTGATATCTTGTGATTGAAAGGTGGAAATGTTATGTTTCCTTTATGCATTTTTTATGTGATACGATTATGTTGAGGTTCTTGGGCATTATTATGAAGACGGGTGGTTCTGTGATAAACTAAGGGCGGGTGAGCCCGATATAGCTCTCCAATGCATTGGGTAACGCGAAGGAGTGTAACGTTAAGGTTTATCCGAAGAGATTTAGGTAGTATACTATGATGGGTATTCCAAATGTAACCAATAGGGTTACTCCCTACATAAGAATGTTATGAATGCCTCAAGTTACCTTTATGTCTTATGATTTCTATGATTTATTCATGATTTGATGAGGTATGTTAAAGTGATTATGTTTTATGGGTAAAGTATGATTTCATTATTATGTATATATGTACCCATGTTTCCTTTCCATATTTTTATATCCCTTACTGAGCTTTTTATGCTCATCCCAAGTTTTTTTGAAATGTTTTTCACAGGTCAAGGGAAAGGTACATGATATGATGATAGTGTCAAGGAAGTGTCAAGAAAGAATCCTTGTTTTATTTTAAATATGTGTGCATTTATGGGAATGAAGAATACTATCTTTATGTAACCACATTGTTTATATGTGGAATGTAATGCAAGTTTTATGATCTAATTCTCTAAAACTCTAAACTCGAAAAGATCCTCAATGTGTAATATTGTAATAACTCAAGATTAAGTAAGGTTTAAGGCTGGGGCCTTATAATATAACAATATTCATTTAATTTAGAAATAATTTATGTATTTTTTTAAAGATGATTTATTTAGATTTATTTAAAAATGGTTTTAAAAATTTATTTATGAAAAATATTCAAAAAATGATATTTTTGAAAGTGGTTTGTAACCACTTCTTTTTATAACAATGTTCAAAACTATTTTATAAATTATATTTTATGGTTTCTCTTCTATTTCACTCTTAATCTAAAAATAAATTATATCCTTTGAAATTTATTTTTTGTGAATTAACCTTTAAATTCATTATAAAATCATCTTTTCTGTGATTCAAATTTAGGGAATCAACAGATGTAATTCTTGAATATGTTTGATGTGATACATTTTTTGACAAGTTATGAAATTCATTTTCTCTCCCTTGGTTTCCATGATATGATGAAAGAAATATATATTACAGAACACATATGTATGCATCATAAACGGTGGGTTCCTATATCGCCCTTTGATGAATTGGTTAAAATATTATATCTTTGATATATGTATATGATTGTGAAATTGATCTTACTTGAAAGTGTGGGTGCATGTGTATGGCTTGTGAATGTTGTAAATCCTGAGATAAGTATTCAAATAAATCATTAATCGTGGTCACAAGAATGGGTGTGAGTGAGTGACTAATTAATGTTTTGTGTCACTATGATTATTTTTGTGCCATAATTGTTTTATGATATGTTTCCATGATAAGATACATGTAAATATAATATGGTTATGATTATGTGTTACATATCATGTCTATTACAACAAAAATTTATATTAAGCTTCTTGTTTGTTTATTTGAGATTACATGTCATTATATATTGAATTATATACCACCTTTATTATTCCATGTTCTTTTTAATAATATATTTCTCTCAATATCATGTTTTATCATATTATTATGATCTAACCATTGATGTCATGTTGATTAATTTGTTCCTTTACTAAGAATTTGAGCTCACCCCTTTTGGGTGTTTCTATTCCCCATGTTATAAAGATGTGTAAAACTTATAAGAAGTCTAGAAGTGATTACAGTGTGAACAAATTATAGAGAAATATTAAAATGTGGTATAAAATAAGTTAATTATATAGCTTGTAGTCAACGACACTAATCCTTTCATATCTAGGTTTGTGATATTTTTTTGTGACATGTTATTTTTAACATATTGGAGTTATGAAAAATAAAGATATTTTTTCTTACGATTCCTCAGGTTTCATTCGTTCTAGTTAATTTCATCATTATTGTGATCATAAGAGTGTTGTTTTCATATGGATGTCATCAGTGATGTCTTGAAATGATACTTGAATCAACACAAATTTGATGATTTTTATTATTTATTTTTCATGTTGTGTCGTTATCATCGATAGATCATTTTTTAGTGTCCATGTTGTGATAAGAAAGATAGTAATTATATTCATTGATTTAAATTCCATGTTTGATTTCCAATTTATTTTTTATTATTGGTTATTTATTTAAAAATATATATCTATGTTTTTTAATTAATATGGGGTAGGTACACATTCTTTGGTTCTCGTTCAAGTGATACCTAAGAAGTAAAAATTGGTTGGAGAACATTAGAGAATTTATTTATTTTAAACTCAGTCATGTAAGTGAGAGAATCATAAGTTACACACTAGTGAATTTATAATAAATAAATATAGTTATTGAAGAATTAATATTTATTTTGTTTCCCATTAAATTTTATTTAGGGGTATCTAGAATGTTATATCATGTGAGGGAGACCAACAAATATAGATACCTCAACTCTCTGAAAAATTGGTCTTTTATATTTCACCAAGTGATTCGATGATGAAATTTCGCATAAATTATTCATCAAATTATATATTTAAATGTTGGATGATTTATGATAAATACTAGAGTATTTTATAACTTCAAAGAACATGACTTGATTTTATTTTGATTAAATTTTGAATTAGTAAAAATTATATAAATAAATATTCATATGTTTTTATTAAATAATTTACATCACATGAACCTGAATGGGAGTTACAACTTTGAAACATTTATCCCTACCTGCTTCCCTCTATATCATTTTCAGTTAAGTTGGATAATTGTTCAGTTTTTAGGATTTTTAATTTTTAATCACACTAAAAAATTCATATGCTTAACATTATTTGAAGAGAATGTTAATTTTTTCCATGCACATTAACCCTTTGATATCAAACCTACTTCCACTACTATAGTAGTTGTAGGTTTATAAATTAATTAATTTTGTGCACCATGAAAGCTTGTACCAGTCATCTCATTATGAGTTTGGATAATTTAGGACAACCAGTGACACAATTTTCCATCAAGGTGAATATATTATAGTACCACCATCTATTTAGTATGTTTATAAATAAGATATAACATACAAACCCCAACATTTATCTAATCCTTTGTCACCCGATGGTTAGGTTTTCAATGAAACTGAGGGAGCCACTGTCACTAAAACTCTTGCAGTGTGCTCAACCTACATTCATATTCATCCTATACTATATGAAAAAATTGATTCTAAACATGGAGAAAAACATATACCTTCAATATGGGTGGATGGTATACCTGTTGGTCAATAGGTGGAAGTATTTTATCTCACACACTCAGTGGAAACACCTCATGTGTAGGCCCCTAAAAAGAGTAATTTTTTCACATTTGATCAATGAAAAGGATCTCAATCAAAGGATCGAGAATGTCACAACCCTACCAAAAACCCCAAATCACTGGATTTATGGTGTATTCTAGAAATATAAACAAGAAATTGTATACTGAATAAATCCAATTTTGTGAGTTGACTAAATAAATATATAGAAAACTATAACTCATTCCTATATGATCTGTGTACCATTACTTATTCCATAAAATTGGTTACCCAAGTCCCTGAGTCAATAAGTAGTTTATAAAATTCCTAGTTACTGGATACATCATAATTTCCATAACCCCTTTCTTTTCAATCTTGAGATCCAAATTTTAGACACCAAAAAAACTGCACTAATTTCCAAAACCAAACTCTTAGTAGACTCCTAACTCTAAGGTGTGACATTAAGAAACAAACCAACTTTGATACCATATAGACATGACCCGGCCTATAGTGGCCCCTCATTGGTGGTGGTAATCTATTTACACCACCCCAATCCCACCTCCCATAGTCTATAGGCTCGGTACTAGCAATGAGTAGTAAAATCACTTATTATGGGAGGCCTTAGCCTAATTCACATGTACACACACACATTGCCAAATAGGATATAACAAAAATTATAAAATAGGATTAAGAAAACAATGAATATATATATATATATATTAAAAAACTCTATAATACAAAAAACTTATCTAATATAAAATCAAAAGGCACATGGGAAAAAATACACACCCAATAATAACTATAGTTAAAACGCTAACATGGATGATGATAGTGTATAATTATCTATGATGAAAAGCTATTAACCTGAGCATCACCTACCACAAAAAATATTAGAAAACCCTAAGCTTCTCCAATAGTATTCCCCCATTGATTATAACACTCTAAGATTTTATGAAATAGTTCTCAATAAATAAATTATATATCTCCAATAGTTTATGATACTCGAATTACTACGTATAAATTAACTATAATATAGAATACCACTATAACATATCCATTAAATTAGAAGAATGAATAGTAATTACAATATTTTGAGAAAAAAATGTATAGTGGTTTTAGATAAAGTAAATATATTTTTAGCAAAGTCATTATATTCTTTAAAAATACATTTTTCCTCGAAATGAATTTTATTTCTTCTGAAGAAAAAAATTATTAATTTTTACATATTTTATAAATTTTATTTGTAAAAATTAAATAAATTTTTCAAATAATCATTACAAGATTATTTAAGAGTAAATTTTTTATAATTTTATAAACTGATCGATTTTTCTATTAATAGTGAAAATAACAATTTCTATTGAAAACTATCATTTCTTTTCAACCATCTAAAAAATTCAATTTTGTTTTAAAATATTTTTAAATATAAAATTCGTCAATTTATTTAATTTTAATTAATTTTATGATGGATTTTGGTACAAAAACTCTTTATACTTTAGAAAACATTTTTATGGAAAAACAGTTATTCATTGCATTTCACATATTTATATTAAAATTAATTTCTTCCCCATATATAAATTAAATATTTTAAAATTTATTATATTTTTGGATTTATTAAGATAATTTTATTTAAATGTATCCATTTTATTTTTTTCATTATGAATTGTAATGGTGGTAAATATTTTTCACTATAGTAAGGGGAAAATTGGTAAAAAATGGTTAAAAACATTGGATAAGGTGTCAAAATCAATCCAACTCTTCCAATTAAATTATTTTATGGGATAAATTCGACCTTAAATATCCCAAATTAAAATATATGGAATTTGTGATTCATTTTTCATTTATAATGATATTTCATTTATTTTAATTAAGGAAAATTAAAAAAATTAACTCTCTTGACATTAATATCTATATAATTATTACATAAAGGTAAAAAGTTAATAAGTTAATTTATTGGTGTGTTTTTTGAAATATGAAGTAATTTCTTATATCATGGTAATTAATTTATTAATTTTAGGGATGAAACAATTACCTTAAAATGCTTACACAATATAGACACAGTGTTTGTGCAAGTACTAGAAAAATCTTGTAAATGATTTCAAAAGCAATAAAATTATTTAAAAAATGGGTTTTTTATAGTTTTAAATGAATATTTTAGATTAATAAAACATATTATTGATGTTTTAAAATTTTATATTTCAATTAAATTACTATATTTCTAATTATAGTGTCAAATTCATTGAATAGTGTTAAAAATGAAATTACAGTTATTTTATAAAAAATATTTTATTAAATTATTTAAAAATCCTAATAATCATTCAATAGAATAAGTAGAATGATAAATGGAAACAATTCATACCTTTTCCAACAATTAGAAAATTTTTTAATTATAAATAAAATTATAACCCTTTAAGATTGAAAAAGTTATTACCATAGTTCTGGTTAAAATTTCTTAACAAATGGTTTAAACCAAAACATAACATTTGAAATAATAGAAAAAACAATATAATTTTCGATTAATGGTGTTATTTTGACCATATAACCATTTTATTTGAATTAATGTATATTTCTAATCATTATAATTGAGAAATCTATTGATCATATTTAAATCTTTTATGTAATTCCATGTGTGTCATTTCTCACCCTTATAAAAGGACACCCCTTATTTCTTCTCATTACACATCCTTGAGCCATATATCTTGTAAAAAATATTTTCATTTAACTTTTAAAATCCCTTTTTCATGACCTAGAATTCATGTCCTACTTAAAATACCATTCCAATTGTCCTTAATAAGGGAACTAACTAAGGCGTACCAAAGAAGAGGTAATCATCTTACCTGACTTATTTCAAATTATTTCTACTTTTACATCCTATAAATCATTAGTTTTCATCATAAAATAATAAATTAAGTATCATCCATATAATTATATTACATTATTATTATTTTACCACTATTATCCACAATATATTCCATCAAATGGTAAGTGAAATTATTACACATACGTACGACTACTGCCACGACATAAAGATACAATTCATTTTCCATCACTATATTTCATTTATGGTTATTCTAATGGTTTTAATGTTTATATATTATATTTTTTATGTAATTATTACTCTTAAGTAGATTATCTTATATACCTTATTACCTTCCCATATGTTGGAAAATGATAATATCACTCGTGTGTACGTATGTATTTCCACTTCCAAGAAGTGATGTGATTCGTTTTTCATTTACTCTTTACATTGATAGTATTAAAAATAGACTAAATTACTATATATGATATATATAATATAATAATTATTTTTTAATGATGAATAATTATTTACCTTTCTCATGTTTCATCTGTTGAAAATTTAAATCAATGTTCCTACGTACATATGACCTACTTTCTCCATGAATGGTGTACTTAATTATTCTATCTCTAAATTTTATGGATTAATATAAATATAAATATATAATGAGTAACTATTGTTTTTATATCACTATAAAAATTCTGGAGATGATGGAATCATGGTCAAAGTATAGTGTATGGGACTTTCGGACTGAATCATGCAAAAGAAATGAAGGATTTATCACCTAAAACATTGATTTTAATAAAAAAAGTTTTAATAAATAGGTGATAAGAAGTGGTAATTAAATAATATATGGTATAATATATATATATATATATACATATTAGTTTGGTTGTGAAATAAAATTATAATAAAACTAAATTTATTATACAGGAGGGTGGATTGTGCACAAAGAAAGGCAAGACATGAGGTAAGGGATTTATGGTTAAACCCCATTTTAATTTAGATTTTATATGCATAAATTTCAGGTGAAAAAATATATATAATCTATATCTGATAAATCCATTTCATTTTTTTCATCTTTTTATTTTTGTAATTTTTATTGTTTGGTATAATTTCTCGCGCTTTAGTACTCAGATTTGTTCAAAAAATGATTTTAGGAGAAACTTTCCTTACTTCTCCTATTTGGGTTGGATAACCTTTTTATTTCATATCCATGAATTAAAAAATGTTTTTAATAATTTCATGGATATTATACAATGATTTTTTAATTTAATTTTAACCTATTTTTTCTTTTTACAAAAAAATTACAAAGGAATATTCTTGGAATTTTCTGAATGATGTAATTTTTATTGAAGGTATGAACAAAAACAATGTTTTAAAAATTACATCAAGAATGAAATTTCTTTCCATCATGATCAGAAAATTATTTGAATATTCCCATAAAATTTTCAAAGGTTATATTCAATGAAATTTTTTTACATAATAATTTTTTAATGTTTTTATTTTAAATATGTGATTTAAAAATGAAATTTTTATTTTTCTAAAGAAATATTCCAATGATCTTTAAAATACATCTTTCATATAAAATGACAACCTTTGATGTTACATATAATTTAATGGGGATATTATATAATGACATAATCCTTTTTATTTATCTAGTTAGTTTATGATTATTATTATGAGATGTTTACAAAAACATTCATTTCATATCAGTTATATAATGATTCAATAATGAAATTTATATGAAACTCGTTTCATTTCAATTGGTTCTTTTTTGATCATGTTACACACATAGTTATGGTATTCATTATGTAACGATTTAGACATTAATTATATATCCCTCTAATGCATTTGTTAAAGTTTTATATCTCTGGAGAAAATTATGGGAAACAAGTTGATTTTATCGATCCAATATTTAAAATAGGTTGGGATTCATGGTCCATAATAGGAAACTAGTATGAATTACTTCTCTAATATTAAAAATAGGTGGTGATGTTCGATCCATTGTGATATGGGAAACATATTTTTATTCTTGATCCCCTATGATTTATTGGTCTTGATATTTAACCCTGATAGATGATATGATTACTATTCCTACTATGGTTCCACACTTTTATGAAATATTTTTATACTTAGGATTTTAACATCTGGTTCATGATTGATTTATTAATTTTTCTCAATCTTATGTCTTTTTCCTTTTAAAATGAAAAGGTTTTATTCTATGAATAATGTTTATAATCTATGATAATCAAAATGGTGCAAACCAGGGATAAGAATCATTTTCCTTACAAAATTACTAATTATAAGAAGAAAGAAAATGAAAGGATAGGGGTAAAAAAATGAAAATTAAAAAAACTACCATCAGAAACAAGAGGTCAAAGAAAAATCATCTTCTTTTATTTCTTCCACCCCTACCTAGAGAGACCCTCCAACCTCTTTGATTACAACCTCTCTTCAATTACATTGGGGTTTTTCCATCATCAATATTCTCATATACACTTAATGATTCACCAACCTTGCCCTAGGATTCAGTGTCTCCAATAAGATCAGTTCTCAATGTTCCATATTGATTTAGGACCATATCATACAAGCTAGATTTACTCATTTCCTTTCTTTCATCCTTTCAAACAATTTTCCCATAAAAATTGCAACAGAGATTAAAAAATTATGCATGATAGACATATTTACTACAATATCTATTTAGAATTTCATGTAGGGTATGTTGAGATTTATTTGATCCAGGTTCTAGATATCCACCATCCTCTATCATATCCTTTCAATTTACCACTACTAACTCCAACTGATATTTATCTGAAATCATCAAGTAAATATATCTAAAAAATAGATTGGGAATCACTCTCAAGAATATTCACATTCTCCCTTGAACTAAAAGGTGGGTTCACACCATCCTAATACCTATTTATCGGTACATTAGAGTTAGTGTTTTTCATGGCTTTGATAAAAACATGAGGACTAGTCCTCCTATATGGGAAAATTTGGAAAACTTCATTATCCACAATATTTTTCCTACCCCATGATGATAGGTCATGAGAGCAAATAACAAAAGTTATAATTTATTTCTTACTTTTCCTATCATTTTATGTGATTATATACTACTCTAATTCAGGCATATTATCAGCCTCGTCTTGGGAAGTATCTTTATCATCCATCTACTCACCTCCTTGGTAAATGTTTCCACTATCACCAGACCTGACAATTAATACATCCTTGAAGGAAAGTTTCTCCTCTATTATGAAATCCAATTACCATCAAGATATTTATTTCTTCCCTTCATCAACATAGATAGCTAAATCCAAATCACCTCCTATACAAGTACTATTAGTTGTCATATCTTTAGAATTAATATTTAGGTAGAAAATATGTGAATATCCATCACCTTTCATGGGATAATTCACAA
The DNA here is from genome assembly GCA_963277665.1 of Viscum album. Classification (NCBI taxonomy): domain Eukaryota; kingdom Viridiplantae; phylum Streptophyta; class Magnoliopsida; order Santalales; family Viscaceae; genus Viscum; species Viscum album. The sequence goes on from OY728127.1 coordinate 1,334,716,780, forward strand.
CCTTTTACAGATAAGACTCATAAATATAATCCTCCAATGCCTGACCATTTGGGGTCATAGTTGGACACTATTTATCCATTAAACCTATAGCATGAGGAAACCTCCTTCAAATCTTCTAGTGATTCCATTTTTCATAGTAGAACCCACGTATCACATATATGTAGCATTATTTCTTCACATTCCTATTTTTATTGAAACCTGATAAAAAAAGGTAGTTTTTCATATCTAATTTGTAGAAAAATATCATTATCATAAGTAGAGAGAATAACCTGATCAGTCTTGGTATAACATCGATCGAACTCATTAATAATCCGAGTGATGTATCCAAACCCTGAAATCTCCTTTTCTTTTTCATATTAATAGGAATATCCACTACAAATGTGATTTCAAAGAGGATGAGAGGATTTTATAAGATCATGTTCAGTATGATAATCTTAATCATGACTTGTACATGAGTTTTCATGATGTTGAAGGGATTAAAATGATGATTTCATTCCTTGATAGAAAAAAAACCTAGTATGAAGGAAATGGATCCAAATCCACATGAATTAATTTCCAAATTTTTTGAAAGGAAAATGATATGGAAGAATCCTCTTCCAAATAGGTATAAATTCCATTTATTGAATCCCCAAACCATCACTAACCTCTTTTTAAAATCATCAACCCACAAGGGAATCTCACTCGCAGGCACAACCAATTGGTTGATAAGTCTTTGTATTGGATAAAATCCAAAAAAAATGTAGTAATGGACCTAGATAACCTTGGTTGAACTGATTCTAAAATAGATTTAGAATGAGGTTTAAGGATATAGACATCTGATAAATGATATTTCATGATTAGGTCATAGTTCACCCTTATTATAATGGATTTATTCTAACATTCTGATTTCTGTTTTTAATCAATGGATTTAACCAAAGACATCATGGTAACAACAAGTCTAATAGAAAATTAAATGATTTTCTACATGAGATACCAAATTATATAGGAGATGTAATGTATAATATTTTTTTATTCTCATGAAACATTATTATGCCATTAATCATGTTGAGCTCCCAAATGATCAAATTAGATAATGATGTACTATTGATTATTTTATATGGAAATATCCACATTATTTTCATTTTTATTATGTCTAAGAGTGAATGAGTGGTAAATAAACACCATTGAGAAAATATTTTTTGTTCTCCAATGATTATAATATGAAATTATTTTCCTATTTTTATATCATTTGGAAGATGAAGCATATCAATAGTGGAATATTATTAAGAATTTGTGGCAATAGGAATAAATGGACTCCAAGTAATAGGATGATTTTAAGAGTATATTTTACAGTAAGTATATACCTTTTATTTTATATAAAAATGGAGAATAAATTTATTAAGCTTAAGAATGAGTATGATGAATACATTGATACCTGTAAGGAAAATTGTACATGCCTTTTAATGTATGATTCTAGTGTAATCATCATCTCTAAAATTAAATTTGATTGATTATTTTGGTGTAAAGACCTAAACCCGCACTTCTGGATTCAATACTAAAACAGGCTATGTATTTTTTTGTATAATAGATAACTATAAAATACATAATATTATATAAAAATTAAGACCTTTTCCAGTCTTGTTTATGGATAATTATACAACAACTTACATATATTGAATCTATGTTTACAAAAATTAACAGCAAATATAAATAACTAGATTCATCTACATTATACCTTAATTGTCCTTTGAACTTCTAAGGATTCATGTGAAAAACATTTTAAAAACATGGGATGATAAAAATATCATAGTACTGGATATAAAAAGAGGGAAATGAATTGTTATTCCATAAATAATTTAAACATATGAAAACATTTTCATAATACATGCTTATTATCCATAATGTATCGTATATGTACTTTTTGAAATCATAGAGAACATAAATAAATCATGTAGGTTACATGGGGAATTAATTACTTAAAATTATAACCATCATGGCTACCATATTATTTTTAACCCTCATGGAATCCTCATAATGTAACCCTCATGGATACCTTACAATGTAACCCTCACAGCTACATTATGGTGTAACCATCATGGTTACCCATAGAGTAACTATAAGGATGACCTCCAACATAATCACACCCATTGCATTGGAGGGAAATATAGGTCCCACACTTCATCATAAAAATTTCTAAAGAACCATAACATAATCATACAACATGAATAATTTTATAAAAACAATTGTTTTGAATTTTTTAAAATTGAATTTTAATATTGTATTTTATAAGAATTTCCCCTTTTAAATATCATATAATTGAAATGAGACTTAATTGAGTGGGTGGAATATCTACATACACTTTAAATACATATAATTCAACATAATATAAATGGAATTAATCACAGAAACAATTTTAATACCATGTAAATAATGAATAATAAGCTTAACCTAAAGAATGGAAATTTGGTTAAGATTTCCCTCACCTCATGTTTGTCTTACTTCAAACTTGTTTAAACCTAATCTTGAACTCTTCTCCTTGAGATCCTCCTTAAGGACTTTGTTTTTGGCCTTTCTAGGAGACCAGTAGATCTTGGACATGGGGAAGTGCCTTGGTAAGGGTATTTGGCAGAACTTAGATAATTCTCAAGGCTTAAGAGGTGTGAGAGGAATAAGGGGTGAGGGTGGTATTTATAGGGGGAGTGGAGAGGTTTAATATTATTTGAATTATTATTTTAATAATATTATTTCTCAAGAATATGAATTGTATTAATTCATGTGACTCAAAATAGTAATAATTTCTTATGAGTTTGAACCACATGGGCTTACATCAGCCCAGCATCACCTATGATGCAGTAAAACATGTATTTAGCATTTTTCATAATTTATCGTATTTTACTATTCAACAAAAATTCAGGAAATTTTGAAAAATCACAAAAATTCACCCCAAACATTTTTCAATGTGTAGAATTCTAAAATGAACTCAATTTTTAGAAAATATTTTTCTAAACATGATTATTTTAATTTTTATATAAAATCATAATTTAATTGAAAAACACAATTTTAAAATTAAAACTGATTTTCTAAAACGTTGAAAATTTACTTAAGGTCTCATAAAACCATCTTGTAATCATAAGTCATAAAAATACTTTTTTCTGAATATATTTTAGGAAAATAAAATTTTATTTAAATTATTAAATTAATCATAAATTTGCAATTGAATATATATGACTTACAAAAATACCAACACTTAATCAATAATTTTTAAAATATTTATTTACTTATATTAATAGATAATTAAATCATATTGACACTTAAGAGGTGGAAAAATTTTATTTATAATTTCATTGGTGAATTTACTATTTATATGGGTATATTTCGATTCATACGGTTCAAGTCACCATTCATAAGGCCACATTACTATTCATTAGGGTCATGTTACTATTCATAAGTGTACATTACTATTCATAAGGGTCATGTTACTATTTATAATGGTATATTACTATTCTTAAGGGTCATGTTACTATTCATAAGGTTAAGTAAATATTCATAAGGGTAGGTTACTATTCACCAAAAATTATGTTTGATTTATCATACTCCAAAAAACATACTGATTGCAACTGGGTATATCTGTTTTTTGAAATTCAAAACATAGACGTGGAAAAATTATGTTTCATTTATAGATTATAAATTCCAAATAGTACATTGTAGTTCATTTAAGCACATATTGTTTCCCTTTAAAATTTCAGGATTTTACATTTGGTGTCTTAAAACCAAGTCTCCAAAAGTGTTATCTATAAGAGACATTAATATCTATAAAGATATTTTTCTATGTTCTCCCAAGATAGAAATACAAATTATATATTTCCATTTTTTCCATAGTTTTAATAATAAATAGAAGATGGAGTCTCATGAAAACTAGAATAAGTCACATAAGGAAAATAAATTCACATCATATACATTCTTAAAATGTGGAATAAAATATCATGGGAATTTCTTGAATTGAACTATGAGGTTCAGTAAATGTGAAAAGTACAGTCATAAATCTTATGAATGTCAAAATATGATTAAGAGGCTATTTGATACAATGAACGAAAATAAGATACTAATTAATACACTACTCATGTTCAAATACATAAAATGCAATGAGTGAAGTAATTACACCAACCAATGTGTGAATTTGAAGGTTTATGATGATGATCATTTTAAAGAACCTCTTAATCCTAAAGATAAAGTGAAATATCATGGTATCTTAACTGTTAAAATGGGATATGAGATTTATGTGGTGAAAGGTATACTTATCATCCACTCTAGAACAGATAATATCTTATCGAATTCTTGATCTATCAGCTCTTTTATATCTAAGGAATTTTCAAATGGTATCAAATTACTTCCACAATGATTAGATGTCGAGTTAGTGGTGGAAATTTGTAATGGTTTGATGGTCGAATCTCAAGCCTATAGTTAAGCTGTGATTGAATTATATGGGAATTTTATTTCTTCAAATATATTGATTCCCCTTTTAGTTGAATTTAATGTGATTCTATGAATTGATTTCATTTCTTTGTATAGGACCCATATTAATTTACATGGAAGGTATGTCACATTTTATATTCTTAATGAAAATACAATCAATTATAAGTGAGGATGAACATGAACCTCCAATTAAATTTAATTATATCTTGTGGTTATTAACTATTATCCATTAATGGTGTCTATCTCAAATGGTTGGGGAGAAAATGAACATTAAAAATATTCCTATTGTATTGGATTTTTTAAATTTCTTTCTATAAGTGTTTCCTAGTATTCATTTAAATCATGATGTTGAATTTTCAATATAACTCATACTTGGGGATACACCTATATCAAAAAATCTATATAAAATGGCCCCAATTGATGTGTAGGAATTAAAGAATTAAATATAAGAGAATATTTATATGGGTTTCATATACCCTTGTGCATCACCATGCAGTACACCTATTCTTTTGTTTAAGAAGAAAAATGTTTTAATTCATCTCTGTATTTATTATCAGAAACATAAAAAAACACTATCAAGAACAAGTATCAACTATCCTATATCAATGATTTTTTGATCAATTATAAGGATCTAAATAATTTTCTAATATTTATCTTTATTCTGGATATAATAAAATTAGGGTTAAGGATGATATAACAAGATAACCTTCTGTATGAGGTTTATGCATTATATATTTATAGTTATTGCATTTAGAATCACTAATTCCCCTAATTAATTAATGGATTTAATGAATTGAGTCTTTATAGATTACGTTGATTAGTTTTTGGTAGTCTTTCTAGATGATATTTTTATATATTCAAAGGTAAAGGAAGATCATGAAGATCATTTGAGAATTGTGCTGAAGACCCTGAGGAAGTTTAATTTGAATGAAAAATTTAACAAGTGTGAATTTTATGTTTAGAAAGTTTCCTTCATGGTTCATATAATATTAAGTTAGGTTATATCAATGGATCCTTCAAAGATTGAAGTTATTTAATAATGGTCTAGACTAACTATTGTAAATAAAATTCATTGTTTTCATACATTATTAGGATACTATCGATGTTTTGTGAAATATTTCTCACAACCATCTATTCCACTAACAATGTTTACTCAAAATGGGGTTTAGTTCTTATCCATAGATGAATGTAAAGTGGGTACCAAATAGAAGAAGATATGGTGTGGTCAATGAACCTATACTCACACTACCTTGTAGTGGGGAAGAAATTTTTATTTATTGTGGTGCGTCAGAGAAGTTACTATGATGTATACCCATGAAGAATAATATGGTTATATCTTTTGCCAAATCAATATTTATGGTACATGATAAAAAATAACAATCTAATGATTTTGATTTAGCTATTTTAATTTTTTTATCAATGGTATGGAGGAATTATATTTCTAAAGAAATGTGTGATATTTATAATAATAATAAAATTTTATAGTATTTATTCACTCCTAATGAGTTAAATATGCACTAAAGAAGACGGTGGGAATTTATTAATGATTATGATTGTTCAATTCATAACACCCTAGGAAGGTGAAAAATGTGGATGATGATCTATGTTGTAAGGACCATGCTATTTTTTCTATGATGATAATTTCAATCGATCAAATACATATTTATTTTCAGAATATGAAACTTTAAGCCCTAAGTAAAGAGGATAGATCCAATATTTCTTAGATGAATGTTCCACCATCCATCCATGTCAAGAATTAGGTCGGGTCGTCATCTGACCCGACGCCTGACCCGGTCCGCGACATGGCCCGAAGGGCGTTCACTATCCCCACAGGCTGGCAACTAGTGCTGGGCATCAAAATAAACCAGTTGGGAACGGTTTGGCCCATAACAAGGATAAATTAACATAAAATGAACAAGCAGATAAATAAAGGAAAATAAACTGAACAACGTGGCAGCAGAAAAAGGGATAAACAAAGCAATGTGACATACCTCAGGTGACCCCATGGATCACCATGGTATGTCAACTACACTCGCTCCCAAAAAGAGATCCAAGACTGAAACCTGCAGCTGAAAAGTAGAGTAGGTGTGAGCACCGAGATGCTCAGTAGGAAAGCCAAAATATAACCACATCCTATTCCCCCGCAGTTATTGAGAAATCCAATTATGCCAGTTTGAAAATAAGATATAATAAAATAATGTTTTTCCTTCTTTTCAAATTCAAGTAATGAGTTTGCATTTTCAAGTAAAGCATTTCACTCCACTACATTTTCAAAATAGGTTCCATGCATGCATTAACGTTTCAAAATGGAAGGAAAACCGGTTGGATTAAAATATGGTTTTCACAAACACGACATCATGTATGAAACGACTGAAAAGAAAGTTACATCACTAGCATCATGTCACAAATGAGCATCATGGGTAATCCATATAGGTAGCCAGAACAAGTGGGAACCTAGAGACCTCGTACCTCGGTGAAACATGGCTTAGAAGACCACGAACCTCAGAAAAACGTGTCTTAGAAGACAATGACCCTCAGAAAACGTGGCTTAGAAGACCACGACCCTCAGAATTCATATGTTTAGTTAGTGTTGTTGCGTCAATCCTACTAGAAGAACCGGGACGAACCCATGCCGTGTCATCTAGCGTACTAGTCCTGGTCACCCACGTAGATACTCAGGTTTCCCATTGTGCTCTATTTCAAGTGGTGGTGAGTTTTCTTTATCAAGAAAACATATATGTACATAACACTTTCTTTTTCTAAAACTCATTCAACATCTCACCACTATTCTCCCTCCTTAAGCGCTTTCCCCCTCTTTCACATAACACAATGCATAAATCTCAACGTTAGGCACATCATAACACTTCCAACATACAAATCATTTTCTAAAACCAAGGGGGCGTGCCTCAAGAGAGGTTTTTCTTTTTCATAAAACATTCTTAAGGTTCCAAACAGGCTTTATTACATAAAGTGAATACTTTTTACAATCAACCTTCCAAAAGTCCAAACACCTTCGGAAATACACATTACTAATTTAAAACCACTTAGGAAATCAATTTTCCAAGAAAAGTCACTTAAGACTGATAGCATAAAAAAATACATTTCAATTTCCAAAGCAAAGGCATAATCATTTCTAGCAATCGTAACCTGATTTCGTAGCATGTGTATATAGCATAAATGTAAATCATATTTTTAAAACAAGCAAGCAATTATAAATCTCAAATTAAAGGCATAGGCATAGAGGACCTACCTCAGACTTGTCACTATTTGTCGATGGCCACTCGAACCGACACTTGGCGCATACACACACATGTATTTGTACATATATATATATATACACACACACCCCTAGCTTCATTGCACATATTCCTCACGCCATGAGGGAAAATGTACGAAGAGGGCATATATATATATATATATGTCTTACCCTATGCATGTACGTGTTGGATGCCTCGACACGCGGCCCAAAACCAACGAATCAAGGCCCAACGTACTACACATATAATTTAATAAAACAATTAAGTAATTTATTAAACACTTCAAAGTTAGCACTAAGAAAATAATTACACCAAAAAAACTCTTTAAACCCCAAATGCACACTAAACCATTTAAAAATACATTTCACACTACCTGCATAACTCATAAAACCCATTTAAAGTATTAAAATAAAATCACATAATCAATTTAACCATTTCCAAAGGCCTTTCCAAATCATCACATAAACCAGAACCAATTCCAAAACATGCATTTCATTGTTTAAACCATTTACGATTTACATTAGAAATACACAACAACCCAAACTTACCAAATTATGCATTTCCCTTTTAAAAACCTACACCCAAATCCATTTTCACCATAAGTGTCATTGAAAACGTGATTCGAACCATTTTAAAAACTAAATAAACCATTTTTACAATTTATAAAACACCTGCTAGAGGCACAACATGGTTTTACACAAAAATTATATGCAAATTCACATTAAGAAACCCATTCCAACCCAAACTCATATCAAATTCTTTCAAAAACTAGTTTTGCATCACTTGAAAAATGAAATAAGTCATTTGCATTATTTTTAAAACATTATCAAGGCTTAACACATGGACCATACCCAAAATCCCAAAAATAAGACACTTTAAAATTAAAAACCTGTTTGATTTTTATCAAATACCAACTTCTCACCACGTGAAAAAGTAAACGAACATGTCAAATTAATTAAAAAATATAAACTCAATAAGAACAATTATTTTCATGTGAAACCACCCAATTTCAAGTGAGAAAAACTATTTTTAAAACCAAAAACATAATGGACTTTTGCTAAAACCAAATCCCGCACCATGGAATTCATCCAATTGAACCCCAAATCGACCAATGAAACCAAAATTATCAAGAATCAACCGTAAGCGGTTTTACCAAACTTTGAACACAAATGCCCACTCAAAGACATCTTCTAAGGGAAAACGCACACCAATAACATGATAAAACAAAATTCACAGCCCTTGCGTGACCTAATAAACCAACAACAAAGTTTATAAAACACAACAAAAGGCTCAAAATGGGTTTCCAAAAAATAAAAACATTCATATCAAATAAACATGCTACTAAACACATTGAAATCATATCAAACCTCATGTAAAACTACATTCTCACCAATTAAACAAATAAATGAGTATGTCAAATAAACTAAACAAGAGAATTAATTCGTCAAACAACACTTATACTCGGGAACACTTACCTTCGGTGTCGAAACTTCCGAATTTCGGTGCGAAACTTCAATTGCACCATTTTCACACCAAAAGGAAACAAGGATGAACCCTAAATCCTGAAATCGAGCAACGAAGCCCAAGATTAGAACCCTAATTTACACCCTAAAAGCTGGAAAAGAAAACTGAAACCCCAAAATAAAAAACACAACAATGAAAACCCTGGAAAGGGGGAAGAAGGGACTACCCGAGGGCCGCGCCGGAGGTGAGAAGCGCCGGAAAGGGGGTCCGGTCAAGAGAGGACGGCTATGAGAGGGAGGCGTGCCGGGTTCGGCTGGTTCTAAGCGGTCCTTCAAATGGAGTAGGGTGGGATGAGGCGGTCCGCCGAGAGGAAGAGCAGGGCGGCGGGATGGCTCGTCAGAGGAGCAGTAGGGCGGTGGCGGCACGCGACAAGGTCAGGGGAAGGGGGGGTTGTTCGCTGCGAATGGGAGAGGGGAAACTCAGTGCAGGGGCGGTGTGCGACGGGGGTAAGGGAAAAGGGGGGGCTCGAGTAGAATATTTTTTTTCCTTTTTTAATAATTATAATAATATCATTATTATTGTTATTAAATTGTTTTCCATTTATTTTATTATATTTTCATTTTGTTTTTACTTAAATAATTTTTTTTAACTTTAAGAAACCAAAAGGCTCGAATATAAATATAAATAATTGTGACTACAATAAGTCGGGTCGGGGTGTGACAATTATCCCCCCCACAAAAACATTCTACCCCCAGAAAGTCACCCAGCCAAACGAGGAATCAAACTCGAGTTTGAAATTGAACGAGGCCAACAAAATCACAAACTCGGTGTGACTTTTCACTCCATCAATCACACCCGACCAACTCTGAGGGAAACTGAAAAGAGAAGAACAATTAGGAAACGAGGAGGGTTCTCCCCACCACAGGAACCCGACTAGCACAACCGACATTGAGACTGTTAGTATGGGATAACTCTGGAACTGCTAACTTGATCCAAGAGGGAACCACCACACAGACCAAACCTCGAAGAAATGACCAGGTTAAGCCAATTAGCAATGACCAATACGAGAAACCCAGCACAAACTGACCCATGAACTCTTTGCATAAACTAAACCCCCACCACATGGGGTCATCGACAAAAGACCCCAAACCGAGTAGCGAACCAACCCCTATTCATTATTTCCCAAGACACAAGTGTCTCCAAAACGAGCACATCCTAAAACAAGAACGGGTCACCAATGGAGCTAGCCACATGAGAGAGATAATCATCCTGAGACTCACAGCCATAAAGAGACAACTCCAAAGCTCATATTTGAGGAGGCGCAACTACTAAAATTACAAGAAAATGATACCACCACACCTCCTTACTGCCAAAGTGGGGTATTCAAGGAACAAGGACCACAACAAGGCAACGAGGCCTATACGTCTCTTATAACAAAACAAAACCTTCAATGACGAGGGATCTACAACATAGAAACTAAAATCATCCCTATTCAAGCACTGGAGAAAAAGTTTACCAAGGTGACCCACACACCATGATTCCTGACTGCGTGAAGAGCTTTACTCCGAGACCTGTGGCTCGAGATCTGATGTCTTCAAGCATCTGCTGCCTTGCAGTCAGGAGCCGACATCCTTCTGTCAACACTCCTGCTGAAAATGCTGCTAGTGGAACCACTCCAATTGTCCCAAATGTCCATACTGACGGCAATCCATCGGAGGATGATAACAAGGAGACATAAAGTACCTAAACCGAGCACACTAGAAGAAAACAAGGGGGTGGACCAACTAATAGAAGATGGAATTGACAAGAAGACTTGTCTGAGACAGGTTCCTCCGATTCGCTCTCATCACCGGATGGGGAACCTTCCCAAACACCAGAAAGAAATGGTCTTGGAACCCTGGATGAAGACCCCACACAATAGAAATGTTAACTAATTCCACGACGCTACATCGTGAGAAAATGGAATCAACCCCTTGGATTGTCCCACGTAGGCCTTCACTGCTCGTTGGCCTTACTCAACACCCACTAGTTCTGCCACTTTCCTTGCATTCACTTCCTCGGGTATAAACCATCGGACGAGAGTCGCCTTAAACACCTTCAAAGACATACCATCATGCAACGACGCTGGGATTATTTCCTCCACCAATCCAAAGTTTAACCATCAAATGAACTCGAACCAGCACGGACTCTCATAGCTTTGGGAGTTTCCAATAATCTGAAAACACCAACGATTTCACCATGCTAGTCTGCTACCATCGATAGATCACGATCACCACGGAAGATGAACAACGACTGAAAATAATTCAATTCCAACACTCTTCTAGGAGTCTGGGTAGATAAAAGAATTAAAAGAGACTCACTAGAAACCTCTGGTACTTTTCTGGGAAGCATACTCAAGAACAAGAGGCACAAATCTGAATCAAATTTAATCATAAATCAAAATCTCACACTTCAATCACAAGATAAAACTCAAACTCAAATCACTATTCCAACCACCATTCAGTATGTCAAAACCAAGAACCCACGAGAAAGGATACCAAATAAGAAAAAAAGCACACTAAACAATTTCTTACCTTTCAAAACATTTAAATTACCTTTTTGAAAACCATTTTTTTCAGCAAAAAAACAACTTAAATATCCACCATTGGTATCCCGTGAAGTCTCACACATACATATCACATTGCTAACTCAAGCACCCATCCACTCACATCACCAATTTCTCCACTTGCCACATGCGCACCTCAATGTATGTGATCACTCATAGGAACACCAAGGGTCAATCCAAGACACGTCTCATTTTTAAAACAGATCATTCAGCACAAAGCACAAATTCCCAACCAATTTGTGAAATTCATCTATCATTAAAGTAGTACATTTTAAAATTCCCAAATATTTTCCAATTCACATTTAAAAAAAAGTATTACTCAGGCCCCAAAACAACTTCCAAATCACCTCCCATTTTTCCCTTTGAAACCATACATTCCATTAAAAGAAAACAATTATCAAATTCCAAAACATTTTTCATTTCAAAAACCATTTTGCCACTCTATTAACCATATCCCCTTTGAAAAACCTCTTTCACTAAAAGCCATTTTTTTGACCCAGTCAAGTCAGTCAACACTAATCCCAAACATAACTCACATAAAAACATCCAAAAATAAGGGACTGGTGGTTATACCAACCCGGTAACATGGATTAGAAGGCCATGCTCCAAGAGAGCATCAACCACAAGAAGCATCTTAAACCGTGCGCTCGGGCTGTACATGGGTCGCTACTCCATGCAACTCTGTCGCGTAACATTGGCTCACTTCCTTGGTCATCCCTCATCCACACATACCAATCCAAAGAAGAGAATTCAAATCCCGAACTACCCCTGGCAACTCAAGTCTCGGGACGGGAAAGGGTTCATGATGTCCTTCCAGCACCTACCACTCGAGTCCCGACACACCTAATCTCCAAGATACTTGACACCCCAAATAACAAGGGAACCTCTGATACCATTTTGTCAGGAATTAGGCTGGGTCGTCATCCGACCTGGTGCCCGACCCGGTCCGCGACATGGCCCGAAGGGCGTTCCCGATCCCCATGGGCTGGCAACTAGTGTCGGACATCAAAATAAACCAGTTGGGAACAGTTTGGCCCATAACAAGGATAAATAAACATAAAATGAACAAGAAGATAAATAAAGGAAAATAAACTGAACAATGTGGCAGCGGAAAAAGGGATAAACAAATCAACGTGACATACCTCAGTTGACCCTATAGGTCACCACGGTACGTCAACTACACTCTCTCCCAAAAAGCGATCCAAGACTGAAACCTGCAGCTGAAAAGTAGAGTAGGTGTGAGCATCGAGATGATCAATAGGAAATCCAAAATATAACCACGTCCTATGCCCCCGCCTTTATTGAGAAATCCAATTATGCCAGTTTGAAAATAAGATATAATAAAATAATTTTTTTCCTTCTTTTCAAATTCAAGTAATGAGTGTGCATTTTCAAGTAATGCATTTCACTCCACTACATTTTCAAAATAGGTTCCATGCATGCATTAACGTTTCAAAATGGAAGGAAAACCGGTTGGATTAAAATATGGTTTTCACAAACACGACATCATGTATGAAACGTGGTGTAGAAGACTACGACCCTCAGAAAAAGTGGGAACCTAGAGACCTCGTACCTTGGTGAAACGTGGCGTAGAAGACTACGACCCTCAGAAAAACATGGCTTAGAAGACCACGACCCTCAGAAAACGTGGCTTAGAAGACCACAACCCTTAGAATTCATATGTTTAGTTAGTGTTGTTGCATCAATCCTGCTAGAAGAACCGGGATGAACCCATGTCGTGTCATCTAGCGTACTAGTCCCGGTCACCCACATAGATACTCAGGTTTCCCATTGTGCTCTATTTCAAGTGGTGGTGAGTTTTCTTTATCAAGAAAACATATATTTACATAACACTTTCTTTTTCTAAAACCCATTCAACATCTCACCACTGTTCTCCCTCCTTAAGCACTTTCCCCCTCTTTCACGTCACACAATGCATAAACTTCAATGTTAGGCACATCATAACACTTCCAACATACAAATCATTTTCTAAAACCAAGGGGGCGTGCCTCAAGAGAGGTTTATCTTTTTCATAAAACGTTCTTATGTTTCCAAACAGGCTTTATTACATAAAGTGAATACTTTTTACAATCAACCGGCCAAAAGGCCAAACACCTTCGGAAATACACATTACTAATTCAAAACCACTTAGGAAATCAATTTTCCAATAAAAGGTCACTTAAGACTGATAGCATAAAAAATACATTTCAATTTCCAAAGCAAAGGCATAATCATTTCTAGCAATCGTAACCTGATTTCATAGCATGTGTATATAACGTAAATGTAAAATATATTTTTAAATCAAGCAAGCAATTATAAATCTCAAATTAAAGTCATAGGCATAGAGGACCTACCTCAAACTTGTTGTTATTTGTTGATAGCCACTCGAACCGACACTTAGCGCATACACACACATGTATTTGTACATATATATATACAGACCCCTTGCTGCATTACACATATTCCTCGCGCCATGAGGGAAGATGTACAAGGAGAGAATATATATATATGTGTGTGTGTGTGTGTGTGTGTGTGTGTGTGTCTTACCCTATGCATGTACGTGTTGGATGCCTCATCACGCGGCCCAAAACCAACGAAGCAAGGCCCAACGCACTACACATATAATTTAATAAAACAATTAAGTAATTTATTAAACACTTCAAAGTTAGCTCTAAGAAAATAATTACACCAAAAACACTCTTTAAACCCCAAACGCACACTAAACCATTTGAAAATACATTTCACACTACCTATATAACTGATAAAACCCATTTAAAGTATTAAAAGAAAAGAACATAATCAATTTAACCATTTCCAAAGGTCATTCCAAATCGTCACATAAACTGGAACCAATTCCAAAACATGCATTTAATTGTTTAAACCATTTACAATTTACATTAGAAATACACAACAACCCAAACTTACCAAATTATGCATTTCCCTTTTAAAAACCTACACCCAAATCCATTTTCACCATAACTGTCATTGAAAACGTGATTCGCACCATTTGAAAAACTAAATAAACCATTTTTACAATTTATAAAACACTTGCAAGAGGCACAACATGGTTTTACACAAAAAGTATATGCAAATTCACATTAAGAAACCCATTCTGACCCAAAAGCATATCAAATTCTTTCAAAAACATGTTTTTCATCACTTGCACAATGAAATAAGTCATTTGAATAATTTATAAAACATTACCAAGGCTTAACACATGGACCATACGCCAAATCCCAAAAATAAGACACTTTAAAATTAAAAACCTGTTTGATTTTTATCAAATACCAACTTCGCACCACGCGCAAAGGTAAAGGAACATGTCAAATTAATTAAACAATATAAACTCAATAAGAACTATTATTTTCATGTGAAACCACCCAATTTCAAGTGAGAAAATCTATTTTTAAAACCAAAATCATAATGAACCTTTGCTAAAACCAAATCCCGCACCATGCAATTCGTCCAGTTGAACCCCAAATCGACCAATGAAACCAAAATTATCAAGAATCAACCGTAAGCGGTATTACCAAACTTTGAACACAAATGCCCACTCAAAGACATCTTCTAAGGGAAAATGCACACCAATAACATGATAAAACAAAATTCGCAGCCCTTGTGTGACCTAATAAACCAACAACAAAGTTTATAAAACACAAAAAAAGGCTCAAAATGGGTTTCCACAAAATAAAAACATTCATATCAAATAAACATGCTACTAAACACATTGAAATCATATCAAAACTCATGTAAAACTACATTCGCACCAAGTAAACAAATAAATGAGTATTTCAAATTAACTAAACAAGAGAATTAATTTGTCAAACAACACTTATACGCGGGAACACTTACCTTCGGTGTCAAAACTTCGGAATTTCGGTTCGAAACTTCAATTGCACCATTTTCGCACCAAAAGGAAACAAGGATGAACCCTAAATCATGAAATCGAACAACAATGCCCATGATTAGAACCCTAATTTACACCATAAAAGCTGGAAAAGAAAACTGAAACCCCAAAATAAAAAACACAAGAATGAAAACCCTAGCAAGGGGGAAGAAGGGACTACCCGAGGGCCGCGCCGGAGGTGAGCAGCACCGGAAAGGGGGTGCGGCCAAGAGAGGACGGCTAGGAGAGGGAGGCGCGCCGGGTTCGGCTGGTGCTAAGAGGTCCGTCGAATGGAGCAGGGCGGGATGAGGCAATCCGCCAAGAGGAAGAGCAGGGCGGTATGATGGCTAGTCAGAGGAGCAGTAGGGCGGCGGCGGTGCGCTACAAGGTCAGGGGAAGGGGGAGGCATTCACTGCGAATGGGAGAGGGGAAACTCAGCGCAGGGGGTGTGTGCGATGGGGGTAAGGGAAAAGGGGGGGGGAGGCTCGGGTAGAATAGGTTTTTTCCTTTTTAATAATAATAATAATAATAATAATAATAATATCATTATTATTGTTATTAAATTGTTTTCCATTTATTTTATTTTATTTTCATTTTGTTTTTACTTAAATAAATTTCTTTTTTAACTTTAAGAAACCAAAAGGCTCGAATATGAATATAAATAACTGCTAATGCAATAAGTCAGGTCGGGGTGTGACAATCCAGGTTGGTATTGAAGAGGCATAGGGTTAACTGCCAATTGGTAAGTTTTCATGGAGTACCACATTCTATTTTATCAAATCGGGGTCCAAGGTTTAACTCAAATTTATGGAGAAGACTTCAATTGGATTTGGATAGAGAGTTGAGTCTCAGTACTATATATCATACTCAAATAGATTTTCAATCTGAGAGGACCATTCAAACTCTAGAAAAAATGTTGAAAATTTTCTCTATATATTTCAAAGGTGGTTTTGACCAACACCTTCCTTTAGTGTAATTATCTTACAAAAAATAGCTTTCACTTAGGCATTCATATGTAAGATAAGGTTGAAATTTATTATAGGAAGTAAATAACTTTTACATGTTTGGATGAAGTTAGAGAAATAATTCTTTTAGGTCCTTTGAAGTTTAGAGGCATTTAGTAGCACATAAGAGCAGCTCAACTTCAATATAAAATTTATACTGATAATAACCAATGAGATGTGTGGTTTGAAGTTAGTGAAAAGGTATTCGTTGGTATATCTCCCTAGGAGAAGGTTATGAGATTTGAAAATAATAGAAACATGATCCCTAGTTAAATTGTTCCTTTTGAGATACTTGATCTCATCGGGATGGTATCTTATCAATTGGCACTTCCATATAATCTCTCTCAAGTAAACAATGTGTTCCATGTGTCTCTCTAAAATAAGTACATACAAAATACTTCACATGTACTAAACATAGGGATCATACCACTTGATAAATATATCTCTTATGAGGAACAAATGAGGTATATTTTGGATCATAGAGAGAGTTTAATGAAACAATACCACTCACCTGGTTAAATTGTTGTAGAGAAATTGTAAATTAGAGGAAGGAGATAATGATGATTTGAGGATGTGATGAGGTATAATTATCCTCAGTTGTTTGTATCATTGTGATGTAATTTTTAGGTTTAAATTATTAAAATGGTGGAAAATATAACATCTTTATATTTTAAGACATTGTTCTCAATAAATAAATTTTATTTATTTGATAGTTTTGATGCACGTTGTAACATCCCAAAATTTTAAAGTGAGAACTGTGTATTTGATAGTGTGTATAACGTGTGGCACTATGTGTGTAAAACACATTACACCAAGTGTGTAAGGAAATATAATTTCTTGAGTATTTATAACATATTTAATATTCTAAATAAATTATATATAATTTTTATCTTTAAATGTAAGTGATACCGAGTTAGCATGTGAAACACGCAACAACAAGTTTAGTCAATCGCTTGCGTTACACGCAAGACCAAATTTTATGATACAATAATTAATTATTAGAATATTATTATAATTCTAAACATAGACATTTAATTAGATGTTATGAATATTATTAATTAAATTATGAAAATATATGTTTTAAAAAATATAAAATTAATTAATAGGTTACCAATTAATTATAAATAAAAATAAAACCCAATTGAATATAAAATAAATATAAATATTATTTTTCCCACATAGAAATTTAGACAGAATAAATTAAATAAATTAAACTTAGTGAGTTATATTAATGAAATATATATTTAATGTATATTATAAAATATTCTTGATAATCAAACAATATATTTCATAGACATAACCTAATAATAAACTCAACAACACAAATAAAAACCTATATTTTTATTAAGGCATTTTTATTTACTTTTAATATGAAACCCATATTAAATATTAATGTTGATAATTTAATAGATTTAATAAGTCAAAATAAACTTTAATATTTAATTAAAAACATAATAATTATTTTAGGGTGAACTTTTGGTATTTTTCTGTAATGTTTCAATTTTTAATGAATAATTTAAAATAGAGAATTATATTTAAAAACTAATTTTTCATCTAATTTAATTATAATGATAAATTATTTTTTATATTGGTTTTAAAGTTTAATTAGATAATATTTTCACCAATTTATCCAATGTAGTTAATTTTAAATGATTTCACTTTAAATAGACTATAAAACATAGAAAACTTTATGATGTTTTTTCTTCAAAAACCCGCAATGTTGTCTCTCGTGCGGGGTGAATTTTAATTTTATTGATATCACTTATGTGATTGGAATTTTGAAATAGGGATTACATATTTTAAATCTAAATCATTTATATTTTCTAAATATATGAATATTTTTACCGAAAACATAAGTGAATGTAATTAAAATTAACTACATTGATTAAAGATAAATTAATCTTACTAAGGGTCTAAATGATAACCATTAGGCCCATATAGGCTCATACATTTGTCCAAATGATATGTTTTGACAATATTTTGACCCTATACTACCATGGATCTACTTTGGTCCATTATATATTAACATTATATAAAAAATACATTGGTGGGGTTCCTTCCTTTTAAAATATTACCAAAGATTACACCCCTCCTCCATTGTAAAATGCATCATTCACTTCCACTTCCCCACACCTCTCAAGAAACTTAGGCTTGAAAAAACTATACAAAAATGGATCCCCAATATCCCTACCTTCCACCATTAATCCTACCTTAGAAATAAATCCCTACAAGTAATTATTTTTGTGCAAGACAAAATAAGTTACCTAATTAAGAGGTAACTCCCTCCCTCAAACTTCACTCTTTTATTTCTTCTATTCACTCCCTCAGCACTTATTATTACATATTTATATAAAAACTCTATTATACTAAATATAATATTATTTTTTATGATAATATTTATATATATACTTACACACACCTCCATATAATGGGTAATGAACATAAGTTTTACGTGTAGGCAGACTACCGCATTGTTAAACAATGATTCTTCAATTTTCAATTACTGCCTCTCATGGTGGCCATTATGATGGAAACTCTTATTATATATGATATTTATAATATTTATAATATATTTATTCTTATTTAGTTATTTTATAATTCATACCTTTATACATTCAATTTTGAGTTAAAACGATAACATCATTTGTAGAAGTGCTAACTAATGCACCCTTCAAGCAATTTGATTCATTCTTCCTATGGAAGGAATATATTTCAGATAATTTTAATAAAAATATGTAATATATATGAAATTTATATATATATTTATATGAAATTTATATTAATTATAATATAAATACCTATCATTTACATATTATCCTCTTAATATGAAAAAGAAATGAAAGTTGTGTTCATGCATACATACGGACTACCATCTTCATGAACGATGCATTCCATTTCTTATCTCCAAAGACTATATAATATTATAGATACATATATAATTGATATATATTATATTAAAATCATGGTTTAAATTCTTTATTTCATGAAACCATGATATATTTAATAATAACGATAAACAAAAAGTTAAAATATACACGAAAAATTAGGCAATTAACACCCTATATAGTTAGATTAATTAAAATCTATTAACAAATAGATATTGAGACATTATAAGAAGTTAATATGTTGTATTATAAACATTTTTATGGTTATTTTATTAGTTATTAACATATTTTATACCACTATAAATGAGGATAAATACCACACAACAAAGGGAAGTTGAAGTTTAGGGGTTTTTTCCAAGTTTACATTTCATTGAGACTTATTTGTTATTATGCACAAATTCACTTTTATTTGGTGTATGTACTGCATTTTTCATGTTATTTCCTAAATAAACATATTCTAATGATATTATATGTTTAATTTAATGTTATACGCTTCATTGGATTATGATTTATATGTTTCAAAGTGCTATGGGACGCTTTGAAATGCCTAAAGAATATTCTCCTCAATACTAATAATAATGATCTTTTAATGATATTTTCAATTGAGGAAATTGAATGAACATTGTTCAATGAAATATCGCATAATCTAATTTTTAATGACCATTTTCACATATTAGTACAATTTTTCCACTCTTTGGTAATCAAATTGTTTTAGAAAATGATTTTAAGAAAACCCAACTTCATTTATCTCTTTAAATGGAGAACCAATTTTCATCTAGAAACTGTGTTTTATTAAAAAAATATCAAAAATGTTTTAACCGTTTTGAAATGATTTTGTAAATAAATTTTTACCCTTTTTTCTTTTACCGGTGTTTTCAATGGAATATTTTTTTCACTTTCCAAACAAGTAATTTATATTCATTTTTACTATCAGAAAATAAAATTATTTTTACCTCGTATGACATATATGGATTTATCTACCTTCATTTCATTGAAGCCACCTTTTCAAGTTTTAAAGGATTATTTTAAAAGAAATTTTTTTAATCGGTATTTCTAATGAAAAATAATTTCTAAAGGTTTTTCAAAGGAAAATGATATTATCCTCAATAATATTTTTTAGAAGTTACTCTTTTATTTCATCAACAGCAAAAACCCTTATTTTATTTATCCTCCTCTGAGGATTTATTAATAAATCCTTATTATTTATTCAATATAGATACTTGATAAGTCATATTATTTATTTTGAGTATTCAATAGGTGTAATTATTTGTACCTGTAACTCTTGGGTTGGGAATCATTTAAAAAAATTCCTACGGGTTGGGGATCAGTTATTAAATGGCCCTAAATGCATCATTAGTCTCATGGGATGAATTGGTTATTCCTGTTGGTGTAGGTAAATTGTCTCTTGACTATAAAGGTATCATTTTCCTAGGAAACATGAAGTCCTATAATTAATTATCTCCTTTATTTAGAATTCAGTTATTATTTATCCATGATATTTTACATTGAAATATATATGGATTTAATTAATTGATTTATGTAATGTGTTTTATTTCTTACATGACATATTATTTATGACATATCTAGTTATTTATATGGAAAGTGTGTTCAGTTTTCTAACTTTCAATATATATTGATTCATTATTGATTTTGTTTTATTTACCCTTACTAAGAATTTTAGATCACCCTTATTATGCATTATTCCTAGGTTACGAAGAAGAGAACTTAGATTAAACTTTCATGGATGATTTTTATTTTAGTTATTGTGTAGCAAGTTTTATTTTTCATTCCAAAATGTATTATGGGTATCGTGTTTGTAATTTGTATTTCCAAGACTATTAAACTTAGCGGTCCTTCAGGATTTATTTTCCTTTTAATAATTCCAACGTAATGTAATGATGCATCAGATCTGGGCTTCTGGGATCGGGGTGTTATAGTTGGTATCAATGGAATTTTAGCATTAACTTTAGAAACAAGATTTAGAAAACATGGATTAAGGAGCACAACTCTAATATAGATATTGAGGATAAGTATATAATATTTTCCTAGAACTTTGGTAAGGTATAGATTTTTTGGGTATTCCTAGAAATACATACATGTCTAGATACTAAAAGTGGATGTGGTTCTAGTTCATAAGTACCTAGGAGAAACAAATTTGATAAGGAGTTTTGAGCCAGACTCAGGGTAACTAAGTATATAAAAATAGGCCTTAATGTGCCCCTGGTTTGACACTCTTGGGTGATATTCCTAGGATAATTATCATTTTATTTACCTACCATTATGACAGATTTGAAAGTTAAGATTCCACCAATGTAACCAAAAATTATGATTATAGGATTAATTATGAAAAAATTTATGTTATGTGCTACACCATGTTTAGGGTTATAGAAAGTTTATAATTTTATGAGCTAATCAATTATACAATATTATTTACAAATTTTTCCGTGCAAAAGGACTGAGAACTCTACCATTTCACGTGATCCAATGAGTAAGAAGGTCATATCATTCAAGATCTTAAGGGTACATTTTTCATGGAAACTATCCCATGTATTCTCATCATATGAGAAAATATCATCAAGGGTTGAAATGTTTTGTAAATAATTTTCTTAGTCCTATGGATTTGAAGGGAAGCAAGAGAAAAGAGGACGGTAGAGAAAAATGGATAAAGAGAAGAAGGGAAAGAAATTTTTTCCCAATTTTGATAACTATGGAAAGTATAATCTTGGTAATTGCTTGAAGGGAATGGGATTTGTTTATACATGTGGAGAAAAATGACACCATGTTTTTGATTTCTAGGTTAATAAAATGGTTTCTAATGTACAATGATTCTACTACATGTAAATGGGGTACTATACAAATCAATATCCTAAGCATCAAATGAATATACCTAGAATGATGCTATTAGAAAATGATCAAGTTATTCTACTACAACAGATTAATAGAAATGATTACTATGTATATTCAAGAATTATGTCACTTATCATCAATGTAATGATTATATGTATTATAGAATATATGAATATTATGCTATAATACTTTTTCATTAAGTATTTGAGACTATAAGTTGAATGTTACCAAGAAAACATATTCAGTTGAAAGTTAAACTTTTTTGGAAAACACTTTATTAAAGTAAATACAACACTTAATATATTCTTGATGTTTAGATAATGATTAATTAGTGATAGATTTGGATAATTACTAACTACCATATAACTAATTAATGACTTGTTGAAAACTGATCTATGTTGTCATTGATAGAGTTTTCAAACTTTTGGATATAAGGAATATATCCAATAACATGTGTCTTACATAAGGAATAAGGAATAATACATGATTCTAATATGGTTTTATTCAAGTTATTACCATATTTCATGAAGATAAATAATAATGTTATCACATGTTTGGAATGTGAAAATTTAGAGCTCCTTCATGTTGATTAAAGGCAAATGACAACTTCATATTGAAAATTCAGTGACATTATTTCTCAATTGTTGGATCATAATCTTTTTAAAAATTTAACTATTTATATAATGGTTTATGTTGAATATTGGGTGGGATTTTCAGGGTTAAATTATTTACTTCACCATATGATGCATCATGTGCTATGAAATGAAGTGGAAATAGTTCAAGTGACAATCAAAGGATATGGTTATGTTTATATAAACATATATATACTTATATTTTTAGATAATGAAAGAATTCATCATCTCTAAGAAAAGTGATCTTGAAACCAAATATGTGATTTTCTAATACCTTATTTTTTGGTGATCTAATGGTCTACTAAATCGTCACAGATGTATGGCTCTGAGACCCTTAGTGTTCCATTGATTAATCACTTGTTTTTGATTGATGACCTCACTAACATCCTATAAATATTTACACTTTTACTCCAACTATAAATCTATACATTAAACTTATGTTCTCTTACTATGGGAACTAGTTAAATGGTAGTTATGGGACCTTTGTACTTTCCATAAACTATTTTCAAGAGGATGTTTGATGTAAACCTCTACCAATATGGGATTTCATAGTAGGAAGTATCAAAAATATTTACTACTATGATCATGTTTAAATTGCGAGGATGCAAATTAATTAAGGTGGGGAGAATGTAACACCCCAAAATTCTAATTTAACAACCCTGTATTCAATATCATGTATAACATGCGACACTGAGCATGTAAGGGTAGGAAATTTCTCGACTATTTTTAATATAATTAATATTTTATATAAATTCAATATTATTTGTACCTTGAAATTGAAGTGATACTGAGTTAACCTGTGAATGATGCTGTAATGATTTTATTCATTATCATGCATTACATTCAAGTATTAATATTACCAAACAATAATATATTATTAAAATATCTAAAAATATACTAAATATGGCTTTCCTCTAGAAGACGTGTCAACTCCACAACCTTCTGTGTCTCTAAAATTCATCTCTCTAGGAATATTACCTCCCTCAACCACTATTCAAAACCATTTAGTGCACCTCCCTCCATAAACATTTCATTACCTAGACCAAGGGTTTTATTCCTCCTATTATCCATCTTCCCCATTCTCACTTATTAGTTACTACCTCTTGTACTCTATCTTCGTACACCACCCTTCAGATACCATTCATTCACACTCCATGGTCCTCATCTCCATCTCTGCCAGCTCCTCATGTTCAGAAGTGGTTGTCTCATCTATTCCATCTCTGCTTTCTCCTTGACTCAACCTATTCCTAGAATCCTCCTAATCCTAATCTTTACATGTTCCCCATCTCTGCCTACTCCCCATCTCAACCTTCTCCCAATCTCTTCCTTCTCCTAGTCTCCTCTTGATCTATGTCTCCCCATGATCCCTATCTCTATTCACCTTCATCTCATCCGTCAAAATCTTATTCAACATCAAAATCTAAGGACCACCCCAGATAACCTTATCAGTAATCTCTTTAATATCACCAACAACAAATTAAGATATGCTACACATACAAATCTATACAATACGCATGTTCTCCTAGTTTCACTGATCTTTTCACCCTTCTGTATATCGTGATTTATTTTCAGTTGAACATGATTTAATAATAAAATCATTCTTAGTAGGGTTGGTATTTATTTCCTCAATGTATAAAATTTTTCTACATTGCCTATATGTGTAATTGATTCCATTCAACATTAAATTTTTCCATTATCATTAGTGAAATCATATTATTTTCATTTTTAATTACATGTATGGAGTAGAAAGGTAACATTGATAACTGTTCTCTTTAATCTTTATTTCAATTATTTTAATTATAAATTACAGTATCCAATATTTTAGATATTCCATATTACCTAGATATTGTATGAATGTATTTTTTTCCATAGTATTTTAGTTTCACATATATATTGAATATCCACTATACACAATCCAGATTACCAGCTTATTTATTTTTTCAATAATATTCTCTACAGGAAGGATTGGATTCACTCTGAAACCAAAATACAAGACAAGTTGTCTACTTAATCAAGGATTTAATCCTATAGATCCACATATCTACACTAGGGATGTTCTCATAATTTCATATAAATTTTCACACTTATGGACATCATGATTCATTTTTAGTTGAATAGGATTTACTCAGACAATCATTCTTAGCAATGTTTGTATTGGTTTCCTCAATGCATCAAACTCTTCAACATAATTGGTATGCGTAACTAATTCCAATAAATTTAAAATTCTTCCAATTTCATTTGGGTAAATTTATTATTTAAATTTTTAATTACATGTATTGACAAGAAATGTAATGCTGAAAACAAATTGATTTTATTGTCATATTTGTTATTTTTATATTAATTTATAGTATTAACGATATTTTATATTCCATATTATATACAGGTTGATTGAACATGATTTCTCCAAAGTATTTTTTCCCATATGAATTTAATATCCACTCAACACAATCCAGATTACCCAGTTTATTTAATCATTCAATAATATTTTGTGCATGAAGTATCGAATCGACTAAGAAACCAATATCCAGGACAAGATCTCCATTGTAGAAACAATTGAATCTAGTGCTTAGGACCTTTATCTAATAAGGATCTCCAGGAAATATCCTTGTGGTACAATCTACATTACCAATCATATTCCCCTATTATGTTTAAAAACCTAAACATATGGTACAAAAAAAATACTTATTTAAAAAAAATCCTTCTATGAAACACCTCCTTATGTAAACAAATAATTTCTCATGTTTTCATGGTTTTATACTCTCTTGTTTTTTCACATTCCAAATTTAAATTCTCAGATTTAAATATTTAATAATATTTTTTTCTTATTTTAAATGTAGTTTCATTCATATACTTTCCCTCTACATTCTCAAAATACTTTATCATTCCTTATCATTTCTTATTAATTTTTTCTAATGTTTTCATGATTTCCCCAAGGGTTATCCATTTATATTCCAATATCATCAACTAGAAATTTTTAATTTTAATATATTCACTATTAATTCTTTTTATTAACTTTTTATAATATTATTCCAACATCATGTACCACTAATTTTTAATTTTAATGTATTCCATCCGGATTTTATTGTTGTTGAACATGATTTACTAAGAAAATAAATATGAGCATGGTTTTATTGGTTTCATCACCGCATCAATTTCTAATGGATATTCTATATGTGTAACTGATTCCATTCAATATACAATTTTGATAGTGTCATTCTTGTAAATTTAATATAATTTTCTATTATTATCATTCTATTTTTTATTGACTAAAATCATAGTGTGATATTTAATTGAATTTAAAAGATATACTATATATGATATGGTCACAATATTTCATAACATGGTTTGGTTGAACTCTTTTAAAATTAAATAAAAATATACACAATACAATCATGAAATCTGTAACGCCCCGTCCGTAGATTCCTAGAGTCGGTGCATTATTTTAATACATTGGTATGATTACAAGGAATCATGTACCGAATGATCGATCAGTTTAGTAGTCCTGGAAAATATATTACATACATGAACATTACATTACTCTTTCTAGCATTCAGCACAAAAAAAATCCTTTGAGAATTTTATTGTTCCCTTAGATTAACCCTTCACCTAAAACAAAAAAGGCTTCTTGGGATCCTAGGAAAATTAAACATAAGAAATGGGTGAGCTTAGATGCTCAGTAAGGGTAAATAATTTAGCAAAAGATAGAAACTTTTAAGGGAAGATATGTAATAAAAACAATATCCTTTTAAACATAACCTTGAACATAATATGGATAAAATAAATCAAACATTACTATATAAACATTCACATGGATATTCTACTAGTCGAATAATTAAAAGTAATAACTGATTTTATAATGAGGGAATGTATAGTACTAGACATTAATTTCTGTTTCAAGGCCTCATGCCATGACCTAGTGGCTAACTGTAACTAGACCCCAACTCGGAGAGCCTCTATAACCAGACTCCAACCCGGAGAGCCTCTGTAACCGGACTCCAACCTGGAGAGCCTCTGTAACCGGACTCCAACCTGGAGAGCCTCTGTAACCGGACTCCAACCTGGAGGGTCTACTATAACTAGACCCCAACCAAGAGGGATTGCTTTTACCGATCCCCAACCATGAACATACTATTCTAACACATTCATCTTAATAAGAGGTTGAAATATAACAAAAACATTTGTATTAGAACTAGCATATTGAATTTCAATACTTTAACCATAAACAACGAATGGCATAAAAATAATTGATCCATGGTCAAACATATCACAAAACCATAAATAAAATATGAAAGATTTGTATCATAATAAATCTACTTCAAACAAGTTTAAAATTTATCAAAGGATGTTGATATAGATGAAATCAAAACTATTTGAGAGAAATATCCCTTTTTATTTTGAAATCATTTAAGAGTCGCATAATTATAAAGAAAAAATTTATTTTGAAAATATTTTTATAATATTGTAAGGGAAAATTAAACAATATAATAATGGCGGAAAATATCTGCACCCGTTGTATAAATTAGAAAAACATTCTTAACTTAATTTTGTTGAAAAGGCCATAAATTACCTTGTTTGGAAAATGATGGAAAGATTCCTTGATAAACATATTATAAAAAGTCAAACAAGGGTATAAATGACTTTATCCCATAGTCTAGTAAATAGTAAATATGTTTTGAAATATATTTTTAAGGAAACACGGATGTGGATGATAAATTGTTCCCAGTAGATACTTACGTAAAAACAACCTCGGATAATAAGTAGATTGTGAAATTAATCCTTACCTTGTACTTTTCCATGGCCGAGGGTACATTCACCTCCTCTTCTACGGGTTCTTCCATTTCATTTGATTTAAATGGCTCCTTAGGTTGGCTATCCAACTAAAATAAGGCCTCTAGGATTAAGGTAGGATAGTTGAGAGGATATTTGGGTAGGGTTTGGCCAAGGAAAATGGATTTGAAGGTTTGAATTTGAGAGAAGGGGGAGTTCCCTTTTATAAGAGAGGTGAGGGGAACCTTAGGAAAAGATTGAAATATTATTTTATAATAAAATCATATTCAGTTTATAATCGCTCCAAATTGGTTTATTTCGAAGATAAAGTGGGGATGGGTCGAAATACTCTCAACCAATAGGTTTTAGACAAGTTTAGGTTACCATTTTAACCTTATCTTTCAGATTTAACTCTAAGTTAAATAATTTGACGTTTACCATGTATTCTGTTATTCTTACACTATATGGTTAATAAACATACTATAAACATCTAAAAAAACCTCAAGTGGTTCATTAATGTCATATATAATACTTTTTAAGCCCTTTGGTCGAACCTTATATTTTTAGGAATATTATATCAACCAATAATATATTATTTGTTTTAAAAATTAATTTATGTCAATTCTGACACTATTTAGTATTTTGTTTTTCTGAAAGCCATAAAAACCTTATCACTTCAAAAAAAATATCTAATCAACCCTAACATGTCATATTAACCTATAAAATTAGTTTAATTCATCCAAAGTTTCAAATTACATTTATTTGGATATTTATAATAACAATTATTCTAATCTTCCATTAATAACGTAATTATTGCATCCTTATTATGTCATAAATAAACTAAATTATATAATGTATAAAAATTAAAAATAAAATACCATTATGTAGGAAATATTTTTATCTTTCTAATTAATATTTATAGTCTAATTTATCTTATTTATAACCCTATAGTAAA
The DNA here is from genome assembly GCA_963277665.1 of Viscum album. Classification (NCBI taxonomy): domain Eukaryota; kingdom Viridiplantae; phylum Streptophyta; class Magnoliopsida; order Santalales; family Viscaceae; genus Viscum; species Viscum album. The sequence continues at coordinate 1,334,745,534 of OY728127.1, forward strand.
ATATTTTAGTTATGAAAACTTGAATTTAACACTTTTTAACTCTTCTTTAAATTAAATAATAATAAATGTCCTAATCGAATCCAAGGGACCTAAAGGCTCATATATTATTCCTAAGGATGTTTTTTGTCGAATTACACTTATCCAATAGAATTAGGACATGTGTTAAGGTAATTATAATAACATATTTACCCTTAATTACCCAATTTACTTTTAACTGTGGTAAATAATAGTCAAAAGTTACTATTCACCAAAAAATATTTTCAACTTATAGAACAACATTTTACATACTGAGTTTAACCATGTATCTCTAATTTTTGAAATTCAACTCATAGAAGAGGTAAAATTAAGTTTTATACAAATTTTCAAAAGCTCCAAGAAGGTGGGTAAAAGATGGTAAAAAGTTCAATAAAATTTTATACATCTAATTTTATTATAAAAAAGATTCCAATGAATTACATTGAAATAATATTTTTATTATGTATCTATTTTAACTGAAAATAAATTTAAATAAAATAATTAATTATTTAACTAAAATGTTGGTTTAAAACAATAACATAGTGTTTTTCACTATTCATCTGAAATTGAAAGTATTCAGAAAAATACCAAAAATTAACCCTAATATAATTTTGATATTCCAAATTCAAAAATGAATTCTATTTTTCCAATTGAAAAACATAGAAGCTTTGTTAATTAATTTAAAATTAATTCTTATTGTCCAAACCAAAAAGCGTATTTTTATGAAATAATAACTATCAAAAGATCGACACTTGTTTATATCCAATTACAAATTGAAATTACTTATAATGGCCAGAATTGGATTAAATGGTAAAGATATAATCTATTTATACATCCAAAACATTCAAATGTAAAATTTAACACTATAAATTATTCTGATTTAAAAAAAATCAGTTTAAATATAGTATTTTTCACTATTCACCCAAATATGAAAGTTATCAGAAAAAACACTAAAAATTTATAGAAACTAAATTATTATATCCCAATTCTAAAAAAGAAGTTTATTTTGTCAAATTGAATATATAAATGTTTCAAATATTGGATTTAAAAAGGGTTCTCCATTAAAAGGCGGTAAAATTTCATTTTTTGGAAAAATGATTTTTTTATCTGAAAAAATTGAATTTCTTCTTAAATTAAGTCTAAGAAACTCAAAATATGGATTAAAATTTTTGAAGGATTATATAATGTTCAGAACTCAGTTAACACTATTCATTACCACTTTTGAACAGCTAGTTTGGTAATGTCGTGGTGCGTTTGAACTCGGTGTTGCGTGTAGTGAAATTTATTGAATTACTTTGAAGAAATAATGTACTATAAAATCTTGGGGTGTTACATTATCCCCTCTTTCAATAAATTGTGCCCTCACAATTTTAAATTATTCATTAAAAATAAAAGGTTAAAATATAAAATACCTTTGTGGAAAACCCACATAGGAAATTGGGTTAATAAACTTTGCCTTAATAAGAGGGAAATGGAAATGAAAAGTCACCACTAAATTATGATCTCAATTATAAGAACATTGGTGGAAATTAGAGACACATAATTAGAGGAAAAATGTTAATATTTATAGGGAGTGATTGATGTTATCAATCACAAACAAGTGTGAAATTAAGGGCCTCAAAGCCATCAATCTATGATGATTTAAAATATCATCGGTTCAATAAAACATAAGGTATTAGGATAACACATTTTTGGTTTTAAGATCCCTTACATAAAGTTTAATAATTAATTTATTCATAGAATAAGAGGAAAATATATATATACTTGACAAGTAGGGTATCATCCGTCAATTAATTCCTACCACAAACTCATCTTTCACTCCAAATGATAATAGAATTAAAAAATATTCTATTTATCATAATCGTATAGGGTTCCAAAAATACTGAATTTATAATTAATTTGTCAGAATATTTATAAAAATCTACATTACACAAACCATGAAATCACATTGTCTAGTGGTAGGTGATGCGCCCTTGTCTCCCTTCAGTTGCAGGTTCAAGTCTCAAGGCCTTTCCTGATGTAACCGGTTTTCGCCTGACCTATGGGTTGTCCTTTTTTTAACAATCCTAAAATAACCTTAACAATATTATCCAATTTTAAACTTAATCCATTAAAAGCTTTAGACTTATCCAAAATACTTTTATCCAAAGTCAAAGTCCATAATTTATTTGGAAGTTAAACAAAATGAAGATCCTTTTTTCCATTTATAACATGTGAACACCTTCGTCATGTATTCTTTTAAAACATGGTAACACCCTGAATTACCATAAAACCTTATTGATTACTTTCATGCTCCCTTATTCATTATAGAATACTGGATATATTCCTTATATCCAAAATTTTTGAATATTCGTACAATGATGAAATAAACAAACTATTAATCTGTTCCAAGGAAGTCAATAATATCCAATATAATTTATCCAAATCAACCATCTCTTATTCTAAAATCACTACCTCATTATTGGGACCATGTTAAGGATTACTTTTCCTTAAACCATGTATTTTCCAAAAAAGTGTAGCTTAGTATTAATTCACTTTTCTTAGAACTATATAATCTCAAATCCTTAATAAAATTGTACTGCAGTACAATCCTTATTTATCTCCATAATTCTTATAACCAGTATATTCCTGATACGACACTCAAATGAACTATTTCTATAATAACAACATAAGAACACTAGTCATTCATCTTCATATGAGTTAGTATCATAACTTGATTATTATTCAATAGCATCATTTGTTGTATACTCTTATGAATGGGACATTGATTTGCATAGTTCCCCAACGCCTTGCAGATGAAGCATTTTACATTTGAAACCTTTTTCTTACCCTTGTAATCATGTACTTAGTGTCCCTTTTCTTCACACTTATAACAAACTCCCATTACCTTTAAGAATTTACCAAGGTGATTTTTTCCACATTTATCACATATGGGAAAATCATTCTTTCCCCTCTTCCCTTTATCTATATTTCTCTCTACCATCGTTTTCTTCTCTTTATTCCCTTCAAAGCCATAGGACTCAGAGAATTATTTACTTATCTTATTAACACATGATATTATTTATTCATATGTTGAGAATACATGGGAGACTATTTCCCTTATAAATGTTGGCTTAATACCATAAATGATATGACCCTTCTTACTCTTTGGATCATACATATTGTTGGAGTTCTGATTCCTTATACTGGGCACCATTTCTAAACAATGACATATACTAGGACAGTTTATGAATCACAATGAATAATTCCAAACTTGTAAAATGCCTAACGTAAATTGAACATTTTAGGGATATAATCCATAATCATAAAAAAAATTCTTTAAAGAAGTATTTACTCTTAAATCCTTTATAATGGATTTTAATGAAAATGTGAATTATCCAAAGAATATCCCCTGAGAGTGTCATAACCAAGAGTGCAGCAAGGCCCATTATCGTGCACCAGTTCTCGTTCGAGTCTAGTTAAAAGCGATGTTTTCAGGTTTTACCCCTAGGTACATCTATGCCATAGCAGCATCTAGTTTCCAAGGTTATTTATAAACTTCCTCTGATACCAACTGTAACGCCCCGACCCTAGATTCCCAGAGTCGGTTCATTATTTTAATACATTGGAATGATTACAAGAAATCAAGTCCCGAAAGACTGATCAGTTTAGAAGTCTTGGAAAATAGATTATATACATGAATGTTAAATTACACTTTCTAACATACAACAAAAAAAACCTTTGAGAATGTCATTGTTCCCTTAGCTTAACCCTGCATCTCAAACATAAAACACTTCTTGGGATCCTGGGAAAATAAAACATACGAAAGGGGTGAGCTCAGATGCTCAGTAAGGGTAAATAATTTAGCCGAAGCTATAAACATTTAATGAAAGAAGTTTAATAAGAACAATATCCTTTTAAACATAAACTTAAACATAATATGGGAAAAATAAATCAATCATTACCATATAAACATGCACATGGATATTCTACTATTCGAATAATCACATGTAATAACTAATTTCATATTGAAGGAATGTATTGTACCAGACATTAATTTCAATGTCAAGGCCTCATGCTGGGACCTAGGGGGTAACTATAATTGTACCCCTACCCAGAGAGACTCTGTAACTGATCTCCAACCCATAGAGCCTCTGTAACCGAACTCTAACCCGGAGAGCCTCTCTAACCGGACTCCAACCCAGAGAGCCTCTATAACCGAACTCCAACCCGGAGGGTCTTCTCTAACTGGACCCCAACCTAGAGGGCATACTTTTTCCGATCCCCAACCTAGAACATACTATTCCAACACATTCATCTTAAGAATAGGATGAAATATAACATAAACATTCATATAAAAACTAGCCTACAAAATGTCAATACATTAACCATAAACCATGAATAGCATAAAAATAACTAATCCATAGTCAAACATATCACAAAACCTTAATTACAATATGGAATATATGTATCATAAAAATTCAACTTCCACCAAGTGTAAAATTTTTCAAAGGATTTTGACATAGAGAAAATCAAAATTGTTTCAGAGAAGTATCTCTTTCTATTTTGAAATAATTTAAGAGTCCCATAATTATAAAGAAAATATTTATTTTGAAAGTATTCTTATAATATTTTAAGGGAGAATTCGATGATATTATAATAGTTGAAAATATCCTCACCCACCGTATAAGTAAAAAAATTTACCTTAATTTTGTTGAAAAGGTTATAAAGTACCTTATTTGGAAAACGGTGGAATGATTCCTTTATAAACATCTTATAAAAATTCAAACAAGGGTATAAATGACATTATACTGTAGTCTAGTAAATAGTAAAAAAGTTTTGAAATACATTTTTAAGAATACACGGATGTGGATGATAAAGAGGTATCATTAGATAATTAAGTAAAAATAACCTTGGAGAATAAAGAGAATGTGAAATTAACCCTTACCTTGTACTTTTCCTTGGTCGAGGGTACGTTAACCACATCTTATTCGGGTTATTCCTTTTGATTTGATCAAAAGGGATATTTAAGTTGTACTTATGACTAAAGGAAGGCCTCTAGGATTAAAGGAGGATAATTCAGAGGATATTTGGTCTGGGGTTGGCCCTGAAAAATGGCATTGAAGGTGTGAATTTGAGAGAAGGGGGAGTGCCCATTTATAAGAGGGTTGAGGGGCACCTTTGGAAAAGATTCAATATTATTTTATAATAATATCATATTGAGTTTATAATGGCTCAAAATTGATTTATTTGGAAGATAAAGTGGTTATGGGTCGAAATCCTCTCAACCAATAGGTTTTAGACAAGTTTAGGTTACTATTTTAACCTTATCTTTTAGAGTTAACTCTAAGTTAAATAATTTAACTTTTACCATGTCTTCTTGTATTCTTACACTATATGGTTAATATACATACTATAAACATCCAAAATAACCTCAAGTGGTTCATTAATGAAATATATAATAATATTTAATCCCTTTGGATGAACCTTAGATTTTTAGGAATATTATATCAACCAATAATATAGTATTTGTTTTAAAAATTAATTTATGTCAATTTTGACACAATTTGGTATTCTGTTTTGTGAAAGTTATAAAAACCTTATCATTTCGAAAAAAATATTAAATTAACCCTAACATGTCATATTAACATAAAAAATTAGTGGAATTCCTCAAAAGTTTCAACTTACATTTATTTGGATATTTATAATAACAATTATTGTAATCTTTCATTAATAAGGTAATTACACAATCATCATTGTGTCATAAATAAATTAAATTATTTAATGTCTAAAAATTATAAATAAAATACCATTATGTAGGAAATATTTTTATATTTCTACTGAATATTTATAGTCAAATTTATCTTATGTATAACCCAATATTAAAATGATTAAGTTATGAATACTTGAATTTAACACTTTTAACTCTTCTTTAAATTAAATAATAATAAATGTCCTAATCTAATCCAAGTGGACCTAAAGGGTCTTATTTTATTCCTAAGGTTTTTTTTGGTCGAATTACACTTATCCAATAGAATTATTACATGTGTTAAGATAATTATAATATCATTTTTACCCTTAATTACCCTATTTACTTTTAACTGTGGTAAATAGCTGTCAAAAGTTACTATTCTCCAAAAATTATTTTCAACTTATTAAAACATGTTTTACTTACTAAGGTTAACCATGTCTCTCATATTTTTGAAATTAAACTCATATAAGTTGAAAAATTATGTTTTATTAAAATTTTCAAATACTCCTAGAAGGTGGGTAAAAAGTCAGTAAAAAGTTCAATAAAATTTTATACATCTAATTTTATTATAAAAAAGATTCCAATGAATTAAATTGAACTAATATTTTTATTATGTATCAATTTTGACTTAAAATAAATTTATATATAATAATTAATTATTTAAATAAAAAGTGGGTTTTAAACAATAAGGAAGTTTTTTCACTATTCATGAAAAATTGAATGTTTGTAGAAAAATACCAAAAAAATCACCATAAGATAATTTTGATATTCTGAATTCAAAAATGAATTCTATTATACCAATTTAAAAACATGGAACTTTCATTAATTAATTTAAAATTAATTCCTGTTATCAAAACCAAAAATCGTATTTTTAAGAATTAATAACTTTCAAAAGATTGGCATTTGTTTATGTCTAATTTCAAAGTGAAATTACTTACAATGACCATAATTGGATTAAATGGTAAAAATTTAATCTATTTAAACTTCCAAACCATTAATATATATAATTTTACACTATAAATTATATTTATTAAAAAATTATTTTCAGTTAAAATATATTATTTTTCACTATTCACCCAAATATGAAATTTATCATAAAAACACCAAAAAACTATTAATACTAAATTATTATGTCCTGATTCTAAATAGAAAGTTTATTTTGTCAAATTTAATAAATAAAAGTTTCAAATATTGGATTTAAAAAGGGTTCACCAATAAAAGGTGGTAAATTTCATTTTTTGAAAAATACTTCTTTTACCTGAAAAAAATGAATTTGTCTTGCATTATGTCTAAGAAACACATAATATGGATTCTAAAATTAGAAGTATTATATAAAGTTCAAAATTCAATTAATACTATTCATAACCACTTTTGAACGGCTAGTTTGGTAATGTCGCGGTGCGCTGGAACTTGGTGTTGCGTTTAGTGAAAGTTATTGAATTACTTTGAAGAAATAACATACTATGAAATCCTGGGGTGTTACACGATCCCCATAGAGCTCTTGAGAGGCACAGTTTCAACAGGGACTACTAAGGAAACAATGGAAAACATGTTATCTTATTTGTTCTGTCTTCACCAAAACTTGTTCCCTTATTTATCACTCAACCAGTATATATAATTACTATATATTCACTTTTACAGGACCAGGTTCTCTTGAAAATAATTTTGAAAACGAACCTATAATAATAACCGGAAGCATGCATAGAAGAACACAAATGAATTTTTCACCTATACCCACTAATGGTAACTTCATTTTACAATGACAATAACTTTTTAATTTATTACATTATGAGAACCAAATTGCCATAAAATGACCTCTTTTTGTCTGGTAGTATATATTTTTATTATAATGTCAGAATTACATGATCAATAACAATTGAAAATTGTTTTACAGCTAAACCGTTGACACCAACTAATAGCATGCAAAGACAAACATGCATTCCATTATCACATTTATCTATCAATGGTTAGTTCCTTTTAATATGACCCTAAAAATTAATTTTATTTCATAATACAATATGAATAACCATATAATGGTAAATTATATCATCTCTCTATTTGACAGTATGTCAATAAAGTTCTACTATGTCAGCATTATCCACTAGAACAAACAAGTGAAGACAATGAACGGATACCATATTACAACATGGTATTTCACTCTATGATCACTTTTTAATTGAATTTTCATTAACTATATAGTTATCATATTAACCTAGTATTTAATAATTAACTCTTTATTCTTAAATTTTACTAGTTATGAATAAAAATACTCATACAATTACGGAGTTAACCCTTGCCTCCTCATCATAATATGCACAAAACGTCCTATACATATTTTCTTCTTTATCAAATTAATTTTACTTCTTAGCATTTGACTTCTAAAATAAAAAATTCACCTTATATTTTAGTTGGAAACTACAGATCCTTTTCAAATATTCTTATGTTAGAAATTACAACTGAAATATGATATTTTACTTGTATATATATCTACATATATATATATACACTTTCTGATGATTAATAAAATAATAAATTATGATGTATTTCTGATGATTTACTAATAAGAATGCATGTTCTACCCAACTACCAAAGGTTCAAATATAAGGACCCAGCCTTAAACATTACATAATATTGAATTAAATGAATAATTCACATTTAGGATCTTTTTAGGTTTAGAGTTTTAGAGAATTAGGACATAACTATTACATCTCAAAAGATTACAAGGAATGCATATCGACACAGTTTCCATTTTTTCATAAAATAAAAACTCTTGAAAAAAAGAGTCGTGTCTAGTTCCATGTTTTAGATAGCATGATTTTTCCTTGATCCCATCCTTTACCCTATTCATCTTTAAGTCCTGTGAAAACATTTCAAAACTTGGGATGAGCATAAAAAGCTCAGTAAGGGTTATCAAACAAAGAATGAAAACATTTTTTCATAAATACATACAAAACATGAATTAATTTACTTATCTCATTAAATCATAAGTTTTATGAAAGATGCATAGAAATAATAAATCATAAAGGTACCTTGTGGCATCCATATCATACTTACATTGTAGCTATCACAGCTACATAGGGAGTTACATTGGAATACCCATAACCGTATATTCCCTAAAATATCTTAGGAGAAACATTCACATTTACCTCCTTCACGTTACCCAATACATTAGAGATCTCTCTCAGGCTCACCCACCCTAGGTTTATCATGGAACCACTCGTATACATAAATAATTCCCAAGATCCATAACATGATCATAACACATAACATAAGCATAAAGGAAAGATAAAATTTCCACATTGTAATAACAAAATATCATTTCAAGATATTGAAATAATAAATCCATTCTCAAGATCATTTTTTATTCCAAAATATGTGGAACGATTATATGGTATTTATTTTTCTTTTTAAAAACATTACGTCTTGTTAAGGAAGCCAAAGATTAAATAATACTCGCGGCGGCGGAAAGGTCCTTGTCACTGCTTCCATTAAAAAAATGAAACATTCCTTTTTGTTGTTTTGTAAAATTCTTCGTATAAAAATATTCCCTTTGAATAAAATGAAAAGTCCAAGGGTTTTATACACCGTATAAGATAATGTTGTGTATAAAACTAAAAATGCCTCAATGAAAGGTGATTGAGATGAAGTCCCTTACCTCATGTCTGACTTGACTCGATTGTTCTTTAATCTCCTGAATAATAAAATAAATTTAATTTCTACTCAATTAAGATACTTTTTAAAGATTATTATTCCTTTTATACCACTTATTACTATGTTATAAACATTATGAAATCATTTAAGTTAATAACATTCATTTTGTCGATATTTGGTACTTGAGTAAAAAATGAACACCTTATATTTACAAGATGTACAAGTGGTCAAAGGTGAATTATATCAAAAATGATATTAATGATTTGGATATCATATATATCATATATATCTATTATACACATGTTTTTATAATAGTACATAACATTTAGATGTGAGAAATGAAATGCATCGTTCATGGAGACGGTAAGTCATACGTACGCAAGAACACTACTTTCATTTCTATTTCTTATTTTAATGGAAATAAAACATAATGATACATAGGTATACTATAATTCCAGTATAATATCATATATAATATCATTAACTCTATCTTTTATACATCCCATATATGTAATTAATGAATAAAATCACTTTGAGGGGGCAGTAGTCCGCACTTCCTCAAATCAGATTATCATATTTACCCGCTATGGAAACCATAAATCCGTGCTATAAATGGGAAGTAAAGAAGAATAAGTAAATCATAAACATAATATATATAATATATAAATATAAATCCATCATAATGGCCACCATGAGAGGTGGTAAGATTAATTGAACAATCATCATTCCGTGAGGCGTTAGTTTTCCATCCACAGAAACATTATGTTCTTCAAGCATTAGATGGAGGTGTGTGTAAGTGTAGTTTGAAGACTTCTCATAACAACATCTTAGAATATTGGGGATACTGGTTTCATTACAAAATAAAGGAATAAAAAGGTTTTATGGGTTGGAGAAGTAAAATAAAAAGAAAACAATTTAAGAGAAACAGTTATCTTTAATTTGGGTAACTCCCTTAGGTTTGAACCAAAGGACTTCTTGAAGTGCCTTCTGCCTAAGGTAAGGCTTCTATGGGGAGTATAGTTATGTAGGGAGATTAATTGGTCAGATTTTGGATGAGCCAAAAGGCTTGAGATGTGTGAGTAATTGGTTAGAAGTGGTCTCCTTTTATAAGGGGGGGAGGGGCTCTTTTGGAAAGTGTGAAAATGTTATTTTATATTATAATGATATTCGGTTTCTAATAGTCAAAAAATCATTATAGTCTAAGATAAGATTAGTCATGGTAGAAATAAAATCATCCAATCATAATTGGACATTTTTTGGATAATAATATGATAATTATAATCTTATTTATTTAAAATCATTTATTAATGAGGTAAATACTGCATCATTATTGTGTCATAAATAATTTAATTTATTTGATGTCTAAAAATTATAAAGAAAACTACCATGATATAGGAAATATTTTTATCTTTCCGAATAATATTTATAGTCTAAAATAAGAATTATATAAGACCCTATAAAAATTAATTTCTAAAAGATGTTTGTTAATGTCAATTTTGTCTTCACATTAAATTAATTAATCTAAATTGTCATTACCACTCCCAAGTGGATCAATGGGGTCCCAAAATCGTCCCAAAGATGCCTATGGTCTTAAATGACTCAACCAAAAATGTTTGGACAAGTCTTAAGGTAGTTTTTAATTATTATAATATTCTTTTAACCTTGATTTACCCTATTTACCTTTAACCGCGGTAAATAAAAGTGAAAAGTTACTATTCATCAAATATTATTTTCATATTAATAAACTATATTTTTCTTCCTGATAACTATCATGTATGTCAGATTTTTGAAATTCAATTAATAGAAGTGGTGAAATTTCATTTAAATGAAAAAGACAGTTTTTTAACTACCACTAAGTGGTTTCACTATTCATCAAAAATTGATGTTTCTTTAGAAAAATACCAAAAATTCAGCCAAAGATATATTTGATATTCTGAATTAAAAAATGATGTCTATTTTTCCAAATTCAAAACATAGAAGTGGAATTAATTAATTTTAAAATTAATTCATGTCATCAAAACAAATAGCGTGTTTTTAAAAAACAATAACTATCAAAAGATTGATACTTGTTTATGTCCAATTTCAAAGTGAAATTAATTACAATGACCAACGTTGGATTAAATGGTAAAAATATATTTTAATTTCACTTTAAAACCAACAAAAATGATAATCTAGCCATATAAATAAATTATATTAAAAGGCACTTTTGAATAAAAATACAGCATTTTTCACTATTCATTAAAAAATAAACTTAATCAGAAAAATACCAAAAAATTAACCAAAGTAAAATTTGATATCCCCAATATAAAGAAGGATTTTATTTGTTCATATAGAATGTATTAAATAACCAAATATATATTTAAATAGGGTTCTCCGTGAAAAGGTGATAAATCACCCTTTTAATGTAAATTATGCTTAAAATTAGATTCATTCACATTTTAAGCCTCTAAATTTTTACTAGATAATGTAAATACATTAAAAATAATTTATAATAATATTGTAGTGAGTTTTGTTTATTACCGCCAATATAACGACTAGGATTTAACTAAAATTTAAAATAATAATATTATATTATTTGTGTGCAACGTAAGATTCCCAAGAAACCCATTGTTACCTATCGGGTACGCTATCGAACATAGCAACCCCTTTAAATTAAAATTAATATTTAATTCAAAAATATTAATAAATATAAAATATGTCTTATTCTTCATTTACCTAGGAAGTTACATCCTTCCCCCCTTTTGGGAATTGTGCCCTCGCAATTTTTTTTCACTTATCAAAATAAGTGGGGGTATTTATCCCTCAGAGAATTTTCAGATTCCCATGTTGCCTCTTCCACCATATGGTTTTTCCACAAAACCCTTACCTGGTGAATTACCATATTCCAAAACACTCGCTCTCTATGGTCAATAATTTGAATTGGTTATTCTTCATAAGAGAGATTATCTTCCAACTGAACTACCTCTGGGCTCAAAACATTAGATGGATTTGGCATATACTTTCTAAACATAGAAACATGAAAAACATTATGTACCTGAGATTACCTTGGAGGTAAAGAAACTCAATATGCATCTGATCCATCTTTCTCCAGAATTTTAAAAGGTCCAATGAACCTCGGACTCAAATTTCCCTTCTTACCAAAACGCATCACACTTTTCCATAGAGAAACTTTGAGAAAGACATGATCACCTACCTCAAAGGAAAGATCCTTCCTCCGGTTATCTGCATAACTTTTCTGTCTGCTCTGAGCTGTTCTCATGTGCTTCTGAATCAACTGAACGTTTTCTACCAAATATTCTTCTAATTCTGGACCCATCATCTTTTTTTCACTTACTTCATCCCAGAATGATGGGGTTCGACAATGCTTTCAATATAATGTCTCAAATGGAGGTATCTGTATACTGGAATGAAATCTGTTATTATAATAAAATTCAACCAAAGAAAGATGTTGGTCCCAACTTCCCTGGTAATCCATCGAGCAAGCACATAACATATCCTCCAAGGCTTGAATTGTTCATTCTGACTACCCATCTGATTAAGGATTAAAAGTTTTACTAAAATTTAATTTAGTACCCAATGACTTATGAAGGCCTTTCCAAAAGTTAAAAGTGAACCTGGGATCATGATCAGATACTATGGAGAGGGGAACTCCATGCAACCTAACTATCTCTTTAACATACAACTGGTCATGTTGATCTAGAGACAAAGTTTCTCTAATAGGAAGGAAATGAGCAGATTTAGTCAATCATTCAACTATAACCCAGATTGTATTATTAACTAGAGATGTCTTTGGTAAACCAACAAAAAAGTCCATGGATATATTTTCCCTTCTCCAATCTAGCACCAGTAATGTCTGAAGCATTCCTTTCGGTAAATGTAGCTATGCTTTAACCTACTTACAAGTCAAACACTTCACAGCAAAATCAGCAATATCTCTTTTCATTCCATCCCACCAGTAATAATTCTTAAAATCTTTGTACATATTAGTACTGCCAAGATAAACTGAAAATGGATAACTATGAGTTTCAAATAACAACTCATTCTTCAACTGTGAATCACAAGGTACACATAATCTCTTTCCAAATCTCAAAACACAATCATTATCAAGATTGAAATTAGGTAACTTACCCTTCTTAACCAACTCTACCTTTTTCTGTAACTCATTGTGTTCTTTCTATGCTTGCTTTATTCTGTCTGATAGAGATGATCTCACTGACACCTAATACAAAATAGAAGAATTTCATGCACCAACAACTTCTATGAAAAATTTCATTAAATCAAAAACCAAAGGATCTCATTCCAAACATAACATGGTTAATGAAGTGTTACTTTTTCGACACAAAGCATCAGCCACTTTATTTTCTTTCCCCAGATGATAAAGGATCGTGCAATCATAATACTTGATTAATTCCAACCATCTCCTCTGTCTCATGTTTTATTCTTTCTGAGTGAATATGTACTTCAAAATTTTGTGATCAAAATATATTTCACACTTCACTCCATACAAATGATGCCTCCAAATTTTTAAAGAAAAAACAACAGAAGCTAATTCCAAATCATGTGTAGGGTAATTTAACTCATGGGGTTTCAACTGACGTGAAGCATAAGAAATTACATGATCATTATGCAAAAGGAAACATCCAAGTCCTTTCAATGAAGCATTACTGTAGATAAAAAACTCACCATTTCTGGAAGGTAGTGCCAAAATTAGATCATTCACCAATCGTCTTTTCAATTCCTGGAAACAATCATCACATTCTTTTTTCCAGATGAACTAACACATTTTCGAGTTAACTCGGTCATTGAACTAGATAACCGTGCAAAATTTTCAAAAAACCACCAGTAATAACCTGCCAAACAAAGTAAACTATGAATCTCGGTTATATTTGTGGGTCTTGGCCATTCTTTAATAACTTTCGTTTTAGCATGATCAACAGTTTGGCTATTTTTTGAAAAAATGTGACCACGGAAAGAAATTTTTTGTCCAAAACTCACACTTTCTGAATTTCCTAAATAGTTTCTTTTCTTTTAAGGTTTTCAAGATGACCCTTAAATTACTTTCATGCTACAATTTACTTTTATAATAACCCAAAGTATCATCAATAAACAAAACCTCCATTTTTCACCTGAGTCAACTGAGCCATTACTGCAACAAACTGTTCAATTCCAATTCTGACAATCTCAGGTTTCTGATTTGGAAGGTTGTCTTCCTCTTGATGTCGTCCCAATATTGCTGCCCTATTTCCTTCATATAAAACCACTCTAAACACAAAAATATCTTAGGTGAAGAAACATGGTAATCTGTAAATTCTATATGGTTTCAATATTAACATAAATTACCTTAAGGATATTAATTTAACAATACCCTAACTCCTAAAGTTATCTAAACCAACCTATGATACCAACTATAAGGACCCATCCTTAAACATTACATAATATTTAATTAAATGAATAATTTACATTGAGGATCTTTTCAAGTTTAGAGTTTTAGAGAATTAGGACATAACTATTACATCTCAAAAGATTACAAGGTAGACATATCAACACAGTTTCCATTCTTTTCATAAAATAAAAACAATTGAAAAAAAGAGTCATGTCTAGTTCCATGTTTTAGACAGTATGACTTTTCCTTGATCCCATCCTTGACCCTATTCATCTTTAGGTCCTGTGAAAACATTTCAAAACTTGCAATGAGCATAAAAAGATCAGTAAGGGTTATAAAACAAAGAATTAAAACATTTGTTCATAAATACATACAAAACATGAAATCATTTACTTACCTCATGAAATCATAAGTTTCATGAAAGACGCATAGAAATCATAAATCATAAAGGTAACTTGTGGCATCCATATCATACTTACATTGTAGCTATCACAGCTACATAGGGAGTTAAATTAGAATACCCACCACAGTATATTCCCTAAAATATCTTAGTAGAAACATTCACGTTTACCTCCATCAAGTTACCCAATGCATTGGAGAGCTATCTCGGCCTCACCCACCCTGGGTTTATCACGGAACCACCCATATGCATAAATAATGCCCAAGATTCATAACATGATCATAACACATAACATAAAAATAAAGTAAAGATAACATTTCCACATTGCAATAACAAAATATCATTTCAAGATATTGAAATAACTAATCCATCCTCAAAATCATTTTCTATACCAAAATACGTAAAACGGGTATATGGTATTTATTTTTCCATTTAAATACATTACGGCTTATTAAGGAAGCCAATGATCAAATAATACTCGCGGTGGCGGAAAGGTCGTTGACACCACTTACGTTAAAAAAAAAAGAAACATTCCTTTTTGTCATTTAGTAAAATGATTCGTATAAAATGATTCCCTTTGAATAAAATGAAATGTCAAGGGGGTTTATACACCATATAAAATAATGTCGTGTGTAAAACTAAAAAAAGCCTCAATGAAATGAGATTGAGATGAAGTCCCTTACCTCGTGTCCAACGGTACTCGATCATTCTTTAATATACTGAATAATAAACTAAAGTTAATTTCTACTTTCTTAAGAACCTTTTCAAGTTTATTATTCCTTTTATATCACTTATTACTATGTTATAAACATTATGCAATCATTTAAGTTAATAGCGTTCATTTTGTCGATATTTAGTACTTCAGTAAAAAATGAACACCTTATATTTACAAGTTGTCCATGTGGTCAAAGTTTCATTATATCCAGAATGATATTCATGATTTGGATATCATATATATCATATATATCCAGTATATACATGTTTTTATAATAGTACATAACATTTAGAGGTAATAAATGAAATGCACCGTTCATGGGGACGGTAAGTCGTACGTACGCATGAACGCTACTTTCATTTATATTTCTTATTTTAATGGAAATAAAACATAATTATAAATAGGTATATTATAGTTACAGTATAATATCATATATAATATCATTATCTCCATCCTTTATACATCCCACATAAGGCATTAACGAATCAAATCACTTTGAGGGGGCGGTAGTCCGCACTTAATCAAATGAGATGATTGGATTTACCCACTATGGAAACCATAAAGGCGTGATATAAATGGGAAGTAAATAAGAATAAGGAAATCATAAACATAATATATATCGTATATAAATACAGTTCCATCATAATGGCCACCATGATAGGGGGTAATATGTAATTGAACAATCATCGTTTCGTGAGGCGTTAGTTTTCCATCCACAGAAACATTATGTTCTTCACCCATTAGATGGAGATTTGTGTAAGTGTAGTTAGAAAAAATCTTATAAAAACATCCTAGTGTATTTAGTATACTGGTTTTGTTACAAAATAAATGAATAAAAAGGGTTTATGGGTTGGAGAAGTAAAAAAAAAAAGAAAACAATTTATGAGAAACTGTTACCTTTAATTTGGGTAACTCCCTTTGGTTTGAACCAAAGGACTTCTTGAAGTGCCTTATGCCTCTGGTAGTGATTCTATGAGGAGGAGAGTGATGTAGGGAGATTTACTGGGAAGAGTTTGGTCAAGCCAAAAGGCTTGAGAGGTGTAAGGAATTGGTTAGAAGTGGTCTCCTTTTATAAGGGGGGGAGGGTCTCTTTTGTAAAGTGTGAAAATATTATTTTATAATATAATGATATTCGGTTTCTAATAGTCCTGAAATCATTATAGTCAAAGATAAGATGATTAATGGTCGAAATAAAGTCATCTAATCAGAATTGGACATGTTTTGGATAATATTTTAATCATTATAATCTTATTTATTTAAATCATTTATTAATGAGGTAAATACTGCATCATTATTGTGTCATAAATAATTTAAAATATTTGATGACTAAAAATTATAAAAAAAATAACATGATATAGTAAATCTTTGTATATTTCCAAATAATATTTATAGTCGAAAAAAGGACTTATATAACACCCTATAAAAATTAATTACTAAAAGATATTTGTTAATGTCATTTTTGTCTTCACATTAAATTAATTAATCTATATTGTCATTATCACTCCCAAGTGGCTCAATGGGGTCTCAAAATCGACCCCAATATGCCCATGTTCGTAAATTACTCAACCAATAAGGTTTGAAAAAGTTTTAAAGTAATTTTGAATTATTATAATATTCTTTTAACCTTGAATTACCATATTTACCTTTAACCGCGGTAATTAAAAGTCAACAGTTACTATTGATCAAAAATTATTTTCATCTTAATGAACAAAATTTTACATCTTGATAACAACCATGTATGTTGGATTTTTGAAATTCAATTCACAGAAGTGGTAAAATTTCATTTAAATGAAAAAGTCAGTTTTTTTAACTACCACTAAGTGGTTTCACTATTCACCAAAAATTGAAGTTTGTTTCAGAAAAATACCAAATATTCAGCCTAATATATATTTGATATTCCGAATTCAAAAATTATGTCCATTTTTTCAAATTCAAAACATAGAAGTGGTATTACTTAATTTTAAAATTATTTCCCGTTATCAAAATAAATAGCGTGTTTTTAAGAAATAATAACTATCAAAAGATTGATACTTGTTTATGTTCAATTTCAAAGTGAAATTAATTCCAATGACCAACATTGGATTAAATGGTAAAAAAATATTATCATTTCAATTTAAAAACAACTAAAATGATAATCTAACCATGTAAATAAACTTTATTAAAAGGCACTTTTGAATTAAAATACATTATTTTTCACTGTTCATTAAAAATGAACTTTATCAGAAAAATACCAAAAAATTAACCAAAGTAAAATTTGATGTCCCCATTATAAATAAGGATTTTATTTGGTCATATAGAATGTATTAAAGTAACCAAAACTATATTTAAAGAGGGTTCTCCATTAAAAGGCAATAAATCATCCTTTTAATGTAAATTATGCATAAAATTAGATTCATTCTCATTTTAAGCCTCTAACTATTTATTGGATAATGTAAATACATTTAAAAATAATGTATAATCATATTTTATTTAGTTTTGTTCATTCCCGCCAATACTACGACTAGGATTTATATACCATTTAAAATAAAAATATTATATTATTAGTGTTCAATGTAAGATTCCAAAGAAACCCGTTGTTGCGTATCGGGTATGTTATAAAACATAGAAACCCCTTTAAATTAAAATTAATATTTAATTCAAAAATATTAAAAAAAATATGAAATATGTCTTATTCTTCATTTACCTAGGATGTTACATCAAAATTCAATGAATTGTATATTGACGAAAACAACTATTAAAAGAAATCATGATGTAGATCCTACAATCAAATTTTCAGGTCTCTCAACATAAAATTTTGATTGGAATAATGAAATTTTAACCTATTTTATTACTATTAATATATATATATAAATAATAAATAACATAACAATGACTGTTACAGATAATTCAATGCAACTTTAATCTGTGGAACAAACAGGTTAGTTATAATTACTAAACTGTTATATTAATACCCAGTGTAATCATGTTTATGAGAGTACTAATAATTTCCCAAATAACATCAAATAATGTAATGATTTTTCATCATCATATTCAGATATTGGAGATCCTTCTAACGTTTGTGAGTATTATGGTTTAAAAATCTGGTTTGAAGAGAGGAATAAAAATTAAAGCAATAGACATATCTCACATTTCTCTTTATGCTTCTCACTGGGATAATTTCTTTAGACTTATTTCATACATGTCCACAATAACTTAGAACATTTCCTTTCAATCATACCTCTATATAGTTATGAACATTCCAAGACCATGTGTGCATTTACCACTATATGTTTGCATTCACTTCATTGGACAGAAAATTTGAAAAATCTATTAAAAATAATGGTATTCTAAATATATTTAGATTAATCATTGTAATTTTATGTCATCATAAGGGACAACCACCAATGTTTGTGTAGATATATGTATACGACACTGCAAACAAATCTCGCAAAATATTGCGAGCCTTCACGTAACTTTTACATTTAGTGAAAAAAAATTCCTTCGGTATATGATATTAACATTATATTAACATATATTTAA
The DNA here is from genome assembly GCA_963277665.1 of Viscum album. Taxonomy (NCBI): domain Eukaryota; kingdom Viridiplantae; phylum Streptophyta; class Magnoliopsida; order Santalales; family Viscaceae; genus Viscum; species Viscum album. Next base: position 1,334,764,948 of record OY728127.1, read on the forward strand.
TATATGTATTAGATGACATTGAACAAAAATATATTATTGATATAAATTTTTTTGAGAAACTCCATGAAATGCTTCATGAAAACAATACTTTAGAATGTTAGTTCAGAACTGCAAGAGAATTTCTTGTGAGTTATGAAATTAAAAATTTAAAAATAAATATTCTTAAAATAAGAGGAAGGTATGAACAAACATATAAAATTACAATTACTTATGATATTGGAATTCTCATTATTGGTGACATTGAAGATCTTAATCATGAGAGGGATATCATCATTAAAAGTAAAAGTGGTGAATTATAATGCATATATGGGCTTCACCTGTTATACCATCCTTTGAAATATCCCTTTCTCTTCATGGGAGGAGAGGACGGATATGTTGATAACATATTCCATCAAGTAACATCCTTCAGTACAAGTGAAAAACTTAGAAAAGTAAAAATGAGAAAATATTTTTCTCTTCACTTTCAATTTTGTTATGATGATACATCGTCACTAATTTATTCTAAAAGGCTTATGCAACAATTTATTTTATATTCCTATACAATGATTGAGTCCCAACAACTATCTTTTATTCACATTAATCAAAATCACTTGAGGGATGAACTATACAATGGGTTGTAAGATTAATTCATTAGGGGTGACTAGGATGGGTCTTCATGTTGGAAGCATATCCTTTTACCTTCTACATTTGTCGGTGGTTCAAGGTATATGATTTATAATTACCAAGAGGCTATGTCAATTTTTAATTGGGTAAGGTATCCAGATTTTTTTTAACATTTACAAGTAATACAATGCGGCTTGAAATTTCATGATCTATTAGAGAAAAAAATATTCAGCTAACACACTATCCTCAGATATTGTCATGAATTTTCAATATTAAGGTCAAACATCTCATGAATGATTTGCGAGAAGGTTTTATATTTTTAAAGTCTCAAGTAGGTACAGATCTTCATATCTACAATTCTATAGGTTTACAATTTTTGTTTTAATTTTCTCATGTTTCACATTTATTAATTTTACCAACTATCACCAACGTAGTTTTTCAAAATCTGGACTTTATGAAAAGTTTTTTTCCACATGTACACATTATATTATTTCATTTTTATGAAGAAAATGTTATCACTCCAATAGATATTAACAGAATTATATCTGCTAAGATTAAAAATAAAGTTATCTTCCCAAGACATCATAAAGTAGTTGAAAAGTTTATGATCCATGGTCCTTGTGGTGATGTCAATCATCACTCCCCTTGTAAGTGAAATAGAAAATGCTCAAATTTTTATCCAAAACAATTTGTTTCAAATACATCAACTAATGATGATGGATATTTTGTATACCAAAGAATAAATTCAAGAATTACTATTGTATATTATTTAATTTTATTAGAAAATATATTTTTGTGCCATACAGTCCAATTTTACTATTGAAGTATCAAGCACATATAAATATCAGAATTTTCAATCATTCATCTTCAATAAAAATACCTATTTAAATATATAAGAAAGGGTCATGATCATGTTACAATATCACTCTATAACACCAATTGCATAAATCTTTCTAACAATAGTGTTGATGAGATTAAACTACACTATGATTGTCAGTACATCTCACCCTGTGAGACTTATTAGAGGATCTTATCTTTTGATGTCCATTATAGATATCCTCCAGTTGAGAGGTTTTATTTCCATTTAATAGGAAAAAATAGTATGACCTATACATATGGTGAAAATATTAAAGACATGTTTAATAAGAGTAACATATCTGATACCATGTTTACATCTTGGTTTGAAGAAAATGTGATGTACCCAAAGGGTAGAAGTCTAACATATGCAGAATTCCCTAAAAGATATTTCTTCCACATTCCAGATAAAAAATGGTATATGTGAAATCATGGGACCATTATTGGTAGATTTTACATTGTTTTTCCTACCTCTTGAGAATAATATTTTTTACAGATACCTTTTACAATGGTCAAAGGAGTGACTTCATAGGATTCTATTAAAACAGTAAACAACATTAATCATGAAACATTTAGATAGACCTGTTCTTATTTAGGACTGTTAGCTGATGACAATGAGTTTATTGATGCAGTAAAATAAGTCTCATCTTGGGGAATGGGACACTCCATGCAAATATTATTCGTTGGTATGTTATTCTCAAATACCATTTCTCAACCCGACATTTTCTAACAGGGAACATAGCATATCCTGACTAAATATATTCTATATGACCAACAAAAAAGGCTGAAAATACAAGGTACAACAATTTAAAATATTTTTCATTTAATATATATCAAAATTATAGCTTCCAACATTAAATATTTTTATAACATATTTCTTATATTATTATTGTTTAACTGTTATGAAATAAATTATAATTATAACAATAAATTAATGCAGAATATATAGCATAAATATTATTGTTATAACTACGGAGCGTGTTTTAAAAAAACCAAAATTTACTATACTAATATTTTATGGATTATCTAGATTAATAATAATGGATTTCCGGACATCTTGGCACCCTACACTAAAAGAGTTCGCTAACTAAGTCATACCAGTTTGGTTCTTTCTCTAACTTAAAAGAAAATGTTTTCATCATACCTACTAATGTTTATTGGTGAAGATATCTATTATTATATTTTTTTAATATTATTTCTCTTTAATGTAGATTTTATGCTCATAAATAATCAAATAAAAATGTATCCGTTGACTGAAATATACCACATCATCTGCAGTAATGGTATATCTCTTCAATGTTATCCTCCAATCCCAATTCTAGAATCTTCGTTTAATACTAAAAAATTAGGTTGATTATAAAAGATTTTAATTTAAATTGGAGACTAGACATACTTGCTGACTTTTTCCACATAAATGACCTATGTTCAACCAACTTAGGTAAAAAATACAATTTTCTATTTTGACATTAATTTTTTGGATGAAATCATTCACAAGAGGGTTCTGTAAAAACACTTAATATGTACATTTCATAATCATTAAATTTCCTTACATGCTATGATTATTTAAGTGTTCTTTACTACATGCTTTTTAAGAATAATATTTTCACAAATATAGCTACCAATACATACTATTATGTTTTATCATTATCTATAACATATAATAAACCATTTCAATTAATAGTACATTTTCTTACATGCAATTCTTATTCAAGGATTATGTGCGGCATGTTTTTTAAGAATAAATTCTACACAAATATTGCTCCAACTAAATACAATTTGGTTTGATCATTATTTGAAACATATAATACATTGTTTTAGATAATACTTCCTTCATAAAGGTGTACCATTTTTAATTGGTTTTTAATTTATTTTTAAATGTTGCAGAAATTATTGGAAATCTGCAGCAGTCATATCTGATACTGTCTATTGGGACTTCTAACCAAAAGATCCAAATTTTTTTATAGGATGATAGGTTATCTATTTCATCATATAAATTCACTTGACTAAATATTTTCAATAACAATAATGTTTCTATATTTTCTTATAGAGGCTTACAGATTAATTGTAGATTATGGGGATTTTTTTTCAACCAAATGTCACAATACCTAGAAAATAACAATGAATCCTTAGTCGTTTTGAACTTAAAACTGGTTAGTGAAAAGATATTGCATTATATGATTTCTAGAAACACAATACCACTTACCTTGTACAATAAAAATTACTCTTTAAATATTAATCACGTAACATTATGATACTATTCCTGAACTTCTTTTAGCCTCTGTTATTATCATAACTACAATTAATTCATCCAAAATATTATTCAACTATGACATTATAATCATCCAAAACATCAAAAAAATTTAGCATGATCACATATATTACTTTTGAATATTTTATGTTTTAAAAAACATACATCATGAATGAATTATCTAGAAACAGTTATTTTTAATGTTGTGTATTCTACATTTACCAGTTTTGGGTTGATCCTTCAATTAGAATTTTACAGTCCACCATCAACACATTCAAACACTTCTATTACGCCTTTTACTTATTGGGATAAATAAAATTTCAAAGTTAAAATGATTCTAGATGTAAGGAATATATCCTCAACTATTAATTTCAGAATGTATTGTTTAGTACTACAAAGCTAAGTTGTACAATAATCTATATATAAATATCACTAATTTTATCGTATCTAACAAAATTTATGGTTTTCTCTACAATATAGAAAATTCAAAACACCCATAATTGGTATTTTGTATCATGAAACTCTTTTAAAAAGAAAGTACACACTACAGATCTCAGCATTTGGTGCCATAATTGCAAAAAATCTCCAACCTACACTACTCCTATGTAGTATCTTTGGTTTTTCATCATTATTTATTTTTTCATTAGTATTTGGTTAGTATCCAATTTTAAAAATTATGAAATAACACATTAACTTATGAAAACTATAATTCTAAAATATTTAGAGTGAAACTTTTGTGGACAAATCATAAAGACTCATTTTTGTTAATTCTCTTTGACAAGTAGCTCATGCAGTTTATAAGAAAAATAGCTTCTTATTTCAGAGATTCTTGGATAAATGTAAAATCATTCAATTGTTTTTCAAATTTTCATGGATTTTTATCTTAATTAAACTCATGTGGCTTTAAATTATAAATTAGGATCACGATGAGTTTGGTTTTCCATCTGATTTAAACATTTTCAAATCAAAAATAGTTTTCCTATCAATATATGTCACAAGTTACAACATTCAAAATCTTTACTGTTCTTCAGAAAAAAAATATGTACAAAGTTCTCTTTATCACTGATAATGAAAATTATATCAGTGATTTTTATCAAAGATTAGAAGAATTATAGATAAATAAATATTACATTTTCATTACTTTCATTGTTATATATATAAATTACACATGACAATGTTTTTTTAACCTTATTATATAGGATCATCATAGTAGTGAATCATCAAATGTAAGTATTACCAATGACCATTTCCATGTACTATTGTTTTCACTTTGTCCAATATAATTTATTAGAATTAGTAGACCACATTATTATAATATTCAATTTACACTTGTGTTATAGGGACATCAAAGCATCGGATCATCAGGATTCAACTATAACACTGATGCCATATTTGTTAAGAAAACAACACATATTTCATAAAATTGGGTAAATGTTACTAATCTTCATTGTTTGTTGTTTTCATTACATCACTTAACTAAATAATACTGATTTTTTCATCTAATTTACTTTTTTACCCTAACCATAACACAATACATTTGGTCCTCTCATATTCCAATTGTTAAACATATACTTTCTGCTCAATTATTACACTTATTGTTATTTTCTGCTACATATCAATTAAATTCATTTCTTCATATAGAAAAATCAGATGATTGAGTTTGATGCTGATGATGGAGTCCAACAAAATTTTACAATGTCTCGATACTCTCTGAAAACAACAAGCACTATCAATGAACTACATCCCCATATAAAGGATAACATTAACCAAAATACTTACAAGATTGACTAATATTTTGTGATGCAATTTGTAGGTATCATTTCACTATGTATATCTTTCTTTTATTTATAATTTATGTTTTAAATTTTTATTTCCAATTGTATCCCTTACTGTAAATTTACTCTACTAGAAAACATGTTTAAGTGTAACCTTTTTCCTTTCTGATGCCTATATATTTTACATTAAATAAAATTCTTAGTTTTATTTTTCACACCTAATTTAACTATTGTATTGATATACATTTATGTCAACCCAACATCTAGAAATGTGGCTCCACTATAGAATCTTATGATAACACTTTTTCATGAATTTACCAATTCATCTTTCTATTACACTACCACTATGAATAAAAATAGCATATATATTTAAAAATTTGTGGCAGTTGTTGCCTCACATCCCCTACCTTTCACAATCAAGTGCTTCTGTGAAAAAAATATTTATATTTTCATGGATTAAAAAATACATCTATTATTTTAAAATTCATAATTAATGTTTTCATATTTCAATGTTCATTTCTATTACTTCTTATTTTAATAGTTTGTTACTTTGTATATATGATTTCTTAATGGTACAAATAAATTGGTATTCATTTTCATATAAAATTTATAGTTATAAATATTTTGATGATGTATTATAAAAATCTAAAAGTATTCTAGTATTATCTATCACTAATTTTTAAGTTCAACATTTAATTAATTTATTCTCAATATTATATTTTTAAACTATAAATGCATTTTGTAATTAATATTTGATTTACAGCATTGTGCGTATGCACGGGTGAGGTACTAGTTATTATAATCTATAACCTAGACATTAAATTCGATGTTATGACTATTATTATCTAACATATTAAAATTTATGGTTTAAAAAATATAAAATTATCCAATCTGTTACCAATTAATTACAAATGATAATATAACCAAATTGAATATAAAAGAAATGTAATTATTTTTTGCTCACAAAGTAATGGTTTCTTAATAAATTAAAAAATTCAATTAGGGAATTATATAATTGAAATATATATGTAATATATAGATTAAGTATTTTTGATAATAATCCAAAATATTTTATAAACATAATACAAGAATAAACTCAATAACACATATAAAAACCCATATTTTTAATAAGGCATTTCTACCACCTTTTAATGGTGAACAACTTTTAAATATGAATTGTCACACTTTAAATGATTTAATACATAAAAATAAACTTTATATTTAAAATAGATACATAATAATTAGGTTATAGTTAATTTTTGGTATTTTTTTGTAACATTTCATATTTAATGAATAATTAAGAATACTGAATTTTCGTTCAAAATTGATTTTTGATATAATTTAATTATAAGAGATTAATTTTGTTCTATTTTGGATTTAAAGACTAATTACATAATATTTTTATCAATTAATCCTATTTTAGTCATTGGAATAATTTTCACTTTGAAATTGACTGTAAAAATATAGCAAACTTTAGGACGTTTTTACTTCAAAACCCAGTAGGGTCATCTTGCAAGGAAGATGAATTTTAATATAATTTCTATCACTTCTGTGATTTTAATTTGAAAAAATGGATTCCATATCTTCAATAATAATAATTTAAACTTTCCAATATTTTAAACTTATATTTTGAACAAAAATATTAGTGAAATTAATTAAAATTATTGATAAGGATTAAGGTAAAATTAAGCTTAATAAAGGACTAAACCGTAACCTTAAGGACCAAATGGACAAAAATACTTTTCCAAAGGATATTTTAGGGACATATTTACGCCCTATATTACCTTTAATATACTTTTAACTACTACTTAACCACTTTTAATAAACAATACATGGTTGGGGACCCATTATTTTAAAATATTACAAGAGATTCCACCCCTCCTCCATTATAAAAGGCCTCCTTAACTTCCACTTCCCCACATCTCTAAGGCCATGTTTTATTGATCCAAGTCTACCAAAATGGATCCACATCATTCCTACCTTACTTATTAAAGCCTAACATGGGTATAATTCCCACCAATGAACTCTTTTGGTGCAATCCAAAAGAAATTACCTAATTAAGAGGTACCACCCTCCCTCAAACTCCTCTGTTTTATTTCGTCTCTCCACTCCCTCAAAACTTATTTTTTAATATTTATATAAAAACTCCAGTATCCTGGAAATAATAGAATGTTTTTATGATAATATTTTTACCTACACTTACACACACCTCTATATAATGGGTAACGAACATAATGTTTACGTGTAGGTGGATTACCGCCTCACTAAACGATGGTTGTTCAATTTTACATTACTGCCTCTTATGGTGTCCATTATGATAGAAACTATTATTATATATGATATATATGATATTTAAAATATATTTTGTCTTATTTTATTCCTTTATAATGTATACCTCAATACATTCCATTTTGCGTAAAAACGATAACTTCATTTTTGGAAGTGCAGACTGCCGCCCCTCAAAGCGACGTGATTTGTTCATGCTATACATGGAATATATTAAGGATAATTTTAATAAATATATGTAATATATATAAAATATATATGATTTTTTAATTATAATACACATAACTATCATTTACTCATAATCTTCTTAATATGACAAAGAAATGAAACTAGCGTTCATGGGTACGTATGGACTACCATCTCTATGAACGATGCATTCCATTTCTTATCTCAAAACATTATATATTATTATAGATACATATATACTGGACATATAGGATATTAACATCATATTTTACATTCTTTAGATGATGAAACTGTGATATATTTAACAATAACAACAAACAACAAGTTAAAACATTCTCAAAAAATTTGGCAATTAACACCTGATATAGTTAAATTAATGAAATTTTTTTAACAAATAGGTAAGGAGACTTTGTATAAAGTTAATATATGGTTTTATAAACATTATTATGGTTATTGTATTATTTAGTAACATATTTTAAACCACTATATAGGAGGATAAATACCACACATCAAAATTAAGGTTAAGGTAAGGGGTTTTATCACAATTTACATTTCATTAAGGCTTATTTTTTATTATACACCAATTCACTTTTAATGGGTGTATATTCATCCTTTTTCATATTATATCATGAATACCCTTATTCTCAAGATATTATACGATTAACTTAATTTCATACTCTTATTAGGATTATTATGTGGATGTTTCAAATTGATAGGGACACTTTGGAATGTTTAAATATTATTTTCCTCAAGATTAATACTAATGATATTTCAATGATATTTCCTTTTGAGGAAATTTAATTAATTTTTTTCAAAATAACACCCTCTTTATTCCCAAGTAATTCATGAACATTCTCAAGTATTAGAACCATTTTTTCCCTCTTTTTTACTCAAAGTGATATAGAAATTTTTTTCAGAAAACCCGACTTCATTTCTCTCTTTAGTCAGAGAACATGTTTTCTTCTAAAAACCATGTTTTATTAAAAAAAATAAGAAATGTTTTAAAATTTTAAAAATTATTTTGTAAATACCTTTTTAGCTTTTTTTTGTTTTACACATTTTTTCAAAGGAATATTCCTTCCACTTTCACGATATGGAATTTTTCAAAATGTTTTACCATACAAAAGGAATATTATTTTTTACCTCATACGCAATGTACGGATTTATCTATTGGCATTTCTTTGAAGGAAAATTTTCTTGTTTACAAGGATTATTTTAAATAAAATATCATGACCTATCCCCTAGGACTCATACAACGACTAGCCCAAGCCCACCATCTATAGGCCAGGGGCGGGTGACTAGCACTGCAAAGGCATATCTCTATAATGGGAAGGCATGGCCTTTAAATGGGTATAAACACACACACTAGAATGCAACAAGATACAACGACAAGAAAACTGATTTAGTGAAAGAGAGCGTACTAAAAGTAAAAGGGTCCAGAATACAAGCCCAACTAAAATGTACAAGTATAACTGAAAGTAAAAAATACAACTAAAAAGTACAAAATAGATCTTGGATCGTCCTCCGAGGATCATACATAAAGGTTTGGTAGAACCAATGATCAGTAGTCCCTATGTCACATCATGCCAAATGGTCCCCCTCTGAGTATCATTTTGTCCTATCTCCCTTATCCTCTATCAATGTTTTACATCGCCTACACAAGACACAGCAAGGTGCTAGCGTAGTCCGTGCAGGGGTGAGTATAACGATACTCAGTGGGGACCTCGAGACCTCATGGGTCTCCCAGAGTTCCACAAAGGGAATACCACAAATAAAGACCTCAATCTCAAATAACAAATAAATAGACATCAACACTACTTATGTATATGCACATAAATATACCTAAGTTATCAAGATATAATCATCTCATACATGAGGGAAGAATACCACAAAGGTAACACCACAAAGGTAAAAATACCACACAGGTAACACCACAGAGATAGAAGTACCAAACAGGTAACACCATGAAGACAACACCACCAAGGTAGAATTAACACATAGGTAACACCATGTAGAAAGAAGTACCACACAGGTAACACCACGAAGACAAGACCATAAAGGTAGAATCACCACACAGGTAACACCACAAAGTTAGAAGAACCTCACAGGTAACACCACAAAGATAGAATTACCACACATGTAACACTATGAAAATAATACCACAAAGGTAAAATAATCAGATCATAATCAAGTATAACTTAGATATGGAGGTAAAAATGATTATTTTTAAGGCTAGATCATCATATTATTTTAAGTAGCACTACGTCTGACCCACACAGGATCGATAGGTAACTAACCCCCACTGACCCACAAAGGATCTGACCCACACAAGATCAGAATGCACTGACACACATAGGATCACTGAGTGTTGACCCACATATGATCTAATAAATTCTGACCCACACAGGATCGATAGATGCTGACCCACACAGGATCAATGCTCTTTCTTCACGTTACAGCCTGCCACAGGATTCCTCACACCCAGTGTGCTCGAGTTCTATAGAATCTTCCCCTCGATATATTAGTCATACCTCGACCTCTACTAAGCTCCAAAAAGGAGTAACCCAAAGGACCTCCTTGTCGTAAGGGTTCTAACATGGCATATGGTGCATCAATCAGACACTCGGTCTGTGAGTTATATGTGTTTTAGTTATGAGGGCTTGGTTGGATTCGGGTTCAATCCAAACCAATCATACTCCAAAATTATCCAAAACTCAAGTAGATTATACCAAAAGGACCATCTAGATCCAAGGATCCTAGCGCTGCAGACAGTTCGTCAAATGGATGTCTAGTTCTCAATATATGGACCTTTAAGTGTTTTTGGGTCCGGTTGGGCCCGGGTCTTAGTCTGACCTGATCAGACGAACCGGCCTGACCTGGTCTGGGCTGAGCCATGGAGGACTCGACCCACTGGGTTGAGGTCCGTCCCGGCCCGATAGGGGGTGGTGGGCCCATAAGGGGGCGGACTGCTGGAACCATGGTCTGCTGGGCAGACGGCCCGTTGTGCGGCGGCCCATTTGCAAGCAGCCCACTGGGTAGGCGACCCAGACATGTGAGGCGTGGTCCACCCTAGCTGACACCAGGGTTGAGACCCACAGTCTTCCGAACATCCTGGAGGTCATTTAGGTCCTCCACAGCGGCGCCGCCAGGGGGCTTGCGGGACCCGATGGAGTGGGTCCTGCCTCCCATCGCGGTCAGCTGATGTGTCGGCCGCCATCTCCAGTGGTGCACGATAGCGCGCCACTCTACAACCTACAGCTAGATAGTTTGTTGGACTCCCTCCTCTAGTCCCTTATGGATGACGATCCATGGCCCGAGTCCTCCGATGGTGCACTAGTCACAATTCCATCTCCTTCCACAGTCGACCAATGTGTCGGCCGCCTCCTCCGACCATTACGGCTGATGAGCCATGGTCGATTTCTACTGTGGCATGGGTACTCTGTCTCATCCAATCACCATGGTAGACGAGCTATAGCCGGTTCCTCTAGAATCGTGGTTGCATTGCCTCCTCCCTCACGGTCGGTTGATGCTAGTAGCCACCTTGGTCCTTGCCGGCATCGGTCAACAGTACCGTCGCGCCGATGATATTCAATGGAGAACGAATGGGATAGCAAGGTAGCGGAGGGTCCGGGCTGGGTTTGTTTGTCATGCGCCCTCTATGTTATCTTTGAAAAAACGAGGGAGGAGAAATTATTCTAAAAATCTTGAAAGTAATACCAAAAGTAAACAAAACCTCAATAATGATGTAGAATTCTCACGATTGAGGATGTGGGTTAGTGTTATCCATCCTCCACAACTAGCTTCCAACAACGCCGCTCATATGTCATCCTTCGATTCGTGGTTTGGTGTCTCCCATCACCTCCCACTGGAACTGACTCCATCCTCTAAGGGTTTGGAATCTTGGCACTTTACAATCACTTCATTTCTTGGTGAAGTCATGCTGATATCTCTCCCCAAGATCCATATAAATAGGAGAGGGTGAGGGTAAGTAACGACATTTGGAATTAATGGGGGCTCATTAATTAGGAACCTTCCTAATTCCCCAACATTTTTGTTACTTATGAATGAAAGGTCAATCCATTTATTGGATTGACACGTCATTGGTCCCACGTTTCCTCTTGTCCGTTGGAGGAAAAACAAATAAAATAAAATAACTAAGGTATTTTATTTATTCTTTCAAAAAGTCCCAAAACATAACTTTTTTTCCAGACCTACTGCTGTAAAAGTGAAGCTTCCCTTAAGAAAATACCAGAACTGCAGATTCAATGGTGCCCATGGATTTTTAATATGGGTACCTATTCAAAAGTTAGAAAATGCCGCTCGTGCGTTTTCTGAATGTACTTTAAAAAAAGTTCCGAAATTCATTCCAGGCACACCGGGCCTCATAATCACGCGCCTTATATTTTTACAGACTCGTAATAATTTTATATAATTAAAAAAATTACATGGAAATATGGGCATTTACATTATCCCCAACATAGTTTTTTTTGTTCCCAAAATCCACAACATAGAATAAGGAAACAAATGGGTGTACTGAGCACGAATCTGATCCTCCCGCTCCCAATTTCTCTCCTAGAGGTTATTATGCTATTAGCGAACATGAACCAGAGGTATTGACCACCCACGAAAAACTCACTCTTGTCGATCTTCAATCTCCAATAGAACCTCTGTAAACGTTTCCCCATCATCAAAGTCCATATCATCGTGGTCGATGATGTGAGATTGTTCATGCATGTATCTTCTCAGTTGGGATATGTGGAAGACATCGTTTACCCTCTCCAACTCTGGTGGAAGTTCCAAGCGGTATTCCACCTCATCAATCCTCTGAAGTATCAAAAATGGTCCAATAAACCTCAGTGATAAATTTTCACCTAGACCAAATCTCTGTAAACCTCTTCGAGGTGAGACACATATGAATACACGGTCTCCCTCCTCGAACTCCAACAGTCTCCACCTCCTGTCAGCATAATACTTTTGTCTAATGTGTGTTGTCTTCATCCTCTCCTAGATGTTCTTCACCTTATCAGTAGTATCCCATATGAACTCTGGACCCATAGGTGCTGACTCCCCTAGGTCTTTCCAGCTGAGAGGTGATCTGAATGGTCAACCATATAAGGACTCAAATGGTTCCATACTTATGGTGGAGTGATTACTGTTATTGTATGCGAAATCCACCAAGGGAAAGTGATCCTCCAAACTGCAGCCAAAATCTTCGATGCATGCCCGAAGCATGTCCTCCAGCATCTGAATGGTCTGCTCCATCTGACCATTCGTCTTAGGATGAAAGGTGGTGCTCAAATGCAGCTGAGTCCTGAATGCCTCCTATAATCCCTTCCACAACCAGGATGCAAAATGTGTGTCATAGTTAGAGATGATCGTTGATGGCACCCCATTAAGTCACACAATCTCCTATTTGTATAGGCGTCCCAATCCCTCTATTGATCCCTGCTCTTGGATAAGTAGGAAGTGGGGTGTCATGGTGAGTCGTTCGATGATCACCCAGATAGAATCATGTCCCCTAGATTTATGTGGAATCCTAGTCACAAATTCCATGGAGATACCATCCCACTTCCACTCTGACACCTCTAGTGGTTGTGCTAAGACTACTGGAACTTGATGCTTGGCCTTCACTTACTGATGAGTGATGCATCATGAAACAAACTTTCCCACTACATTCTTCATTCCTGGCCACCAGTGCTAATGCTGGAGGTCCTGGTACATCTTCACCACACCAGGATATACCGCCACAGGAGACGTATGGAACTCCTTTAACACCTCCTCCTGTAGTGCCACTGGTACCATGGTACGTCCTCTAAATAAGATGATGTGCTCCCCACCATCAGAAAATCCATCAAGTTCCTATAATGAGGATATCTAACAATGTTGAGCCTTGCATTCAATGTTCCCAAGATGTGCCTCCCTGACTCGTTGAAGGAGTTGTTGAGTGACTATCATAGGTTGGAGGTAAGCTACTCCATCTCTATCCATGAAGGATATATTTATCGCAGCTAGCTGCTCTGTTGCCTCACTCAGAAACTGTAGACTAGATCTCCTGTTGAGTGCATCTGCTACCACACTCCCCTTCCCAGGAGTATAGACTATCACAAAGTCATAGTCCTGGAGGAACTCTAGCCATCACTGTTATCTTGGGTTCAGGTCCTTCTGAGAAATGATATACCTTAGACTCTTGTGATTAGAGAAGACTGTAAAATTTTCGCCCATCAACTAATGTTGCCACATTTTCCGAGCAAAGACCACTACAGCTAACTCCAGGTCATGGGTAGCATAGTTCTTCTCATATTGCCTCAGCTATTGCGAACCATAATCAATCACTACTCACTCCTACATCAGGACACATCCAAGTCTGGTCCCGTATGCTTCTTAGATGACTACATACCCAATGCCCTCATCTGGTAGCCTCAATATGGGGGGCCCTCGTTAGTCTCTACCTCAGATCCTCAAAACTTTGGTGGCATCTCTCCATCCATAAGAAGGGATATCCCTTATTCATCAATGCTGAAAATGGTTCTGAAACTTTGGAAAAGTCAGTCACAAATCTATGGCAGTATTCAGCCAACTCTAATAAACTACCTACCTCGGTCACACTCTTGGGTGGCTCCCAAGCAAGAATATCCTCTATCTTCACTGGATCCACTGCAACTCCATCCTCTGAGATAACATGTCCCAAAAGGTGGACGTCTCCTATCCCTAACTGGCACTTCGAGAGCTTATAGTAAAGCTAGTGCTCTCAGAGTGTATCCAGAACTGTCTGTAGATGATAGGAATGCTCCTCCTCTATCACTATGTACATCAAGATTTCGTCGATAAAGACCACCACAAATTAGTCAAGGTATGGTCGGAAGATCCTGTTCATGAGACCCATGAATAGTTAGGGGGAATTTTTCATACCAAACGGAATAACTAAGAACTCATAGTGGCTATACCAACATCTAAAGGTCACCTTCTGTACATCCTCATCCCGTACCCTATGATGACGATAGCCTGATCTGTGGTCTATCTGTGAAAACCAAAAATCTCCCATTAACTGATTTAAAATATCATCTATCCTCTTAAGTGGATACTTTTTCTTCAGGGTCACCTGGTCTAGGCATAGGTAGTCTACAAAGAGTCTCAAACTCCCATCTGCCTCCTTATTGAACATAATTGGGGCTATCCATGGAGAAATATTGGGCCTTATAAACCCCTTCCTCTGCAATTCTTCTAGCTGTACCCATAACTCATGGAGCTCAGTAGGATACATCTGATATTATGGTGTAGATATCATTGTCATCCCATGGTATAGGTCGATGTAAAATTCTACCTCTCTGCATGTAGGTAGTCCTAGAACATCATCAGGAAAGACATCAGCATACTGGTCCACCACTACAGGATAGATAAGACACTCAACATCTACTGCTCTGAGGGTATGGATAGCCAATTGATGTGTGATTGGATGCACCCTCCTCTGGATAAGTCCATCCTTTGATGCAATGGTTCCCTTCACACCAGTGAAGGAAAACCTGGTCTCATCCTCACAGATTCACTACACTTTGCGCCTAATACAGACAATTTGGGCATGGATTGTGGCTAACCATTCCATATCCAGGATGACGGTGTAAGCCCTCGACGCTGCTACTAGAATATACCATCTGAATCTCTCAAATCTTAGAGTAATATTACACTATTGGAACCACTATGTAATCATCGAATCCCCTCCCGTAGGAGCCTCTAGCAATAAGGATCGGGCCAACACCTCCACTGGAATCTCTGAGCTCCGAACGAGGGTTGTGGAAATAAATAAGTGACTTGAACCTGTGTCTATAAGTACTACATCTAATGTGGATTAGACATAGATAATACTTCTAATCATTTATATATGTCTGTGTTCGTAGGCCTTAGATTCTTGGAGTTGAGCTCGTCCCTATCCATCTGCTTTGTGTGGCCAGGGTGGACCACCTAGTGGTGGTGGCGGTAGAACCTCAAATCGTCGCCCACCACTTGTTGAAAAACCATCTCCACTACCACATCTTCCTACTGCCTGCGGACCTCCTTGATTGAATCTATGTCTCTGCATCAGCAATCCCTCGATCATCTTCTGGTCGTCCGTATGGTGGGTTGGGCAGTCGCGAGCCATGTGACTCTGCCCGCTGCACGAGTAGCACTTCCTGTTTATCAATTGTCCTCCTCTATCTTGTGAGCCTCACACCACCGACCCTATATCCAAGGGTCATCCACCAAAATTCTATCCCCTCTTGGGCCCTTGTATCATCTTTCTACTGCATGTTGCAGATGAATTTGCTACCTGATGTCCGGCAGTGACTCTCATTGTCAGTGCCTGTTAAGCTAGGAAGCTCTCCACAAAAAGCGCTCGCTCTAGCACCCCAGCCTGCGTCAGAATGCTAAGTGATATCATCGATGCTCTGATATCTTGTAGGATACCCTACTCAATGGTTTAGGCCCTAAAGAAAGGGTCACCTACCATGTCGGTGGAGTATCAGGGGTGATCAGTGAACCTCACCGAGTACTGGGCCATAGTCATGTTACCCTACTGTAAGTACAACAGCTCTTGTATATGCACAGAGTGTTAGGTCGCAGGGATGAAATCTACTCTAAAAAGGCACTTGAAGTCCACCCCAATGATGTTCACCTCATCATGTATCTGGAGCATCAGTCTCCACCATCTCACGGTTGTCTCTTGAAAAAGACCGGTTTCTAAGATCACCATAAGGTCTACTGGTGTCCCCCCCCCCCAGGCGGAAAACTCTGACTACAGCCTCCTGCTAGTCCTCAGCCGCCTGTGGGTCCATCTCACCTCGGAACCTGGAAGGGATATGCCATTGAAACTCGTGTAACATGCTACTTCAGTGTACAACCTCTGCTGGTGGGGATCGTGTCAATAGATTCCCAATAGGTAGTGGTGCGGCTGGTACACCACCCGATGGTGCTAATGCCATAACAAGGCCCTGCACTGAGGCCTCATCGTTCAGTGGGTCATTATCGCATACTCTCTTGGGAATCATAGATGGTTATCTACATGGCAGCATCATGAAAGAGAACAACTATGACACGGTCAATAAGTTATACCTGGTGAGATAACTCTAAGAGAATACAAGAAATACTTTTCAGAAACAAACACAATCAGTGTTTCCGTGTACTGAGATGGAAATAAGAATTCAGGGTCCTAGTGTATGGATACGTTGGCCACCGCACTAACACTAGATTCCCTAAACTGAAAACCACACTCATAACACTTAACACTATTACCATATAGAAAATATTAGATTCCTAGTTCTTTGGTAGAACCAACTCCTCTAAAACCACTTTGTCACGACCCATCCCCCGGGGCCTGTGTCGTGACTACCCCAAGCCCGCCTTCCATAGGCCAGGGGCTGGAGACTGTCACTTAAAAGGCATATCCCTATAATGGGAAGGCACTGCCTTCAAACTTGTAAAACACAGAGACTAGAACGCTACAAGATGCAACCACAAGTAAACTGTTGTAGTAATATAGAGTGTGTTGAAAGTAAAAGGGGTCAGAATACAAGACCAACTGAAAATTACAATTACAAATGAATGTAAAAATACAACTAAAAAGTACAAAATAGCTCATGGATCATCTACCAAGGATCCTACCTGAAGGGTAGGTACAGCCCACGATCATTAGTCCCTGCATCACATCACGCCAAATGGTCAACCTCTGAGTACTATCCAATCTTGGGTCCCTCAACCTTGATCAACGCTATATTTCATCTCCACAAGATACAACAAGGTGTGTGCATAGCCCGTACAGGGGTGAGTATAACCATACTTAGTAGGGACCCCGAGACCCCATAGGTCACCTAGAGTTCCACAGAGGGAATACCACAAATAAAGACCTCAATCTCAAAGCACCAAGCAATATACATCAACATTAGTTAGGTATATGCCCATACATATATCTATGTTATCAAGATATACTAATCTCATACCTGAGGGAAGAATATAACAAAGGTAGAACCATGAATGTAGAAATACCACAAAGGTAACCCCAGGGAGATAGAAGTACCACACAGGTAACACCATGAAGACAACACCACAAAGGTAGAAGTACCACACAGGTAACTCCCCGTAGATAGAAGTACCACACCGTTAACACCATGAAGACAACACCATGAAGGTATAATCACCACATATGTAACACCACGAAGCTAAAAGTACCACACATGTGACACCACAAAGATATAAGTACCACACAGGTAACACAGGGAAGATAATACCCCAAGGGTAAAGGAATCAACTCACAATCAGGTATAACATAAGTACAAAAGTGTATATTATTAGTTTGATGACTAGATCATATTATTTTGTTAAGTAGAACTACTTTTGACCCACATAGGATCAATAGGTAACTATCCCCTACTCACACACAGAGGATCTGATCCACACAGGATCGGTATGTGATGACCCACACATGATCATTGAGTGATGATCCTCATAAGATATGATATATTTTGACCCACACTGGATCGATAGATGTTGACCCAAACAGGATCGATATTCATTCTTCATGTTATATCCTGCCATAGGATTCCTCCCAACCAGTACGCTCGAGTTGTATAGAATTTTCCTCTCTAGATATCGTTCATACCTCAACCACCACTATGATTAACAAAGGAGTAACCCAAAGGACCTCCATGTCGAGGGGTTCCAACATTATAGACGGTGCGTCAATTGGATGTCTAGAATGTGAGTTATAAGCGTTTTAGTTCTGAGGGCCTCATAGGATTCGGGTTCGATCCAACCCGACCATACTCTAACTCTCTCAAAAACTCAAGTGGAGTATACCAAAAGGACTGTCTCAATCCAAGGATCCCAGTACCATCGATGGTTCATAAAATGGATGTCTGGTTCTCAAGATATGTCCCTTTAAGTGTTTTTGTTTCTGGTTGGGCCCAGGTCTAGGTCAGACCCTGTCTGACCGACCCGGCTCGACCCGGTCTGGGCTGCGCTGCAGCGGGCTTAGCCCACTGGGCCGAGTTCTGGCCCTGCCCTCAAGGGGGAGGCACGACCAGACCCGGCACGCAAGGGGGAAGCACGGCCCGGCCCGTAAGGGGGCGCCACGACCCGACCTGAAAGGGGGTGGCCCACTGGGCGCACAGCCCACTAGGTAGACAGCTTGCTAGGCTGCAGCCCACTAGCGAGCGGCCCGCTAGGCTGGCAGCCAGCTAGGGAGGTGGCCCGCTGGGCGGAAGGCCAGTTGGCCTGGTGGCCCAGCCGTGAGAGGAGCGGCCCACCCATGATGAAACAGAGGGTGAGACTCTCGATCTCCTGAAAGGCCTATAGGTCGTTCAACTCCTCCACAGCAGTGGCGCCTCCAGGTAGCTTGTGGGCCCTACCTCCTGTTGCGGCCAGATGATTTTCCAACCGCCATCTCCAGCGGTGCACGACGGTGTGCGGCTCCGCCACCCGTGACCAGTCGGTGTGCTAACTGCCTTCCTCTGGTCTGCCACAGATGACGAGCCATGGCCTGAGTCCTTTGGTGGTGCACTAGTCGCACCTCCCTCTCCTTCTGGGTTTGGTTGGTGTGTTGGCCACCTCCTCCGACTATCGTGGATGATGAGTTGTGGCAGAGTCCTCCAGCGGCATGGGTCCACCCCCTCCTCCATCCACCGCGGCTGGTTCCTCTAGCAGCACGGGTGCGCCTCCTCCTCCCTCACGGCCGGTAGATGTCGGCTACGGCCTTGGTCCCTTTCAGTGTCAGTCACCAGTTCCACCAGGGCAGTAGTCTTCCATTGAAAATGAATGGTGTAGCAAGGTAAGAGAGGGTTCGGGCCAGGTTTGTTAGGCATGTGCCCTCCTCGTTATCTTGGAAACAAAACGAGGGAGGAAAAAGGATTCTACAACTCTTGAAATTAAAACCCAAACTAAATCCTACCTCAAGAATGATGTAGAATTCCCATTATTGAGGAAGTGGATTGGTGTTCACCATCCTCCGCAACTAGATTTCAACGATGTCTCCCGTACGTCAACCTTTGATTCGTGGTTTGGTCTCTCTTGTCACCTCCTGTTGGAACTGTCTCCGTCCTCCAAGGTGTTGGCATCTTGACACTTTACCAACACTTCATTGCTTGGTGAAGCTATGCTGATACCTCTCCCCAAGCTCTATATAAATAGAATAGGGGGAGGGTTAGTAAAGACTTTGGGAATTAATGGTGGCTCATTAATTAGGACACTTCCTTATTCCCCAATGTTTTTGTTACTTAGGAATGAAAGGTCAAGCCATTTATTTTCTTGACACATCGTTGGTCCCACGTTGTCGCTTGTCTGTTGGAAGAAAAGGAGAGAAAATAAAATAACTATGTAATTTTATTTATTCTTTCAAAAAGTCCCATGACTTAACTTTTTCTTCAGACCACCTACGGTCAAAGTGAAGCTTCCCTTAAGCGAATCCCAGCATTTTGGATTCAATGGTTCCCTCATATTTTTAATCCGAACACCGGACCAAATGTTAGAAAATACTGCTGTCACGTTTACTAAACATACCTTAAAAAAAGTTCATAAATTCGTTTCGGGCACACCTAGCCTCGAAATCACGCACCATCAATTTTCACAGACTCGTAATAATTCCATATAATTTAAAAAATTACATTGAAATCCTGGTCTTTACAAAAAATGGTTTTAAAAAGGATTTTCAATGTAATATATTTTCAAAAGGTTTTTCTAAATCAAAGGATATTTTCCTTAAGAATATTTTTTAAAAGTGACTCTTTTATTTCATCAACAAAAACAACTCTTGTTGTTATTTATCTTCCTATGAGCAGTTATTGATAAATCTGTATTCTTTATTCAATTCAGATATTCAATAAGGAATATTATTTATTTTTTTATAAAATTTGTTGAATTCTTTGGACATTCAATACATGTGTTTCGGACCATTTAAGGAAATCCCTACAGGTTAGAGATCGGTTAATGCAATCCCCTCAATGAATCGATAGTCTCATCTGAAAATTTATTATCACAAATTTGGGTTTGAATACTATCTCTTGATAGTAAAGGTATCATATACATGGGATACATAATGTTCGATAATTATTAATTTCTTTCCTTTAGAATTCTTTTTTTATTTATCCATGATATTTTTCATCTACATATCTATGGATGTAATACATTGATTTATGGCATGTGTTTTAGTTTCTTACTCTCCATATTATTTATTCCATATATATATTTATAAAAGGAAGGTTAGTTTAGTTATTTACCATTCTATATTGATTGATTCATTATTTGTTCCATTGTATTTACCCTTACTGAGGATTTGAGCTCACTATTATTATGTTTTTTTTCAATGGTTATGAAGAAGAGAACTTTGATTAATCATTCAAGGATGTAGTTTATTTCAATTATTGTGTATCATGTTTTATTTTTCTTTCCATATGTATTATGGGTATCATGTATGTTATCTAGATTTCCAAGACTTCTAAACTAAATGCTCCTTAGGGTTTTTTTCCTTGTAATAATGTCAATGTAATGTACTAATGAACCGACTCATGGCTTGTAGGGTTGGGGTGTTAAACACATAACCCTGAGTCTAAATAAACTATAATATAGTATAATATTTTAACCTATCCATTAAATTAGAATAATTAATAAGAATAAAAAAATAATGAACAAAAAATTAGTATAAAGCTTTTAGATAATGGAAATACGTTATTATTAGTCATTTTTTTCCAAAAAACATTTTTCCTAAAAAAATTTATTTATTTTTTTGAGAAACTAATATTTTTAATCACTACCAATTTTTGAAAAATTATTTGACACAATGAACTTCATTTTTGAAATTATAATGTCCAAATTTTCATAGAGTAATGTTTTTATAATTTTTTGAAAATATTTTTATTTCAATAAATAGTGAAAATACTAATTTTTATTGAAAATAGTAATTTATTTTTAAGAATTTACAAAGTGAAATTTTATTTTAAAATGGTTTCAAAATAAAAAATAATTCATTTATTTCATCAAAATTAATTTTATCATAGATTTTTGGTTTTGTAATATTTTTTTCTAAAAAAACTATTTTTTATTTTGTTTCATGTATATATATTAAATTTAATTTCAACCAATTCTAGAAATTATTTCTTTAAAAATGGATTAAATATTTGGAATTATGAGGATAAAAATGGTAAAAAATTTACCTTTAACTTTTTCATTATAAATTGTAACTTTGGTTAATTTTTGTCACCTCGGTAAAGGTAAAATGGGTAAAGAAGGGTTGAAACCTTGAGATAAGGTCTTAAAATCAATCCAAAACCAACCTTTATTTCCTGATATGATATAAATTTTACCATATCTATCCTAAATTTTAATATATTGAAATTTTTCAAATTTTCACTTGATAATCAAATTTATATCATTTTAAGTAATGAAAATTCCAAAATGTCTCTCTCTTGACTTTATTATCTCTAACTTTTATTATAAGAGGGTAAAAGGGTATTTGTTTGGTTATATATATTTATTTTAAATATGTATTAATTTTTTTTAATGGTAATTTATTTATTTATTTTAATGGTGAAATAATTACCATAAATACTTACAAAACACTAACACAATGCCTATAAAAGCAGTAGAAAAATCATGTAAATGTTTTTAAAAACTCTATAAATAAATTTTTTTTGTGACTAATAATTCCCCATGTATTTTATAGATTGATAAAACAAATTTGGTTTGAGTGAAAGTTTTATATTGACGAGTCCAGGTTCGGATATATCACTGAGAGGGGAGGGATGAATGAGGGATGTAAAATGACAATTTATTCTTTTTTAATTAATCTCTATGACCTATTAAGATCTCATTCCCTCATTCTTTCGAGTCTCAAATATCTCTTATGAAAAAAATTAAAATACTAAAATAGAACACAATTTTTTTAACAGGGTTTTCCACAAATGTGGGTGACTATATCCTTGATTTGTTTGGGAGAATATGAGACACATAAGTTTCAATAGAAATAAGAAATGTGGTTACAAATATAGAAAATATCCCAAAATGCCAGACAGATAAACTTTGGTAATGCCTAATCACAGCTGATTACTCTAAACTATATCATGACATGTACTTTAGACTATAACCCCATAAGTTTTCATTATACGGACTCCTTCTAGTTGATATATCTTCCAAATGGCTCATGTTATTTATACTCGTATGCCCCCCAATTCGTCAATGAAAACTTCTCATGAATCGGACTTCAACTCACACTGATTTCTGATGTTGTGATCTGTTGGCCTTGTTTTATTTCAAGTACACTAATTATAATCTTCTGATTAAATGTTGGCCCTACTCACATAAAACTAATCATCAATTGATCAGATCCAAACCCATCACATAAAATTATGATTAACTATTTAAAATCATATGTCTTAGTATGATTCTACTCAGACAATAATCCTTTCTTCTATTAAAGACCCGGTCTCATTAAACACTAAAAAATCATATACAGAAATATTCTGAAACACTAGAATATTTTGTGCCCTAGCATCAGTCTCAAAACTATGCACACTGATCAGAAAAATCAAAATTTAACGTGCATTTCTTCAAACATATAGAATGTATTTAATATACTATATTTTATTCTCATTGTGAAAAGATAATACAAGAATATTTAATGACACTCAATAAAAATCATTTTCATATGATTTCACTTGCCTGAGATCATGCATAAATTCTCAAATACTTATTCATCCAAGCATGTATCCACACAAGAACTAAATTCTTCTTAGCCTGTCCACTTTTAAATTATCAATGCATTAAAATAAAAAACATTGTAATCACTCACACAATGTCACTTCATGCATCAAAACCCATATCATACGCATTTCCTTTTGTGCACTACACAAGGTTTCAAACATATGATCTTATGCATGTAGTCACAAAACTCACTTATACAAGAACATATGCACATGAATTGTTCTTAGTTTATGCCTTTTTTGCTAAGCACACAGTATGAACACTCACAGTTTGTTCACTATTCTTCATGCATGAGTGTTTGAATCACACCCTCTTCTTATTGTATGTTCACTACCCTTCCACCTTGTGTGATCTATTCGTTTATGTGCAAAAGTATAACACCCACAACATTTTTCACGCAAATTACTATCTCAAAATTCATCCTTAACAAAATACTTTGCATAGATATTCATAGGAAACAATCCTATTAGATCCTTTGAGAAACACTCAACCATCCCAGCTCGTTTCCACGGCCATACATCCATGATTCTGAATATCATTGTCACCGAAAATAAAAAAAATATCCACACTATTTTTCTTCTATTTGAATTTCATTGAATCCTACAAAAATATCTCCATATTATTTTGATCAAATCTAGTTTTTCATAGTAATTAACAATGATCATAAGAATCAGATCATGTTTTTTTATAAATCACATGGAGATCTCCATTGAAAAATAGTGCATTTGGATTATAGGAGAAGACAATGCAACTTGGATCGATAGATAAGGCAACGCAAATAGATGATCTGATAGATATTAAAATAATATGACCATATCAGATGGTGTTAGTTATCTTGAAACTATAGTTACCCAATAAATATATTCACACATTGAAATGGATAATATTTTTTCTTCTTTATATAATAAGTTGTGACAACCTCATTCTAGAAATTTTTTACTAGAGACTCCCTACTCCCACTAGCACTTCCCTATTAGAGGATTCTCATAGTTTCTCATTATCTATCCATACTATAAGTATGAATATATATATATATAGAGATTTGAAAGAGTATATATGGTGGGACATCATGAAGAGATATATTCCAATGTAAGTTTCTCGGTTCTTGGAATTTCAGTAAGTTAAGGATGAGAGACAAAAGTTTAAGGGAATGTTACAACCATTACCCATACTAGAATGGAAATGGGAAAAACCACCATGGATATCATCATTCAACTCCCAAAAACATATAAATAACATAATTCTATATGGTTTATAGTAAATCTCCTTAAAAAGTAATTACACTTCAGTACAATTATTGAGTATTTTTCTTTTGGCCAACTTACTTAGTTATACATTGAAAAAGTGGTAAGATTTCATGGAGCACCACTCTCAATAATATACGATTAGGATCCTAGGATTACCTCAATGTTTTATAGAATCCTTCAATGTTATCTAGATACAGAGTTTAATTTTAGTATATCTTATCATACTCATACATATGGTCACTGTCACACCCCAACCACAAATACTCCCTTATTTTGTTCTTTTATCGATGTTGGATCTTTTGGTTGAGGTTTGGGTTGAGTGCCCAACAAATTTCCTTGTTTTTTTGTGGTTTTGTGTTTCCTTTTATACCTATTATTAGTTATTCTTTTTGGTATTGATATAAAGTTTCATGTTTGAGAGTTTTTGATGGCGTCGGTGTCTCTATATTGTGTTTAAAACATTCAAGGATCAAGGGGTGGACTTCCCTAGTGTTTGGGATGTAATTTGGGGGTTTTGGACAATTTTTGGGGTTGCATGGTTTCAGCACGTCCTGGGAAAACCATGAAACCTAACAATGCAATGTTTCAGGAGTTTCCAGTAGCCCCCGCACGGTTTGTGCACGTTTTGACAAACCGTGCAGCCAAACCGTACAGCCACTTGCGGGCTTTACAACTTTTGACGTGGAGCTCTGATTGGGGTGATTACACCTCCAAAATGAAGCCGTATTTGTTAGGCATCGACCAGTGGTGCCTCCCCCACCTGCCTGCTTCGATTTGGGGTGATTTTGTGGCGATTTATCAAGAAAGGTTGGTGGTTCTTCATGTTTCCTTCATCAAATATTCTCCCCTTCTCTTTCCCTCTTTGTTATTGGGTTTCCTTTGGGGGTTTTCTTCCATGGACAAAAACTAATGTCTAGGTTTTATGTTTGGTTCTTTTTTCTTTGGATCTAGGGTGTGCGAATGGTCAGTGGGGCTTTGATCTCTCCTCCCTTGAAGTTACATTCCATTCGCACATGGTTGAGGTAGGTGTTTCCAACTTTTTCCTTTTCGGAACACTCCACATGCAATTTTGTGTTGTAATTTAATTTTTAAATGTCTTTCACACCTCTAATATATCTATGTATTGATGAGAATTATGTCTTCGTATTAGTAGAATTTACTAAAAAAAGGTTTTCAAAGGGATTTGTGTGAAATACCTAGGTTTATTACACCTAGGGTTATTTTTTAAAACCTCATTGTTCTTTAAAGTTACATTGGGGGATTTAATGAAATGTTTAGCCTTTATTATGGTGGTATGGTTGTTTATTATTATTTATCTTGATTTGGTGGGTATGTTTTGGTAATGATTTATATTTTTAAGTGTTAAAATGTTGTAAAAAGGGTTTTATGGTTACAATGGGATTGTTTTATGTTCTTTGAATAATGTGGATTGTTGGATGTGGTTTTAAAGAAAAAGATTGGTTTTATGGAAGAGGTTTTTGGGTGTTCCTTGAAACATTATTTTCCTAAATTTTGTTTAAAATGGAATCCCATGGGGGGATATGCCCATTTGGTTTTTGGTGTGTGTGTTTTGGAAAATGTTTGGCTGGTGGGGTTGTTTGGAATTTCACACTTAAAGACGGTTTTGGAAATGATTTTTAAATGTTTTGGTAAATGCATTTGGGTGTGTAAACATAAAGTCCCGTTTAGAATTGTACCTTTAAAGGTGGTCTTTTGTGTTAATTTTAGAAAAGAATTTGATTCAGAAAATGTGAATGCCTGGTTGGAAACATAAAGTGTTTTAAAAGATGGTTTGAATTCTTAAGTGATGTGATGGCCCATTTGGAATGTCTTTAGTGTTTCATGTTTTTACTAAAATGTGGAAAGGCTTGTTTAGCAAATTTTTGAAGAGGTGGTGTTCCTCATGGTTTTTGATGTGATTTGTAAATGTTCCAGTTTGATTAATTTCTCAAGAGTGGGTTTGTGTTGTGAAAGTGATGGCTTATGAAATGAGATTCTTGGTGTGGTTGATAGATGGTGTATGTGGTAACATGTGATGTGTGAAATTTGATTGAGAACAAAAATGGAATCCTAGGTATCTAGGTGGGCGGACTTGTACTAGTATGCTAGTGATCCTCTGGGGTTAGACCCCTATTTCACGTAGCATGTTTGACGATGACCAAACTAACTAAACTATGATGATGATGTTGGGGACCACTAGGTTATGGGTATGTTCCCTACTTGTGGCTCATGCACGAGAAAAAATATTGTTATGGTTACTTTACACTGAGATACAAGGTACATGGGGCTCACAGCTAGCTAGTGCCTAGGGGTGTTCCCGTGACTAGTGATCAATGATTATATTGCACCTTCCGTCGGTATAAGGTAGGTTGGGTTGGTAATTTTAAAATTCAGTGCTTTGTCTTTAATATGGAGTTCTTTTAAATTGATTTCCATTTAAATTTGTTCCATTGAAAATTGTTACTAGTATTTTTTTGGATTGGGTTTTTGTTATAAAATGATAGTTTTCTTGAAAAAGGGATGGTGGTGTGTTGTCCTTTGAAATTTGTTTCCGACGCTTTTTTCAGGGTGCGCACATCCGTCTATGAGGACGTGCAGCTATTACCCGGCATTCTCGCTTTCCAAAGGCGGGCGGCATCCGCTCCTTATTCCGGGACGTCTGCTCCTTGATCGAAACCGGGATGATGGGATATCGGTTCTTCCTTCCATGGATTCCTACTCAGAACTCATCACCTAGTCCGGGTCTCCCTCATAGTTTTAATACGTTTTTCGTGAAACTCTTCCCAGTTCCATGTTTCCATGGACACCGGTTAATTACATTGAATCTGTCAGGACATTACAAAGGGTCCGGTTATGGCAGCAAACTTCAGTCAGGGGAGTAGTCACGTCGAGGGATCAGTAACATGTCTAAACGCTGGGGAATTGGTGTGTCTGTCTTCTGTCCCTTATTATAGGGCTTCTCGAGGGTGTAGAAACCTGAGGCATCCCACATCGATCGCGGGGAATCATATGAAATACGCATGTATCTGAGGTTTTCCTCAGCTTCCTATATTTAACACAGGGTATGCCACTGGTTTAATGTCCAGCGGAGATGGATCGGCCTGAATAGAACACTAGCTAGAGTGGATCAGATTGAGGTATCCCCCTTGAAGGGATGTCGATATCAGGGTCAGCCCATGGTCGGCTTCCCTGATGTTGTGGAGTGAAGTGGAGTGGCACGATCTCACCGGGATGTGGCGGCCCGGGTGAGAATCATGATGGATGATGGATGGATGAATGAAGTGGAGGTGGATGAATTGGAACCATCGCAAGGGCAACGGTGAAGTTGGTCTTGAGCCTCGAGGAGACCTCCTACATATCCCCGTGGCAGGGAATCAAATTCTGCCTAGTTCGGGATGGTGCCGGTGAACCGACGTGAAGGCGGACCTTGGCCCGATGTGTCTCGTCAGCGAACCGACGTGAAGGTGGACCTTGGTCTGATGGGTCTTGTCAGCGAATCGACGTGAAGGTGGACCTTGGTCTGATGGGTATTGTCAGCGAACCGACGTGAAGGTGTACCTTGGTCCGATGGGTCTTGTCAGTGAACCGATGTGAAGGTGGACCTTGGTACGATGGGTCTCGTCACTGAACCGACGTGAAGGTAGACCTTGGTCTGATGGGTCTTGTCAGTGAACCGACGTGAAGGTGGACCTTGGTCCGATGGGTCTCGTCAGCGAACCGACGTGAAGGTGGACCTTGGTCCGATGGGTAATGGGCTTGAACCTCAGGGAGGCTTCCTACGTAACGTGCCTTGACAAGGATCAATATACTCATAGTTCAAATGAGATGTGGGATATAGTTTAACATCATGTGGGACGGGGTGGAATAACAGGAATGAGGTCGAAAAAACTAGGTGATGGGCTTGAACCTCATGGATTCTTCCTACGTATCATGCCTTGACATGGATCAAAGACCTCATATTTCAGGTGGTTTTCGTCTGCGAACTGATGTGAAGGTAAACTCGTGGGTCCACTGGTTGTGGGCTTGAACCTCATGGAGGCTTCCTACGTACCATTCATTGACATGGATCAAAGTCCTCGTAGTTCGGGATGGTCACACCGGCTTGCCGTCAGACTGGAATGCAGTTTAACGTTGTGCTGGATGAAGGTGGAACATAAAGTGAAGAAATGACGGGCGGTGGGCTTGAACCGCGTAGAGGCTTCCTACATACCGTGCCTTGACATGGATCAAAGACCTCGTAGTTCAAATGGATGTGTAGTGTAATGTCATGCGGGATAGCAGACAGTTTAACGTCATGCTGGACAGGGGCATACAGTTTAACGTCATGCTGGATGAGGGCATTGCCATGATCGATTCTTACTCTAAGGCCACGTGAGTCATGCTCGGTGTGAGAAACAAGAGGCAGCAGAGACCTGACGATCACGTCGCGAAGGATGCGTCCGTGAGAAGTGAAGAGGGGCTTATGCATTAGGCAGCCCATGGTGCTGGGACTTACTCCAGGATGGAGGCCCAAAGTGCAGCAAAGAGGAGTGGGTGAGGGATTTGGGACCAAAGATGGAAGGTGCCTCGTTCCCTATCGCACCCTCCACTGGCCTTGGCAGTGGGGAAGTACGGAGGTACATGGGTGCTACCTTTCGCAAAAGAGGCTAGGGGGCTTACACGAAGGTGGTTTCCCTTCTCCTGTGGACATACGCCACTCCAATAAGGAGGATATCATCCCCTGTGTCGGGGTGATCCCATCTCTGTGGAGACCAGTGGGTGTAATGAATGTCCAAGACGGGGGGACCCTTCGTGCGAGGCACGGGGTTGGATCACAGTTTAACGTCATGTGTTGAGAACGAGGTGCTTGGAAATTTGACGTCCTTTAGCTCAGACAAGGTGGGTTTACTCCGCACCCCTAGGACTTACATGACTGGTACCCTCTGCTCCTTGGGGAGGGAAGTAACTAGCAAGGCCATGGTCAAGGGGGTCACCGAGCGAACCATCGAGGGGTCCATGTTAGCATGGCTATGTGAAGAAGAAATAGCTGTTAGCGTGCCTATGTGAAGAAGCATTAGGCGAAGCAATGCTACGAGTGGTGTTGTCCATGGGACTTTGAAATCACATCATTCAAACCTAGAGGGTCGCACAGGAAGAGGAATCGCCAAGAAAAGGGGTGGCTTCGCGAAGTGGAGTGCCTTGGCCATAGCATGGAGTAGGGGTGTGAATGGGAGGTTCTTCGCGAAGTGGAATAGTATTTGCTGAGCACTTCCTCGTGAGGTAGAGGTGCCTCGCGAAGCAACGTGCTGTGAAGCAGTGTGCTTCGCGATGTACGGCGACGCTGCCTTGGCATGTGGATCACTAGTACAGGGTGGGTGTTTCACGAAGAATAAATGCTCTACGGCTTCCCAGGTTCCCTTGGGAATCCCCTTCCTCTGTGAATTCCCTTAGGCTTCGTTAAGGGCATCCCTCTCAGAAGAGGGGCTCAAAACGAGACAAGGAGAAGGCATCTCGCGAAGCAAGAATACCTCGCGGAGCTCATGATTCCTGGGGCGAAGGGTGCTTCGCGATTCGGGAGTTGAGAAGCCGAAAGGTCGGATTGTCCATACTTTGGACTCAGGGGGTGCCCAGTATTTATAGGCAAGGGGCGCCGCAAAGCAGAGATCACGCGGCGCGAAGGGGGTTGTGGTGCTTCGCGGCGGGCACACGAACATCAGGGCATTCTCAGAGCGTTACCGCCTCGGGGGCTTCGCGGCGGGCTCGCGAACGTTAGGGCATTCATGGAGTGTTACCGTCTCAAGGGATTCGTGGCGGGCTCTCGAACATCAGGGTGTGCGCGAAGCGTTACCGCCTTCTGTGCCTCGTGGCGGCCACGGTGTTTGGCGGTGCTCCGCGTCGGGGCTTCGCGAGGCAGCGAGCGCGCTTCTTTTCCTTCTTCCCTTTGCGGTCAATATTTTGGCACCAACAAATTCCCCCCCTCATACTTGGAGCCGCAGGGGGATCAAGGCTCAACGTCTGAGGGAAAATTTCCAAAATTATAGGCGGTTCGCGATGCGTACTCGTGAAGGGGCGCGCGGGGCTGACAGCGGTCGTGCATTCCAGACGCGCCGCGATGTTCCGAGCGGGCGGGACATGTCGTGAAGCTCCACGTGGGCGGGACACGCCGCGAAGCTCCAGGGTGACCGCATATAAATAGGGTGGATGAACTCTCTTTTGTCCTCTCGTGACTTTTTTCCTTTTGCGCTCTCGACTTCGTGAAGCTCCGCATCCTCCATGTCTGCTCTTCGCGAATCGAGCCTCACGGTGAACCGCGAGTCTCCGACTCCACGACTGTGCCATGTGAACTTCTGTTTGTCGACACAGGCCAGGCTCCATGGCTTGGTCTTGCGCCCAAGCTTCGCAAGATCTCTTCGCGAGCAACCTTCATGACCCGACACGAAATTTTTTTCTGAGTTCCGAAACTGAAATGTCCCATCAAGAAGTTTTCCTGGGGGTGCTTGCAGACGCTGCCCGGAGGGATGATATGGCTAACTGTCTGGGCCTTGGGGAGATGGTATGAAGCCACTCGGACCATAATTCTTTGACAGAACTACTATCAGAGAGTCGAAAGAACTATCAACAGTGCAAGAAGCTACCGTTGTATGGCTTCTGGCTGAGGGATGATGTCTTCATCCCTAAGGTGAGTAGGGATGAACCAGATTGTTGGTTCAGGAGCACGCCATGCCAGCGCCAGTGGTTCAGGGTAGCCGATGGTCATGCATGGGAGGACTTCACACCTGTCACTACTGACTGTCTCTACAACCATGTGAAAAATATGATGGGAAGCCACTGCAACCAAAGACGTCCCCTCCTCTGTACTGCACCATGCTGAAGGCGGCTTTGCAGGATATGAAGAAGGGGTGGTCCAATGAGTGGGACCTGTGCCAGGGTGGTAACTTCACCAACAACTGGGCATAGGCCTACTGGGTAGGCGGCTCATGCGAGGATTTTGGGGCCGAGCTGAGGAGAGTGGGTTTGTATGAGGCGGCATGGGACTCCCAATTCTACATTTACCAAACAAAATAGTTGATTCTGGAGCTGCTGAGAAGATGGTCATCTAGGACCAATAATTTTCACCTGCACCATGAGGAGGTGGGCATCAGTCTGTGGGATGTCCATCAAATTTTGGGGGTCCCGATCTTAGGGTCCATGTTTGATGAGTTCCTCCCCGTCATGAGTGCGTGGGAGGATACAGAGCAGATGTCGCAACTGTCGTCGGTACTGATGGCACTGGTCCCTGGAGAGGACATGGAGGCAGTGAGAGATGTCCACTTTAAGAAGTGGTTCGAGTGGTTCCTAAATTTCTTGGATAATCGATAGTTCCACCTGAGGCCTCGAACTTGTCCGAAGGCGGCTCAACGGGGCAAGGAGCACTCCTATTGGTGGGTCTTGGAGGACATCCAATTTAAGACTTGGGGTTTCAGTGTCAGCACTGAATAGCAGCCGATAGTCAGGATGGCGGCGTTCATCACAGCCCTTATCTATGGTTGGATCCTACCAGTGAGGGATACCAACATGGGGGTGCGGCCCAGCTCGTTCATCATGGTGTCTATGCTGGCCATGGGGCATCGGGTCAATCTGGGGATTCCAATGCTCACCAATCTATATAGAATGTTGCGGCATATCAGCAAGGGCAAGAATCCACCAAGGATATGCGGGCCCTTACACCTTCTGTATG
The DNA here is from genome assembly GCA_963277665.1 of Viscum album. NCBI lineage: Eukaryota > Viridiplantae > Streptophyta > Magnoliopsida > Santalales > Viscaceae > Viscum > Viscum album. Next base: position 1,334,797,561 of record OY728127.1, read on the forward strand.
GGTGGATTGCGGCGCACATTAGGGGGATTTATTAGTATCCAAACCCTATCTCACCACTGGGATCAAACTTTCGCCCCTCCATTCTGAATGCGGTCAGGAGCTTCCCATTCAAACTAACCATGCCGATGGTGTTGAACCAAGTGTGGAGGGTGGATGTGTTTAATTTCCACCCATTCCCGTTGCCGAAGAGGGCACTTACTGATGACTGGCAGGGAATGGAAGAGAACTGGGCTTATCTCCTGGCCTTTCAAGGTGGAGTTTTGGTGGCACGAGTGGATCATGAGCCGCTCTGCGAACCGTACACCCCGCATCGGTTTGAGAGGAAGTTCTAGTGCCTCCAACGACTGACCCCAAAAGTCTACTGGTAGGTGCGTCATCAGGAGCACCTATGTGTGATGAGGAAGTTGTGGCTCATGTTCACACGAGAATATGGGAAGATGATAATTGCATTGCCCCCATCCACCGCCGCTTTCGTATTGGTGAGGGAGTATGCCATCAGTTGGGAGGCTGCTTATCCAGGGGAGATGCTGAGGCAGCCAACTGTTTGGGTTGGTGACAGCGGGCCTCCTCTATCCCGAGGTCGGGGTCGGAGGGAAGAAAGGGCCACTTGCAGTGGTGGGGGTATCGTGGATGCTATACATGCACTGGCCGAGGGTGTGGCAGCAGCGGCAGATCCGGTGATTCTAGAAGAGAAGGGCCATCTAGAGGGGCAACCGCCGAGGGGATTCTGCAGGATATCCGCTCAGGCTCTAGGGAAGCGGCTGCGCCATATTGACATGCTAGAGGATGCCGTCTTCCTGGAGGCCTAGGACATTTGGGATGTCAACCGGAAACACCTTAGTCTGCCTGAGATGTGGGAGCTCATGAACCGTCGCGGGATGGTTCTTCCAGGTATAGGTTCAGTCCGGGCTAGTTTCATGGTGTCTCCAGTGGAGGTGGAGAAATATTTGGTTGAGCTGGAGGACTACGTTCACTCCAGTGGTGTCCCACACCCAATGACAGACCGAGCGAGGGTATTGCTGGATCAGACGGTTCTGCCACAGTTGTCAGCCGCTGATCTGAGGGAGCACTTCCCCCTGCTGGAAGAATCAGAGGACTCTTCTCGGGAGGATGAGGCTAGCGGAGGGAGCCCATTGGAGGAGGGTGAAGTTGGAGATCAAGACTTAGATTCTGATGATTTCATAGAGGCTCTTGAGGTAGAATTCCGAGATTCTTTCCTCATGGTCCGTTCTCAGGTCATCGTGGATTTCTTACCGATGTTTGAACCATGTAGAAGGAACTTTTACGCAGGCCTCACTCTCACCCCTTGGCAGGTGATGATGCAGGACCTTCAGAACTCACGCCTACGGCTGCGTCCAGTTCTGTGTCTGGTGGGTTCATAGCGCCCAAGGTGGCTCCCCCTGAATATCCAGACCTTCCAACAGTATAGAGAGGGCCACGCCTCGGGGTCCCGTCAGCAGCGACTAAAGTGAAGCACCAGGATTTCGATCTTTGTAATTTTCCTCTACTGGATTCATTGCTGTCATATGTAGATTGTGCCAACTAACATTTATGTCCCTCTCTATTGTACAGTTCTTTGACTAGCATGGGCTACTGTGGCAAGGCTGGTTGGGATTTCTGGTGGAATCCCTCCTAGGGGCATGCTGGTGATGGTAGAGATAGTCCCCCCATCTCCCTGAGCTGCAACACACACTATCATTTGTGAGACCACCAGCAGGGTCGTGCCCGAGGTTATTGAGGTGGAGTCCGATGACGAGGATCAATCGGCAGACCCATGTCCCGTCACGCCTGCTCCAGAAACAGATGTCGTGCCGGATTCAACGCCAGATGTAGATCCTACTGAGGACTTCTTAAGGGCGTATCCTGTGTACGATCCTTCCAATCATGCAGACTGGGATGAAACGTCCTCTGACGAGGAAGACAGTAGCATAGTCCACCGCCGATCATGGAAGCTAATCACACGCTTCATCAAGGACACCCCCAAGTGCTATGGCTTAATGAAATGGAAAGACTTCGCTCGTGGCTGTGCGAACTGTGCACTGGGGGAGTGTATTCCCAACATCCTCATGCGCTCATCCGAGATCTCATGTCTGAGAAGATCTGGGAGTATGATTGCGGGCTCAGCGTGGGCTAGTAGCAGAGGAAGGCGACAAACATCAAGAAGCTCCAGGAGGATGAAAGTGACGTCCAACAGCTGCAGGCCTGGGTGGATGAGCACTCAGCCTCTCATAATACACAATTTGAGCTGATCTTACGGTTGAAGGCCCAGCTGGTAGAGGAAGAAGAGCATATGAGGTAGGCTTCTGGAAAGATGGATTCCATTCAGGTTGGCATTGAGAGGGCTAGGTCCAAGGCTGACGAACTGCACCCCACCGCTGTTGAGAAGGAGCGGGAGCTGAGTCAGTGACAACAATTCCTAGAGGCCACAAGTCGAAGGGTGGCGGATCTACAATGCTCTTTTTATGGGGTAAATCCTTCCATGGGGGAAGTCGACCCCTGGGTACTGTAACAATTAAAAGATTTTTAATGGTACTTTCATGTTTCAATTTTTTTTCTTTTGAATGTCGAAGCATGCACGATTTCTACTATTTGCATTGGTTCATTACATCCCTACAATGTTTTCAGGACGTCCGGCAACAATTCCTCAAGCTCACATGGGTCAAGCCCGATATGATAAATAGGAGATAGTTTCCTCATCGTCCAACCCAACATAGGAGTGGAACCCAGGCTTCGGGCGTCTGGGGTTTGGATAAACAGTCCGGATTTCCGGAAAAACTAAGAGAGACCTAGCCAGAGAAGGGAGTTCTCAAAACAGTCGAATTACCGCTTCTTCAGCGTGTTCTTATGGACGAATGGTGCAACACCAGGGGAGCTGAAATCGGTCCGAACAGATGAAAATGGGAAGTGTGAATCACGATACCCGAGATTCAAAACACTGTGGGGATGGCGTGATAATAAAGGAAAACCGTTAACTGTGGTGGAGAAACGATATCCTTACTCTGTTAGCCTGAAATGGGGAAAACAAATGGGTGTTGACCGTTGACCATGTTCGAAACACTGGACCAGGTCACAAATGTTGTCGATCAATCCTTCGGGACGTTGGCCTAGGACAGTAGGCAGACCCTAGTTCGAGCATCCATACTGTTAGGGGGTCCTTCCAAACATGACCAGTCTTCTTAAATGTTGACCCAATATGGTAGATGAGCCTATGCGGCATGATAACAGGCTGTTAGGGGGTCCCTTCAGACATGAAAGAGGATGAGGGTCCAGATAAGGGGCAGAGAAAGCATGGAATATGGAGTGATAGTTTGTCCGAACAGAATCCAACACTCATGTAATTACACCACTGTGGTGGGAGTACGCCAGATGGGCACGTCGGTTTGATTATAGATCCTTCCTTCTTTGGGACAATGAATCTCTGGAGAGGGGGTATGTAGCTTCCCAATGGGATATTGGGGCATCCTGAACATGTTCAGGGCAGAATCATAGTTACATGGTCCTTTACGAGGGGTCCGGCCAGGGGGTGGAAAGGGGAAGGATAGGATTAATGATTCCTATGGGATGGACCCTTGGAAAAATATCAGGGTGTCTCTATGTATCCCATGAGGGTGGGAATCAAGCCACTCGTAGTTCTGGAAGCATAGTGTAGTCATAGACAACCACTGGTAGGTGAAATCCTCTCTGGTAGAGGATTTGGTGCATCCCATGATTAACACGGGGCATCCAGAACTTGCTCAGGTTAAAACTGTAGTTTAGTGTTCTGCGTTGAGGACATATGGACTCCTGTAGTTTAACATCATATGATAGGATGTGGAGTGAAAGTGAAGAGACCAAGGAGCATATGGTGTGGTAGTTATGAAACCGATGTGAATGAGGACATGGAGTCCAAATCACACCACGTACCTCCGGAGGAAACTCTCCAGGTTGAGGGACCAAGAGTGAGGATTAGGCTGGGACCGAAGCAGAGTGGTCGGGCATTCCTACGTACCCCATGAGGATGGGAATCAAGCCATATGTATTTCTGAAATCTCAGTTTAACGTCTTCAGGGATGATGAGAAACCCGACCGCGTTGGTACACATCCTACCAAAACAACTAAGCCCAGGTGAGTCATACTCGAGGTGGGAAACAAGAAGTTTTGGTGGGACTTTCCTAACATAGAAAGGGGAAGGTTAGGGTGAGGGGATGCTCGGTGAATACCGGTCCCATAATACTAACACAACCAGTGGCGCACCTAGATGCGCGGAGACATAAATCCGAGTATGTTGGAATTCCACTTGAACATGAGGAAGTGGAAATGTGTGAATCATGACACTCGAGATTTGGATCACAATGACGGTCGTGTGATGATAGAGGATAACTGTTAACCATGGAGGAAACGCACCATTCATATTGTGTTAGCCTAGAATGGGGATAGACAAATGAAGGTCGACCGTTTACCATGTTCGAAACACGGGGCCATGTCACAAATGTTGTCAGAGATCCGTAGGGACAGTGGCCCGAAACGATCGGAGGTCTCTTAGGTCCAGAGTTCATGGAGATCCCTTAATCCTAGTATCAATGTCATCTGAGGGTCCTTTTGGATGTGGAAGAGGATAAGGATCCTAATAGCGACCTCACGAAGCTTGGTCATGGGACGAGGGGAAAGCACCTATGAAATCCCACTCTTTGGGCTCTTTGTCAAAACGCATCTGAACACGACAACTAGGTGTATTAGATAGAGGGAGAAGATTCATTTCCCATAGAGAGGTCTAAGTTTAGGGTCGTATAATTCGGGCCATTTGGGGAGTGCTTGAGTCGAGGGACCAAACATGAAAGTTAGGCTGGGCCCGTGGGGAACTTCCCGGGCGCTCCTACGTATCCCATGAGGATGGTAATCAAGCCATACATAGTTCTGAAGGGTGGCATAGTAAGGTACCAGTGCCAGGGAAAAAGGGTAGTGCGGTCGTGGCCCTTACACTAAAAGAAGCAGAATTTGATCAATCTTGTTTGTCCATTAAGATGAGTGGTTTTTTTTTGTGAAGCGACAGTCCTAGGATAGAAAAACCTGGTGTTTCCACAAGAATGAATCCGTGATAGGCATTGACAAATGTCATGGCACATGACCAATACCCAACATGATGTCCTCTACAACAAGGTCGTCATAATGAAGTGTCGTTTTTCGTTGTGTGGCTAGGACGATAATGTCACAGTTTAGGGTCGTGTGATAGGACCAAGCATGCATTTTAACATCATATAGCGCAGACGTAGCAGGGACAATGCTAGGTGGGGAATGTGTATGGTGTTGTGTGACATAACCGATGTGGATGAGGACATAATCCCTCATCACACGATGCAGTCCCGTAGTCAGGGTCCTGAAGACAGGACGTTGAACTCAAGATAGACCCAAAGAAAGCAGTTCTGGGAATTCCTATGTATCCCATGAGGAAGGGAATCAAGACAGATGTAGTTCTTGGGAGATCTTAGTTTATGGTCTTTAGAGCTCGGACTAGGGGTGGATGACAACTTTCCAAGTAAGCGCAGACCTCGGCCCGATCCCTAAGCCCACGTGATTTAAAATCAGTGTGGGAAACAAGGGGGGAAGATCCTTATCGCAATACCTGAAACATCCAACTAGGGGGAGTCGGTGAAGAGCCCTGAAGGACACCTTTGACACGGATTTGTTCCCCCAACGTGAAAACGTGCACGAAGGAATAGTACCAAGTGTTTCGAAACTCCACTTGGACATGATTAGAATGGAGAAGGATGTGAATCATGTAACCGAAATTTTGGGCTTAATGGGGTTGGCGTGGCGATGGAGGATAACCGTTAACCATGGCAGAAAAATAGTCTCCATATCGCGTTAGCCTGAGGTGGGAACAACAATCGACCGCTGACCATATTCCCAATACGGGATTTTTATCAATTTGTTGTCTGAAACTCTCGGGGGCATTGGCCCATAACGGTAGGAGATCCCTTGGGCATTGTATCCAGGCCATTCTTGGGGGTCTTTCTGGGTGTGAAAGATGATGGAAGCTATGATGAACGGATACACAAAGCCTGGAAAGCGGGTGCGGACATGTTTGAGTAAAGTCTAAAATTCCAGGTAATAAACCAGAGTACCCTTAGGCACATTAGTGAACCGTCAGAAAGGGTCAACGAAATAGATCGGGAGGGAGAGGTACATGGCGTGGTCATTACAAGACCGACATGAATTAGGACATAACCCCACACCACACCATATAGTCCCCTCGTGGAGGAAGAGTAGGCCAAGGGGCCAAGGTGGGATGGAGGTTTTCGGAAAATGGGGCTGGACCCCAAGATTAGACATTTGGGTGGTCCTACATATCCCATAAGGATGGGAATCATGCCACACGTAGTTCTGAAGGTGATACCCAGGTGGAAGAATATTCTAACAAGGAGGTGTACGGCGCGGCGGGTAATGAGAACATAATCCCACACCATACCGCACAGTTCTGTTGGAAATAATCTAGGCCAAGGGTCCCGAAAAGGACAAGGGGCCTGAGGGTAGGCCTTGGTGAGGGAGGCCGGAGGCTGGGCCTCGGTCAAGATGACCAGACTAACTTATAGTTAACGTCTTGCAGCAAGGACAGGGGCTAGGGGCCCGAAGAGGCTAAGGGGCCTGAGGTTAGGCATCGGTCAGGGAGGCCTGGCCAATTTGTAGTTTAACGTCTTGCAATGAGGATGGGGAAAGAGATTAATGTATCTCATCTGGGGAGGTGTACGGAATGGAAAGCAACCCTATGTGAAAGAGGACGTAATCCTACACAACGCCGTACATCCCTTATAAGAGAATCGGGGCCGTGGGCCCGACCGTTGGTGCCACCCAGAGGGAATTTTGTCACTTCCGGATGGGGAAAAATGAATCACTGCACTCGATGTTTGGGACATCTTGGGGAGGACCTGAAGATCCAAGACACTGTTGACCATGTTCTAAACACAGCGTCCCTATGGTGACCTTATATGGGAGCAACAAATGAGTGTCGACCGTTGACCAAATTCGCAATGCAGGACTTGTATCCTCTTGTTGCTCGGAAACCCTTGGGGGGCTTTGGCCCATATCGGTAGGAGAACCCTTGGGCGTTGTATCCAGGCCGTTCTTGGGGGTCCCTCCGAGTGAGGAAAGTGATGGAATCCCAGTCAAGGAGTGGGTGAATCATAGCTGTATCCATCCACGAAAGAGGCGAACATCTCCAGGGGGACATGCAGCCGGGTCGACACTTGATCGATGTGATTTGGGAAAAAGTGTTCATATTTCCATATGTCTTGACCCAAGGGGAATATTTTTGGCTTTTGGGCTGGGCCGATAGATGAAATGTCCGAGCATTCCTACGTATCCCATTAGGATGGGAATCAAGCCATACATAGTCCTTGAAGTCCATGCAGTTTAATGTCATGCGATGAGTACATGGGAGGATAGAAGAACGAGAGTGGGCACAAGGTGAAACCCTTATAACCCTTGTATGAGAGGGGCTACGAAATCCTAATCCTCATCATGCAAGGATCCTCTGAGGAAACTATACCCAGGGGGGACCGTGAAAGAGAAGAGCTCGGGGATGGGCTCAAGACGAGGTGTCCGAGCGTTCCTATATATCCCATAAGGATGGGAATCAAGCCACACGTAGTTCTTGAAGTGTAGTTTAATGTCGTTCTAGACAAGGGATGCATCTCATTTGAGGATATGTACGGTACGGAAGGTAACCCGATGTGAATGAGGACGTATCCCACACCACACCATGCGATCCAACAAGAGAGTCTGAGTCGACGAAGGCAAAGGGGCCTGAGGCCGAGCCTCGGTCAAGGAGACCTGACCGGCTTGCAGTTTAACATCCTACATTAAGGACGGAGGATAGGGTCCCGAAGAGGCCGAGGGGCCTGAGGCTGATCTTTGGTCATGAAGACTTGACTGGCTTTCAATTTAACGTCTTACAGTAAGGATGGGATCCAGGGGCCCAAAGAGGCCAAGGGGCCTGAGGATAAGCCACGGTCAGGAAGACCTGACTGACTTGCAGTTTAACGTCTTACATTAAGGATGGGGACCATGGGCCCGATGAGGCCAAGGGGCCTGAGGCTGGGCCTCATTTAGGAAGGTCTGACTAGCTTGTAGTTTAACGTCTTGATGTGAGGACGAGGGAGATCTTAGTTTAAGGTCATAGAGGTCCGACCATTTTGCAGTTTATCATCTTGCAGGATGGTGGTGCATTTTAGGGTCATGTGGGACCGTAACGTGCAGTTTAGGGTCGTGCGGGACCGTAACGTGCAGTTTAGGGGTGTGCGGGACCGTGACGTGCAGTTTAGGGTTGTGCGGGACCGTACAGTTTAAGGTCGTGCAGGACCAAAGATGCTTAGGCAAAGTACTGCTTGAGGAACTTGGAGTTGGTGGGAGGAGTTATGTTCTCACCATTTGTGGTCTCCAAGGAGTATGCTCTATTGGGGTAAACCTTATGGATAACGTAAGGTCCTTCCCTTTTGGCCTCTAGCTTGGACGGTTTCCTACCGGGGATCATTAGCGCTTGAAGGGCCAACACTAGGTCACCCTGTAGAAAAGATCTAAGGAGAACCTTCTTATTGAAGGCCCCGACTATCTTATTCTGATGACTTTCAAGATTGTGTAGGGCACGAAGCATGTTCTCGTCCAGTGCTTCCAATTCAGCTAGATGGATTTCGGCCACCTTATATGGCACATGCTGGTCATAGACTGCAGTGCGTAACAATGGCAGCTGGATCTCAATGGGTAGGACTGCCTCATCCCAATACACCCGGGAATATGGGGTCACCTGGGTGGAATTGCGAGTCATCATCCGATAAGCCCAGAGGGCATTGGGGATCTTGTCCGGCCAACTTTTCTTGATCTGACCAACCATTTTCTATAGAATGTTAGAGAGGGTATTGTTGAACACCTCGATCTGACCATTTTATTGTGCTTGATAGCAAGAGGTATGGTTCGAACGGATATTGTACTTGGCATATAATTTCTTCAGCTCGGCCGCTCGGAATTCGGTGTCGTTATCGGTGAGGACAGCATGAGGGACCCCAAACCGGTGGATGATATTGGAGCTCACAAAGTCGATGATGGAATGGGCCTTGACCTCTTTGAGTGGAACTGACTCTGCCCACTTGGAGAAGAAATCTATAGTAGTTAGGATGAACCTACACTGGCGAGCTGTCGCCGATGGATATGGTCCCACTACATCAAGTCCCCACACCGCAAATTTACAAGAGTACTTGGTGGAGTGGAGAGGCTCTGACGGCCTATGTAGGAAGTTGGCATGAACTTGGCATGCATGGAATCTCTTAGCAAACTCGATACAATCATGGATCATAGAGGGCCAGAAGTACCCCAACCTCCGGATTTGATGGGATAGCTTGGGCCCAGCCTGGTGGGCACCACAGGAACCAACGTGAACCTCTTGCATAACCTGAGAAATCTCGACTCCTTGAATTCAACGGAGAAGAACGCCATCGCAGCTCCGCTTATATAGGATCTACTTAAGACTGTGACTGCTCTAGAGGGTAAATTGAAGTGCGCGGCGTCAGATTCGCTCGCGCTCGGCCCGGTCATCCGAGAGGCACCCATTTTGGAGAAACTCAACAAAAGGTTCCCTCCAGTCGAGAGTGGCCTCAACCTCTGTGTCTGACGAACCTGGGACTCCTGACGTAGAAGGTCTGGTGGTAAGATGACTTATTCGCAGGTCGTCATTGTCCTCTAGGGTGACGGGGGCAATGACTCTCCGGTGTTCCACATGTATGATCAAATCATCTTGCTTGGGTTCTATGAACGACTCAGCTAAGATTTCCAAAGAGTCATCTCGACCGTTCTGTGACTGAGGGACATGGGTAACCTCTGGTCGAGAAGAGAACTGGGCCATTAGATGGAGGGTGCACTCCAGCAATGGCACAAGCTCTGGCTTCCTGACGACATAGTCACCATTGACCTGCTTGTTTACCATCTCGGAATCTCCTTTCACATGTAGATGGGGCACATCGATCTTGAGGGCCAACTTGAGGTCGGTGATGAGAGCCTGGTACTCTGCCTCGTTATTGGTGCAACCTTCTGACAACGGGAATGAGTATGGAAAGACAGCTTGCGCTGGGGTCATGAAGAAGATATGCAGACCCACTCTGTTGAGCTTAGGATCATTGATCCTCCTACCGGTGGGGCTTCGGGAGGCACCGTCGAAGTGCATTTTCCAACATGAGACGGCATGATTGACTGAGAGGATAGCCTCATCAAGAAAATCTATGTCCAAGGACTGATCCACGGATGTTGGATGGGAAGCTAAAAAGTCTGCCAATGCCTGTCCCTTGATGTCCTTCTGAGGCACGAACATGATGTCAAACTGCTGGAGGATCACCGCCCACCACGCTAGTCGGCCAGTCAACATGGGGCGGCTCAGGATGTACTTCAGTGGGTCTATAATAGAGACCAACTATACCTCGTGGTGATGCAGGTAATGCCGCAACTTCTGTATGGAAAAAAGAAGCTCAAGGAAGCTCTTTTCGATAGGGGACTACCTGATCTCCGTATCAAGAAGCATGTGGCTGAGATAGTAGAGATTGTTCTTCATACCCTCGTTGTTCTTCTGGGTGATAAGTGCATCGAGGGACCATTACAGGGTGGTCACGTAAATAACCAACAGCTTTCCGGAGACGGGTGGCATCAAAACCGGAGGTTGGAGTAGATACTTCTTGATTTCCTCAAAGGCGGTCTGACACTCTTCATCCCATTGGTAGGTTGTGCCTTTCTTCATGAGTCGGGAAAAGGGAATACACTTGCCAGCCAGATTTGTGATGAATCAGCGTATATTGGCTAAGTGGCCTTGGAGACCTCGAAGTTCTCAAATATTGCTCGGGGGAGGCATTTGGCTGATGGACTTGATCTTATCTAGGTCGATCTCAATGCCCCGGTATCTAACAACAAAGTCGAGAAACTTCCCGGAGGTGACCCCGAAGGCACACTTTAACGAGTTCATCTTCAGGTGGCAGGAACGGAAGAAACCGAACACTTTCTCAAGGTATTTGAGATGGTATTGGCACTGGAAAGATTTCACCACTATATCATCCACGTAGAATTCTACCAGCGTCCCGAGAATCGTTCTGAATATGCGATGCATGGCCCGCGGATAAGTGGCACCTGCATTTTTCAGGCCGAAGGGCATAACCTGGTAACAAAAGGTACCTTGGGGAGCCTTTAAGGTAGTGGATTCCTCTTCCATGTGGGCCATACAGATCTGGTTGTACCCGGAATACCCATCCATGAAAGAGAGGGCTTGGAACCCGGTCATGGCATCAATCAATAACTCGATCACCAGGAGGGTAAAGTCATCCTTTGGGCAGTGGCGATTGAGATCGTGGAAGTCGATGCAGACTCTGATCTGCCGATTCTTCTTTCTGACTGGCATAATGTTGGCAAGACACTTGGGGTACTGGACTTCCTTAACGAAGTTGGCTTTGATAAGCTTGTCAACTTCGGCCTCAACCATAACACCGTGAGGAGGGTGCATCTTTCTGGGAGGCTTCTTAAACCCACGATGGTTTGACAGGAGGCCCAGGCGGTGAATGGCTACATGATGATCTATTCCTGGAATTTCACCATAACTCCATGAAAACACATCACGATGTCGTTTGAGAAAGTCTATGTACCGTTGCTCCTCCTCAGGGGACATGGTTGCACTGATCAATGTGGGTCTCGGATCTGCCTCACTACCAAGGTTCACCGGTACTAGTTCATCAACCGTGGTAGAGACGCCTTCCTCAAAGGCGGGGGGAGAATCCTCCAGATCTTCCTCTCCACCCATGGAGGGATTTCCCTCAAAGAGATCTACTTCTGAGCTATCAAACCCTGATGGGCAGCTGGTGCAGGCTTGGGCGGCGGTGGTCATCATATCAGGAGACCCATGTGCCACTGAGACCATAGCAATGAAGGCAGTCGATCTTATCCCATCTGGCCTTCGGCCTAAGGGTCCACATTTGATGACATCAAAAAAGGGGTGATGCGTCGGCCTGAGTCAGTTGATTCCATCTCGGTAGAAGAGACACGTATGACGTACTTCCGTTGTCATAAGCCTAACATTCCAATACCACATAGGGGTAGGAGGTTCCAGGATCACCGAGCCTGGTTGGTGTAGGAGTACGAGGTGATTTTCCACCGTCGCTTGGACATGGGAACATTCCCTCCTTTCCTACCTGAAATAACAAAACACTGCCCCATGTCGAGGGTCGAGGCATTCAATCGATGGATCAGGAAGATGTAGGTGTCATCCAAGCCTACCTAGGGATCACTTGTGACTGGGGCAGGTTCATCCTCACTTGCTATGATTTGCTTATCCTTGCTCTTGTAATAGTTGGCATCCAGATAGTGGGATTCACGATAGGTGAAATGAGGCTCATCTCCTTGGAGAACACCTACTCGACCATTGAGCGAGTATTTGAGGCATTGGTGATACGACGAAGGGATAGCTGCATGCAGATGGAGCCATGGCCTGCCCATCAATTTTTTGTAGGCGGTGTCCTGGGAGACAACCATGAACTCGGTTCTAGCAATTAAGCCACCGAACTGGGTCTTCAGGTGGATCTTTCCGACTAGGGATTTCTCGGTCCTATCATATCCCTGGATTCTGAGGTCGAGGGGAGTTAAATCATCTTCAGATAGACCCAGCTTTCGCAGTGTCCGAGTTGGCATTAGGTTGATCCCAGAACCCGTGTCAACGAGGTAGTGGTGGACTTCCACGCGATTAAACTAGCCAGTGACATATAGTGGGAGAATATTACCCTGTATGGGAGGGTCCACATCTTCACTGGAGAACGAGATAACTTCCTGGAATTCGGCGTTCTCAATTGCCTCAGCATGGAAGGCTTCCGCAGCTGCTACCTTCATCTCAAACTGATGGGGGATCCTTAGGGCCTCGACAAGTGCTTCGTGCATTTCAGATGATATTAAAAGGGCCTCAAGGATAGAAAGCCTTTCTAAAATATCAACAGGTGCTTCAGGACATTGTACTTTCGTGCCAAACACAAGCCTTTTCTTACAGGAGGTCGTTCTGCAGTTGGAGGCATAGTGGGTCCTGCAGGTTGAACCGGTGGCTAGCTAGTACTGGGTACATCCCGCTGCCTACTAGTTGAAGCCTGGAGAGTAGTCGTCGGATTAGGATCGTAAAATGGAGATTGGCCTGCAGCTGGGCAAGACTGACCGCGATACGGGCAAGGCAACTTTTCCTGATCTAGTAGCACAAACGATGGTGGAGGTATATCTAAGGGCATCAGATGAGGTTGTGCGTGCTGAGATCTATGCTGAGCCTACTATCTGGTTTCAGTAGCATGCATGGCCTAACTGAAATCACCTACTGACATGCCTCGACGACCTGCGTGGTTGCGGTTCCACTGACATTTATGTCGGCTGGGGACGTTGGGGAGGTTCTCCTGGCGTTCCCCCTCGTCAGGATCCATATAGGGCTTTACCAGCTCCATGGTGTTAACTGAAGCGTACCTCTGGCTGTCGCTCGACGAATCATCCACCACTGGGCAGATTCTGGGAGAAATCCCCATTTTTTGGGGCATAAATTCACCAAGAGTGTGGGATGACAATGGCAGTGGTGGAGTGCATTGCTTCTTCTTGTGATGTCGATGCTTGCCCTTTTGGGAAGAGGTCGATTGTGATAACGATACAGAGGTACCAGCTACTTCCCCCGAAGGCTCCGGCTGATTCAGGCATGCCCAAATGATACCATGGACACAGGAGAAAGTCTTTCGAGCCATCCAGTTGTCATATTTCTGGGACTCACGGCTGGGAACCTACTGCCAGTCACCTTCACTGTCGCTACCGATCTATGACCTTACGAAGACACCCGCTACTTGTGTCAGGGCCGAGCCCAACCTGACTATGTTGTTGTCGACCTGGTCTTGAATCTAGTCTTTAAACACATAGCATTTCTTGAGGGTGTGCCCCAAAATCCAATAATAGGGACAGTAGTTGGGGTGATCGGTGAGATTCACCTCTGTCGGCCTTCTGCACTCGGGTAAGCGCACAATCCCTTGCTCTAGAGAACTTCAGAATTATCCAGGGACCTGATTCTCATGGAACGAATATGTCTGGTTCCTTCTTTCCAGATAGGGGGTCCTGGGAGCCTGGCCCTGATGAGGGTCCGGAGGGGGCTACTGAGGAGGCGGTGCCTGATTCTCTCGCCTAGGTGGTGGTGGCGCATCGCGCGGGGGAACCTGTCGATTCTGAGGCGGTCGCTGCTGGGCAGGAGCCTGTGCTAGAGGTGGACTACCTCTACGGGGTTGTGGGGCTGGTGCTACTGGCAGTAATTCCGGCTGCCTGGGGGCTTTTATTTGGGCCACCGCGGTGGGTTCGGCTCTGGCATCCCTCCTGGCTGGGATCATAGGGGGCAGAAAACATGTCTGACTAGCCTGTTGCAGTGCGTCCTCGAGGCGCTGAGCCTTATCTAAGAAATCATGGAACCCTCCAGGGTAGTTCTGGGTGATTAGGGAAGGAACTAGTTCTGTTTTAATGTTCCCTACACACGTCGTCAGTAATTTTTCCTGAGTCAGTGGAATGTCGAGGGAGTATGTAAGCCCTTTCCACCGGGCGATGAAATCCACGACTCGCTCATCATGCCTTTATTTGCACTTGAAGAGGTCTGTGATGCTGGTCTTTCCCGTGGTGGAGCTGAACTGGTATAGGAACTTTCAGTGGAGATCCTCCCAACTGGTCACTGATCTGATAGGGAGCTGGCTATACCAGACGAATGCAGGGACCTCCAATGTCTGCACGAAACATCGGAGCTTGGCAGCTTCTTGCTGGGACGGGGTCCCCAGCATGGGGCCACACCTGGAAGAAAAATTGTCCAAGTGCTGTGGCGGGTCCCCTGTCCCGATGAAGGGCGAGAGAGTGGGGTTCCCAAAACCTGGGGGTGAAGTCATATCATCCACCCACTCGGGATATGGCTTTCCATCCGGTGGGACTGCCACCTGTCGTGTTTCCAACACTTTGAGGTGGGCGATGAGTGCCGCTATAAGATCATCTGGGTGGGGGTCCCTGTCTTGATGGGGATCCCTAATCAAAATTTCATTTCTGGGTTCTTCAACACGGTATATAGCTTCAGAATCTCGTGGACCAACTGGAGGAACGACCTGTGGGGCAGCTAGGGGAACCCGGGATGGATTCCTCATATTTCCCTATCGTTCAGGAAGGTTTGGTGAGACGTATCGCGCCCTCTTTTCATGAGTTCTGTCTTCTGCCCTGTCTGTGGAAGTAGTGTGATCAGGGTTGCCCAGAGGAATCTAGCCAGGGGGAAATTGTTCCTTCCCCTTCTGCCCTGGCTTGGGATTACCATAGTCGGGTAGCCGCTCTGCAGCACGCTCAGCCAGGAGTTCTTCAACCAGCATCTTCTGCTCAGCTAGCTGTTGGAGCAACGCGGCCTTCTCGAGATCTTCGTTCGTCTTCTATACAGAGGCGGACGGGTCGGAGTGCTGGATAGTTTCGACGTGCTCTTTACCCTTACCGGAATTTCGACTGAGTACCAGTGACTCGGTGGGTACAGGGAGGCCTAGAAGGCTCCTCTACTGATGGGTAACCCTCCCTGATGGGTCCAGTAGTGGTGGTACACCCTCAGGGGGTAAGTCTCTATTGAGAAATTCAAACTCGTCCTCCTTTCCCACTACATCAGCCATGTGGACCGCGACCCCTCTCGGGGGAATGTCCTCAATGTCGCATAACGAATCGGGCTGCCGTCATATAGGACTGAAGAGGAGAGCATCATAGTTTCCACAGCCACGGACTTGCACATGGGGGGTATCTTCCCTAATGACTCTGCCATGTACTTTGAAACTCTGAACGCATTTCCATGGAAGGGCACTCTGGTGGCCTGGCGACTCAAGGCACTGGGCCATAGGGAGTGTGGCCAAATCGATCAGGCGGCATTGCTCGCTGATTCCCTCAATGTTCTCTCAGCTCTTGGGGTACACAACCTACTCATAACGAAGGCGGATGTGTGTCACCCATAGGGTTCGGCAGAAGCACCCTACTTTTTCTGGGGTAAGGGACTCCAGCGCGCAAAAGTTCGGCGCGGTCGTTGACCAGAACTTCTCCGAAAAGTGATCCTATGTGAGAATGTTCTAGAAGCTCCTGGGCTCGGACTCCGGGTCTGGACCCGTATTGCCCCACTCATCAACCGGAGGCGGCTGAGGGACCGGTAGCAGTACTGAGGCAGACTGTTGGGACAGTAAACTGGGTGGTGGAGAATACAGTGAACGAGCTGACTGTCTTCCGAATTCTGAGCCATCCACTAAAGAGTGAGGTGACCTGACCACAATATCACGATACATTGGGCTGATAGCCACAACTTCTGGCGCAGGAATTGCAGTCACCGGTGATGGGTCACGTCATTTCTCTACCACCGTTGGTCCCCAAAATATCTCTCCATGATCTCTAGTAGAGGTAGATGGGGCTTCTGGTGACAACGGTGGTGATTGCGCGGTCGGAACCTGCGGAATCTCCACAATTTCTTCCTCCTGGATGTACCTGTGGAGAGAGGTGGGAATCTTGTGGTCTTTACATTCTGGGAGAACAAGGCTGACGCGCCATGTTCCTTCCCCAGACCTTACATGGAGGAGTGGGGAGAAGGTTCCATTACTGATTCACATTCCACTTTAGAATCCGAGAAATGGTCTATTTTGACCTCCACTCGGGCCTTCCCAGGACTGTTCTTGTGGTGGCAGCGACCCGCTATCCTGCCCCTAGATGGATCTTTGGGACAAGGTTGATTCTTGACATGTAGTCTCAGAGCGGAGCTGGCTCCATGGCAGAGAGGACTCCAGCTTGAGACGGCTAGGGTGTGAGGGGAACCAGGGAAAATATCTAAGGGTACATGGGGAGGACCTCCATGGAAAACACCCATGTGGGCGGAACCTCTGTTGAAACCGGCAGGAACATGGGGAGGACCTACAAGCTTGGTGCGGGTGAAGTGAGGCTAACCTTCACCCCTCGGGTTGTCGGGGCGAGGAGGAACTTTTCCAGTTTTATAGAGGACGTAGGGAGCACCCCCATGCTAGAGAGGGACTGGATGGGCAATACCATCACATCGACGGTCAGGGAAAGGAGGAGGAACTCTGTTCCCTATATGGTGGGCGCGTGAGAGGCTTCCGCACCGAGCATCACTGCCACGGGGTAGGTCTTAATTCGGGATGGGGGTAGCACGAGGCATACCTCCATGATGAGCTTCGTAGAGGGGAAGTCCCATGCTCTGTGGAATGGTGTTATGGGGAGGCCCTCCGTATGGGCTGACATCACCACAGATTGGTTCGCGGCGATCACTGCTTGGGCCTGTGACCCCGAGTGCCAACCCAACCTTCCCATGGGGCGGTTGAGGCCTCAGTCCTGGTCGGGTGAAGGAGTGCCCCTGCTCAGTGTATGTAGGGACTCCATGATTCACATCAGCGGTGGCTCAGGCCACAGTAGCTATTAACGTCGACACCCCTTGACGAGTGTCATCAGCTTGGGCCCGACGCTGACGTTGGTTCAGACAAGATGGCGCAGGTGGTGTAGGGGCATAGCCTACCTGTTTCTCTGGTAATGACAGATGGTGGCGCTGATGTGGCCAGATGGGGGCCCTTTCCTGGATCCCTTGGTTGGGACTCTGACAGGGCTGAGCTAGACATCATCCGTCTCATCAGCGTAAGGCGAGGAGTCGTCGAGGCGTTCCGGGGATAGGCTCCCGAAACAATTGAACGTTGGGGTGGGGAGCTGGGGCTCCCTGCGTGGCCATTGAGAGTGGCGTTGACGGTGGGGCTTGGATGCCTTCAGGTCTAGGCGGGCCATATCTCGAGTTGGGATGACCCGTTCCTCCTCGTACCTACGTACAAGGTTGTTGATCACCCTTCTTTGGATGATCTCTGATGGGGAGAGGGGACATGGGCATACCGTATTCACGGATGTAGAGGTCGTCATGACAGCAGTGGAGCCATGCAGAGCGGCTGTGTTGGTGTTTCCCCTGCCCCTGTGTAGGCGAGTAGCAGTGTTCGTGTTTCGAAAGCCGCAATCTGGTTCCTGGGAGGCAGGGAGATCAACTCGACAGTACTGCGAGGAAAAAGGTTGACATCCAGTGCCCCAGCGTCATTCCGTCCTCCGTGGTCGGTAAGAGGGATCCACGCCAACACGTTGTAGAATGGAATTCCCCACGTTCTACTACCCCAACATCAGGTGAGTTTCACGCTAGGCCTGCTATTTGCTTAGCGGGACCAGGCGCCGAATATCTGGATCCTGTGACACATCAATCTACTGATGTCTCAAACGCTACTAATCTCCATATTGAGGGGAATAATTTCACGTTGGGTTTACTATTTCTGTTTCCGACGCTTTCGTCGGGGTGCGTAGATCCGTCTGTGAGGACGTGCAGCTATTACCCCACATTCCCACCTTCCAAAGGCGGTTGGCATCCACTCCTTATTCAGGGATGTCTTCTCCTTGATCGAAACCGGGATGATGGGATGTCGGTTCTTCCTTCCAGGGATTCATCCTCAGAACTCGTCACCTAGTTCGGGTCTCCCTCATAGATTTAATACGTTGTTCGTGAAACTCTTCCTAGTTCCATGTTTCCATGGTCACCAGTTAATTACACTGCATCTGTCAGGAAATTCCAAAGGATCCGGTTAGGGCAGCAACCTTCAGTCTGGGGAGTAGTCACGTCGAGGCATCAGTAATGTGTCTGAATGCTGGGGAATTGGTGTGTATTTCTTCTGTCCCTTATTATAGGGCTTCTCAAAGGCATGGAAGCCTGAGGAATCCCACATCGAGCGCGTGGAATCATATTCCATAGGCATATATCTAAGTTTTTACTCAGCTTCCTATGTTTCACACAGGGTATTCCTCATGTTTAATGTCCAGCAGAGATGGATCGGCCTGATCAGAACACTAGATGGAGTGGATCAGATTGAGGAATCCCCCTTAAAGGGATGCCGATATCGGGGTCGGCCCGTGGGCGGCTTCCCGGATGCTGTGGAGGGAAGTGGAGTGGCACGATCTCACCAGGATGTGGCGGCCCGGGTGAGAATCAGGATGGATGATGGATGGATGAATGAAGTGGAGGGGGATGAATTGGAACCATTGCAAGGGCGACATTGAATTTGGTCTTGAGCCTCGAGGAGACCTCCCACGTATCCCCGTGGCAGGGAATCAAAGTCCGCGTAGTTCGGGATGGTGCCGGTGAACTGACGTGAAGGTGGACCTTGGCCCGATGGGTCTCGTCAGCGAACCGACATGAAGGTGGACCTTGGTTCGATGGGTCTTGTCAGCGAACCTATGTGAAGGTGGACCTTGGTCTGATGGGTCTCATCAATGAACCGACATGAAGGTGGACCTTGGTCCGATGGGTCTCGTCAGTGAACCGACATGATGGTGGACCTTGGTCTGATGGGTCGCGTCAGCGAACCAATGTGAAGGTGGACCTTGGTCCAATTGGTCTCGTCAGCGAACCGACGTGAAGGTGGAACTTGGTCCGATGGGTAATGGGCTTGAACCTCGGGGAGGCTTCCTACGTGCCATGCCTTGACATGGATCAAAGTCCTCATAGTTCAAATGAGATCTGGGATACAGTTTAACGTCATGCGGGACGGGGTGAACCGACGTGAATGAGGTCGAAATGACCGGGTGATGGGCTTGAACCTCATGGAGGATTCCTACATACCATGCCTTGACATGGATCAAAGACCTCGTAGTTCAGGTGGTTTTCGTCAATGAACCAATGTGAAGGTAAACCTGTGGGTCCACTGGTGGTGGGCTTGAACCTCATGGAGGCTTCCTACGTACCATGCCTTGACATGGATCAAAGTCCTCGTAGTTCGGGATGGTCACAATGGCTTGCCTCCAGATGGAAATGCATTTTAACGTCATGTTGGACTAAGGTGGATCCTTACATGAAGAAATGACGGGCGGTGGGATTGAACTTCGTAGAGGCTTCCTATGTACTGTTCCTTGACATGGATCAAAGACCTCATAGTTCAAATGGATGTGCAGTTTAATGTCATGTGGGACAGCATACAGTTTAACATCATGCTAGATGGGGGCATATAGTTTAACATCATGCTGGACGGGGGAATTTTCATGATCGATGCTTACTCTAAGCCCACGTGAGTCATGCTCGGTGTGAGAAACAAGAGGCAGTAGAGACCTGATGATCACATCACGGAGGATGCATCCGTGAGAAGTGAAGAGGGGATTACGTGTTAGGCGGCCCATGGTGCTGGGACTTACTCTAGGATGGAGGCCCAAAGTGCAGCAAAGCGTAATGGGAGAGGGATTTTGGACCAAATATGGAAGGTGCCTTGTTCCCTATTGCGCCCTCCACTGGCCTTGGAAGTGGGGAAGTACAGAGGTGCATGGGTGCTACCTTCCGCAAATGAGGCTAGGGGGCTTACACCAAGGTGGTTTCCCTTCTCCCTTGGACATAAGACACTCCGATAAGGAGGATATCATCCCCTGTGGAGGGGTGGTCCCATCTCTATGGAGACCAGTGGGCGTAAAGAATGTCCGAGCCGGGGGGACCCTTCGTGCGAGGCACATGGTCGGATCACAGTTTAACGTCAGGTGTTTAGGACGAGGTGCTTGGCAGTTTAATGTCCTTCAACTCATACGAGGTAGGTTTACTCCACACCCCTAGGGCTTACATGACTGGTACCCTCTGCTCCTTGGGGGAGGGAAGGTACCGGCAAGGCCATGGTCAAGGGGGTCACATAACGAACCATCGAGGGATCCACGTTAGCGTGGATATGCGAAGAAGCAATATCTATTAGAATGACTATGTGAAGAAGCATTAGGCGAAGCAATTATATAAGTGGTGTTGTCCATGGGACTTTGAAATCACATCGTTCAAACCTGAAGGGTCGCACGGGAAGAGGAATTTCCAAGAAAAGGGGTGTTCATCATGAAGTGGAGTGCCTTGGCCTTAGCATGGGGCAGGGGTTTCAATGGGAGGTGCTTCGTAAAGTGGAATAGTATTCGTGGAGCACTTCCTCACGAATCAAGGTGTTGTGAAGAAGTGTGCTTCACGATGTACAGCGACCCAACCATGGAATTTGGATCACTAGTACAGGGTGGGTGTTTCGTGAAGCATAAACGCTCCGTGGCTGCCCGGGTTCCATTGGGAATCCCCTTCCTCCACGAATTCCCTTAGGCTTCGCGAAGGGCATCCCTCTTGGAAGAGGGGCTCAAAACGAGACAAGGCGAAGGCATCTCACGAAGCAAAAATACCTCGTGGAGCTCATGATTCCTAGGGTGAAGGGTGCATTGCGATTCGGGAGTTGAGAAGTCGAAAGGTCAGATTTTCCATCCTCTGGACTCAGGGGGAGCCTAGTATTTATAGGCATGGGGCGCCATGAAGCAGAGCTCATGCGACGTGAAGGGGGTTGTGGTGCTTCGCGGCGGGCACACGAACGTCAGGGAGTTCGCGGAGCGTTACCACCTCCAGGGCTTCGCGGTGGGCTCGCGAACGTCAGGGCATTTGTGGCGCATTACCGCCTTAGGGGATTCGTGGTGGGCATGTGAACATTAGGGTGTGCGTGGAGTGTTACCACCTCATGTGCTTTGCGGCAGCCGCGGTGTTCAGCGGCGCTCCACGTCGGGGTTTCGCGAGGTACTGTGCGAGATTATTTTCCTTCATCCCTTTGTGGTCAGTATTTTGGCACCAACAAAATGGTAATGTTGTGGTTGTTTAATAAAATGTGAAAAATATATTTGTATAATTGTATTTCAATCTTGTGTTAATAGACTGTTTTGGGAAAGGAAACACTTGGAATCTATGGTGATTGCCTACTGAGCTGTTAGCTCACACCCTACCTATACCACTCAGTGTCGGTAGACCCGAGCTATTTTGCAGGTTTAGGTTTTGATCATGTTTTTCTGGTTCGAGTTATCTCTTGGAGTAGGGTGGTCTTGTGGTTGGAGGTGACCAGGAGGTCACATGGAGATCGTGTTAGTTTTTGGTTGTTTTATTTTATTATAGCTCATGGTTTTTTCAGTGTTAGTTTTATTCAGTTGTATTTGTATTGGACCAGATTGTTCTTTTTTGAGATTTAGTTGTGGTTAGCTCTGCTGCATTTTCAATGTTGTAGATTTTGATCCAATTTTTTATTGGGCCAAATCGTTCCCCTTGTTTTATATATGATGCCTGTCACTAGTTCCAAGTCCGTGGGGATCAGGAACACCCTTCAGATCATTTCACAGACCGAGTCGGGTTTTGGGTTAGATGGCATCCTAGCTTGGTTCATTACAAAATGGTATCAGAGGAGGTTTTTGTTATTTGTGGTGTCTGGTAGATGGAGACTAGGGTTTTTGGGACTCAGTAGGTAGGTGCAGGAAGGGCATCATGAACCCTTGCTCGTTCTAAACCTCGAGTCACCAGGGGTAGTCCGTGGTTGAGTCTTGTGTCTTGTGCTGTTTTGGAATTAAAGGATGACAATGGAGGTGAGTCGGGTTACGTTGTGGCCTTACGTAGGGTGGTGATCCATGTAAAGTCCAAGCACTCGGTTCAAGGCCCTCATAGTGTTATGCCTTACTTCGGGCATGGCTCACCACCATGTTTCTAGTCTAGGAATAAGCACTAATCCCTCATTCTGGTGGTCCATTGTTATTTGGGGTTCATTTTGGTTTTAGTTGGTGTATGTGTATGTTGAAAATGAATGTGAATTTTGAAATGGAAATGGATTTAAAAATGAAATTGTTTTCCATGAAATGGTTTTAAATTGTTAAAGTGTGTTTTTAAACCTTGATGGAGTTTTGGGTTTGAGAACATTAATCGAATGTGGCCCTTGGTATTTCTTATGGACATGGACATGTGTGTGGGTATGTGTGAGAATTGTGTGTTGGCACGTGAGGATGGGAATGGACGGACACACATGTAACGGTTCATGGGAGACCATGGGTTGGGTTTTGGAATTAAAGGCTTAGCATGGTTTTCCTAAAGTGGATTTGAATGAGAAAATGATTTCAGGAGTTTTTTTCTTGAAAATGGGTTATTGTATTTGGGAATTATCCTTGGAAGAATGTTGTTTTGAATTTTAAAATGAAAATGATGGGTTTTCAAAAAAAAATATTATGGTGGTGTTTGTTTTTACTTCGCTTTTGAGCTAGTTGGTTTTGGTTTGAGGTGTTCCTTTTTGTTTGTGCCTTGGTTTGATGTTGGATTTGGTCTGTGCTTTTCATGTTGTTCAGAAAATTCCACCCAGAAAGGTCCCAACAGTTCTTAATGAGTCATTCCCAGTTCCTTTTCCTTAACAAGTTTTTCCTATTTTTTGTGGTGATCAAGGTTCTCTTGAGGCTATGGAGTATCTTTATTAAGTCGAGCGTGTCTTTAAGTCATTGGGATCTACCGATGTTGTTAGAGTATGTGTAGTTCAAATGTTGTTTGAGGGTCCATCCTTGGACAAGTGGGGGTTGATTTCCCCATCATTAACGGAAGGTGAGATGTCATGGGAGGTTTTTATTGACACTTTCACCCAATGGTTCATACCAAAGGTGGGGAAGTAGAGGAAGGTGGCAGAGTTATAAGTTGTTTGGCAGGGCCATCATTCAGTAAAATCTTATGTTGAAAATTTTAGAGATCTAGTTCCATTCTCTTTGGGAGTAGCATCGGAGGATCATATGAAGGCCCCTATATTTGTTTGGGTTCTTCATCCAGAAATTACAGAGAAGGTGATCTCATCCGGTGAAACCTGTTTCGAGAGGTTGGTGGATGAGGCATTAATGTATGAGCTAGTTTATGGGTTCAGCCAGTGGTTTTTGTTTCTTGTGAAGGTTTCCCATATAGTGAGTAGGGTGTGCCAGGGGAATTGATTTCTGAAAAACTTTATCTATTGGATCCAACTTTCAGTTCATCGGACCATTCAATTGTATGTTTCCAGTGCGTCCTGTTTGGTCACGCAAAGCTGTCTTGTCATAATCCTTTGAATACTTGTCGATGTTGTGGCCATTGGGGTCATTTGAAGAAGTTATGTAGGGGGTGTTGTCTGAAAAAGGAAGTCTTGATCGGAGGATGTGTTTCCTGATTGTGAGACAGGAGATGATTTAGCCATCAGATCCCCAACCATAGGTCCCGGGGTGAAGCTTGCACACAGTCAGGAGTGACAGGGAGGGGTTTGAAACCCAAACTATCTTTTTTTTCTGTGTTGGGATGGAAATGATTAACATATCCGTATTATTTTTTCCTTGATTTTGTAAGTTAACATTTTTTTGGTAATGGTGAGATGAACTAGATCTCTTGTAACCCAAAAAGTTGGGTCTATCTAAATTTGGACTTTGAAATTTTTCATTCTCCTTTCAGTGTGTCTTTCATTCGTGTAGGTCGGTCGCAGTTTTAACTTTTGGCAGTTCTCATTTGGATATGCTTGAGTTTTGTAGAATTAGTTTATTGTGTGTTTGGTTTGTTTGGTAGGGTCCCTATTTTAGTGGTGGTAGTGTCCATCTTATGTGTGGAATTTCATGTTTGACCCCGGTCGAGGTTTCTGGGTTTTTGGAGTTTTTAGGAGATTTTTCCAAGTGAAGCGTGGTTACCACACGGCTAGTCGAAACCATGCAGCCCTAGCCAGGAGGACAGAACAAATTGCCTGGCTAGTGCACGACCATGCGGTAGGTCTCATAACCGTGCGTATTTGTGTCATTTTTGGGGGAGGCATTGGAACGGTTGGCATACGGTTTTGAAACTGTGCAGCCAAGTCGTGCGGGGTGCCCCTACCATCCAGTAGTTCGTGAATGGTTGGTGCACGGTTTGGTAAACCGTGTGGCCAAACCATGTGAGCTATACGAAAATTTTAAATATTGAAATCCATTATTCCTGGTTGTAGTGAGGGTGTTGTTTTGGGTTTAAAGGTTTTTCAAATTAGTTGAGTTCTTGTGGTGGGGAGAACCCTCTCATGTTCCCCCATCATACTCATCCATGTGTTGTGGTTTCCTCTTGATCAGTCAGGTGTGACTTGTGGAATTAATATTCATCCTGGAGTTCATGGTTTCGCCTTGGTTTTTTTCTGGTACGGACTTGATCATTGGTTGAATTTTGGCTGGGTGACTTTCTGGGGGAAGAAAGTGTCTGTGGTGGGGAGAATTGTCACACCCCGACCACAAATACTCCCTTATTTTATTCTTTTCACGATGTTGGATCTTTTGGTTGAGGTTTAGGTTCAGTTCCCAACAAAGGACCTTGTGTTTTTGTGGTTTTGGGTTTCCTTTTATACCTATGATTAGTTATTATTGTTGGGATTGATATAAAGTTTCATGTTGGAGAGTTTGTGATGTCACTGGTGTCTCTATATTGTGTTTAAAACATTCAAGGATCAATGGGTGGACTTCCCTAGTGTTTGGGATGTAATTTGGGGGTTTTGGCCAATTTTTGGGGTTGCACGGTTTGATAACGTCCTGGAAAAAACCATGAAACCTAACCATGCGATGTTTCAGGAGTTTCTAGTAGCCCCCACACAGTTTGCGCACGGTTTGACAAACCGTGCAGCCAAACAGTGCAGCCACTTGTGGGTTTAGAACTTTTGACATGGAGCTCCGATTGGGGTGATTTATCCTCCAAAATGAAGCCCTATCTATTGGGAATCTACCATTGGATCCTCCCCCACCTTCCTTCTTCGATTTGGGGTTATTTTGGGGCGATTTATCAAGAAAGTTTGGTGGTTCTTCATGTTTCTTTCATCAAATCTTCTCTCCTTCTCTTTCCCTCTCTGTTATTGGGTTTCCTTTGAGGGTTTTTTTCCATGGAAAAACCCTAATTCCTAGGGTTTATGTTTATTTTGTTTTTCTTTGGATCTATGGTGTGTGAATGGTCATTGGGGCTTATATTTCTCCTCCCTTGAAGTTTCGTTCCATTCGAACATGGTTGAGGTAGGCGTTTCCCACTTTTTCCTTTTCTGAACACTCCACATGAACTTGGGTGTTTTAATTTAATGTTTAAATGTCTTTCACGCCTCTAATATATCTATGTATTTATGTGAATTATGTCTTCATATTAGTAAAATTTACTAAAAATAGGTTTTCAAAGGGATTTGTGTGAAATACCTAGGTTTAATACACCTAGGGTTATTGTTTAAAACCTCATTGTTATTTAAAGTTAAATTGGGGTTTTTTTATGAAATGTTTATCATTGATTATGGTGTGATGGTTGTTTATTATTTTTTATCTTTATTTGGTGTGTATGATTTGGTAATGATTTATCTTTTTAAAAGTGTTAAAATGTTGTAAAAGGGGTTTTATGGTTACAATGGGATTGTTTTATGTTCTTTGAATAATGTGGATGTTTGGATGTGGTTTTAAAGAAAATTATTGGTTTTGTGGAAGGGGATTTTGGGTGATCCTTGAAATATTATTTTCCTAAATGTTGTTTAAAATGGAATCCCATGGGGGGATATGCCCGTTTGGCTTTTGGTGTGTGTGTTTTGGAAAATGTTTGCCTTGAGGGGTTGTTTGGCATTTCACACTTGAAGATGGTTTTGGAAATGATTTGTAAATGTTTTGGTAAATGAATTTGGGTGTGAAAACATAAAGGCCTGTTTAGAATTGTACCTTTAAATTTGGTATTTTGTGTTAATTTTAGAAAAGAATGTGATTCGGAAAATGTTAATGCCCGGTTGGAAACAAAAAGTGTTTTAAAAGATGGTTTGAATTCTTAATTGATGTGATGGACCATTTGGAATGTCTTTAGTGTTTCATGTTTTTACTAAAATGTGGAAAGGCTTGTTTAGAAGATTTTTGAAGAGGTGGTGTTCCTCATGGTTTTTGATGTGATTTGTAAATCTTTCAGTTTGATTAATTTCTCAAGAGTGGGTTTGTGTTGTGAAGGTGGTGGCTTATGAAATGAGATGCTTGGTGTGGTTGATAAATGGTGTATGTGGTAACATGTGATGTGTGAAGATTGATTGAGCACAAAAAGGGAAGCTTGGGTATCTAGGTGGGAGGACTTGTACTAGTATTCTAGTGATCTTGTGGGGTTTGGCCCCTATTTTACGTAGCAAGTTTGATGATGAAAACACTAACTAAACTATGATGATGATGTTTGGGACCACTAGGTTATGGGTGTGTTCCCTACTAGTGGATCATACATGAGAAAAGATATTGTTACAGTTACTTTACACCGAGATACAAGGTACATGGGGCTCACATCTAGCTAGTGCCTAGAGGCATTCCCGTGACTAGTGCTCCATGATTATATTGCACCTTTTGTCGGTATACTATAGGTTGGGTTGGTGATTTTAAAAGTCAGCACTTTGTCTTTGATGTGGAGTTCTTTGAAATTGATTTCCATTTAAATTTTTTCCATCGAAAATTATTACTAGTATTTTCTTGGATTGGGTTTTTGTTATATAATGATAGTTTTCTTCAAAAAGGGATGGTGGTGTGTTGGACTTTGAAATGGTAATGTTGTGGTTGTTTAATAAAATGTGAAAAATATATTTGTATAATTGTATTTCAAACTTGTGTTAATGGACTGTTTTGGGAAAGGAAACACTTGGAATCTGTGGTGATTGCCTACTAAGCTGTTTGCTCACACCCTAATTATACCATTCAGTGTCGGTAGACCCGAGCTATTTTGCAGGTTCAGGTTTTGATCAGATTTTTCTGGTTCGAGTTATCTCCTGGAGCAGGGTGGTCTTGTGGTTGGAGGTGACCAGGAGGTCACATGGAGATCATGTTAGTTGTTGGTTGTTTTATTTTATTATAGATCATGGTTCATTCAGTGTTAGTTTTATTCAGTTGTATTTGTATTGGTCTAGATTGTTCATTTTTTTGAGATTTAGTTGTGGTTAGCTCTGCTGCGTTTTCAATGTTGTATATTTTGATCCTATTTATTATTGGGGAAAATCATTCCCTCTTGTTTTATATATGATTCCTGGCACTAGTTGCCAGTCCGTGGGGATCAGGAACACCCTTCGGATAATGTCGCGGAATGGGTCGGGTGTCAGGTTAGATGGCATCCCGGCATGGTTCGTGACAGTCATTCTTAGAGAAAAATTCATACCCTAGAGGATATTCTGTAAGGACCTGGGTATTTATAGAATAACAATTATTAATATTTATTAATATTTATGAATAATATATTAATTTTATATTAAAGCAGACACTTTTTCTGATAGCTTACTCAACACACAACAACATGTTTCTTTGAAATCTCACGTTGCACCCAACTTTGAGTTATACCAAAAATAATATAATATAATTATTATTTTAAATGGTAGTTAACGCCAAGTCGTTGTATTGGCAGAAATGATTAGAACTAACTACACTATGATTATACATGTTTTTAAAGTTTCTTTACATTTATCCAATAAATTTTAGAGGCTTAAAATAAGAATTAATCTCATTTAAAGCATAAAAAAGTCTAATATTTTTTAAAAGGTCGTTTTACTGCCTTTTGATGGAAAACCCTTTTTAAATATATATTTTTCACTTTTAAATGATATATTTGAAAAAATAAAAATCTTTTATAGAATCAGGAGATCAAAATTTACTTTGGATAATTTTTTGGTAAATTTTTTATAAAGTTCATTTTTTTAATGAATAGTGAAAATACTACATTTTAATTCAAAACTAGATTTTCATCGAATTTATTTATATATTTAGATTTTACTTTTAATTGGTTTTATAGTGTAATTGGATTATATTTTTGTCATTTAATACAATTTTTGGAATTGGAAGTGATTTAATTTAGAAATTGGACATAAACACATGTTAATGTTTTGAAAGTTATTACTTCTTAAAAACTCGATTTTTTGGTTTTGAAAATGGGAATTTATAATAAATTAATTTCTGAAAATTCCATGTTTTGAATTTGGATAAATTGATTCCATATTTGGAATCAGGAGGTCCAAATTTTTTAATATTTACCTTTTATTTTTAGACATTACGAACAGTAACTTAAGTAATTATTTTATTTACCATGGTTAAAGGGTAGATCTTATAAATAAGGGTAAAAATAATATTATAATAATATTAAACTACCTTGACACGTATTCTAATACTATTGTATCTGATAGGTCTGACCATTTTAATCCTTTTATCAATTTTGGGACCCCATGGAGCCACTTGGATGTGAAAATGACATTTTATAAGAATTAATTTAAAGTATTGAAAAATGTAACATAAACTTGTATCTTTTAGTAAAACAATTTTTATATTAGGATATATAAGTGATATTTCTGACTATAAATAACCATTATAAATCTAAAAATATTTCCTATATCATGGTGTTTTATTTTTTATTTTTTGACATGAAATAAATAAATTTATTTAGGGAACAATGATGATGTAGTGATTACCTTATTAATGAATGATTTAAATAAATGTGATTTTAAATTTTACAATAAATTTATTTTGAAACTCTTTATTTCATACACTAATTTTAGGTATGCTTATGACTTTTTATATTTTAATTAATGATGTTTTTTCAAAACAATAATGTTTTTATGGGTTTTAAAAAATTCATGATTTGAATAGTATAAAAATTGACCTAAATGAGTTTTTAAAACAAATACTATTTTATTAAATGATATAATAGTCCTAAAAATTTATGATTTGGCCAAATGAATTATATAATTTTTAACATGTAATTAATGAACCACTTTAGTATCTAATGGAATTTTATAGTAATTATTTAGCATATAGTATGTATATACAAGAAGACATGGAAAAAATTAAATTAGTTAACTAAGGGTTAAAGCTAAAAGATAAGGTTAAATTTGTGACCTGGACTTGTCTAAACCCTATTGGTGTTGAGTTTTTCTACCCAAAATAATCTTATAATTGAAATAAATTTCTTGGGGACCATTTAAAACCTAAAATCATTTAATAATAAAATAATAATTCAAAACATTCCTAAAGTGCCCCTCCTCCTCTTTATAAAAGGGCATCACCCCTAACCATTCAATCACACCTCTCAAACCCCTTGTCTCTTAAAAACTCAACCCAAATAACCTTCTAACATCCATATATTCCTCATAGAATCCCTACCATAGTCAGAAGAAAATTCAAGAAATCCTTTTGTCTCAAATCAAAGGGAGTTACGCATTTTAAGAGGTAGCAACATCTCTAAAGATCCTTTCCATTATTTTACATATCCATTCTATATTATATTATTATTACTTGATTATATAAAAACACCATTATCATAAATATACTAGGATTTATTTTTGAGAATAATTATAACTACACTTACTCACACCTCAATCTAATGGAAACAAACGTATTATTTCTGTGTACGGAGAACTATTGCCTCACGAAATGATGATTGTTCGATATTCCCCTACCACCTCTCATTGTGACCACAATTATAGAAATATATTTAAATATGG
Organism: Viscum album; assembly: GCA_963277665.1. Classification (NCBI taxonomy): domain Eukaryota; kingdom Viridiplantae; phylum Streptophyta; class Magnoliopsida; order Santalales; family Viscaceae; genus Viscum; species Viscum album. The sequence continues at coordinate 1,334,827,890 of OY728127.1, forward strand.
TATATATTATATTTATATTTTCTCTATTATACTTTAATTTTTATTTACAAACATTCCCTTTTTCTATCCTGGATGTGTAAATACGATAATTTCAATTGAGGAAGTGCGGACTACCACCCCCCCAAAGTGATATGACTCGTTCATGACATACATGGAATGTATAAAATATGGAATTAATGAAATTATGTAACATATATATCATATTATATTATATTATAATTATAATATACCTATGTATCATTTAGTTTTCCTTTCATTAATTTGAAAAATAAATTAAAGTTGAGTTCATGCGTATGTACGGCTTACCATTTACATGAATGATGAATTTAATTTCTTCTATAAAAATTTTATGGTATATTATAAATACATACATAATGAATATATGTGATATTTAAATCATTAATACTATTCTTTAGGTAATGTACTTTTGACCACATGGACAATTTGTAATTATAACAGGATCATTTTCGACTGAAGTACTAAATATCGACAAAACGACCAATATTAACATAAATAATTCCGTAATTTTTATAACATGGTAATATGTGATTTAAAAGGAATAATAAATTTTAAATGGTTCTTAATCAAGTATAAATTAACTTAAGGTTATTATTCTGGACGAATAAGAAACATACGTGACGAATCAGACTCAAGGTAAGGGAACTTTTCACCCTCCTCATTTAGTCAAAGACTTATTTTATGTTATGACTTTTAATTTCCATTTTATTATGTTGGTATATATTATTCCATATCCTTATTGTTTTAAATTTTAATTCCATTTGATGAGGGTCCCTTTTCTCTCCCATCAACTTATTTTCTGAATTTTAAAGTGACGTCGTTAGGCTGCCGAATTTGCATAAGGGACTTCATCTCAGTCTCTTTCCATTGAAGAATATTATGATAATATACACCTCCTTTTTTATTCAGTTTATAATAAACCACTTTTACTTTTAATTTCATTTAATGTGAATCTTTTTTCAATGAATCGTTTTACTAAGAGACAAAAGGAATGTTTTTAACCTATGCGGAGACAAAGACCTTTCCACCATTGTGAGCATTATTTGATATTTGGCGTCCTCTATAAGCATTAATATTTATAAAAATAAAATAAAATATCTTATTTCATTTTTGGTTATTCTGGTATTGAAAATGGTTTTTGAAATGGATTGAGTATTTCAATATCTTGAAATGGTTTCTTATTATTGCAAATAAAATGTTATTAGATAAATTTGGATATTTACAATATTTTATGTGTTATGATTATAAAATGGTACTTGGACATTTTATGGGTGGTTACATGATAAACCAATGATGTGTGGTTATGTGATAAACCAAATGATGGGTGGTTCCATGAAAAACCAGGTACGGGTGGTTACATTTTAACCTCTAATGCATTTGGTATGGAAGTCAGCTGTATGGCTATTCCGGTTAGTGGTATATGTGGAAATTAACCTTATGGTTATTCCATTTAATTAGTTTTATGTCCCAAGTTACCTATATATGTTATATGTTGATTTATATGGGATTTATGGAAATAATTTGGTTACAAAAAGTGTAAGAAATGAGCTTATATTCAGTGAAGTGTTTTTTCTACTTCTTAAAGGTGAAAAGTATTACTTCATGATAAAGTATTCATAGTTTACATGTTTTTGCAAGACTAACAATTTTATTTCATTATGTATCCCTTAATGAGATTTTTATTCTCATCCTCAGTTTTAAAATTCTTTTCACATGATATAATAAATAATATAGTCAAGGATGGTTTCAAGGAAAATTTATGTTGTTAAAACATGAAACGATGACATTTTTTGTTTTAAAGAGTTTTTTTTTATGAAAAATGGATAGTGATTAGAAGTGTATACCTGTAATATTCAATATGTTATGTATAAGTTATGACCTAATTATCTAAATCTCTAAACCTGAAAAGATCCTCAATGTTAATTAAATTCAAATTATTGACTAATCTCTAGATTAATTATTGTTTAAGGTTGGGGCCTTATAGTTGGTATTGGAGGTCGGTTAAGATAACTTTAGAGGTTAGGGTGTTATTTAAGCACGATGGACATAACCATAGTGGTTAGCATATTAGAAAGTGTCATAGTAATTTTAGATAAATTGAATGAGCTTAAGATAAACTTAATAAGTATATCTTAGTGTTTATCCTCATAATAAGAAATTATATGATGATTTAACAAATATAATCACACTGACCTTTTTGGTTTTAGTAAATGGCTGGATCTAGTAGGCACCAAAGTAACAATGGATGTGAAAGAAACTATGAAAATTTTCTCAATGTGTAACTAAATGAAATGGGATCTACAATGAGAAATCTTGTGGTTAATCTTAACCAACTATCTGGTGTCATGATTTACCACTTGAACCTTGATGATTTTTCTAAGGCATCGTATATGCGAGAAACAAATCCCTACGGAATTTCAGGTAATAATCATAAATGTGAGTATATTAAAAAAATATTTTCTAAAGATTTAGAATGAAACACCTATAAAAATTCTTCAATGGAACAGTAAGATGATATAGTTGTGGTAATGATGGTCATAAATCAATAACCTACCATGGAAAAAGGAAGCTTCCAATTGAGTCCAAGAAAGGGAAATGAGTACTTTATGAGGGATCAATTGAATGTTTTAAATGTGGTGTACATGGTTATTATTAAAATAGATGTCTTACAAAGAAGTTTTGGAAATGGGATCAGTAGTACTTTAAAAATATATGTTTACCAATACCTAATTCCATTCCAATTGAAGATAAGGAAAATGAAAATGACCGATGAAAGGTATAGATTATTTCATAGCTTATGTTTTTTCATTATTGAAATCCTAGGAAAATATGAATGAATTTTTATAAGGAAATAAGTACAAAAGAATAACATGGTAAAACATGGATAAAGTGTCATGAAGAATATTCGATGATTATGATGTCTACATTTTAGGAATTGAAGTGTTATGTCAGATCTATGGATGATGGCATGTTTAAATGTATTAATGAGGGGATTAATTTGGAAGAATTATATTATTTGAAACCCTTATGTTTGTTAATTGAGGAAGAATTATCTTTTCTTTTGTGAATATAGTTATAATGAACCCTTAGGGTTTATATTATCCCTAAATTTGAGGAAATTATGAGTTATTAGTTTTTGGGATGAAAAATGTGAGGTATGTAATAACCTTTGAGGTCAAATCATGTTAGGGATAATATTAAGGATTTTATCTCATTTTTTTGATGTTATTAGAATTATATGATTTTTCAAAAAGGACAACACACAGACCATGTGACAAACAATCACATCGGACAAAGCTATGGGAATCAAACCCATAACCAAAGTGTGACTGGGATTTATCGCCAACCACTGGACTATGTGAAGTCCCTAGTTATTATGACTTATTATTTTTAGTTAAATGATTTTATGGATCCAGAAAAGGTATATTTTGGGAACTTATGTTTTATCAAATGGACATCCTTAATATAGGAAAACGATTTGGTGATTAAGTGATAAAGGGTATTTTAGAAAACATTTTCTCTATTGGAAAACTACATTCCTAAGGAAAATAGAATACTATGGGATTTCATTTGATGAGTAATGGTGGAATTTTATTTTGTAATAATCTATGTTTTTATTGTGAACTTATAGTGATTTGGTTTATTTATGGAAATGATTAACCTATATTTGAGAATATGTGTTTAGGATAATTACTTTCAAGTACGATTCTTTAAGATTAGTCTATGTTATTTGGAGATATGTGTTAAGATTTATCGTGGAAGACTATGTGATCAAATTCTTACGAGTTTTGGGTTTTAATCATAGTTTGGATTATATTCAAAAAATGTAAGGACATTTGTGTATTGAATAGCCTTTGTTGAACTTTGGGTACTGTTTGTTGAATTTTTTATATTAAGAGTAGTATTTCTTTTTATAAAGGATTATCCTTTTTGGAGATTATCTAATCTTGTAATAACCATTTTGGTTTCAGTTAAAGTCTAAAGATAAGGGAAAATATAGTTCATATTTTGTAGATTATGTAATTATATAGATGTTTATTATTTCACTTCTACTGTGACCAAGTCATCTTGAATACTCATATTTTGGATAAAATATGAGTTTGTGGTAGAAATATATTAACGGATGAAACGATAATTGAAAAGTAAGTATATTTCCTTATGTTCTTAGTAAATATCATAAAAAAATTCTGAAACCTTATGAAAAGGAACTTAAAAAAATGTTTTCTGTTTACTTTTCCTATTGGGTAATCCAAAATCGTTTAACCTATCACATGTTTTTTTGTTAATTGGACAATTTTTTTTGATAGAATACTCAACACAAAACAGTGGGGTTATTTGAAATCTTATGTTGCACAAAACTTTGAGTTATACAAAAAAATAATATTATTATATTATTATATTAAATGGTAGTTAACGCCTAGTAATTGTATTAGTGGGAATGAACATAACTAAATAATATATGATTATTCATGTTTGTCAAATTTCTTTACATTTATTCGATAAATTTTAGAGCCTTAAAATAAGAATAAATCTGATTTTAAGCATGGAAAACTCTAATATTTTTCTAAAAGGTCATTTTACTTCCTTTTGATGGAGAACCCTTTTTAAATATAGTTTTTGTCAATTTTATATGTTATATTTAACAAAATAAACATCTTTTATAAAATCCAGACATCAAAATTTACTTCGGATAAATCTTCGGTAATTTTGTATTAAAGTTCAATTTTATTGAATAGTGAAAAATACTACATTTTAATTCAAAACTGTCTTTTCATCTAATTTATTTATATAGTTAGATTTTACTTTTAATTTGTTTTAAAGTGTAATTGGATTATATTTTTATATTTTAATCCAATTTTGGTCATTGCAATTAATTTCACTTTGAAATTGGGAATAAACACATGTCAATCTTTTCATAGTTACTACTTCTTAAAAACACCTTTTTTGGTTTTGACAACAGGAATTAATTTTAAATTAATTTCTTCCAATTATTTATTTTGAATTTGGAAAAATGGATTCCATATTTCGAATCAGTATATCCAAATTGTGTAAATAGTTACCTTTTATATTTAGACATTATGAGTAGTAACTTCAATAATTATTTTATTTACCATGGTTAAAGGGTAAATCTGGTAAATGAGGGTAAAAATAGTATTATAATAATATTACACTACCAGGACATTTTTTATAATCCAATTTTATGTGATATTTACAACCGTGGGAATCCTTGGGTCTATTTTGGGACCCCATGGACCAACTTGGATGTGAAAATGACATTTTATAAAAATTAATTTAAAGTAAAGAAAAATGTAATATAAAATTGTATCTTTTAGTAAAAAAATTTATATGTGGATATATAAGTGATCATTTGGACTATAAAGATCCATTAGAAATATAAAAATATTTCCTACATCATGGTATTTTATTTATAATTTTGAGACATCAAATAAATAAAATTATTTATGATGTAATGATGATATAGTGATTACCTTATTAATGAATGATTTAAATAAATGAGATTTTAAATATTAAAATAACTTTATTTTAAAACTTTTTATGCCATACATGAATTTTATGGATGATTATTACTTGTTATATTTTAATTAATGATGTTTTTTATAAATAATCAACTTTTCATGGATTTTTAGAAATTCATGATATTAATAGTAGAAAAATTGATATAAATGAGTTTTCAAAAAAAAGTACTATTTTATTGAATGATATAATAGTCCTAAAAATCTAATATTTTCCCAAATGACTTATATAATGATGAAAATTTCATTACTGAACCACTTGATGTTCGATTGAAATTTTATAGTACTATATTAACCATATAGTATTTATATACAAGAAGACATGGTAAGAGTTAAATTAGTTAACTGACGGTTAAAGTTAAAATATAAGGTTAAATGTGTGCCTTAGACTTGAATAAAACTTTTTTTTGTGGGTTTCTAGTCCCAAAATCACTGTATCTTTGAAATAAATTATTTTGGGACTATTTTAATCTTAATATCAATTTATAATAAAATAATACTTAAAAACATTCCTAAAGTTCCCTTCCTCCCTCTTATAAAAGGACATCACCCCTACCCATTTAATAACACATATAAAGCTCCTTGTCTCAACCATAATATACCCAAATAAGATCCCAAAATCCATCTATTCCTTTTAGAATCTTTACCTTATGCAAAAGGAAATTTCATAATGCCTTTTGGCTCAAATTAAAGGGAGTTACATGTTTTAAGAGGTAGCATATTCTCTAAAGTTCCTTTAGATTATATTACTTCTCCACTCTATATTATATTATTATTATTTGATTACATAACCAAACAATTACCCAAAATATAATAGGATTTTATTATGATAAGAATTTAAGCTACACTTACACACACCTCCATCTAATGGAAATGAACATATTTTTCTGGGTACGATGAACTGCTACCTCACAAGCCGATGATTGTTCAATTTTCCCCTACCACCTATCAGGGTGGAAATTATGATCAAAATATATTTATATATTATATATATTATATTTATATTGTCTCTATGATATTGTAATTTTTATTTACAAACATACCCTTTTTCTTTTCATGATGTGTAAATATGATAATTTTATTTGAGGAAGTGCGGGCTACTGCCCTATCAAAGTTATATGACTCGTTCATTCCATAAATAGAATTTATAAAGGATGGATTTAATGAAATTATGTAATGTATATATCATATTATATTATACTGTAATTATAGTATACCTATATATCATTTAGTTTTCATTTCCTTAATATGAAAAAAATGAAAGTAGTGTTCATGCATACGTACGTCTTACAGTCTCCTTGAACGGTGCATTTCATTTATTATCTCCAATGTAATAGAATTTTATAATAACATACATACTATATATATGTGATATTTAAATCATGAATACTATTTTAGAGATAATGTACTTTTGACCACATGGACAATTTCTAATTATAATAAGATCATTTTCGACCCAAGTACCCAATATCGACAAAATGACTGATATTAACTTAAATAATTATATAATTACTATAACATGGTAATAAGTGGTGTAAAAGTAATTATAAAGTTGAAAAAGGTTCTTAATCAAGTAGAAATTAACTTACGTTTATTATTCAGGTAGGACAAGGAACATACGTGACGAATCAGACTCAAGGTAAGGGAACTTTTCACCCTCCTCTTTTAGTCAAACACTTCTTTTATGTTGCGTCTTTTAATTTCCATTTACTTATTTTTGGATATGTTCATCTATATCCTTATTTCTGTAAATTTTATGTCCATGTGATGGGAGACCCTTTTCTATCCCATCAACTCATTTTCTGAATTTTAAAGTGACATTTTTAGGATGTCGAATTTTTGTAAGGGACTTCATCTCAATCCCCTTTAATTTAGGAATATTTTGTTAATATACACCTCCTTATTTTTTTTTTGTATAATAAACCCTTTTTACATTTAATTTCCTTCAAAGGGAATCTTTTTTATATGAATCGTTTTAGTAATCGATAAAAAAAAGAATGTTTTTAACATATGCGGTGGCAATAACCATTCCATCACCGCGAACATTATTTAATTTTTTTGCTTCCTCTATAAGACTTAATGTTTTTAAAAGGAAAATAAATTATCTTATTCCATTTTTGGTTATTTTGGTATTGAAAATTGTTTTATAAATTTATTGATTATTTCAAAATCATGAAATGATTTCTTGTGATTGCAAATGAAATGATATTAGAGAAATATTAATATTCTCAATATTTTATGTGTTATTATTATATAATGGTACATAAACATTTGACGGGTGGTTACATGGTAAACCAATGACTAGTGGTCAAGTGATAAACCAAGTGATGGGTGGTTTCGTGATAAACCAATGACGGGTGGTTACGTTATAACCTCTAATGCATCAGGTTTGGAAGTCTTCCATATGGGTATTCCATTTAGTGATATGTGCGTAAGTAGACCGTATGTTTATTCTATTTAAGTATGTTTATGTCCAAATTTACCTTTATATGTTATATGTTTCTTTCTATGGGCTTTATGGTAATCTTTGGGTTGCAAAAAGGGTATGAAATGGGCTTATATTCAGTGAAGTGTATTTCCTACTTCTTAAAGGTGAAAAATATTACTTTATGATAATGTTTTCATGGATTGCATGTTTTTACAAGACTAATCATTTTATTTCATTATGTATCCCTAACTAATATTTTTACGCTCATCCCATGTTTTGAAATGTTTTTTATAGGACATAATGAATAATAGATTCAAGTATGGGATCAAGGAAAAGTTAGGATGTTAAATAATGAAACGATGTCAAGTTTCATTTTAAAGAGTTTTTGTTTAATGAAAAAATTGTGGGTAGAAGTATCTACTTTTAATATTCAAGATGTTATGTATAAGTTATGACTTAATTCTATAAATATCTAAACTTGAAAAGATTATTAATGTGAATTAAATTCAAATTATCAACTTATATATAGATTAAGTAAAGTTTAAGGCTGGATCCTTATATATTCTCTATTTTTTTCTATGGATTTAAATGGGGGTTGGGATCAACACCTTCCACTAACTCAGTTTTCTTATAATAATACATTTAAATGGAGCATTTAGATGGATCCTTATGATGATCTATATAAAAGGAAGTGTATAAATCCCACATGATAGGATGAATTTTAAGAAATAAATTTATTAAAACTTGATAAAGCTGAAGAAATGGAAGATAAATTTAGAGCTATTCAATAGCAGATCAAGGAAATTAAAGTCTAAATAAATTTCATGATGAGAATCATCGGTGTGATCTGGAATTTTATGTGGTGAGAAGTTTTTTCAATGAATTTATAAATGGAATAATGTTATAATATTTAGAAATAATATAAATTATATCCCAAGTTATATTTTCACTTTATATATTTTGGATTGAGTTGGAAAACTAGCTTATCATTTCGTGCTTCCATCAAATCTTACCCATGTTCATAATGTGCTCTGTGTATCTTGACTACGGAATTACAGACCTAATCTATCACATGTACTAAACTCAAAGGTTGTACCAATAGAGTGTGATTTTTTAATAATGAATAACCAGTAGATATGATAGATCATAGAAATAAATTTCTATGAAATAAGAGCACTCGCTTGGTTAATGTTTTGTGGCGAAACCATAAAATTGAGAAAGCTACATGGAAACTTGAGAATGTGATGAGATGGAGGTATCCAAATTTTTTTATATCATATTGATGAACTTAAAGGGTGAAATTTATTTTAAAGGGGGCAGAATGTTACACCCCAATATTTTATAACATATTTTTCTTTAAATAATATTTATTTTTTGATAACCTGTGTTACACACAGCACTGCATTTAAACAAATCATGATATAATTTATAAATATAATGTAATTTTTATTCCTTAGAAGTGGGATTTAAATGTATGAATAATAATAAATAAATTATAAAAATATATATTGTGAAATATGTAAAAAATTTATTCATTGGTTACCAATAAATTAGAAATATTAATAAAATTAATTGAATGTAAAACTAATATTTTTATAAAAAAACTTATTTGTAAAAATATGTTTTATCTTTATAAATTACTTTTGATTAATTATTTTAATTAAATTAAAAAGTTAAACATTTAATAAAATTATTTAATGTTCATTGAATATTTTTTCTAGTCAGGGAGTAAGAATAAAATCTAGTTTTATGCTTAAAAAGTATATTTCTAAAAAGCAATTTTAATCTTGTTTCTGTTCTTTCAAAATTCATTTTTACCACTTATAAATTTTTAATTTGATATAATTAATTCTATATTTGGAATATATAGGTTCAAATTTTTTAAATATAACCAATTTAGTTTTATATTTTTTCAATAGTAATCGTGGAAAAAAAATTCACCTCAGTAAAGGGAACAACAGGTGAATATAGGTTACAAGCTATAAAGAAATAATTTTTCATAATAATTCTTATAGGATGAATATAATTAAACCCTTATCATTGAAGTCTCTAAATTTAATTTTTTAAATAGAAAATTTTCCTTGAGAATGACCATTAGAATATATAAATAAAATAAAGTTACAAAATGTCACTCTCTTAGTTTTATATATCTTTTATGTCTCAAAATAGGTACAAAATAATGTTATGAATGAATATAAATGTTTATTTTTATAATATTTTTATTATTTTTATTATATAAATTTATTTATAAATTTTAGTAATTATATAATGTCCTTAAATGTTTATTTAACACTGATAAAGTGTTTCACCAATTAATAAAAAACATGTTATAAATGTTTATTAATATATAAAAATTAATATAATTTGAGTGATTTGATGTTCTCCAAAAAAATTAGATTAATATTTCATATTAGTATTTTTTTAATTTATCATATTCCAATTTTAACTTTGAATTTATGTATTTAAGTCAAATTAAATTAATACTGTATAATTTTGAAATAATGATATTTTAATAAATTACATAAATATAATAAAATAGGAAAATGGAATAATATTTTTTATAATATTATACCCCTTTTTCATTTATTGTCTATTTGAAACCATTTTTCTTAATAATTACTTTAATATATTTTAATCTTATAAAAATTTCCAAAAGTTCCCCTCCTCGCATTTATAAAAGGGCTACCCTCCATTATCCTTTTCACATCACTTTAAGCCTTATATCTCAAAAAAATCTTCCAAATAATCTTATACACTCTCCAATACACATTCTATAGGTTCTTTACTTCCAAAAAACCAACACTAGAGACCATAGGAGGAGATCTAAATGTGTTGTTTCAAAGAAGAGGAAATCACCTTAACCGATCACTTTCATTTTAGTTCTTCTTTTAACTCTTCTAAATATGTTATATTATTTATAAATTAATAAATTAATTTTATTACATATAATTATATTTTATTATGATTTTTAAACACCTTTATTCACCCTCTTTCAATCAAATGGTAAGTGAACGTATCGCCCGTGCGTACGTACGGCTTACCGTCTCCACGTAGTAATAATATATATTTTCCATCACCATATTTCATGTACGGTTATTATGATGGGTTTAATATTTATATATTATATAAATGTACTAATTATTCTTCTATAATTACAATATCATATAAAAACTCTTACCTTCCTAACCATTGTTAAATTATAATGTTGTTTGTTCGTATGTGTGGACAAACACCTCCACAAAGAGATGTGATTTAGTTTTAAAATCTATTTTAATTAAAATGAATAAGGATGGATTTAATTAATATTTATTATATATATTATATAATAATGATTATATAAATTTAATTTATTATTTACCTTTCTTTCATTCCATTATTCAAATAATGGAAACAGTGTTCATGCGTATATACGACATGTTGTCTCCATGAACGGTGTAATTCATTTTTCAATATCAATATTTAATTATTGATTTTAAATATATATGTAATTTATATATATGATATTTATATCATGAACTAAATTATGTATTTAATTTAAACATGATCGTAGTATAAGGACCAAAACTGGTGAATAAGAACATACATGAAAAATGAAGCATCTATCACCAGAACGAGTGTTTTAATAACAATTATTTAATAAACCAATGATAAAATGTTATAAGTAAATAATATATAGTATGATATATATTATTAAATCTTAATAATATATGTATAATAAATTTATATTTTTTTATATAGTAGGTTCAAACATGTATGATGGAAGTTAGACCTGAGGTAAGGGTTTTATGTTAAACTATCATTGATTATCATGATAATTTATGATAAAACTTTTGATAGTCAAATACTATGATATATCTATAAATAAAATCATAAAATTTCTTATCCTCTGGTTATTTCTTTACAATTAATCATTTTACTCATCATAAGTACTCAAGAGACTAAAAATATGTTTTTTTATGGAAATTGAATTTATTTCTCTCTTCGGTAAAACAACATTATCCTTACATATCCATGTTTTATAAAAATGTTTTTAAAATTTTTTTAATATTATCCTATGAGTTTTTTAAGTAATTTTTACACATGATTGAATTTTTACAAACCAAAATAAAAGGAATCTTTTTGTTGTTTTCTGAATGAGGTACTTTTTGACATTTTACCAAAAATGTTAAAGGAATGTTTTCTTTTTTACTTATACAGTAAGAATGAAATGTCCCTCTGTCATGACCACTCAATGGTTTGAAGAATAATTTATTAGTTTCCATGGTTATTTTCAAAGAAAACGGTTTCTTTAATATTTTCAATATTTTTTATATTTTAGAAACTTATTTTCAAAGTGGGAAGACTATTTTCCTCAAGAAATGTTCCAGTGGTATTTTAAAGTAATTTTTCATCCATGATAAAATATTTGATGTTACTTATGATTTTATGGGGATATTATTTAATGATAATATCCACCTTCATTCCTTGGATGGATTATTATGATGATAAATTAATAATGATTCAATGAAACTTATCCCTTTCCCTTAGGTTAATTAAGTAATGAAGCCAATTTATTTTTCATGGGTTATGTTATGATGAAATGATGAAATGTTTATAAAACTCATTCCATTTTAATGGGTTATGATATAATTAATTTTTGATGATTTTGTGGAACGCATATATATGATTTTTATTATGTGAAAATGGTTACATTATAACCAAGGATAGTGTTTATGATATAACCAATGATGGTTGTTATTCTATAACCATAGATGGTGGGTACATTATAACCAATGATGGGTGGGCCTAAAATAATATTTTCGTCAAATGCATTGGGTAATGATTGATATCACTTGAGATAAATAGGGCTAGAGTGGGGAGTGAACTCAGTTTGAAAATGGGACTTTCTCCACTATGAGAGTCATGGGAGTGAACCTTGACTACTATAATGGTTTGGGGATTGAATCAAACCCACTATGATAATATAATAAATGATACTTAAATACTAAGGAAATTATTTTATATACTTATGTGTATGTCAAAAATATATGTAATATGTTAATTATATTATCTCATAGGTCATGTTATTTTATTCCTTTATAAATTGCATCTTATGAACTAAATATATTTATTCCCTAAATCAAGATTAAGATATTTTATGTGCAGGTTATGGTTTTAAAATTTTATTCTCATGTTATCATGACCCTATACTCATGTTATATTTAAGTGATCATTCATATATAACTCATTTACCCTTAATTATAATTTAATCTCAGCATTTCTAATGTTTTATTTTGCTAGGTTATAAATAAAGGTATAAATTATGATATTTTTTATAGGGTTGATAGTAATGAATCACTTAATGGGAGACACTTATGAATAGTATTTTATGTTTCCATGTTTCTAATGATATTATACCTATACAATCCAGGAGGAGATCGAGATGTCTTCTAATGAATATCCATCAAAAAAATATGCAATATCCTCTATGAAAAGTATGGGTCTCTATAAATAACCATCATTGAAGTCAATATAAAGAAAATCATCAATTTCATGAGGTCCAACATCATCATTAGATTTGGTTTCCCTCACACAATACTGACAAAAAATTGCACTAATTTCATCTCTTTCAAATTAAGGAGTTTGTACCATGAGCACAACATCGATTCCAACCATTCATTCTCTTATCATGTAGTGGAACATGGATAGATAAAGGATCTCAATAAAACTCAATAAAATATATCCAGAAAATGGTGGAAAATATAATAAGTATTAGGCCAATAAACCTATGCATTCCTTGTGGGCTTACAGAACTACAGCTCACACTTCTACATAAACAACCCTCTTTTCACTTGCATATGAAATAGAAGTAGTCATACCCATAGAGGTTTAATTTCCTTCACTTATCATTACCATTAATGATCAATAATCCACTGATGAGAAATATAAATAGTAAAAGTATTAATTTGAATGTCTATATGAGAAAATATTATTTTACTTGCATCATTGAGATGTCTAGAAAAATAGATAGCAATATATTTTTACCAGAAACTTTTCCTCTAATCTTTCCTCTAAGGGGAATTAGTACTGGTTCTCAAAACCCCAATGATACCAGGGATGAAACCTCTAACATTGGATCCCAAGTGGGAAGGAACTTGTATAATACATAAGGTTTATTATAATGGGGATTAATCATTATCCAAAATTTATATTGTATTCATTAGGACTACCACTAATTCTAGGTTTATTAAAAAGTATTTTTTTTACTGCAACCATGAAAAAAATAGTCCTTGAGGAAAAATATTAAATTACATAGCATCTAAAAATCTTTAATTCAAAATGTTAAACTACATATAAGGAATCCTAGATTCCTGACATTAAAATGCACAACATGTGGTCCTACTTGCGGCTGGAACTGAAACCACATTCATGAAATGTTTCCTACATTCTGAATACATGGAATCACTACATTGTAAATACATTTAACATAATATACACCAATACAGACATAAGAAAATAAAATTCCCCTTTCCCTAGGTGAGAGTCAGATTCCAATAGTGTCTCGTAGGTTATAAATATATCTTTCTTGTTTTATGTAACCATAGGATATGTAGAGATTCTCATATCCTACATCATGGTAAGGTGAAAATATATATGAAATCCCCACTACCTGTGTGTGGGCAAGACATATATAGGGAATCTTCCATGTAATTACTTTATGTTTTTTTATTCCTATTATAAAATGATATATACTGATCCTAAGACCTAGAATCTTGGGTCAATATGTAAGATAATGAGGAAGGAAAAAAATTCTCCTTCCCTGCATATTGGCCAGACCAATTTTGGGAACATTCTCTAGAAATATGTGTGGGTTCATTCCTATTATTATAAGACACAGAGAGATGTATGGATCTCAAATCTCAGTCCCAAACACAACATAATAAAAATTATCCTCCTTTTATATCATATGGCCTCATTCCATTAAGGAGATTCAAACATGGGTTCCCTCATTAAAAAACTCATGGTTAAGAAAAATGTTCTATATATGACATAAAAGTCAGATCTATTCAAGGAACATTCCACATTTTCAAAGTAAATTACGATAAAAATTCTACTTTCCCAATCTGGAACCTTCATTTCGCAAATCAAACTCTATGTCCTAGGAAATTTGGATCACCATAAGTTTTCTTTAACTATCAATGATAGAATAATTCGACTCTGAATTTGTCTTGACTTTTCATTATACGCACCAAATACAGCTATTCATATATTCCCCAAATATTTCTAATCAACCAAAGTAATATTCATCCTTAAGAGAATGTATTCTTATCGCCATACAACCTAAAAACATCATAGTGGAGGTTTCCTCTAAAATGTGGTATGTGGTCATCCACTACATCCTTATCCCATATCATTTTCTTAGATATCATGACTTACAAATTTCCCTCTTCATACCAAAGTAATTTCAAATGATTCATAACCAGATTACCATGAAATAGGAAATCAAGTGGTGGTCCTGGATGTAAGACCTTGAATGGAATGCCATTGGTCAGTGTTTTGCAACCTTAAACTCTAGCCACACATCTTTCCAAGAACGTTGAAATTAATATAAGTGCTCATATCTTTGGGATCTTCTATATTAACATGTGGGCTCTCTATTCATGATAGTTATTTTGAATTCCTTTACTTTATATGCATCGTCACCATAAAAAAATTCAAATATGGATAACTCTAAATAGAATCAATCTTACATTCTAGCCACACGATTTTAAATTACAAGGAAACATCCATATCATATTATTTTAAACCATATGGTACCTTCACCACATTGTATTACATTAAAATATATGTCTAAAATACTCACCATCATATCTTAAACTACATGTTTGAGGTCCCCTTTCACATAATGTAAACATATATATTTCTTTGTCCCTTGCCTTAGGGGACCTCTTATTCTGGTGTTAGTCTCTTGCTTCATTGGATTTCTTTTACCCACCTATACATAATAAAGAAAACTTATTCCATTCCTTGAATAATTTTCTTGGTTTTAGTCTCCTATTGAACCTTTACTTAATAACTACAAGTGCCTTGATCCGCATTTTAATGAGATGTGTAATGATGTTTGGGTCCCTCACCCTAGGCCCATTAATGAAACAAAACAAATTATGTCCCATATATCTTGTATAAGGCCTTGATCAATGAATGAAACTTCAACATGGGTTCCCTCATTTATGAATTCATTATTAGATAAAAATCACTCCTTGGAAAATTATCCAGATCTATGTAAGGAATTTTTTCATCCAACTGTGTCCAATTATAATATAAAAGCATACTTACCATACATCTTGCATAGATCCACTTTTCATTAACCATACATAATTCTATTAGAAACCCCGGATACCCATAAACCATTTTTTCTATCAGTGATGAGAGAATCCACCACCAAAGGACACCTTTGTTTGGGATATCTATATAATTCCTAATTACAACTCTGCATAAAATGTATCCAAACAATTTCCTATCAACCAAATAAGTATTCATGCTCAAGAGAAATCTATTTAATTATTGTTCACCATTATTGAATCATAATTGAAGCTACCTTAAAATCATGGTCTTTGTCCTTTCTTTGTAAACTTTTCCAATTTTGTTTACTTCAATTAGAAAACCCCAAGATTGTGACTTAAAATTTTCCCTCCTCATATATGAAAGACGTTGGAGCATTCTTGGCATCAAATACCTACTTGTGTCATTATTCCCATAACTAAAAGACAAATATTTTTGACCTAAAAAAATATTCACATTAGACTAGATTATAAGACCATAAAATACTAATGAAAATAGATGTAATACTAACTAGGTTTAAAAATCCTAAAAGCGAACCCTGGAAAAAAGTCAAGTATCAACTCACTAGTCATACAATCTTTGTCATCTTTCCAAAATTGAGAATTTAAAATTGAAAATTTGTAAAAAAAATTGGTTTTGAATATGCATAACGTGAGGCCTAAGAAAAATCTATGTCTTTCCCACTACATCTTCTTTACATCAGTCTTAAGAAAATAATTAGGATGGTGATGTATTAAACACAAATTATGTAGGGTCCATCATGTGATTCTATCTATAGTCAAACTACACTCATTATGCCCCATGGTCAATGAAAAAAATTAAATCATTCTCCTATAAATATTATTCTCATAAGTAAAAGAAGATGAAATAATGAAATATGTGATCAAGAACAAAGTTCCTATCATTTATAAGATAAAAAACATAGAGGAGCATCCAAAAGATAGATCCTCTGTATTTCTCATTACAATAGGAATTAAACATAACCCTTAAGTCATTAGGTCGATGTCCAAGCATCATCAATGTTATATTGAAGTCAAAACACCTCTAAAGCTTTAGCCTCCATTTAAATAAAAATATTTTCCCTTTCTGTAGTGATAGAACCTTCTCCCTGAGTTTGATTTTTCTCTGGTGATTACTGATGTTGTAAAATTTCCCTATTGTAAGAAACTGTCTCTTACAATAAGTTTATCATTTCAAGATATTTCTTATCAATTTTATGTTGTAATTATTCCATCCCTTGTTTAATATTTAACTCCACTTGAGATAACATGGATTGGATGTTGTCAGATTTTCTGATTAATCATGACTTAGTTAATAGGCCTCATCACCTATTATCTTTCTCCCATTGATGAATAAATACTTTATAACATATTTAACTGTGTATTAGTAAAACCTACCATACCAAAACATTGTTATAATTCAAAAGAGTCAATATATTTTCTAATGTGGGCCTTTAAGAGGTGTCTCTGATATTAGCTTTCATATATCTTTCCAAATAAAGTACTAAGATACCCAAAAATAATTATGAGACTCTTAGTCCTTCTTGAAATCACTATTGGGAGGAGAAAATACCCCACAATTGACTCACTATGGAAAGATCATCATTTCTTTATGTTGTGGGTTGAATTAGAGTGGATTCTTCCTCTTTAAGATTTTTTATTGAAGGTAATGGTACTGAAAGACAAATAGGATTCATCGTCAAAATTTTGAAGATGTTAAAGGGAAGGTATGAAAGACAAATAAATAAACTAACAATGCTTACGCATTTATGGGTCATCCACTTGGTCTAAGTTTCCCCCATCATCCATGGCCTTTCTAGTCTAAATGGGGACCTCTGGAGGAGGATCACCTTCTTGGGTTTTCCCAAAACAAGGGACAGAATCCTCAAGAAAATTTACCACTCTAGAATCCTAAGTAGGCGTTTTCTCAATTATAAGATCATGAAGAAACTAAATGCTATGTTCGTGGATCACATTGTTAGTATTTTATATGGATAAGGATGCATGAGTCAAGATTCATGATAAATACAACAAGAATAAGATATTAGTTGGGAATAAATAAAGACTCTCATTAATCTATCTCCTTATTGAAGTTTATGAACTACTTTAGAGATCGAGGGATATCAATTTTTGTGTATATTTATTACACTATCATTATATAATTCCTTGAGTCTCATAGTTTCCTCACCAGCAAGAGAATTAGAGATGCTTGGTCCTGGACCCAAATATGTCCCATCCAATCCACTTGTCATTGTTTCAAATGTAATAAACATTCCATGACCCTTTAAATTGGTATTCCTATCACCAACCTCATTAGATTGTCTATGATCCCTATAAAGCCTTTTTGGGAGGGTAAAGTGTCGATAGTGATTATTGAAGGGTCCTCCAATGTATGAATTGAATATGAAAATACAACAAAAAGGAATTATATAAATTATTACATGACATATTTTACTACATAATAATAATTACCAGGATTATATTCTCCCCCCATGGTAATAAGAGCAAGTAGGGAATAATACATCAACACTTCTCCCATATAATGTGAAATTTGTCACCAGAATCAAGCACATCATTTAAATTATCCTCCTCATCCTTAGAAGGATAAAAACGAGGCATTTTGAGATTATATAGGGAAAGGGATTTTGTAATAAAAAATTATATTCATATACATATTCGGTAAAAATCAATGATAACTAACATTATGAAAAATTACAATGTATAATCAAACATCTGAAAAGTACTTTTCCACTCCCTTGGAATTTTAATTCATATAGGGGGGACTCGGGCTCTCCATTTTCAATTTAGGTACAGGGGGAGGAATAAGAGAATGTTATCCAACCATTTCTTCTTTTATATGTCTCTTGCCTCGGGAAAACGTCCCCTCCTCTGAGTATTTGATCCCTCAACCCTGACCAGAGTCCCAATTGTAGTATATATTAGTGATTCTATCTCTGATCAATCCTAATCCCTATACAAATAAAATTTAAATTTTTTCTTATTAAAAGAAAATTTTCAAAACTAAATGGAATGTTTGAAGGATTAATTTATTTAGTTCATTGAACTCATCCAATTAAACAATTATTTGGTCAACCAACCCTTCAGTGGAACCCAAATCAGTTTTTTCATTCACCCATTTTATGGTAGGAATACTTATATCAGTGGAAGATATGAGCCTCTCTAGATCCCAGTGATATTTCCCAACATCTATAGATTTAGTATCATAATGAAATTTAGAGGTCTATTGATCATCTTTGAGTAATAGAGTGTGCATATCATCCTAAAGAAATGTCCATAGATCCTTAAGTTCAGAAGGCATATCTTTCCGTAATTGAGTCACTTTGAGCCACACATAATATTATACCCCTGCAACTAGCTATGAATAAGAACAAACATTCCTCATCATTATAAGCCTTCTAGGACTCTCTATTTTGGTAGGTCACTCGGATACTAGAGGTCAAGTCTCCTACAAATGATAGTGACTGGATTGTCTTGGATCGACCTCAACTAGTGAAACCCTTTTAATCCTAGCTTGATGATTGTCTCATTCTTGAGGTTATATGGGTCATCTTGAAGCTTCTTCACTATTACATTCCAGATCTGGATAGTCATTCTTATCTTTTTGGCCTTATCCAATAGTTTAAATAGATTTAACTCGTGGTACACTCTTATCCATTACCCCTTACAGATATGAAGATACCTAAGAACTTGCATACCCATTAATTAACATGATGGTCATATATAATGGAGGTAACATGAAAACCATTTCATATGCCTCCAAATACTTGAGGAACCAAAGCTATGAGGCCACCATCAGGTGTTTCTATGATCAAAAATGTGTGTCAGGAAACATGGATGGTTTTTGGAGGAATTTTAATTGATTCAAAAATATATAGGGACTGTGATATTCATAGATAACATCACCATATATCAGTGTCAACTACAAACATTACCTAAAGGCCATCATATATGATCTGATATCATAATCACCAATGATGTTTTCAGTAACTGTTCAGATGGGAAAATCCACATATGATAAGAAGTTAAATTCTCTAAATAGGTTCAAATTATTTAGAGATTCCATGTGTTTGAAAGAAAATGGATAGATGTCAAATGAAACTGCTTAAAATGGTTGGAATTGGTATCTAGGAATATGGACCACACTTAGCATGGAATAAGAGACGACGTATTCCATAATCCATACCCATAACACTTGGAATGGACCTAAAATCTTAAAGGGAGACTTCCACATGTTAATGTGATTGAATAATCACTATATCTTCACTAAAATAGGGGCTTCTAACCCTACATGTTTCCATTTTGGTAACTTTTCTTCCATAACGAATGCTACCAACCTTACACCACTATTGGATTCATGAAATAGAAGCTTATATTTTCTCAATTACATCACTAGAAATCCATAAATGTGGTTTTTGGAATGCATTTTTGACATGATCATATATCCCCACTTGTCATATTGTCCATTCCTAAATACTGACCGATATTTTTCATACATGACCTGTTTTTCTAGTGAAGGACACACTATTGGATGCTGAAACCTGGGTCCCTATCCATTAGGCTCTAAGAAAACATTCTTCCATACTTCATGATGGACATTTCTCTAAGGGTGAGGATCTTTACTAATGACCTTCTGAGTTTTATTTAACAAATTGTGAGCCAATTTGGGTGTTCATTCAATTACCTTCCTTATTTCCTTTAATGGGATAAACTCATCATACATATCACCAAGAATGGGAACTCCTAATATCTTGTAGAAATCCATTAAACTAATATTGACTTCACCATGCATCATATAGAGAGTATTAGTCTATGGGATCTATACTCTACGTAGCTCTAGGATTATGTCAAGATTTTTGTATTCAAAAATTTTCACAACATGGGAAACATCATAAATACTAACCACTTTCATATTTCCTATGAAATCAACTTGATATTTATGAACCCAATATGACCACATCAACTCTCATTTAATAAAATATCTAGAATAGAATTACCAATATTCCATCCATCCCTTTTATTGATTCATCATTAAAACATGGAAAAAAGATGGGTGATAATGCAAATTTAGATTAGGAGTGTGGGGTTTCAAATCTATGGAACATGTAATGTGTTTAATAATACACATAGAGGGTGGTGTTCCCTTGTTAATGAATAAACCCTTGGAGAATATGTAGAGCTAGTAAGTCTCATATTTTCCTTGAACCATGAGTATGGAACACAACTTTTTTTCCCTAGGATAAGTGCTTCTTTTGATAATCAATGGTCATAGTGATTTAATTATTTTCTCTTAGGAAACTCAATATGGTACATCATTTTATACTTCAAAATATTTAGAAGGGTAGAGCTATATACTCAGCACTAATCTAGACTAAAAATATCTAGAATATTCTTAATGAACATAGTGGAATGTTTATTATATACATGAACTACTTTCTCAGTCATTGGAGGTCTATAAAGTAGTAGGTTTTCATTATTCCCCAAATATTAGTTTGGAATATTTTGGATGGAAATAAATGAAAGAAAAATCCTCATGTTGGTCATTAACTATGGTGGCCTCATGAAAGTAACCTCACTAAACCTACTTCAAAGATGATACCCACGCATGTGTGCACCTACTGAATGATACTATGAATGATGTGTGTGTAAGGATTACATGATGAGAGAATTTCTCCCTGATAAAGGAATAGTGTAAACACATAGGGAGTCCATAGGTGGGAGGCACTGTTTATAGATGCATGGTCACATGTGTGGTCAAACTGTGTGAACCAACCTATATGATCTACTTGCACATCCAATATACATTGACCACCATTTCATTTCCATTTCTGTGAGAAACAAGCAAAAATGTTCGTCGATCCCAAAATATAAATAAAGTGAGAGAACTCATTGTTCCCAATGAATCAAGGTTCTATCTGTTCTCAACTTCCTCTCTACCTCAGGATTAAATCTTCTTGATCTAATCATATTAATCTTAAGGGGGGAATTTGATGACACCCCTTTTTTGCAACAATATATTATTGTCAAAAGTATTATTTCAAATTCATGGAAGAATAAAGGTAAAAGAGAAATCATTGTATTTCATTGGGATATGGAAAATTTATCCTTGTGTTTTATGCTTATGTGGACACCCACTCATGTACATTAGGGTAGTTCAACCCACCTATGTGTCCATGCATCTCACCCAAGTTTATCATATGTGGATCACCCCATATAGTTCCATTATGCGTGAACCATCTATGTGAAACATATAAATAAGTTACTTTCAAAAACATCCACCTTCACCTAGAGTGCCACATTTTCCTATAAATAGGATCCTTGGGTCCCCATTTGGTACTCTTGGAATACCCAAAGACCGATTTATTCTCTTCTCACCCTGGAATATCTCCCAATTCCTCTACCCCTCAGGTAGTTTCCCAACATGTAAAATAAGAGTAAATCAACCAAAGTGAAAGGAATCAGAGTTCCCCAAAGATATAAATCACCAAAGACCTATGAAAAGAAAAACTTCCCCTAAGTTAAAATACATTATGGAAAATTACCCATCCATAACTCAATATGTGTGTCATATCTTTATAAGATAACCTAAGGAAACCTTTGGTGTTTAGAGTGATGTCTCACCCAAGTGGTGTCACCTGGGTTATTTAGCCCCAAAAAACATTCTATGATCTATTAATGTAACACTTGGGAATGATACTGACTAGCTTTCCCAGTTATCACCTGATTGAGATCTAATTCATCTCACCCAAGTATCAACTAGGTGAGGTCCCAACCAGCTTGGCAAAGTATCAACAGGGAAAAGAACCCTCTCATCCCCTTGTCATATTCATCCAAAAAATGTAAGATCACCCCTTTACTAAAGTATTATATCTGAAGGATACCATAACAAAACCTCCTCCCAGGCCTCCAAATACACATGATCAAGTAATTGGGTACATTAGTCTGTCATCTTGTCCATCCATTATTATGGTAATAGAAGTCGTTCATTTATCCTTCCAAGCATCTAGGATCCTTGTAATTCCCTCAATCATACATTATTGTGGTAATAGGGATCCCATAATTAAGGATGGTTGAAGTATTTCGGGAAGGATCATTCATTTACCATGTTCTTATTGAAATTTTAAGTGAGATAGACCTTGTTTGATTAGATGTGAATGTCCCGTCCTAGAGTTTAGAAACTTTTATGTTGATGGGAATGCCTAAGCCCCATCTCTATTCCTGACTACCCCATCGTAACTTCACCCTTACCCACCAACAGATGAGGATTGGGTGTCTCCCATGGGAGTCCCTCCTAGAGTAATCCCCTAGCCTTTCTTGTAGGTCACCACATTTGTTCTATTATCCATACTCCCACACATGTCCACCAACAGATAGGGAATAAAGTTAAACAATGGTATTCCCCCTATATATAAGTATCATTTGATATATGATTTTGTGATAATGATATCTTCTATTGTCTCTTGTTTCTCACATCAAGTATGACTCACATGGTTATAGAGGTTAGTATTTTCCATAACATTAGCATGATTAAAATACCTCAAACCTCTAACAATGTTTAAGCCCCAAACCATGTAATTTAAGAACTATGTGGGATTTGATACCCATAGTAATGGGATACATAGGAATCCTATATGAGTTTCAAACAGAAAATTTCAAACCTAGCATCATCCTTATCAAACCTATTCCCAGTAAGATCATGCCCCCCATAAGACCACATTCCATCTGGGATTTCACTATCTCACCCTAATTATCATATGATTCTGGATGAGAGTCATATATATAGTTCTATATTCATTGTAAGAATAATTTATTACTATCATGACTTATTTTCCATGGGATAAATCGTAAAAAGCATCCCTAGTGTATTCCTCAAACCAGCCTTAGTTAGGAACCTTTCACCAGCACACCCTCACCACATGATGTTAAACTATATGGTCTAGTCCTTTTCACATGACCATAAAAGGTATGAATTGTACCATTATGTGGTATCGAACTATTTGGGTACAAATTCCTTTCATAAGGATACATGGAAATCCCTTTTAATGGTCTTGATCACAACATCAGAACACCAACTACCTCCCTTTATGGTAGAGTGATCGGTTTTGATGCTTTAAATCAAAACTCTTCAAATTATGTAATTTAAAATTAAATAAAAAAGAGAGATGTAGAACCAATAATACATATAGATGGATCCCTCAATGTAGAACCTTAGATAAATACACATGGTTATGTTTATTGAGAACCCTTGATATATACAGATGGTTACATCGACAAGAATATGAGATTAGTTGAAAATTGAAGGGAGATGAGCATTATTTTAAGGTGTTATAAAGGATTTAATTGTCTAAATTAAATATATAAGTGGATACTATATTAGGAAAAAATTCCCCCCTAAATGGTGTGATGAGCCTAACCTACCATCCTTCTGACCAATGTGAGTCCCCAACCAACATGGGTAAAATGCTTAGTGATCACATTCCTTTGGAAAGAATGACCATATCATGGATTGGGAACCTTTGGGATTTTCAAGTTCAAAAAAATAAACCTCATTTGAAAAATTCCCAAAAATAGGTGAAAAAAATTATTTAACTAGATTTGAATGATTGTGAAACCATATCCAACCCCCCATAATCAAGCATCAAGCCTATTTTTTGAAATAGATTTATTTTCCATATCCAATTTACATGTATGGTAATAAGTATAGATTTAATGAATATATAATATTTATATGATAAAATAATTATTCTATAAAGGTTAATTATTTTTTACCTTTCCTTCATTTCATCCGTCGAAAAGTGAAGACAACATGCATGCATATGTACAGCATAAAATTTCCATGAACTATGTAATTCAATTTTTTATCTCTACCTTTTATGTATAGATATAAATATATATTTAATGAATATATTTAATTTTAATATCATGATTAAAATTATATATATTCTTGAACCATGATCAAAATACACAGATTGGGATTACCAAACCAAATCATGCATCAGAAATGAAGTAGTTATCACCAAGAATAGTGATTCTAATGAAAAATTATAAATAAATGCATGATAATATGTTAAATAAATCATATATGGTGTGATATATATTAGTATGGTTCTATAATACACGTATAATAAATCTATATTTATTATATAAGAGGCTCCAATGCATATGAATAAAGATAATATGTCATGTAAGGGATTTATGTTTCAATCCCATTCTAATCAAGATTGTATATACATATATTTCCATTGAAAAAATTATATGATAATTATCCATTAAAAACATTTAATCATTATTATCCTCTATTTTTCTGTATTTTTTTTTGGTTCCATTTACCTCTCTTTGGTACTCAAAATTCTTCAAAAATTGTTTTTAATAAAAGTCATCCTTATTTCTCCACTATTGGTAAAAATATCATTTTGTTACATATTCCTGTTTTATAAAATATTTTTAATAATTTCATTGCCTATTATAAAATGTTTATTTAAATTCATTGTTAACAATGTTTTATATTTTACATAAATATTTTAAAATAATCTTCTCGATTTATT
The DNA here is from genome assembly GCA_963277665.1 of Viscum album. NCBI lineage: Eukaryota > Viridiplantae > Streptophyta > Magnoliopsida > Santalales > Viscaceae > Viscum > Viscum album. The sequence continues at coordinate 1,334,853,754 of OY728127.1, forward strand.
CTAAATGTGGTACTTTTTACCATAGTTGTGAACATAATCTTGTGGATCCCCCGGTCGGATTGACCAGTAAGATCAGGGTGAATCAATGGATTGTTTTTATGAATTCTATCTATTACCAATTCAACCACTCAAAAATTTATAGGTTCTAAATCCACTCAATATTATCTCTCAATATCTTCTCATGTGAATTTGTAATAATGGAGAGAGAATCATATGGTATTTATATGTTTCGGAAAAAAATTACTCCTTGATGAAACAAGTTATTCACCCTATTACAGATTATTCACTATCAAAAAATTGATTACACTATTTCGAGAATGAACTAAAATACTTATCATAACCCCAAGGCCAATATAGGGACTTATCGTTCTCCCAAAACAGAGTGAGAAATTTCACCTTCCCTCAAAATCAACATAGATACTTATTCCCAATTTTATGGTTGATCCACTATAGGATGATCTATTGATCTTCCTCCATGATATTTTAGGATCTAACATGATATTTTACAAATTCAAGTAACTTAAATATCCACTAATCAATTCAGTTAGATATGCTAAAAAATTTTGATCACCTGTATATGATCTGTTGACTTAGTGAAACACCGCTTGAGAAATTCTTCCTTCTATTGATGAAGTCCTAACCTCACAAAATGTGTGAAAGTGATTCACACAAATTCATCAATATCTTATAAAATAATTATCCTGAATGGTTTCAAATATACTTCATGAGTGAATTTCATGAGATTCTTAAACCAATCCATTGAATACATAATATTTATTATTATTTTATGTTTTATGTTGGGTTCTCTATCTTTGGTTATTTTTATCAAGTTCTTTTGTGTTAACATACTTTATTAAAGAATACAATCACTTTCCTCTCCTAATATCTTGATCTCCCATTCATAAAACATTTAACTAATGCATGGTATAATGTTCAAGTAATTTTTCACAAAAAAAATGAAGGTAGATGCCTCAAGGGTCTCACAATAATGTACAAGTACAAATCTATTCTTCTTTACCTAAGTCCCTTAGCATATACATGGAAGGATCTGTGTGTCCTTAAACTCCATTATATAATAGAATGTGTACATGGTGTCTTGTTGTCCTTTTTAGACTCTTATGTTAAAGGTTATTAAGTCAATAGGCCATGGGTTTTCCCTCTTCATGAAATCATATAGTGCTTCACAAATCTCCTCCTCGTAAAAAAGGATTCATGGATGGTCTGTTTTTCATGAAAAAATGAGAACCTCTTCTCTAATTACAATAATGACTCATCATCTTGATGCTTTAATATTTATAGGAATAATAATTCTACCTCACAACACATTAGCACTGATAAAATAGTCATTTCTTTATTTTCTTGAAATATCCCACAAAATACATCATGTTGAGCATATTAAATTCGCATGAATCTTTTTATGATCCTTAAATACCTTTATGCTTAAAACATGGAATATTCTAGATGAATCACCATTCAATGATACTGGAATAATATTCATTATAACATCACATTACCCCTCATTTAAAAACTCCAAAATCATCCATTCGCTCAAATGGACTTGTGCAACTTCATATAAATTCTTCCAAATCTTGTTCATTGAGCTCCTGAATGCATGCATGTCACAAAAACCAAATATTAGGATTTAAATAATTTTATGTCAACATCGCATCTTGAACTCGTGATTAGAATGATCAAGGAAGCCAACTTCACAACATGTATAACTTTGTAATAAGGGAACCTGTTGAGAATCTATAGGTTGAAGAATAACCCTTGATGATGATCAGATGATACAGATTCACCAGGTAATGACCCGGTCTATTATAAATGAAATTTCCCTTTTGATTTAATTAAATGTGTGATATAGTAAAATGGTTATATAAAAAACACAAACTTCTTTGGTTTTATGATTTTTTATGTTAAGTAACATTAATAATATTGACCGTTGTTAATATATTCATTGAGTAGTGATCACATGAATAGTATAAATATAGGGATTTAACAAATCAAATTAAATCATATAAAGAATGTGATGGCCTCAAAAAGTATAATTGTTCCCTATGAAGCCCATTTATTAGAGATTTCAAGGGAGATATAATTTATAGTATTTATCCTAGAATAATACCAAACCAAGATCCAACAACTTAATCATGAGAGAAACCATTTACGGGAGATATTCTAGCTCATTGAGATCACATACCAAACCATTTTCACCAAACGGCCCAATGAAATCCCCACCATCGTACACCAAACTCTTAGGGAGTATTCTAGTGTTATTAATGGATATGTATCAAGGACCTATAATTATTATTATGTACAATATATTTTAATGTAATAATTAATATACTTTCATTCTATTATTGTTACTTTGTAAATGATTTTTAAAGCTAAAATTGTATCTTCTGTTAATAATAAAAATAAACTAATAAATATATTTTGGTCAATTAATGTATTTTTGAACTATATATTATTTTAATAAAATATTATCATTAAATTAATTTTATTAAATAAAAAATATCATATAATTTTTATGAAGTCAAATGTAATCTTTATTAAGGTTTGAAAACTATTTTTTTCAAAAACCCGTTAATTTTCTATAAATGATGGTTTTCATTTTTAAAGTGAAAATTCATATAATTAAAAAACTATTTAGATAAAATTACTATTATTTTTGGAATCAAGACATCAAAATTATCTAATAATTTTTTTTTCAAAATTTTCTGAGACAATCGAATTTATAGGTAAAAATTAAATACCATATAAATATATAGTGTGTTTTATGACATCATAATGGTCCAATAGTGATGTAATAAACACTATATAAGAAATATTATGCCAAATATAAGTTTTAAATTAAAAATAAGGTGATTTTATATTTTTTGAATTATTTTATAAATCCTTAGTCAATCCTCAAGAATGTATAATATATTTCTTGATTTTAAATTCATTTCTTTAATAATGTGACTCACCACCACATAAGCAAGGATAATATTTTAATATATTCATACCTTATCCTTATAAAGTCTTTTTCCGCTCTTATTTGGAAAAAAACCTTGAGAAAACCAAGGTAATTTTTTTGGTTTTGAACATTTAGTTATATAGATTCCAAACCTAAGTTTGTGAAATATTAAAGAATATCCCTCTCAATTCCTATATAAATCCACCCAAACTCCCACTTATATTCAATCAAAATCCTTTTAGGACTTACATAATCTTTCTTCACCTCTCTATAATCATCCCAAGGTACCCTAATCTCTCAATAATACCCTCTTAAAGCTTTTTAATCCAGACACTCAATTAAGGGTTGTTTCCTTTCTCATTTTGATCTAAATTCCATTAGGTTGATACACCATTATTTTTTCGATTAAAATGATGGTATATTTTTTCAAAAATCCAAAATATTTCAATTATTATTTTTTATTAATTATATTCCCATTTCTCTGTCATTAATCCCTCCCATGTACACCTGATACCATGATGAAATTTCGTAATAGTTATTTTATTTCCCCTCTTTCTAAAATTTTCTTCCTTATGTTATGCCCTCTATTTCAAAATCTCTTATAATGGTACATGTATTTATATGACCAAATTACTTTACATTTCATTTATATATGATGATATACCCCTTTATCTCTCATCACTACTTTTTATGAATATTTATGTCACGTCTTTAGGTTGGGAAAATTGCACTCTGAATTTCCATTCCAAAACAACTTTGTAGTGAATAGCATACCCATTCCCTATCAAGTGTGTTAAATTTTATGAGCATAAATAATTTATTTAATACTTAAATTTATGTATTCCACACTCCATGATCATGTAATAATTTATGATGATGAATGAATCCATGTTTTATGATCTATGTGGAACACTTAATCATGAGATTGAATTGTTTATGAAGGGTGCACCCGGATAGCACTCAAATGCATTGGGTAATGTTTATTATCCTGATATAAAATGTTGGGATAGGGGTTTACCATATTAATTTTTGTTTCTTTGTCCACTATGATGTCTTTTCAGTTTAGCCTTGACCTATGATGCATTGTTTTATGTTGTTTCCACATTTCCATGTTATGAATATCATGTTATGTCGTGATTTTCATTTATATTCATTTATGCCTCATTGATATGACTTACCTAACATGTATTATTATTTTTATGTTATTACAAGTTTTCAAGATTATCTAGAATTATATATCACCCCTTTATTATATATATCCTCATGTTATCCCATGTAGTGTTAAGTGTGAAGGAATGTTGTGGTCAGGTAAAAGAAGCTTTCAATAAAGATGTTGTATTTCATGTGTCAGATAGTTATTTAATGTACATAATTACCAAAGACACTATACTTATTGGTCATTCAGGTTGTATTAAGTCTAATTTTATGTAATTAAATCACATATGAATGTATTAAAAAGAACAGGGTTGTTGTAGTTTTTACTAAATTATAGTTTAGTTGTTTTTTGGATTAGGATTAGAAAACTCTATTGATAAACTTAGGGATAACACTGGGTATAAAAAACAACCCTAAATTTTGGTGAGTATATATTAAGTGTTTTATTAGGAAAATAAATCCCTATTAGAATACAAACAAGTTGATTTTACTCTGGAATAGTTGTATCTAGGGGTAAAACTCGAAAACATCGCTTTGATCTAGACTTAGACAAGAATCGGTGCACGACAATGGGCCTTACTGCACTCCTAGTTTGATGTTATTAAGAGATATTATTTAGTAAATTCATAATAATAGTACAAATTGTTATTAAGGGAACAAAATAATAGACCATAAGAATATACATTAGTAAATAACTCATGGATAACTTAGATTGAAACCTAGAAATTTATATGTTAAGGAAATAAATTTAATTTATATGGTATCTCTTTAATTACATTGGATTACTCTTTATGTGTTTGATAGTTTCAAATACTTATCCCTAAGTTTCCATTTATTCCTTCCAATGGTTGGTTATATGAGTAATCGGGATAACAACCTATGCGGAGATCAATATTATGAATTCCCTAATGAGATTCCCAATATGATGGGTGTGGGAATCAAAAACATTATCAAGATAATCTCTCAGTTAACACAAGTTTTTAATAGAAGACAAGATCAAGAGGAATGTCCACCCCCCCCCCCAAGAAAGAACAAGTCACAATCGAGATCTTAATGAGATAAAGGACTCCTACTTTCAATGGATCATCTGATCCATCAATCACCAAGAAATGCATCTACTCCCTTTAGAAGATCTTCTACAACCTTAAATGCTATGAACAAGAGAATGTTATTCGGGTTAATTATCATATGGAGGGTGAAGATGATCAATGGTGGAAATTGATCAAAAATAAACAGCCTCAGGAAGATATCGAGGCAATGGAATGGAAGGATTTATGGAAAATGTTTTTTGATAAATATTTTCACCACACATATCCATCTAATGGTCCAAAGGCCATCATTTTTTATTGATTTTTGATAATCCACCTTTCAAGGGGTGAGGTGAAACCCTACCTCTCACCTATAAACTTCAAATAGATAGGGATTTTTGTCACCTCTAGAATGAAGGTGATGAATCCATTGGATATTATGAGGGAAACTTTACAAGGCTTGCACGATATGCATCCATCTTTTTCATTAGCCCCGAATACATGGTTTGAAGCTTCTTTATTCGGTTAAAACATGGCCAAAAAAATACCTAATGATCTGATACATTGATATATATGATGAAAAGTTTTTTTGTTCCCTCAATGTAAAAATAGAGATCGGTAAATCTCAGGGGTACCATGGGGATAAGAAGTAGAAGGTGGATTCAAATTCTGGTGGTCCGATAGAGAAATCTAATAATTCAAGAAATTTCATCATCCCACTTTCCAAAGGTGAAAAAACAAGCATCTTGGAAACTTCTGAAAGGGGATGAAGAAATGATTTAGGTGTGAGAAGTAAGGGCACCTAACCAGTGATTGCTGACAAGAAAAACTCGCTACTGTGATGAAGGAAAAGAATTCCCTAGTAAACCCTCAATGCATTGTTCATTACTAAAACTGCAATGAACTAGGGAATTTATCAAACCAATTCACTAATCCAATGGCTTTCAGAGTCAACCAACAACCTCCAAGGCAGCAATGAATATCTTTCTCCATTACAACTACTGAAGTTAATCCCAACAATGAAGTGGTGATAGGTACACTAGTTATTCATTAATGAATAGAATACGTACTTATTAATTCTGGATCTATGCATTCCATTATATCAAAAAATCATATTATAACTATTCAATGACCATCCCAATTCATGGAACTAGATTTATCCATGAAAATCTAAAATGGGGAAATTATTACATCCCATATATATAACTCCTCCCATGTCACAATTTGTGGGATTAACTTCCTAGCTAACATTTTCATACATCCACTGGTGGAATTTTATTTTATTCTAGGAATGGATTGGATTTACCTATATATAGCCTACATAAATTTCTCTGAGAAGGTGGTCAATATCTATATTCTGAATGGCCAACTAATTCTATACAAATACATAGAGATGGATGAATCATATTTAGCGCCATCAACTCAAGCATGGATATTATTTCCATATGAGAAAGTGTATATATCTCAAATGATTTAGTATAAGGATAACATCGTCCTTGAATACATTACCATCATGATAGAATATGATGATGTGTTTCCCGCAGAATTTCTTGGTCTTCCTTCTTGATGAGAGATCAAATTTTTAATCAATCTCATGAATGGGGAATTAGAATTATCCATGACTCTGTATAGAATGGTGGTTGTTGAACTTGAGGAGCTGAAGAAACAACTACAAGAGAATTTGGATAAAGGTTTCATACACCTAAGAGCTTTAACATAGGGTGAACCAGTCCTATTTGTTAAGAAGAATGATGGGTCAATCACCTTTGCATTGATTATTGTGATCTCAACAAGATCATGATAAAAAAAGTATCCTTTACCACGGATTGATGACTTGTTCGATCAGGTACATTAAGGAAAATAACTTTCCAAGTTGGATCTGTAGTCAAGATATTACTAATTTATGGTGAAGAAGGATGATATCCCCACGATTTCTTTTTGTACAAGGTACGAGCACTATGAATTCATAGTAATTCCATCAAATATCACTAATGCTTCAGCAATATTTGTGGAATTGAGGAATTGAGTCTTTAGAGATTACCTTGAAATAATTTTGGTAGTATTTATTGATGATTTTATAATATACTCCAAAAGTAAGAAGGAGCATGAGGATCATATAAGTACTATGCTAAATAAATTGAAAAAGGAAAAGATTTATGCCATATATAGAAAATGTGAGTTCTAGTTGAAGTAAGTTTCTTTATTGGGGCATGTAATCACAAGAAATGGGATATCTATAGACCCTTCAATGACCAAGGAAATTGAAGGATGGTTGAGGACAAAATCTATGATAAATATTTGTAGTTTCCTTTTACTAGATGGGTATTATCATTGATTTTTGAGAAATTTCTCATGATTTTCAAACCCTATAACCAAACCAAATCAGAAGGGATCCATGTTATCTTGGAATTATGAATGTGGAGACAACTTCATGGAGTTGAAAATGAGGCTTATCACTACACCCTTGCTAACACTACCCACAATTGGAGAGTTTTTCGTGGTATTTAGTGATTCTTTGAAGAAGGGACTAAGATCCATGTTGATGATAAATGACAAAGTCATTAACTATGCATTAAGGTAGTTGAAAGTTCATGTGTAGAACTATTTAACACATTATCTAGACTTTTCCGCTGTGATATTCTCTTTGAAAATATGGTCACATTACCTCTTTGGGGAGAAGTGGTAAATATATATGGATCAAAAAATTCTCAAGTATATACTCACATAGAAAGAGTTGAATATGCACCAATGAAGATGGTTAAAGCTGATAAGAGACTATGACTACTCAATTCACTTCCATCTAGGGAAAGTGAATAATGTAGAAGATTCTCTATATAGAAAGTATTCATCAACTCTATCATTGATGAGAATTGAAAAGGATCTGATCTTCTTAGACTTGAAGTGTATAGACATGGGAATAATAAATAAAGGAACATCATCAATCCTTTCATAAATTATTGATCAACCATCTCATTTGGAGAGGTTAAAGTATTCTCAAAGACTTGATGTGGGAATTAAGAAGAAACTAGAAACAATAAGAAAAGGGAAATCCTTAGAGATCAATGTTAATAAAGAATGTGTTGTGTGATTTGGGTCAAGACTATGTGTACTACAATATCCTGAGTTAAAGGAGTCGTGGGATGATGCACATAGATCAAAATTATCTATCCATCCTACAAGCACAAAGATGTATTGATATCTCTGAGAACACTATTAGGGGACAATATGAAGAATGATATCATAGAATACACATCAAGATGTATCATATGCTAGAAAGTGAAGGTGGAAAAGAAAAAATCTAATGGGATGATGCAACCATTACCCATACCTACATGGAAATGGGAAAACATCACCATGGACATTTTCATCGGGCTTCTTAAGAAATATAGAGTAAACATTGATATCTAGGTTGTGGTGGATCATCTTACAATGACTGTTCACTTCATTGTGATTCAACAGGATTTATCAATGGATAAACATGCATGGATATATATTAGAGAAGTGGGGAGTCTTTATGGTGTACCACAATCAATTTTATCTGATCAAGAACCAAGATTCACCTCTATGTTCTAGAAGAGTCTCCAACATTATATAAATAATTATTTTAACTTCAGAATGGCCTATCAACCTCAAAATAATGGCCAATCTAAGCTAACTATCCAAATAATTGAGTACATGTTAATAGCATGCCCAATGGACCTCAAATGAGGATGGGATCGACATCTTCCTCTGGTTAAATTCTCTTACAACAACAGTTTCCACTCAAACATAAAAATGTCTCCCTATGAATCCCTTTATGGGAAGAGGTGTAGAACACCTTCATGTTGGGATGAAGTTATGGAATGAAAACTGCTAGGTCCTGAAATGATCAATGAAATGGTGAAGAATACTAATACCATTTAGTATCACATCAAGGTTACTTAGTGTCGACAAAAAATTTATGGTGACAATCGTCGATGAGACTTGGAGTTTGATGTTGGAGACATCTTATTCCACTACATATCTATATGGAATAAAGTGATGAAATTTGGGAACAAGGGAAAGCTTAGTCTAGGATACATTGACCCCTTTTAGATCCTTGATCATATCAGAGTGGTGGCTTACCGACTAGCACTCCCACTTAACCAATCTCAACAACATGGTGTATTCCATGTATCTCTCTTGAGAAAGTACATACTAGACCCTTCACATGTACTCAATCCAGAGGTGGTACCATTATATAATGACCTCTCTTATGAGGATAATCCAATGAATATCTTAGATCATATAGACAAATTTCTATGGAATAAGACAATGCACCTGGTCAAAGTGTTGTAGAGAAACCACATTTTTGAATAAGTAATTTGGGAATTGGAGGAGGAAATGAAATAGTGTTACCCTCATATATTTTAATGTGGGAAATTAAAATTCTGATGGTGAAATTTATCAAGGTGGGGAGATTGTAAATACATGAACTTTTATAAATGCAATTTCCCTTTTTACTTATTTAAACATATTATTTTGAAAAATGGTTATATAAAACACATGAACTTACTTAGTTTTATGTTATTGGATTTGAAGTATCATTAAGAATTTTGACCATTGTTAATATAGAAATTGATCATTGATCACATGATTAGTATAAATATAGGTCTTTAACAAATCCAACTTTCTCACACAAAGGAAATGATGGCCTCACCAAGTAGAATTGTTCCCTAGGAAGCTGATTCATCAGAGATTCCGAAGGAGATAATATTTCTAGGATTTTCACTAGATGAAGACCAATATGAGATACAACAACTTAAGAATGAGAGAAACCATTTATAGGAGAAGTTCAATATCATAGAGATCATATCCCAAACCATGTTCACCGAATGGCCCCATAAAATCCCCACCATCACACACCTTACACATCGGGTGTACACTTGTGTAATAAAGGGATATGTATCAATAACCCATAATTATGATTATGTACATTATTTTTGTACAAAATAAGGAATACACTTTCATTATATTATTTTTACTTTGTAAATTATTTTTAAAGCACTATAAATGATCATATAAGTTTTATGAAGTCAAATGTAATCTTTATTAGGGTTTGAAAACATTTTTTATCAAAACCCATCAAATTCCAATAAATGATTTCTTTTATTTTAAAAGTGGAAATTCACATATATAGAAAATTATTTTGATAAAATGAATATAATTTTTGGAATAATGACATTTAAATTATCTAATAATGAGTTTTTTAAAATTTTCTGAGATAGTCAAATTTTTGGGTAAAAATTAAATACTATATAAATATATTGTGTGTTTTATAACATCATAATGGCCCAATCGTGAGGAAATAACCACTATAAAAGGAATATTCGGCCAAATATAAGTTTTTCCTTCAATTTAATGTGATTTTATATTTTTATGACTTATTTTATAAAGACTTAGTGAATCCTTCAAAATGTATAATATATTTTATGATTTCAAGTTCATTTCTTTAATAATGTGACACACCTCCACATAAGCAAGGATAATATTTTAAAATCTACAAACCTAGGCCTTAGAAAATAATTTTTTTCCACTCCTATTTGGAATAAAACATGGGAAAAATCATAGTAAGTTTGGTGTCTTTGAATATTTAATTATATAAATTTGAAAACCTAAGTTTGTGACATATTAAATAATTCCCCTCTTATTTACTATATAAACCATCCCAATATCACACTTATATTAACTAAGAATAATTTTATAACGTTATTAATCAGTACTACACTCTATATAATCCTCCCAATGTGCCCCAATCTCTCATTAATCCTCTCTTCAATCTTTTTAAGTCACACGCTCAATAAAGTGTTCCTTCCTTCCACATTTTTATCAAAGTTTCCTTATGTTGATACATGATTTTATTTTCAATTAAAAATGATGCAGAATGTTTTATCACCCTCCCATACATCCCTTAGTATGTTTTAATGATTATATACACCTTTATCTCTCATTAATCACTCCCACGTACACCCGATACTATGCTAAAATTATGTAATAGTTATTTCATTTCCCCTCTTTCATCAAGTTTCTACATTATGTTATACCTTCTATTCCAAAATTCCTTATGTTGGTACATGTATTTATATGACCCAATTTATGTAAATTTAATTTATATATTATGAGATACCCCTTTCACTATCATCACCCCTTTTTATGAATTTTTATGTCCCGTTGTTAGGCTGTTGAAACTGCACCCTGAATTTCCATTCCAAAACTATTGTGTAGTGAATACCATACCCATTACCTATAAAGGGTGTTAACTATTATGAAAATATGTCATTTATTGAGGAATTAAATTTATTTATTCCATACTCCTTGATCATGGAAAAATTTATGATGATGAATGAATCCATGTTTTATGATCTATGTGGAACACAAAAGCATGATATTGAAATGTTTGCAAAGGGTGCACCCGAATAGTGCTCAAATGCATTGGGTAATGTTTAGTATCATCATATATAATTTTGGGATATGGTTTTAACTAATTAATTTAGGTATAATTTTCCACTATGATGTATCTACAGTTTATCCTTGACCTATGATGCAGTGTTTTAAGTTATTGGCACATTTCCATGTTATGAATATAATGTTATATCATGATTTATGATTCATGTTCCTTTATGAATCGTTGATATTACTTGAATAAAATTTATTTTTATCTTCATTTTATTCCATGTTTACTCCCTTAATCATATTTATAGATCAGCCCATTATTGTGTACATCCCTAGGTTATCCCATGTAGTGTTAAGTATGAAGGAATGTTGTGGTCATGTAAAATAATATTTTAATAAAGATGTTGTATTTCATGTTTCAAGTTGATATATAATGTACCATATTCCCAAAGACGTTACAATTATCGATATTTCAGGATGTATTAAGTGTAATTTTATGTAATTAAATCTTGTATGAATGTATTAAAAAGAACAGGTCTATTATACAACAAATCAAATGGATGTATTTTATCTGTATTTTTTTAGGAATATCTACACTGTAGTGCATTAATTATCCTATATTGGACTTAATCTCGATTAATATTCACTATAAATAGACACCCTCTTCACACATAATTATGGGGTAGGCAATATTTCATGCCCCCATGCATTCCACCATGTTAACCTTATAGGTTCTATGCACCAAATCTAAACTTGTATGCTCACCCATTTGCTTCTTCTAGGTGATATACTTCCTCATACGCCACCATGGGCTGGCCAAGTTGACTATCCCCCATATGGTTGACCCAAGTGTCACACATGTGGTTGAGGTGGTCCTTGGTTGGCTTATGTTTGGTCACAGTTTTTTTTAAACTCCCATAGAAACAGTTAGAAAAATACTCAACATAAAACTCCATAGAACCCTTAAATCAAATTACAAACCAAAATATCATCATAACATCATGTAAAATATTATACTTTTTATGGACTTCATAATTTCTCTTCTTCATATTTAATTCAACATGAAAATTTATTATTTACATTATCTTTAATAAAACTCTTCATGATATAATAAAATATTCCATTTACATTAACTATTATTACTTATTGAAAATAATGTGTCATCTTTGAAAAAAGTATAACATTTAAGATCATTCCAACAATCATAACATTTTTTCAAGGATAATTTCTAAAGCATGAGATACAATTTCATTAAATGAACCCATAAAAATTCTCCAAGTATCACCACTTCACCCAACAACACATATTGAATCATTCATAATAAATTTAATAATTGGGCCCAATAATCTCCTCCTTCATATTTTTTGTCAATATCTCTTCACGTTTTTTAAAATCAATACGTGTGATAAGAATTATATCACACTTGTTGACATTCAAATGAAATAGTTATTGTAGGGGAAATATCATCTTTTCTCCTACCATTTAAGGAATTCAATTATTACCAGGAAATACAAAATATTCTAGATTTATATGAAATGATTTTGAATCTTCCTTTCTTAATTTTTCTCTCCCTCAAGGGATGAACTCCACTTTTTCAATTTCATTATTGTAATAAGACTCAAAGAAGGAAGATATCTTCATGTTATCCATTAGTAACTACCTAAAAATTATCCTATAATTCCATTCATATTAACTCAATACACATAAAATAATTTGGAATAAGTAAAAACTCTTAGTTTTCCAAAATAATATTTAAGGAAGAGACCTTCCTCTCAACTTTCTCCACTCTTTTCATCCTAACGTACCCATTCCGTTGTGTGAAATATCCTTTTACGTTCTATCAATTTGAGAATATGGAACTTCATATGATTTAATTTTTATATTGAAATAGATTTAATTATCCTGTAATGGATTTCAATTTTTATTATTGAATGTCATTATTTCTTATATCATTCATGAAAGAAACTATAAACCTTATAGTTTCTATGAAATGTAATATTTTCTTCTTTCTTTGTCTTTTTGGGAGTTTTTTAGTTAATAATTTTCTTTTGTTTACTCCTTAAGGTAGAATTTCCATATTATTTTCTTATCTGAATCCATTTTTATGGTCCTATTTTTACATTATCAAATGATTTGTGGATGATAGATACATACCAATACTCATCATAACATTGACCACATGTTTTTCACACATATAAATCTTTAAAGTGTTTAAATTTGTTCCTTATAAACATATTCATTTTCTCTAGATTTATCTTCTCCAATGATGTTATTATCTTATCTTTTTCTTTTATCACCCTAAGTGTAGTCCTTCTATTATTTAAATTAATTTTCTTATTATTCCTACATTCCAATTCCTTATTCCCAAATTTCCAGCAACTCAAAAAATAGACTATGAGCCTTATTCTCTTTTTTTTGGGTGTAATATGTTTAGATTTCACATACTTTGAACCTTTATTCTTTCTAGTGGAATCACCACTCTCTTATAAAATTATTGGGAAACTTCCCTTCATACATTTTTTCTCATCCACCCTTTATGTGGTGGGTTTATCAAAAAAATTCTCCATCCAAACATTCCTATAATTTGGTTTTGAACCTGTATAAGAAATTGAGATATCATTTGTATAAACAATATTTTCTTGGTTCTGGGATGCATTATTCTTACGGATGTTTCCAATTAGTAAGAGGATAATCTCATCCTCTTCTTGGAGTCATGATATTCAAGGAAAACATGTGTTTTATCATCCATTTTCAATAAAATTGGAAGTTCCAACTTATGGTGATTCTTCATTCATTAATTTCACATTTGACTCTAAAAACATCATTTTGAGGGAGTTATTCTCATCCTCAACTGATCACATCATATATTATCAATATTCCTTCAAATTCATTATTTTTTTAATACATTAATCATAATTCTTGTATAGAATTTTCAATGTCATTTACCATATCTACATTCACTTCTAATAGAGAAACTTTTACATCTATAAAAACTTTTTACCAATATTTAAGTGCACGAAAAGCTTCAAAAATATACTATGAATGAAATATTCTCACAAAAATTACTTTTAAATTATTCAATTTCTTCAATATATCATTTAATTCAAATAAAAATTATTTCAACATTTGATTTCAAAAGTATTTTCATATTTTTGGATATGCCAACCATTTTATCCAATTATTCTTCTATGGAATTATCCTCTTCTTACAACTATAATTTTTCATTATAAATATCCTTAAATCCTGTAAAAATATAATTTACAACTTATTTCGTAACTTTATTCACATGTTATTTGAATTCCAAATGAACATCACTAAGTAAAGAATCATTATTACTTCTTGATAATGATTCATCTAAAGAATTGTAATTAAGACAATTATTGAAAATTCTAACATTTGGGCTACCTTTAATTTTAGTTGTATCTCTATTTTATATAAGATTAATCTATTTCATTATTTATTGTCTTTTCTTTAAGTTATTACATGTCTTGAAAGAATTATTTTGATTATTATTCTTAGGAGTAACATCTTTTTTCATTTTCTAATGTAGCTCACTCATTTTTATAAATCATCACTACATAAGAACTCATTTTGATGTTTATAGGTAATCACATTTAATTCCTCTTGTAGATCCCCTGGTCATATTGACCACTAAGAGGGTGTGAATCAGTGGGTTATTTTTAAGAGATTATTTTTTTCCAATTTAGCCTCTCAAACTTGTTAAGGTTCTTGATTTAAAAAATATTTTCTCTCAATCTCACCTCATGTATGGACACTAAAATAAAGAAAATCACAAATTATTTACATAAATCATAAAAAATCATACTCCTTTATACAACTAGTTATTCACCCTAGTTATAAATTATTCACTATAAAAAAGTGATTACACTGCTTCCAATACCAACTGAAAGACTTCTCCTACACCCAGTACCAACTGATATCCTCTTCCTACTCTCAATTCCAACTAATAGACTTCACTAAATCCCAAAACCAATTGATATACTTCATCAATTATTTCGGTTTGATCAACTATATGGTGATCTCTTGATCTCCCTCCATGATCTTACAAGATATAACTTTCTCATGTACACCTTCAAGTAAAGTCAACAGCCACTAATCATGTATATCATTTTTTCTTAATAATTCTAATCACCTATATATAACCATTTTCCTCAGTGAACCACTGGTCAAGCAATTATTCCTCTACTAATGAGGTTTTAACATCACTTAATGTAGTGGTGTAAAAAAATTTAACATCTTATTATAAGAATAATCTTTCATAATCTCAATGATACTTCATATAGTATTTTTATTGTCATATAAAATAAAACCCTAGAACACATATTATTTATTATTATTTTATGTTCTTATGTAGGGTTCACTATATCAGTTATTTTTCTCAAGTGGATTTGGTTGGAACCATGGTCGTTCTATGCATGAATTTGAGTATGGTTTGTGTTTGTTGGCCATACTCATTGGATGTTCAGAATGTATGCCAGTAAAGTGATCATACAGTTCAAGCAGACAACAGTATTGAAGGTGGCGCTGTTCTCAAGTGTTTGCCAAATTTTGAGACCTGAAAATAAGAAAATGAAGTCATAGGTTGTTAGAAAAAGTAGGTGCGCGCAAAGAGGAATTGGTTCGTGAAATAGGGTAGGCGTGCATGAAAAATAGTATGGTATGCAAAAAAAATCATGGTGCACGAAAAACAGCATGGTGCATGAAATAGTGGAGAGATATTTCTTGCACAAGAAGTGTTTCAGAATTAGAACGTTGGAAAATGGTAAAGGCATGGGATGCACGAAAAACATGAAGATGTTCATGGAAAATAGTTTCTGTGCAAAATGTATTATGCACTGATTAAGAGGTTTTTCACACCACGATGGGTTTTACACGCAGGGGTAAGCGACGCATTTAAATAAGTGGAGGCCCCCTCATTCCGTACATTTGAAGACTTAGAGAAGATCTGAGGTATGATGCATGTAAAAGGTCTACGTAAAAGGACTTGCGTGAAAAACTCAGAGCTACGTGAAAAAGTGCAAGCTGCACAAAAAAGTCCGAGTTGCACATAAAAGTGGAGGCTATGCGAAAAAGAGAAATTTGCGCATAAAGGGGGTGTTTCGTGAAATATTTTTCTGCACTAAAATCATGTATTGCGCGAAAAAGTGAGGACTTGCGTGCAAAGGGTAGGTGATGTGTGAAATCATCAGTGTAACCTGTTTTCTCCTTCTGATTATCTGGTTCAGTGGTTCAGTGTGTTCAAGTGCATAAATTTTGGACTTTAATAAAATCATAGACTCATGCTAAGTAGAGGAAAAGACTTGAATGTGAATCTATTGAAGAGACCTTCATGTCTATAAACTGACTGGGACTTCACCAAAGACAATGAGCTAGGGTGAGTTAACGGGAGTAACCTGAGGGATGTAGTGGGCTATCCCTGAACATTTTTAAAGGTAGTCAGCCTGGGACAAAGTGATTGTTTCTGAACCATTGTAATCCACAACTAGTGATAAATAGTGGAATTAGGTACAACCGGAAACCTCTCGGCATATGCTCCTTGGATGTATCCCTTAGTGTTGAACCAAATAAAAAGTATTGGGTCATCTCTTTGCTTGTGAATGTTTGATTGTTGATCACATTCATCATGCAGGTTTAACTAGTTCCTACCAATGTGGGAACAAGATCCATCAGTTTAAAAGAAACGTTGACACACTGATTGACCCCTCCCCTCTCAGGGTGTCCTGGGTTCCTACACATTTGTATTTTTATACTACATGCAAGAATATATGCACTATATTCTCCATATTTCTTTCACTCTCCCTCATGGAATAGTAAAAAATGTTCAATATATCACAGAAGTTTATATTCATGAAAAACATGATGGGATATCTATCTAGGGTTGTGAATTCATGTTTAAGTAAAACTTATTTCCCCTTTGTATAAGTAACATCATGAAAACCTAGAATTTTTCATGGATACTCAAATGCCTTTGTGTAGAAAAATTTATATGTGGTGTTTTGGTGTATTTTAAAGACTATTGAGTGCTAGGGTCGTAAGTCAAGAGTCCATGGGTTTTCTTTCTTTGCTAAAGTAGATTGTGCTTCATGAATCTACTCCTAGAAAAACAGGGCTACACAAATGATATGTTTTTCTTTTGAAAATGATATTATCTTCTCAAATGGGAGCAATTACTCCTTGGATTGATGATTCGATATTTAAAGTTAGAGTACCACTACCTCGCACTAACTTAGAATTGATAAAATAGTAGTGTCAATTCTATTTTTAAGGATCCCATATAATATACCATGTCAAGAATATTTAAATCACCTACATATTTTAGTGATCCTCAAATGCCCTTACACTGAAAAAAAATGCATCTTCTTTATGAAGATTACTTCTATGATTCTGAAATCAAGTGCATACTAATATCACATGACTCATTGTTTCAAAACTCTTAACTCATCCATGCATTCAAATGGCCTTGTGCATATTTTTTTGCATTGGGAAATAGAATTTTCTTAAAACTCCTAGTCATATTAATAATAATGAAACCATATATGATGATTCTAATCATTTAATGTTGAGATAAAATCATAAAATTGAGCATATCATGATTGAGGAAGATGGATTCATGACATGCATAACTCCATAATACTGGAACCCATCAAACATTATGTGTTTCAATATGAACCCTCAGTGAGGATATGATGGTCCAAATGCACCAGATCATACATATGAATTTTATTCATAATTTTTTAAGCATAGTTATAGTGTATCACTTCTGTTTTCCCACATCATACTTCCTCCCGGCTGAGACTCACAATATAGGATAATCAGTTCCATCAATTTCTTGAACCAGCACTCGAGTCATCCCTCGAACACACTCTATACACATACATATTGGGTGCTCTAAACAATGTTCCCCCATGCACACCATCATGGTCACCCTACATGTCTTATGTAGCCGCTAAACACCTATTCTCTCACTTATATTCTCCTTATAGATACCATGATTTCTCATCTACCGACAATGGGATGGATGGGTTAATTACCTCCCACATGGTTAACCCTTTGTACCCACATGTAGTTTATGTAGTCGCTTGGTGTCTTATGATTTTCCATAATTTTTTGTTAACTCCCATTAAAATATTTATCCATTTCCTGAATATAAAGCTCCATAAAATTCTTAAATAAAATTCAAAACCAAAATCACAACAAAACATCATGAAAAATATTATATTTTTCATGGCATTAAAAATTTCTCTTTTTATACTTCAATTCATCATGAAAATTAAATATGCTCACTTTATTCAATAAAAAAATTTATGTGATAATAAAATATTGCATGGCCTTTACCTGTTATTCCTTGTTAAAAGTAGTGTGTCATCCATGACACAAGTCATTGACATTTAAGATTAGTCCAACAATATTCACATTTGTCTAAGTAGAATTACTTAATCCTAAAATCTAATATAATTAAATGAATCCATAACTATTCTACAAGAATCCCCACTTTATCCACCAACACATATTGACTCATTGACAAAAAAATTGTTTTGGTTCAAAAAATATATTTTTTAATGATTATTGCTTGAATACAATTTCCAATCATCATGACCTCTCAATTAATTAAAGTTTACTTTACATGTTTTTAAGTTTATTTTCAAATAGAATTTTTTACATAATATTTTAGAAATATTTTTATTTTAAGTTGGTAATTTAAAAATGAAATGGGTATTTTACTCAATAAATATTCCAGTGATCTTTTAAAGACCTATTTCATCTATGATAACATCCCTTGATGTTACTAGTACTTTGTTATGGATATGATCCAATGATAACATCCTTATTATTTCTCTAAATAGTTTATAATTTTTTGATGATATTTTTATAAAACTAATACATTTATCAGATGTTGTGATATGATAAAATGATTAAATTTTTATGAAGACCATTTCTTTTATAACAGTTATGCTTTCTTGAAATGATGAACTTTTTATAATATTTTGGAACATATATACATATATATGATTTTATTTATGTGATGGGTGGTCATGTAATTATATATTCCTCTAATAAATTAGGTAAACCTTTATAAATTATGAGATAATTATTGTAAAATAATTGATATGCTTGATCTTCTATGGGAAGTTGCTAGGGATTCCTAATATGCTATGGGAAAAAGATAGGGATTTCTTTTTTACTATGGTAAATAAGTATCAATGACTGATCTATTATGATAAGGGAAACATGTGTTGATTCCTGAACCACTATGATTCTATGGTCTCGATATTTAACCATAACATAGTACATGGTTTTTATTTCTATGATAGTGATATACTTTTATGACACGTTTTAATGCATATGAATAAAACCTATGACTCGTCATTGATTTATAAATATTTATTACTCTTATGAATCATGTATTTGAAAGTGATAATGTTTTATATCTTGTCTCATTTTTATGATCTATGATAGATTGTTTATGAACTTTGTAATTTGTTGTAATAATCATAAAACCTTATTTTTATTTTATATTTTCATATTATCATTGATTTATATCTCCAATGTTTAATATTACTGATTATTTGAGCTCACCCTTTATTATTTTTCCTTTACCTAGATTATGAAGATAGTTTTTAAGTAGGGTATATCAAGAAGGGTAAAAAGTGAGATAAAATTTATGAGAAATGATAAACAATGTAACTAAATAAGATGATTATGTATCGAGTCTCCGAAGACACTAAAAATTTATGGTTCTAGAATGAATCATAAATTTATGTATTGAATATTCATAAAAAAATATGTAATGTATATGTATAAAAAGAGTTCGTCGTTATAGAGATCACCTAAAAACTATGTGTTTCCTACATGAGATACAATATGTGCTAGAAAAGATTCTCAGACAGAGGTTAGTATAAATATACCAAGTAGGATTCCTTAAAAACCAAAAATAAATAATAATAAAACAATTTAACTCAACCAAAAAACAGGAAGGGAAAGTATATCCCATTAAATGAAACCCAGATATGCTCAAAGGGTAAACCCAAGTCTCAAAATCAAGTCATGTTTCTTAGTGTCCTCCATATATGAGATCATCTTGTTGATAAAAATAAATAAAAACCAAGTCAACCACCCACATATCCTTAATATAATATAAGTGGGGGAACTATACCTATCCAAAGGGAAAAATTCATTCAATGTATTATTTAACCTAGTAGAGTACTTGTACCCCACATGAGCTCTTAGATAGGGGAGTACCAACTCTGAAGAGAGAGTAACAATACCCTGAGTGTGTACAAGAGTACTAAACCCTATTTGGGAAGTATATTACCCTTAATGAGACCTAAATACATCTATATAAAAGTACCAACCATAGTAACACATTGAATGTCAAACTCAAAACCTATCACCATGAAAATATAGCAAAATTGCAAAAAAATCATATCACTCCCCAAAAATAGACAGGGATAGCCAAATTAACTACTCCATTGTAATTTTCATGTAAATATTCTAATTATTATCTATTTATATATTAAAAGTTTAATATTAATTAATAATATATATTATATTCCAAAAAAAGTATATTATACAATGTGGGGGCCCCTAGTAACATTATATGGTGTATGCGCGAATTGGGAATGTTCTTGAAATGTTATAATGTTCCCTTATCCCAGTTTTTTTAAGGTAAAATTAAATTTATAGGGTCAAACCGCTTCATTTTTTGATCAATTGGAGACATGGGGTGGGAAAGTTTGGTCATATCCTCCCCCTATATTCCCCCTTTAATTCCCCCTTGGGGAGGTTTGACTTTTATTATTTCAATAGAAAATATATTGTGATTTTAAACCTCTATTTTATTTTACTCTTATTCAAATTCCTCGGCCTCTAATTTTTTATGATTTGGGATAGGTTTGATGATGATTCCCATGTTCATGGTGTAATTGAGTGAATATTATGGGGATATCTCTCGAATTGGTTATAGGACATCCTGAGAAGATGAATTCATGTCATCTATTTCTACTTCTATTAAGGTATATTATCCAATAAATTTTTCTAGGATTTCCACCAATTTGGAATGTAATTGACGACTGATTTTATACTAAATGATGGGGATTATATCAATATTTTAATTTATATCATGCCATGGGATATTTTATAACACTGTGAATTCAATAACATAGACTCTATGTTTATTTTATTATAATGGTACAAAATACATATATCATGATACCTAAGATCCATAAGTATAGTAGTTTCCAGAACATGATACATAAATTAAAATTGCATCACTTTTAAAATTAAATTATATCAAATAATTTTAGGAAAACATTATTATTTCTCCTTAAAAACCATTATTTCACACATAAAAATCGTAATTGTTTCCTAGTTAAAGGGGAAACAATATAAAGGGGTGAGATCAGATGCTCGGTGAAAGGTGGAATATAAAAAAAATCTAGCATAACATAAGTATGTAATAAATAATATAGTTAATATAAACTAATATAATAACACCAAAACTAATGAAACTGTGATCATAACATACCCATGGATAACATAACAATAAATTAACACATTAATAACAATAACTAATCTCATAGGGATGGAATTCATTATGATAGCCATCATAAACATGCTATCAAAGTATCATTGTAAGAAATCATACAAAAATTGGAAAGGAAAACACTAAATACTTAAGATATTTTAGATCATGACACTTATCAGTTCATCAAGAGGCAACATAATTTCAGGCTTCACCCATCACATAATAATTCAAATGCACCCATTATATGAAGAGCATGTCTAAACAATATATTTCAAAATATTCTCTAAGGAATCGCATACTTAGTCAGGGATAAATAATTAATAGAAATATATATATAAATAATATATTATGGAATTTCAATATTTTCCAATTCAATATAATAGTGTGGTTTTATGGGTGAATATACAAAAATCAATATAGAAACTATAGGATATTCAAAATGAAATGAAAGGTACCCTTATTAAAGGAATTCCAAAAATGTAATTTTGTAGTGTACATTCATGGAAAAAAGAATATAAATAAGAAATTGATATTATTTTAAATAAATTTAAACAATTGTAGAACAAAGAAATTACATATTCAAATAATCCACTGTGATTTGTAAAGATCTTGTAAATTATCCAAAGTATATCCCCCAGAAGTTTCATTCTAGTTTTGAAATTAATCCCACCTATTGTGCACTAATTCAAGATTGACTTAATACCCATACAAACTTTTTTAGATTTTTTACCCCATAAGTTCGTATATTATAGATCCAATATAAACTTTTTTGAATCCAAACTATGGTTTCATTTCTATGAAATCAAACACACCATACTATATGAAGTTTTATGGATACATGAATTCTTGAGCATTTTAACGATGCATGAAGGTGGTATATTTAGAAGGATTTTTGATCTCCCATTAATAATATAAGGAATTTATTTAAATGATACATAATAACATTTCACATTGAAATAAATATTAATTAGAAATAATAATGAAAATAATGAAAGTGAAAAGGTTAATAACCCTTACTTCGATATAATAACAGCTTAGGTAAATGATATAATGGGAGGAAATAAGTAATATTAATTAAAAATATATCAAATGGGTGATAATAACTTGTAATTATGAGAATTTAAGTATATTAAAAATAATTTTAAATGAAAAAAAATGATTGAAATTGAAAAGGAAATAGTAGGATTGGGAATCCCTTATATGAAAGGTAACATCTAAAATCATGAGAGGAGCTCCTTAGAACCATAAAGACTCCTTGGGTAGACTCTTTAAATATATAATGAGGGGTAATTTACTCTATATAGCTTTAGATTGTATATTAATATAGGAATTTATGGTTATTTATGCAAATGAGGGGGAATTATTTATTAATTTCAATTCATAGACCTTGCAAATATAGGTTTCTGGAAAATGAAAACCTATTGTCTTAGCTACAATTTTAGTTCATTTTTTAAAAACTATAAGCCATTTTTTTAATATTTTATCATTTTAGAACCTTAATACATTATTTTTTTATACTTTTTTGTGTAATAGATTCTTTTTTTAAAAGAATTGTTTTTAATGTTAAAAAAGATACTTCAGGTTTTGGAATATTTTTTATAGTTTTGGTAAACTAATTTTATTACATTAAAATAAATTATTCTAATTAATTAACACATTTTTGGTTGATAAAGTCATTATATTAATTATTACATCAATTTTAAGTCATCATGATGCCATAATAATTACTGTATACTCTTGTCTTATTTTAATTTTTCTTTGAAAATTATTATGTATTTGAAAATTCTGAAAAATTATCCATTGGGTAATGTCAACATTGTTTGTTTAAAAAAATAAATTTTATCAAAATAATTTTCAAAATAGAAGAAATTTACTTTTTAAATAAAATAATTTCTCTTGGAAAAATAATAATATTTATCATGCGATCAAATTTCTAACCATAATAAAATTATTTTGTTACTTGTATATAAATAAATATTACTATTCAAAAAAATTATAACATTTAAATTTTATTTAAAATTTATGAATTTATTGTAAAAATGTGTCCTAATGAAAATTGAACATTTATATTTTCCAAAAATACAATTATGGTTTCTCTGTATCAAAAATATATTTTATCATATTCATCTATAGATCATTTTCATTTTATATTTTATATATGGGTGATACATTAAATAAAAAACTAAGATCGATTTGACCAATATTTTATTTTTAAATGAATTTTCACTTTCATACAACTTATGTTCTACATACATAACAACTTATTACACTAACATAATCCATAAGGGTATGGTGTGTGATAGTGGTACATTAATGGGTTGGTTTAGCTAATACCGATCTCATAGTGACATCTACTAGCTTTTTCTTATCTCATAAATGATTCCCCTTGAGTATTAGTGATTGAAGCATAGCTTAGTATTGGTCAAGGGATAACCATAGTGATGTCACCTCCCTCCCAAACTCTGATATTGAAACTTTATAAGGGGTGTTCATACAGGTGTAGGCTATGGTTTATCCCTTCTGCATCAATTATTTATTCTTATTTCCTTTAATATAAAATAAATCTAATTGTAATAATATTAAAAATGTTTATAATTTCAAGTGGTCATAATGAATAACTGTTATGAAGGCCATTGGTCAAACTGGATAATGGCCACAGTGGTTTTATTTTTTAAAGACCTTGACCCTAGTAGCCTGGATCTAGTGGTTATTTTACTAATTTGGAATAATATACAGACAATCACACCCAAATGACCAAAGAGTTAATTATTCTTGATAAAATATATACATAAATTATTCCCAAAATACATTTGAAAACATAATTTAAAACATAATTTTTTTTGAAAATATCATTATTCCCACTCTCATATCATTCTTAGTACCATTTCTGGATTCCTGGTTAAGGGAAACAAAATAAGGGTGATCTCAAATACTCATCAAGAGTTAAGTACAATGGAATCTATCATGAATCAATAAGCATAATCAAAATGGAAAGGTAAATAAATGAAAATTTATTCCATTAAATCAATTAAATGAGTAGATAAGGAATCATAAATATGGAAAGGTAAAAAAAATTAAAGCATATTCCATTTAATCAACAATTTAAGAATAAAATGTAGTTATAGATAATATCGTTGATAAACTCTCATGGGTAATAATAATTAAATTATTAATTATTTAAATGGGTAATGATTTGATTTCATGATCTCATGCATCATGAAAACCTATACTTTCAAGACATTTCAGAAGACTATTTAAATACTATGGGAAAACCCCATTTAATTTGGCTAATTGATTTCTCTTATGTGACCTACTGATGCATCAAAGGGGTACATAATTTCATTGGTATGAATTATCATAAACCATCTATATAAATAATAATTATGATATTAATACAACAAATACCTAGTATAATATATGTAAAATAATTGGTTTTGTCATAGAAAAATAGAAATACCGTATTAATATTTTTTAAAAACATTCTTAAGGAAAACAACTTTTTCACATTGAAAATATTTTTAAAACTAAAATTTTACAAAATATTATGAAAAAAAATTCTTTGAAAATAACCTTTTAAAAAAATAAAAAATAGTTTTAAAACATTAAGTGTTTATTATTATAAAAAATTTCATACATTCTGAGTACATTAAAATAAACATTCCTTTAACATTATTGGTAAAATCCAAAAATGCATTGTTTGTAAAAAAACAAGAATATTCCTATAAAAATATTTTAAAAAAAATTAAATATGGGTAAATATTTATTTAATAAATCATTTGTAAAAGGATAAAATCATTTTTGAAAACACTTTTAGAACACATTGATTTTTTTATGAAAAACAGATTTTTGACCTAAGAGAGAAATGAAGTTGGAGTTTTTATAATCATTTTCTCAATTATTTTACATAAAATAGTTTAAAATTATACTATTACATTAAAATATCATGAATAAATAGAGTAGAATAAAATAAATTGGTTTATTATACAATTATTGAATAATTTCCTTCAACTGAAATTTTAGAATAAACAATATCGATTAGATTGAGATTATGAAATAGACCCTTACAATGATCGTAAAGTTGAATCAAGAATTAATCAATGTATAAAATATGTGTAAAATATATAAATCCATATAAAACTAGTTGAAATAAAAATATTATAATCAAAAATAATTACACACATAATCTTAGAATATAAAAGACAATGAAGAAGTAATATAATCCAATAAAAAGCAATTGAGTAATGGAATTATTTTCCATTGGGTAACTTTTATGTTATATCCCCTTGGATGAAATAATTAAAATTGAAACTTAAAATACAGTTAGTTATTAATTAATCATGATATTACTTGTAAAAGGGGTATTATTTACACCATATATAAGAAATTAGGTGCACAATAATAAAATTTTCCTTAGAGAAGGGAATTTTGATATGAAGTCCCTTAACTCATGCTTCCCTTCAGTTAAGAAATTTTTTTCCTCAAATATTTTGGTTTAAAACATTTTAATAACTTATTATGGAAAAATATCATTATTTATAATATAATTTATGATCCTTTTATAACCTACTATAACCCATTCATTACCAATCTTTCATTTTCACTACTATTTTAGGTGTTAATTGCCTTGCTCTCTCATGCATGATTTGTCTTGAATGTTCCAAATCACAAACATATGATATAGTTCCATCATGTCGGTAATTTTATTAATGAAATAAAAATAATATTTATTTATTAGACATATTTTTATAACCATTATATAAAGTTCACATATAAAATGAACTGCATCGATTCGTGGACACAGTAAGACATACGTATACACAAGCAATAATATCATTCCTTAATGGATGAAAGGGTAAGGAAGTGGGTGATATATTAATTTTAATTAATCAATATAATTAAAAATATTTAAAATATATTCATTAAATGTATCCTTTATTCCCTTCTATGTAAATAGTTAATGAAAACAAATCACATTGCTTTGTGAGGCGATTGTCTACCATACACACGAGAAACATTATTGTATCCCCCACAAAATGGAATGTAAAAACGTTATATGTGATATTATATTTATAGAAGTATAATTATACAAAAAATATCATATATATACCATAAATAAATTATTTTATCCCTCGTCATACATGACCTTGAGAGGTGTTCATAGAAAATAAGTCACATCAGTTTGTAAGGAAGTAGTCCACCGTAGACCCAATCGATGATTTTGTTTCTCATTTAATAGAAGGGGATATCGAAAAATGTTATTAAATAAATAAAATAACATCAATTTATATGTTAGAAACTTTTTTATCTTATTTTAACTATTGGTAAATAATTTAATGTGTAAAAATAAGAAATAAAATGAAATAGATTTATTAAGACAACTAAATTCTCTTAGATAAACCTCCTTTGGATCATCACTTAAGGGACCCAGGTTTGTCATTTTTATAAGACCATAAAGATTATAATATGAATAATTATGTTTAGGGGATATCTTTTAGAGATTTTATAAGAAATATTAATTGATATAAGTGAATAGATTAAGGGAATTAGTTCCCTTTTATAAGTGGGGAAAGGGGACCTTCTTGGAAATAACATGAAAATTCCCCAAAAGAATCCAAAATGAAAAAGTCATTCCCAAGAAACAAATTCCAAATAACAATATAATATAACTTTTTATTGGATAATGCTGATATATATCCTTAAAATAATAATTTTTCATGTTTTTATGTCATTTTAACTCATATCTTCTTAGTTTAACCCCACAGTAAACCTATTTTTACCTTAACTGTGGTAATTAATTTTTATTGTTTAAGCTATTAGTTAAGGTAAAAAATAAAGATGAAATTATTAGATAATATAAATAATAATTATTACAAATATTTAATCTATTTTTAAAATTTTAATTCACTTAATTTTAAAATTTTAATTTAAAATAAAACCACAATTTGTGTTGAAAAACAATTTTTCAAGACACACATTTTTCCAGTATAAGAGGATCTTAGGTTAACTATATGAATTGTAATAATAAATAAATTAAAATAAATTTTTATTTTTTGATATATAATATAAATATTTAATTTAAATCATGATTCATTAGAAATTATGTTAATTAGTTAAAATGGAGAATAATCATGCACTTTAAAACATTTTTCTGACAAAATTTGTTTTAAAGCCTAAAAATAAACTTATATTTAAATCAAAAACAAATATGATTTAATATAATTAATTGAATAAAATATAACAAAATAATACTTATTTTACTTTTAAATCTTGTTAAAATAATAATGGAACTTCTACATTACATAATTTATTTAAAAGAAATGACATTTTTACAAGAAATCGGTATTTTTCACTATTCACTAAAAAATCAACATCTTTGAAAAAATTTCAAACGTTCACCCTAATATAATTTTGATATATTGATTTTAAAAATTATTTTTATTGTAGAAAATAATATTTCTAAAGTATCCAAAAATTTATTATAATATTTTTTAATAAAAAGTAATAAAAACATTTTTTAAGGAAACGTATTTTTGTAGAATAAAATATATTTTTTAAAAGTTTAGCGATTATTTGATAATTTATAAATAAATTTATATAATTTATAATCTTTATATATGATTCATAAATTATTTAATCTTATTTATACACACCAACTCAATGGCTATGTTATAACGATGACATTTAAATAATCTATTTCATATGTTATTTAAGCTTAGTGTTTCATGTCATATAAATTATCGAACAAAATGTTATAGTTATAAAAATATAGTGGTAACATGTAACAAATGATATAAAAGAGATTAAATTTATTTATAATAAATATAAAATAAAATAATAGGGTGTTAAATTCTCCCCATCTTCAATAAATTATGTCCTCGCAATTTGAATATGCACTCAGAAATCAATTGTTTGACATTTGAAATTACCTTTATTGAAATCCCCCATTGTAATAGGGTTAACAAAAAATAATACTAAAAACACGGAAAGTGAAATAAGAAGTTCATATAAAATGACAGAAAACTAGGTTTCTTAATAGGATAACATTAGTGAGAAGTGAAAATATGGATTTGGAATAAAATAATAATCACCCAATGATTAATAGAGAGTGATAGAGAACATGATCATGATAAATTTAATCACTATAGGACCATAAATATATGAATATTTAAAAGTCCATTAATCCATCAAAAATTAAAGTAAAGGAAAATGTTTTTATTACAGGGTCCATTTTCAAAAAGATAATAAATTTTTTTACTATTTAACAATATAAGTAAATATACTTACTTTATATGTTTCAATTTCATAAGAAATATTTCATCCTTTTTTGTGATTTGATGAATTTCTAATTAATATTTTAATATAAGGAATGAATGTGAATTTCTCATTCTTGAAGTGCCAAAATTAACTTCTAACCGATCAAAAGATCCCAAAAATAGTATCTAGTTGTTCCTCATGTCTTTACTAAAACCAAAATGGTTAAAACAAGTTATACAATATAATAAATTAATCTCTAATACATCATTAATATCTCCCAAAATTCATCTTAATCAATTTCATAAATTTCTATCAATAAGACTCATCTAAAATATGTCTGACCAAATTCAAAATCCAGAAATTTAGTAAAAGGGTCGCTAAACTTCCAAAATCAACTCAACGTTAATCCCCTAAACAATTTAAAATATATCTTCACATAATTTACAAAATATGTGAATACATTGATTCTAAATTATATTAAATAATTTTAATAACTTGAATTATCATAAAACCTTAATAAAAACATATATTCTTCGAAAAATAAAATCTCATATTGGTGAATATATTCTATAAATTAAAACATGAAGTAAACTCTAGCAAAGATAACATAAACCATAAAATCACTTAATAATTACAAGGTAACCAATACTATACCATAAAAATATCTATATCATTATAATATCATCATTGAAAACATATTTAAGTTATCTGCTCTCAATCATGAGTTTTTTATGATGTTCAACTAGCTATTGAATCACTTTTCTTGATTATTAGTACCATTCAACATATTCTCTCAAGTCATTTAAGAAATAGTAGTGCATTGAAATCCATATACATTTTGTGATTATTATAACAATAATATCATTGATAAAATACTCAAATAACATAATTCATGTATCCAAACACATGCACATTAATCATTTGACTTCATCTATGGAAATTGCATAATCTTGACCTTGATCTCTTAGCATCTTCTAAGGTATATTCCTTTGATTCTTGGGGAATTAATTTGAATGGTTCCCTATGTCCTTATATTTGAATCATTTAACATTGTAAAATTCTTTATTTCCCTTGAAATCCTGAGAATTATGGAATTTCTCTCCACACTTATAGCAAACTCACATTCCCATCAAGCAAGTACAGGAGTGTTTCATTACACAATTATCACATGGGGAAATCCTTCTTTCTTTTATTGCCCTTATCCATTTTTTCTCTAAAATCTTATTATTCTATTTCTTCCCTTTGAAGGAATAACACTTAGAAAATTATTTTATGTCTTGATAGAACATGATACTATGTTCTAGTGTGATGATAATTTTTTAGAGACTAGTTCCCTTCTAATGATTGGCTTAAACTCGTCAAAGAAATGATCATTCTTACTCTTTGGATTACCTATATCTATAATGTTCACATTCCTTCTTATGTGTTCAATTTGTAAAGAATTTTATATATTATATTAGGTTATAAAATTATGTATCGTAATGTATAATACCAAAACTACATATCATAAATTGAAAAAAATTATTTAGGGATAATCTCAGAACTCATTAACATGGTTTCTCTAGGAATGTTTTCAAACAATAAAAATATTTTCAAATATTCTAAACAGTTTGTAAAGAAATTTTAATTAACCAAATCATATCCCTCGACTCTGTAAAACTAGGTGCACTGTATATCCCATTGTCATGTACTATGAAACACTAGAGCCAAGCCCAATATTCTTTTTTTCAGAGTCATTACCCATAGGTACAACTATTCCAAAACCACATCGACTTATAGTATCCAGATAGGGATATATCTCTAGGAAAAAAATAATCTCTACCTCACAAAAACATTAGTATTTTCTTATATACTTACCATCAATTTCTATCATAGGTATATTTTCCATAATCTATACTTTTCTAAATCTAGTTCCCAAGGTTTCTAATAAACTTCCAATGATATAAACTATAAATATCCTGACCTCAATAGCTCAGATCAGGGGGTTACATTAATAATTTTTCATTAGATACAAGTAATAACATCCCAAATGAACAAAGATTTTAAAATCCATTGTTAATTAGATACATATATGATTCCCATGATTCATTTGAAAATAAAAATTAAAATATATTTTTTTCCAGAATATCATTTTTCCCTCTAGAATATCTTTGTATATCATTCTTATTACACTTCTTGGATTCTTGGGGAAGGGAAAGAAATATGGGTTTGATCAAATTATAAGTAATGTTTAAGTACAATGGAATATATTATGAATCAATAAGAATAATCAACATAGAAAGGTAAATAACTAAAAAATCATGCCATTAAATCTTTAAAATGGGTAGATAAAAAATAATAAATATGGAAAAGAAAATTAATATAAACACATGCCATTTAATAAAGAAATAGAGAATAAAATTCATCTAGAGATAATATCATTAAAAATATATCATGGATAAAAAAGAAATGAATTCTTAATGAATGAAATTCTTAATTATT
Source organism: Viscum album (assembly GCA_963277665.1). Classification (NCBI taxonomy): domain Eukaryota; kingdom Viridiplantae; phylum Streptophyta; class Magnoliopsida; order Santalales; family Viscaceae; genus Viscum; species Viscum album. The sequence continues at coordinate 1,334,885,585 of OY728127.1, forward strand.
GGACGACATGATCCCAATCATTATGAAATGCTCTATTGTCAAGAACATTCATAAGAGAGTTAAAATACTATGGGTAGAAAATCATTTAATTTGGTCAACTAATTTTTCTCATGAAAACTTTCGATTCGTGAATGAGGTATGTAATTATTGGCCCCACACATCACTACATGTCCAAAGCATTCCTCATATATAAAATAATCCATTTTACTCATAAATCAGGATACTTATCACAAAATATCTATATTGAGTAAAGAATATGGATTTATCAATATTTCTCCAGTTAATCAAATAACATTGAAATTACACATCATATGTATAAATGGTATAATGTTTAGGAAATTATCATATCCATTATACAAATAATATGGCTATTTATGGTAAATTAAATTTATAATGAAAAAATTTCCCCAATTAATCAAATAACATTCAATATAAACATTGTAGGTATAAATGGTATACATTATAAGAAATAATCATATCCATACTACAAATAATATAGATATTTATGCTAAATTATATGTACAATGATCACAAAAACTGAATGTTTCAAAGTAATGTTAATTACTACATAAAATTAATCAATAAAGTGATTGTAAATACATTCACTGGTCAAAATGATCATTCACAATACGTGGAAATAATAAAGATAATATCAACACAATATATACGTAGTGGATTATAAAATAAAATTAAGTATTGATGTTGTTGATGAATCACTACTGGAAATCACCACTATACCCATGGACTTATCCCAACGGTATTGAGAAACTACTGGGATAGGGTATTTTAGTGTAGGTTATCCCAATCGGTTTTTAAAAACCATTGGGATATATTAACTATGATGATGGTTTTAAACAATTTTGGGCATAGGTCTTACCTAAATTCTCACCACGTGTGCTAATACCCTCCTCCCTATCCCAATAAAATCTTGAGTGATCCCTCCTACCATCTTGATCCCATCCAGAGTGCTTCCTCCTCCCATCTTGATCCCAAGTAGAACTCCCATCCGTGTATCACTCACATCATGATCACTAGAAACACACCCATCTGGATCTGCATCAGGATCTAAATCCATCTCAAAGTTGTGTGCACTCCACCCTTATGATTTATCCTGACATTGAGCCCCAGGAGTGATTCCAACTTCTTCCCCATCTATGGGAACCCATCCTCAAGCATCTATTTTCATCTAGTTTTTCTTTAATATTTAATCAGTGAGTTCTAGATCTGACATTTAGTATCCGTCTTCTATTTTCATCTGGTTTTTCTTCAAACCATTGAATGATTTTCAATGTATCATTCTTAGGTGTTGTTTGGATTTCTATTTTTAAATAGATTTAGTTTTTTAATTGTATATTTCCTTGGTAACATAATTATTTTATATACTTTTGATATCAATTGAATTGGTTAGTTATTTTTTGATTATTTTTTCAATGGTTATTGTTATTATTCAAACATCATGGGATGCCCAAGTACTTAGGTAGGATAAACTATATTGGATTGGTTCCAAACCCACCACCTATGGTGATTCCCTGAATAGTTTTATAGTTATGTACACATTACACAGTCCAGTGACCTATATATTTCATTAGTCTAGTATAGTAGTTTTTTTATTCAATAATTTCATATATCAATGATCTAGGTTCCCCTATCCTTTTCTCAAAACGTGTTATTTCCTATGTAACATGTTTAATATTTTTTTATTCCCATATTTTATTTTGATACTATTAGCCTCTTTTATTTATGTATTGATATACTATGGTTTTTATTCTATCATGATCATTAACACCATTTGATAAATTTAGTTCTGATTTATATTAAAAATTTTACTTTTAAAGACGAGTTAAAAAGATATTATTAAATGTGTACTTTATTAATAGAGGATTAGTCCTATTAATGGGTTTTGATTGTGATATTTTAATTTAATTATAATAGAATATTAGATTTATAAAATTCTTTTGAAAATTTTATTGACCTTTATATGATTATATAATACAGACCTATTTTTAGATATATTATTTCAAACTATCATAAAAATGATATTTTATTTAATGACTTGAACTTGGTGGGTTGTTTCCATTGGAATTCTTATTGATATCATTTTCTCATGCCCATTATTTTCAATGTGGCCATTTTTTACTCTTATCAATGTATCACATTACTGTTGTTTCGCATTCTTAATGTGGAGTGACCCAACCCACCATCACATTCCAAAACCCCACAAAATTTATCATGGGTTCTTCACTATAGAAACACCTTCCTCTTCATAGTTAAATATACATCTTTGTGGTGTGATAGTCAATAAATTACTCTTATATACATTAAGTTTATTATTTACAATGAAATGTTTCAGTAAGGTTCACTCTTAAATATAATTTTTATACTCTTATGAAACTCTAGTTATAGCACTATCTATTCCTTAATGTTTTATCATATCATCTAGCACTCCATATTATTCTTAGCTTGAGTAGGTTACGGTGTGGCATATACTCTAATATTGTGGTGTCTCTATATGTAATATTATATGGAATGTGATTATTATTATATGATATTTGATTATTATTATGCATAACTTAATGTAGTGTGACAATAAGTTGTATGCTTAAATGCATCCTCAATCTACAAAATTTTATTCTTACATAATAACCAACATGGCATGATAATAAATGTTTCAACATGTTGTGATCTTTATTTACCATGGTTTCCAACATCCTTTTCCAAATAAGTTGTGAGAGAATATTAGATAATGGAATCACCTTGTGAATTATATAAAGGTGACATGATATATGATTTAATATGACGTTATTTAAATATGGTATTGAATGAATTTATTATCTCAACATTATTAATGTGATCATGGTCAATTGAATGAAAATAAAGATTCTAGAAAACCTATTATCAAGATATGTAGTTGAATTAGTTTTTGAATGATAACCTAACCCTAGTGTATTTTGATTGATGTGAATTTCGTGTTCTCTTAGGTTCTCTCTTATAAAACTTCATGCATCTATTATACTCAATACAAATGAGACATCAACCCTTAATTATAACTCTAGTATAAACATCTAAAACATTTTCACTAGTCATAAACAAATAGAACTGACCATGTTAAATAGAATCACGATGTACCAAGTTGAACCAAACCATATCAAACAACACCAAACTAGACCAAATACAATTGATTTGAACCAATGTAAATAGAATTTATTTCAACCAACCTAACCCACTTTTAATCAAAAAATTCAAAATTAAAACAAATGAAATTAAACAAAACCATATGCACTTAATGTAAATATATACAACCCCAAACGAATGAAACTAGGAAATATCAATAAATATATACCTAGACCAACTAAAACTGAATTTAAATCAACCTAATTAAATTTAATTAAACAAAAAACTAAACTGAATCATATTAAATTGAACCAGAGAAAATTGAAGGGGTCACTAAGGAATCTATCTGAGGGACCTTTATGCATCATAAATTTGTAGAATTTTCTTATTTATATATTATTTTGTTGTCTATTATACTATGATTCTCATATAGACTAGTGTATCAGTTATGGTTTTATATAAATTGAATAGTTATTGTTTCCTTAAATATATTTTTGATTAAACTAAAATATTATTTAATTACTTTTATGAAATGGCATATAAATGTTTTTTATAAATTGGATATAATTTGGTTAGGAAACTTATCGAATCCCAAGAGATTTTCAAAAGATGTTGGATAGGTTTTTCGATTTTTCATTTGAAAATGATTCAGATAGTAGTCACATACATTTCCCATGTTATAATAGTGTTGGAAGACCTTGGTTAATCCATGATGAAGCTAGTGACCATATAAGTAAATATGGTTTTCAAAAAAACTTCTATGTTTGTTATCACAATGGGGTGATAAAGAAATATAAAAATGATCATGATCTAAATGAGAGGACTAAATTAGAGAATTTTTTAGATGATTGGTTTTTATTTATACATCATCATGAGGAGGTAGGGATGTTGACCCAAGAAGACTTCAATACAAGCTCACATAATGTGTCTATTGAAAATAATGATGTTTACAAGATGAATAAATTGAATGATGATGCCATGACTCAAGTATATTAGGAGTGTGTTAAAATAAAGAAGATGGAATTTTATTCATATTGTTTCATGGGAAAATAATGTATGGGATTTATAATACTACCATCGATTACATTATTACCTTTTTGAAGTAATTTATATAGAGGATGTAGATATTCCCTCAAACAACTATATGGCATGGAAGTTAGTTGTGGAACTAGGATTTTCAAAAAATAGAGTGCATGCTTCCCAGAAACATTGTAGCTTGTTTTGGGAGGAATCTGTTGAAAAGAATGATTGTATAAGATGTGTGAAATCCCAAGGGAAGAAAAAAGCTTATCAAACATTGTCCCATGTACCAAATAAAGTAATGTGGGACTTTCCATTGATCCTCTGACTCCATAATATTTTTATGTGTGATAAAATATAAATGAAAATGTGATGGAATGATAGTGAGAGGAAGAAGAATAATGATGATTTAGTTCACCATGAAAATGGATTTTCAAGGCAGATATTTGATGCTCAATATCCGGATTTTTCATCTAACTTGAATAATGTGAGGATGGATCTTTCAAGTGATAGTTTTAATCTATTTGGGAAGATGCTTACTTAGGCACAACACATAACCAGTTTTCATACACATTTATAACCTTCCAACATGGATGTGTATTAAAAAAACTTTCACTTTCATAAGTATACTAATATCTAGATATTATGATCCTAGTAATGATATATATTTATACATGAAACTTTTTATAAAGGAGTTGAAACATATTTTTAATTTGGGTGTGCGCACATAGGATTCATGTTTAAAAGAAATATTTTTTATGTGTGATGCACTTATGGGGAGGATCAAATATTTTACTGCTTGTGTAATAAATCCTAGATAAATCATGAAGGGAAAACAAGCATGTCATGTTTGAATGAATAATACACAATCTAGAATAATGAAATATCACTGTAGTCTCAACTTTATGGGACATAAACAAATCTTGGAGAAGGACCATACATATAGGAATAAACATCAAAGATTTAACTTTACTCTGGAGAAAAAAATTCCACCTTTGCATAAGTCTAAAACTAATGCGCTTAATGAATTTAAAGATTTTAGTTTTTCATTTGGGAAGTGTCATATGAAATCTAGAAATAAGAAGATTTATTCCACAAAAACCTATTACAATTGGAAGAAGAAGAGTATCTTCTTTGAGTTTTCATATTATTCAACCAAATTGATATCTCATTTATTAGATATAATGCACCATGAAAATAATATATGTGAAATGTTTATTTCAATTATTATAAATGTAAAGGGAAATAGAAAATATAATTTATGATCTTGGTGCACCTTGGTGGATTCAGGCATCAAATGAGAATGGCTTTCTATGTGTATCAGTGAAAATAAATAAAAGTTATATGTGCTTCATATGTGATGACACCTATAGAAAAAAATCTAGATGTACTATAGACTATTTAAGATCATGATTTCCATTTAAGAAACATATCAAAATTGTTCAATAGAATATTATTCAAGATGAAATCATTGAAGACTCTTGATTATCACATCCTTCTACATAAGTTGATTCCAATAGTAATCTTATATCTTATGTTGATTAATATAGGGGTTCTAGTTATTCGGTTATTCCATTTAATTATAGATATTTGTGATAAGACATTTTCAAATTATTTCTTGGTAAAAATGTTGGTAGGGGCCCCATTAATTTTATCTGAGTTAGAGAAAATATTTCCTCCATCATTTTTCACAAGCATGATGCATGTAGTTGTCCATCTTCAAACTGAAATACTTCTCAGAGGATCTATTTCTTTTCATTGGATGTATATCACTAATAAAAACATGTTCATATTGAAGTATTCTATCTAAAACAGAGATCATATTAAAGGTTTTATCATTAAAGGTTACTTGGCTCAAGAATGTATGAATTTCTATTTAATGTATTTGTCTAATCTAATGAAAAGACAGAACAGAACAATGATAAATGAAGAAGAAAAGTAAGAACCCAATTTTCCATCACTCCCCCAAATAGGGGTAATTCCTAGATCATATACATTTATTTCATTCATCCTTTAGAGTGGGAGATGGAACATCACATAGTTTTGTTAAACTATAATGTGTTCGACGACTATATTAAGAAAATTGAAAATGTTTATATTATTTTATCTCATGTAAATATGCATATATTTTAAATTGTTTTTGTTTTTTTATAGGTATCATAAATAAATGATAAAAATAAATCATCATTCTTTGTTGTTGAGAAGTAGAGAGACTTTTAGTAGAAAAGGCTTTTCTTCTTGGTTGAAATTGAAGGTAGAAATATTACTATAAATAATTAATTAAATAATTTTTTTATTAAGTTTAATTTTCATTTATATTTCAGGTATTGAGTTTTCCTATTGGATCTGTCTCTAAGGAAATGAGAGCTTTGGCTTTTATTCCTAACTCTATGGTTCGTGAATGAAAATCAATTGTGATCAATGGGAACAGATGTATTATCACTGAATGAGAAAAGAAAATGAGAAAACAACATGAGGGTGGTATGTAAACTACCACAATAGACTGTTATATCAGTGCATCATATAGTAGAACATAATTTGAAAATTTATCTTCTGATGGAGTCATTGAGAAAATACTAATATTGGATTATTACTCTTATGGTTGAGTCACTCTAATAAAATGTTATTGGTTTGATTCGATGATGAGGCATGGAAAATTTATTGATGATTATAGATTTTGTGTTATTGACATGACTATCATACTTTCTATCTATGAATCATATGTATTGGCATCTATTGAAAAACAAGTTTTTTATGTCAAAGATCATCTATGGCCGGAATTTTTGTGTCATTATTCAAGTAATACTAAGACATATTTTTGATGATGGTGATGATGGAATTGAAACCATCCCTTCTCCCATTAGTTCTGATCCAATTATTACTTATGATGAATATAATATGTCAATTTTGAGAGTTGATTTTGAACCTGAATTTTTGGTGGGAAATATATAGAATCATCAATCTATGTTCTCAATTTTTTTTACCTTGACTTGGGTTATTGAGGTTAGTGCTATAAAAAAATTAATATTACAAGTATTTTTTTATCCAACTAGAATTTCATGTACATTTACAATATTAAATGGTTGTATTTTTCTTTGAATTGTATTTTCTAATATTGAATTGAAATGTATTAAACCTACAAAACAAAACAAAACTGAAACAGTTAAATTGTAAAAAATAAGACGAATTGAATTAGATATATTAAACTAATTTATATAAAAATCAAAACCAATGAAAATAATGACATAACAAAACAAATTGGAAGAATGAACTAACCCAAAATATAAACCAACTAACCTAAGACAAATGAAAAAGGATAAATGACCACATCAATTGAAAAAAAAATGAACCATGTGACCTTAGACAAATAAAAAAATGACCTAATCAATTGACCATAATAAACCAAATTACCTAACCAAAATTGTATTTGATCAAATTTAGAATAGAATAAAAGTATATCATACCAATTATAAACCTTATAATTTGAATTTATTATTTTTCTATGACATATATTTTGTTTTTATATTGTTCCAACTTGATATACAGTGTTTTTTATATCATTGAGTATCCTGTATTTTGTTTGACAAGTGGTATTCCTTAATTAAGTCATGTCATATATTATTTCTTAATTTGGTTAAACATTAGTTATGGATTTATTATTGATTCATTTATTTCCAAAGTAGGAAATGATAAACACTCTAGAGCAATGGAGATAAAGTAAGGCATACAACAATCACACATTGAGTGAGATGGGTGTCTCTCCTCTAGTGCCCATTGTGAGAATTTTATTTCAAAAATATATTTCAATGACATATAATGCCATGTAGTTAATTTTATATTTCAATTTTAATTAGGATACACCACCAAGGTTCCAGTTTTTCATTGACTATCATAGTGTTTCAAGTGCATAAGATGGAGAATCGAGGGGGTGGTACTATAGTTAGGTGCTCCAGTCAATGTTCCCAATTACACATCGTCCCTCCCCCTTACCTACCATCTACCACATTTTTTGATCTCATGGTGTAATTACAGACACCTAGGATATTTATTCCACCCATGTTTGCCCCACCGTTTTCATTTGAACCTCCCTGACTCTCTTTCCCAAATCTACTGATGATTCATACTTCTCACCCTTGTTATGAATTTTCACATCAATCTGTACCATATTATTTTCCTTCTACTTCCTTCTCCTCATGAAATTACATTCATGCTTCTTTGACTACTTATCAGAGACCTTTTGACCCTATGGAGCATATACTTGGACCCACTACATCTGTATAGGTAGATGTTCCTTCAGTTCCTGAGGATCCAACAATTCCCACTAATCAGACTTCCCTAGGTATATTTATAGAGCCCTAGTAATTTTTTTATCATAATTTATTTTCATTATAATATGTATTGATATAATATTTGTTTTTCCTATTTAATAGATAGATATATCGATATGTGGTGTGGGCATACAGGCATGTTTATGGTGTAGAACCACCATACATAGTAGATGTTGGACTACAATAAATAAAAAAATATGGTTGGAAAAATAATATGGGAATATAGGTTTTTTTAGCGACGCATGCCAAATAATCTGAAATAATTCCTCTCTATAAAACTTAATAGAGACACTTGATAAATTATATAAAGGATAAGATTTAGGCATAAATATGGGTAAAAAAATTTATTGGATTTAATATTATATTACTCCAGTATTTCTATGAATTAATATTTTGGTGCCTGCTAGATTTAAATTTTCCCGATGTTGAGGCTGCAAGGCCATTGTAGCTTTTTGAATTAGGTGACCTCTGGTGTTGCTATATGCATTCATTATATAGTGGATGTTCTTCTAGAGTTGGAGAAAATTTAGAAACTACACCTATCATCGATTATTTTCGGGTACAATATTATTGAGAAATCATTAATCATTTGAAGAGTACCTAGTTAAAGGTATTAATCCAATTTGTGGTTTTTAAATGAAAATTTCCTTGATTTTTATTAATAATTATCTTTTAATTATTTAATTTTTTAGTAATATTCGGGAAAAAATAAAAAAACAAGGATTCTACAACATACCACAACACTTTGGGGAAGACTATGTTGTCAGAACATGAAAAGAAGAAAGTACGACACTCATTTTCTTAGATTGTTTCTTAATATTCAAGTTATGGTTTCATATTTCTATCATCAATGCATGAAGTGCTACATTAATTGATAGGTAAGAGTATATTTTTTCTGATAAATATATCTGTAATTTAAATAAATCCTAAAATTTATATATATGATATTGTAAAACAGAATTAAAATGATATTACCCTCTCAACCAATAAAATTAATTCCCTGTATAATTAGTTAGGGTTCAAGGATAGAATATTACCCTATTCTTGATGATGGTGAGGGATAAGAAAATTTATATTCTCCACTAACCTTTGATGACATATGTTAAATAGTTTTCAATAAACTCAAGTTGGTTAATTTGGGTACTGAAGATGAATCATGACCCACATTGACAACTAATGTTATGACTCTTGAAGTGAAATAGAAACAATTTAATTCCTTCTATAGATAACACTAATATGTGTATTAATTAAACTACATAGATGTTATATATCTATAACCAAAAGTTATTATCTATCATTTATGCCTACCTGCTACCTAACATGGCTTCAATTAGGTAGTAAGAAAAATATAACCAACCTGTATTACCTTAGTGGATACTATGGTTTCAAATTTCTCATGGATAATTTCATTCTTGAGGTTAAATACCCTATGTGGGTTTAAAATAATATATCTATTATAAAGAGGAAAATATCCATGAGATTATGTATTTACATTAGGCATTTAAACAAAAAAATCACTGAAAAGAAAACATTCAAATACTAACCATAACACTATTTATCAATGTATCTTCAAATTTTCCTCACTTATCCTTCATTTATGGGTATTAGGGATATAATAAGATCTATATATATCTGATAGATGAAAAATTCATAATCTTCATGGCACCTCAATGGGTATGTTTTTATATGGTGGTTCCCTTTAGTAATGAGAATTCTCGAGTCACTTATCATAAGGTGATGCACCACAATTTCAATCCCCTCGGTAATATTGTGTAATTTTATATAGATGAATTGTTCAGCAATTCATGATAGTTTTTACAACACTATGTTGGACTAAATTATGTTTCTCTAAAACAATTTTGGACAACATAAAATGTATTTATTGATGCAAGAATTTAAAATAAAATATTTTAAATTCCTATATCATTGCATAAATTAGGTGTACTATGAGAAAACTAAGAATATATACGAAATTAACCCACCATGAAACCTTTGAGAGTTGAGGAGAATTCAATTATTCCTCACATACATCATGTGATTCATTATAATCCCTATTAAAATGTGTATGTCATTAATGTAATTAATGAGAAAATGAATAACCTTTTAGTGTGATGATGATTTCCAAAGAATATTTAATATCCTAAATAAACATATCTCACACCCTCCAATTTTTCTACTACCTATAGAATTATATCCTCTCATTCTCTATATGGGTTCAATATAGTGATCTCATGGTGACCTCGTTTCCCAAAATAATAACATAGGAAAAGAAAACAGTCTCTAATAACTCATCTAATAAATGTTGTAAATTGAGACGCATTGTTCTAGAAGGATTACTGTAACCACATGGAGAAGGGGGTGAATAATTGTGTTCACTAATCATTAATTGAAACCTTTATTTTAAATCTCAACCTATTAAATTATTGATTCTCTCTACCTCTCCTTACCTCTCAAATAATATAAGTAGGAATGTTATGATTTGATCATGGGGTTCTCCTCTAATATGGAAGACTATGACCCAGGTTTATAGTGGTTATTATAAAATAGTAAAAGTTATTCCCTTTATTATCATGAAGTGTCGTATACAAGGGTATATCCTTGAACTAATTATCCTAGAACTGAGTGGGTTACATGCAAGGGTCGACATTCTCTCTACATCAGATTTGGCATCAACCAGTCTTACTAAAAATACCAATATTACTTCTACAAGTACATATACTTTTTCATATTTCATAACTTTTAGAGTCTTATAGAGTCTATTTCCTTTGATCAGCCTTTACATATCATATTGAATTTCTAATCAACTATTATAAATATACTTCACTATGATATTCACAATTAAGTATAAATATGGATCAAAAATCTTCTAAATTCACGAAAAAATATTACATATCTATAGAATATATTCTATATCAATTGAAATATCATAAAAATTATCTGAATTGTATTATATATCAACCAAAATATCATATGTATCACTTGTTAACTCTATAACGTTTCTAATTCTCAATATGTTTGAATATTATATACCAACTTTAACCAATTATTTATCAGAGTGTGGTGTTTTCATTTACTAAATTAAAGTTTAGAATTATTCATATATATTCTATATGCACTAATATACATTACATAGCATAAAAAAACTCATGTACTATATAAAATATGATATGAATCATAGTGTATCCTTTTTGGAAGTTTTCTAATTCTTTAAATCATTTTAATAACCATCCAAAGAATATTTCATTTCTTAGTGACCACGAACACTTTGGAAATTTTCTGACACTAAAAATATAAATTATATATGATTTCCAACTTTACTCAGAATTCTTGAATATCTGTAACTCAATATAAGACTTATTAAAACTTTCATAGTTCATATTGATACAATTTAACTTCTTATCAAACAATATCCATGTATATTAATCATCTGACATTAATATTAATTATAAGATAGTACTTCGAATGGAACTTCACATATAGTTTCTCAACTAACTAATAGAGATATAATGTCTATAAATGTTAATACTCTAGAGAACTATTATCAACACATAAAATCCTTGCAAACTCCTCAAATATTCTTAAATTGATTTTGTACATAAAAATTCAAGTAACTTCCTCAAAAATTTAACATTATTTTACAATAATGTATAGATAGGTAGTATCTATACAATATTGGAAACAAATAAATCACTTCACCACATGTGAATATATCTCTAAGAATATATCTAATGGATGTTTCTAAAATTATATCTCGTTTCCTATAAAAATATTTTAAATAACTAAGATTCTTTATTTTTAATTTGAATAAGGATAGCCACTGACTTATATGCTTCTAAATATTTCTTTAATCCTTATTCATTATTCAAAAATAAATATATCATGACACCATACATGGGTACCTCTCTCAATATTCTCATCTCAACAAATATTGAAATTATTCTAAATGAATTTATGGTTTTTGAATAGAAAAATACATAACACCAAGTAGGGTCAATAATCTCCCCATTTGGATTTTTTTTCATTATTTAGTCACTAAAATTAAGTTATTTTATTAACGTGTAATCTTGCTAAGACATGTTTTAATTAATTTTAAATTAATCTCTCCAAGATAAGTTTTAATTGAACCCAAAAAAAATTATTTAAACAAAAATAAAGTGAAGTGTTCCAAATTGACATAACTCAAAAAATCATCAAACACAAAAATGATCCATATACTTTCATATCTCAATGGTTATAATAATATATCTAAATTTTTTATACCCATTTTAAAAAACAAACTATATTCAAAAAAATGTGTTACTTATTTCATGGAAGAATTTTTTATTGAATTTCATTTAGAGTAATGTTATTAAAATCATAAATTTCGGTGGATTTTACCTCAAGTTCGTTTTTAATTGTATCTTGACTTAATTTTGGACTTTTAGTGGATTATTCCACCTTTAATATAACTTCATTAACATTTTGTGATCTTCTTCAATAAATACCATTTCCATTCATAGAATTTATGTATGTGAAACATTATATTGGATGAATTTTAGATAGTATTTTAATTTTATTTGTGTTCCACTCATTGTAAAAATTTAAAATTTCATTTCACATGGATTTTTTAAATATTTAAGTACATGTGCCTCGAGCAAAACTATTTTTCTTGAGAAGAAAGAAAAAATATGGAAGTGTGGTAACTAATTAGAAACAATAGTGAATTGAAAGTTTTACTTTGTTGATTTCAATTTTAAATACCTATTTTTTATTTTAATAGTCTATTTTTATTTGTATCATTCTTCTCTAGAGGCTATTGATGCCCAGTAACCTGATAACTTTGGCCGAAATGATCACATACATCACATTTTCGGAGATGATGACCATGTAAGAGTATGCTTCCAACCAGGGAAGAGTATAATCTTGATGAGGTATTGGTCCACTTTAGGTGTAGGTTCTAGTAACACCAATTCGAAATGGTTATTATAGGTAGAGGTTAAGGCATAAAATGGGGAAAAGGGGCCATATAAGTGGAATAATGGGATCATATAAAAAAAATTGAATTTATTAAATTGATGGAAGTATTATTTACTTCACTTCCCCCAGATACCATTGCCTCTTGTGATGCATATATGATGAGGATGTGTATGTTATATAGAGAATCCGGAATTAGTCCTAGTGGTGGTCGAAATGATGATGTCCCTGGAGATGGTGATGGTGAGGATGACCACGAGGAAGAGGTAGAAGATGACGGCAAGGAAGATGGTCGGGATGATGGTGAAGAAGATGGTGAGGATGATGGAAAGGAAGGGGAAGGGGTCGGTTATGAGGACAAGTATAAGTTTTAAGATGATGGTGATGAGGGACATATTGATCCCTTACATTTTTTACTGATATTTATGACATATGTTGTTTGATGATTTAGTGTGACTGAATATGTGTGATATTTTGTGTGTTTGTTATCATTGGTTAAATGCATCAATTGATTTCTTCTATTATCATTATTTATATATTTGATTTTTTTAGGATTCTAAATTGGTTTCATTCTAGGAACTATTATTTAATGTGTTATATTTGTTTCATTTTAGGTTGAGGATATTCCATTTTGATTGCAGTAGTCCTAGTGGTGTTCTGTTTTCATTGTAGTTATTCTATGTGTTGAGTTTTTTTTTGTAGGTGATTCTAGGTACACTGATTGGGTAGTTTGGATGATTCTAGATGGTGAGTTAGGGGGTCTATACCAATGGTTATAAAACCGCTAGTATACCTCTATTCCAAAGGATCAAACTGAACCATTGGTATAATATAAATCTAGAACACTATACAAATGGTTCATTGTGAACTGTTTGTATAGGAATTTCCCAATGGTTCAAAACTATTGGGATTGATTTATCCCAATGTTTTTAATCTTTGCTATACCTTTATCACAACGGTTCATAATGAACTGTTGGTAAATTGAAATCTGAACCACCATATAACAATGGTTCATTATAAACTATTGGTATATGGCTATCACGATGTCCTGCATACCAATGGTTTTGGAAACCATTGGGGTAGCCTATACCAATGGTTTCAAGGGCTATACCAACAGTTTAAACATTTTTTACAAGTTATATTTCAAATTATGAATACAAATTCCATACAAAGATCTTTTAAAAATCTTCCTAAAAATAGCCTTTTCATTTTGAAAATATTTTCCAAACTAAAATTCCACAAAATATTTTGAAAACAATGTTCTTGAAAATAACTTTTGAAACTTATATTGGAATTTTGAAAACATTGACTAGTCTTGAAGATAGGAAATTCCATACATGCAGAGTATATTAAAACAAATATTTATTTCATAATTTGGATAAAAGCCAAATTAGATTTTTTTGGAAAAATACATGAATATTTCTTCCAAAAAATTTTACAAAAAGTAAAAATGGGTAAAATATTTATATATTAAATCATTTATAAATGGTTAAAAATATTTTTGAAAACATTTTTTTGAAAATAATTATTTTTTTGGAAAAAATATTTTTGGATGAAGAGACAAATGAAGTACAATTTTATTTAAAATATTTTATCAACATTTTTATGTACCAAAGAGTAAGAAAATGGAACTATTAAAAGAAAATATCATAAAAATAATATAAGAATAAAATTAAATGGGATTGTTATACAATGAAAAAATAATTTCCTTCAAGTGAGATTCATGAATAAATAATCTTGATCGAAATGTGATTATGAAATAAACCCTTACGATGATCATAAAATTTAAGTGAGAATTAATAAATGAATATATTATTTGTATCAAATGTAAATCCAAATAAAACAATTTAAAATAAAAAATAATTTAATAAAAATTCATTACACATAGAATCATAAAATAACAAAAACAATAAATAAGTAATATAACCCAATGAAAATAAATTGAGTTAGGAAATTCATTACCACTTTTTAACTTTTAATTCAAATCCCATTATATTAAATAATTAAAATTAAAATTTAAAATATGATGAATTATTAATTAATAATGTTATTATATTTAAATGGGTAATTATTTACACCAAATATTTGAAATTTGGTTCACAACAACAAAATATATATCAATGAAGGGAAATTGAGATGAAGTCCCTTACCTCACACATCCCTTTAGTTGAGCACTTTTTAACCTCTTGTATAGTTGTCTAAACCATATTAATATCTTATTAAAGAACCATATTAATATTTATATTTTCATTTATGATCCTTTTATCATCTATTATATCTTATTTGTTAATAATCTTCATTATCACTATTGTTTTGGGTGTTAATTGTCTTGTTTTCTAATGCATATTTTTTTCATTAAAGTTCTACATCTTGAACGTAGAATTATAGTTCCATAATATTAAGAATTATATTAATGTTATAAATATAATTTGTTTTCATTATATACATTTTCATTACCATTATTTAAATTTTTTAAAAAAAATTAGATCACATAGCTTTGTGGAGACAATAAGTCATACGTACGCATAAGTGACAATATCATTTCTTAATGGATGGAAGGGTAAAGAATTTGGTGATATATTAATTTTAAATAATCAATATAATTTAATATATATCACATATATTAATTAAATTTAACCTTTATTAACAATAATTTATAGTTTCAGTTAAAACAAATCGCATCACTTCATGTGGTAGTAGTCTACAGTATATGTGAGAAACATTATCGTATCCCCCACGGAATGGATTGTAAACTGCTATCTATGACATTATATTTACAAAATTAAAATTATATAAAAAATATAATATATATACTTTAAATTAATAATTATATCCATCATCATACCCAACAGTGATAGGTGTTGATGAAAAATGAGTCACATTGGTTCATGAGGCAGTGGTTTATTGTACACACAATCAGTGATTTCTTTTCCCATTTGGAAGAAGAGGAGATGGATAAATATAATTCCATTAACATAATAGTATCTAAATGTATTTTAGATACTATTTTTATTATATTGGAAGTGTTAATACTTAATTTTTGGTGTGAAAATAAAAAAGAAAACAAAAGAGATTCATTAAACAAATTACCTTCTTTAAGAGATACCTCCTTTGGATATCCTCTTAAGGGCCCTAGGGTTAGTATTTTAGGAAGAAAAAAAAGATCTATAATTTTGATAAGGATGTTTTGGATATATTTTGGAAGGTTTTTATTGATCCTAATGGCTTGGGATGTGTGAATAAGTGAATGAAATAAATACCCCTTATATGTGGGGAAAGGGGACGTTCTTGGAAATTACTTGGAAATTTCACAAAAGAATCCAAAATGATAAAGTCATTCTAAGCAATAAATCATCCAAATAACCATTTTTTATGTCCAATAGGTCGAATACCCTAAGAGGGAGGATAATCATGGTGTGAAAGATTAAAATTTATTCCCCTTTGGATCTTTTTTCTTCATTAACCAAAAATTTCTTCTCTCTCATTCATATTGCAAAGTATGAACAGAATTTAAATCATGTACGAGACACTGAAATTTTTAATTGTTTCACCCTCACAGGTCTATGTACAAGGGGCATAAAATAGTGGTGTTTTGATGTGCAAAATTAACTATGACACACTTCCAATAATGATTATAAGGTTCATGCTACATCTTCTATGCCCAAGATCATGGCCTTTATAAGGTTTAGGGTCTGCTCACTGCATTCCGAAGGGTCATTACCTATTCCTCTTTCTCTGGATCACTACCAGTGGAAAGGGTTAGTGCATTACTATTCATTTTATTACTGATATGTGGAAGGAATCCACTCATATTATATATACTTTTAGGTCGAGCACAGTTTATGGACATGTAGGTCCTTTCCTTCACATGATTGTTTCATCCTCAACTATTGGTAGATACTCTATTGAAGTTCTCTTTTCACACACTTATGTAGTCCACCTTCCTAGGTATAGTTAGATAACATAAAATAATTTCTCAAAATGATTTGAAGCTTTCTCAGTCATCTTTAAATGGTCTTCAAACCTCCTACTCTTTCTACATACTGTGTAGCGGGTTTTCTATGTTGACTTCCTCTTCCAAGTAATGTTTTCACTTCCACAAACTGTTTCTTATATGTGACCTAACTCTCCCACAGACTGCCTTTTCCAACATTGTAATGAACCACCTCCTTGTACTAAATCTATGCACCTCTTAGTTATGCTTCCATGTATCAAATCTGCTTTTACGAATCACCCCCTCTCTGAGAACTACTCTCTATTCATGGATTGCCTTCACTTCCGCATACCTAAGCTCCCCCTCCATGTTCTGCATTCTTCTTATACATATTTTTCTTCCTTTTAGGACTAAAAATGACCCAAAAAACACTTTCATGAACTGTTCTATGAACCTCTTTATCCTTTGTGGAATCACATCATGCAAACCACTATTGGACTTTGCTGAATTCCTAGAGAAAATAGATTTTCTCTAATGATATTTTCTCTCTTTTAAATCAGTGGGATTAATGATCCTTATATAGGAAATGATATCCAATTAATCCACTAAATAAATATTTTCCAAATCTTTAACGCAACACGGCCTTTACCACATACCGCTTCTCCTACCATGGACTGCAAACCATTTTTCATACGTGGTTTGCATACTGCATCTCTACCTACGCGGGGGACCATTCCATGAACCTGCATGCCTCCCACGTACTACTATCAATTCACTATAAACCATTCAAAATATGGTTTCTTGTCACTTCATATACCATTCCCACTACCTGGTATGCGACCACGAACCATTCCCAAACATGGTACGCTGTCCATGTTACGAGTTATGAGGTTCTCTTATTTTTCCAATTTCCTTCCTAGTTCTTCATACCATTCATTCCTATGATCAAAAACATCCTTTTCGAAGAAAAAATTCCCAATTTTAGGGCCTAAAATTTTGGAAAACACTAAGAAACTATGTAACCTTAAACCCCTAATTTCAGTAAATACAAACCATACTCATTCATGATTATCTGTCTTTGTCAACAATCACAATCACACCCAAAACATATCAAGAAGAAACCTTGAGGTATTTTTTCCCAAAAAACATATATTTGAATTTTGGATAGGATAAGGTTGATATATAGTCATGAAAAAGTCATTTTACAAGTATGAAGGTCCTTTTAAACCTTATCTTCTTAGTTAAACCACATGGTAAACCTATTTTCACCCTGATCGGGGTAATTAATTTTTACTATTTTCACTACTCGTTATGGTAAAAAATTAAATATAACTTATTATATAATATAACATATGATGATTCTAATTATGGAATCCATTTTTTCAAATTAAATTAATAAAATTATAAAATATTAATTTAAAATAAACCTACAATTTGTGTCCAAAAGTGGTTTTTCAATAAATGCATTTTTCAAGCATAAGATGTTCTTATATTAATTATATTACTACTAATCATAATTAAATGAATCTATATTCATATTTATTGAAATATTATCTATAAATTTCTATTAAATCATTCTTAATTAAGAGATATTTTATTTAAAAAAATGGAGAAAATTTATTCACTGTCAAATAGTTCTAAGAAATAATGTATTTTAGAGCGTAAAAAATATATATTGAAAACTAGTAAAAGATAATTTTAATGTAATTAATTAAATTTAATATAACTAAATATTACTTATTTAAATTTTATATCATATTAGAATAATAATTGTGCTCTTACATAAGTTAATTTATTTATTATAAATCAAAATTTGATCAAAAAATGGTGTTTTTCACTATTCACTAAAAAATCATCCTTTTTAGAAAAATCCCAAAAATTCACCCCTAATATAATGTTGATATTATTATTTTAAAAATTATTTCTATTTTATAAAATAAAATTTCTAAAATATCCAAAAAATAATTATAATATTTTCTCATAACATTTTTTAAGGAAATGTATTTTTTATAGAATAAAATATATTTATTTAAAGATGAGTGATTATTTAAGCATTTATCAATAAATTTATATTAGGTAGTACCTTTATATATATTTCATAAAGTATTAAATATTATTCATATTCTCCTATTTCAATGTCTAGGTTATAATGATGATATTTAAATAATATATTTCATAGTGTGTTTAAGCTTGGTGTTGCATGTAGTATATTCTATTGAACACAATGTTTTTATTTTAAAAATCAGAGGGTTTGGTATACCACAATATATCAAATTTATAAAATTTATTTAAAAAAAATATACTATAAAATATTATGGTTTCACATATTTACTTATTATAAATTCATCAAAACCAATATACTAAATAATACCTTTCATTTTTACCTCCATTGTTACGTTGATTATGTAGTTTATATTATTATTCCTTCAAATAGTTCTTATTATAATTGTGTTTTTTATTATAAAATACGAGATAGAAAACATATAAATTATACTAGTATTATTTATTTCCATTTATTATCCATTATTAATTATAATAGTTTTAATAAACATGTACCTTGAATTTATAACGCGTTACTTTTAAATAAAATATGTCCATTGCATACTAGAATTTTCTCTAATGTCATACACTCCCCCAATAAAAAATTTCATCCTTAAAATTTGGCTTTCACATCAGTACATGAACAATTGTGGGTGATTCTACCTCAATTGTTCCTCAGGATACCATATTGGTTATTAGAACTTGGGATTCTTCCAAAGAACATTCACTATAAAGATAGTCTCTCCATATTGTTAAATCAATGATTACAACATCCAACACAAGGTCATGAGATGGATTTTTTTTCTTAGGATTCTTTAATTACCTTGATTTATAAGAAACAACTCTATCATTATACATAAGGACACACCCAATTCATTTCTTTAATGCATTACTATATACAAAAAATCCTTCCTTTTTGGATGGTAAGGTCAATACCTATGAATTGATCAATATTTTCTTTAGTAACTCAAAGCATTTTCACACTCTTGGGACCATGTTAATTTGACCTCTTTACCTATCAAATCGTCTAAAGGATTATATAACCTTGAAAAAAATCAATAAATCACTTATAGTATCCAGTTAAGCTACATAAACTGCATATCTCTATCATATTCATTATTATGGGCCATCCTATAACATCTTGTAATTGTTTTAAGGTATAAATAAACCTCTATTTTGATTATGATTTTCATGGGTTTCTTTGGGGTTATTTTGGATAAATTTGGTTAATTTTGAAAGTTTTTTTCCTAGTGTATGGTTAGCGCACGGTATTCCCAAATCGTGTGTCATCTTAGTGGAAACCATGAAAACCAGGATAGTGGAGTTTTTAACGGCTAGTGCATGGTTTGAAAAACTATGTTCCCACATATTAGAAACCATTAACCATAGAAAAATGGGTGCATGGCTAGGATTTATGGTTTTTTCAAACTGTGCATCCATGCTCAGCTAACAGTGCGTACGGGACTAATTAATCTAAAAATTAATTTTAAAACATCTGAAACCCTCTTTTAAGTTGCATTATTGACCTAAATCAGTCCCCAACATTTTCTTCTTCCATGAGAGCTCCCAAGAGTATTTTTTCTCCTATACACCCTTATGGATTAAGATCAATTCTTGGCTAATGATGTTTGATCTTCTCCTGGGAGGTTTCCTCTTCCTGTTCTCTTTCTTCCACTCCCTCTCTCTCTTCTCCTCCCAAGGGTTTTGTGAATCATTGTCCAATTGGAGGATCTAATAACCTTTTACCAATTATTTTATCTTGGTGTGATTCCTGGATCCAATTATCATCATTCTCTATTGGTGAATCCCTATTAGGGTTTGGAGTTTCAAGATCTCATGATCCTGAGGTAAGTGTTCCCATTCTAATTAGCCAATTTAAGTAACTACAAATTTCTTGATTTAATTTGAATTATTTGTTTTGAATAAAATTACTTGAAATTTATTTCAATTTTTCTTATTTAAAACAAAAATACATTGAATTAGAGGGATTGGATTTTATTTGGCATGAAATGGGGAAAACCACCAATTCTTTTGAATTGGGGTGTGTTTTTGAAATTGTTGGTAATTGGTAAAATTTAAATTATGAAATTGGTTTGATGGAAATTATGGAATTTAAATTGTTGAATTTAAATTTATAAAATTGATTAGATGGAATTTATTTCAACTTTTTATTTTATTTAAATGGATTTAAATGGTTTTGATAGAATCCTTTGGGTTTTATATAGAAAAAAGGCATGTTTTGATTAAAAACCAGTGTGTTCATTTTTAAATGGAAATTGGAAGATTTGAAATGGATAATTGGATGAATTTAATTTGTTTTAGATTGATTTACCATCATTTAGTTGTATTATATGACATTCCATCATAGGTAGTTAGTTATTAATTCAGACAACACTCTATGACTTAAAACATTCCAAAATATAATGGCAGCATGCCATATCCCTGACAGGATGTTGATGAAGTAATCTTGACCAGTATCAATGGGATGTTTTTATACACATATTTCAATTTCAATTTGAGTATGTGGAGTCCCATTGACTATAAGTATCATAACCATTGTAAAATAACCATGCTTCTCACTTGTTTTTATTTCAATTGAATACATGTCATTGTTGTAAACTATTTTACATTCCTTCTAATTTATATAAAATGTT
Organism: Viscum album; assembly: GCA_963277665.1. Taxonomy (NCBI): domain Eukaryota; kingdom Viridiplantae; phylum Streptophyta; class Magnoliopsida; order Santalales; family Viscaceae; genus Viscum; species Viscum album. The sequence goes on from OY728127.1 coordinate 1,334,907,625, forward strand.
TTATATAAATGTGTTTTTCAATCCATTTTTATAAAGTAATTCCATCATATAAAATGTAAAGCATGATTTTTTAAAATATTATTTTGAAATGAAAAAACTATATATTTAAAATTGAAATCTTTATTTGGTTAATTAAATGTGGAATATTATTATAGAATCCAAGTTGAGACCTACTAGGATTTTATCTCACACTAAACCTATAACTTTAGGTGTTTGTAGATTACCTCCTTCTAGATTTCATCAGGGGAAAAGCACCAATTGGTGTTGGTTCTAGTTGTTCATTTTAGGATTGGAGAGTTGAGACTGCTAGGACATGGGTTGTTCTTTATGTTTTAGGCACTTTTATATAGTACTTTGGGATTGTCTAACTACTTAACATATGGTATAGTTCTCCCTATAGAATTCATTTTTTATAAATACTAACATTTTTTCAGTATTCTTAATGTTTTTGGGAAATTTGTTCCCACTTTCATTTTATATGGTGTCAGGTGCTTATTTCCAACCTAGGGGGATCAAGAGAACCCTTTAGGCTATGTGAGGACCGACTCAATAATCTTATTACTAGGGTATCCGGTCTGGTTCATGAAAATTACTGAGAGAAATTTTGGTTGAGATTATTATCTTGATATCAACATTCATTTGTTAATTCTTGTTAGGATATAGGAGGTAGTTGTGATTGTGTACTTAGCCATATCACACTAAAATGAGCCTCAAGTCACCAGGTGGTGGTTTGGGAATGAAATATTAAGGATTATTTCTAGTCTTCTCCAAAATTTTGTTTTGTTTAGATTGAAATCGAAATCTCATTTCCCATTTTTTGGGATTGATTTCCCTTTTTTGCTCTGTTAGAGTATCAATCTGAAGTCTTTAATGTTTTCTACTGATGTTGTGTATCATCATGCCTCGAAGAAGATGTGTGAATCAGATCTAGGAGAAACCTACTAATGAACCAATGAAAAAATGCTCTTATGGACCTGAGTCTAGTTTAGGTGATAGTGCATATTGTCCAAGATCTAGGAAAGTCACCACCACCAGTTCCCATTTAGGTTCCAACTATGGAACCTAAAAGGTATGTTTTATGGAATCATTATCAGGAGTTCCTTAAATATAATCCACCAACACTAAAATTCTCCAATGTTCCTCAAGAGTCTGAGGAATGTTTGAGAAGGATAGAATGTTTTTTATAGTTATTAGATACACTTGATGAAATCAAGGTGAAGTGTATCACCTACATGCTAGAAGGACCAAGTAGAAGATGATGGGATACAGTGGTGAAAAAAAATAAGCATGAGGACGTAGAGTATAAAGACTTCAAAGTTATTTTCACTGACTAGTTCTATCCATATTCTATGTTGTTGGCCATGCCTATTTATTTTTTCAAACTCAGGAATGCTAAGGGAATCATGATAAAATATGTGAACTGTTTTTATAAACTCATGCAGTCCACACTGAAGATAATATCAAATGAGAAGATTAAGTCTTATCGGTTTGAGCTGGGACATTCACTAGATATTAATTCTATGGTTTTTTCTAAAATATACTTATTATTCTAATTTTTTAGATAGAATGTTGATGATCAAAATGGACCTAGGTAAAAAGTTAGGGTTGATGGGGGTTCCTTTTTCTCCTAATAGAAGCATTTTTTCCTTTAATGGAAAGAGTAAGTATGATTATTATAATGTACTCTCTCAATGGTATGGTTCTTATTGAAATCATGTATCATCTAGGAGAGTCTTTATGCTTTTATACTAGTGTGGAAATCCTAATAATTCCAAAAGGATTTTCACTGAGTAACCTAATATCTATGGTTTATGTGGATTCTTAGACCATATAAGGAAGTTATTATATGTATTTTTCAACCTCTTAGTGTCATGGGATATTAATCACCTATTAAATCTATAGTGAAAACATATGTTTCATGAGAAAAGGGGTTCCAGTCATAGGATTCAAGAATGAAGCTTCTTCACATAGTGGAACAGTCTCCAGAGTAAGTAGTTATGGTTTTAGCAATTGTGAGAGGTACCATCAGTATAGCTTCTTCATCAGTGACTACTTCGTTTGATACCAGTTCTTCTCATTCATTTATTTCAACCCATATTGTGAATATAATAGGTATTTATACATATATTTTATCTTATTAGATTGATATTACTACACCCCATGAAACAAAGATGGAGTAGATTCTCCATAATCTTGGTCATGTTTTCTATCTATCTAATGTTGATCTTGCTTGGAGTTTTCTGGTTCTTGACGTAAAACAATTCAAATTCATATTCAATATATATTGGATCATTTCCAATAAATCCTAAATTTATTTCTATCTTTGATGGGCCTCCTTTATATCACCGGATAGTGTTGGATGAATCTTCCAAGAAAAATGGGACCCAAGGTCGAGTAGAGTTGGACCTTCTTATCCGGAGTTAGGGAATGTGATATCTATATTTTATGTTGATCTTGAGTGAGAATATTTGAGTGATGATATCCCTTCAGTGTTCATCGAGTTACCTTTAATTTTTTCTTCTGAATTATCTATTTTTCACTAGAAAGGGGGTAGAGCTTTCTATTGACTAAGTGCCTAGTAATCAACTAGTTTCTATTCTTTCTTACTGTATAGAACTAGCTAAAATGAAATATTTCACATCATAGTTGGATTATATTATAGATAAATGATTTATACACTAGAGTTGGTCACCTTGGGTGGTGATGGTTCTCTTTTCTAGGAAAGATCGTGGTTCACTTCACCTTTGTGTGGATTTCTGAAAACTCAATAGAGTCACAGTAAAAAAATATATATTTCCATGGATTAATGATCTATTTGAACAATTAAAAGGGGATAATTCATTCTCAAAGAATGAACTTTGATCTGGTTATCATTAGTTTAGAATAAAATAATCTATCATTAATAAAATCAACTTTTTAATAAGTTGCGACCATAATGAGTACCTTGTTATTCTCCTTGGTCTAACCAATTATTCTATTGTTTTCATGGAATTGATGAATATGATATTCCATGAGTATCTTGATGATTTCATGTTAGTATTTTTTTAATTAAGTCCATATTTACTCTATGTCTAATGAGGATCATGTTCATCATATAAGTGCAGTTCTGGGATTGTTGAAAAACTACCTACTTTAGTCCAAACTTTAGAAATGTGGTTTTGAGGTTTGGGAGATAATTTTCTTAGGAAACGTGGGGTCATAAAATTGTATTTCAGTTGATCCATAAAATTTGAAATCTATTATGTCATTGGATAAACCATATGAAATTTTGGATATTCAAAGATTCTTGGTTCTCGTTGGTTATTATCACTGGTTCATAAAAAACTTCTCAATGTTGGATTCTATGTTGACTTATCTAACTTGGAATGGAGTAAAGTTATCTTATTTTGAGAAATTTCAGACTTCTTTTGTTGAGAATAAATTCCTTTTAACTACTTTGGTAGTGTTAAATCTTCTAGAGACTATGAAAGGCTATGTGGTCTTCTGTAATGCATTAGGTTTAGGTTTAGGATGTAGTCTTATATCAGTTGATGATGTCATTACCTATGGATCTCAGTAGCTTTGTCCAAACAAGAAGAATTTTCCAACCCATGACCTTAAAATTTTAGTTTTGATGCACATGCTTAAGAGTTAATGGCATTACCTTTTCAAATAAATCATTATCATGTTTTCTAACTACAATTGCTTTAGTTATATATTCCCTCAAAAAGACTTGAATCTCCACTAAAGGCATTGGGTGGAATACCTATAATATTTTTACACTGTCATATATTATAACCCATGGAAATTTAATATATTCACTAATGATTTGAGTTGGAAACATCCAACCCAGGTCATGAAAGAATAATCAGATGAATGGAACTGGATTGATATTTTTGGATACATACATATTGGATCCCTAGAATCAGGGGCCAAGGATTCTTTGTATAGCATTTATTTGATATCTTCTCTTCTTGATATGATCCTTTATAAACAATATCTTGATGATGAGTTTCTTAGCATTAGAGACTCTCTTTATGGTGGGGAGACTATGCCTAACTGGTCCTTCTCCACTGAGTTAATTCTACACTATATAAATCACATTGTTATTTTGTTAGCAGTAAGGAAAGTTATGATGGGGTATTGATATAACTTCTAGTGGTTTGTGCACCTAGGAACCCTGAATATGTTCTATGACATTCATCATAGATTCTAGTGTCTAGGAATGTGATGGGGAATTGCTGAGTTTGACTCTCATTGTTATATGTTCCAGTAGGTCAAGGCTGAGAACTATAAACCTTCAGGTTTTCTTCATCCACTTCTAGTTCCAACCTAGAAGTGGGATGAGATCTCTATGCACTTTTTTGGGTTTTTTAAAATCCATAGGAAGAATAAAGTGGTATGGTTTGTGATCAATCATATGACTAAATTGGCTCACTTTATACCCATTCATGATACGACCAAAGTTGAGGAGTTGGGAAATCTATATGTTAAAAAGACTATATATTTGAATTGAGTTTTGTCTTCTATATTCTCTGATAGGGATCTTCGGTTAACTTATTTGTTTTTTGAGAGTATTTTAGGAGTCACTAGGATCTCAGGACTGTTGAGCATGGCATACCATCCACAGTCGGATGGCCAGAAAAAAAAGAGCAACATATATTCTGGATGATATGCACTACTCTTGTGTACTTGACTTCGGTGGGTCTTGGGATGACCATAATGGTCTGGTTGAGTTTTCTTATATCAATAGTTATCAGTATGTGATTGGAATGTCTCCTTTTTAGGCATTTTATGATGGTCTTGTAGATATCTATTGTGTTGGTCGAATATTGGTGAAACTTCCTTGGTTGGACTATACTTGGTTCAAGATACGACATCAAATATTCAGTTGATTTTATAGATAATGTTGACACCATAAAGCTGGAATATTTTTTATGATGATCATCATCATAGGATGTTGGAATTTTTAGTTGATGATAAGGTAATCATGAAATTTTCACACCAGTTGGGTCATCAACGACTTGGGAGGCAAGGAAACATGCTCTTCATTTTTTGGGACCTTTTGAGGTTTTGGATAAGTTTTGGATAAGGTGTGGAAAGTTTCCTACCATTTAACACTTCCGCCCCAGATAATTTCGATACATAACATGTTCCGTGTATCTAAGCTATGAGATTATATATTTGATCCATCTCATATTCTGAGAAGATGTGATCTTGAGGTTAAACTTTATTTGCCAATGACTGAATAACTAGTTGGGGTAGTTGATTTTGAAACCAAGGTTCTTAATGGGAGGATAATACCTTTGGTTTGAGTGTTATGGTAACACAATTCTGATAATCATGATACGTGGGAGAGGGAGGCATTGATTAGAGAGAAATGGATTTATTTTTTTACATGGAAGCTTCTGAGTAGGATTTATGGGTACAAAAAATTTCTATAGTGGGGATTTTGTAATATCCCTTTACTATTTTTAGGTATTCCCAAACCCCTACTTTGATCATGATTTTGTTAGGCTTTAATTAGGGTTGTTTCAAGACAAATTTTGGTAATTTTGAATGTTTTTTGACTAGTACATGGTTGGTGCACGGTTTTCCTAAATCTTACACCATCTTAGTGGAAATTATCAAAACATGGATAATGGGGTTTTTCATAGTTAGAGCATGGTTTTACAAACCCTTCACCCACTTAGTAGAAACCATTAACCATGGAAAAAGTGGCTTACAGTTTAGTTACATGGTTTGGACTAACCGTGAAGCCTTGTCTAGAAAACTAGGCATATAAGGTTAATTAAATCTAAAATATAATTTTAAAACACCTGAAACCCTTAAATAAGGTGACTGATGGACCTAAAACAACCAGCAACATTCTTTTCTTCTAGGAGACCTCCAAAGAGCATTTTTTCCCTAACACCCGTCTAGAAGCATATCAAATCTAGGAGAATTATATTTAGTATTCTCTAGATAGGTTTCCTCTTCTCGTTCTCTTTCTCCCACTCTCTCTCTCTCTCATCCTCCCAAAGGTTTTGGGGATCGTTATGCTATTGGAAGATCAAATAACCTTTATTTTGGATTGTGGATCTTGGTGTGATTCCAGAATCCTATTTTCATTTTTATACATTGGAGAATACCGATTGGTTTTTATAGTTTTGATATCTGGTGATCATAAGGTAGGTTGTTCCATCTTCATTGGCCAATTTAATTAAACCTAAATTGCTTGATTTAATTTAAATTGTTTGATTTAAATAAAATTTCTTGAAGTTGCTTTAAATTATTTTATTTACAGCACAATTCCATTAAATTAAAGGTTTTCAATTCTATTTGGAAAAAAATGTGGAAAAACCTCCAATTCCATTAAATTGGGATTTTTTTTTTTGAATTTTTTGTAAATTGGTGAAATTTAAATTGATGAATTTAAATTGTCAAATTGGTTGATGGGAAATTTTGGAATAAAATTGAAGAATTTATATTTATGAAATTTATCAGATAGAATTGATTTAAAAATTTTATTTGATGAAAATGGATTAATTGTTTTTGATAGAACCCATTGGGTTTTATCTTGGAAAAATGCATGTTTTGATTAAAAAACCTTGTGATGGTTTTTAAATTTAAAATGGAATATTTGAAATGGATAATGGGATTGATTTCATTTTCTAGAATTAATTTATTATCATTGAATTTTATTAGGGCACATGAAATACTAGGTAGTTATATGACAACCCTGATTTTTATTACAACTTAAACATGCTTTATTACATAAAACTTCACTTGATACAACAAAGAAGATCGAGAGGTTTAGTGTCTTTGGGGCTTAGGATTATTACATAAAAACTTTAAACTTGAAATACAACATCCTTATTGAAAACTTCCTTTACATGACCACTACATTCCTTCGTACCTAGCATTGCATGGGATAGCCTGAGGACATGCATAAGAAAAGGGTGAGCTATAAAGCCCAGTAAGGGAGTACATAATGAATAACATGAGGAGTAAAATACATGTTAGGCAATAGGCATATCAATAGAGCATAAGAGAGACATGAACATAAAGGCATGATAAAGCATGATAATCATAACATGGAAATGTGGCAACAACACTTAACATTGAATTAGCATGAGCCAAGGCTCATTGCACATGGAGCATGAGTAAACCCTCATTGCACTTGAAGCACGAGTAAACCCTCGTTGCACTTGAATTAGCATGAGTCAACACTCATTGAACATGACGTATCATGATACTATACTTTACCCAATGCATTGGAGCGCTATCAGGGCGCACCCTTCTTAAACATTTCATTTCATGCATAAGTGTGCCACATGGATCATAAAACATGGATTCATAAAACATAATCATTTCTTCCACGATAAAGGAATGTGGAATTCATACATGAAACTTTACAATCAATACGTATATGTGCATAAAGGTGAATACCCTTGATGGAGAAATGGGCATGGTATTCACTACACAAAGACATTGGCTTAGAAAATTGGTGCGATTTCGGCAGCGTAACGGCGTGACATAAGAATTCATAAAAAAGGTTGATGAGAGAGAAAGGGGTTCCTCATCATATTTACATGAAATGGACAGTAAGGAGATAATATATATACATTTCCCAACAATAGAAATGGAATTTAGATTCATGATACAAAAGTATTGCTTGAATATAAAAGAAGAGAGAGAAGTTCCTTTCGGAATTTCGGCATAGTAACGGGTGTACATGGGAGGCATTTAATGAGAGAGAAAGGGTTCTCCCATCATTCAAACAATAAGAGGGCAGTATGGGGGAGGTGCGAAACCATACCCCAACATTCATAAATTAAATTAAAAGGGCAATACAACTTCAAGAAAATTGACAAAAAAAAGGGAAAGGAAGAAAAAACCCTTACTTGGAAGTGTGCTTCCAAAGGCTAGAGAGAGGCTTGTGAGAGGCTTCTTGGGAGCTTGGGGCACCCTGAGAGGATTCTAGAGAGAGTAGGGCAGAGGTTGGACGAACTTCAAGGGCTTTGAGTGAGGAGGAAGTGGGAGCTTGGGTGGGTTTATATAGGAAAGGTGAGAGAATTCTTTATTATTTAGGTTTGGGACCCCTTATATTAAAATAATCCAAACCACAAACCATACCATGGTATTTGCCCATGGTTTCTGGAAAAGGAGAGAGGAAAACAATATTTTACAAGGCCAAGGTCCGAACTTATTAAAAAAATTAGGGTTGCTTATGTGGAGGTGAGTCACACTCCCATGGAAATTAATTTAAAAAGGCAAAGTGTTGAATAAGTCTTGAGGGCTCCATTAATGCTTTGAAAAGTGATTCAAACAAACCCAAAACCTCATTATTTTAATGATAAAACATATATTGGCCGAACCTAAGGATTATGGTATTTTATTACATCACCATTGGGTCATTATGATGTCATAAATCACATTATATATTTAAAAGGTATTTAATTTTTACCCAAAAATTGGACTGTCTCAGAAAATTATGAAAAATTCACCGTTGGATAATTTCGACGTCCTGATTCCAAAAATAATATTTATTTTATCTAAATAATTTTCTAAATATGTGAATTTGCACTTTTAAAATAAAAACCGACATTTATAAAAAATTCACGGGTTTTGACAGAAATGGCTTTCAAACCTTAATAAAAATTTTAATTGCATTCATAAAATTATAAGATCATTTATATTTAATAAAAATTAATTTAATATTAATAATAATATTTTATTAAAATATTATTTAATTCAAAAATCCTTTAATTTAATAAAATATAATTCTTAATTAAATAATAACTAAAAACATCATTTGTACTTTAAAAACTAATTACAATGCATCAAAAATGACTAGAAATTATATTCATTATTATATACAAAAATAATGTACATGAACATGGTGCTACTTATTTGTTACATAACCCCTTAAAATAGCCGCATAAGACCTAAGGGTAAGGTGTGCGATGGTGACAGACTCTTGGGGTTGCTCGGATAACATCGCTCGAGTGGTGATCTCTATCAACTTCCATTTTTCCCGTAGACGATCACGTTCGAGCTTGACTTGATAAAGCTCAGCTTGGGCTTGGTCAAGGGCAAAGCCCAAAGACGCCACCTCCTTTCCGAGCTCTGACAAATGGGCTTCGTAAGGGGCAATTCTACTGGATGAGGCCATCGCTTCCTTTGTCTGAGTAAAAATGGTTTCGTTAAAGCCTTATATTTAAACTACCCAGATGATCAATGTTCAACGGCTATAAAAGTAACGGTCACAAATCTTAACGTAAAACTAAAGAAGTTGACATCTTATAAAAACATAAAGAAACATTTAACTGGATCAAGAGGGATTTTCCATTAATGAAATTTTGGGTCGTTACAACATTCCCCCCTTAAGAAATTTCGCCCTCGAAATTTTCCTTTTCCCACACTAAAACAAATGTGGGTAACTTAGCTTCATCATATCTTCCGACTCCCAAGTTGCTTCTTCAAACTTGTGGTTTCTCCACAACACCTTGACGAGGGGCATTGTCTTATTTCGTAGAACTTTTTCTCTACGATCTAAGATCTTCACTGGTTGCTCCTCATAAGAAAGATCGTCTTCTAATTGTACCACCTCAGAAGAGAGTACATGTGAAGGGTCTGGTATGTACTTCCTTAAGAGGGATACATGGAAGACATCATGCACCTTGGCCATAGTAGGTGGAAGTGCTAGTCGATAGGCCACAGCCCCAACACGATCAAGAATCTCGAAGGGGCCGATGTACCTTGGACTTAACTTCCCTTTCTTTCCAAACCTCATGACCTTCTTCCACGGAGATATGCGTAAAAACACCATGTCTCCGACTTTAAATTCAAGGTCTCGTCGACGATTATCTGCATAACTCTTCTGTCGACTTTGGGCTGCCTTGATATGCTGCTGAATGGTTTTCACCTTCTCCACCATTTCTTCGACCATTTCTGGTCCAAGCAGCTTACGTTCACCGACCTCATCCCAACATGCCGGTGTTCTACACCTTTTCCCATACAGGGCTTCATATGGTGCCATTTGGATGCTCGAGTGGAAACTATTATTATAAGAGAACTCAACTAGAGGAAGATGTTGATCCCATCCTCCTTTAAAGTCCATTGAGCACGCTCTCAACATATCCTCAAGTGTTTGGATAGTCCGCTCGGATTGGCCATCGGTTTGAGGATGATAGGCCGTACTGAAGTTCAGTTCAGTATTCAGAGCATGTTGAAGACTCTTCCAAAACTTAGAGGTAAATCTTGGATCTCGGTCAGACACAATAGATAGTGGTACTCCATGCAACCGTACCACTTCCCTGATATATATCCGTGCCAGTTGATCCAAAGAGAAGTCCTCTCGAATAGCAATGAAGTGTGCAGTCTTTGTAAGACGATCCACAATAACCCAGATTGCATTGTTGCTTTTGGATGTCCTTGGAAGTCCAGTGACGAAGTCCATGGTGATGTTCTCCCATTTCCATTCTGGTATGGGCAATGGTTGCATCATCCCCTTAGACTTCTGCCTCTCTGCCTTCACTTTCTGACACACCAGGCACTTTGATGTATATTCAGCGATCTCCTTCTTCATATTATCCCACCAAAAGTTTTCTCGGAGATCTCGATACATCTTTGTGCTCCCTGGGTGAACAGAGAAATTTGAACTATGTGCATCATCCAAAAGTTCCTTCTTCAGCTCCGAACTTGATGGGACACATAGTCTTTTCCCAAACCGCACAATTCCTTCTTCATTAACATTAAACTCTGAGGATTTTCCCTTTTTGATAGCTTCCACTTTTTCTTGGATTCTCGCATCATCCTTTTGAGCATCCTTTAACCTTTCCAAAAGAGATGGTTGAGCAATCATTTGTGAAAGGATTGATGATGTTCCCTTCTTTATGATTCCCACTTCCATCTTCATCAAGTCTAAGAAGATTGGATCCTTCTCAATTCTCATCATTGATAGAATTGCTGGATCCTTTCTACTTAGGGCATCCGCCACCTTGTTCGCCTTCCCAGGGTGGTAATGTATTGAACAGTCATAATCCTTTATGAGCTCTATCCATCTTCTCTGGCGCATATTAAGCTCTTTCTGTGTGAATATATATTTAAGACTCTTGTGGTCCGTATATATCTCACATTTCTCTCCATAGAGATAATGCCGCCAGATTTTCAAGGCAAAGATCACCGCCGCCAACTCCAGATCATGCGTTGGATAGTTTCGCTCATGGATTTTCAACTGTCTTGAGGCATAGGATATCACTTTATCATTCTGCATCAGCACACATCCTAAGCCCTTCTTTGAAGCATCACTGAATACCACAAAAAGCTCCCCACTTGTGGGTAAAGTGAGCACAGGTGCAGTGATAAGCCTCCTTTTCAACTCCTTGAAGCTTTCTTCGCATTCATCACTCCAAGCAAACTTTACTCCCTTTCGAGTTAGCTTGGTAAGAGGGTTGGACAATCGTGAGAAGTTTCTCACAAATCGTCGATAATATCCAGCTAACCCCAAGAAGCTACGGATATCAGTTACCGATGTTGGCCTCGGCCATCCCTCAATTGCATCTGTTTTGGAGGGGTCCACAGATATCCCATTGCTTGTGATGATATGGCCCAAGAATGAGACCTCTTTCAACCAGAACTCACACTTGCTGTACTTGGCATAGAGCTTCTCCTTGCGCAAAGTCTCCAGTACAGTTCTTAAATGCTCCTCATGGTCCTCCTTGGTTTTGGAGTATATTAGAATATCATCTATAAAGACTACCACAAATTTATCTAGGTAATCTCTAAAGACTCTATTCATCAAGTCCATGAATATTGCTGGAGCATTGGTGAGTCCAAAAGGCATTACTATGAATTCATAGTGCCCGTACCTTGTACGAAAAGCAGTCTTGGGGATATCTTCCTTCTTTACCCTTACTTGATAATATCCCGACCGCAAGTCGACCTTGGAGAAGTATTGTGCTCCACGCAGCTGATCAAACAAGTCATCGATTCTTGGGAGAGGATACTTGTTCTTTATCGTGATTTTGTTAAGTTCACGATAATCGATGCAAAGCCGCATTGACCCATCCTTCTTCTTGACGAAGAGGACTGGTGCACCCCATGGTGATGCACTTGGGCGTATAAACCCTTTATCCAGATTCTCCTGTAGTTGTTTCTTCAGTTCTTCAAGCTCAACCACAGCCATTCTATATGGAGTCTTGGATATTGGTAGCGCCCCAGGTATAAGTTCAATTGAGAACTCAACATCTCTTCTTGGAGGAAGACCAGGAAGTTCCTCGGGAAATACTTCAGCGAATTCCCTCACAATAGGCATTTCTTCAAGGGTGGTTTCTTCCTTGGACTCAATCATCTGAGCCAGATATGCGTGCTCATAAGGTAGTAATATCCATGCTTGAGATGATGGAGTTAAAGGAGATTCATCTTCCTCCTGACACTTGTAAAGAATCGGGGGTCGATTCTCCATATGGAGTGTGATTTCCCTCTCCCGACAATTTATGTTGGCTCTATATAAGGAAAGCCAATCCATGCCAAGAATTGCATCAAATTCCACCAAAGGGAGTATGACAAGGTTCGCCGGGAAATTCAATCCACAGATTATAACAGGGGAGGACTTATACTCATGGGATGCAATGATTGCCCCATTTGCCGTACTCACCGACATCTTTACTTCCATGATTTGTGGTGGTGCAGGGATTATTCTACTAAACTTTTGAGATATAAAAGAATGCGTAGAACCTGAATCAAAAAGTACGTTCGCTATTCTTGAATGAATAACTAGCGTACCTGTCACCACTTCGTTGTCGGGGTTCACTTCGGCAGAAGTGATGGAAAAAGCTCTTCCTTGCTGTCTTGGAGGTTGTTGATTGCCTCCGATAACCCTTGGATTAGGGCACTGATTCGCAAAATGACCCGGTTCTTTGCATTTGAAGCATTGAACAACGCGTTGAGGTTCGAACGGAGCGTTCCTCCCCTCCGTCGCAGCCGCGGGCCCTTCTTGCTGACAGTTAATAGCTAGGTGCCCTTCTCTTCCACACTTGAAGCATTTTCTTGTCCCCCTAAGGCAATTCCCAGGGTGCTTCTTTCCACACTTTTGGCAAGTGGGGTGCTGGAATTTCTTAGCGCCGTTGGATTTATCCATCGGACCACCAGCATTGAAGTCCACCTTCCGCTTCTTGTCCCCATGATACCCCTGTGATTCTCCGATCTCCATTTCAACCTTAAGGGCACATCGGACAATCTCCTCATAGCTGTCAAAGTCACGGATTGCTAATGCTTTCCGCAAGCTAGGCTTCAGCCCACCAAAGAAACGGTCAACTTTGCATTCGGGGGTAACGATAAAGTCGGAAGCGTATCGTGCAAGCCTTGTGAAGTTTGCCTCGTACGCTCCCACAGATTCTTCATCTTTCTGCTTGAGGGAAAGGAAGTCCCTTTCCATCTTAAGACGGAGGGTGCGTGGAAAATATTTATCGAAAAACATCTTCCGGAATACCTTCCATTCCAAAGCCTCGATCTCCTCCTCAGGCTTCGTATTTTTGATCAATGTCCACCATTGATCAGCTTCACCCTCCATACGATAAGCCGCCAGGAGAACCTTCTCTTTTTCAGAGCATTGGAGGATGGAGAATATCTTCTCAATGGAGTTGATCCATTGTTCAGCGATCGTGGGATCAGATGATCCACTAAAAGTAGGAGGCCTTTGTCTCATGAAGCTTTCAATAGCGACTTGTTCTTTCTTAGGGGGGGTTGAACGTTCCTCTTGACCAGTGTTTCTATTCAAAACTTGAGTTAGCTGAGAGAGAAGCGTGACAAAGTTCGCGATTCCCGCTCCCATCGGATTGGGCATCTCATTAGTACAATCATCACACTGATCTTCACAACGGTTGTTAGCCCGAGTTCTCCTATTACCGGCCATTGGCTGGAATAAAAGGAAAGTTAGGGGTAACACATAGAGGGTAATCCAAAGACAAAAGTTGATGACTTATAAATAAACTTTGATCTCTTTAACTCATGAGTCTATAGGATTCAATCCAGGCTTTTCAGGATCTTCCTTCTAACATATATTCTTAGGGGAATTTTTCCCTTAATAAGGGTTCATACTAAGATTGTGAATTTATCAAAACATATCCCCCGGGAGTGTCGTAACCAAGAGTGCAGCAAGGCCCGTTGTCGTGCACCAGTTCCCGTTCGAGTCTAGCTCAAAGCGGTGTTTTCGGGTTTTACCCCTAGGATACATCTGTGCCAGAGCCGCCTCTACCTGCTCGTATCCAGACAGGGATGTATTTGTTTGATAAAACACTTACTTAGTATTTACCAAAACTTAGGGATGTTTTTATTATGCTTAGTCTTGTATCTAAGGCTTTACTAGGGTTTCCTAATCCCAAAAATAACTAAACCTATCCTCTGATACCAACTATGACAACCCTGATTTTTATTACAACTTAAACATGCTTTATTACATAAAACTTCACTTGATACAACAAAGAAGATCGAGAGGTTTAGTGTCTTTGGGGCTTAGGATTATTACATAAAAACTTTAAACTTGAAATACAACATCCTTATTGAAAACTTCCTTTACATGACCACTACATTCCTTCGTACCTAGCATTGCATGGGATAGCCTGAGGACATGCATAAGAAAAGGGTGAGCTATAAAGCCCAGTAAGGGAGTACATAATGAATAACATGAGGAGTACAATACATGTTAGGCAATAGGCATATCAATAGAGCATAAGAGAGACATGAACATAAAGGCATGATAAAGCATGATAATCATAACATGGAAATGTGGCAACAACACTTAACATTGAATTAGCATGAGCCAAGGCTCATTGCACATGGAGCATGAGTAAACCCTCATTGCACTTGAAGCACGAGTAAACCCTCGTTGCACTTGAATTAGCATGAGTCAACACTCATTGCACATGACTTATCATGATACTATACTTTACCCAATGCATTGGAGTGCTATCAGGGCGCACCCTTCTTAAACATTTCATTTCATGCATAAGTGTGCCACATGGATCATAAAACATGGATTCATAAAACATAATCATTTCTTCCACGATAAAGGAATGTGGAATTCATACATGAAACTTTACAATCAATACGTATATGTGCATAAAGGTGAATACCCTTGATGGAGAAATGGGCATGGTATTCACTACACAAAGACATTGGCTTAGAAAATTGGTGCGATTTCGGCAGCGTAACGGCGTGACATAAGAATTCATAAAAAAGGTTGATGAGAGAGAAAGGGGTTCCTCATCATATTTACATGAAATGGATAGTAAGGAGATAATATATATACATGTCCCAACAACAGAAATGGAATTTAGATTCATGATACAAAAGTATTGCTTGAATATAAAAGAAGAGAGAGAAGTTCCTTTCGGAATTTCGGCATAGTAACGGGTGTACATGGGAGGCATTTAATGAGAGAGAAAGGGTTCTCCCATCATTCAAACAATAAGAGAGCAGTATGGGGGAGGTGCGAAACCATACCCCAACATTCATAAATTAAATTAAAAGGGCAATACAACTTAAAGAAAATTGACAAAAAAAAGAGAAAGGAAGAAAAAACCCTTACTTGGAAGTGTGCTTCCAAAGGCTAGAGAGAGGCTTGTGAGAGGCTTCTTGGGAGCTTGGGGCACCCTGAGAGGATTCTAGAGAGAGTAGGGCAGAGGTTGGACGAACTTCAAGGGCTTTGAGTGAGGAGGAAGTGGGAGCTTGGGTGGGTTTATATAGGAAAGGTGAGAGAATTCTTTATTATTTAGGTTTGGGACCCCTTATATTAAAATAATCCAAACCACAAACCATCCCATGGTATTTGCCCATGGTTTCTGGAAAAGGAGAGAGGAAAACAATATTTTACAAGGCCAAGGTCCGAACTTATTAAAAAAATTAGGGTTGCTTATGTGGAGGTGAGTCACACTCCCATGGAAATTAATTTAAAAAGGCAAAGTGTTGAATAAGTCTTGAGGGCTCCATTAATGCTTTGAAAAGTGATTCAAACAAACCCAAAACCTCATTATTTTAATGATAAAACATATATTGGCCGAACCTAAGGATTATGGTATTTTATTACATCACCATTGGGTCATTATGATGTCATAAATCACATTATATATTTAAAAGGTATTTAATTTTTACCCAAAAATTGGACTGTCTCAGAAAATTATGAAAAATTCACCGTTGGATAATTTCGACGTCCTGATTCCAAAAATAATATTTATTTTATCTAAATAATTTTCTAAATATGTGAATTTGCACTTTTAAAATAAAAACCGACATTTATAAAAAATTCACGGGTTTTGACAGAAATGGCTTTCAAACCTTAATAAAAATTTTAATTGCATTCATAAAATTATAAGATCATTTATATTTAATAAAAATTAATTTAATATTAATAATAATATTTTATTAAAATATTATTTAATTCAAAAATCCTTTAATTTAATAAAATATAATTCTTAATTAAATAATAACTAAAAACATCATTTGTACTTTAAAAACTAATTACAATGCATCAAAAATGACTAGAAATTATATTCATTATTATATACAAAAATAATGTACATGAACATGGTGCTACTTATTTGTTAATAACCCCTTAAAATAGCCGCATAAGACCTAAGGGTAAGGTGTGCGATGGTGACAGACTCTTGGGGTTGCTCGGATAACATCGCTCGAGTGGTGATCTCTATCAACTTCCATTTTTCCCGTAGACGATCACGTTCGAGCTTGACTTAATGAAGCTCAGCTTGGGCTTGGTCAAGGGCAAAGCCCAAAGACGCCACCTCCTTTCCGAGCTCCGACAAATGGGCTTCGTAAGGGGCAATTCTACTGGATGAGGCCATCGCTTCCTTTGTCTGAGTAAAAATGGTTTCGTTAAAGCCTTATATTTAAACTACCCAGATGATCAATGTTCAACGGCTATAAAAGTAACGGTCACAAATCTTAACGTAAAACTAAAGAAGTTGACATCTTATAAAAACATAAAGAAACATTTAACTGGATCAAGAGGGATTTTCCATTAATGAAATTTTGGGTCGTTACAAGTTAGTGAGATATTCAGACAGCACTCTATGATTTAAAACATTCCAAAATGTAAATGAAGCATGTCACATCCTTAATGGGATGGTGATGAATTTTTCTTGACTAGTGTTAAAGAGATGTGTATATACACATATTTCCATTTCACTTTGAGTGTGTAGAGTCACATATCCTAGATCTATCATACTTTTTGGAAGATGAACATGTTTCTCACTTGTTTGTATTTCAAATGGATATATGCCATTGTTGTAAATAGTTTAACATGACTTCTGGTTTATATAAACTATTTTATATGAATGTTTTTATTAATCCATTTTTTAAAGTATTTCTATCATTTGAAATATAAAGAATGATTTATTTTAATATGATTTTGAAATTCCAAATCGGTTAATTTATAATAGAAAATATTATTTGGTAAATTAAATTTGGCATCTTATTATAGAATCCTTGGTGATATCCTAATAGGATTTTATCTAACACTATACATGTGCCTTTGGGTGTTTGTAGATTACCTCCTTCTAGGTTTGGGTAGGGGGAAAGCACCACTTAGAGGTGGTTATAGATTTTGATCTTTGGGATTGGAGAGTTGAGTATGTTGGGACTTGGGTTGTTCTTTCTATTTTTTGTTACTTTTATGTAGTACTTTCAGTTTTCTTACATATATTAATTCTGTTATATATTTCTACCTATGGAGTTTCTTTTGTATGCATACTGACTTGTTTTTTCTACATCTATGAGGTTTGTTTCAAATTCATTCCCAATTTTATTTTATATGTTTTTGGGGGCTTGTTTCCAACCCAAAGAGGTCAGGAGAACCCTTCTAGCAATGTCAGGACCTTCTTGGTTATCAGGTTACCAGGGTACCAAGGATCATTTGTGACACATTCCTTAATAATCATTTTCTTGGTTAGGTCAACTAAAATTTCATCCTTGGAGACAATATGGATATAAAAAGAAACCTATTGAAGTAAAATTTACACTTAATGATTTTCCAATATAGTTATTTTTTCCTTAGAGTCTCAAATATATACTTCAAAAAGTATTTAGAATCTTTATAGAACTTCTAATATGTCAACATATCATAAATAAAAGCCACAAAAAATATTTATCAAGATAATCCTTGAAAACTCTATTCATAAGATCCATGAATGTTGACAGTGCATTTGTAACACCCGAGACTTTTATAAGAAATATTTTTTTTATATAAATCATCAAAGGATTAATTCACTATACACAACACTAGCTTGGCTTGCTTTACACGCAATCGCGACCTTCCTTGATAGCTTGCGTCATACGCAATACCGAGTTTCACTAAACAACGATATGCTATTAAAATATTATTAAAACTAGCCGTTATGAATAGTAATAACCACTTTTTGAAATTTTATAAATTTTATTTTTCAAAATGGAATTCATTTTTGGATTTGGAATATCGAAATTAGCCTAGGGTGAAATTTTGGTATTTTTCTGAAAACTTTCAATTTTTGATGAATAGTGAAAACACTGGGTTACTATTTAAAAACTGACTTTTTATTTAAATTATTATTTATTTTAATTAAATATATTTTAGGGAAAAATTGATACATAATACCTATATAAGTCCAATTCAATTCATTGGAGTCATTTTATAATAATTTTAAATATATAAAAATTTTATTGAACTTTTCACCGTCTTTTACCCACCTCCTAGGAGAATTTGCAAATTTACATAAAACTTAATTTTACCACTTCTGTGAGTGGAATTTCAAAAATAAGAGAGACATGGTTGATGTTAGTAAGTAAAATTTTGTTAAATGAGATGAAAATAATTTTTGGTGAATAGTAACTTTTTACTTTTATTTACCACGGTTAAAATCAAATAGGGCAATTAAGGGTAAAAATGATATTATTATTACCCTAACACATGTCCTAATTCTATTGGATAAGTTTAATTCGACCAAAAACTACCTTAGGAATAACATATGACCATTTAGGCCCACTTGGATTAGATTAGAACATTTATTATTAATTTATTTAAAGAAGGGTTAAAATAGTTAAAATCAATGATTAATAACTAAATAATTTTTAATATAGGTTTATACATAAGATAAATTCGACTATAAATATTAATTAGAAATATAAAAAGATTTCATACCTAATGGTATTTTATTTGTAATTTTTAGACATTAAATAATTTAATTTATTTATGACAGAAAGATGATGCAGCAATTATCTTATTATTGAAATATTGACATAATTGATGTTATAAATACCCAAATAAATGTAATTTGAGACTTTTTATGAATTCCACTAATTTTATAGGTTAATATGACATGTTAGTATTTATTTAATTAACTTTTTTTGAACTAATCATTCTTTTATGATTTTCACAAAAAATAAATTACTAAATAGTTCTAAAATTGACATAAAATAGTTTTTAAATGAAGTATTATATTATTAAATGTTATTTTATTCCTAAAAATATAAGGTTCGGAAAAATTACTTATATAAGGTTATATATATTAATAATAAACAACTTGGGGTTCATTTGGCTTTTTATAGTAACTTTATTAACCTTATAGTGTAAGAATACAAAAAGACACGGTAAAAGTAAAATTATCTAACTTAAAGTTAAATATAAATGATAAGGTTAAAATAGGAACGTAAACTTGTCCAAATTCTCTTTTATGAGATTATTTCGACCCATCCCCACCTTAGCTTCGAAATAAATCAATTTGGAGCTATTTAAAACCGAATATGTCTTTATAGTAAAATAATATTTTTAGTTTTTTCTAAAGGTTCCCCTCTCCTCCCTTATAAAGGGCACCTCCTCCCACTCTTTCTCACACCACTTTGAGCCTTCATGCTTGGCCAACCCCTGCCAATTTCTCCTCTCCACTTCTCTAGAAACATCATAGAGGTCCTGGTCTTCTTCAAAGACAAATTTTAGTGCCCTAAAAGGAGGTCTCAAAGAAGTGCTTCAAAGAAGAGGTAATGTCTGTTACCGATTCTTTCAACTTTATTTCTTCTTCCACCTCTTCTTATTTAGTTGTTTCATTATGAATTAATAACATCAGTATCACTCATATACTTTTATGTTATTATAAGTATGAAACAACCTTATTTCATCATATATCCATCCTATGGAAAATGAAATCACCGCGGGTGCGTACGTACAGAATACCGTCTCCACGCCGTGGTGTAATCTATTTTCCACCACCACCTTACTTGGATGGGTATAATGGTGTAAATAATGAATATATATGATTATTGTAAAGTGATATTGATTCTGAAATAGTATACATACACTCCAATACATATCCACGATCATGGGAACAATATCATCGCTCGGGCGTACGTACGGAATACCGTCTCCACGATGTGATGCGACTTGTTCTACATGATTTTCATTGCATAATGATTAAATAAATTAATTGAGTGAATAAATAAAATATATATTACACTAATAACATTCTGGAAATGAGGTATCTATAACCTAAAAATAAGAATAATAATTTATTCGACAAAACACGCATAAGAACAAAAAGTAATAAACACCCGAATAATAAGTAGCAATGAAATGTTACTAATAATAAGCTAAGAATATGACCATATATGATATCATAACAATGAGTATGAATCTGGAATAAGTCAATGACATTATTTAAATCATTATACAGGAGGTCCGGACACTTACGAAGCAAATCGGACCTAAGGTAAGGGAAAATATCACAATCTAATTTTTATCCGAGATTGTTTATATTTTGGTATTTACTGGGGTGTATTTTATCATACACATCCATGTTTCCTCAATATGTAATATTATTTCCATCCACCTACAATTTTTTAAATCCAATTTTACCCTTCGGCGAGTTTTTAGTAAAAGATATGAAAGGAATCTTTTGTCGTTTTTCATACGAGGTACTTTTTGGCTTTTCCGAAAAAAGTACGAAGAATGTTTTTTTTAACTTATACGACATGAATGGATTTTTAAAACATTATTTCCAAGAATCTTCCTTTAAAAATTTTCAAGTTTATTTTTAATCAACTTCTTTTAGTTTAGAATTTTATGACATGTTAAGAAAGGAAAAGTGTTTTTGAAGTTGAAAGGATATTTTCCTCAAGAATGGAGTTCAAGTGTTTTATCAAAACTATTTTCCATCTAAGATAATAAAGGCTTCTATTTCTATCCCTATTATTACATTGATTTGATTATGTTGTGATGGAATTATTTTTATGAATTCTTTTATCTTATATGAATTGTTTTATGATGTCACGATGTTTAATATTCCCATTTTTATTACATGGGTTATGCTATGATGTATGGTTTATGATTTTGTGGCACACATAATAATGGTATCATTATGAGATGGGTGGGACCTATATCTCCCTCCAATGCATTGGGTAAAGATTTTATATCTCATGAGATAGACATGGTTGGAACGGCAGGTTAAACCGGTTCAGTGAAACAGGACTGAAACGAGGAATGAACTCGGTTCAGAAATGGAATTTTTCCACTAAGATAGTCTTGGAAATGAGTCTTGACTAATAAGAAATGATTCTCTATGATTATGCGTGTATTCCACAAAGTTTCATGTTTTAAGTTATGATTATTGGGATTACATTTCACTACTATTATTTATCCCTTGTTATGAAATTATGATCTCTTTTCCAGGTTAAGATTTCCAAAAGTTATGTTCTTATGTATATGATGTGATTGATATTTCTTTTGTTTACCCTTAATGAGCATTTGAGCTCACCCTCTTGTATGTTTTATTTCCCCAGGTCAAGAAGAAGGTTATTAAGTAGGATATTCCAAAAAGGGACTCTAGATATGATGAAATAAATTGGAGGAAAAGTAGATGCTTTATGAACCAGTTGTTTATCTTTCCAAGTTTCTAAAGACACTATACCTATACGGTCCTTTCATGGTGTTGTTATATGTTGTAATAAGTGCACTTCAATTTTGAAGTACTAACAATGTATGTAAATTATGGGTCATTATAGTTAGTATCAGAGGAAAGGTATAGTCAACATTGGGAAACTAGGATGTGAAAGCCTTAGTAAGAACCCTGAGGATAAGTCTAAGCATAGAACACAATCTTAGTGTTTTAAAAATGGACATGAACAACCTATGATAAGACCTTAAGTGTGAAATTTTATTCTTAATTATGTGGTTTTTCTATTATAATTATTGTTTCCCACACTATTCTTCTTGGTTTTCGTCAATGGATGGAACCTGAAAGAACCGTGTTAATGCGGAATGCGAAGGGCAATGCAATGATTGTCCCCTTGAGCAACCAAACGCTATGGGAAATGGAATGCAAAATCTTGTAGCCATGCTCACACAGCTTTCTCAAGCTATAAATCATGCAGTACTTCCAAACGAGCAAAGGAAGGAGCAAAATTTTGTTGAATCCTTCATGAGGCAGCGTCCACCCTCATTCAGCGGGTCTACTGATCCATTAGTTGCCAAACAATGGATCAGTACTACTGAAAAGATATTTTCAGTTCTTCAATGTTCTGAACATGATAAAGTCATCTTAGTAGTGTATCGTTTGGAAGGTGATGCTGATCAATGGTGGAATCTTATCAAGAATATGAGGCCAAGAGATGAAATTGAGTCTATGTAATGGGATGATTTCAAAAACTTATTTTTCAATAAGTACTTCCCTCGTATTCTTTGAACAAAGATAGAGAAGGAGTTTCTTGAACTAAAGCAAAAGGATGATGAATCTGTTGGTACCTATGAATCAAATTTTACAATACTTGCAAGGTATTCTTCTGGTATTATTATCCAACCTGAGAGTAAGATCGATCGATTCTTTATTGTCTTAAAACCAAGTCTTAGAAGGGCGTTATCCATAAAGGACTTCAATAGCTATGAGGAAATTGTACGATGTGCTATCAAGGTTGAGATGGAGATTGGTGTAACCCATTAGTCACATGGGTTTGATAAGAAGAGGAAAATGGAATTCAAAGGAAAATCTAAAGATCACACTAAAAAGAATATGAGTTTTCCCTTATGCTCAAAGTGTGGAAAGAAACATGGAGGGAGTTGTCTTAAAGGGACAAGTAAATGTTTCAAATGTGGAATGGAAGGTCATTGGGCATTTGAATGCTGAAATGATGGGAAGAAGATGTCTAGTGATGCAAACAAAGGAAGGGATACACAGAATGAACCTACTACACCTAAATGTTTCAAGTGCAAGGAGATGGGGAATTATGCCAATAAATTCCCAAATCCAAGGGTTGATGATGATGATCGACGTCAACCAATTCTTAACGCTAAAGACAAAGGAAAGTCACATGGAATTTCTATCAGCGATGTGGAGTATGATAACGATGTGTTGAAAGGTACACTTACCATACACTCTAAAGTAGAAAATGTTTTATTTGATTCTGGATCTGCCCACTCTTTTATTTCTGAAGAATTTTCTAAGGGTGTCACCGTATTACCTCAACAGTTAGATGTAGAGTTAGCTGTGACAACCCCTAATGGCACAATAGTCGCATCAAAAGCTTATAATTCTTCTCCGATTAAAGTTTATGGGAAAGTGATTCCTACAAATATTGTGATCCTTCCTATAGTGGAATTTTATGTGATTCTTGGCATGGATTGGCTTTCTTTATATGGAGCTCATATCAATTTCCCAAGAAGGGAAGTCACATTTCATATTCCAGATCAATATATGATCGTCTATCGATGTAAGGATGAACATAACCTTCCAGTGGAAATTTCTTCCATCTAATGGGTCTTGATTCCACTAAATGAAGGTTATTTATCTCAAATGGTTGGTGAGAAACTCACAATTAAGAATATGCCCATTGTATGGGAGTTTGATGATGTCTTTTCGGAGGAATTGTTGGGTCTTCCACCAAATCATGAAGTTGAGTTTTCAATTGAAATCGTACCGGGTGCTTTGCCTATTTCAAAGTCACCTTATAGAATGGCCCCAATTGAGTTACGGGAATTGAAGAAGCAACTCCAATTGAATCTTGATAAGGGATTCATATTCCCTAGTGTGTCACCTTGGGGAGAACCTGTTCTATTTGTTAAGAAGAAAGATGGATCAATGAGACTCTGCATTGATTGTCGAGAACTTAACACGATCACTATCAAGAACAAATATCATCTCCCACGCATTGATGACTTATTTGACCAACTACGCGGAGCTCAGTACTTTTCTAAGATTGATCTTCGTTCAGGGTATCATCAATTAAGGGTAAAAAGGGAGGATATACCAAATACGGCTTTCTATACAAGGTATGGACACTATGAATTTATAGTGATGCCATTTGGTCTTAAGAATGCCTCTATTATCTTCATGGATCTGATGAATAGAGTCTTTAGAGACTATCTTGATCAGTTTGTGGTAGTCATTATAGACAATATTCTTGTATATTAAAAGAGAAAGGAATAACATGAATATCACTTGAGAATTATATTGAAGACCCTAAGAAAGGAGAATCTTTATTCCAAATTTACCAAGTGTGAATTTTGGCTTCAAAAAGTTTCATTTTTGGGTCACATAATCTCAAAAGAGGGGATATTTGTGGATCCAGAAAAAACAGAGGTTATCGAAAGATGGTTGAGACCAACAATAGTAACTGAGATCTGAAGTTTTCTTGGTTTGGCTGGATATTATCGAAGTTTTGTGAAAGATTTTTCACGATTATCTAATCCACTCACCAATTTGACTCGGAAAGGAGTTAAGTTTGTCTGGACAGAGGAATGTGAAGAGAATTTCAAGGAGTTGAAAAGAAGGTTATCCAGTGCAACTGTGCTCACACTGCCTTGTAGTGGGGAAAGTTTTGTGATCTACAGTGATGCATCCAAGAAGGGATTGGGGTGTGTTCTTATGCAAAATGATATGGTGATAACTTATGCCTCACGACAGTTGAAAATCCATGAGCAAAATTACCCAACTCATGATTTGGAGTTAGCTGCAGTAATATTTGCATTAAATATTTGGAAGCATTATCTTTATAGATAAAGGTGTGACATTTATACTGATCATAAAAGTTTAAAGTATATTTTCACACAAAAGGAGCTAAATATGCTCCAAACAAGATGGTTGGAGCTGATTAAGGATTACGACTTCTCAATCCATTACCACCCTGGGAAAGCAAACAAGGTGGAAAATGCATTAAGTCGACAATACCATGCCAGTTTATCCATGATGAGGATCAAAAAAGATCCAATATTTATGGATTTACAGAGGATGGATCTTGGAATTATAATGGAAGGGGAAAAATCTTATCTTTCTCAAATGAATGTTCAACCATCTATACATGTGAAGATTAAAGAGGCACAGAAAGAAGATGTCGAATTACAAAAGAAGGTGAGAAATGTTCCTGAATTAAACCTTGATTGTGATGGGATAATAAAGTTCAGGAATCGGGTTTGTGTTCCTCCCATCCCCGAATTAAAGAAGAAGCTGCTGGATGAGGCTCATAGTTCTTCATTCTCTATTCATCCTGGAAGCACGAAGATGTATAGGGGCCTGAAAGAGTACTTCTGGTGGGATGGCATAAAAAGAGATGTTGCTGAATATGTCTCTCGACGCTTGGTTTGTCAGCAAGTTAAAGCTGAGAGACAGAAGTCTAAGGGGATGTTACAACCATTACCCATACCAGAATGGAAATGGGAAAACATCACTATGGACATTGTCACAGGATATCCTAAAACATCCAAAGTCAATAATGCTATCAGGGTCATAGTTGATCGTCTTACAAATTCTGCACACTTCATCTCTATTAGAGAGGATTTCTCTCTGGATCAGCTTTCCAGGATATATGTGAAGGAAGTGGTAAGATTGCATGGAGTACCACTTTCTATTATATCTGATCGGGATCTAAGGTTTACCTCAAAGTTCTGGCGAAGTCTTCCGCACACTATGGATATAGAGTTGAGTTTCATCACTGCTTATAATCCTCAGACAGACGGTCAGTCTGAGAGAACAATTCAAACTCTAGAAGATATGTTGAGAGCTTGCTCTATGGATTTCAGAGGTGGTTGGGATCAACACCTACCTTTGGTGGAATTTTCTTATAATAATAGCTTTCACTCCAGCATTCATATGGATCCTTATGAAGCTCTCTATGGAAAGAAATGCAGGACTCCAACTTAATGGGAAGAAGTTGGGGAAAGAAATCTATTAGGACCTGATATTGTTGATGAGATGGTAGAAAAGGTCTGATCTATTCAACAACACATAAGAGTGGCTCAGAGTCGATAGAAAAGTTATGCCGACAACCGAATAAAAGACCTAGAGTTTGAAGTGGGTGATAAAGTATTCTTACGAATATCTCCCTGGAAGAGGGTCATGAGATTTGGAAAGAAGGGGAAGTTGAGCCCTAGATATATCGGTCCTTTTGAAATACTGAATCGTGTTGGGAAGGTAGCTTACTGATTGGCACTTCCACTGAATCTCTCTCAAGATCACGATGTGTTCTATATATCCCTCCTGAGAAAGTACATACATGATCCTTCACATGTACTCAGCTCAGAAGTTGTACCGCTGGAGCAAGATCTTTCTTATGAAGAACAGCCGATAGAGATTCTGGATCGTAGCGAAAAAGTCCTACGAAACAAGACCACTCGATTGGTGAAAGTTTTATGGAGGAACCACCAATTAGAAGAATCTACATGGGATCTTGAGGATATGATGAGGGAGAGTTATCCTCATCTGTTTGTTACAAGTGACGAATTTCAAGGGAGAAAATCATTTTAAGGGGGGTAGAATGTAACACCCGAGAATTTTATAAGAAATATTTTGTTTTTATTTTTTATAAATCATTAAAGTAATCTTTCACTACACACAACACTAGCTTGGCTTACTTTACACGCAATCACGACCTTCCTTGATAGCTTGCGTCGTACATAATATTGAGTTTCACTAAACAACGATATGCTATTAAAATATTATTAAAACTAGCCGTTATGAATAGTAATAACCACTTTTTGAAATTTTATGAATTTTATTTTTCAAAATGGACTTAATTTTTGGATTCGGAATATCGAAATTAGCCTAGGGTGAAATTTTGGTATTTTTCTGAAAACTTTCAATTTTTGATGAATAGTGAAAAACACTCGGTTACTATTTAAAAACTGACTTTTTATTTAAATAATTATTTATTTTAATTAAATTTATTTTATTGAAAAATTGATACATAATACCTATATAAGTACAATTCAATTCATTGGAGTCATTTTATAATAATTTTATATATATAAAAATTTTATTGAACTTTTCACCGTCTTTTACCCACCTCCTAGGAGAATTTGCAAATTTACATAAAACATAATTTTACCGCTTCTGTGAGTGGAATTTCAAAAATCCGAGAGACACAGTTGATGTCAATAAGTAAAATGTGGTTCAATGAGATGAAAATAATTTTTAGTGAATAGTAACTTTTTTACTTTTATTTACCACGGTTAAAAGTAAATAGGTCAATTAAGGGTAAAAATGATATTATTATTACCCTAAAACATGTCCTAATTCTATTGGATAAGTGTAATTCGACCAAAAACAACCTTAGGAATAAAATATGACCATTTAGGACCACTTGGATTAGATTAGAACATTTATTATTAATTTATTTAAAGAAGGGTTAAAATAGTTAAAATCAAAGTTTAATAACTAAATAATTTTTAATATAGGTTTATAAATAAGATACATTCAACTATAAATATTCATTAGAAAGATAAACAAATTTCCTACCTAATTGTATTTTATTTGTAATTTTTAGACATTAAATAATTTAATTTATTTATGACACAATGATGATGTAGTAATTATCTTATTAATGAAATATTGACATAATTGATGTTATAAATACCCAAATAAATGTAATTTGAGACTTTTTATGAATTAAACTAATTTTATAGGTTACTATTAAATGTTAGTATTGATTTAATTAACTTTTTTCGAACTAATCATTCTGTTATGATTTTCACAAAAATCAATTACTAAATAGTTCTAAAATTGACAGAAAATAGTTTTTAAAAGAAATATTATATTATTAATTGTTATTTAATCCTAAAAATCTACGTTTCGGAAAAATGACTTATATAAGGTTATATATATTAATTATAAACACCTTGGGGTTCGTTTGTCTTGTTATATTAAGTTTATTAACCTTATAGTGTAAGAACACAAAAAGACACGGTAAAAGTAAAATTATCTAACTTAAAGTTAAATATAAATGATAAGGTTAAAATAAGAATCTAAACTTGTCCAAATTCTATTGTATGAGAGTATTTCGACCCATCCCCACCTTAGCGTCGAAATAAATCAATTTTAAGCTATTTAAAACCGAATATGGCTTTATAATAAAATAATAGTTTTAGTTTTTCCAAAGGTGCCCCTCTCCTCCCTTATAAAAGGGCACCTCTTCCCTCTCTTCCTCACACCACTATGAGCCTTAAATCTCGGCCAACCCCTGCCAATTTCACCTCTCAACTTCCCTAGAAACATCTTTGAGGTCCTGGTCTTCTTCAAAGACCAATTTTAGTTCCCTAAAAGGAGGTCTCAAAGAAGCGCTTCAAAGAAGAGGTAATGTCCGTTATCGATTCTTTCAACATTATTTCTTCTTCCACTTCTTCTTATTTAGTTTTTTCATTATGAATTAATAACATAAGTATCACTCATATACTTATATTTTATTATAAGTATGAAACAACCCTATTTCACCATATATCCATCCTACGGAAAACGAAATCACTGCGCATGCGTACGTACGGAATACTGTCTCCACGTCGTGGTGTAATCTATTTCCACCACCACCTTACTTGGATGGGTATAATGGTGTAAATAATGAATATATATGATTATTTTAAAGTGATATTGATTCTTAAATAGTATACATACACTCCAATACAATTCCACGATCATGGGAATGATATCATCGCTCGTGCGTACGTACGGAATACCGTCTCCACGATGTGATGTGACTTGTTCTACATGATTTTCATTGCATAATGATTAAATAAATGAATTGAGTGAATAAATATGATATATAATACACTAATACCATTCTGTAAATGAGGTATCTATAACCTAAAAAGAAGAATAAGAATTTATTCGACAAAACACGCATAAGAACAAAAAGTAATAAACACCCGAATAACAAGTAAAAATGAAATGTTACTAATAATAAGATAAGAATATGACCATATATGATATCATAACAATGAGTATGATTCTGGAATAAGTAAATGAAATTATTTAAATCATTATACAGGAGGTTCGGACACTTACGAAGCAAATCGGACCTAAGGTTAGGGAAAATATCACAATCGCATTTTATCTGAGATTGTTTATACTTTGGTATTTACTGGGGTGTATTTTATCATCCACATCCATGTTTCCTCAATATTTAATATTATTTCCATCCACCTACAATTTTTTAAATCCAATTTTACCCTTCAGTGAGTTTTTAGTAAAAGATATGAAAGGAATCTTTTGTCGTTTTTCGTACGAGGTACTTTTTGACTTTTCCGACAAAAGTACGAAGAATGTTTTTTAACTTATACGGAATGAATGGATTTTTAAAACATTATTTCCAAGAAGCTTCCTTTACAAATTTTCAAGTTTATTTTTAATCAACTTCTCTTAGTTTAGAATTGTATGACATGTTAAGAAAGGAAAAGCGTTTTTGAAGTAGAAAGGATATTTTCCTCAAGAATGGAGTTCAAGTGTTTTATCAAAATTATTTTCCATCTAAGATAATAAAGGGTTTTATTTCTATCCCTATTATTACTTTGATTTGATTATGTTGTGATGGAATTATTTTTATGAATTCCTTTATCTTATATGAATTGTTTTATGATGTCACGATGTTTAAGATTCCCATTTTTATTACATGGGTTATGCTATGATGTATGGTTTATGATTTTGTGGCACACATAAGAATGGTATCATTATGAGATGGGTGGGACCTATATCTCCCTCCAATTCATTGGGTAAAGATTTTATATCTCATGAGATAGACATGGCTGGAACGGAAGGTTTAACCGGTTCAGTGAAACGGGACTGAAACAAGGAATGAACTCGGTTAAGAAATGGACTTTCTCCACTAAGATAGTCTTGGCAATGAGTCTTGAATAATAATAAATGATTCTCTATGATTATGTGTGTATGCCACAAAGTTTCATGTTTTAAGTTATGATTATTGGGATTACATTTCACTACTATGAGTTATCCCATGTTATGAAATTATGATCTCTTTTGCAGGTTAAGATTTCAAAAATTTATGTTCTTATGTATATGATGTGATTGATATTTCTTTTGTTTACCCTTACTGAGCATTTGAGCTCACCCTTTTGTATGTTTTATTTCCCCAGTTCAGGAAGAAGGTTATTAAGTAGGATATACCAAAAAGGGACTCTAGATATGATGAAATAAATGGGAGGCAAATTAGTTGCTTTATGAACCAGTTGTTTATGTTTCCCAGTTTCTAAAGACACTATACCTATACGGTCCTTTCATGGTGTTGTTATATGTTGTAATAAGTGAACTTCAATTTTGAATTACTGACAATATATGTAAAGTATGGGTAGTTATAGCATTAGTGTTCCCAAATGGAATTAATATGAACTCATAATGCACATAACATGTAAAAAATATGTATTTAATGTATTTTCCTTCATTAATTTTAATTTAAGATAACCAGAATAGAGATCAAACTTTAAGAAGTATTGATCTCCTTGAATCTGATCAAAGATGTCATTATTGTTAGGTAATGGATACCTGTTCTTAATAGTAAGGTCATTAATATCCCTATATTCAATGAATAACTTCATAGTCCTATCCTTTTTCATCAAAAATAATATAGGTTCTCTCCACAGTAAAATACTATAGTCTAATAAACACATATCACACAAATCCTACATTCATTTCTTTAATTCCACCAATTCCACCAATTCCACCAGATCTATTCTATAGGAAGGCTTAGATTTGTGTTCTTCATCCAGGATAAGTTCAATAAAAAATAAAAATTCATATTAAGGTAAATATTTAGGTAGATACTCATAATATAGATCAACATAATCCCTCATAATAGATACATCCTCTATTATAATGGTATACTTCTCATTTATTTATTCATATTCTCTAAAAAGTTCATTAAGATGAACTATAATATGTGGTTCCAAACAACTCTCGAACAATGAAGTATCTCCACTAAAAAGGATTTTATTCCATCCTTATAGATTATAATTTCCTTCACATGATAAAAATCCTTGAATTATACTTTGAGATCCAATCTATCCCATGAATTATATCAAATTTCACTATTTGTTTAATAACAATGTTTGTAACTAAGGAATCATTATGCATTTTAATAAGGTCAAAACAATGTAAATTAATTACAATAAAATTTCAATTTGAGTTTTAACTAAGAATATCTTCATTATTTAATCAAAGGTTGATTCATTTTTTATAGTAATCTCTATACTTGTTACCAGTGTTAACATGATTTCTTTTCCTTCCCTTATGTTCCATTACTAGACAATGTTATATATTAAATTAGTATATGAATATAACTATGAATTAGAACACATAGTATATAATTTCAATGAATTTATTGTTAATTAATGTCATGTAATCCAAAAATATTTTTACAATATCTAAAGTGTTTGTCATAGAGTTATGTTCTCAAACTATGCTATTCTATATCTAGTTCTTAAGGTTTCTACTAAACATTCTCTAATACCAACTATAATACCCCGACTCCAGTAACTTGGATCCAATGATTATTTTATTAAAATGGTATTGAATATATAAATCACAATACATAAGATCTAGAATTTTATTAGTCTTGGGAACTATATAAATAAATGAATAATACATAACCTCAAAATTAAAATGTGTCATCTGATTAAAAGAAAACATTATTATTTATCCTTGAATTTCCTTGTTTCGCGCATAGAAATCTTCATGGTTTCCTTGCAAATTGGGAAACAATATAAAGGGGTTAGATCATATGATTAGTAAGGTGTAGTGTATAGTGGAATCCATCATATCATAAGTATGAAATAAATTATATGGAAGAAATAAATGATTATATTAATTCCATGACAAATGAAATTTGTGATCTTAACATATACATGGATAACATAAAAAACAAATAAGAACATGGATAACAATAATTAATCACATAGTGATGGGATAAATAATATTGTACATCATAAACATACTATAATGGCCTCTTTCCATGACATCATACATAAATGGGTAAGGAATACACAAAATACCCCAAATAGTTTTCCTCATAAGACCTACTGATGAATTGAGGGAATGTATAAGTGTTGGTCCCACCCATCACATAATAAGTCTAATGCATCCATCATATAAATACCATGGATAAATAATAGATACCATAAAGTTCCCTTAGGTACCACAAACTTATTCATGGATAAATATTCAGTAGTTGTTCGTATTGAAATAATGGATGTACATAATGTCAATATTTAGCCATTAAATTTAATTGTGTGGATTTATTGATGATTATAAACAATAAATACATAAACTATAGGATATTCAAAATGTGATGGAATGTACACTTATTAAACGAGTGAAAATGAATTAGTTGTGTAGGGTATTTTCATCAAATAAGAATTTCAATAAGAAATAGTTATTAGGTTTAATAATTTGAAATAAATAGATACCAAATAAATGGTATATTCAAATACATAATTATGACTAATAAAGGGCATGTGAACCATCCAAAGAATATCCCCCATGAGTGTCAAACCAAGTGATCAATTAGGCCCACTTTTTATACACTCAGTGAATAAAAATTTAATACCCAACCAACCTTTTTAAGGTTTGTTACCAAAAAGTGTATATATTCCAAAGCCTACATCCACTTTTTTGTATCCGGATAGGGATTTTGTTTCTAGGAAATCCTAAACTTTTTACTTTATCACAAAAAATAGATGTTTTACGGCTATAGGAAGTTTTGATCATTACAACGACATAATAAAGTGGTATAATGAGATGGAATGGTAATATATCCTCAATTATATAATAATGAATTCATAAAAATTATCCATAATAACATTTAAAATTTAAATGAAAAATAATTATAAATAATAAAAAAATTAAATAAATAGAAACAGTTAGGAGCCCTTACATAAACATAATAACATCTTAGGAAAAGGATATAATAAGTTGTAATAATTAATATGTCATTAAAAGTATATTAAATACATGATAATACAATTGTATCAAAAGCATGGAAGTATATGAAAAATATTTTCAAATGATATTATAACAAAAGTATTGTAATAGGAAATAAAAGAGGTGGATTTGGAAGCCTTTACTTACAAAGTATCTTCTAAAATCATGAGAGGAACTCCATAGAACCTTTAAGTATCCATGGGGAGACTCTTTATAGACAAAATGATATGTAATTAATTCTAAATTATTTTTGAGTAGATATCAAGGGATGAATGGGTGGGTATGTATATAAAATGAAGGGAAATTGTATAATAATTTTCAAACATTGGCCTTCAAAATATAGGATTGTAGAAAATAAAAAACTATTGTATACAAATGGTTTTAGTTCATGGTTTTTAACATGACATGTTTTTCATATTAAAATGTTTTAAAATTGAAATCCATAATTTTATATTTATTTTGGGGTAGAAAATATTCTTGTTTACAAAGAATTGTTTTTATAATCTAAAAATATACATTTGGTTTTAGAAGGCTCTTTAAAGTTTTTTAAAATAAATTTTATTACTTCAAAATACATTATATTATGGAATAAACACATTTTATTAGTGAAAGACTTTATATTACTTATTAAATCATTTTTAAGTCATTATGAAAACATAATACTTACCGTATATTCATAACATATTTTACTTCATAACCAAAAAAATTAATATCTCAAAAAAATTATAAAAAATTAAACAATGTATAATTTTGATGTGCTATTTTCAAAAAAAAATATTTTTAAAAAAAATTATTAATATAAGAAATTTAATATTTAAATAAAATAATTATTTATGATAAAATAATGACTTTTACCACACTATTAAATATTTAACCCTTAGAAAAACAACATATGATTTCAAAATTTTTTTATTATTTATATATAAATAAATATTTTGGTTTACAAACATTTTAATAAAATCATATTTTATTTAAAATTTTTGAATTTATAAAAATAAAATATACTGATGAAAATTAAAAATATATATATTCAAAAAATATAATTACACTTTCTCTGTATTAGAGATATATTTTATCATTTTCATCCTCTCATCATGTGCTCTTTAAATTTAATGTAAGAGTGATACATTAAATAAAAATATAGGATCATTATAACCACTATTTCATTTATTAAAAAAATTAATCTTAATACTACTTAAGGTATAGATACATAACCTCTTGTCACACCAATATATTCCCTAATGATAAGGTGTGCGATGATTGTACTTTTATCAGGTGGTCCGACTGACAATGACCATGTAGTAATCTTTACTAGCTTAAACATTTCTTTTAAAGGATTCCAATAGTCTAAGTTAGTGAAGGTCAAGTTGGTCATGGTCAAGGGTGAACCCAATAATGTCACCTCCCTTCCATGCTCTGATAAATGAACATTATAAAGGATATTACTTCAAGTTTGATCTATGGGTTATCTATTCAATATCAACTATCTCTCTCTATTATATTTTATATACAATAAATCCAATGACAACATTATTACCAATAATCATAATTTCCAGCGGTCATATTGGCCAAAATTCATGATTTTTAATGATTATAATGGCCATATTTACTTCCTATAAATTTATCCATACAAATCCCCTAAATAATACTTTTCATTTTTAGATCCTTCAATATGTCGATTTTGTATTTTATATTAATCTTTATTTTCTCAGTTCTTATAATAACTAAGATGTTTATTAGAGAATATGAGACAAGAGATATGTATTATGTCCTTTCATTATTTATTTTGATTATTTTCTATTATTAGTCATAGTGGTATTAATTATTTTTTCCCATTATTTTTTATTGTATTACTTCAAAATAAAGTATGTTTATTCTATGCTAAAAATTTATCAGGTGGTACTCTTCCCCCCTTAAAAAAAGTCTTCCTTGAAGTTCAGGGTATACATAAATAAATGAACAAATGGGGTAAATTCTTCCTCTATACTTCCTCAATATCTTGGGTTTCTTCTTCCAACATGGTAATCCTTCAATGAACTTTCACCAAAAAATATAGTGTCTCCATATATTTAAATCATTGATTATAACTACCAACATAAGGTCATGAGTTTGATATTTTCTCTCATGGGTATTCAACTGCCTTAATTCTAAAGCAATGAATTTGCTATTCTCCATAATGACACACCATAGTACTTCATTTGTTGTATCACTATATAATTAATTTTTACTTTCTAGATGGTAAAATAATTACCTATTCATTGATCGGTATTTTCTTCAGTTCCTCAAAATCATTCTTTACACTCCTAGGACAATGTTAATATGACCTCTTTATGAGTCAAATTAGTTAATGGATTTTATAAAAGGTAAATATTTTCTAACAATCACTGATATTAGCTAGATAATCAAAGTAAACTACTTATTTATATTACATTCATTAAAATGGGACATTCTTTAAGAACCATTATCTTTTTAGGTACAATTGAAATTTCATCCTTAGAGACAATTTGGACAAGAATATAAAATTTCTAGATCCAAAATCAATACTTACTAAATTTATCATATAGTTAATCTTCCATTAAAGTCACATTTAAAATCCATAAATAGTCTTAATGATCTTCATATTACTTAGATTATATCAAGATATCATTAATAAAAACTACAAAAAAATAAAACAATATAATCCTTTAGTATTCTATTCATCACATCCATGAACATCTTGGGTTCATTAGATATCCCAAAGGGAATTATGTTGAAATCATAATACACATACCTTGTATGAAAATTTTTCTTCTGCATATCATCCTTCTTGAAATTTAATTGATGATAATCATAATTGTGATCAATCATTGAGATGTATTGAGATCCTTATATATGATCAAACAGATCATCTATTCTAGGTAATGAATACTTGTTCTTAATACTAATGGAATTAATTTCCCTAGAGTCAATTAATAAAATCATAAAAATAGAATTATTATTTAAAAATAAGATAGGTTCTCCCCAATGTGTAATACTATGGAATATGAATTTGTTATCACCCAACTCTTACAGTTGTTTTTTTAATTCCACTAATTCCACTAGAGCCATTCTTTCAGGAGGATTGGACATGGATTTTACATAAAAAATGGGTTAATAGATAAATAAACCTAATGGTCAGGTTAATATATATGAATTTCATCAAGAAATACAAATATATAATCCCTCACAATTGATAAATCATTTATTCTAAGGATATCCTTAACATTTGTTGATCTATCTTCTCCAAAAAATTTATTAAGATGAGCCATTAGAGGTGGTTCCAAACAAGACTCCCAAAATGAAGTATATCATCAAAAAATATGGGACTTGATTCCATCCCCAGATATAATAATTTCTTTCAAACGATAATAAATCCTTTCAATATACTTTGATACCCCATCCATCCTAATAATTATATCAAATTCAGCCAATGGTATAATAACCAGGCTTACAACTAAAGAACCATCATGCATTTTAATAGAGATGGACCAATATAATTTTATTCCTATAATATTTTCAATGTTATTTTTTACTAAAAATTTCATCCACGATGCATCAGTAGTGTGATTGAATATTAATTGAAATCCCTGATCACACTATAATTTAATATTCATTTTCACCCTTTACACCACTAAATTAAACTGATTTTGTATTATATATTCAAATTATTATAAAAACTTTTAATCCATGTTTATATCTATTATTTTTTTAATAACTGTTAAAAAGGGTAATTTCACTTGTTTTTATAATTTCATTGTAGGTGGAGGTGTTTTGGAGGGCCCATGCTAAAGTGGAAGAAAAATGGGCCAAAATTGCATGGGATCCATGAACACCTGTCCACTATTGTGAATGCTAAAAAAAATATTCATCCAAATGAGCTGAGATTTTTTGGTATGGCCCAAGATTTAATTGGATACAATCATATTAATAAATAAAATCCCAATTCGTCCATTAAGTGTCCCAACCGACCTGATCTGTCCAACACACCAAATCCGCATGAAGTCAAAAGTGGTGTTATATGAGATGTCCATATCTTAAGCTATATTCGTCCAAATGATTCCAAATTTTAAGTGGACATAGTCAGGATGTGGGGATACAAGTTTGTTTTTTTAAGTGAGATAAGACTATCTGGAGATCAAAAAT
Organism: Viscum album; assembly: GCA_963277665.1. NCBI lineage: Eukaryota > Viridiplantae > Streptophyta > Magnoliopsida > Santalales > Viscaceae > Viscum > Viscum album. The sequence goes on from OY728127.1 coordinate 1,334,944,974, forward strand.
AATGGGACACATGGTTTAAAGAAATCTGTGTGCCCAAAACCACCTTCAACTTTTTCTATAAAATGGAAACATGGGCTCCCCATTTGAAAGATTATCCAAGAAAAAAATCTCTAGAATTTTGGAGACCCAAATGATTCCTCTCCTAATACAATAACTTCTGGAGGCCCCTATCCTCATAGGGGGGTCGAGGATGAAAGAAATGTTCAACCCGCACCTCCTCCTCCACTCAATGGCAAGCTAAACAGTAGACTATCGTTTCGAGGGAGCTACACATACTTGGTAGGGAGTTTCAAAACTTTTTATTCTACTAGTTTTTTGTATTTTTTGTGTTAAATATTTCACTTATGATTAATTTTTATGTTCTTCTCCTCTGAATATATTTCTTTTGTTATAATTAAGTGAAACACTTTTTATTTCAACACTAATTGGGTTGATATTTCAATTGGGAATCTTGTTTTTCTCTGATTGGACAAGAAAATAATCATATTTCTCTCACACAAACATAAGATTTCAATATTATTTGGTTTCCATTTCTTTAAGTTTTATAACCAATCCTTGGAAACACGATTTTTTTGCCAAGGGGTGATTATTTAAGCATTGTTTTAAGAGGCAAGAGGGAAGTCATGATCATAGTAACCCTAAACCAAAGGATTACATTAAACCATATAAAAGTTTCAGAAAAATGAACTATCCAAGATGTGTAGTGAAATTGAAATGATATCCTTCTCTCATAATTCTAAAATACCACCTTTATTTATCAACTATTAAACACTTAAAATCAATTCATTTTCTTAAAACTGTTTTCAAAACCACACCCTCTTTTGTTCCTTTTTATTAAAAATTCATACCATAAAACTATTTTCCAATTTTGGCATCATTTTCGGGGAGCCCTTTTGTTTTTAGTGTGCATTTTTTGTAAAAATGTTTTTAATTTTGTAAATACTTGTAGATACCCAAGATTAACGTACATGGAAATTACATTACTTTTGCGGAATACTTAATAAATAAAAAAAAATGACACCCAAGGACCGTAATAGTTTAGTGTCTTTGAACCTCAGAACATAATCTTCTAATCAAGGTGAAAGATCTTCAACATCTCCCATAACGATATTCCCATTTTGTTTTCTTACCTAAAACCTTTATTTATATGTTGGGGAAAAGAAAACACATAAAGGGTGAGCTCAAATGATCAGTAAGGGTAAACGTGGATAACATAAAACAATCCATAAAAATTTGAATGTAAAAACATGAACATAAAATTTAAACATCAAAATCTTGAGTAATGACATAAAACATGGTAGTACGTAAGGCATGGATCATAAAGGAAAATCAATCATGATAAAATAGCATGGGAATAAAACATGTAATTGTGTCACACCATTAAGCACATGATATGATTTCCACAGTACCCAAGGCATTGTTTCCAAGACCATCATAGTGGATGAAGTCCACTACTGAACTGGGTTTACTTGTTGTTCCAGTCCTGTATTACTGAACCAGATTTACTTGTCATTCCAGCCATTTTTATCTCATGAGATATAAATCTTTAACTAATGCGTTGGAGGGAGATATAGGACCCACCCATCTCATATTTAAATCATTATTACATGTGCAACAAAACAATCATAAATCATTTGTCATAACACAAAGAAGAAAATGGGTTTCATAAACATAATCCCTTCATAACATAATCCATATAAAACAAATGGATATCATTTCATCATAAGAAAAATCAAACCATGTAAATAATAGAGACATTATACTTGAAACATAAACATACTAAATAATTTCATCTTATATGGAAAATAGTTTTGATCAAACACTTGAAATTAATTCTTGAGTAAAATACCCTTTCCTCTTCAAAATCATTTTCCTTTCTCCAAATGCCGTGCAATTTTAAAAGAAAATAATTTTTTTGAAAATAATCATGAAATATTATGGAATAAACTTCTTATAAATAAGGCATTATGAAACAGTAAAAGGCTTTTCACATTGTATAAGTTAATAAAAACATCCCCCTCATACTTTTGGCGGAAAAGTCAAAAGGTACCTTATATGGTAAACAAAAGAAACATTCCTTCCATAAAATGTGGTAAATGTGAACAAAGGGTAAAAATGATTTAAAAAATACATGGATGAATAGTAAACACTTTATGAAAAAAAATTATAAAAAATTGACATGGATGTTAAATATAACCACAGTAGATACTTACGAATAAACAATCTCGAATAAGAACGAGATTGGAATAATTATCCCTTACATTAGGTCCAATTTCTTCCATTCATGTTCAAAACTACTGTATAATGATTTAAATAATGTCATTGACTTATTCAAGAATAATATTCATTTTTATGATATCATATATGATTCACTTATGACTTTATATTACCCGTTCATTTGTCAATTCCATGTTGAAACAACATTTTGGGTAATAATCGTTTCATTTATAGTATGTGTTTGGAATTTTTGTTCTTGATATTATTACTTATAACATGATTTAATTACTTCCAGAATGTAGAAAAATATTTATATATCATATATATATATATATATTCAGTGTATATATATATAATAGATAGATAAATGAAATGAAATACATTGTTCATAGAGACGGTAGGTCGTACGTACGCATGAACCTTGCTTTCCTTTCCTTATTAACTTGAATGGAAGTAAGTAGATGAAATATATATAAATAAATCTAGTAGAATTATTATGTCACATATCTAAGTATTATTCATTATATATTCTTTATAATCATTCCTTAATGGATGACATGGATAATGAATCTCATCGCATCGTGGAGACAGTAATCCGTACGTACGCACAAGCGATGATATCATTCCCATAATTATTGAATTGAATTTAAGTGGATGATATAATATCTCATATTTAGTATCATGTTATAATAATCATATATAGTTATTATTTCCACCATTATACCCATCCAAGTAAGGTGGTTGTGTAAAAACAGATTACACCACAGTATGGAGACGGTAAGTCGTACGTACGCACACGCGGTGATTTCGTTTTTCATAGGATGGATATAAGGTGAAATAGGGTTGTTTAATATTTATAATAACATATAATTATATTATTGATACTTATGTTATTACTTTATAATTAAACAACTAAAGAAGATGAAGTATAAGAAAGAAAGAAACTTGAAAGAATCGTTAGAAGAGATTACCTCTTCCTCGACGTGCGTCTTTTAAACTTCCTCTTAGGGCACTAGATTTGGCCTTTTGAGAAAACCATAACCTCTATAATATAACTATAGAGGCTGAGAAGAGTAATTTTCTAGGTTTGGACGAGCTTGAAGTCTTAAAATGGAGTGAAGAAAAGAGGGAGGAGATGCCCTTTTATAAGAGAGAAGAGGGGCACTTTAGGAAACTCACAAAAATATTAATTTACAATAAAATCAAACCCCACTTAAGAACTTACAAAGTGACTCAAATTTGGATATAAGGTAAGATAGGGATGTAATCGCATCAACCAATCAAATTTATATATGTTTCAAGTTTATTTTAAACCTTATCATTTTGATTTATCCTTATTTATTCTATTTAATTTTATTTGTGGTAATAATATTCTAAATTTTAAATGGTTATAAATACTTAATTATGTGTTGTGAATTCCGCATAATTGGATAATTTATGACATTTTAGACCATATAAATTTCAATTTTCAATTTTTAAACATTTTTTTATTTTTAAACAATTTACTAATATGTTATTTTTATAAAATATCAATAGTGTCAATTTGGACATTATTAATTTATTTGAATTTAAATAAAATAAAAACAGAATATTTGTTCGAAAAAAATAATTAATAGATTCATAACAAGTCATATTCATCTAGAAAATTCGTGGAGAATATTAATTAGTTCATATAATATTTATTTTAATATTTTTAAAACCATTTATTTGATATTCCTCTTAATAAAATAATTACTACAACATATTTGTATGATTATTTAATATACTAATTTGTTGTATAAAAAATAAAAATAAAATACTATGATTAAGATAAATCTAATAGATTTAATAATAGTACTTTTACTCGAATTTATTATCTTAAAATCACATCATTTAAATTGTTATATTTTTTAAATTATGAAGGTGACATCTTTTACATCTTTTAAAATAAAATAATATAAGTGTCATAATAATTTTTATAAGGATCTAAATGGTCAACAATTAAACCATTGGTTGATTATGGTTTATATATACACGAAAAATAATTTTTGGTCAGGTTATTGGGCCTTTTATGGGTATTATTATTTGAATAAAAATTATATTATTGATTTTTCACTAAATAAATAATTTCTATATCATTAATGTATAAGCTATTTAGGTAATTAAATATTTATTAAAAATTAAAAATAAATTAACACAATAAATAAAAACATTTTATATTTAAAATGAGTATTTATAATAGAATTTATATTCTGTATAAACTTATATTAAAAATACACTAATTAATAAATTTTGAGTGAGACATATTTCACTTTCCTTTAAATAAAATAAATTAAAGGTCTTAATCACATCCAAGTGGGTTCCAAAAGATACCATTTCGACCCAAGTATATTTTAGGAAGAAATATAATCATACAATTATATTAATACAAGTTTTAGGGTAATTTTATAATATTATTTTTACTCTTAATTACCATATTTACCTTTAATTGTAGTAAATAAAATTTACCGTAGTTACTATTTATAACGTCTAAAAATAAAAAGTATCCTATTAACATAATTTGAACCTAATGATTCCAAATATTGAATCCATTTTCCTTAATTAAAAACATATAATTTGTAGTATTTAATTGAAAATTAATCCCACTATTGAGAAAACAGGTTCTAAATGTTAAAACATTGCAAAAGATTGAAATGTTTTTACCTATGAATTCAGTGTAAAATTAATTATAAGGATATAAATAATATTAAATGGTAAAAATATATTCTATTTATTATTTAAAACCATTAAATATTATAATTTTACCATATAAACTATCTTGATGAAAAAAGTTGTTTTTAATTACAATTTAGTGTATTTTTACTATTCATCAAAATATAAAAGTTAACAGAAAAAATATTAAAAAATTATCAGAAGTTGATTTTTATATCCTTATTGAAATGAATAAGTTTATTTAATAAAATTAAACATATAAAAATTTCAAAAACTATATTTAAAGTGGGTGTGCCATCAAAAGGCGGCATAACTGTATTTTTTGAAAAATACTTATTTTACCCAGAAAAATTATTTTGTTCTCATATCAGGTTCTAGAATATATATAAAATGAATGATAATGTTATAAAATTCAAAATTTGGTTAATACTATTCATAATGGCTAGTTCAAAATAATATTGTAACAATATATCATTCTTTAGTGAAATATGGTATTGCGTACATCACACACTATTGAGGAAGATCGCTCTTACGTGCAACACAAGCCAAGAATAGTGTTTGCGTATAATACAAGCTAATACGGTGTTGAGTATAGAGTAATATAATTTTTGTGTAGCGTACAACACAAGATATCAATCAAATTAAAAATAATATTTCTCATAAAATCTTGGGGTGTTACATTCTACCCCCTTAAAATGATTTTTTCCCTCGAAATTCATCGAGGTTATAAATGGTTTGCTACTTGAAAATTTCTTTCATAGAAAACCACATCCTAAAAAGGAATACTAAAACTTAATTTTAAAAAACTAAAGTATGAAACATAATAGTTACCCAAATTAACTCATCCCTGGGTTTCCACATAGGAGAACACAGGTGAAAATATGGATATGGAATAGAAGTCTAACCATAAAGTTCTGATGGAGAGTGGTAGAGAACATGGCTATGAAAAAGCCAATAATCACAAAGCCATAAATTTGTGATGACCGAAGGTACCATCTGATTCATCAGATTTGAGTGTACTAGGAAAACATTTTTGGTTTCCATTATCATTTCCCTAAAGTTGAAAATTTTGAATTAGAAGAACTTCTTACTTGATTTTGGTACAATCTCACTGTTGGTCATTCCTTGAACAATTTCCACTTCATATCTTAAATAAATGGAGTTTAATTTGTCATTCATTGAAGTGTTAGCAGATCATGTGATAGATTAATGGGTCATTCCATCTGTCTCAAACAAAAGGTTAGAAAAAGTTATTAAATATACATAAGTCCATATATGGTGATATTAATCGTATATCGCTCCAAAAATGGAATTATACTTCATCTATCATACCAATTAATAAAATAAAACTAATTTCTACTAACCAAGGACTTCCTGTAGGCCAGTGTTAGGCGATTAAGGTCTATCGCACTTCGGTTGTGGGTTCGATTCCCACAGCCTTATTTGACGTGACGGGTTGTCGCCCTTCCTGCAAGTTGTCCTTTTTCTAAAACTACAACATTATAACATTCTAAAAATAATATCAAAAAAATTTCTAGCCATAAAAAATACTATATCATGTCAAACTTAATACATGCCATCCTTTAGTCTTATCCATAATACTTTTGTCCAAACTCACAATATAAATAAAATGATTACTAGAAAGGTCATATAACAAGCATGTGAATACCATCATTTATCCCTCATATATCATAACATATATCCTTTTGGTCACATTCGAAACATGTAAATACATTAATCATGTATTATTAAAACATGAATTACCATAGAACCTTAGTGAAAACACGAATGATGTCAAAAGTTCTCTTTCCACATACAAAAATCCCATGAATTCTATATACTGAAATCATGATATCACTTTGTCCTTATATTAGTCAGGAGCTCATTAATAATATCTGACATATTATTTTCTCCTTATCCCTTCATTATGCGCATATCATATTCTTTCAAAAAATATTTCAATCAATTTGCATGGTTACCGGTACCGTATACTTATAGAAAACCACAATGGACCAATACATAGATATTTTAATATACCATCAAAGTACCTCAACAACATTATTCTTGAATTCCAATATATAATCCCTTCAATCCATATTCTTAAATGATTGGCATGTAATATGTCCTTACTTGATTTAGAAGTAACCTCTTAGGTCAGGGCATTGAGTTGGGTAATGCCCATGTTCTCCACAGATAAGTCATTGAACTCCATAATAGTTTGTCACTCAATAACCCTTTTCCCCACACAGATAACATCTTCACCTCCTTTTGAGGTAATACTCAAGGTTCTTCATCCCTTATTCTTGATATGTTGAAAGCTTAATCTTCCTTCCACTATTTTCCATACCATTCGAACATGCATAAAAGTCCATCTTCCTCTTATTTGATGACTTAGGAATACAACTAAAGTTCACCATGTTAATCATATATCGTGATGACTAATTTGGCATAATCACAATATCTTTCTCTCTAGGCATTACACAATTTCATTGATCGTAGTCACCAATTTTTCCATTGGAATCAATGTTAACCAAATTCCTTTTTGTTCCCTCCATGGACTAAAACTAGAAACTATAGTGTAAAAAACAGTTAAAATAACAATGAACCACATAATCATAAAAATTCACTTATGGGATGTCTAAAATATCACACATTATTTAATACATGAAACTTTAGGTTCACCCTAGGATATTCATGATCTTTAACATAATTCAAGGACTGTAACCTATAGTTATACTAAACCTTAGGGACATCCCTAGACATACCTTAGAAATATCTCAAGAGATCACACTAAAGTTTTCGCATCCTAGTTTCCAAAGGATAATTAAACCTTTCCTTTAATACCAACTGTAGAGACCCAAGATTGAAGTACATGGACATTACATTAATTTTTTAGAATACTTAATACATAACACAAAATGACACCCATGTACCGTAATAGTTTAGTGTCTTTGGAGACTCAGAACATAATCTTCTAATCATGGTGAAAGATCTTCAACATCTCCCATAAAGATATTCCCCTTTTGTTTTCTTACCTAAAACCTTTCTCTATATCCTAGGGAAAAGAAAATATATAAATGGTGAGCTCAAATTCTCAGTAAGGGTAAACATGGAGAACATAAAACAATCCATAAATATTTGAACGTAAAAACATGAACATAAAATGTAAACATCAAAATCTTGAGCAATGACATAAAACATGGCAGTACGTAAGGAATGGATCATAAAATAACATCAATCATGATAAAATAGCATGGGAATAAAACATGTAATTGTGTAAAACCATTAAGCATGTGATATGATTTCCATAATAGTCAAGTTATTGTTTCCAAGACCATCATAGTGGACGAAGTCCATTACTGAATCGGGTTTACTTGATGTTCCAGTCCTGTATTACTGAACCGGATTTACTTTCCATTTTTTCCATGTTTATCTCATGAGATATAAAAATTTACCCAATTCATTGGAGGTAGAAATATGCCCCACCAATCTCATATTGAAATCATTCTTACATGTGCCACAAAACAATCATAATTCATTCATCATAAACCAAAGGATAAAATGGGTTTCATAAACATCATCCCTTCATAACATAATCCGTATAAAAAATTGATATCATTTCATCATAAGAAAAATCAAACCATGTAAATAATAGAGACATTATACTTGAAACATAAACATACTAAATAATAAAATCTTAGATGGAAAATAGTTTTGATAAAACACTTGAAATGAATTCTTGAGGAAAATATCCTTTCTTCTTGAAAATCATTTTCTTTTCTCCAAATGTCGTGCAATTTTAAAAGAAAATAATTTTGTTGAAAATAATTCTTGAAATATTTTGGAATAAGATTTATTTAAATAAGGCATTATGAAACCGTAAAAATATGTTCAAGTCGTATAAGTTAAAAAAATATTCCCCTCATACTTTTTCTAGAAAAGTCAAAATGTACCTTGTATGGTAAACAAAAGAAATATTCCTTCCATTCAATGTGGTAAAAGCCAAAAAAAGGTAAAAATGACTTTGAACATACATAGAGGAATATTAAACACTTTATGAAAACATTTTTATAAAACATGGACATGTATGATAAATATAACACTAGTAAATACTTACGAGTAAACAATCTCGGATAAGAATGAGATTGGAATAATTATCCCTTAACTTAGGTATAATTTCTTCCATTCATGTCCGAACCTTCAGTATAATGATTTAAATAATGGCATTGACTTATTCAAGAATCATATTCATTTTTATGATATCATATATGATTCGCTTACAACTTTATATTACTCATTCATTTGTCAATTCCATGTTGAAGCAACGTTTTGGGTAATAATCGTTTCATTTATCGTACATGTTTGGACTTTTTGTTCTTTATATTATTACTTATATCATGATTTACTTACTTCTTGAATGTAAAAAAATATTTATATATCATATATATATATATATAGTATATATATATATAATAGATAGATAAATTAAATGAAATACATTGTTCATGGACACGGTAGGTCGTATGTACGCATGAATGTTGTTTTCCATTCCTTATTGACTTGAATGGAAGTAAGTAGATGAAATATATATACATAAATATAGTATAATTATTATGTAATATATCTCAGTGTTATTCATTATATATTCTTTATAATCATTCTTGAATGGTTAACATGGAGAATGAATCTCATCGCGTCGTAGAGATGGTAATCCGTACGTACGCACGAGCGATGATATCATTCCCATAATTATTGAATGGAATTGTAGTGGATGATATAATATCTCATAATTAGTATCATGTTATAATAATCATATATAGTCATTATTTCCACCATTATACCCATCCAAGTATGGTGGTGGTGGAAAAACATATTAAACCGCAGCTTGGAGACGGTAAGTCGTAAGTACGCACGCGCGGTGATTTCATTTTTCGTAGGATGGATATTATGTGAAATAGGTTTGTTTCATATTTATAATAACATATCATTATATTAGTGGTACTGATTTTATTACTTTATAATGAAACAACTAAAGAAGAGGAAGTATAAGAAGAAAGAATCTTGAAAGAATCGGTAGAAGAGATTACCTCTTCTTCGACGTGCCTCTTTTAAACTTCCTCTTAGGGCACTAGAGTTGGTCTTTTGAGAAGACCAGGACCTCTGTAATATAACTATAAATGTTGAGAAGAGGAATTTTCAGGGTTTGTCTGATCTTGAAGTCATAAAATGGAGTGAATAGAAGAGGGAGGAGGTTCCCTTTTATAAGAGAGGAGAGGGGCACTTTAGAAAACTCTCAAAAATATTAATTTATAATAAAATCAATCCCCACATTAAAAATTTCAAAGTGACTCAAATTAGGATATTAGGTAAGATAGGGTTGTAATATCATCATCCAATCAAATTTATAAATTTTTTGATTTTATTTTAAACCTCATCATTTTGATTTATCCTTATTTATTCAATTTAATTTTATTTGTGGTAATAATATTCTAAATTTTAAATGGTTATAAATACTTATTTATGTGTAGTGAATTTCCAATAATTGGATACTTTATGAAATTTTAGACCATTTAAATTTTAATTTTTAATTTTTACTTTTTTTATTTATTTTTAAAAATTTAATAATATGTTATTTTTATAAAATATCAATAGTGTTAATTTTGATACTATTCGTTTATTTGAATTTAAATAAAATCCACACGGAATATTTGTTCGAACCAAAATGTTTAATAGATTTATAAAAATTCATATTCATCTATAAAATTCTTGGAACGCATTAATTAGTTCATATAATATTTATTTTAATATTTTTAAAACTATTTATTTGATATTTCTCTAAATAAAATAGTTACTACAACATTTTTGTATGATTATTTAATATACTTATTTTCGCATAAAAATTAAAAATAAAATACTATTATTTATAAAAATATAATATATTTAATAATAATACTTTTTCTAGAATTTATCATCTTAAAATCACATCATGCAAATTGTTATATTTATTAAATTATGAATGTGACAACTTTTACATCTTTTAAAGTAAAATAATATAAGTGTCATAATCGCTTCTATAAGGCTCAAGATGGTCAAAAATTAGACCATTGGTTGATTATGGTTTATATATACACGAAAAATAAGTTTTTTTCAGGTATTTGGGCCTTTTATGGGTATTAATATTTGAATAAAAACTATATTATTGATTTTTCACTAAATAAATAATTTATGCATCATTAATGTTTAAGATATTTAGGTAATTAAATATTTCTTAAAAATTAAAAATAAATTGCCATAATAAAAAAACATTTTATCTTTAAAATTATTATTTATAATCAAATTTATATTCTATATAACCTTATATTAAATATACATTAATTATTAAAGTTTGAGTGGGATATATTTCACTTTCCATTAAATAAAATAAATTAAAAGTCTTAATCACATCCAAGTGAGTTCCAAAAGATACCATTTCTACCCAAGTATATTTTAGGAAGAAATATGATCATCCAATTATATTAATTCAAGTTTTAGGGTAATTTTATAATATTATTTTTACTCTTAGTTACCTGATTTACCTTTAACTGTGGAAAATAAAATTTACCGTAGTTACTATTCGTAATGTCTAAAAATAAAAATTATCATATTAACATAATTTTGTACCTACTGATTCCAAATATGGAATCCATTTTTCAAAATTCAAAACATATAATTTTCAGTATTTAATTTAAAATTAATCCCGCTATTGAAAAACATGTTCTAAAAGTTAAAACATTGCAAAAGATTGAAATGTTTTTACCTATGAATACAGTGTGAAATTAATGCTAATGACATACATAATATTAAATTGTAAAAATATATTCTATTTATACTTTAAAACCATTAAATATTATAATTTAACTATATAAATTATCTTGATGAAAAAATTTGTTTTTAATTAAAATTTAGCGTATTTTTACTATTCATCAAAATATGAAAGTTAACAGAAAAATATTAAAAAATTATCCAAAGTTAATTTTTATATCCTTATTGAAATTAATAAGTTTATTTCATAAAATTTAACATATAAACGTGTCATAATCTAGATTTAAAGTGTGTGCGCTATCAAAAGGCGGCAAAACTGCATTTTTTGAAAAATACTTATTTTACCCGAAAAATTTATTTTGTTCTCATAAAATGTTTTAGAATATGTGTAATATGAATGCTAATGTTATAAATTTCAAAACGTGGTCAGTAATATTCCTAAAGGCTAGTTTATAATAATATTATAACAATATATCGTTGTTTAGTGAAACACGATATTGCGTACAACACACGATGTTGAGGAAGGTTGCTCTTGTGTGCAACACAAGCCAAGAATAGTATTTGCATATAATAAAAGCTAATATGGTGTTGTGTATAGCACAAGCTAATTTTTTTATAGCTTATAACACAATACATCAATGAAATTAAAAAGAATATTTCTCATAAAATCTCTCGGTGTTACAATATTTATCTGCTTCTTTCTTTCCTTCATTATTTTAGTTGATTTCTAAAATCTTCCTATTGTGTAGGTTTTGTGCATGATGTGTTATAATACAGGATATTTACCACCTTTTAAACCAAAAATGGAGAGGATCCTACGTCAACAAGACCATGACACACAAGACAACCCTTTTAAGGATGACGCATCACATCTTGAGACTCTTCTCGATCCTTCTACTTCTTCTAGAATACACATTGAAACTGAACATAACATGTATAAAATAGATGAAAACAATTGAACACTAAAATAAAATACCTTTCCTAATGATGATATCCAACCCACACACATTCAATTATAATTCCAGGCACTAAATTTTGAACCAAAATCTGGTTTAATTCACTTATTACCCAGATTCCATGGACTCATGGAAGAAGACCACATAATCACTTCAAATAATTTCATACTGTGTGGTCTATATTAAAATATACTAATGTAGATGAAGAATATGTAAAGATTAGGTATTTCCATTTTTCATTAGATGATACTTCAAAATATTGGATTTACTATGTTAGTTTACCAATTAGAGGATGGCGGACATGAAACACTTTTTTCTTGGAAAATACTTCCCAGCCTTTAGAACTGCAAAAATTTGGAAGGAAATTTGTGGGATAAGGAAATATCAAGGGGAAATGCTTCAAGAATACTAGGAAAGATTTTAAATACTTTTTTCAAGTTTCCCACACCACCAAATAAGTGATCAACTTTTAATTTAGTATTTTTATGATGTTTTATTTCCTATTGATTTAAATATGATTGATGCAGCTATAGGTGGTGTACTAGTTGATAAGACCCCAATTGTTGTAAGAACCCTACTTGAGAACATGGTGCCGAACACTCAATGGTTTGGTTCAAGATCCAATGTACCCATTGGATGTTTCTATGTGGTGCGAAGTACTGAATTCGAGAAGAAGGTGGACATGAAGTTTGAAGAGGTATGTCCCCTTTTTCGACAAATTGCTCTTTCTCAATGGAAATCAAAATCTCCTCCTCCCATCCACTATGGAACATGTTCTTATGATTCCCATTATTATGACCAATTCTACCAACTAATAGAAACTTCTAAGAGTTTTGGGGAGATATTTCAATAATACCCCTATAACCAACCCTTTTAAAAAGAACCATATTATCCATCCAACCCTGGGTGGAAAGACAATGAAGCCTATATGCGAGGGGGTATTCAAAACAACATCCACAACCATGGAACCAACCGGGGTAGAGTATTCTACCACCACCACCCAGAAATCCTAAACAACAACAAAAGACTTTCCAACAACCCCCTCCAAAACCCAAGCCTATCCTAGAAGATATAATGAAAAAAATAGCTTCCAAAAATCTCTAATTCCAAAAAACCACCCAAGATGTTATACAAGACCTAAAAACCCAATTATGCCAAATTAGTAACTCTATGGGGGTAATTCAAAGTCATGGGTTAGGTAAACTGCCCTCCCAACCAGTAGTTAACCTAAGGGATAGAGTAAAAGTCATTTCCATCACCCTTAGGAGTTAAACTCAACTTAAAAAACAAATTAACCCTCTTTTAGAGTCATCCCCTCCTAAGGAAAACATCATCCAAACTGTTGAAATTAGTCCAAATATTGAAAAACCTTATCTTGTGAGAAGCCTTTCCAAAGGAAGGAGTGTGTCTATTGATGAGTCCCCTATCCCAACCATTCCTCTTCCTTTTCCCCTAGTACCACCCAGCCATAAAAACAAAAGAAAATTTAAATTTATAAGGAAATATTAGAAACTTTCAAAAAAAGTTCTGGTTAACATTCCTTCAATTGATGTCGTGAAGAAAATTTCAAGATACACCAAGTTTCTAAATGATATGTGTACACACCGAAGGCACCTTTGAGGTGATAAGAAGGTGTGCTTGGTGTGTAATGTCTCAGAATTGATAGAGCCATAAATTCCCACCAAATGAAATGATCCAAGAACATTCTCAATTTCATGCACCATTGGGTAGTATTCCTCTTCCTATGCTATTCTTGATTTGGGTGATTATATAATTGTGATAACTCACTATATTTACTCTTCATGATAGGTTGGGAAACTGAATCCCACTGTAATTTTTGTTCAATTAGAAAACTAGATTATAACGCACCCTTATGGTGTGTTATAGGATGTTCGTGTGAGGGTGAAACATTTAATTTATCCTGCTGATTTTTATGTGCTTAAAATGGATGCTGAGAGGATGAAAGGACATGCCACGATTATTTTGGGGAGAACATTTCTGAAAATTGTCAAAACCATAATTAATGTCCACAATGGTACATTATCTATGGATTTTATTTGTCACATTGTCCACTTTCACGTCCTTGATTTCATGAATCAACCATCAGAATAACATTCCTCTCTCTCTGTTAAATCTATAGATGTACTCCATTCCCTTGAAAATTTTTATTTTAATTCCCTTGATCCCCTATCTGAGTTTTCATCATTGATTGGAATGTTACGAAATGAATCATGCATTGAATGTTGTATTGGACTCTAAAAATGTCATTTGTGTTTGTTAATTGATAATTTCTTGAACGTTGAGTATCCCCTGACCATCGATGGTACTACTAAGCTTGTAAAATCTCATTCCTCATCAAATGATATTACCATTGATTCGTTCAATGAGATTAGTGACCTCTCAATTTTATATACACTCCCATAAATAAAAAATTCCCCTAAATTGGAACTGAAACAACTTCATAAAGATGTAAGATATTATAATCTTGACAATGGAAAGGTTGAAATTCATCATTTCTAGTTCACTTCATCCAAAGCATGAATTGTGATTGCTTGAACTTTTGACAGAGTATAAAAAAACTTTCGGATGGACACTTGGTGACATTCCTTGTATTAGAAATTTAATTTTCATATATCATATATTTTTAAATGATGAGGTTAAACTAGTGATCTAGGGAAAAAATCGATTGAACCCAAACCTCCTAGATGTTTTCAAAAAGTATGTATCAAAATTATTTACTACTAGAATCATCTACCTTATCTCTGACAGACAATGGGTCAGCCTAATTCAAGTGGTTCTTAAAAAAACGGGTCTAACAAAAATTAAAAATGAAAAAAATGAATTTTTTCAAACTGTTATACAAAATAGTTGGAATGTTTGTATATACTATCACGGATTAAACAAACACACTTGGAAGGACCATTCCCCATTTCCATTCATTTACCAGATGCTAGAGAGTCTAGCAGGGAAGTCCCACTCTTGTTTCCTTATTGGGTGTTCTAGATACTTTCAGATCTATATTGACCCTGAGTATTAGGGAAATACAACCATTACTTGCCTCTTTGGAACATTTTCATATATGATGATTTCATTTGGTCAACACAATGCTCTAGGTACTTTCCAAGTATGCATGTTTAGTTTTTTTAAAATTACAAGGATAATTGAAAGAAAGTATTCATAGATGATTGAATTGTTTATGGAGCCTCTTTTTATGAATGTTTGAGTAGTCTTGGTTCAGGCCTACGTCGTTGTATTAAAACAAATCTTGTATTAAATTATGAGAAATTCCATTTCATGATGTTTCAAGGTGTAGTATTGGTAAATGTCATTTATAGGGATTGTATCCAAGTTGATAAATTGAAATCGGGTGTCATTTATTCCATACCATTCCCCAAAAATGTATGGGATGTGTGGGATTTCATAGGTCATGCCATATTTTACCATGGTTTCATTCATGAATTCAGTATGATTTCACTCCCCCTTTCCCGATTTCTCCAAAAAGAAATTGATTTTTTTGATTAAGAATGTGAGGATTCTTTTAATAAATTGAAATACAGTCTCACATCCCCTCTGGTAATCCAACCATCTTGGTGGGATTTACCATTTTACCTCTTGTGTGATGCCTCTAACTATGAATTTAGGGCAGTCTTATAACAAAGGATTTATCAAGCTCCATATGTCATTGCATATTCCACACATACTTTAGACCCTACCTTATAAAACAACACCACAACTAAAAAAGAATTCATTTACATTGTGTTTACCCTAGATAAATTTAGGTCATACCTTTTAGGTTCCAAATTCTTTGTGTTCTCAGACCATGCATCCCTCTGGTATCTCCTTAAGAAACCGGAATCCAAACCACGTCTCATTCACTAGATTCTCCTCATTCATGAATTTAATTTACAAATTAGAGATAAAAAAGGAGTGGAGAATTTGGGGGTTGGTTGTATCCATAGGATCCACCCATCCTCAAACATTGAATCATCCCCCTGTATTCCCATAGATGATGTGTTTCTAGATGAGCAATTATACTGAGTGCTAGATTTTATTCCTTGGTATTCCAACATTGTAAATGATTTGGTAAAGTCTTTCATTCCTATTGATTTCAATAAAAATATGGCTGACCGTCTAAAATATGAGTCACATTGGTAAATTTTTTATGAACCCTACCTTTAGCACACATGTAATGATCAAGTCCTCTGGTGTTTTTTTCCTAATAGCGAGCTTCATTCTGTCCTTAGATTCTGCCACACTCTTGCTTGTGGGGTACACTTTTTTCACCAATAGACTTCTCAAAGGGTCCTTGATTCTAGTCTCTTTTTTCCAACACTTTTTCATGATTCCCATGATTTCTATAAATCATGTCATTGATGTCAAAAAATGGTGAATGTATCTAAAACAAATTAAATTCCACAACAACCTTTTCCCTTACATGGAATTTTCGATGTTTGGGGCATTGAAATTATGTGACCATTTTCTAATTCATTTGGGATCTTTTATATTATTCTGGAAGTGTATTGTTTTTCAAAATGGGTAGAGCCATGACCTATAAGGATTGATGATTCTGTGGCAGTTGTGGAATTTTTGAGAACCCAAATCTTTTGTAGGTTTTGATTACCTAGGTTCATCATCAATGACCTGGGTTCTCTTTTCCGTAACTGAAAAATGCAATCTATTTTATGTCATTATGAGGTTAGGAATCAAGTGTCTACTTCTTATCACCCACAAACCAATGGTCAATATGTGGTGTCAAATAGAGAGGTAAAATAGATTCTATAAATAATGGTTCAACCCAATATAAAAATTAGAGTCTTAGACTCATAGATTCATTATGGGCTTAGAATACTTCCTTTAAAACTCCCATTGTAATGTCAACCTATTGGCTTGTGTTTGAAAAGAGTTTTCACCTCCCTATTTAGATAGAGTATTGAGACTATTGGGCTATTAAACAATGAAATTCTAATATTTCTGGTGCAGGTTATCAAAGAAAGTTCCAGATTTGGGAGATAGATGAAATGGAAAGAGATTCATATGAGAACTCTCATATTTATAAGGACAAAACCATGGTTGCCCACAACTATATCCTCCTTCATCAATAGTTCCAAATTGGGATAAAGGTCCTCCTCTAATGTGCAAGGATGAATTTGCATCTAGGTAATCTTTTTTCCTGCTAGTTTGGACCATATATTGTTACTAATGTCTCTCCATTTTGTGTTGTTCTGGTTCAAAATTAAGAAACCAAGAAAACTATCACTATCAATAGGCAGTAGTTGAAGCACTTATATGAAGCCATTATGTATTTACCAATGGAGGAACTCCAATTTCAAGAAGTAGTTTATGAATGACACCCAGTAGGTTTTATCCTTCCTTCCCACATTCAATTTTATTATAGTGAGGACATTGTACACTTTTGGTGTGGGGGATTGGTATATTATAGGTTTAGTTATGAATTTTCATTGTCTTTATTTTTTCCCCTTTTTCTATTGCTTTATAGCATTGTAACTCCCCCCCCCCCTCATTTCTCCCTCCCTTTTGTGCTAAAATGTTAATTTTTTATTCCCACTTTATCGTGGAAAATTATGCCCACTTAATCATGGATGTTCTTGAAAATTCATGAAATTTTATTGTATTTAATATTGTTTTAACATTAAAAAAATTGATTAAATGTGCATTTCAGTAAGAATTAAATGTTGTGTCCAGACTTTATTTTGAAATTTGGTTCTTTTTTAATAATATAAATTGTTGTATCATTTTGAAAACATTGAGAATAATGGTACCCTTTATGTGAGGAGTTTAAGGGAAAATGGTGTTACTTAATTTCTTCAAACACCTTTGCACCCAACCATGATGTTTGAAAATATCTTACTTAATAGAAGGTAAATACAAATTAGGTTAATTTTTATCTACTTTCCAAAATGATTTTTCCATATGTTTGTTCCTTATCTAATCTATTTCATTATTATACAAGATTTACCAATCTGTGTGTACCTCTTATACGATTATTATACGCCTTCAACAAAATAAAAAAAATATTAGGTAGGACCAAAACCACCCTTCCTCAACGTTTTATCTTATTATAACTATTAAAATTAGTGTCGTGAGGAGATTAGACAATGGTTGAGAGAAGAGTGTGAGATTTTTCCAAAGTTCAACTTTTGAAAAAAAATGCGGGGAGTGATGAAATGTACAACATATGTGGATATCTTGGTCGGGAGATTATGGTTTGACTTCTAAGAATTCTTAAGTGAGTGGTTCTGGAAATTTTATTGCAAAGGATTGAGGCCAGGTTCGTTGGAAATGATTATGTAAGTAAACAATTCTTAAAATAACTTATATTTACATGATAAAAGTGGAACGAATAGCATGAAATGGTTTTCACACACACAAATACATAGAGAATTAGTGAAATGATTAAATTTTCAATTATTTTTTCTATTGGTATCATTAATCTCTTTAAATTTCATTATGATACAATTTTTACGATATCTTTTTCCTTGATCCTTAATAATAACTCTTTAGTGTGATTTTCTTCTTTGAAAACATTTCTCTAAGGAATTAAATATTAATTTAATTTTTAATCTTTATGAATTTGGAAATATCTAAATTCATAATTTATGGAAATGTGACTTTTCCCAGAAGTGAAAATTTTTATGTGTGGGGATGTGATCACACCTCAATTCACTATTCATTTTCACCCTTTACACCACTGAATTAAAATAATTTTGTATTATAAATTTCAATTATTATAAAACATTTCACTCCATGTTTGAATCCATTATTTCATGTTAATCATTGTTAAAAAGGATTAATTTCACTTGTTTTATTAATTTCATTGTAGGTGGAGGTGATTTGGAGGGTTCAGGAAGATGTGGAAGAAAAATGGTCCAAAATTGCATGGAATCTGTGAACACATGTCTACTACTGTGAATGTTACAAAAAAATAAGTTCATACAAATGGGCTGATATTTTTATTTTGGTCCAATTTTTAATGGTATATGACTCTAATTAATACATTCAATCTCAATTCGGCCATTAAGTGAACCAACCAACCTAATCTCTCTAGCACACCGAATTTTCATGAAGTCAAAAGTGGTGTTTTGTAATTTGTCCATATCTCAAGATTTAGTTTTCCAAATGATGAAAAACAATTAGTGGAGATAGTAAATATGTGAGTATACAAGTTTTTTATTTTCTTTTATGTGATATAAGACTGTCTTGAGGTCAAAAACCATGGTCCAAGTGGTTTTAAGAAATATGTGTGCCCAAAACCACCTTCTACTTTGCCTATAAAATAGAACCTTGGGCTCCTCATTTACATGTTCATCTAGGAAGAAAAGCTTTGGTAATTTGGAGACCCAAAGGATTTTTATCCTTATCTGAGAATTTATGGAGGCCCCTATCCTCATAAGGGGATCAAGCATGAAGGTTAAGTTTCACTCGAGCCTCCTCCTCCACTCGATGGTGAAATAAACGGTGACCGATCATTTTGGGGGAGCTACACATACTTGGGAGGGAGTTATGTCACTTTTTACTCTACTAGTTTTGTGTAATTTTTATTTTAAATATTTCACTTTTGTTTAATTTTTATGTTCTTCACCACTGAATATATTTGTTTTGTTATAATTAAGTGAAACACTTTTTATTTCAACAATAATTGGGTTGAGATTTCAAGTGGGAATATTGGGTTGTTTCGATTAGACAAGACAATAATCCCCTTTCTCTCACACATACATAATATTTCAGTATTCGTTGTTATCCCTTTTTTTGGTTTTCTAGAAGAAATCCTTGACAACCCATTTTTTTCAAGGGGTGATTCCTTGAGCATAGTTTTAAGAGGAAAGAGGGAAGTCAAGATCTTGACAACCCTCAACCATAGGATTACATTAAACCATATAAAATTTTCCAAACAATGAACATTTCAAATATGTGTGGTGAACTTGAAATTATCTCTTTATCTCATAAGTCTAAAACACCACCTTTATTTATCAACTATTAAACTATTTAAATAAAGTCATTTTCTTAAAAAAACCTTTTTCAAAAATACCCCCTATTTTGTTCCTTTTTTTTAAAAATTCACACTATAAACCTGCAACACTCCTTGGTAGATGCACTAGGGTATTCCCTATACTTTAAATCAGCATTAAAAACATAATAAAATTTAAATGTCATGACAACATGGTCAATCCCTACACTCATTATGAGTTTTAACAATATTTTTATTCCTTACATTAGGTTCTATTTATAGAAAATGAAATATATTTATTCACTCCACAAATACCACTATGAATTATTAATCATAGTATATAATTCCTTTTCATTTATTATAAATTCATTCCATGTAATCTAGAAATATTTCTAAAATATCTAAATGGATTTTTATAGTGTTATGTTTTCTAACTATGTTCTTATATATCTAGTTCCTAAGGTTTCTACTAAAATTACTATGATACCAATGATAACACTCTGAATCTAGTAACCTAGTGTTGGTGTATACTTTATCACAATGGTATAACATACATGGATCGTAATTCATAGGATCCATAAGTTTATAATTCTCGAGAATTAGATACATAAATTAATATTACATCACTTGAAAACTTAAAATACATTATCTCATTAAAATAAAACTTTATTATTTCTACTTATAAGTCCTTATGTCACACGAATAAATATTTATGGTTTCCTAGGGAAAAGGGAACATTATAAAGGGGTGATCTCATATGATTGGTAAGGGGTATCATATAGAAAGATATATCATAACATAAGTATGGAATAAATAATATTGTAGGGTAAAATTATCAAGATATGATCATAATATATATATGGATAACATAACAACAAATAAACACATGGATAAAAATTTATGATCTCATAGTGATAGAATGTATAATTTTGTACATCATAAACATATTTTCAAGTCCTCATTCCATTATATCAAACATAAACAAGTAATGAATACGCTAAATACCCAATCTAGTTTGCCTCATGAGACCTGTTGATGCATCAAGGGGATATATAATTTTGGGTTACACCCATCACATAACAAGTCCAATAAATACATTATATGAAGATCATGAATAAATAATATTTATCATAATTTTCCCTAAGGAACCATATACTTAATCATGGATAAATAATAAATATATATCTATATATGAATAATGGAAAAATAGAATATCAATATTTCCCCATTAAAATAAATAGCATGTCTATCTAAGTGAATATCCAACAATAAATATATTAACTAGAGGATAATCATAATAAAACAAAAAATTAGCCTTATTAAAGGAATTATAATGAAATATTGGTGTAGGGTACTTTTATGAAAGAAGAATATCATTATAAATAGTTATTGTGTTTAATAATTTCTAGTCATGGCAGTCCAAAGTAATAACATATTGAAATCCTCTATTATGGATCATAAAGTGACTGTGAATCATCCAGAGCATATCCCCTGAGTGTGTCAATCCAGTTGTATTGATACGTACACATGTTATACACCAATTAAACATCATATTAATACCCAACCACCCTTTTCATTATTATTACCCCTAAGAGCATATTTTTGGATGTTTTATGACTATGGGAAAGTTTTAGAATTATAAAAAAATGAAGGTGGTATAATGAGGTGGAATTTTTATCTATCATTAATAATATAATATAGAATTTATAAAAATGAGGCATAATAACATTTCATATTTAAATGAAAATTAATTGAAAATAAAAACAAGATTAAATAATGAGAAGAGATTGGGAACCATTACTTTGACATAATAACATCTTAGAAAATGTTTTTAATGAGAGGGATTAGCTAATACCTCATTAAAAATATATCAAATCGATTTTAATAGAATTTAATTATGGTTATGGAAATATATGGAATTAAATTATAAATGATATTATAACAAAAAAGATTGTGACTGAAAATGAAATAGGAGGATTGGGAACCCTTACATGGGAAGTATCTTCTAAAAGATTAAGAGGAAAACCTTTGAGCCATAAAGACTCCATGGGGAGACTCTTGAGAGAGAGAATGAGATGGAATTCATGATAAAAGGATTTAGTGTAGAGAGTGATAGAATAATGTGTGGGTATTTATAAAAAATTAGGGGGACTTATTGATTTATATTTAAATATATAATTTGAAAATGAAGGTTTTTTTAAAATAAAAATACACTAGATTCCCCATTGTTTTAATACATATTTTTATAAATTTAAGATTTTTTTATATTTTATGTTTTTAGAACCAAAACTTTTATTTTATATTAATTTTTGTGTAGAAGATACTCTTATTCATAAAGAAATGTTTTTAGAATTTGAAAACATACATTAGGTTTTTTAATGTTCATTATAGGTTTATAAAATTATTTTTATTACTATAAATTAGATTATTTTAACAAATAGGCACATTTTTAGTTGATAAAACCTTCATTATACTTATTACATCATTTTTAAGTAATTATGATTCCATGATACTTAATTTATATTCCTATTGTTTTTTAATTTTTACCTAAAATGTTAAAGTTCTAAAAAATTATGAAAAATTTACAATTAGATAATTTTAATGTGTTTATTTAAAAAACAAAATAAATTTTATCAAAATAAATTTCTAAATATGTGATATTTTTTCTTTGAATAAGATACTTATTTTTTAGAAAATACTAATTTTTTTATACTACCAAATTTATAACCCTTAGAAAAACTAAATATGATTGTATGAAATTATTTAATTATTTATATATGAATAAATATTTTTATTTAAAAGAATTATGACAATGAAATTTTTTAAGAAAAATATTTATTTATCATAAAAATTTATTCTAATGAAAATTAAACATATATTTTTTAAAAAATAGCATTATGGTTTCTATTTATCAATAATATTTTTTAATATATTTTAACTATAACAATATGAATTTTATATTTTATATAAGGGTGAAAAAATAAATTAAAATCTAGGATTTTTGTTGTCATTATTTTATTTCTAAAATAATTTACACCTTAATACTACTTAATGTCTAGATACGTATCCTCTTATCACACCAGCATAATCCCAAAGGGTATGTTTTGGATGGTGGTACTTCCATGGGGTGGTTTAGCTATCATTGATCTCATAGTGATCTCTAATAACTTAAAATTATATCATAAAATATTATTCATGAGTCTTAGTTATTGAATCTCGACATGAAATTGTTCAAGGAAGAACCTTAGTGATTCATCCTCCCTTCTAAGCTATGATAAATAAACTTTATAATGGGGTTCTTACTAGTTTAGGGAATGGTTTTTCTCTTATGCATCAACTATCTCTCTTTGTTAACTTTTATATTAAATAACTCTAATAGTATCATTTTTATCAATGGTAATAATGACCAGTAGTCAAAATAACTAATGGCCATATTTTCCAATGATCATAACATCTATATTTTAAAATGTACAATAGTAGTAATGGATATATTTACTTCTTATAAATTCATCCAAACCAATCCCTTAAATAATTTTTTAAATTTTTAGCTCTTTCAATATATCGATTCAGTGATTTATGTTATTCTTCCTTTGTATTATTCTTATATTAATTGTGATGTTTATTGAAGAATATGATATATTAGACATATAAATTGTACTTGAATTATTTATTTTTTATTATTTCCCATTATTAGTTATAAGTGTCTTAATAAAATTTTAGCTTCGATTTTTAATGCATTACTTTTTAATATAATATGTTCATTCCATACTAGAATATTCTTATATGTTACACATTTACAAGTTGTTTCTCGAGGTTATGGTGAGTGGATGTCACCTAGTGAGGTTTTAGGCATTATACATATATGTGTTAAATTAAATAATTATTTATAAATTATTATAATTAATTATTTTGTATGTGGTGGCTTGATATAACAACTTAGCTATTTTTTCGAGATTGTACAGGGCATGGAAAGGCTGGGTTGAGGATGTTCAAAGCTTAGCATGGAAGGAAACTTTTTTTTTTGAGATTTTCATCTCTATAATACAAAACCATATTCCTATTTATGTGTGATTGTTTATTACTTCATGAAAAATATGTGTTCGGGTTGAAATTGATGTTGAATGAGTGTTCCCTATATAAATAATTTGAGCTCCATTGAGCCTCCTAGTGTGGGAATAAGTCTATACTTGTACTTGAGGTATTTTGAGATTTTTAGAAGACTATGACACCAATAGGGGAAAGGATTTTACTTCAGATTACAAGAGGCATGGGGTAAGAATCAGGATTTAGATGAGTTATGATTATCAAATGATAGATATCTTAAGGATATTTGTGAATGCATGAGCATCTTAAATCTAGTGGTGATTGGTGATATGGTCTTACATCTCATGTGTGATGAGGAACACCCTCTTGATCTTGGATTAGATAATTGGTGTTTATTATAGAGAAGATCAATCCTATGAGGAATAATGTGTTATAATGTCAAGGGATTACTTCATATTATGGTATTGATAAAACTCCCAAGTGATATATGTGTCATGACTAAATCATGGTTCATGAATATTTTATGAAAGACATGGAAATTGATCACCAAGGTCTTGGTTCAAGATAGCTTGAGGTGGTACCCGGTTATTAGGACATGGTGGTGATGAGGAATTGGTGGAGGATGGGACCATCCTCCTGTGGCTAGGGTCAAGTATAGCCTACATACTGAGAGAACACCCTGGGGGTTGGATATATCTTAGTGCTAGTGAGTGGGGATCAAGATGTGTCTAAGGACCCAAGTGGATTACATTATGGGTGATATGAGGATGTAAATAGGTTTGTCATGATGTGATGGTATGAAAAATATATCCTTAATGTAATTATCCTACAAGGATAGTTGGATGTTAGGATTTAGTTTGAGATATAGGTCTAGGTCTGAAGTGACTAGAACCCTAGTGATAAGCTTGTGAGATTGTGGGATGGGTTGTACACACTAGTTGTTATTGTATTCATGTGTTGGCTATATATGCATTCTATATGATGATATCATATAAATAGACTCATTTTTTTAGTGAGATGGTGGTGGAAGGAATCAACCTTGAGTGATAATGTAATGGTTGGGTTTTGATGTGTGATTTTTTATAAGATCTCAAGGTGTAGCATCACCTGGAGTGAGAAGGTGATGATAGGAAAACCTTCAGTAAGAAGGTATTGTTCTAGAATTTGATGTGACATGTAATGTGGTGTGAGATCTTGATTTATGGACTCACCTTGATTCAGAAGGTATTAGAATGCATCACCTTGACTTAGAAGGTGTTTTGAGTAATTATTTGGGTGGGAAGGTATGGTCTAGGTTTTTGATGTGGTACAAATTGGGGTATGAGGACTAACCTAGAGTGATAAGATGATAAAATTATCCTACCATGAATGATAATACATTTATCAATGTGATTTGGTGTATAACACAACCTGGTTTAGGGGATAAATCGATGTGATATTCCATGGGACTAGATGTATGTTGTTACCATTAGTGGGAAGGTATTATCCAAACCCTGCCTTTAGAGAGAAGGTAGTGGTTATTTTTTGATGTAAGACATTAAACTGGGAGATAGGGTATATTTTGGGACATTATAAGACACATTACACTATATATATGAGAATGGATTGAGGTATTATGTGATTACCTAGCCTACATCATCAAGTATGGTATGGGATTCAGGTTATAGAATGAGGATATGATTTCTTTGGTGATGGTCAATATGGTATGTTTGGGTGCTATTATGGACTAGTTAGCACATTATGACCTAATGTGTACACTTATGTGTTTAATTTTTGATATTCATTTTCCTCAAGAATACACATGTATATAAGATGTATATCATGGGAACTCAGGGAGACCCTACTTCGATGTATTCCCAAACTCTACATGAGGACCTGGGTGTGAATACAGTCCATGTATCTATTGTATAGTCTTGAGCATAGGATGTACTATGGATTAGGAGAGAGAGATGTGATGAAGATTTTGATTTGGTATAGAGTTTAGTCTTAGGGATAGTTTTATATCCTTCATAATTTATTTTTCGTCACCTCGTATATGTGATTGGCCATGTGGTTGATTAGTTGAGATATATACTGGTTTAAATGAAATACATTTTATTATAGCAAGGATATGTTTTTTTGATTCTACATACTCTAATTATCTATTTAGGATGACTTCATATTATTTTTTCATCATTGATAGTTTTCATATTAAGTTCATAGGGTCCCCAATACATGATTTAGCCCATAGTTACTAATTGGAAGCCTCTTTTATATAGAGAGATGTTCTTATGGTAACAAATCACACTATATGTGACATTGGTGTGTGGTTTCATCCACGTAATTACAATAATCCTTATAAAAATGGGGAATTATTAACCTGATATAGGTAATGAGTTTTATTTAATGTTTATTTATTGTGGTATTAGTATGCTTTATCAAAATTTATATGAGAGTTTTTGAGGAGGATCCTACTAATTATATTTGTATTCTCACCCCTATATATATATATATTAGTTTTGTAGGATAAGGTTGGTGAAAATGTAGGGCATTGCAAACTCATGGAGGTTAGTGTGTTGTTGAGTGTTCACGAAGTTGTTTTTAAAGGAGTTATCTTGTGGTATTTCATTTTGAACTTTTTTTCTTATATTTAAAATTCAGGAATTATGTTATTAGTTTGTTTATTATTTTATTAAGTTAATTGGTGGTTATTTATTTATTCTGAAAAAATTTCAGGGTAATTCCTCCCATATTTATTTTTTTCATACCCTCAAGGCCTGTCATCAGCTTTTCATTTCATGGAGATGGGATTTGAGGTTTTTACTCATTTCACTACTTTCCTAGGTGGATTTCTAGTGGGTTTGGGTCATGGAAATGTGTAACCATATATTTTTCTTTTTGAGTTAAGATATATTTTTTAGTTAACAACTTGTGAGAATTTTATGGGTTTGGTGGGGAAATAGCAATGATTGAACATAGTATGGGATACAAACAAGGGAGAGTGGAAAGGAAATAGGATATTAGGTTCCCCTATGATCTTATGCAAGGACCTTAAACTTACTAAACATATAAATTGAGGTGATGTAAATTGTGAGGTAAATTCTTGGGTATGGTTTCTATATCATGATCATTGTGCATGTGATTGAAATAAGAAAATATTATAATGTTATATATATAATTAAATAATCTCAATAAATTTCATATTATTAGGATTATGATTCTGTGTTGTTCTTATAATGATAGAACATGGTTAGTGTCTTTTTGAGGTTAATCTTGAAGAAGTGTAATATGAAACTCCAATAGATCGTCATATAGTTGAAGTAGATAAGCATGGTTCTTGGATAAATACATTGTAAAGGTTTCAATGTAATTACTTGTTAAAATATAAGGAGTTTTTTTTAAATAAGGAAATAGAGTTGAAGCCGAGGGATATGGATATCTCTTTTAGTTTCATTCATTCTAGGAAGAGAATTGGATCCCATTTTTCAATATATCATTAAGTTGAGTTTCTCATTAGTGGAGTATCTTGTTCCTTGGTGGTTTAGAGTAGTTAAAAGTATCATGGGAGAAATTCAATGATCGTTTTGAGGTCATGTTTTTTCTTCAACAGTAACAAAGGCAGAGAAATATGATTCATTTTTTATATAACATGGGATATTCATTCTAAAGGAGTTTTAAATATAGTTTAAGGACTTTATTAATTATTTTTTTAATCGTACTCTTGAAAATAAGTACAGGGTATGGAATTTTATGGAGTCTTTATGTCCAAATATTCAATGTCAAGTAACCTTATTTACATGTCGATATATCTCGTGGTTATAGAAAAGGTAGGGGTAATATAGAAAATTTCAATACAAAATATTTCCCCTCGAGAGGTGGATTGATATAATTTCTCAATGTCTGGAGTTGTGGATGGAATTACTTGGCTTTCTGGGTAATAGATGTTTCAACTCGTTAGAATTCATTCTTAACTCTATATTAAGTTGGTGGCCTCCATTAGGTATCTCTTTTTTAGTGATTATCTTTGAGGTCATATTAGTATCATTATAAAATTCTCACTGTTTTTGGAAACCTGAGAAGATATATTGTAGACAAATGATGTACCTATAATTCCCATTCTCCACAAGGTTATATTTCTTAGGATGATTGTGTTGGTGGTCACTATTAGTGTCTATGAGGAAGTAGATCATGGAATATATTTCATTCAATCATATTTAGTTTTTATAAGGGTTATAAATTTGGCAGTGTAAAAAATCAGTATTTCCAAAAAAATAAGTATCTTATTCAAATAATAAATGTCTCATTTTATCCTTTTTTGAGGCACTTAAGGGTTAGGAGATAACTATAGGGAAGCATAAATTGTTCAAGGAGTTATTCTTATTCTATATACACCCATATGATTTCATCATTATAATATATTGGTTCAATTTTGTGTAGAATATTTTTGCTTTGTTATAGAGAATATTTGTTTTAAATGACGTGGAAGGTGTTCATACAATATTAATTAGAAATAAAGTGCATCGGACTAATTAGTGGTAGTGGATCTACTTTTATCTCAGTTCTCATAGTTTATATTTGCTTCAGTGTCAGTTTTTGGTAGTATTATTCTCAATAGTTATGAAGGAGTTCTATAATGTGTTTCCTATAGTGGTTTTAGCATTATCCCCTCAATTTTATATCATGTTTCAGATATAATTACAATTGGGTGTCACTAAAATTTCTATGCCTCCTTATCAAATGGAACCTTCTAAGTTGTTGTATATGTCTATTTAGATAAATGATATATTTATGAATAATTTTACTCACTCTAGTATATCACATTGGGGTGATCCAATGTTGTTCAAAAAGAAGGTCAATTTAAATATATGGTTGTACATTCATGGTTTTTGGTTGAATCAAGTGATATTGAAGAACCATTATCCCATCCCAAGGATAAATGATTTATTATATAAGTTTATGGGAGTTAACTAGTTCCTGAATATTGAATTATGATTTGGTTATCATCATATGAGGGTGAAGGAGGAAGATATCCAGAATATTTCTTTTAAATGCCATAATGGATACATTTATTTCATGGTAGTGTCCTTTAATGTAATGAATTTCCAATCTATTTTCATGTGACTATTGAACTTAGTGTTTCTTCACTTCATGGATTATTTTTTGGTTGTGTTCCATGACTAAATATTTTTATATTAATGGTTAGAGGAGGATCACGCTATGAATTTTAGGGTTCTATTAGTGGTTCTTCAACAGTATCCACTCTATAGGAAATTGTACAAGATTTATTTTTGGATACGAGATGTGAATTTCCTCTAGCATGTTATATCTCAGAAAGGTGTAGTAGTTGATTCATTCAAGTGGTGTAAGAGTATCTAAAAAAGAAGTAATTTAGTGATCCTATTCTTTACTTATAGGGTAATTATTTAATATCTAGGTCTTATGTGATATTTTATATCTAATATTGGATTGGGTTCTGATACAGTAAAGGATGGTGGTCTCTTATGGGTCTCAGAATTTATGACCTCTTGAATGTAACTATACTACCCATGATCTCGAGCATGCATCAGTTTTATTTTCCTTGATGTTTTGGAATTTCTATCTTATTAGATAGATTTTTTTAGTCTTCATATCTCACAATATACTATGGTATATCTTCTGTAACACCCGAGAATCAGTTATAGTAAGCTTCTCTTTATAAAGAAACTATAGCATAATGCACATAGATTTATCCAATATTATAGTTAAAACCTAAATTCCAAAATTTTATAAATTGAATTTTAATAAATTAATTACATTATTAATTAATCATGTCAAAATTATCTTAGGATTATCTTTTTATATTTTTTAGAAATAGTTGATTTTTATGTAAATAGTTAAAAATACTGATTTTACAAAATAGTCACTTTTATGACATTATAATGAAATAATAATAACATTAAATTTTATGAACTATTTTTATATACCAAATATATATTAAATAATTAATATAATTCAAATAAAAATATAATTTTGAACTTAGAAATATATTCTTACCGTTTTGGAAATCTAAGTAATGTTTTTGTTCAAATTAAAATTGTTTATAGTTATTTTTTTTGTCAAGTATTTAGAAGCTAATTTTTAGTTTTGGTTTGGTTTAGAAGAAAAATATGACCCATTTTATTTAAAATAATATAATTAATCACATTCTAATCGACATTATACTTTATTTTTTTGTAAAACAATTTTTATGATTAAAAAATATTTTTTAAAAAATATTTTTTATTGCATTTTGTGAACATATATTGAAATTAATTTCTACCACATATAGGAGGTTAATCATGAGAAATTTATTCCATATTTGGAATAATTATAATTTATAATAATTAATAAGTTCAAATTAATTTTTTATCATAATGAATAGTAACTATGGTGAATATTTATCACCTCGGTTAAGGGTGCAATGGGTTAAAAGGGTTATATATATAGAGATAAGTCTTATAGATAACCCAAATCACAGTATTGAGAATAATTGGTTGGTTGACTTTCAACTTTTCCATTATCATATTCCAATATATCACAATTTTGAGCCACTTTCATAAGAAAATAACTTTATATTATATAATTCTTTTAAGTAATTCAATGTGCATCACTCCCCTCACTTATAAAAAGGGACCTCTTAAACTATATTATTCACAAAAATTGACCCCTATATATATGAAAATACCTAACCATAAACCTTCCTAGATTCATTCCCTTTATTATTGATCACTTCTTCTTACCCTAAGACCATCTTATTTAGGATTAAGGTGTAAGACAAAGGAGGTTCCTCAAAGAAGAGGTAGTCGTCCTACCCAACTCTTTCTAAGTTTATTTCTTCTTATACTTCTGGTAAATATAATTTATCCATCCTAACATAATAAATATATTATTACCAATAAACAAAGATTTTATTATGATTATGGTACAACCATTTTTTACCTTCCTTATATCCTACATAAAATGAAAACATCACTCATGCGTACGTACATCCCACCATCTTCACATAGAAATGGGATTCAATTTTTGTCACCATTTTACTTATATAGTTATAGATTTGGAATTAATGAAATATATATTTTACTTATGATGTAATTGTGATACTATAAATTTAATATATCATCTAACTTATTTCCCTTTTATCCAATGGAAAATGATAATGCCACACCAGCATACATGTGGATGACCCCCTCCTCGAAGATATGTGATTCATTATTCTATTACCATAATGCATGGATGATTATAAAATTATATATAGTGAATAAAAATTATATTAATGAAATTATTAAAATTGTATATATGATTGAACCATTACATAACTCCTTTAACTATGGAAAATACACCAATGTAATTTTGGAGAAATTGACTCAACAATATTAAAGTGGTCAACATAAGAAAGAACTATTCAATGAATGGATTTAAAATGACTATAAAATGATATTAAAAATGGAGAAAATTGAAAAAAAATTATTCATGTTTTTAATATTTTTAAATTCATTATAAAGTAGTAACAAACACGTACGACTAAGGAAAGACTCAAGGTAAGATATTTCTGTTACAATATCATTTTATTTCAGGATTGTTTAAGTTTTTATTTCCTTTGGGAAAATTATATTATCATAATATTTTAAACCAAATATATTTTATTTTAATCTAGTAATTTTGGGTTTTAAATATTCATATTCCTTTTTATCTCTTGTAGTCTCAAGAATAAATAAGTTACATAAAAGGGAATTCAATTTAAAAATATTTTTTTGATGTTTTATTTCCAACTCTTTTCTTTTATGTATATATTATCTTTAAAAAATTTACGATAATATTTTTAATATTATAAAAATAGTTACTAAATTTGATTTTAAACATGATTTACTTTTTATAAAAAGTTTTAAAAGAAATTTTTTTATCGTTTTCCAAAAAAAATTATTTTTACCAAAGTTATAAATTGAATATTTGTTTCAACAAACACTCCACTAATTAATTTTCCTTCAATTATGAATAATACTTTCTTGTAAGCATACATTATAAGTTTTTATGGTTATTTTCAAAAAATATATATTTTTCTAAATATTTTGGAAATTTTTATTTAAAATGATATCATAAGAAAAGGGTATTGTTTTCTTAAAGGAATGAATAGAATTTTGAAAAGTTATATATAACTTCATTCTTACATGAATTTACAAGGAAGTTTTATATAACATATTAATTCTATTTTCTTTTATAAATTATTGTTTTTAGTATAAAAACTTCATTTATTATGAATCTATGGTCCTCTATAATCATTTACTAATACTGGATTATACCTTGTTTTGATATCATAAACATTCTTGTGATCATGATCTCTATCACTCTCCATTATTCATTGGACACTATTTTCATCCTTCATGTCAATATTTTTAATATCATATATGAATTCATAATCTTTTTTTTATTTGAAAATTTTTCAATGGTATACTGTATCTTGATACGGTATCATTGAAGAAATATTATTAAGTAAGTTATTTTATTTACTAGGTTAGTATTGATGTACTTTGTTCTTGATTCATTGTAGATAAATATTGACTTATATAGAAATTTTATATTGAATTATATTGTTCCTTAAAAATATGAGAAATTCATATTACATGAAATTAATGAGTGGGGCCTAATTATAGATATCCCCTTGATGCATAGATAGGTCTCGTGAGAAAAAATAGCAGTCATTCCATATTAGATTGGTATATGGTTTACTCCTACACATTTATTAAGAAGGATGTCTTGGTTTATAGGCCTTAACAGTAAGATTAATGATTCTTGGTTGAGATTAATTAATCATGAATGTCTAAAATTATGCATTTATTTTATTAAGAATTTTTTTACATTATCCATGAGATTTTTATGTTTATATTAGCTATTAATATTCATTGAACTCATGTTGTTAATTGAATGGAATTTATTTTCTTTATCCACTATTTCATATTGATTATACCTTATTTATGCATGATATATTCTATTGTATATAACCCTTACTAAGAATTTGATCTCATGATTTATTTTTTCCCTTTACCAAGGATATGAAGAAGGATATAATCAACCATTTCAAGGATAAAAAAACTTCTATTATGATATGTTTTTTTATATTTAAAAATATAATATTGGAATCATGCATGTATATAATTTTAAAAAACAAAAAAAATGATCATTATTTAATGGTTAGATCCCTTTTATCTTATACCAATGTAATAAACATCAGGTCTCAGTTACTAAAGTTGTTGTGTTACATTTTATCTAGGAATTATTTAAATTTGTGTTAGTAATAGTGGACAAAATTTTTAAAATATTATTGATTTAGGATCTTTTTAACACCAAGTAAATAAAATTTACTAGCTGATGAGATGAGTATGAAGTCACATGGAGAAATTTATCAAGAGTCTGGAGATGAATGGGGGATGATGAAGGAGCTTGAAATTTTTTATGTTGATATAGTGGAAGTTGGTGGTAAAGGTTGAATTTATTTAATAATAGTGAAATCAACCTTGATTTAGTAGGTGGGGGATTCCCACATTGCAAATCTAGATATGGTGGTTTGGTAAGATAATATGGTCTATTGAGATTCCCCTAAGGGGTGGTAAAAGGATAATTGGTATCATGTGTTATTTCAAGGGACTCCCTATATTTAGATGTCTATGAATAAGGTGGTTATTGATATTTTTCATAACTCACCATTAGTAGTTTATCCTAGAAAAACCATGCTATATATTTTATTGAGGAGCTAGTTCTTTTTTTCATGTATTATGATGTTATTGGTTGAATTTTTATCTTGGTATTTAGTTTGTCAAAAGGTAAAGGTCCTAAAAAGTATTCATACTGGCCTATTGCATCTATTGGATGATCCTTAATTAAAATGAGAATTAATAACATGATAATTCATTATTGGTTTGTATAATTATTTAGGTTGATTTGATTATTCTTGGTGATTGTGAATCAATTAATGAAGTTATCTCATTTCATGACTATTAGGGAGTAGAGCATGATGGATTCTTTTTCGAGGATCTATATGGACAAGGTTGTTTGGATTCATGAGGTTTCAAGGTTGGTCATATATAATTGTGGTCCTATATTTTTCTCATGGGTGTGGAAAGGTCATAATTTTTCTTTGCGATCTTATTCATTTTTTAGTACTATATATCATCAACAAATAGATGGTCGGACAAAGTAGACTACCCATACGTTAAAGGGAATGTTTCATGAATGTGTTATAAATTTTGGATATTCATGGGTGAATCACTAAAAATTGGTTTAGTTTTATTATAATTATATTTATCACTCATATATTGGTATGGGTCTATTTAAAGCATTATATGGATATCCTTAAAAATATTTGTTGTACTAGATCGAGTTTGGAATGTTGGTGACTCTTGGACCATATTTGGAATGGAACATGAATGAGTGGGTATGGGTGATTCTTTAGTGTAAAAATTATACTCAATTAGAATAAAACTATAATACTAGTTAAAGAAGGATACCTCTAGAGTTTGAGTTTAGTGATCATGTGTTTCTAAAAAAATTCCTCATAATGGGCATCAAAGGTTCAATCCCGGGAGTAAGTTTTCACCTCGATTTTTTAAACTTTTCAAGGTGTTTAAGTATATTGGTGAGGTAGTGTATTGGTTATTACTTACCCTATAGATAGATTATATTCATTATATTTACAATATGTCATAGCTTTATCATAAAATTCATCATGAATCACACGTCATTGGTTGGGGTGAGTTGAGTATTGAGTATGACACAACATTTTTTGAACCTATTGAGATTTAGGATTTCTATAAGAATGAATTTTTTGGGTATGTAATTCATTTAGTTCACATATTATGGAGTCATGGTGGCTTGGAAGAGTGTACAAGGGTATAGGAGTTGAAGATTCATGCATAGTATTCTGATTTGGTTGATATTTGATTCTTATTGAGATATGGTATTGTTTTATACTATTGTTATTGAAGACATTTTATTATTTTTATGATGATTGTGTTTTAAATAATGGATAGATTCCTCTTTGAGAGTTATATCATATTGTGTTTTGTTTTATGGTTGTTTTATTCTATTTTTGGGTTGTGATTTTATTCTCAAGGATGAGAATCATTTTATAGGTATCTGATATAGACGCCTATATTTACATTGATCTTCTACTATGTGGTTTTTAGGTTTTAGATATGTTATAGTGAAGATCGAAGGTGATTTAGAGGTGGAAAGATGCGATTTGGCTTTTTAAAGATAAAATAGCCATTTTGGAGAAGGGTTGTGTTGGTTTGTGTTCTATAGTTTGGTTTTTGGTGTAGTTGATGGGTTGTTTTGATGGGATTGATGGATTTGAGGTCTAAAATGACTATTTTTCTTGATTTACATGATGTGATCACTTCTAGGTCACTTATTTGATGATTTAAGCCTCTTAATTTATGTGATACATCCCATTATATCTAAGTATCCTTCTTTCTCCCATTCTATAGAAGTAGGGTTTATCTAGTTTTGGAGGAGTTTTATTGAGGACTTGAGGTAGTTTTTATGTGATTAGTTATTATAGAGAATCATTATTAGTTTGGAAGTGTTTGATCTACAATTATTCTTCATTATTACATTGTATTTTTTAATCTTCAGTCAACGAATTAGTTTGAAAATCTCTCTACTATTTTTTATGTGTGAATGTGGAATTATCATGACTATGATTTAACGGATAAATTAGGAGAATTAACCTAAATGAAATAGTGAAACAAAATTAAGGAACTGATAGGGGAGATGTGATTTATGAGTTCTTTATATTCTTTAATGATATTAATTGAATGTTATTGATTTGATTATTTGATATACATTATTTTCTGATATTTTTTTTATTTTTGTTGATTGTTTATCATATTCATAATAAGATAAAAATATCAATATGGTAAAGTAAAGAAGATCTTTAAATATTGAATTTGATATTCTATTATTAAATAATAAACTATTTCATATGAAGTGAAGAATCATTAATCCTGATAAAATGTTATTAATTTATACTATGATTAAAGTTATTACACTATAGTTATTTTTGTTTTATTTTTCATCCCTTAAATGGTTAGGGGGGTCTAGGTTTGGTTGGTTCACTATGGTTGAAAAATGGATGATGTTATGTCAATGATGTGGTAGTGGACTGATGTGGTTATTATGGGGAACTGTAGATAATATTGTGAGGATATGGAATTGATGTTTTGGTTTGGTGTATTGGTGAGTGGTTGTTTTTTAGTTTCCTTGAAATATGAAATGGTAATGAAGTAATCTTCAGATAGATTCTATGTGGTAAATTGAATTATTAATGTTAAAATTAATGTTTTCATGTGTCAATTATTGTGGTTATTAAAGACTATATATGTCATATTGTGTAACACCCCGAGTTTTTCAAAAAATAAAGATAAAT
The DNA here is from genome assembly GCA_963277665.1 of Viscum album. NCBI lineage: Eukaryota > Viridiplantae > Streptophyta > Magnoliopsida > Santalales > Viscaceae > Viscum > Viscum album. Next base: position 1,334,982,067 of record OY728127.1, read on the forward strand.
ACATGGAACTTTATTTTAAAGTAGATATTTATAAATATCCTTTAAACATAATTTTATTTCTTATATGTTTTGAATTTTGAAAAATGGTCTTCTAAAATTGTGTTCATTATTTTATTTAGAGTCTATTGAAACCAACTTGTTTTTTTTGTGAATAGTAACATACCCATATGAATAGTAATATGACCCTAATGAATAGTGAATTTTATTATTATATTATTTTATTAAGGCTTTAAGATAATGACATCTTGATTAATTTTTCAATATGATATAAAAGCAGTTATAGTTTTTAAATAATTAATTTTTGAATTAAGTATGATTTTATTTAAAACTTAAATTAATAATATTTAGTAAATTATTTTCAAAAAATGGAATTCATTTTTGAATTTTACATGTCGATAAATGGTTAGAGTGAATTTTTGGAATTTTTCTGAAATTGTTGATTTTTTGGTGAATAGTAAACAAATACAGTTTTTAGTTTCATTGTGTTAATGACATCATTAATGATGTAATAATGATGTAATAAATCTGGTTGACTTGTGTATAGTTAAATAATATTTGAGGTGTCCCAAGTGGCTTATACCATGGGAAAATACCCTGGTCAAGCCCATGGTTTTTCAAATACCACTAATGAGGTGTCCCTTGGAAATTATTAAAATATTCCCTTACTTTTCCTATAAATGCCAACCCATTACTTCATTAACTTCATTACCAATTCCTCATAAACGAATATCTAGACTACTTACCATCCTTATAGTCCTCCCAAGTTTTTCGGCAAGCCCCCAAGGTCCCAACCTTCAAGTTCTAAGGGTTACTCTACTAGGTAAGAAAATTCTCAATTTCTTTCTTTTTCCTTTCAAGTTCTCTTTTATGTGGTATGACTTTCAAGTTTCCAAACCATGTTCTTATTTCCTTATTATTCATGATATAATCTACATTATGATTCATTTTGGTATGGGTGACTCTTGTCCCCTCTCTTTTTAAAATTTTCTAAAACCATGTTGCGTAGCCATTAGGCTACCGAATTTTTGTAAGGGATTTCTCAATTATTATTTTATTTTGAGTTTCTTTATTTTCTTATTATTTCTTCATATCTTCTTACCCAAGAGGCATGAAATATCCAGAAATAATCAATATTATGTATTTTATCATGTTAATTGATAAGTCATCATCATTATTTTTCTCCTCTCCCACTTATTCAAGGAATAAAAACATTGTCTGTGATGTGTTGAATTACCGACATCGTTGATGATGTGATTTCAATTTCCATTTTTTTAATTAAATTCTGGTCATGAAACCATTTATATTATTGAAGTAGGTTATAACATATGTATTATTTATCATCCATTTTTCTTTAATTCTTTTGTAATCATGGTTTTAATTTATAAGGAAAAATGAGGTCGTTATTATCAAAGAACCAATAAAATGATCTAAACGAACATCATTAATGTTTTAACTTATGAATAATCCTCATTTAATAATTAAAAAATGATAAATGGTATAAATTATGGTAATTTAAATATGTAAATACTAATCCATTACAAATTTTGAGTTTCACTTCCAATCGACAAGAACATCCATCATGAACCAATCATGGAAATCATGTAAAGAACTCACCCAAAAACAGTGCAAGGAGCAAAATACTAACAATTAAAGGGTTAAATTATGTGATTAAATGATCATATAAGATGTTATAAACATGAAAGTATTCCTTTACTATACTAATAACACTCTTTTAACCATTATACCGGAAGTTTAAACAAGTTTGAAGTAAGACAAGCCTGAGGTAAGGGAATTCTTAACCTGATTTCCATTCTTTGGGTTAACCTTCAACTTCATTGTTTTTCTGGTATTAAAATTTATTTTTTTATGGTTTTTTCTTATATTATGTTGAATTATTTCTAATTATAGGGTATATACATATTCCATCCACTCTATTAAGTCTCTATTCAATTATATGATATTTATTAGGGACTTTTCTTTTAAAATCCTCTTTTAAAATTCTGTTTTACAAAATTCAAAAGAAATGCTTCTATGCTAATATTCATTTTGTATTATTATGTTTTGGATCTTGGTAAATGTTTATGATTAAGGGGGGGACCTATATTTCCCTCCAATGCATTGGGTATGTGTATGTTGGAGGTCAGCTGTATGGTTACTCCAAGTGTAACTACGATGGTTACACAAACTGTAAGGTAGCCGTGAGGGTTACAAATTATAAGGTAGTCGAGAGGGTTACAAGATTATGTAAGTAATTCCCCAATATAACTTTATGGTTATACTTATGTTCTTATGTATTGTGAAAATCTCATTTTTCACAAATTAAGTATATATATATATATATACAGGTGATAAGTATGTCTTTTGAAATGATTTCATACAACTAATGTGTTTTTCCCTTCTTTTTATATCCCTTACTGAGATTTTGTGCTAATCCTAAGTTTTTAAATGATTTTCACAGGTTAATGGATGTGTATGAAAAAATAAGTAAGCCATGTCAAATGTTGAAGAATTGTCAAGGAGTCATGTTTACGTTTTAATGTTTTATATTTTGACAAAAATGGATACTGTTTTTATGTTATCCACTCTGTAATAATGTGTAATGTTATGAATGTATTGTCCCATTTCTCTAAATCTATAAACTTGAAAATATACTCAATGTAAAAGTATGTGTTCTGTTGACTAAATTCAAGATTATGTATGTAATAAGGCTGGGTCCTTATAGTTGGTATCAGAGGATGGTTTAGATAACTTTTGGGGTTGGGGTGATGTTAAAAGAATGCCATAAATGATTTTTACTCTATGATTAATTTGACTTTTTTTAACATTTAAAGATTACCATGTTGATTCATCTAAGATATGTTTGTTTAGAATGGTTGTCCACAGAAGTAACAGGGATACTGAAGAGGATAAGTGCCAACAAAATAACATCCTTCTGGAACTACAGCCCGGAATGGTAGGGATTGGAATCGAGCAGTTTGTGAGAGTAATGGCTCAGCTGACGCAGGCAATAAATGGTGGTGGCATCCATGCATGATAACTAATAGAGGTACCACAACAGAACATGATAGTAGAGGAATATTTTATGAGACAACACCCTCATGCATTCAATGTATCTTCTAACCCAGTAGCAGCTGAAGGATGGATCAAAGCCCTTGAAAAGTTATTCGATGTTATGAGATATTCATACAATAAAAAGGTAAGTCTTACCATTTATTGTTTTGAAGGGGAAGCTGATCAGTCGTGTTCAATGGTAAGGAATATCAGGGGTAGAGAGGATTTGGATGCCTTGGAGTGGGATGAATTTAAAATTCTTTTCCTTGAAAAATATTTTCCAAAGGTGGTGCAACTTAGAATGGAGAATAAATTCCTTGAATTGAAACAGAAGAGGAAGATTCAATGGTTGTGTATGAAGAGAACTTCACCCAAATTGTGAGGTATTATCCAAATCTTATTCAGGATCTTGATAGAAAAATCAACCTCTTTTACTCAAGATTAAAGCCAAGGTGTCTAAGGGCATTGGCCTCCCGTGAATTCCAAAGTTATGAGAAAATTGTCTGATGTGTTGAGAGGGTAGAGATGAAGTTTGCTGATGATCACATGCATTTTGGAAATAAAGAGAAGAAGAGGTCCAGATGGAAAGAAATGGGTAATAATAAACCAAAGAAATATGATGGTATGAAAATCCAATTTCCAGTTTTTGAAAAGTGTGGCAAGAAACACTCTGGGTAATGTCTTAGTAAAACTGGGAAGTGTTTTAAATGTGGTAATTTTGGACATGTGGCCTGATATTTCAATGAAAATGATCCAAAGACTAATCATGATAAATATACTGTAAAATGTTTTAAATGTGGTGAGATGGGTCATTATGCAAATGTCTGCCCAAAGAGAGATCTGAATGATGCAAAGAAGCCAGAATACAAGTAGAAAGGTGTAGTGAGATCCTTTGCGACTACATCAGTAGATGTCCGGCCATCCAATGAATTTGTATCAGGTACTTTGTTTGTTCACTTAGATTTTTCTAAAGTTTTTTTTGATATAGGGTCTACACATTCCTTCATCTCTGAGAAATTTTCTTGTAAATTGGAAATATCACCTCAAAAAATGAGACCTGAACTTGTTGTTAAAACACCAGGGGAAAATATTATTTCAAAGAGGAATTATAAGAATATTTATATTGTGGTATGTGTAAGTACTTTACCTATAAACCTTGTTGTTTTACCCTTAGTCAATTTTTTTGTTATTCTAGGAATGGATTGGCTTTTTTTATCATGAAATGATTGAATGTATAGATAAAGAAGTTTTTTTTCATAAAGAGTTTTTTTTGTATACAATAACGAACCCATACAATTGATAACATATCAGGAAGCTGGGAAACTATTGAAATATGGAAATGAAAGTTATCATGCTAATTTTTTTGAAAAAAATGGAACTAGTCAAATTAATGATGTGCTAGTGGTAAATGAATACCTTTATGTTTTTTCTAATGAGTTACCCGGTGTCATACCTGATCGAGAAGTCGAATTCACAATTGACTTAGTTCCTGATGCTAAGACAATTTCAAAACACCCATATCATATGGCTCCAATAGAACTTCTTGAATTGAAAAATCAGTTGCAGGATTTTCTTGACAAAGGCTTCATTCGTCCTAGCACTTCACCATGGGGAGCCCCTATTTTATTTGTTAAAAAGAAAGATGGTTCCATGAGAATTTTCATTTATTATAGATCTTTGAATAACATCATTGTTAAAAACAAGTATCATTTTCCTCATATCGATGACTTTTTTGGTTAGCTCTAGGGATCTCAATACTTTTCCAAGATTTACTTCCAGATACCATTAACTTAAGGTGGAAGATGACATCCCAAAATAAGCCTTTTATACTAGATATGGGAATTATGAATTTGTTATTATGCCGTTTGGATTAAATAATTCACCTGTTGTATTCATGAATCTTATTAATATATTATTTCATGAGTTCATGGATAAGTTTGTGCTTGTATTTATTGATGACATTCTGGTATTTTCTAAAAATAAATTTGCACATGAAAAACATTTAAGGGTTTTTTTTAAACCTTAAAAGAAAAGAAACTGTATGGAAAATTTAGAAAGTGTGATTTCTGGTTGCAAAATATTTCTTTTTATGGGAACATTGAAAATAAGGATGGAATAACAGTTGATCCTGCTAAAAAAAGTGGTTGATGAATGTCCAAGACCCACAAATGTTATAGCGATTCATAGTTTTCTTGCATTAGTAGGTTATTACCGACGTTTTGTGAAGAACTTTGCTTGGTAATCTAAACTGATAACTAAGTTAACACGGAAATGGGTTAAATTTGTTTGGACAGAAGAATGTGATGTTTGTTTTCAGGAACTGAAGAAGAGATTGGCGAATGCTCTAGTTTTGGCATTGCCTTCCCAAAATGGTGAGTTTTTCATCTACAGTGATGCTTCTTTGAAGGGACTTGGCTGTGTTTTGATGCAGAATGATCAGGTAATTGCATATTCTTTGAGACAACTTAAACCTAAAGAGTTAAATTATCCCACACATGATTTGGAATTGACAGTTGTCTTTTTCTCTTTAAAATTTTCAGGCATCATTTATAAGGAACCAAATGTCAAATATATACTGACTATAAAAGTCTTAAATATATATTCACTCAGATGAAATTAAACATGAGGCAGAGAAGATGGTTTGAAATGATAAAAAATTATGATTGAATGATCAATTACCATCCTAGAAAAGCAAACAAAGTGGTAGATTCCTTGATTCGAAAACATCATGCATCAATAACCATGTTATGTTTGGAGCATGATACCTTGATTAATGATTTGATGAATTTTGGCTTAGAAGTTGTTGGTGTAGGGAATACATCTATTTTGTTTTAGGTTTCAGTACAGTATTTATTGTCAGACAGAATTAAGCAAGCTCAGAAGGAAGACTGTGAGCTAGAAAAAAAGGTAGAACTGGTTAAAATGGGTAAGTTTCAAAAATTTAACATTGATAAATATTGTGTTTTAAGATTTGGAAAAAGGTTGTGTGTGCCTAGAGATTCTCAATTAAAGAAATAATTTTTGTGTGAAGATCATAGTTCCCCATTTTCAGTTCATCATGGAAGTAATAAGATGTATAGGGACCTTCAGGAGTATTATTAGTGGGATGGAATGAAAAGAGATATTTCTGATTTTACCATGAGATGTTTGACATGTCAACAGGTTAAAATAGAGAGGTAGTTTCCAAAGGGGATGCTTCAGCCTTTTCTAGTGCCAGAGTGGAAATGGGATAATGTATCCATGGACTTTGTGGTGGTACTGCCAAAGAATTCTCGAGGTAACAATGTGATTTGGGTTATTATTGATCGGATGACAAAATCTACACATTTTCTTTCTATTCAAGATATAATGTCTTTGGATCAGATTTCTCAATTTTACCTTAAGGAGATCGTCAAGTTACATGGATTTACTCTTTCTATTGTATCTAATCGGGATCCAAGGTTCACTTATAACTTTTGGAAGGGACTTCAGAAGTTGTTCGGCATAGAGTTAAATTTTAGTACAACTTTTCATCCTTAATTATATGGGCAGTCAGAACGAACGATTCAGACTTTGGAAGTAATGCTTCGAGCTTTTTCAATGGACTGCCAAGGAAGTTGGGATCAACATATTTCTTTATTTGAGTTTTCTTATAATAATAGTTTTCATTCCAGTATTCAGATGGAACCTTTTGAGGCCTTGTATTGGAAGTGGTGTCAGAATACAATATTTTGGAATGAAGTTAGTGAAAGAAATGTTATGGGACCAAAATTAGTAGAAGAAGTGGCTGAGAAAGTGAGGATGATCCAGCATCACATGAGGATAGCTTAGAGAAGGCAGAAAAGTTATGTAGATAATAGAAGAAAAGAATTCTCTTTCAAGGTAGGTGACCATTTTTTCCTTAAGATCTATCCTTGTAAAATTGTGATGTGTTTCAGTTAGAAATGGAAGCTATGTCCATGGTTCATCGGTACTTTTGAAATCATGGAGAAAGTTGGAACAGTGGCATACCGTGTAGCTTTGCCTCCAAGTTTGTCTCAGGTACATAACGTTTTTCATGTTTCGATGTTCAGAAAGTATGTTCCAGATTCATCACATGTCTAGATCCAAGGAGTAGTTCAACTAGAAGAGAACCTTTCTTATGAAGAGAAACTAGTTTAGATTCTTGATCGAAAGAAACGGTTATTTCTAAATAAGGTAATCCATTAGGTAAAGGTTTTTTAGAGAAACCACATGGTTGAAGAAGCAACAAGGGAGTCTGAAAATGCTATGAGGGAAAAAATACACTCAATTTTTTAATAAGTAAATAAAATTTTGAGGATGCAATTTCTAGAAGGTGGGGATAATGTAACAACCCAAGTTTTTCTAAAAATAAAAAGAAATGAATGGAAATTTGTTTTAAAGTAGATATTCATAAATAGTCTCTAAACATAATTTTATTTCTTATATGTTTTGAATTTTGAAAAATGGTCTTCTACAATTGTGTTCAGTATGTTATTTAGAGTCAATTGGAACCAACTTGTTTTTTTGGTGAATAGTAACATACCCTTATGAATAGTAATATGACCATATTGAATAGTAAATTTTATTATTATTTTATTTTCTTAAGGATTTAAGATAATGAAATCTTGATTAATTTTTCAATGTGATATAAAAGTAGTTATAGTTTTTAAATAATTAATTTTTGAATTAAGCATGATTTTATTTAAAAATTAAATTAAAAATATTTAAGAAATTTAATTTCAAAAAATGGACTTGATTTTTGAATACTACACATCAATAACTGGTTAGGGTGAATTTTGGGATTTTTTCTGAAACAGTTGATTTTTCGGTGAATAGTAAAAAAATATATAGTTTTTAGTTCTGATGTGTTAATGACATCATTAATGATATAATAATGATGTCATAAATCTGGTAGACTTGTGTATGGTTAAATACGATGTGAGTCATACCATGTGGCCTATACCATGGAAAAATAACATGGGCAAACCCATGGTTTTTCAAATACCACTCATGAGGTGTCCCTTGGAAATTATTAAAATATTCCCTAATTTTTCCTGTAAATACCAACCCATTCCTTCATTAACATCATTCCCAATTCATCCTCAAATGAATATATGGCCTCCTTACCTTCCTAGTAATCCTTCCAAGGTTTCCTAAATCCCCAAAGGTCCCAACCTTCAAGTTCTAAGGGTTACTCTACAAGGTAAGAAAATTCTCAATTTCATTCTTTTTTCCTTTCAAGTTCTCTTTTATGTGGTATAACTTTCATATTTCCATACCATGTCATTATTTCCTTATTATTCATGATATAATCTATATTATGATTCATTTCTAAATGGGTGACCCTTTTACCATCTCTTTTAAAAAATTTCTAAAACCATCTTGCGTAGCCGTTAGGCTGCCGAATTTTTGTAAGGGATTTCTCAATTACTATTTTATTTTGAGTTATTTTATTTTCTTATTATTTATTCATCTGTTCTGACCCAATAGGCATTAAATATCCATAAATAATGTGTATTCTGGATGTTCTCATGTTTATTTAAAATTAATCATCATTATTTTTCTCCTCTCCCACTTATTCAATGAATAAAAACATTGTCTGTGATGTGTCGAATTACTGACATCGTGGATGATGTGATTTCAATTTCCATTTTTTTTCTTTCATGTTTGTTCATGAAACCATTTCTATCGTTTAACCAGGTTATAATATATGTATTATTTCTCATCCATGTTTCTATAATTATTTTTTAATTGTGGTTTTAATTTTGAAGACAAAATGAGGTCATTATTATCAAAGAACCACTAAAATGATCTAAACGAACATCATTAATGTTTTAACTTATGAATCATCCTCGTGTAAGAATTTAAAAATGATAAATAATATAAATTATGGTAATGTAAATATGTAAATACTACTCCATTCAAATTTTGTAGTTTCACTTCCAATCGACAAGAACATCTATCATGAACCAATCATGGAAATCATGTAAATAACTCACCCAAAAACAGTGCAAGGAGCAAAATAATAACAATTAAAGGGTGAAATGATGTGATTAAATGATCATATAATATGTTATAAACATGATAATATTTAATTAAAATACTAATAAAAATATTTTAACCATTATATAGGAACATTAAACAAGTTTGAAGTAAGACAAGCCTGAGGTAAGGGAATTCTTAACCCGATTTTCATTCTTTTGGTTAACCTTCTACTTCATTGTTGTTGTGGTATTAAAATTGATTATGTGATGGGTTTTTCTTATATTATGTTTAATTAAGTCTAATTACAGTGTATATATATATTCAATCCACTCTATTAATTCTATCTTAAATTATATGATATTTATAAGGGACTTTTCTTTTAAAATCCTCTTTTAAAATTCTGTTTTACAAAATTCAAAAGCAATGTTTTATGATAATATTAAGGTTGTAAGATTATGTTTTGGATCTTTGGAATTGTTTATTATGAATGGTTGGACCTATATCCCCCTCAAATTCATTTGTTATGTGTATGTTGGAGGTCGGTCGTATGGTTACTCCAAGTGTAACTGTGATGGTTACACAAATTGTAAGGTAGTTGTGAGGGTTACAAATTATAAAGTAGTCAAGAGGGTTACAAGATTATATAAGTAATTCCCCAATATACCTTTATGGTTATAATTATGTTATTATGTATTGTGAAAATCTCATGTTTCACAAATTATATATATATACAGGTGATAAGTATGTCTTTTGAAATTATTTCATTTGACTAATGTGTTCTTCCCTTCTTTTTATATCCCTTACTAAGCTTTTGTGATCATTCCAAGTTTTTAAATGATTTTCACAAGTTAATGGTTGTGTAGGACAAATAATAAGTCCATGTTGAATGTTGAATAATTGTCAAGGAGTCATTTTTAGGTTTTGATGTTTAATATTTTGAAAAAATGGAAATTGTTTTTATGGTATCCACTCTATAATAATGTGTAATGTTATGAATGTATTGTCCCAATTCTCTAAATATCTAAACTTGAAAATATCCTCAATGTAAAAGGAATTTTTTTCTTGACTAAATTCAATATTATGTATGTAATATGGTCTGGTCCTTATATAATTAATACCACATAGATGTTAAATATTAACATGGTTAATAATGAAGTGGGAATTGAATGTATAAAGAAGTGGATTAATGATGAAATATAAAGTAGTAGGTAATAAATTAAAGTGAAATTGAATATGATATATGAATTAGGATAAACATGAATTGGTAAGAAAAATTAGTGATGTGGTGAAGTAGTGGAGTTGTTTCATGTTGTGTATAAATATGGAAGTGATGTTGTTTTATGGTTATTGTGTGTTAGGTAGTTATCCTTAGGTTTGGTACGTGGGATATTATATATTCATTTTAGTTTATGTTATTTCTTACACAACATGGCATGAGTCAAGTAATGTGACTGATGCTTAAATAAAATTTGGGTTTCCATGTTTTTTACACAACATTTAGAATAAAGGTGAAAAAAATTCCCTACTCTCTCTTATATAAATATCACATTCTATGATGTATTAATATTATAGCAGTTATGATGTGGGGGTATAGAGGTGGTATACATAGAAGGTGGAGGGCATGAGGTTAATTTCTAACATGATTATGTTCTCTCCCATGAGTTGGTATATTGATATATTGTGATGAGGTTGTGATATATGGATATGTATTGATGGGGATATGGTATGTTTTTATGAATTTATAGATATATTGAGATATTTGGTTTTGTGGTTATGTTAATTTTTAGGGGATAGAAGCACTAATGTGTATGTTGTTAAGGCATAAGGGAAACTATTTGAGTGGGGAAGTTGTTTTGGGTACCTTTACTATATATATTTTCATGATTATGATATTACCCTACTGGTATGTGATTTTTTTTTTTAGTGATACTAAGTCAAGATAAGGAATTAGTTGACCCAGTTAAGGTAATGTGTTTATTTCCCTATTTTTTAACTATGCCATCAGTATTTTTTCACATTTTCATAAGGGTTTTTAGGAGGCTCCTACTTAGTATAATTGTATTCTCACCCCTATCTTTATATATCTATTGTTTAGGTCTATGAAATCAGGTTTGTGAATGGGATAGACATTACTAGTTTAGGGTGTTTATTTGTGTTAGTTGGTTTTCATGGATTTGTTATTATAGTAGTTATCTCATGAAATTTCATTTGGATATTTTTGTATATTTATGACATTCACACATTATGGTATTGGTTTATTCTTTGTATTATGGTATTTAATGATTTTTCTCTCTTTATTCCTAGAATTTGGTAGAGTAATTCCTCTCATTTACAAGTTTTTATAACTTCAGTGCTAGTGGATAACCCATGGTCTATTGGAGGTGAGCTTCAAGCATCATTATCGTATTCACTATCAGGTTGGTAAGGGTTCCTATATGAGTTGGTCATGATAGCTAACATATTTATTAGATCATATATACACCCTACACATAAACCATGTGTGTACATGTATAATGATTTATAATGGTGAACAAAGTAGAGAGGGTTCTTGGTTGACTGGGTAGACTAGTAGCATAGTGTATTAGACAGAGACCAATGGTGACTCTAACAATAACACTAGGATTAAGTCTCATGGTCATGGATGTATTTAGGTTTTTTATTTTATATGAGGTTAGACGGAGATAAATCCAATTATTTTTTTATTTGATTTATGTTTCATTACATGTGTAACTAAAATGAGGGATTATAAATTATTTTTATTTCTTGAGTATGATGTCATTAAAAATATCCTCAGGCTTTTTTGCTCTAATGGATCCAAGATGGGTGGATCCATGTGACCTTTGTTGTGCGTCATCATATTTCAAATGCTTCTAACTAGGAGTGACATTTTGATGAAATAAATGAGAAGACTATAACCCTAAGTATCATCACCACAATAACAAGAAAATAATTGAATATCAATATAATAGATAAATATCAAAGTATATTAAATGGATGTAATATAAAAAATGTGCCATAAAAATATCATAGACATGCTATAACAAAATGTAACCCATCCATTTCATACAGTCATACCACATATGAAAGGCCACCCAATTAGTTCATTGTATACTAAACAAAAAATATAGTGTCAATAAACAAATTGTGAAATAGACTATCCTCAACATTACCATAGACCTACTTCTTTAACCCAGTTGAGATCATATAACTTATAGAAGTGTTATCAGTCAATCAACCAGACTTGATTTACAAAAATTAGTCTACATGTGTATCATAGCTCTCATAATGAGTCTGAGTGTAAACATAGTAGGCCACCACCAATAATATCCCTAATAAAAACTTATAAATTTTTTCATGCATGTACTAAATAAAAATTAAGTCATAAACCACACAGGCATAATCCTATAACATTTTTGGGTACTTAATAAGTAACCCTGAATAATGAATCCTACCAACTTTAGCTAGTGGTTGAATGGGATGATGCACTAACATTATGAACACACTACATGAGTAAAAAATACATCACTCCCCATCTCATAAATCAAGGTGAATGAGTTATCACCATACATGTAGTACCTTTGTGAATGATACGTCATATCACATAAATCATTGGTGAATGATTCATCACCATAACACCTCATATTCATGGGAAACAAATCTTATCCATACTTACTCGGGGTAGGTGACATGTCACATTCACACCTCCTCCAATTGGAAAATGCATATCCACCACACCTATTCCCGGTGGGGGACGGTGCAAAGTCAAAACTTCTGTAAGTGGAAGTAACATCACCATCATGCCTCCTCTTATTGTACAATCTACCATCACAGTAGTCTCCAAGGTGAATGATCTATCACCACATCACATCCCACAGTTGGATGATCTACTTACACAATAATCTTCAAGATGGAAAATGATCAATCATCAGGTGAATAATGCATAACTACACAAAATCAAGGTGAATTAGGTATCATTAGGTGAATAATGTATCATGAAACAATATCAATGAAAATAAGGTATCATTTCATTAACATTGTATCACCATATGACAATGAGGTGAATTAGGTATCAAAATTTGAATGATATATCACTAAGTCACTATCCCAAGTAATTATCAATCACCAATCACCGCTCCACACCACTAATCAAGGTGTAATATTTACTACTGGTATACCAACTAAGGTAAAAATTCAGTGCTATAATCATAACAATAAAATAAAATGCCCAATCACTATATATATTATAAGTCCTCATTAAACATAGCCATGGTGAATGAGCCATCTCCCAAGGAATTAGTCGCACTAACCCAATTCATTTTTAGGTTACCCAAACCCTAGACATTGTATACCCAACACTCATATAAAAATATTGGCTTTCCATGACATTTATTTGAATCCCATTTCATCCCAAAAACATCCAAAGTCTCCCTAAATTTCTCACTCATCACACAAAATTATCATCTTGAATGATATGTCATCACCTAACCTTACCAAGACATGATTTTCTATCACCAAGGATCGTTAAAAAATTCCATACAATTCTCAACACACAAAAAATGGACAAGGACACCCTCACATGGTTACCTTCCCAAAATATCATGTTAATTTTCCCAAGAGACATGTCTATCATCAACTATGTGTTCATATTATAATGATCAAGAGACCTATCATGATCTAGAGGGTCTACAAAATCACATGAGAAATAAGGAAACAACCCATGGTTCTATTCTGGTTCATTATCATGCATCTTAATATACTTATATATAATGTTTCTTGTCCAAAATCAATCTATAGGTTCACCCATGTCCATCTCTCTAAGATGCCATCAGATACCAAATATAAGACCTCCCTATAATTTAAGTTCTTGGTTCATCGATAATAGCCCCTACCCCCCCCCCCCCCCACAGGTTCGAATTCCCCTTAAATTAACCTATCACATGGAAAATGTATTCATCAGTAGACATATATTAATTTATATCTCTTATTACTCTCTATGAGTTTATCCAGAGTTTCAAGCCTCATATCACATGAAGTAGTCGACTCGTACTTCCATATCAAGTCACATACACCTACTTACATGCTCTTATAATCCACCCAATAAATAAAAAATAATATAATGTGGTAATATTAATAACCACCTACTTCAATGTAGATTTTTCCCCTTGATAAACACTTTTACACTACTTCTAAATCTCAACCAAGCCTATACCATCCATCGACCACTTCCCCAAGGCCCTAACTCCATCAAATTAATGGAACTGAATATTATATAGAAGTCTGTAACAAGTAAATTTTAAATTTCACAGAAAATATATCATAATACACATTATTTAGAATGTAATATCAAATTATAATCAAGTGTCATGTGAAAATAAATTTTAATTATGAAATAAAATTAAAACAAAATGTAAGTTGTACCTGGATGCACGGTGTGATCTTAGCATACTCCACTAAATGTTGGATCATCGTATCTTAAAAGGTATAAGAAATAATAACTCTAGATAATCCAAATAACCACATGAATCTTTTTGTTAATTAATATTAGAATTTCTGGTTCTATCATAAGTTTTATAAGAACCTTATGTTAAACACATGATCACCTGAAGAACGTAGAATCGATCTAAGAAGATGGGATTGATCCAACCTTATTATTCATTGGACTCCTTTACTATAGAACATGATTGTGGATAAGGAGTGATAAAAAATAGATAAAGAGACTTCCTACCACCATTTTGGGACTTAAAATAGTTCAAATACCTAGGATAAGCTCTTTAAAAAATTATTTTAGCTCTTTAAAAAATATTTAACCCAAAAACCAACATGTAACACCACTAAAAATATAGTTAACATGTTATAAGTGTCATGAATATATCACCACTCTCTTTTGAAACTATAATGTTTCATGTGGTAAAAACCCATTAATTATAAATACACCAACCCTAGAATCCCAAAGTCGATGGTTACTTTATAAAATTGGTATAGGTGATTGTATACCAAAGTATTGAATAGTTTAGTAGACTTTGTAAATAAGATACATTCATGATTCACATATTACATTAGAAATATTAAATCATTACATTGTAAAAATTCTTTCATCCTTGTTATCATTCATAATATCCTCCTTCATATCCAGGGGAAAGGAAAATAATAAATTTTTATAATTGAACTTATCCTCTTTTTATCCTTATGTAAAATAATTTGGAGATGTTAAAGTAAATTGAGGGATATTTTATATTCATTCATTTATTAAAAACATATAAAGGTATTAATCAAAAAAATATCTCAAAGTGGTAATATATTAAATAATTAGATGTAAATGGACAAACTCCACTCATAAAATATGATAAATTCAAGTGTTATATAAAATTTAAAGCCTTATATCATAGTTTCAACCCTGTTTTATCCATTTAACCTTTACCGAGGTGACTAATATTTACCAATGTTACTATTCATAATGACCATAAATAAAAGATTCCTATTTACCCAATTTTATACTCATGATTAAAAAAATTGAATACATTTTTCATGATTCAATTCATATAACTGGAATAATATAATTTAAAATTAAATCCACAAAAAGTGATGAAAAGTTGTTTTCTGAAAATAGTGTTTTAAGCCTAAAATGGAATTATATAAAAATCATGTAAAATTTAGATCATAATTGAATTAATTAGATTATTTTAAATAAAATGGATCTTATATAAATTTATGAAAAAATTCTAAGTAGTATGGTACTTTTAAATTTCATAATTTAATGAAAATAAATCGCATTATTTGAAGAAACATCATTTTTCATTATACATTAAAAAATAAATTATTTCAAAAAAACACAAATTCTAACCCTAAGTTAATTTCTAAATAAGGATTTAAAAATGATTTTAATTTTATAAAGTAGACATTCTAAAATTAGTATAAATTAATTATAATTTCCATGCAAAAAAATAAAAAAAATCACTTATGATGAAAATGAATTTTCAAAGTATTAAATAACTTCACTAAAAATGAGAATTTTTTTACTAAGAATTAATCAATAATTTTGAATTTAGTAGGACCATTATACATATATTTCATAATTTTTTTACTCATATTTATACCTTCCAATTCAATGGTTGTGTTATAATGGTCACATTTAAATAATAATATTTTAATAGTGTGTCTTGATTTTGTTATACTCAGTGTTTCATGTTATGTGGATATTAAAGAAATTAAATTTATTTAAGAGAAATATACTCAAAAATATAAAGTTGTTACATTTTATACCCCCATAATAAATTTTACCCACACAATTTTATCTTGGTCATGAAAGATTCAGTATTTGGAAATAACATTGTGGAATACCCACATCATATTGAGCAATAATAAGACATCCTTTTAAGAGGGGAAGTGGGAAGGATGAAGGATTATATAAATAACACATAATTAGGTTCATGAATAGGGATAAAATTGGTGAGAACATTAAATTTATAAATGGAAGAGAAAACTCACAACAAAAGACTAATATAGAGTGATAAATAACATGGTCATGAGAAGGTTGACAACTACAAACCCATAAATCTATGATGGGTGAAAATAACATCAATTCATTGAAAATTAATATAAAAATATAACATTTTTATTTCATGCTTATTTTACTATATTATTTTATGCATCATATAATAATTCCTAAATACTTAAAACTAAATAAGCCCCAAAAAATAAGTATTATTTCAAACACAAACATAAGTAAAACAACCATGTTTGCAAATAGGCAATTATTGTTCATCTTAATATAAATTGTTTGATAACTAGATTTCTACTAGGTTTCTTGATTGATAATTCATTATTTAGAGTGTCATGTAATGATTTTATATCCACAAAAAAGTGCATAGATCTAGAATCAAATAAAAAATTAGTTTATGATACTAATTATTACAAAAAATGTATTTTAACTTCATTGGTAGTAATTACATAAGCTTGGCCTTCTCCCATTGGCTTATTCTATGGTAAGTTACCTTGATTCTTGGGACATTACTTTAAATAATACCTCATATCATTATAGATAAATAATTTGTGTAGTAGTAATTTTTTCTTTTCCTTCAATTCAAATTCCTTTTGACCCATTCCTCCACAGTTTAAACAAACTCTTATTCCCATTAAACAAGTACATAGGTTTTTTATTCCACAATATTCCCATTTGGGAAGTTCTGTCCCTCTATTCTCTTCCTTTAACTTATTTATCTTTTCTTGGAACTTAATAAACCTCTAATTCTCTTGATTTACTTAAAAAATATAATACTTGGAGAATTATTTCTTCATTATGATGGAACTCCATACAATATAATTATATAATGAAAACATTTGAGAGACTAGTTCCCTTTAGATGATTTTATTAATCACATAAAATATGTTTTTAATTTTACTTTTTTGATTAGTTACATAGTCCATTTCATTCATTTATTAATATTCAAAATATTTTATCATAATTAGCAACAATTTCCTCCTCCTTTTTTCTTATATTGAGGAATTTCATTTCCATATCATCTCATTTATTGTGAGGAAACTATTTCTCAAAGAATATCACTTTAAAACTTCTCCTTTTCATGATTTATATTTCATAAACCTCTTTATTTTTTAAGATAAATGACCACACAATGACACTCCATTATTTCACATAGATGAAAATGTGTCAAATGAAAAGGTATCAAAAAATAGAATAGTATAAATGAATAATGACAAGGAAATAAATCCACCAAAGTTCATTCACATAGGTACCTCAGAGTAGCATCAGTGCACGGGGTACCTACACATTAGCTTGTGTGACCAACCTATGCATAAACCAGTGTGGAATCCTTAAGAAAAAAGCCTAAGTTAAATAGACCCTCTGACCAAGGATCCATATTTTCCAATAAATAGGACTCTAGGGTCATAATTTCTGGAGAAAATTTTTCTGTAAGGCCTCCTAACGTTCTCCTCACCCTAGTCCTTCACCCAAGACATCTGAAGAAGTATAGGTAGTCCTATAAAACCCAAAGAAGAGGGAATTAAAGGGGGATATTGAAACAAAAGTCCTCTCAGGGTTTGAAATAAACAACACCTATGTGAGGTACTTACTCCCCCATGGTTGATTAATACTAGCATGAGGTCCTATTCCTTAACCAGGGATCCATGTGAGTGACTTCTGGGAAAAAATGTGGAGACCCTTGAAGTCTTGAGAAAGGACTCACCCAAGTGTAGTTTCCCAGGTGGTTTATATCCCAAAATACCATCACCTCCCCCAGGCTACCTATGCGAGCCTCCCTTGTCTCTCCCAAGCCTACCTATACCACCCTCCCTTGGCTAGCCCAATCCTACCCATACAAGACTCCCTTGGATCACCCTAGCATTTACCTTACATGAGCATCTAAGCATTCTCTCTTATAAGACACCCATGGCATGGACTCTCTTCCTTTGAATGCCTTTTCTGAAAGGGACCAAATCAAAACATCAATTGATTCCTCTGGATGTGAAAACCCATGGATAAAGGCACACCAACATGGCTCCCATTCTTATTTATATTCCTATGGTTAGAGGTTTCCCATACTTGTCCTAAAAAGGGTTAAGGGTCTTCATGGTTCATCTGTATTTTTATTCCCATGGTCATGAGGACCCAAACCCTGGGAATGGTGTCAATGAGTTTTCAGTCTTAGGTACTAGGTCTAGGTCTATGTCCTTACCTAGTCATCTCTAAGACCCAGTGCCTCCAGTTCCAATTGGGGGGGTAGGTATTACACTTTATTTTCCATTCAACATGTAATGAGATCCTCCTCCCTTGCTCTGTAACTATTTTAAAGTCATCCCACCTATAGTAAGTTCATATCCTTTATTCTATGAGGTTTTACTCATTCTCATCCTCACCCCCTTAGATAACTAATCAGAAAGGGGATGGTAACTAGAGTCCTCTCCTCTCTCTACCATACACTCAACCTATCCCACCAGCAAAATAGGGATCATTTGGCTTTCCATATCTAACTCTCCTTGTTTCTCACATTCAAGTATGAATCATCATGACTCGTGGGATTAGGGGATAGACATGATCCGAATATCCACATAGTCAGATGCATGTTTTGGCGGATAATCTTCTTTAGGATATTTTTTAGCCTTCCTTTAGAGTACCTACATACTCGTGGGCCCTCAAGGAGATTTATCAAATCTTAGTGTAAAGTGGATATGGAAATTTCCCAGATCATCCATCCCCTCTTGTTTCTCACATAGAGCATGACTCACGTGAGTTTAGAGGTTGACGGTGGTTATGATATGCACATGATCCCAAACCCATGGGCCTAATTCAAAGTTTAATCCCCAACCAATTATGGGAATCCTCATCAGGATTAAGCCCCAAAAGTTATCCAATTGTGGGAATCCCACTCAAGAGTAATCCCCAAATCAAACCAATCCCTGGTCATCCTCCTTAGGAGTCATCCCCAGTTATAACCCCCATTCACCAAGGAAACATTGGTGTGTAATCCATGAAAAAATTAACTATGAGAACTTTTATTCCTATTATAATTACGATGCATAGGACACCTACCTAAGGCCTCAGATCAATGGGCCTCCTCCTTAGGTGTAAAACCCAAACAAGCATCCAAATCACCATGAGTTGGGGAATCCCCCATGGCCCCCTTTAATTGAGTAATCCCAAACTTAAACCTCTCAAAGATACATAATCTCTTTCAATTCATATCTTTTAAGGTACTCAATTGGTGTAGGTCCTCACAACCAAACTATGTGGGCTTTGATTCCCATCCAAATAGTATACATAGGAATCCTTCCTAAGGTCCAAACTGAACTACCCAAGTCAACCCTATTATCTTTGGGCCACATTCCCAATATGTTCTAATTCAAACTTGAAATTAATATCCCTCAAATGTTTTATGTGATGCTTCAGTATAAGTCCCACATAAAACTTTGACAAGGAACCTTCCACTTAAATGTCTGAGCAGCATGATGTTAAACTACATTGTTTGGTCCTTATCACATGACCATAAAAGGTATGATATGTTGTGTTAAGTGTAACTGAACTATGAGGGTTTTGATTCCTTTCACAATCATACATAGAAATCACATCTCATGGGTTTGATCACAACATAAAAAAACTCGCATCTCCCTTGATGAAGACACACTCCAGAGCACCCCATTATGATGCTAGAAAACCATCATCATCATAATAATGACCAAATAATATTTAATCGGTACATAAGGGGATACCATAAATGGATAACCTCAGATACATAGAGATATCTCCATTGATGAGTAACCATACATACATATGGATGATTCTAATTTCCATATATGATAATATTAGATAGTTATCTCAAGGGTAAACCACATCATACTTGGGAATTAATGAAGGATTTGAAAACATATCTTAAATATATAAGTGATTCCTGGAGTAAGAAATAATTCCCCCAAAAAAGGTGTGATGAGCCAAACCTCCCATCCTCTCAACCAATGTGAGTTCTTAAGCATCATTGGATAAAATTCCCAATGAGTTCCTACCTTTGGAAATCAGGTCCCTCATGGATATAAAGCCATTACCGGTTTTTGGTTTCACAAAAAAACTTGGCAGAAACTACTCAAGAATAGTGAACCCAACATGAATGATTGTGCATAACTTATCCCCCTATAATTAGTCATCGAACAAATTATTTTCTCCATTATAAAAAAAATGGTGAAACTGAAGTGAATCCTTAACCAAGATTATAGTATCACCCACCTATCATGCCCCTTTCACTTTCAAAATAAAAGCGGTCCAAACAAGGAAATCAACCATGCATGTGTTCATTAAAATGACATGATTATTTGATGGTGTTTTCTTGTTTGTGTTTTTCATATATATAGGAAATTTCTCTTATAACTACCTTTAATCCTATGGTATCCTTCCATCTTTCACCAATGTATTCCCCAGCTAATGTTCTGGATAGGTCTTCATATAATAAAAGGATATCTTCACCATCCCAGCATCTTCAATGCAGGGTCTCAAACATGCTAATTTGGGAGTACCATCAAAATTTACTCCCCACCTCTCATCTGGTCGACGATAATTGGTGGTCTAGATGTAGATGGTTCCAACCACCATATTCAACCATATTGGGAGCTTATCTCAGGAACATGACAACTATCCCCTCTTGATTCTTATGTAAGTGGATCAAGAGGCCACATACAACCTAATTCATGAGTCGCATGGGTCCTCTCAAAGGGATCCTTCCATTAATAATCATCACTAACGTTGCGCGATAGTGATACCTCAAAATGATGAGGGAATCATCCTCGGTTGAAAATCCTAGGTCATCCAGAACTTGGAATAGAAGATGACCTGCTAGGGGTAGCAATTGATCAACATGGATCTGGGATACACCCCCTCCATTTTAAATAATCCCACCAACCAAATTTTTTGGCAATCTGTAAGCAATAACATACACCCTCATGACTTAATTCAGTTGTCTAAAAGATTTATCTAGTGGCATCTAAGGAAGCCCATCGTTCAAATATAGTGATAAACCATGTGTAGGAACATACACCTACCCACATTAATCAATCCTTCCAGCGGACTAATCTGTAAGAACTCAAAGAATCCATTCATCCATGTTTGGTGGAAAACTACCAAAAGGCACACACATCTGCTTGAATTCATCAAGCCTGTCAATAATTTCATCTTACATCACACGGAGAATTCTTTCAGAAATACCTGATGATAAATAGGGGAAATACGAAACTCTCTTCCCCATATATGAGACTATTAGTATCCAATGCAAGGAAAGTGAGGATAGGGACAGGCACATACCCTATCCCCAAATACAGAATGAACATATATCCATGTTACAATCACTGAAGTCACCATGAATATACTGTAAATGGTGAAATAGTAGACAAATATCTCTACCCATATCCTATATACGATCCAGGACATCCTAACAGTAATGATAGTAGTTCCCAAGGGACAGACACATGGCTTTATCCCCACTAGTGGGGTGGCTCATCATCATGTCGCCCAGGAGTAGATACACACCTCTACTCTTGTCCAGGAGGGTCAGGATGAAAACTCCCCAATAATATAAGGACAATCGAAATGGTAATATACTCCCTCTCCAACTAGAGGTAATTTTTCTATCTTAATGGCCCCTCCAAGGCAAAAATAGACCCCTATCTATGAAAGACACTTCCCTAAAAAGATTCCCCAGTCACTCACATAAAGGAATCTAAGAAGAAGCTTTACAAAAGGCTTTTGGAAAAAAAGATCCAATATAATATCCCTCTATTCTAAATTATTGAGTTATTGAATCCCTCATATGTTTATTTATGGAACCTAAATATCCTACTCTCCCATCACTAAATCACAGGGGTAGTAGTAGTAATTATGGAAGTCCTTTCTAGAAACTTTATCATGAAGGCTCGATTCATGATCATAATATGATCAATATCAAGATTCCGTATCCTAATGAGAGTCACATCATCCCTATACATGGCCAAAAGATCAAGGATCAAGAGGTTCATCCCCTTAATATAATCCACCATGGTGGACCTTCACATGATGGTGTTTACTATGAAATTTCTATCCACAATAGTGTTTCACGTCATCAAAAGGGTCCTCACCTTGGCGATGTAGTGATGATAAATCCCTTCTACCATGAGGTGCTTCATAAAACAAGGACATTCATGTTTTATTCCTTGTCATTTGAAAGTGAATTCTATTATCCACCCAAAGATAGGACAAGGTGATGGTTTTTCTCCGAACAACATTTGGATGACCCTCCTCCCAACAAATCAGAGGAACTCCCAACTAATATCACCACTTACGATAAAGTGGTAGGAAAGAATCCACTCTGGTTGGACCAGGTAGAGGAGACTCTATTTAAATATGAATAACACATGCTAAACATGAGGAAATAGTTGGCTAAAGATAACATTCCAGTCATGTTCTGGCCTTTGGCCACCATTAAATACATCATTATAGAGGTGTTTTCAGAATATTGTGTGCACAAAATCCATCTCAATATATTGAAAACTCTTTCTCCCTTGAAATCAAAGTTATTACCTTACGATGAGTATCAAATTCACAATAAGGTAATTTATTGGTTTTAATTCCAAATTGACTTGGCTTCACTCCTGGATTCATAACATCCAAATATTGAGAAACATTGGGGAGCCCTTCGACATGCATGCTTTAGTGCATTAATGAGATTATGAAATATGATCTTTGATACCTCATCTAGTGTTTATATAATATTATGGGGTGCACATAGAGTTTTTCATTTAACTATTCTCCCTAACCAGAAAAGACCATCTAAGGTTGTAGCATGCAATGTTATAGATTTAGACCAGCTTAAAAAATAGAATCTATTCATAAATAAAGACATGCTCAAAAAATAGGCATCTATTGACTCTCATAGACATTGGGATAGAAGAGAGTAGGATAATGAGACACTTTTTCTTTAAGATTCTAAAAATATCAAGAAACCTCCCATTTTGGGGAAATATATCATTAGAAAATGAAAATTTCAGAAATAGTGCAATGGTCTTTGGAAGTGGGTGATTTAACTGTGTTCTAAATGATGCACCCATCCCACATTTGAATAAAACTCCATATAATCATAAATGGAATTTGTGGCAGTAGAATCTATGGAATTTTTGGAGAAACCTTATCCTATAGTGTAGGGTATTTTTTGATAAAACCTTCGAGGATAGAAAACAAAGTCTAAAGGGTTGTGAAAAAATAATGGGAACATCCCAGACCCTCAGTATTGGGGGATTTTTTCAACTAAAAACTCCCTACTCTATGAGAATCACTCTTCTACTAATTATAGAAAATGTTGTATAATATATACTCCTAGTTCATCCTATTTTGTGATCTCGTACTTTCACTAGAGACACGCACGACTGAATTATCTACTGATTCCCTTCAGATTACTTCCCACCAAGAAGATCCTAGAGATTCAAAAAAAGAGAGGACATGGCCTCATGGAGCGCATAGAAAAAGTCAGACTTGAAAAGACACTGATGAAATTGCTGTAATTCATTTCACATTAGGGAATGTTATCAATTTATCCCTCTCATATTCTATAGTACACAAGGCCAATTCAGATGTTTCGAAATAGGAATATTTGATTCATAATGTGTTCCACATCGAAATAACTGAAGGAGTTTTGCTCACCTGAAACTAGAGGTTTTCCCTAAATTTGTTAATTCCATCAGAAAATCCATAATTACTACCATGAGAGGAATCAAATAAGGAAAAATGTAAATGTCAAATTGTGTCTGACCTCCCTCTTAGAGAGTTCAAGCCCCTTTCTCTAGAGGAAATATTTTCTTTGTAGGATTAGGAGATGAATGAATTGTGGAGGCTCAATACAGAACTAATTTAAGGTAGCCTTCCTTCTGGATATACTCTATAGAAAGATCCTCAACTCGTTATCCAAACTGGGGTACCTCATCAAAGAGGACTCGTCATAGAAACCGAAGTGGAACTTGAACACCCGATCAACATGGAGTACCAACTACAAATATACTTAGATCCCTCAATAGTATATTGGGAGATACCTATATTATGAACATATTTAGAATAGTTCTAGCTACATCCTTAAGATCTATCCCCTACTAGATACCCATGAAAAATACTAGCAGTGTTGCTGCCAATGGCCCTACTGGCCACCATACCTATTTAGGCTTCAGCTACAACACCCATTTATGTTCAAGCTTAGTTAGACATTACTTTAATGTTAATGAACACTATTGAGTCACAAAAAGCTCAATTAGAAGCCCTAGAGGAATGATGCATGTCAATATATCAGTACAATATTCCTTAACCTGAATGGGTATATCTGACTCTTCCCCCACTAAACATTGGGAACCCCACATTCCCATTTTTTAACAGATTTGGAGACCCAAAACAGCATTGGATGAATTTCATCTCTCACTATGATCCTGTGATGGGGACCCCTGAACAGCAGGATTTGGTGAATCTCATGTGTTTCCGGAAATTACTGCAAGGACTAGCCTTTGTGTGCTACACAAATTTGTAGGCTTGGTTTATCACAAGTTGGGAAGACCTTTGTCAAAATTTTCTCTTCCAGTTCAACTCGATGATGTAGAAGGGAATAGTCTTCGAGATCTCAAACTATAAGTATTTGTATAATTAAATATTATCAAATTTCATTAATTAGTTGAAAGGATTTACATACTCTTTGAACCTAACACACCCTCAAGAATATTTTTTCCCCATATGTATAGAGAATCTTCGTGATGAGTTGTTCATGTCACTTATCCATGTGAAATACATAGGAGGGTTTTGGGATCTTACCGGAATTCCTAAAAGGGTTAAAGACTCCATCACAAAGACCAAATCCAAGGCCTGAGTAATTTTATAAACTCAAGGAAAGAAATAAGGGAAATAATTGGCTGCTATAGTTACACTTAAGTAATCCCATATACCTGCTCTCGCTTTAAATCCTGCACCATATCATGTAGCTCCAACTCCAGAGTGTTAGAAACAAGGAATGACTCATCGAGATGATCAAATAGAATAGAGGCAAAAATAGTTTGATGATATGAAAAACAAGTTCTATTGTTTTCAAAATGACCAAGTCCCTAGCTACTTCATCTTGGCATTGGAAAACAACTTGGTCAATTTTTCAAAGCCCAGGAATCCCAACATAGAAGGATTTGACCATATCAAAAATAATTTCCCCTTCCATAAAGTATTGAGGAATCACATTCTGGATTTTTTTCAAATACTTGCTACAAAATATAGTGGGCTCTTAGAAAGTGAATCTAAAATATTTTCTTTCTCATGTTTCATATGTTTCTACCACAAATTCAGAGGAGTAAAATGAATGGAAAGAAGTTAAGAGAAGGATTGAGTAAAAGTTGGGTGATAGGATGGTTATAATAATTAACAATTAGACTCATGATATTCTATGAACATAGTTGAAATATCCAAATGTACCCTTTTCCACTTCCTCTATAATAAAATCAACTTCACTGACATCTCAATCCTCTGAAATCCATTCCTCCAAAAAGATACATAGTTGGATGTGAAAAATAAAAACCCAATAAGATTAACCTAATTCGAATATGAAGTAATATTTGACCTTATAGGACTTCATGAAGATAGTCTCAAATTCATGGGCACTACCCTGAAAATGGTATGAACAAAATTAACATATTTGAGGCAATATCTATTAGACGAGGAGTTGATTTTCAAATCCTTTAACATTATTAACTTAACGGATCCCTTCTCAAAAGATGAGTGTGATCATAAAATAGAATTCCCTATACTTTATTAGGGAACTGGATGAAGATGTTGTTAGATTAGAGGACACAGGGGAGGACTTTGTCATTCCAAGAGTTACTGCTTTAACCACACCCATGCTCGAACCGTCTACATAGCCAAAAATCTTGGGAGATCTCTCCAGCGATCTTAGTAGGAACACAGGAGTTCCCCCATACAATAGAGTTTTCCTAGAAACAATCATCCTGGAAGATCGATTAGAGGATATGTCATAACCTAATCATCCCCAGCATATAGGCAGACCTAGTCGACTTAATCCTCCAATTTCATAAGCACCATCAGCTCTTATTCCAAGGACTGGTTAGTCTACATTATGTGATTTATATCCTAAAACCCCTATGGAATAACATCTCTATGTTTGGAAGCACAAACCATTAGACTATAGATAATATGTTTTTAAGAAATTATCCTTGGTGTTGGTCAGGTTGTCAATCCTAGATACTCAAAGTCTATCAACATGACCTTGAAGAAGCGCTCATTGAGGCCTTGTCAAGTCCTCAAGAATTTTAAGTTGGTGTCGATTCCCCTGAAGTGTATCATGTATAGAATGATCCTATGAAATTCCACATTTTCATCTCCTTAATAGACTAGGATGAGGGTGTTTTCATAAAGGGACATTTAAATCACTTGTATATATTTGATAAGAGAAATGACATTGATATCTGATGATCCTTCACTGACAACAGCTTAATATTCAACCAAAATCCAATCCAAACATATTTTCCACTACGTTTCAATGAATATCATGTGTCCCCCACTACTCTAATATTTTAGGGTTATGACAAGAATGACCAAAATCCTCTCAGAGAAATAAAACTCAAGACTAAATTTGGGGATCTTGTGTTTGACTCAAAATTTATGTTTGTTAGAGAGGATATAGATTTCAATTTTTTCTAGGAAGACCTTGGATACATCGGCATGTGAATATCCCCTCACTATACCACCAATGCCTCTAATATTGTATCAATGGTCAAATTGGGACATTTTATGGTTACAATCCCCCATTCAAGTCCTGTGAGTCATAATACATTGAAGCAGGATTCAACCATAAGGTATTAAAATGGTTCATGGCTAATAATGTCCCTTGGATCAATGTTCCAAATGGTATAGAGATGATTCTATCTAACCTTTTCAAATAGATCAGTGTAGAGTACATGCTCCCCATCAACCAAATCAAAGATTTGGGTTCAAAGTGAAGAATGAATTCAATAACTTTGGTGATTTCAATTGAAACAGTTAAACCTAATAGCACTAAAGAATTTTTCAACTGAGAAATAATTAAATTATCGATGAAAATCTCTTAATTTCGTCCCATTAGCTCTAAAAAATTCGTGTTCTGTTAGTTGTTCTGGTAAAATTTGTCATGAAAATATGATAAAAAGAATATGATTATTCTAAGTCCTCATTTCCCCTTAATAACTCCAAAAACTCCTCATACTATCAATAGAGCTTGAAATGGTTGCCTCATCTTTGGGATGTCCAAATAGAGACTCCCCTCCACCCTTTGAGGAACTTACATCATCACTTGCTTCCTAAGTAGAGTAAGAAGAGGTAAATCATGAATAATATAGTGAATAGGAAGACCTTAGGGATGTCCTTCTAACATTTGAGGTAGCTTTATCCACCACTTTTTATGAGATCAAGGAAATAAATTTTGCTACATAAGAAGATCCACCACCCTCTTTGATTATTGAAATCATGACTCCCAATGAACATGGGGTTTTTAATTCCTTCCTAAAGCAATGCCAAGACATGTTTTCTTTGAATTACACATATATTTCAGGCCTTGACCCTAAGGTGACCACCCATAACTTGTTTTTCCAATAGATCAATGAGAATACAAGAAGGAAGCTAGAAGGGCACACCAGACTCACACTTCCAAAATTGAGGCTGAAGTAGAAAAAATTATCAAGGAAGACTTAATCCAAGAGGTATAGTATCCAAAATGGATATCCAAAATTTTTCTTATTTAGAAGAAGAATGGTCAAATTAGGGTCTACATCAACATAATAGATCTCAACCATCATTTTCCAAAATATGACTTCCCAGTTCCAATCAAAGGACTCCTGATTGATGCAATGGCTGGTTATCAAGCACTCTCCCTCATGGATAGATGTTCAGGGTTAAAAAAATTATGATGGACCCATAAGATGAATAATACATTACCTTAAAATCCCCCAAGTATTAGTCTTCTATCAGTTAATTCCATTTTTCTTGAAGAACCCTGGTGTGACATACCAACTTGACATGCACCACATCTTCAAACCTTTCCTAGGAAAGTTTTTCTAATGCTACATTGATGATTTAGTTCTCAATTCCCAGATATGTTATAACCACCTAGATGACCTGGAGATAATCTTCAATAATCTACAAAAACATAACATGATGATGAACCCCTTAAAATTTTCTTTTGGGGTATCCATAGGAATGTTTATCCTCTTCTTCGTATTCCATTGTAGCATCAAAGTTGATCCTGAGAAAAAAAAATCTATCCATAACATGTAACCACCTTGAAACCTTAAAGAGTTAGGAGGAATTAAGGAAACTTGGCCTATATCTGATGATTTATATCCAACCATGTAGGAAATTTTTTTCCCTTCACCAAAATAATGAGGAAGGGGGTCGCGTATCAGTGGACTAGTAACTATTAAGAAGTGTTTGAAAAATGGAAGAAATACCTCTTGATTCCACTATTATTAATTCCACCTTTTGAGAGAATTCCACTCATTATATATGTGAAAACCTTGGAGAGATCACTAGGCTCCTTCCGGCAACAAAACAATGATGTTGGGAATGAAAACATTTTTTATTATCTTAGTCTAACCATGCTCGATGTTGAGACACCTTATTTTGATATCAAGAAGTGGTTCCTAGAATTAATCTTAATAATTCAAAAATTGACTCACTAATTACATCACCATGAGGTCCAATTGGTCTCTCTCAATAAAAATATCAAATATATCCTCATCTTCCCTATGTTGAAAAGACGTATGGCACGATGGGAATTTATTCTGAAGCAGTTTGACATATAGTTCGTACCTTTGAATGTAGTGAAAGTCCAGGCCTTGGTATTCATCCTTGTAGAACACCCTTCTGAGGAAGAAACATCATTAAATATTGAATTTCTAAATTAATAGATATTCTCAATTCAAGATGGCACCGAAATGTGGGAAATTTATTTTGATGGAACATCCAGGAGCCCAACAGGGAAGAGAATGGATGATCCTAAGATCAACAAAGATGTTTTAGGGATTTTTCTAATCTCCTCATTAGAATCGGTCTTACCATAATCCTTCCTATTATCATAATGTTGTTCCAATAATGAGGCATAATATCAGGCCCTTATTATAGGCCTAGAATTGACAATCCATATACCGATGGAACACATAGAGGAAAGAGGTTATTCAAAGTTGGTAATCAAGAAGATCAACATGGATTATGCTATTATAAAATAAAATATAATCCCCCTAATTGATTATGTCTGAGGGTTAATGCTAGAGTTACCCTCAGAACCAACATTGACTCAAATCCCATGATCGAAGAACTCCAAGGTAGATTCAAAAAAAATGACGCTATAGCTCTGGAAGATCTGAACCGAGATGAAATAGTCATTAGCATTTCCCATCACTGAATAGACTCACATTTTTTTCAAATCGATATGGATGAAATTAAGTAAGTCATTCCCATCCCTAATCTATATGGCCCTAACACTAGGGAGATGATGCAAAACATGGAATACCTTTAGAATGGAGTGATCTAAGTAGATAGAGCTTGGAAATAGAAAACTTGATGGAGACCAGTTAACTTCACTCTTTATGATGTCCCAAATCCCCAAAAAATCATCTTTAATCATGGATTTGATGGAATCTTTCTCATATGTGTTGATGGTGAAGAGACTATGGATATTATAGAATAAGTACATACGAGAGCCTATGGTGCACACTAATTAGGCTATAGTCTTTTTGATCAAATCTGAAATCTTGGATACTTTTGACCTTTGATGACATGATATTTCATAGAATTCAAAAATAAATGTAATTCCTTCCTAGTTCATGCGAAATTCATCCATCAATCCCAAGAGTTCCTATAAACATCCAAATACCCATGACCATTTTCCATATGGGTAATGGATGTTGTGGGGCTATACCCTCCAGCTGTGGATAAGTAGTCCAAATACATCCTGACAACTACTAATTTCTTCTCTAAAAGGGTTGAGTAAATACCCCTGAAAGAATTCAGGGGCAAAAGAATTGATATCTTTGTAAAAGATAAAAAATTTACTTGATTTGGAATCCCTCATAAAATACTAATAAACATAGGAACCAATTTCTATTTCAATGAGGTGGAAAAGCTATATCAGGAATAGAATATCAAATCCAACCATTTATCCCACTATAATGAAGTGGTAATGGACTGATAGAGGCCTTCAATAGGACCATGTTGAAAATACTCCAAAACATGGTGTAAAAAAAGATAAAAAAATTGGCTAGACAAGCTATTTCATTCCTTATTGGATTACCATACAATAAGCCATACAGCCACATGGGAGACCCCATACTCATTGGTATATGGAATAGAAGTAATTTTTCCCATTGAGGTTAAATTTCCATCACTCCTTATTACCATTTGTGACCAACTACCTACATATGATAAATCCTAGAAATGACTGTATTAATTGGAGAAACTAGATGAAAACATATTTCATACCTTTCATCACTTGGAAGTCTATAAAAAATGGATAGCATGATCCTTTAATAAGAAGTTATCCCTCTGTTCATTCCTCCTGGGAGAATTGGTACCGGTACTTAAGACTCTAATGATACCAAGAAGGAAGCCTCCAAATCTTGAACCAAAGTGTTAGAGACCTTACTCCATACACAAGGTCCACTCTAATAGATCTTTTTCCTAGATCTCACTAGATGTAGATCTCATTACAAATCCAACCAATGCAATGATCCTGAAGAAATATTTTATGTAAACACATGACATAATGTCCCAGCTACAAGACATTAAACTAAATAGTGGGTCCTTATCGGATGACTTTAGATGGCATGACATAACATACATACCACATGATGTTAAATAGCATGGCATAATCTTCTTTGTAACATGATGATAAAATACATGACATATGGCCCTAGTCGTACAACCCAAAAATTATAAGTCACAATTCGTCCTAAACACATGACATTAAACTGTGTTGTTAACATATCCCCCATTTGATGTTAGGAAACCCCCAAAATACCATGAGTTAACACTCCTCATGGTCCCTCATATATGTTCCTCCATCTTATGTGTAAGTCCCAATCACATCCCTCTAACCCCTCAATGGGTCATGATGCTCTCTTAGGCTAGACATGAGGAGTAATTTATGGGAATATTCCATGCATAATCCCAACTCACATTATTTCCACAATATGGTGTCGCATGGGCCCCCATTATAGGTATAAGTCATATAATTATCATTTCCTTACCACATGAAAGTAAATTACATGATATGTTAAAGTGAAACATGCGGTTCATTGTCATTCCAATTATATACATAGTGACACCCAAATCTCATATCCTAGGTCTAACCGTAATAAAAAACCATGCTCCCTATATACGAACTCAGACCTTCATAGGGAATCCTTTGAAGAACTATGTGTGGAATAATTCTCATTCCAATGAGATACATAGTGACACTCAAATCTCTTATCTCGATTCCAGCCGTAATGAAAAAACATGTTTCCCCCTTTCCCCATATCAAAACCTAATTTATGTGGGTAAAAAAGTTTAAGAACTACATATGGCATGATTCTCGCTCTAATGAGATACTTAGTGATTCTTGTATCTCAAATCTCAGATCTAGCCACAACTTAGAAATATCCACCACTCCCTTTATATGAGGTAGATTTGCATAATGTACCCTTCATGAACTATGTGTGGATTGATTCTCATTCCCATGAGATAATTAGTGATGCTAAGACCTTATGTATTAATCCCATACATCATTCCTAAGAATATAAAATCCCCCTTTTCCCCACATCAAAACTAGATTAATGTGGGGAATTTTTTTTAAAGAACTATGTATGGCTAGATTCTTGCTCCAGCGAGATATATAGGGACACTCAGATCACTAATCTTAGGCCCAGCCATAATAAAATATGAAAAATTACCTCTCCCTATGTGTAGTTATGGCCTACATAGGTAATATTTCAAGAACTATGTATGGATTTATTCTCATTCCTATGAGATATGTAGTAAGGCATGGGTCTTCAATATCAGGTCCAATCGTGAAATTTCCTTTCTTTCACATTAGTTCATCTTCTTCCTTACTTTATGATGTTGAAATTCATGGTCATTTTCCTCACCACATGACTTTAATCTACATGAGATTTCTGGAACTACATATGGATTTATTCTCATCCCAATGAGATACATAGTGATATCTGGATTATACCTTATGGCCTACCCACTGCGAGAATCTTAATACCCATATCCTTCACTTGTATTTCCTTTTTTTCTAGAGTAAACCTTTTTCTTTTCTTGTTTTTGACACCTAACATGGATCACATGGACTTAGATCTTTTGGTAAAAGGGTTCCCAACATAAGTAAGGTGTATCAAGTCACATTAGGGACACCCGGGTCCTAGATGCAAGACCTTAAAAGGCACACCAATTGTCCTCATCTCATGATAGGAAACTACATTATTCCCTCAAGAACTATGTGTGTCTTGATTCTTATTCTAATAATATATGAATTGATGTCTAGATCTTTAATCCTAGGCCCAACTATAAAAAAATATTGGAAATTATCTCATTCTATCTTGTATGAGTTAGATCTACATAAGATAATTCAATATAGGTTCTCACCCTATGCATGATCCTATACTTGAAAACCCCATATTTCCTTCATAAATGAGTTCAATTATTGTTTGAGAGATTTATTTTATAACTATGTGTTCCATGATTCTTGATTCGATAGGATATATAGTGAGGCTTGGGTCTCATGACTTAGCCCAACCACTGCATTCCCTTTCTCTTCATGTCAAGACACCTACATCCTTACTACATTATGTTAAACTACATGGCTAACATCCCTACCACATGATGTTAAACTACACGACTGATGTTCTCACAGCATGACATTAAACTATGTTGATAACATCCTTACTGCATGATGTTAAACTGCATGGTACCCATGAACTATGTGTTGCATGATTCTCATTCCAAGTGATATATATAGGGACACCTAGCCCTTGAGTTCTAGTCCCGACCATGGGGTAAAAAAATTACCCTCTTCTTCATACTAACAAAGATCCATGAATGAGCCTTTAATTTGTGTCCCCTCATTATGGGGTCCACCAAGGAGTCATATATGTCCCCGTTCTACATATGATTCAGATCTATGCAAGGGACAACAAACACATTGACAATATCGGTCCAAATGCTTTCTTTGTGCTTGGGCCTATCTCTTCCACATTCCATACTCATAATCTTGATCACTTTCATATCTTCATAATATTTCTTCATCTTCTGGTGATAGGACGTTTGATACCTAAGGAATCCTCTGCCTAAAAATTCTATAACATGCCCTAGTTGGCTTCTCATAAGTCTCCCACAAAATGGGTATGCCAATCAAAGGATTCCACTGTTTCAGTGTATTGTAATATTCCCCAGTTTCCATTTCATAAAATCTCCCAAAAACATGTTTTTCAACCATAGGTATCTTCACCCTCAATAGAATCATCTTTTTTCATCGTAATCTTTGATGACATTATGTTGGGACCCATGATTCCAATCAGTCTGCGATCATCCCTCATATATTTTTCATGTATCCTTTTCATGATCTAAAAATCTCCAAGACTATAGTTTACAACCTCCTCCTTCAAGTATATAGTATATGGGAAGGACCTGGGCTCGATAATCCACATATCACCTATCGTTTCCCTAATTACTTGGTCCTAGTCAAATGACCTATAACTATAGGCACCATATTTACTGTATTGGATTAGACCGGTTTAGGAAACCATTTCCCCCAACTCTTTGGTAATTTCAACATGAAATTCATCTCCTATAATCAAGTAACTTCCTTCCACAATCCAAATTCTACTCTTAGGGAAATATGAATCTCCATAAACTCTCTTTGGTAATGAGAAATAGAATTTTGGAATTCCTAAGAACCTCTTTTCCTAACTATTTTTTAAAATTTCATAGTTGTCTTTGCATAAATTATCCCACAAATTGGTTTTTCATCTAAAGGACTCCACTATTGACAATGTAGTAACATTCCCAAGTTGGATTTTCATAAAACATCCTTGTCAACTAGTGGTAACTTTCGTTCGTGGGAGAGAGCTCCTATATCGCTATGAGACATTTTTAATACCACTCTTCACATCAGGGGTTCCCCATATTGCAACGTACAACATTCATCCTCTCATACCTGAATGTGATAACACATGCTCAGATAAATTACCATGAATAGGGGAAACTATTAACCTTTCATTCAAAGGTTAACACCTTAAATAATAACCCCCCCTAACATCCTTGTTGTGTGAATTTAAATTTCATAGCATAATGTTCTCATGGTACAACATTAAAATTCATATCATAACATTCTAGTCAAAAGACATCAAACAATACAACAATGTCCTCACCCTAAGATGTTAAACTATATGGTCAATGTCCAAGTCACATGACATTAAATTTCACAATACTTTAACCTTTTTCAGAAAGGTACCTCTCCCTAACATCAATCATCTAATAAAATATACCTACCCTAACACGATATAAGTTCATGTAGGAGAAGTTTTCCATTTGAGTAAAATTCCAATATAGATATTCCCTAAATTATTTAAAATTTTCCCTTGTAAAAATCACCCATCATGGTCTTGAGAAATATAAATCTTTATAAACATTGTTCATCAGTGATAGTATTTTAGGATTCCAGAGAACTCCTTTGCATGAATTTTCAATAACACAAACCATTTTTCTTTTCATAAGTTGCTCACTAATTTCTAGTCTTTTCATCCAAAGGATTCCATTATTTGAATATAAAATTAGATTCCCCAATTGTATTTTCATAAAACAACCCACAAAATGGGTTTGTAAACCAGCGGTAACATCATCCTCAAGAGAGACCTCCTTTATTACTGGATATCTTGTTTTATATTCAGAAACTGAAAAATCATGGCTCAAGATTCCTCATCAGTTATATCAATAATTTCAAAACATTATCATCCCACATTATTTTTTTGGACCATCATTTTTTATACTTACAAACAAATTTTTTCAACCTAAAAACCCAGTCTCATTAGTTTGTCTTGAATGAATTTTAACTTCCCAAAAAAAGAGAAACTATACTAGCCATGTTGAAAAATCATAAAGGGAACTCTATAAAAAATTCTAGTATTGGATCACTAGACATAAACTCTGTATGGTTTAGGGAAAAAATGAGCAATGAAAATATAAAAGGCACAAAACTTGTTAGGCTGAAAACTCTAAATTGGTAGTCTAAGAAAAATCAAAGTCTCACCCACTAGGTTGCATTTATATTGAGCTTTGGAAAAAAAATTAAGGTGATGAAATAAAAAAACAATGTCTATAAGGATATCCATATAACAATAGAAACAGTCAGGATATTCTCTATAGGCCCCATGTCTTAGGAAAACTTTATATAATTTCCCCATTTTTCATTATGGTTATGATTTGCTGGTGAAAAAATTTATTGCTATGAAAATCAACTTCAATGTCATATTATGATTGTAGAAAGAAAACAAGTATGAATACATAAATTATTAGAAGAATATTTCTTTTCATTTAAGAAACAAAACAAAACTGGAGTATCATCCACAAGATGGAGTATCTCAATCACACTTTACAAGATATCATCAATATAACTCTTCATTTTTTGAACGACATCCTAAGACCCATTAGTCACTTATTAAACCCTAGTCAATCGAAGGGTTTCAGTCTCCTCATACCAACGAATTACTTACACTGTAGTCGCAAAAGTAGTTGATCCTTTAGTATGGGATCCTTCTAATGAATGGTGGAGTTGTACCAGCACCCATGAGTGGAATCCAATTATTGATGAAGGCATGACACTTTAATGGTTTTCTCATTAATCCTTCATTTTAATTCTATCAGATTCATGGTATTTTTTTACTCCTCTTGAGATAATGTAGCTATGAGATCATTTGTGTTGATGGGAAGCCTATCCTTTATGAGTTCATGTTTAATCTCATGCTCTTTCTCCTATTTTCGAATGATTTCCTTCACAGCATCATGAATCATCTGGTAACCAAATCCAACATATCCCAGTATACCGAACATGAAGGAAAGTCAATGGATTCTTTAAGTAAGTACTTCAAGAGGCATCTCATATATTAGTTTCCATATATCCTACCAAGCCCCATGGAGTGTGATGTAAAGATCATTATACAGCTCCAAATCTGACTCAGATCCACTATCAGTGGGAGAAACGTACTTCAGTATTAGTTCACTTGTTGAGGCACCTTGGCCCACTCCCTCCTTGTCAATAATGGCCTCTTTTCTTGGTATTGAATTTATTGGCATATAGGTTATTACCTCAAATTCATCCATAGAAGTTAATGGTGTTAAATAGTGTTCAATAATCATTGTTATCCTCAAAATGATAACAAATAAAAGAAATAGGGGATGATTAAATAAGATGGTGAAACTCACCCAATAATAGGTCAGTAGTTGAGGTGGATTCCCCCTAGTGTCCTTGACCTAAGTAGTTTGAACAAGAACCTCTTTTTGAGGATAACTATCCTTGGTCTGGTTGGAACTCACCAAGGAAGGCTCCGAAATATTTCCCAATTCAAGATTCACTTGAGTCAATCCCCCCCCCCCTCAATAGTGGGACTCGAATGGACTCCGAAATCTTTCTCATTCAACACTATGGTAACATTCTCTTCTAATGGAGATCCTCCATTTAAAAAGTCGTGAATAGAACATCATTCAAAAAATATTGGTTGCACCAAAAAATAAATACCCATGTCCATTCAATTCCTTATTATGTTCCTCAAATTCTACTAAATTAGAAGGAAGATTAATATGTTCCATCATTTTTTCAAAGGTCATGTCAATATTTCTCATGGAATGTATTGATGTCATAATCCCTGTGGTAATCTTACCAATGAAGATTCTTGGAATGTTTGGCTTGGGACCCAGTATGTTACCCAATTTTGATGTCCTGAGAACCCTATACAGCTTCCTCAGTGACAATCATAGGGTTAGAATCGGTTGTCAAAGGGTCCTTCGGTGCATGAGATGAACCTGAGATGTCATGACGATGAAATTCATCAATTGGTATACAACACCTTATAATATACCATTTTTCATTAATAAAGTAATCATCCCCCTCTACATTGGTAGGGGTGGTGATGGGAGAAAATGATGTATCTTAAACCCCTTTCACTTCTTCTATTGAGGGAGTCAACTCACCATCAGAGACACGTGCTTGGTTAAGAGTTCCCTCTTTATTTCTAGGAGGATCATCAGTAAGGCCCTTGAGAGAGAATAGGTAAGGAGATTATCCAATCATAAAAAGGCTTATACATTTATAATTGATGGTGATGTGATTAATTATATCGTGGAGACCTATCATCACTAGAAAGGTGTTTAGCCAAATATTTTATCATTCAACATTCTTTCTTTTTTGATGGAGGAGGAATATCACCAACCTCTTTAATGATAGGTATCATAGGGTGAAATATAGTTTCCTCCTCATCTCAGCCTCCATTTTTCTCTAGTCTAAAGGTAGATCTCCCTATTCAGGAGGTGATTAATCAATTCTAATAGGGGCACCGGTTATGTTATGTTTTGGAAATGGATCCACAGTTGAGTCCCCCTTTCCCTGCTACAAATAAAAATGGAATTCCCATCAAAAATATCACTCTATTCTTGATAAAATAAAGGAATAAAATATGAATAGACAAGAAAAGTATCACTTTCATCCTCTGTATTGGTATAATCAATCCATTCATTGGAATATGGGTGGTCAACCCCTTTGGCATCTCCCCATATCACCATATACTCCACCCATATCATTGTATGGATCTGGTCATCAGTTTCATAAATGTGAATCTCTAATTCATAGATATAAATCCTCACCTTAGCGTCATTTTCCTCAAATAAAATATCGAGAGGGGATCGAGCATCTCTTATCCCTAGAATCCATAGTCCAACATGAAAAAGTGACCATATTACTTTGTCATTAGAGGGCATGTCTTGGAAAAATTAGACTACCACTGGTCATATGAATTTTGAGACTATCTCGGCCTACTGTGAAGAAGATTCGATAACCCTGGATTTCATGGGATTTATGACCCTGTCCATTGTAGATGATGGATGAGAAAATGGAACATGGGTCTCTTTATGGTGGAAATGATAGGAAATCTTGGGATCAGCCTCAGTTGGTGTAGCACTTTTAATTATAGTTGGAGGAATGAACCTTACTCAAGGTCGTTTGGGAGAACTAGGTACCATATCATCAGCACCTTATGAAGGAAATGAAGTGTCCTTCAATGGATAAGAAACATATTCTATAGAAGAAAAGGCCATTCTACCCTGTTTTCTGTCACGACTCGTCCCCCGAGGCCCATGTTGTGACTACCCCAAGCATGCCTTCCATGGGCCAGGGGCTGGCCACTAGCACCGAAAGGCGTATCCCCTAAAACCGATAAGGCATTGCCTTTATATCCTGTAAACACACTCAACCAAGCACACAAAAAGATATGAACACAAGTAAACTGTATAGCAAAAAGTGTGCTAAAAGTAAGAGGGGATGGAATACAAGCCCAACAGTAAAGGAACAAGTACAAATAGAAATACAATACAACTGAAGAAAGATAAATACAGCAAATGGTTCATCCTTTGAGGTTCCTACTTGAAGGGTAGGTATAGATCACCTCCTCAGCACTCCACGTCCGCCCGTCTCTTCTACGTACCGACACGCTGTATGGTCCACCTCCGGGCACCGTCTAGTCCTGGTACCCTAATCCCCGATCATCATTTTCTATTGTCTACACCAAACACAACAAGGTGTGGGAAAATCCCATGCAAGGGTGAGTATAACGATACTAAGTAGGGACCCGGAGACCCTCAAGGTCTCACAAAATCCACAAAGGATATACCACAAATCATGTAAACCAGTGAAAAACCTACTTAGTTATATGCCCATACATATACCTAAGTTATCAAATATTATCCATCTCATTCATAATGAAACAAAAGGCCCAACTCATTAGGCAAAGTACAACTGTTCCACAAAGGAAATATTACTATAAAGGTAAGTACAACACAGGTACACCACATAGAAGAATACCACAATGTTATCGCCACGAAGGTAAGTACCACACAGGTACGCCACACAGAATAATACCACAAAGGTAACACCATGAAGGTATTTACCACACAGGTATGCCACATAGAAGAATACAACAAAGGTAAAGAATCAGCTCACACCAGGTATAACTTAGATACAGTAGTAGAGATGATTAGATGTAACTATTGAATCATCTTACTCGGTTAAGAGGCATACCCACATAGGATCCTAAATCATCAGACCCACATAGGATCCTAGTACATCATCAGTCCCACACATAATCATAGTATAGTATACCCACACAGGATCCTAATACATCATCAGATCCACACAGGATCCTAGTACAGCAGGCCCACATAGGATCCTAGTACATCATCAGACCCACACACGATCCTAGTACAGCAAACCCACACAGGATCCTAGTACATCATCAGACCCACATAGGATCCTAGTACATCTGACCCATACAGGCTCCTAGAGTAGTCCCACATGGATTCCTAGAGCCGATACATGTGGGATCCTCAAGCACATACCCAAGAAGGATCCCTTTCTCATGTTACAACCATCTACAGGGTTACTGCACAAACCTCGCTTGATTCTGGGAGGATCCACTCCTTAAGCCACAGTTCAATAATCCAAATACCATGAAGTCCCATGAAGAAGTATCCCAAAGGACCGCCACATAAAAGGGGTCTCAGTACAACAGACGGTGCGTCAATCGGACACCTGGTCTATAAGTTACTGGCCTTTTAGTTCCAAGGGCCTGGTTGGATTCATGTTTGATCCAACCTAGAAATACCCCAAAATTATCCAAAACTCAAGTGGGGTATATCAAAAGGTCTGTCTCACTCCAAGGTTTCTGGCTCCATTGACGGTTCATCAAATGGATGCTCTTAGCTCAAGATATGGCCGAAAGAGCGAAACGGGTCGAAGTTGGTCCAGGACCGGTCTGACCCGGTCAGACACGGGTCTGTCCCTGGGTCGGACCTGGCCCGCGAGATATGACCCAGCCCACTGGGTGTGTCCCGACCTACTGGGTGGCCTGCGATGCTGCGGCCCATAGTGCAGCGGCCCGCGGCATCCCATGGTGCGGGGACCCCAGGCAGCCCCCGGTGCGGTCCGCTAGGGCAGACTGCTTGGTCGCCCCCAGCTAGCTGTATGGCCAGCCACTCCTCTGTGTGGCACGGTTGCACACTGTGCCATTGCCGGCGGCCAATAGTGAGTTGGCCACCCATTCCCCGCTGTTGCGGAATAAGGCCACAGTTATTCTCCGCCAGGCGGCATGGACGCACGTCACCGCCCCTTCACGTGGCCGCTGGTTTCTTCCCTTTCACTGCCATGGCCGACAGGACACAGCTCTTCTCCGATGTCACGGTTGTGCCACTACCTTCATTGTGGTCGGCTGTAGTGTTGGCTGCCGTTTCTGATCCCTACCTGTGTTAGTCACCGGCACCGGTCGTCATCCTCCTCCATCGCATAGAACGCACCGAAAATAATAAGGATTATGGAGTGGTTGGACCATGTTCATTTGGCATGCACCCTCCTCTTTAGAGAGGTAGAAAGAGGATCATGGGGAGATATTCAACGTAAAAGAAAAATCAACAAACATTAATAAAAAAACACATGCCTACCTTGAAGGTCCCGAAGGAGGAGTCTTGAAGAAGAAGATAAAGTCATTGAAGAACTTCGGTGTTCATCGTCTCCCCAAGGCACTTCTGATCTGGGCTCGGGGTTGGTTCCTTGTTCTTTGTTTGGTGGTTTGGGGTCGCTTATCACTGCCCGCCGGAACCGGCTCTGTCTTCTAAGTGTCGGGCATCACGGCACTTTTCCAAAGCTTCATCTCTTGGTGAATTCATGCCAAATCCTCCCCCCCCCCCAAGCTCCATATAAATAGGAGAGGGGGAGGGTAAGTAACGATCATGGAATTTATAAAGGTTCATTTAATAGGAACCTTCCTAAATTCCAATGACATTGTTACTTAGTATTTGATAGGTTTAAATAATTAATTTATATTGGAACAATTAAGTGTTGAAACATTTAATAAATTTTTTTGGCTCTACTAATTAAATGTGGTGTTGAAAGTTTTTCTCCCATTAAAGAGGGTTCGGGTGGTCCCCACCACGATAACCCATGTAGAGAGGTTTTCATAAAAATAAAATAGAACTTGTTCTTTATTTTATTTTTATTTCCATGTAAAACACAAAAACTAACTTTCACTATCGACCTACTGCAGTCAAGGTGAAGGTCTCATTAAGCGAATACTGACGCTACAAGTTCGACAGTGTCCTCAGATTTCAATTCTGAACACCGGTTTATAAGTTACAAAAACCCACTCGCACGTTTACTGAACATACCTGAAAAAAAAGTTCCGAAATTCACTTCGGGCACACTGGGCCTCAGAATCATGTACCATCAATTTTCGTGGACTCATAAAATTCCCATATAATTAAAAAAAATTACATGGAATTTCCAGGTTTTTACATTTTCCCCACCTCAGGGCTTTGCATCCCTGAAATCCACATCACAAAAACTAAGAAAATAGGTGGGGGTACTAAGCACGAATCTGAGCCTCCCGCTCCCATGTTCTCTCCTAGAGGTTCCCATGCTGCCAACATACGCGCGCCAAAGGTATCGATCGCCCAAAAATTACACTCTCCTATCAATTCTCAATCATCACTAGAACCTTCGTAAACATCTCCCCATCATCGATGTCCAGCTCTCTGTGGTGGATCACGTGTGATGGGTCGTGCACGTATCTCCCCAGCTGGGATACGTGGAAAATGTTGTGCACCCTGTGCAACTGAGGGGGAAGTTCTAGGCGATAATCTACCTCACCAAATCTGCTAAGGACCTGAAATCTTCCAATGAACCTTAGAGATAACATTCCGCCCCATCCAAATCTCCACAAACCATATCGAGGTGAGACCTGTAGAAAGACATGGTCACCTTCCTCGAACTCCAGAGGTCTCCATCTCCTATTGGCATAAGACTTATTCCTGCTCTGTGCAGCCTCCATCTGCTCCTGGATGATTTTCACCTTCTATGTGGTAGCCCATACCATCTTAGGTCCCATGAGTGCTGACTCCCCCGGGTCAGTCCAGCACAAAGGCGATCTACAAGGTCGGCCGTATAGATCCTCAAAAGGTGCCATCCCAATGGTGGAGTGATAGATTTTGTTGTATGAAAACTCAACTAAGGGAAATTGTTCCTCCCAACTATGACAAAAGTTGAAGACGCAAGCACGCAACATGTCATCGAGGGTCTGAATGATCCACTCCGTCTGGCCATTCGTCTGAGGATGAAAGGTGGTGCTCAAATGAAGCAGCATCTCGAAAGCCTCCAGCAACCCCTTCCATAGCTAGGAAGTGAAACGTGCATAATGATCGGAGACAACCATTGATGGTACTCCATTTAGATGCACAATCTCTTTCATATAGAAGCATTTCATGCTCTCTAATGAACCCTGCACCCTGATCAGTAGGAAGTGGGCCGACTTGGTGAATCAGTCGACGATCACCCAGATAGAATAATGACTTCTTGATGTACATGGAAGTCCTATCACGAATTCCATGGATATCTCGTACCACTTCCAGTTTGGAACCTCTAAAGGATACACTAAGTCTGCTGGTACCTGTTGCTCTTCCTTCACTTGCTAACAAGTGAGGCACCGAGAGACAAACTCTGCTACCGCTTTCTTCATTCCCGGACACCAATCCTATCATCAGAGATCCTGATACATCTTCTCCACTCCTGTATGTACTTCTAGAGGGGATGTGTGGAACTCCAAAAGCAACACTGGAACCATGGTATGTCCTTTGAAAAGGATGATGTGCTCCCTACCTTCAGAAAATTCATCAGGTGTTTGTCTTGTGGATATCTGAGCACATCGAGCCTCATAGTTAGTGTCCCCATGATGCACCTCCCTAACTCACTGAATAAGTGGGGGAGTGACTCTTATAGACTAAAGAAAATCTTCTATATCTCGATCCACAAAGGATATCTGCAAAGTGGCCAGCTGCTCTTTCACCTCACCAAGAAGGTTTATACTAGATCTTCTGCTGAGTGCATCTGCTACAAATTTCCCGTTCCCAAGAGTATAGACTATATTGAATTTATAGTTCTGGAGGAACCTGAGCCAATGTCATTGTCTCAGGTTCTGGTCCTTCTTAGAGAATATATACATGAGACTCTTGTGATCAGAGTAAACTGTAAAATTATTTCCCATCAAGTAATGTTGCCACATCTTCAAGGTGAAGATCACTGCTACTAACTCCATGTCATGGGTAGCAGAGTTTTTCTCATTCTGTCTCAGCTGTCGAGAACCATACACAATAAATGCTCACTCCTGCATTAGGACACATTCGAGTCCGGTCCCTGATGTGTTGCAGTATACTACGTACCCAACGCCCTCCTCTAGAAGCCTCAAGATTGGCGCACTGGTCAGCCTCTACCTCAGCTCCTGAGAACTCCGCTGTAATCTCTCCGACCACATGAAGGGTTGCCCCTTCTTCTTCAACATTGATAAATGTGCTTCAACTCTAGAGAAATATGGAACAAACCTCTAGTAGTATCTAGCCAAACCCATGAAACTTCATACCTCCGTCAAACTCCAGGGTGGCTCCCAAGAAAGTACCGCCTCAATCCTCACTTGATCCACTACAACTCTAGCCTATAAGATGAAATTTCCTAGAAAGTGAACCTCTCAGATCCAGAACTGGAACTTTGAGAGCTTACCATAAATTTGGTGCTCTCGGAGTGTGTCCATAAGTACCTACAAATGATAG
Organism: Viscum album; assembly: GCA_963277665.1. NCBI lineage: Eukaryota > Viridiplantae > Streptophyta > Magnoliopsida > Santalales > Viscaceae > Viscum > Viscum album. The sequence continues at coordinate 1,335,026,507 of OY728127.1, forward strand.
GCATTCTCCTCCTCAGTAGCCGAGTAGATCAGAATGTCTTCGATGAAGAATACTACAAAGTGATCAAGGTATGGTTGAAAGATAATGTTCATGAGTCCCATGAACACTAATGGAGAATTGGTCATGCCGAATGGAATAACCAAGAACTCATAATGGTCGTACCGACATCTGAAAGTTGTCTTCTGCACATCCTCATCTTGTACTCTGAGATGGTGATAGCCTGATCTGAGGTCTATCTTTGAGAACCACCGTGCTCCCTTCAGTGGATCAAAGAGGTTTTCAATCCTTGGAAGTGGGTACTTGTTATTCACGGTCACCTAATTCAGGCGACGATATTCCACACAAAGTCTCAAGATCCTATCTGCCTTCTTGGCGAACAAAATCGGGGCTGCCCAAGGAGAAACACTGGGTTGGATGAACCCCTTCCCCTACAAGTCCTCCAACTGTACCCGCAGATCAAGAAGCTCCGTAGGAGCCATCCGATATGCTGGTGTAGATATCGGTGTCGTATCGGGGTATAATTCAATGCAAAATACCACCTCTCTACGTGGTGGTAGACCCGGAACATCATCAGGGAAGACATCTGCATTCTGATCCACCACTACAGGATAACTCGGACTCTCCACATCAACTAATTCGAGGGTAAGGCTAGCCAACTGATGAGTGATCGGCTGCATTTTTCTCTAGCTAAGTACATCCTATACTGAAAAGGTTCCCTTCTCACTGGTGAAGGTGAAACTAGTACCATCCGTGCAGACACACTGTACATTGTGCCTAATACAGTCGATCTGGGAATGGACTATAGATAACCAGTCCATACCAAAGATGAAGTCGTAAGGCCTCAACACCACTACTAGGAGATCCCAGTCGAAGCTCTCACCTCCAAGAGTAATCTTACACTACCGACACCAGTGTGTAATCATCTAATCTGCTCCCTTAGGAGTCTCTATCCGTAAGGATCGAGCTAATGGATCCACCAGAATCTTTGAGCTCTGAATGAGGCTAGTGTAAATAAAGGAATGATTGGAACCTCTGTCTATAAGTACAGCATCTAAGGTGTAGTTAACATATATCGTACCTCATATCATCTCCAGAGCACCATGGTCATAGGCCTCAGCTTCCTGGAGCTGAGCATGCCCATGTCCACCTGCTCCTTGTGTTCAGGGTAGACCACCTTATGTTGGTGGTGGTAACATCTCAAATCGTCACCCACCGCCAGTTGTATGGCCTGCTCCTCCGCAACGTCTTTCTTCTCCCTGTGGACCTCCTCGGTCGAACCTCTGTCTCTACCTGGGCAGTCCTTCAACCATCTACTGATCATTCGTACGAAGGGTCGGGCAGTCACGAGCCATGTGACCCTACCCGCCGCAAGTGAAACAATTCCTGCTCCTTGCATGATTAGTTCTGTCTCTGGTGCCCCGCACAACCGACCCTGAATCCTATGATCATCCACCTTTAGTCCTAGTCCTCTTGTACCTCTGTGACATCTGTCTCCTTCTAGCTATAGAAGACTTCGCTACATGATGCCCGGTGGTGGGTCTCGCTACTTGCGACTACTTAGCAAGAAAACTCTCCACTAAGAAGGCTCTCTCTAACACCCTCTCCTGCGTCAGGATACTAAGAGAAATCATTGAAGCCCTGATCTCCCACCTGAGCCCCTGCTCGAAGGTTTAGGCCCTGGAGAATGGGTCCCGCACCATATCAATGGAGTAGAATAAGAGTTCGGTGAACATCGCTGAGTACTGAACCAACATCATGCTTCCCTACTATAGATTAAGAAGCTTCTTTATGTGCACTGCGTGAAGGGTCGCTGGGACAAACTCTGCCTGAAACAGGCTCTCAAAGTCTTCCCAGAGAAGTTTCATCTTGTCATGAACCTAGAGCATCTAGCTCCACCATCTGCATAATGTGGCCTGTAGAATACTAGCGGCAAAGATCACCATGAGATCAGTTGGTATCCCTACTAGTCGGAAGACTCTCACCACGACCTCTAGCCAATCCTTAGCCTCTTGTGGGTCTGTCTCTCCCCAGAACCTGGGTGTCCTCTACTGCTGAAACTCATGCAACGCACTCAAAGGGCATGCACCCTCTGCCTCTGAGGATGGTGGTATCAATGGCCCAATGGGTAAAGGTACCACTAGTCCCTCCACTGGTGCCTCTACTAAAAGAGGGTCCTACACCTAGGCCTCATCGCTCAGTGGGCTATCATCACGTACTATACCCGAAACCCTAGCTAGATTTCTGCGTGGAGGAATCCTGAAAAGAAATAGGTACACCACGGTCAATAATTTATACCTGGTGATCTGACTCAAAAATATCACAAAGAAAACTTTTCTAAGCACACACGCAATCAGTGTTTTCTTGCACTAAGTCTGAAATCAAAAGTTAGGGTCCTGGTGTATGGATATGTTGGTCGCCGCACCAACATTGGATTCCCTAAACTAATAACCAGACTCACTACACTTAACATTATTGTCATTAAAAAGATCAGAGAAAATTTTATATGGTAGAATAAACTCCTCTAATACTAATTTGTCAGGACCCGTCCCCCGGGGCCCATGTCGTGACTACCCCAAGCCCGGCTTCCAAAGTCTAGTGGTTGTGGACTAGCACTGAAAGGTATATCCCAAAAACTAGGAAGGCATTGCCTTTATATCATGTAAACACACTCAACCAAGCACACGACAAGATATGAACACAAGTAAACTTTATAGAAAAAAGAGTACTGAAAGTTAGAGGGGATGGAATACAAGACCAACAGTAAAGGTACAAGTACAACTGGAAATATAATACAACTGAAGAAATAGAAAGACAACTATTGGGTCATCCTCTGAAGTTCTTACTTGAAGGGTAGCCTCCTCAGCACTCCACGTCTGCCTGTCTCCTCTGCGTACCAACATGTTGTATGGTCCACCTCTGGGCACCGTCCATTCCTTGTACCCTCAGTCCTGATCAGTATTGTCCGTCGTCTGCACCAAACACAACAAGGTGTGGGTGAAACTCGTGCAGGGGTGAGTATAATGATACTCAGTAGGGAACCCGAGACCCTCAATGTCTCACAAAATCCACAAAGTTTAAAACCCAAAGCATGTTAACCATGGAAAACCCGACTTAGGTATATTCCCATACATATACCTAAGCTATCAAGTGTTACCCATCTCATTTATGAGGAAACACAAGGCCCAACTCCTTATCCAAAGTACAACTATTCTAGGAAGGAATGATTACCACGAAGGTAAGTACCACACAGGTACGCCACACAGAAGAATACCACAAAGGTAACACTATGAAGGTAAGTACCACACAGGTACGCCACACAGAAGAATACCCCAAAGGTAAAGACCCATCTCACACTAGGTATAACTTAGGTACAATAGTAGAGATGATTAGATGTAATTACTGAATCATCTTACTCTGTTAAGAGGCAGACCCACGTAGGATCCTAAATCATCATACCCACATAGGATCCAAGTACATCATCATACCCACACAAGATCCTAGTATAGAAGACCCACACAGGATCCTAGTACATCATCAGACCCACACAGGATCCTAGTACGGCAGACCCACACAGGATCCTAGTACATCATCATACCCACATAGGATCCTAGTACAGCAGACCCACACAAGATCCTAGTACCTCATCAGACCCACACAAGATTCTAGTACAACAGACCCAAACGGGATCCTATAGTAGTCGCACATGGATTCCTAGAGAGGATCTATCTGGGATCCTCGATCACAGACCCACGAAGGATCTATTTCTCATGTTACATCCAGTTATAGGGTTCCTGCACTAAGCTCGATTGATTTCGGGGGGATCCTCTCCTCAAGACACAGGTAGATACTACAACTACCATGAATTCCCATGAAGTATTATCCCAAATTACATCCACGTAAAAGGGGTCTCAGTGCAATAGACGGTGTGTCAATCGTACGCCTGGTCTGTAAGTTATTGGTCTTTTAGTCCTGAGGGCCCGGTTGGATTTTGGTTCGATCCAACCCAGCCATAACCCCACTTTAACTAGAACATAAGTGGGTTATACTAAAGGTTCTATCTCTCTATAATTTTTCTAGCTCCGCTGACGGTTTATCAAAAAGATGCTAGTAGCTCAAGATATGATCGAAAGAGCGAAAAGGGTCGAAGTTGGTCTGGGTCCGGTCAGACCCAGTCAGACCGACCCAGCCTGACTCGGGTCTGGTCCTAGGTTGGACCCGGCCCGTGGGATCCAACCTGGCCCAATGGGTCCACCCCAGTAGGCTAGGTGGCCCATGGTGGACCGCTTGGTCGCCCCCAGCTAGCCGGATGGCCAGCCGCTCCTCCGTGTGGTGCGGTCGTCCACCTCACCACCATCTTCGGCAGCCGAAAGTGAGCCGGCCACCCTTTCCTCACCGTTGTGGCACAAGGTTGTGGTTCTTTTCCACTGGGTGGCGTGGACACGTGTCGCTGACCCTTCGCGCGGTCGGCCACCTCCCTTGCTCCGTCACGGCTGACGGGCAGCGGCTCTTCTCTGGTGGTGTGGTTGTGCCTCCTCCTTCATCGCGGCAGGTCAGAGTACTGGCCGCCGTTCCCTAGCCCCACCGATGTTGGTCACCAGCACCGTTTGTCTTTATCCTCCATCGTGTAGAATGCACCAAAAATCACAAGGATTGCGGAGTGGTCGGGCCATGTTCTTTTGTCGTGCACCCTCCGCATTTGAGCGGTAACAAGTGGCTCATGGGGAGAGATTCAATGTAAAATAAAAATAAATAAAGATTAATCAAAAACACACCACTACCTTGAAGGTTCCAAAGGAGGAGGTGCAAGGAAGAATACAAAGTCGTTGAAGAACATCAGCGTTCGTCGTCTCCACAAGGTGCTTCCGATCTGGGCTCGGGGTTGGTTCTTCATTCCTTGTTTCGTGGTTTGGGGTTTCTCGTCACCGCCCACTAGAACTGGCCAAGTGTCAGGCATCATGAAACTTTACCAAAGCTTTGTCGCTTGTTGAAGCCATGTCAAATCCCCCCCCCCAAGCTCTATATAAATAGGAGAGGGGGAGGGTAAGTAATGATCGTGGAATTTATGAAGGTTCATTTAATAGGAACCTTCCAAAATTCCAAAAACATTGTTACATAGTATTTGATAGGTTTAAACAATTAATTTATGATGGCACAATTAAATCTTGATACATTTAATAAATTTTCATTGGCTATACTAATTAAATTGTGAGTTGAAAGGTTTTCTCCCATTAAAGACGGTTCGAGTGGTCCCCACCATCATAACCCATGTAGATAGGTTTCAATAAAAATAAAATAAAACTTGTTCTTTATTTCATTTTTATTTCCACATAAAACACAAAAACTAACTTTCACCCTCGACCTACTATGGTCGAGGTGAAGGTCTCCTTAAGCGAATATCGGTGCTGTGAGTTCAACAGTGTCCTCAAATTTCCATTCTGAGCACCAGTTCATAAGGTAAAAAAACCCGCTCGCACATTTTCTGAACATACCCGAAAAAAAAAGTTCAGAAATTCACTTTGGGCACACTGGGCCTTGGAATCATGTGCCTTCAATTTTGGAGGACTCGTAAAATTCCCATATAACTAAAAAAATTACATGGAATTTCTGGGTCTTTATATTTTCAATGCTTGGTAATTTTCCTAGTTCTGATTCAAGGAATATATTTTTCCAACACTCCCCAGAGGTATGATTCAATCCATGCCTCAACAAACCAATAGGTCAACCCATTAGTTGTGTCCACTTCAAGAAGGTTGATTACTGCTTGAGTCAACTCCATTTTTGTAAGCATCCATTGTTATTGGACTACCATCATATTATTTTATGATCATACATGCACTTAAGGAGATACATTTAATTATTGAAGACACTTGAATTGGTGTAAAATCCAGTATAGAACATTGGGATTGCATATAAATTCTCTATCAGTATGGCTTCTCTAGTACACCATCCCTAAATGCCATGATGTAGGATCTAAGCTCATTGTTATTCTTCCCATCATCGGTAAATATCTCAATAGGTGACTCCCCATATGGGAATAATTTGAACTCCTTGAATAGGTTCATCCTCAATAAGATCTTTTTGGGATTCAAGGATAAGGGTGGAATACCAAAAACATCTTGAATATATGATCGAAATAGGCACTCGATAATCTCAACACCACATAACATGACATAGGATCTAAATTGAGATGTTATCCATCCCCATAATAAATCGAATGGTCCTGTAAACTATGGGGCATTCCCCACATGAACAAGAAACATGATTCGATAATTTTTTTTGTGACATGAATTTCCACCCCCATGTGATTATTATCAACCATCATGTCCACCATGATGAATGTCCCTGACTTCACGTTGTTGTTGGAATCATGGACATGAATTTGGTAAATTCTTATCCACATGGATAGAAATTTCACGAGATGTGTCTTTGTAGGAATGCTAGACTTGGACTTGTACCCCCATTTTTCATACTCCCCCTTTTCCAAATTCAGATAGAACATACAAAGAAAAATGCACTTTTCCATAATGGGACACCCAATTGGATGTTTTCTAGTGGGGAATTCTCCCTTTGGCACCGATAATGTAATCATCCACACTTTAGGATGGATACCCCCTTTACGCAGGGGGTATTTCTTTATAATATCGTTAGCTATTTTCAACAGCTCATGTGCCAAAGGTGGTTTACTTTCAGAGTCATAACATCTCGCCCTTGGAGGTATGAACTCATCATACATATCTCTAAGGATCAGAGTCCTAGAGATATTTTGGATGTTCTGAAAGCTAATAACATCCTCTCCATGCATCAAGTGGATAGAGTCTATCTGCGTACTCCACTAGCTTGAAATCTTAGGAATTAATTCATCATTCTTGTATACATAAGTGTCCCCTTCCCACACGGCCTCATAGATTTGGATTTTTTACAGCTCCTTTTTGAAAATTGTACAAGTATTGAGCACCCAGTATACCTACATCACCTCTGGATTAATACCCCCTCCCGGGCGGAAGTCTCATTCTTTATTCCAACACTTTGATTGATCTTTATAGGAATAAAAAATATGTATTGATAAAAGTGTGTCTTTAATTATGGAATGTGTGGCTTCATATCCATATCACACTGGAAATAGTACATGACATAGTCTATGGATGATATCCCAACATTAACATATGCACCCATTCTTGAAACATTTCCATTATTTTAGTTTTTGTAATCTTGAAACTTATAGAGGGGACTATAATTATTCAAATTAGGTAAAAGGACCTCCTTCAGATGACTTAGGTCATATAGATAAAGATAATTACTCTTAGGGAAATCGTAGTGATATTTCTTCAGATGTCCCACCATATCAGGTAGAGTGGTATCGCGAGCATCATAGTAGTCATGCACTATGATTTTTACCATATCATTAATATTATTCTCAAGATGTTCATTAAAAACTCTAGTCTTATTATCTCCATTGAACTTTTGAAATAAATACCAAGGTTTTTTTAAAGAAATTTTCATTTAAAAAAAGTACAGAAATGGGAAAATTTGGAAATGGAATGATCGTGCAAGGTACTAGCTCATGTGTCGCACGTTGGACCCTAGATCATGGTCCATGTGCATGTCACATACCAGGGTGTAAAAATATTATAGATGGATACGTGCCTTATCTGCATGAATAATGATTTATCAAGGAATCCAAAGTGAATACTATGCGTAGGAAGCTAGTGTGACGATATTGAAGATGTTGAAGCATGAGGATAGATCGTTGATAGAGTGAACCTGTTTATAGATGAAAAATATTCTTTGTGAGGCATGCAAGCACACCCCACCTACATCGATGACCAAGGTACACAAAAAGTGCAGATGGCTGATGTGGATGACCATCATGGATGACCTATATGTTCCATTTTTCCTTTTCAATCCTTTACCTTGGGATCAAATCCTCTTCTTTTGATTGAATCCAATCCTGATGGGGGATTTTATTGACACTCCATTTCTTCACATAGATGAAAAGGTGTAAAAGTAAAAGGTATCAAATGGAAGAGAATAAGATAAATAAAGAAGGATAAGGATCAAAAATCCACTGAATCCCATTCACATAGGTACCCCTGAGCAGCATCAGTATGCAGGGTACATGCACATTATCTTGTGTGACCAACCTGTATATCAACCAGTGTGTCACCCCTGAGCGGTCGACCTAGGAAAAAGATCCCCTCCACCCAAGGTCCCATATTTTCCTATAAATAGGACCATGTGGTCCGCATTTTCAGGGATGAAATTTCCAAAAGGCCTCTAGATTCTCTTCTCACCCTAGTCCTTCACCTAATCCCTCAAAAACCTTCTAGTTGGTCCTCTAAAACATGAAGAAGAGTAATTAATGTTGTATAGTGAAACAGAAGTTCTCCTAGGGTTTGAAATAAACAAAACCTTTAAGAAGAACTTTCTCCCCCATAGTTGAAGAATATTAGCACGACTACCCTTATTTAACTAGGGATATTTGCAAGCCTTTTCTAGGAACACCTATAGAGACCCATAAAAGCTTGAGAAAGGTATCTCCCAAGTGTAGTTTCCCAAGTGGTATGCCTCCCAAGGTGCCATCACCTCACCCAGGCTACCTGTGTGTGCCTCCCTTGGCTCACCTAGGCCTACTTGCGTGAGACTCCCTTGGCTCACCTAATCCTATCTAAATGAGACTCCCTTGTCTCTCCCTAGATTTTATCCTACATGAGCCTCTAATTGGGGATCTTCTAAGCCACTCATGGTAGGACCTATCTTTATTTGGATTCATTTTTTAAAATTTAATAAATTGAAACCTCCACTAAAACCTTTATACTTGGAAAACCATGGAATAAGACACACCATCATGTCTCCCATTTGGATTTGTATTCCTAAGGTCATAGGTTTCCTGCACTTAACCAAACAAATGGGTAAGGTCATCAAGGTTCATGTGGATTTGTATTTCCATGGTCATAATGATTCCAAACCTAGGAATGGTTTTGGGGAGTTTCTAGTCTTGGGTGATAGGTCTAGGACCATTTCCTTCCCTAGTCATATCTAGGAAATATAGCCACTAGTTTTAGGAGGGGAGGGTAAGGATTACACTTTATTTTCCATTCAACATGGAATGAGATTTTCCTCCCTTACTATAGAACCAATTTCAGGGTATCCCTCCAAGATTAAGAACCAATACTTTCTTATAGGAGGTTTCACTCCTAGTCCTCCTCGCCCCTCAGCTAGTGAGTCAGAGAGGGGATAGAAACCAGGGTCCTCTCCTCTCTCTCATGTACCTTTGGCCTCTCCCACTATCGGAAGAGGGATCATGTGGTTTTCAAGATCTTTTGATCCCTCTTGTTTCTAACATTCAAGCATGAATCATCATGACTTGTGGACTTAGGGTACATCCCATATCACGACATCCACATAGTCTAATGCATGTTTTGGCATAAAATATTCCTTTAGATATTCCTAGAAACTTCCTTCAAATTACCTCCATAGGCATGGCTCCTCATGTCCAAGTATCCAATATTAGAGAAAAAAGGATTTTGTGATTTCCTAGATCATTTATTTCCTCTTGTTTCTCACACTAAGGATGACTCTTGTGGTTTTAGAGCTTGACAAAGGTTATGAAATCCAAATGATCTCAATCCCATGGACCTCATTCAATGTTTAATCCCCATCCAATAATTGGAATCCTCCTTAGGATTAAGCACCTAAATCCAAAAAATTATGGGCATCCCTTATAGGAGTAATCCCCAAATCAAAAAAAAATCCATGGGAATCCACCTTAGTAGTAAGCACCAATCATAACCACCATTCACCAAGCCATCATTGGAGTGTAATCCTTGAATAATTGAACCTTGAGAACTTTAATTCCTACTATAATTTGGATATTTCATATGACTACCTATGTCTCAAGCTCAATGGTCATCCTCCTTAGTTATAATCCCCAAACATGACTCCAAATCACAATGATTCAATACTTCCATCATGGCCCCCCTTTCATAGGAAATCCTCTTCAGGAGTTAGTCCCAACTTAATCCTCTAAATTTCTCATAATAGTCTTCAAGAAAAACCTTTAGTGGGACTCCATAGGCATAGGTCCCTACAAATGAACTATGTGGGCTTTGATTCCCATCCAAATAGGACACGTAGGAAGCCTACCTAAGGTCCAAACCCAACACCACAAATCAACCCTATTCTATATGGGCCAAATTCCTAGTAGGATCTTATTCAACATAGTAATTAATATCCCTATAAGGTGCATATGTCCCACACCAAACATTGACTAGGAACCTTCTGCCAAGATGTCCTAGTCACGTGATATTAAATTACATGGTTTTTTACTAATAACATGACCATAAAAGTTATGGTGTTTCCTGTTAACTATCACTGAACTACAAGGGTTTTGATTCCTTTAACAAGGATACATAAGAATCGCATCTCATGGGTCTGATCCCAACATCAAAACAATACTTGTCTCTCTGGATGATGCAACACTTCAGAGTGCCCCACTGGGTGGCTAGAAAACAATAATCATTGTAATAATGACCTAGGAATTTATAATAAGTACATAAAGGGATACCATCAATGGAGAAACTCATTTATATGCAAATATATCCATTGATGAACAAATTCATATACATAGAGATGATTTTAATTTCAATACATGATAATAATATATTGTCAATTCATGGGTGACCCGCATCATACATTGGAATTAATGAAGTATTCACAATTATTTCCTAAATTTATAAGAGAGTCCAGGGGTAGGAAATAATCTCCCCCACCAAAAAAAGGGTGTGATGATCCTAACCTCTCATCCTCTTGACCAATGTGAGTTCTTAAGCATCATTGTATAAAATTTCCAACAAGCACCTACCTTTGGAAAGAAAGTCCCTCATTGATATAGAACAGTTGGGTACTTATGGTTCCACAAACAAACTTGATGAAAACCACCCGGAAATAATGAACCCAACATAAATGATTTCAGAAAATTAAACCCCATATAATCAACCATCGGGTGACCAATGTTTTCCATTGTAAACACCTCCATTGATCAGAATCTCTTCTCAAACAATACACTTCTTGAATAACCTTTTCAAGTTCATTACTTCTAAAATATAGGAATATATTTTCAAGGTACTTAATTAGTTACTTATATACCAATGGATTAGTAGTTACATTAAAATATAGAGGATTACACTACATTAAGTGATACAATATAAGTGTATCACTCAATGTAATAACAGTTTTCCCCATATGGGTAAGGTTATTCATCATAACTTGAGTCTTCTACCCTAATATGGCCATGATCTACTCATTTCCAACACTATATGTTATTAATTTCTTAATAGTGTAGTCCCTATATTGAGTATGTTTATTGATTACCTTTATTCAATTAGGTAAAATCACTAAAAAATGTCATACACTGAGTTAGTTCATAATCGTCATAAATATCAAGCCTTAAAATAAAAATCCCTCTGATGGTAAAAGTTTTCAAACACTATAAAGTATTGTCATAATTCTCATATTTTTTATTTGTATTTAAAATATAGTTTTCAAGGTTTATACTAAAATTATTCGGATACCAAATGTAAATACTTAAACCGTAGAAGTACCGATCTTGTGGTTACTTTATTTCATTAATATAAGTGATCTCATCCCAAAGTACTGGATAGTTTATCAGTCTTCGTAAATTAAATACATACATGATTCTCATATTATATTGGAAATATAAAAACATATCATAGGAAATATTCTTGAATCCTTGATATAATTCATAATATCCTTATTCACAGCCTAGGTAATGTAAAAAAAATATTTGGAATTTAACTAATCCTATGTTTATCCTTATATACAATTTTATAGATATTAAAGTCAAGTGAGTGACATTTTTTATTTATTATTTTATTAAAATAATATAAAGGTCATAATCAATGAAAAATGGAACCAAGTGGAAATATAATATATAATTTTATGGAAATTTACAAAATCCACTCATCCAATAGGATAAATTAATGTTTTATCCTTATCCCAAATTTTTAATAATATTTTACCTATTTTACCCTTATCGAGGTGAAAAATATTTACCAAGATTAATATTTATAATGACCAAAAATAAAAAGAGATCTATTTTCCAAATTTTGACCTCCTCAATAAAAATATGGAATATATTTTTCATGATTCAATTCACATTTTTGGTTTAATTTATTTTAAAATTAAACCCATAAAATGGGATGAAAAGTCATTTTTTAGAAATTGTGTTTTTAATCCTAAAAATTCAATTAAATAAAAATCATGTAAAATACTAATACTAATGGAATTAATTCTATTATTTTAAATCAAATGTATCTTATGTAACTTTAATATAAAATACAAAGTATAATGGTACTTTTAAATTTCTTAATTTAATGAAAAGAAATGACGGTATTTGAAAAATAGACATTTTTCACTATTCATTGAAAAAGAAATCTTTTCATAAAAATACAAAAATTTTACCCTAAGATAATTTTTATATGATGATTTAAAAATATTTATTTTATTTTATAAAACAAAATTTCTAAAATTATGTGAAATTAAATATAACTTCTACACACAAAATGAAATAATAATCACTTTTGTCGAAAATGAATTTTTAAAGCATAAAATGACTTCTAAAAAATGAGTGTTTATTTGATAATAAATAATAAATAAATTTGTATTTATTAAGAAAATTATACACAAATTTCATAATTTGGTTGCTTAAATTTATACCCACCAATTCAATGGTAATGTTATAACAGTCACATTTAAATAATAATATTTTAATAGTATATCGTGGTTCGTTTAAACTCGGTTTTCTGTATAATGTATCTATCAAAGAAATAAAATTTATTTAAAGATTAATATATTCTAAAATATTATTTGGTTACATTAACTTCTCTTTTTAATACTATAATTATTTAACAAACCTTGAATGTGTAATGTTCATTTGAAAAATTGGGTTTCGCCCTTATTAAATTTTTATACATAAATAATATTTAAATTACTTAAGAAATAAATTCAATTGTTATTATTATAAACTAAAATTAGATAATTTAAATAATTTAATTGTCATCATTCACACTTGCATGTTCTTCATCCCCCGCATGTGGGGCCCACTTCTCCCTAGACTCTAAATTTCTTGAATTGGTGGAACTTTTGGATACACATTATATACAACCATATAAGCCCTTGCCTTGATATAAATGAGTCATAATAACATTACTATAGTGTTATATAGAAGTTAATATTTCCACCTAAAGAGATAAGGATAAGTTATAGCTACTACAACCTCCTATAAAAACATACTATGTAATATAATCACTTTTTCTTATGATAACTCTTAAAGCGGTATAAATAATTTGTGTCATCATCCCTTAGTGATTTATTTATATTATAATGAATATATTGGATGGAATTTACTTCATATAAAATAGAAATTTATTTATTAAATTTTCTATGATCCAGGCCTAAGTGGATAAATATATCTTCTTCTTATAATCAAAAGTAACAAATCATGTCTTGATAATTCAATCAATATTGAACCATTCAATCAATGTTGTACCAATAATTATGAACTTGATGCATGAAACATATCCACATACACAAAATATAGTGGTTTTAATCAAGAATACATTTCCATGATCAAGTGATACACATTGATAATTATCCCAATTTGAGAGACCAATACACGTTCTTGTAGATAATAACATTCAATGACACCCAAAACTTATGTTTCTAATATTAGTAGGGAGGTCATTGCTATCTATTCTACTCCATATCACCAAGTAAAAACTTCATGAGAAGAAGTCTCAATGATTATGATCCCCAATAACTTGATATTTATACATCACTCATTTCCCATCAATGTGTTATATCTAGACTATAATACATATATTTAATATTACTATCATGGTATCTAAATATTCCCATTATAATTTGGAACTGCTATAAGATTTTGATATGATAAGTAATCCAAGTATAATTCCATGTAAATTTGTGATGTATAAGTAATAAAACTATTATTGTAATAATAAATCATGCATAATTATATATATACATGATATGGTAATTGAAAATTACTACTCAATTTGGTTTTGAGAACCCACTTTTACAACAATGAAACTTTCATTATATCAAACATGATAACCATAATCCTATTATCTCTCATATGATAAATCATACTTCTATTGAGTTAGGGATTTAAGCATTGGACCTTCTATGTTTTCCTCCATATATACTCGATTGTTTGTGTCTTCACTTCCTTAATTATTATCCCTCAATAGATGATATCACTAAGCATATAAATTTTATTCTATATCATAGTCTTGATATCTTGGCTAGTGTAATTTTCATTATATTATCACAATATATATTGTAAAAATACTTTAAATTCTCAATAAAATTTCAAAAACTTAAATAAATCATTACATATTTATACTGATTATTTATTAGCATCATAAGCTTCAGAATATATAGTTTTTATAGACTTGACCTCAACTAGACTTAATGAGCTTGTCATTCTCATTTACTAACCTGAACTACGATATTAGATCAAATTTATCTTTAATAAGGCTTGTTCTATGTCTCTCACAAATAATTAGTGTTCCTACCTTTCTATGTACCAAGAAAATATCCCATATACTTTCTCAAGTGATATTGGATTATTATAAATAATTCCTTATGTGGTTCTCGTAGATTTATTTGATATTTTCCTACAAAATATATATATATTTGAAACATCAAATATAGTAAAAAACATGGAATATTAAATAGATCTATATATGAAGTATATATTGTAATAATCATCATCTGAATCTCCCCATGTTTTATATACATGTGTTGATGAGGATAGTCGAGATCCATCAGAAGTCCAATATGGACTAATAACAAAGGCATATAGAGTTTGAAGATGGGGACCATGTTTTCCTAATGATCTCACCATAATCTATTTTTTATAGGTTTGGATAAGTAATAAAGCTATAATTGAGGTTTATCAAACCATTTTAAATTATATATAGGGTAGAATAGGTTTCTTACCACCTAATTTACCCCTATCATTGGACTAGGTGAAAAATGTCCTCTAAATGTTGTAGCAAAGGATATATTTTCACTATTTATCACATGTTATAGACTGTGGTGAGATAGCTATTTAGGATAATGCTTCGTTCATGGATTACCTGGTGGTAATTGATAACTAATAAGAGATAACCCTTTGGGGTTGGGTGATACCATTATTGTGCATTTTTTATAGTATTGGAACCTTTAGGAGAGCTCAAGGGAACATGAGAGTCAAATTTAATCCTAGAACTCAACCTATTTGGATAAGTTCTTCCTATTGGGGAAAAAATCCTTGATGGTGGGGAGGATTTATTGAAATGGATTTTAGTATAAAAATCCTCTAAAAATTTTGAATTTATGAGTCTCTTTGTGGAGTGATGTGTGAAATTATTCAATGATATTTAGCACTGCACCATGATGTAATAGGTTGTTGTGTAAAGTTTCATAGTGATTTTGGGTTAATATTATACAAGGGGGATTATGATGTGATAATGGTAGTTGTATCATGGTAATTTTGGGGGTTTTATTGAAAATTTTTGTAGGGGTCACTACAAGATAACCTGAGGTTTAAGGATTTTCTTGTGACCCCTTATTTGTCACCACAACATGATCGATCCACTTGAATATTATGGGAGTTAACCGAGTGTAGTAAGTAATTGTGAATGGTTTGAACATTCTATTATTTTTATATCTCACTTGACCAAGGTCCATTGAAAAATGATATTAATTATTTCATCATGACCTTTTGTGGATTTATAGTAATTATGATTCAACAAAGCCGTTGCTACAAGATTGAGTTGGCCTGAATTTTTACAATAAATATTGGATGAACCCTCTCTCTCATAGACTTTATTTTCCATCACTCAATATCATAACCCTTGGTAGTGTAGTTTTAGATTCCTAGATTATGTAGATGTTTCTTTAACCATTGGTGATCACTTGGTAATCTCTTTTCACATTCAAAGTGTGGATTTTGGAAACACTAATAGGTAGATTCTGATGTAGGACTACTTTCACATCTTATGATCCTTTTTTCAAGTGATTATTGTAATATTTTTATAGAAAATCATTTAAATTTTCTTTTTTAGGTTCCTTAAAGTTATATCACTATGAATTTATATCAATTTATATGATAGTAAAACTTGTTGAAATCGTGCAATTATAACATATTGTCCTATTTTGTAATGAACCCTATCACAAAATCTTCCTTTTCAATTCATTCTATTTTCTACTTGTGATTTGTTCGAATTAAACCCAATAACTTTAATGACTGGAATTAGTGTTAAAAGTTCATTAAAGTGGAAGAATGTAATGATAATGGTAGCATTGGACTATAATGATGATAGCGTCGAGATTGTGTTGTATAGAGTCATGTTTCACTATGACAGGGATTGTCATTCCACAACTTGTTACCTCATTAATTTTCTATTTTTGATAGTGAGAACCATGCTTTATCACATTAGGTTAAATCACTATTACACCATCATAATGATTAATATGGTTAATGTAGAGAATTATGTTGTGAAGGATGAGTTTCTTCATGACTTTGGTGTTAGAAGAATTTGATGTGAGTTTGGGATGTGGCATAAAGGAAACGATATTGGCATAAGGAATAAAAATATGGTGTGACTATGTATTGAGAAGATAATTCCACCATGATAACCAAAAATTATGTATTATGGAATAATAATATGACTTTCACCATAACTAGGACAAATCCCAAGAGGGGTGTATCCTAATTCAATCCCTTCATGGGTATTTCAACATATTTTTTATATGTATCATATTTTGGAAATTAGATAATCTGTTATAATAATTCTTCATGTAGAACATGAAGTTTTAATACATTTTTTCATTTTAAATATCATTTAATGAAATTTGAGAAAAAATAACATTTAGTTTCATAAGGTTTATTACATGGTTCAGGAATGATGGTTGAAGCATGCATTAGGTTTTGATACTCTCTTGGTTGTGTGTTAGAGATAGAGTGTGTGAGATGTATTAGACTTGAACTTCAATATATATTGTTAAATATATATACTTTTAATAAATCACTTCAATTACAACTAACACCCAATATCAAAAGTTCAATGTCTTTGAGAAATTGGTATATATCCATCTAAACTCATGGTATAATATGCATTTATTTCATTGGTATTCTCCACACATACAACACTTTTATGCATATAATTTCATAAAAATTAATAGGGATATGTGAAAATAAAAGAAAGGGTGAAATCAAACACTTGGTAAGGGTACACATAAGTGGCAATACCATAAGTGAGAATAATATTAACATGTAGGTATGAGAACATAATCATGGTACAAGAGCACATCATATGAGAATCACACCCAATAAATCTTGGATCATAAGTCATGAATCATAACATAAGGCCTTTGGAAAAAAAAGAATTAGGTATCATGGGATCATGGTACCATTATAATTTTTTGAAAAAATAAAAAATGACAACATAAGCATAAGTCAAGGATCAATACCAAGACAACATAACATAATGGACAAAGTCCCATATTGGGTTGACTTTACTCCAAAGTCCCATACATATCATCTCATGAGATATAAAACATTATCCAATGAATTATAATTATATATATAATTCTAGGACCACCCATCACATCATTTTATATACATGAATATGCATTCCATATAATAAAAACATACATAAATCCATCAATAATCACAACATGATAAACCCGTGGAAATTAAAGAGGTGTTCAATGAAATTAAGTAACCCGCTAAGTAAATAAAATTCATTTACTATAATAAAGTATATTTTATTTACACCAAACAAGTTAAAGGGTATATGTATTAGTTAATAATTTTCCCATTCAGTCGATATATGGGTATCTAGGTAAACACTATTCACTCAGAAGAATGAAGTATAGGGAATTCATATATGAAAGGCATTGGAAGAAAAGTCATGCATAACTAATTAAAATTAGGAAGAAGGAAGTGATGTATCATTAATAACATATAGATTTCATTTCCACCACACAATATGTACAAATTAATGTGAAAAAAAAGGATAAAAATAACATCAAGAGAAAGATGGAGAGTGATGGATAACATAATCACAAGGTACCAGATGAATGGTAAAACTCCATTGGAACAAAGTAAGGTAATTAATTTAAAATCCATAATGGAGTAAATTAGTTCATAAATTAATTTAAAATTAATTTATGAAGAAATGATAAACATTCAATAACTTTTATGTGAGTCATCGAAGAGAATATAGGAACTGTACTTGAAAATAAACCCTTATCTTGAATCTTGACTAACTTTGTATGCCTTTTAAACTTTTAAATATTTAGATTATATTGATTATTTACATTATTTAGAACATATTAATTGTTTATTATATTATTATGGTTCCATTTAATTAATTTATTATCATTTTTAATCAATTTATTAAATTATTATATGTCACATCGATCGTTTTAAGGTTGTTTGGTTCATAGTTTCCAAAACCATTGTGTTATATTTTTATTGGTAAAAGGCCATGTTCAAATGGTAACATGATCTATATAAGTTTAAAGTATTTTTTTATAACATTATATAATTTATTGAGTTCAATATATTATGAAAAATTTACCATCCAAAGAGTTGTTCTCAATGAGCTTATTTAAAAACGGTTCAAATGACTGTGATTGTTTACTTTTAATTTCAATGTTAAGATAAATATTTAACTAGTATATATTAATAATAATTAAATTAATTAAATATTAATTTTATATTCAATTGTAAAATTAATTTTTAATAATTTCTATGAAGTACAAATGTTTTAAAAATCATTGACATTCACTTATATGGTATAAAACTACCACGGTGAGTGATGTTTTTCAAA
Organism: Viscum album; assembly: GCA_963277665.1. Taxonomy (NCBI): domain Eukaryota; kingdom Viridiplantae; phylum Streptophyta; class Magnoliopsida; order Santalales; family Viscaceae; genus Viscum; species Viscum album. Next base: position 1,335,045,433 of record OY728127.1, read on the forward strand.
ATAGTTTAAAAGATGAAAAAACTCAATAAATTTTGAAGTTTTATAAAAAACTTTATATTATAATAAATCAACTATTTTATATAACTTTTAAGGTTTACCTTTTTAATTGAAAATAGTTAGAGAAGGATTGAAAAAAAGACCTTATTTTTGAAAACCCTATATTTTGATGTAATAATGAGTTAAGAAGTAGATTTGATGAGAGGAAATTGGTAATATATTATCAATAATAGATAAAAATGATTATTAAACAAAAATAAAATCATTTTATAATATTAAATTTATATTTTTTTGGTATTTATAGAAAAATAATCACATATAAGAAAAGAAAATAGAGAATTAAGAAATCTGTTATTTCAATATAGTAACGGGTTATGAAAAGTGTTTGAAGAGAGGGAATTAATAGAGTCTCATAAAATAGATCAAATGGATGATAATACATAATATATATATTTATTTCATAATATGAAAAAAAATTAAAGATATCATGATAAATTAATCTCAAAAGAAACTATAAGTTCTAGGAATAGGAACCTTACCTTGCTCTTGTTTTTCCTCTTTTGGATTGAGCTTAACGCCTTCAGCAGAGGGTTTTTTCAATATTAAAATATTAAGTACATCAGTAATGATGGTTAGAGAGGTATTTTTATATATATTTTTCAAATGAAGTAATTTTGAGAGTGATGAGGATTGGGAAGAGGAGGGTTGTATTTATAAGGGGGAGAGGGATGTTTTAGAGTAAAATATTAAATAAAATATAATTTTCAAGGTAAACCTTGTAATAGTGATATATTTGAAATTATGAATCAAATATTAATAATATATAATTAATTTGGGTATTTTGAACCATTTCACTGCTGAATTTACTAATTTTTTCTAAAGGAAATTTGAAAATTGAAAAAATATTTCTTTAATAGAAAGCTTTATATTTTACACTTTGGAAAATAATTTTTAGTTTGGAAAAAAAATATTATTTTTAAAAGAATTATTTATCTTATTAAATCATTTTTGAGTTAATATGACCAATTTAAAATTTATTAATCCTTTTTTACATCATTATTGTGTCGTAAAACATATAGTATAAAAAACTATATTTTTACTATTCACAAAAAAATGAAGTTTCTAAAAAATATATTAAAATCTACCTTATAAAATTTAAAAGTTATGACTCAAAAAAATAATACCTTTTAAAAAAAATAATTTCTAAAATTTATAAATTTACCTTTCACATAAAAACTTAAATTAAATAGAAAAAAAATTAATTAGAATAAAAAAATTATTTTGTTAGGATTAGTTACTTTTATGTTTGTTATTGTATCTTAGTTGTTATATTATTGATAATTAATTATTTTTAAACATAAATAATTTTATGAAATTAATATTCTGATTAAGTATAATTTATTTCTTAAATACATAATCTATAAAATTAATTCAATGCAACAAAGATAATATACAATGATTACAATATTATATCAATGACCATTTACCTTTAGTAAAAACTATATTATCAAAAGTTAATAATTTTTTTTGATAATAATACATTATAAATATTCATAATTTATGTTTAAAATAAAAATTATAAATATTTTATAATGTTATTTTATTATAAACATGTTACTTAACTTTATAAATATGAAATTTTATAGTAATAACCCATTTACATTGGATATGATAAAAACCCTTTAGGAATTAAATGAACTATAATATAAATTAAGAATTCATGAAAAATTATTATTTTACTATAAAAATGATATTTAACTATTCATCATAAATTTTTATGTGACATTACTTTCAATATGTTACAATTTTGTGACTTTGAAGACATGTATCATACATTGTTAACCATTATATTATAATGATTTAATTACCAATAAACCCATATATAAAAGTAATGTAGTTGTATAATTAAATTATATGTGTAAAACGAATCATTAATACATTAAATATTATTTAATAAAACAATTTTAATAAAATTTATTAATAAATGAAAAATATATAAAGGAAATAACTTCCGTGAGGAATATGTATATAAATTCTTGTTTAATACCATTAAAAAAATAAATAGTAAAATGAATTTAATATTTACATATTTAATTTAGGGACAAAAATCATAAAAAATATTCTTTTGAAACCTAGGATGTCAAATTCCACTCCCTTGAATAAATTTTTCCCTTGAAATTTTACTCATTGATAAACTCTTATTAGCACCTATGACTATATTTGTGCGATACTAATCCAAAATATAAACATAAATGTTATCTATGGTAAGAAAATATCATAAATACTAGGGAAATTTTAATCCAATTTGGTCATAATAGTTATAGATAACATAGTAATATATAAAAATGTTTATCTATCTAAGGCTCAATGCCCAAATATTAAGAATCTTAATTCCCAGAAATAACCAAACTCTTCTCTGATAACAACCTGAACTTATGAATTTGGTGCTAAACATAAAAACTTTTAATACATCACTTTAATTACAACAAACTCCCAATATTGATAGTTTAGTGTATTTTATAACTAGGTACATGTCCAACTAAACTAATGGTGCAATAACTATTTCTTCCATAGGGATTATCCACACACACAAAAACTCTCCTATTCATATCCTTTTATATAAATTTTCAGGAAAATGGAGGATCATGATAAAATAGTGATCAAATGATTAGTAATGGTAAACAAAAGAGATAAAAATAAAATATCATAATTGAGCATAATATTAACATGTGGTTACAATAACATAATCAATATACAATAGCACATTATTTGAAAATAATATGTGATAGAACAATGATCATAAGTTATGAATCATAACATAAGGCCTTTGAAAAAAGCATTAGATATTATAGGATTATGGTATCCAAATAATGTGGAAAAAAACATAAAACATGGCATCATAAGAATAAATCAAGTATCAATTCCAAGACAAAATCACATATTAGACAAAGTCCCATAGTGGATTGGGTTCACTCCCCAGTCCCATACATATCATCTCATGAGATATAAAACATTACTAAATGCCTTTTAGGGCTATATAATTTTAGTCCCACATATCACATAATAATATGTACATTCATATGTGTTTCATATAATAAAAACATATAATAATATTTCAATAATAATAACATGATAAACCTGTGGATATAAAATAGGTATTCAATTAAATTAAGTAACTCTCTAAGTAAATACCTTTAAATTAAGATAATGAATTATATGATATTAAAATTGTAAAGCTAAAATGTTATATGGTTTAGTCAATAATTTCCACATTCATTTAATGTATAGGTTTCTATATGAACACCCTTCAATCAGAAGAAATAAGTACAAGGTATTCACAAAGGAAATGCATTGAAAAAAAGTTGTGAATTGAAGATGATAAGGAAATAAAAGGAAATGATGGATCATTCCTTAATTAGAGACCTAATTTCTTCCACAATATATGTATATAGTAACATGGACATGAAGGATAAAAATAATTTCAATAGAAAGATAGAGAGTGATGGTGAATATAATTACAAGGTACAAGATGAGTAGGAAATAACCATTTTGAACAAAGTATGGTAAGGTCTATAAAAGGGAGTAAATATAGTGACACTACTTTTTCTTACATGACTATAACATAATTTTAATGATAAAAAACATAATAGTTCTAAATTTAGGGTTAGAAAGGTTTGGTATCTTGGGAAAATTAGGATCAGACATCACTATTACATTATATTAATAAAAATTTATTTAAATCCTTCTTCTTTATCCTTATAAAAATATCACACTCTCCTTAGTATATGTATTCACCTAAGGTTATACATAAAATAATGGGGTAAGAAAAAATCTAAGTAAGAGGAGGAATAAGGGACATGAATAAATATAACAAGGGTGAGAATAATCATCAGCATCACATCATAATAATAGGACCATAATAATAAAGTGGGAAACATTTTATAAAGTCGTGGAATATGGAAATTCATAAAGGTAAAAAATCATGTCATAGTGGTCAAATACCACACATTGTTGTAAAAAAATCGAGCATCATGTCTATGCATGACATATGTCTATAAATCAGAACATCATCATTGTGAATAAAGATAGAATCATGTTCATGCATAACACACATAATATAATAAGATACATCACATTACCCAATGCATTGGAGGTATATATAATTCTGGGCTCACTCAAGACATCATTATATTTACATAATCATGCATGCCACATAGAATGTATAACAATCATAGTTATGAAATAACCCATGGAAAGGAATGGGTTTAATATTTATTTCATAAAGAATAATTTCAATAATAAACTTTGGAGTTCCCAAATGAATAAGGGAAGACATATTTTGATAAAAAATCATCATTATTGAGTGAAGAAGAAACAACTCAATAGGGGTAAAATATGTGTTTTGGAAAGAAAAGTCTTTTAGGAAAATCATTATGTTTAGATTATAAATAAATGTGGTAACATGTATATCCCCAAATGAAAAGGGAATAATGGTGAAAGTATATTTAAAATCATTATAGGAATATCCATACTAAAATGTAATTAAAATTGGGATAACCTAAATAAAATGAGTTGGGTACGAGAATCCCCTTAACTTAATTCATACTGTATTTCACTACTTTTACGCCTCTGGAATAATAAAAATGGATTTATTAAAACAATTATCTATAATTGAGTTATTTTAATTTTTAAAACTATATATAAATTATATTAATTTTATTATATTTCTTAATTTCCTTATTTAAAGGGATGAAATTTTAATATCATGTTTCATTAAAAATTTCTTATATTTCATTCATTTCTCTATTTTGTTCAAAGTAATTTATACATAAGTAAAATTAATTATATAAGATTAAAATAAATATATTTATTCATTTATATATCATAATTAATTTATTATAATCTTCCATAGGGTTGGTGGTAAGAAAATAATTAGCAATGTCCTCATTGGTGATTAATTGACCGTTGACGGGACACAGTTGAAAGAGCGGGAAAAGGAAGTTTTAAATTTATTTATATCATAAATATGATACTCCAAATAGGTTAAAATCATTAATATAATCCTAAAATACTACCTAATTATTTTTATAATACTTTTTTAAAATAAATTGGGAAGAAAATAAAGAGAATAATAAAAAGATAGAATAGTTTATAGGAACTTGCTTTTTCCTCGGTGAAGCTTCTCTTGTACGACACTAAAACTCCCCAGATGTTTGGAGTTTGTTTACTAACAAAAATCCTTATGTATTATAATGGGCTTGAGAGGGAGGATATTTGCAGATATTTATCATTATAAAGTGAGTGGGTATTTGTTTTAAAAGTGGAGGGAGAGGGGTTATTTATACTTGAGGAGAGGGGTATTTTTAGAATTAAATAATAAATAAAATTATATATCAATGTAAAAACATGTAATAATGACTTTTTAACAATATAAATCATATATAAATATAATAATTATTTTTAATACTTTAACCCACTTTATAAGTAGAATTCATTAGTTTATTAAAAATCAAAGAGAGAAAAAAATTGTTATTTTAATGGATCACTTTTGACTTTAGGTTTTCAAAAATGATTTCTAGGATTTGAAATTAAGTTTATTTTATTTTAATAAATAATTTATGAAATAAAATATTTTTATTATAAAACTAAAGTTATATAAATTATTACATAATTATTACATCATGAATTATTTAATTGAAGATACACTGGTTACGTGAAAAACTGTATTTTTATTATTCAACTCAAAATTGAAATATTTCAAAAAATTACCAAAAGATTCACCCTTGGACAATATAGATGTGATGATTTAAAAATGATATTCATTTTATCAAAATTAATTTCTAAAATAGTTCATTTTAATTTTTAATATTAAAATTATGACTTTTATGAAATACTTTAAAATACAATTTATTAAAAAAGTGTATATATTTTATTTGAGTTTTTAATCATTTTATTTATTTTTTAGAATTATAATATTTATATTTAATTATATTACTCATTATAAATATTATTTATATCACAATTTATTATTTTTAGGTTAAACTACTATTCCAATGATCAATTTACTATTCTGAACGGTCATGTTACTATTTCCAATGGTCAAGTTACTATTCCAATGGCCACATTAGATCCTATAGATACCTCTACATTAATTCATTCATTATTCCACTCAAATCCTCCCAAGGTTCTATATTTCCATTTTCTATAATTTGGATTATTTTAAAAATATTTTTTTTCTTTTATATAGTGTTATTTGTGGGAGGTTTGATTCTATAAGATTAGGTTTATCCATATTTTCCCATTATAGATTTTTTATTTTCTATTTTTTTACCCATTGTAAATATTAAAATTTTAATGGGTTTAATCATTGACTAATGTAACGATTTTAATTAACTAAATAATTTTTTTTCTATTCTCTATGTGTTGTATGTGTATAATATTTCATAATATAATATAATACACATTCATTTCAAGAAAACATATCATTTATAAACTCTGGGTTATTACATTCTTCCACCATTTATAAATTTAATCCCTGAAAATTCAACTCATATTATTGATTGAGAATATGTGTGGGTACTATTATTTTATTGTTTCATATGGTTCCTATATTTCCTCCTTATATTTATGGTTCTTCTAAAGAACTTTGACATGGTGAGTTGTCTTGTTGCATAGAAATTTGTCTCTACGGTCCAAGATCTTCATCAAAAGCTCCAAATAAGAGGTCATTCTCCATTTTTTCCAACTCTAGATTCAGTACATGTGTGGGATTGGGTATGTACTTCCTCGGGAGAGATATGTGGAACACATCACGAACATGATCTATATTTAGTGGAAGTGAATGTTTATTGGAAACTTATCCTATGTGATCAAGGATATCAAAGGGAGATATGTACCTAGGGATAATCTTCCCCTTTATTCCAAACAATATGACTCTCTTCCCTGGTGATATTTGAAGGAAAACATTATTTATAATATCAAAAGTACATTCATCAGTTTTCATCATTACTCTTTTTCTAACACTAATCACCTTGTATATGTTGTTGGATAGGTTGAACAATATATGTTAGATATTACATAAGATCTATTTCAAGTATCATTTTTTTACCAACTTTATCCCAATAAGTTGGTGTTCTACATCAATTCCCATACAGAGATTTATATGGATCTATTTGAATACTTGAGTAGAAGTTGTTATTGTATTAGAACTTAACTAATGGGATATACTAATCCCATTGACCATTGAATTAAATTGAGTAGGCTCTTAACATGTCCTCGAGTGAATAAATAGTGATTTTAGATTTTCCATCATTTGGGGGGTGAATGTCCATACTGAAATTCAATTCAATATTGAAATCACCTTAAATACTTATCCAGAATTTGTAGGTGAACCTTAGATCATGATTGGAGATGATCAAATGTGAAACCCCATGCAGACTCATGGCTTCCTTGATGTATATCTTGAAAATTTGTTCCAGGGATAAATATTCCTGAATAGCGATGAATTGTCAAGTCATGGTGAGTCGATAAAACACTACCCATATCACATTTTTCCTTTTTATGTCTTCGAGAGACTAGTGAAATAGTCTATAGTGATATTTTCCCATTTCCACTTGGGTATTATCAGTGGTTGCATCATCCCTTTAGACTTTTTTCTCTACATTAACATTTTGACAAACCAAGGACCTTTAGATATACTTTATATTCTCTTTCTTCATGTTGTACCACTATAAATTTTCTTAAAGACCACGATACATATTGGTACTTCTAATATAGATAGAGAAAGGTGAGTTAAGTGAATTATATAACAACTCTTTATTTATCTTAGGTGATGAAGGAACACAAATCCTAGTTCCAAATCGAATCACACCACCATCATCAGTGTGGAACTCATGTAACTTCCCTTTACTTATTTCACCTTCTTTTGAAGCTCCAGATCATCCCATTGTATGACCATTATCATTTATTGAATTGATGGTTGGGGAAAAATCATAAAGGTATGGTGTTTTCTATTCCATTAATATTTTAGATCCATCCTTTTCATATCTATAAATATATGGTCTTTCTAAATCCATATTGCTGATAAAGTTTCTGGTTATTTTTATATAATAGCATTAGCTACCTTGTTCTACTTTCCCAGATTGTATTGAATAGAGCATTCATAGTTTTTTATTATATATAAACGTCTTCTTTGATGCATGTTAATCTATTATTGTGTGAATATATAATTTATACTCTTATGGTCAGTATATATTTCTCACTTCTCATATTAGAGGCAGTGAAAAAAATATAAATAGTAAAGATCCTAGTTCTTACCTCTAAATCATGAGTTAGATAGTTCTTCTCATGGATCTTTAACTTTCGTGAGGTTTAGTCTATCACTTTATCATTCTATATGAGTACAAAACCCAAGGCTTTCATTAAAGCATCACTTTATATCACAAAACCTTATGCACTTGTTGGTAGTGTGAGTATAGGTTTATTGATTAGCCTCTTCTTGAACTCCTTGAATATTTTCTCACAATCATCCATCTATACATACTTTACCCCCTTTCCATGTTAATTTAGTTAGTGACCTATAAAATCATGATAAATTTCCCAAAAAATGTTATTAGTGTCCTACAAAGCCAATAAAACATTGGATTTACATGATACTAATGGGTTTGGTCCATTACTAAATTGTCTTTTTCTATAAAGGTTCCATAGAAATTCCCTCACTTGTGATCATGTGCCACAATAATATGACTTTCTGCATCATCCAAAAGTCACAATTTTTTAACTTAGCCTACATTTTTTCTTTCCTTAATATTGCTAGTATGATCTATAGATTCTCTTTATATTCCTCATTTATCTTGGAGTAAATGATATTATCATCAATAAAGACTACCACACATTTTATCAAGGAAGCCTCTAAAGACTATATTCATAAAATCCATCAATATTGCAAGGACATTAGTAAGTTTGAAGGGAATAACTATGAACTCATAGTGTCTATAACTTATAAAGAAAGAAGTTTTCTAAATATCTTTCTTCTTTACCTTCGTTTAATGATTTCCAGAATGGATATCCACTTTTAAGAAGTATTGATATCCTCATAATTGAAAGAACAAGTCGTAAATCCTTGGAAGAGGTACTTACTCTTTATTGTGATCTTGTTTATATCCTAGTAATTGATACACAGCCACATTGGCCCATCTTCCTTCTTGAAAAATAGTATCATAGAACCATAAGGTTATGCACTAGGGAATATGAACACTTTTTCCAAATAATCTTGCAGCTACATATTTAACTCCTCTAGTTAAATCAGGAACATCCTATATGATAATTTTGAGATATGAGTGGCTCTAGTTATAAGTTCTATTGAGAACACTACCTCCTGATCTGGGGGGAGTCTGGGTAACTCTTTAGGAAATACAATAGTGTATTTACTTACAATGGGAATTTCCTCCAGGTTGATACATTCCTATGACTCCACTATTTGGGAAAGTTATGATTCTTAACATGGTATCAACACCCACACCATTTATGTATTCTCCAAATGAGATTCATGATCTTTCTTGCATTTTTAGAGGATAATGGGATGGTTCAGGATATGAAAAATAGATTTCATTTTCCAAAAAAATTATCTGTTCTCTATATAATGAGAGATAATCCATTCTCAATATAGCATTTAATTACCCAAATTTAAGTTTTATGGGATTATATGGAATAAACATCCCATATACGCTAATAAAAGAAGATTCCAACACTTGGGTTTCAATGATCACACCACTAGGTGTTTTAATATATATCGTTACTTCAAGGTTTCATGGAATCGATTTAATGGTTTTAGAAAACATTTTGGATATAAAGGAATACATAGAACTATAATTAAATAATCTTTTTTCCATTATTGAGTGAATAGTAAGTATGGATTCATTTTTTTGCTCTACTTCAGTAGTAGTGATGTCATAATTCTTCCCATGTTCTTTTGGTTTTGGTGGTTGCTGACACTGATTACCCATAAGGACTAGTAGTTTAGGGCACTGGATTAATAGTTCAATTTCTCCCTCTAGTTGAATAATTGAACCATGTGTGGTGCATTAGTAGGTGTCTTCCTTTCCTCCATCATGTTGGTTGGCCTCTTCATGTCTCTTCGAAATTCATGAGTTTGGTTTCCTTCTCTCCCATAATTATACCATTTCCACATCCCAATAAGGAAATTATCATGATGTTTCTACCAAAACTTTTGACATGTGGGTGGTTGGTCCATCTTTCCACCTTTTTCATTTGATCCACCAACTTGAAAATTTTTCTTTAATTTATTATCTCCATAACCATGGGACCATTAACAAACTCCGTCTTTACTTAGAGAGAAAATTTTTCCATATAAAAGACTTAATATACAGCTTCTCCTTTGGGGATAAGAAGGACGTTCCATGTGGTTTAGGTTATTGTTCATAGCTTGAGATAGCTGGGTAATAATTTCCATAAAGTTTTGAACTCCACCTCCCATGAATTTTGGAGGTTAATTTAGGAAATCATTTAATTGGCCCTCAGACATGTTACTTTTTTTGTTCCTCCTTGTTCCCACCATTTTATAATATTGAAAAGGTTTTAAAAAACATAATTCAATAAGGCATAAATAACTAATTTATTAGTTTTAATAATTTACTATAAAGGTATATCTTATGGAATCCATGGGCTTAGACTTTTCCTTAAATGATAATTCTAGGATCATGTACTTTAATACATATCAAACTTTAAAATGAATAATTACAATAGATATGTATCATTAATAATGGTTTTTATTAGAGTTTGTGATTAACCAAATAACATCCCCCAATAGTTTCAAAATAGTAGTGAATCAAGGCCCGTTGTCGTGTACCAGTTCCCAGTTGAGTATAGCTCAATGTGGTGTTTCAAGGGTTGTTACCCATAGTTATATCTGTGCTAGAGACACATCCACTTATGGTGTCTAGATAGGGATTTCATTTCTTGGAAATCACACAGTCTTATGATTTACCAAAATTTTGGATATTTAGATATAGTTAGACTTTTACTTTTGGTTTTCGCTAATGTTTTACAATCCTAATTCCCAAATTAACTAAATTGTACCTCTGATACTAACTATATAGACCCTACATTTTCTTACATTATTGTTACGTCATTTTAAAGATAAACAACAAAATATTTATATATTCAAGGATCAAAAGGTTTAGTATCTTGGGAAAATTAGGATCATACATCACTATTAAATAATAATCATCAACATTTATTTAAAACCTTCTTCTTTATCCTTCTAAAATCACAAATTCTCCTTAGTACATGTAGTCAAGTGAGGATATACATCAAATAAAGGGGTGATCTAAAAGCCTAGAAAGAGGAGTAATATGGTACATGAATCAATATAACAAGGGTGAGAATAATCATCATCGCATCATAAGATTAGGATCATCATAATTAAGAGGGAAACATTTTATAAAGTCATGGAATGTTTCAATGCATAAAATTTATACATCATGTCATAGTGGTTAAATACCACACATACTTGTGAGAAAATATAGCATCATATCAACACATAAAATATGCACATAAATCATAACAACATTATTTTTAACAAATATAGCATAATTTTCATGCATAATACACATAATTTCAGGATATACATCACACTACCCAATACATTGGAGGGATATTTAATTTTGGGACCATCCATAACATCATAATATATACTTAATCATGCAAGTCACATAGAATGTATAACAATCATAGTCATGAAATAAATCATGGAATGTAATGGGATTCATAAGGATTTCATAAATCATTCTTTCATGAATAAACTTTTGGGATCCCAAATGAATAAATGAAAACATATTTTTTGTAAACATTATTATTCTTGAGTGAAGAAGAAACAACTCAACAAGAGTAGAAGATGTATTTTGGAAAGAAAAGTATTTTTGGAAAATCATTATATTTTGATTATAAATTAAGATGGTAACATGTATATCCCGAAATGAAAATGGGATAATTGTGAGAAGATATTTAAGAATCATTATATGAATATACATATTGAAATCAAAGTGAAAAGAGATAACCCAAAGAACAGGAGTTGAGTTTGAGAATCCCCTTACCTTAATTCCGTCATTATTTCACCATTTTAATGCCTCTTGAATAATATACATATATTTATTAAAACATTGATCCAAAAGTGAATTGTTTTAATTTTTACCACTATTTATCAATTATATTTATTATATTATATATATTAATTTTCTTGGTTAAAGGGAAGACATTTTGATATCATGTTTTCTGTAAAAATTTCATGTTTTTCTTTGATTTTTCTATTTTGTTCAAAGTCATTAATAAATACGTATAATTAATTATAGATTCTTAAAATAAATATATTTATAAATTTATATGTGATAATTAATTTATTATAACCATCCATTTTTTTGGTTATAAGAAAAGAATTGGCAATGTCCTCATTAGTGATTAACTGACTGTTGATGGGACATTGTCGAAAGAGTAGGAAAGGGAAGTTTGAAATTTATATATGTCATAAATATGATACATAAAATAGGTTAAAATAATTAATATAATTTTAAATTACTACTTAATTAATTATATAATATATTTTTTTCAAATAAATTTGGAAGAAAAGAAAAAAAGAGAGAATGGTTGATAGGAACAAACTCTTTCCTCAGTGTAGCTTCTCTTATAAGACATACAAATCCATTGTTTTTTGGAGTTTTTTACTCTAAAATGTCTATAGGTATTCTAAGGTTCTTGGGAAGGAAAATATGGGAAGATATTAGGATTTTTGAATTGAGGGAGTATTGGATTTCTAAGGGGATGGAGAGGGTTTATTTATACTTGATTTGAGGGGTGTTTTTAGAATGAGATATTAAATACAATAATGTATCAAATATAAAACTTATAATAGGTAATTGTTTACAATATAAATAATATATAAATATAATATAATGGTTTTAAGACATTAAACATCTTTATAATTTTAATTTATTATTTTATTAAAAAGGAAAGTGGAAAAAAATAAATATTGTTATTTTAAGGGATCACTTTTGACTTTAGGTTTTGGAAAATGTTTTTAGGTTTAGAAATTAATTTTATTTTATTTTAATGAATAATTTATGAAATTAAATATTTTCTTTCATAACCACAGGTTATATATATGATTATTTAATTATTACCTCATGAATTTTGTAATTTAATATTCATTGGTTACATAAAATTTTATATTTTTACTATTCACCTGAAAATTGAAATATTTCAAAAATTTATCAAAAAGTCACCCTTGGAAGATTTAAATATTATGATTTCAAAAATGATATTAATTTTATCAAAATAAATTTAAAATATATTTCATTTTAATTTTTATTATAAAAATTATGATTTTTACTATATACTTTAAAATACAGTTTATTAAAAATGTGCTTATATTTTCTTTGAGATTTTTAATCATGATATTTATTTTTTAAAATTATAATATTTATATTTACAAATATTAATCATGATAAATATTATTATATCACGTGTTATTATTTTGAGGTTAAACTACTATTCCAATGGTCAAGTTACTATTCCCAATGGTTAGGTTACTATTCTAACACTCACATTACTATTCCAACAATCACATTACCTCCTACAAACACCTATAAATTCCTTAATTAATTATTCAAATAAATTACTCTTAAGGTTATATATTTCTGTTTTCTATAATGATGATTAGTTTACTAATATTTTTTCTTTTATATTGTATCATTCATAGGGGGTATGATTCTATCATATTGGGGTGATGCGTATTTTCCCATTGTAGATTTTCTATTTTATATTTTTTCACTTGTAATAATTATAATTTTAATGATTTTATTCATTGACTAATGTAATTATTTGAATTAACAAAATAATGTGTTGTTGGTTTCTCTATTTTTGTATGTGTATAATATTGTATAATAAAATATAATGTATATTCATTTCAAGAAAAAATATCATTTATAAAATCAAGGTTGGTACAGGAAAGGAGGTCTTAGAATAATCATTAATGAAGGTAATAAAATATGACAAACATTCAAGAACATTTATATGATTCATTAAAGATAATGTAGGGAATAAATTAATAATACTTAAAAATAAACCCTTACCTCAAATCGCGACTCACTTCATATGTCTTTTAACCTTATAAATATTTAAATCATATTAATTATTTAATTTATTTAGAATTATAACACCCCTCATATTTAAGGTGAGTTACTATTTATATTCTATAAAATAATGTGTATTTTATGATTTTTTTACTGCTCGAGGTGTTGGGGTATCTTGAGAGTGGGTTTTGGAGGAATGGGTCAAACCGGAAACTAGAAAATTACTATAGTCATGCATTCATGGGATGAATTAATTCCTCACATTATGAAAAATTTGATATAGGACCCCAGGGGTTTTCTCCTGAGGTGGTTCATGGTGTGAACCTATTTTCATTTTATGAAAGTTCCCTAGGTATTTTTTTTAAATGGAAACTTAGTAATTTTCCCAAAAAACCCTTTTAAGATTATCTCTAACCTCTCTTGACTCATTTGTATGATTTTGGTGTGAAAGGATCTCTATTTGAGGATTTTGGATTCCCTCTCCTTGTTTCTTCACCATTTAAAGTGTTTTTCATCTCGGTGGTCCTCTTTTGGTGAGTTTAATTCCATCTCATCCCTAGGTTACTATTTCTCCTTGGTTCTTCTTTCTAAAACCCTAATGCAATGAACTTGGTTCTGATTTTTGGGATTTTTCATTTCAAGATTATTTAGGCTAACAATTCTTGGATATTCCCCTTCATCACACCTAAGGTAGGATTTCCTTACTATTTTAAGGCTATCATATAAAGTTGTGTTTATTGATTTTCATGTGGGTGTGTGTGTATCCCAATGAAACTTCTTTATGTGTTATCAAAGTAACCAAGTATGTATGTATATATTTTTTATACACCTTGTAGGGGAGATATGGGTTTATGGTTTTTTTAAAGTGGATTATTTCCCAATTTTATGGGTGATGTGGGGGTTGTCTATTTGAGAAAAGTAACCTTGGGAGATCCTTTTCGGGTCGGTTGAGGAAATTATGCTCTGAATAAATGTTTTATGAATTCATGTGGTGTTTCCCCTTGTTTGTGAGTCTCTTTTAGGAATGTTGAAACTTGTTTTTTCTTCTTGTTAGTGACCTCCCTAGAGTTCGTGGGGATGGGATTTCATGTTGAGGTGATCTCCCTAGAGTCTATGGGGATGGGTTGGAGTATTGAAATGACCTGCCTAGAATTCGTGGGGATGGGTTAGAGTGTTTATGTGACTTCCCTAAAATCTAAGTAGGATGGGTCGATGTGTTTACCTGACCACCCTAAAGTTTACAAAGATGGGACAGGGTGCTTGATGAGGTCATGACTTATGTGATTAGGCATGGTCCTTGTGTAGATTTTGTTATGAGGTTTCAAAAAACTTTATTTTCATCATGAAGCAGAAGTTGGTAGATCGAAGATTTTTGGTAGCATGTTAGTACATGATGACCTGGTGGGTTATGTTTTTTACTTATCCTTTTACATTCTATCAATGCATTCAAATTTATACACATTGTGGATTTATGTTAGTGGTTCATTGTTGGTGTCCTAATAAGTTAATTCTCACACCCCAAATGGGCATTTCGATGCACATAATAATTCTTAATCAAGGATCTTGTTGAGGGAGAGGTACTTATGATTGTTTTCTAAATATATGCTAATGGATAGGGATCGAGGAGGTACTAGTTCATACTTTGTTCTCCTTTTTTATGAAGCCATTGTTATTATTTTATACTTTTGTTCCCTTTTTTACATTCATCCACCACATGTGTAGATCTATTTTGACTACTTTATATGACATTTATATGCTATTATGTTATAGAATTTTATAATTATGTTATTATTTTCTCTATATTGTTATGTTTCTTAACTTTAATGTTGTTTCTACTTTGTTTAATATATCTATTATATGCATTACTATTATGGACATATGATACTAAGGGAATAATACCCCCAAAAGTTATCTTAGTTCCTCACTGCTAGTTTCTAGCCACTTGAGTATGGGTAAGTGAACATGATTTCATGTTCCACCTTAGTATAGACCAGGTGGTTTGGATCAAGGTGTTACAAAATGGTATTAGAGCCCCATTTTCATTGACTTGCTATTTTTGGCTTGGTAAAATGGATATAGGATAGACATAAATCATGTATGGAGATAAGATTATGCCTGTAAAACAATAATGTAACCTCTAAGTTTCTAATGATAAGGATTTATTTTATTAGTTGTGATTTTATGGTTTCATGTTGTTCTTAGGAGTTATTGTGAGGTTATAATTTATGGCATTTTCTCTTGTCTTGATTTCCAATAAAAAGTAAGTTCATTAATCATGGATTGGTACACAGGTTCACATGTTTTTTTTTGTTTTTTTATTATGATTGATATAAATGTTTAAACTAATTAAATTCTAATAGATTTACTTTTTTCCCAAATAAATCACTGGTGACATTTAATTAATTTAACCTAATTCGGATTATATTTATATCATCATGACTATGACTACTATGTAGGTACAAAATATTTGGGCTTATTCCTTGGGTAATTCCTAAGAGGGTTGTGCCTAATGGTCATGGGTAAATCTAGGGTGCGCTCCCTAGGATCATTGTATTTATGTGTTTGAACCTATTAATTTATTAATTATTTGAATATTTTGGATTTTAATGGAATTTATGAGTATCTATTTGTTTATTTTAGATAATTCTTCCTCGTCAACATCTCATGGTACTTCCTAGGGACCATGGTGAGAACACTTATGAAGGAGGTAATTATCTTTTTATACCTCCAGATTTTTAGGAGGGTCAGGTTAATCATTCCACAAACACTACTCATGTGGCTCAAGCAGTGGAGCCTCTTTAACCATGATTTTTTTATCATACTAGTGGGAGGTATCAGGGAGGGCCAGTGATGGTGGAATTTGATTAAGATTTCCAGCCATAGCACCCTCAACCTTCCAGTTAATGGGTATTCCTTAAGATTTTGAATAATACATCGATTTCATTGAGGGTATATTTGACCTTGTAGAGACTCCTATTAAACATTGGGTGAAGTTGTTGTTTTTCATACTATAGGGACCTGCCAGGAGGTGATGGGGTGTGATGATCTAGGCTTGGATACATGATGGTATAACATGGAAGGATTTCAAGAAACATTTTTTCGGAATTATTTCCTAAATCATCGAGGTTTTATTGATCTAAATAGTTCATGGAACTCCAATGGGGAACTACATCGATGTCTAACTATGAAACACATTTTAGGGAGTTGGTCAGTTTTGATCTGTTGTGGGTCAAAAGTGATGCTCATAAGGCCAGGAAGTTTCAGATTGGCCTTAATATGTATATGAGGTATTTAGTCCAAGATTTTTTACTTGACCTCATATTTTGATGTGTTTTATAATTATTTCATAGATTAAAAGGTATTAGGATAGGATAGTGTAGTTTGGATTTCATGTTCCTTCTATGGTGGACTTTTGAGTGGTGTTGTGGGGGTTTCTTCCAGTAGTAGGAAGAGGATATCAATGGAGATACATCAGGGTGGGGATATAAAGTTAGTAAGGGGTAGGATTTCATCACTTCTAGCTTTGGTATGGAATCCTTCCTTTTGATTCTAGTGTGGGAAACCCAGGAATTACTACAGTACTTGTACTATTTAGTCGAGAGAGTTCTATTCTTGTGTTGGGATGTAAAATCTTCAATGCTTTTTTATATTCATGTATTCATGTATGGGAAGTGGTTTATGGAATATTTAGGCCTAAATGAACTTTCTAAGAGCACCACAGATGAACATTCAAGCATCTTCGAGGAGGTTTGGTCAAGGATCTGGTATGATTTTTCAATAGTAGAAGTTACAAACTCTATGGGGTTTAGTTCCTCTAAGGATATAGGGATCATGGGGTAGGTCCATTGATCTGATTCTAATCAGGTGTATTCATGGTATCAAGTTACTACAAATGTTATAGAGAGATATTTGATGATTATAGGTATGGTATTGGTTATGTTGACACTCTTTGATACTTTGTTTGAAATAGGGGCATCTCATTCACTTATTTACACCCAAGTTATCACCAATTTAGAGTTTCCAGTGAAGTTTTCCTCTAATTTTTTATCCCTTGATACAAATATTATGAATAGGATAAATCATATTCATAGGTTACTAGATTTTCCAAAAGTGGTTTTAGGCTACAAACATCAATTCGAAATTTTTAGTTTTGTAGGAGAGTAGTTTCAATTTCATTTTTATCTAAGATTGGTTAGAATACTTAATAGAATGAATCAATTTCTATCAGAGAATGTGAATTTTACCTCCCCTGAGGAGGAGGATTATATTCTTACTAGGTATTAAAATATATAGGTTCATAAATCAAGACTAAACCTCATTCAAATTAGAACTATTACTGTACAGGGTGTGGGGATGGTTCTTGTAGTTGATTTGGTGATTGTTCCATCCATTTTCCTCCCTATATTGGACTGCTACCAATACATTTTTCTATAATATTTCTCAAGTATCCCTCTTGAAAGGGGGATTGTTTTGAAATTGAACTCTTTTTGGATGAACATATTATATTGATTCCCTCACATAATATGGAACCAGCTAATTTGAGAGAGCTTAAGGTTAATCTTGATGACCTAGAGGTGAAGGTATCATTCAACCAATAACTTATCCATGGGGTTATCTAGTTTTATTTTCTAAAAAGTTATCTAAAAGCCTTAAACTATTCATAGATTACCAAAAACTGAATCAATCCAAGATGAAAAACTAGTATCTACTGTTAGGGATCAATGATTTGGTTGGCCAGTTGAGGGGAGCCAAATGTTTCTCAAATATAGATTTAGGATCAGACTACCATCAGTTATGGGTCTGCATCAAGGATATACCAAATATGTCATTTAGGATCATGTATGGTTTGTATGATTACCTCATGATGTCATTAGTCTAATGAATGCAACAATGGTTTTCATAGATCTCATGAACCAATTTTTTTACCCTTACTTGGACTCCTTAATCATGGTATTAATTGATGATATTATGGTATACTCATGGAACCTATAGATTCATATCAAGAATATTGAGGTGTTCCTGATAAAATTATATTCATATCTATTCTATTTCATGTTCTCAAAGTGTAACTTCTAGATCAAGAAGTTTTTCTTCATTATACACATAGTTTCTAAGGTTGGAATTTTTGTTGATCTAGATAAGGTAGAGGTTGTTATTTATTGGTCTTGTCCTAAGAATGTGTTATAAATTTGGATTTTTCTTGGTTTAGATAGGTATTATAGGTGATTAATCCAATAATTCTCTTGATTATAAATTCCTATGATCTAGATTACCAAGAAGGGAGTGAAATTTGTATGGATTGATTAGTGTGAGGAGGATTTATAGGAGTTAAATATGAGGTCGAAATCCACTCCAATTCTAATTCTTTTAGACCATGGGAATGGTTATAAATTTTACTTAAATGTTTCAAGAGTGTGTTTAGGGTATTTTTTAATGTAGGGAGACCAGGAAGTTTCTTATGGGTCTCATCAGCCATGACCCCACAAGCAATACTACCATACTCATGACATGGAGTTAGATGTCATGGTTCATGCTATGAAGTGTTGACACCATTATCTATTTGGTTAATTTTTTATCATCTACACTAACCAAAAAATATTATGATACATCTTTTCTTATTGGTACATGACTCTATGATAGTGACTTTTGGGTTTAGTAATTATAGATGTTAAATTTTGATATGAAATATAACTCAGGTAAGTGGAATGTTTTTACAGATTCCCTTGATTGGAAATTATAATAACTAACAAAACAGACATTATAGGAGCAATTGAATCATATAATCTTGATATTGGGTTGAAAAGTGGTTGTATCATAGGATTGGGGGATAGTTACATGTTCTCCCAGGATTGTTACTTATTCAATAGAGGATCTAGTAATGGCCATCGAGGAATCTGATTTATATCTTTAGGTGATGCAAGATAACTTAATTGGAAATGATCATATTCCATGATGGTCTTTAGATAGGAATGATGTGATTTATTTTCATTGAGTAATGGTGGTTCCCAAATTTATTAGGGAGGATTTAATTTTATACTCACATGACTCATAGTGGGTGGTACATTAAGGATTTACCAAGATGTATCACAATATGAAATGTCATTTCTCGTGGATAAAAATAAAGACAGATATCATGGGATTATGGATCATTGACTTACCTATTAGAGGGTGAAATAAATGCACCAGCAACCAGGTGGGTTACTTCAGCCTTATACAGTGCTAGTATGGAAGTGTAATTAGGTGATTATATAATTTTTTGTGGGACTACCATGGACTTTTAGGAGTCAAGATGTTGTGTGGGTGGTGGTTAAACCACTGATGAAGGTTTCTTACTTTTTTTGATTTAGGAGATCTGGAATATGGATGAGTTGGGTACACTATATGTGTGGGATATAATGTGGATGTATGGTGTTCCTATGAGTATTTTGTTAGATTGGGATTCATGCTTTACATCACAATTTTGGAAAGTCTAGTAGAAGGTGATGGGATCATAGCTGAAGCTAAGTATAGAATATCACCCACTGATAGACAAATAGTCTGAGAAGAAAATTCTAATTATAAAGGATATAATCAAAGCATGTGATCAATTTTGGTTGGTCATGGGATTACTATATATCCATAGAATAATTCACGTACAATAATATTTTTTATGATTTGATTCAATCGGATACTTTAAGGCTCTTTATGGTCAAAAATGTTATTCACTGATGTGTTGGATTGAGGTAGGTGAGTCAATAGTGGTTGGTTTGAGCCCAATGTAAGAGAATTATAAGTAGTTGAAGTTAAAATGGAATTCACTAGTAACCTCTCGGAGTATGAAGGGTTCATATATCAACTAAAGGTGACAACCCTTGGATTTTTCCATGGGTTACTGGGAATTCTTGTCAGTATCACATAAGTTATGATGGGAAGCTAGTACCCTAGTTTGTTAGTGTGGTTTCTATTATGGAATAGAAGAGGATATTAGATTACTAGTTAGACCATCCTTTATGAAATCAAGGTATTTGTGATGTATTTCATGTATCACAACTCTATAAGTATGATTTATATCCTACGCACATGATGTATAGTGTTGATGTCAAGTTGTTGGAAGGTGTTTCATTTCATAAATGTCTAGTACAGGTCATAAACCGAAGGGATAAGGTGTTTTGAGTGAAGAAAACACATCTTTATTAGGTATTGTGGTATAATGAGTGGATCTAGGAGGATACTTGGGAAAAGGAGTCATATATCTCAGAACAATGTTCATGTTTGTCTGGAGTACACCCCTGGAGATGCTTCTTGAGGATGATAATTCTTTATAGGGATATTTTGTTACTCCCCTTGGATTTAAAGTGTGTTGTTACTTAAATTATATAAAATCATGTGTATTTTACTCTTTTTTTACTGCTAATGGTTTTGGGTTAGCTCTAGAGTGGGTTTAGGAAGAATGATCCAGACCTCAGCTGAATAATGTTTTGTAGGAAGACATACATAGTGTGAATTAAAGATTTGTTTGATGAAAAAGTCAATAAAAACCCCTTGGTAATTCTACATATATTTGTTCACATCATGAACCTATGTTCACCCCCTGAAAGTTACTTGGATTTTATTTATTAAATGTAAACTCAATAATTTCCCCCACTAAACTCCTTTAAGATTCTCTCTTATCTCCCTAAACTCCTTTGTAGGATTTTAGTACACAGGGGGGTATATTTGATGATTTTGGAATCCATATCCTTGTTTCTTTACCATTTTAAGTTCCATTCATATTAGTAGTACTCTTTTAGTAAGTCTAACACCATATTAGACCTAGGTTCTTATTTCTCCTTGGTTATTCTTTCTCAAAACCTAATGCAATGAATTAGGGCTAATTTTAAGGATTTTGAGTGTCTAACTTTAGGATGGGTATTCATGGTTATTAAACTTATTTGTGTCTAAGGTATGAAATGCTTACCATTTTACTGATACTGTATAAAGTTTTATGTATCATTTTACATATGGGTTCATGTGTAGCTCTGTGAAACCTCTTCCTATGTTATCAAAGTGGCTAGGTAAGTCCCTGTAGAAATGGTAAATCCCTTTAGAGGGGGATAAATGTGTTTATGTATTTCTAAAAGTGGATTCTTACTTGATTCCATGGGTTATTTAGGTGTTTTCTATTTGGTAAAATTGGTC
Organism: Viscum album; assembly: GCA_963277665.1. NCBI lineage: Eukaryota > Viridiplantae > Streptophyta > Magnoliopsida > Santalales > Viscaceae > Viscum > Viscum album. The sequence goes on from OY728127.1 coordinate 1,335,067,731, forward strand.
ATGGGAAAACAGTTTGGGCTCAATTGAGGCTAGTGTGCCCTGGAAAAATGATGTATAGGTGTGGGTTGTGTTTCCACTTATTTTTGTGGACCTTTTATGAATGTTGAAACTTTTTGTTTCTTCTTATTATTGACCTCACCAATGTCTGTGGGGATAGGCTAGAGTGTTTATGTGACCTCCCTGAAATCTATAGGGATGGGCCAGAGTGTTGATGTGACCTTCCAAAAGTTTTTGGGGATGGTTCGATGTGTTAACATGACCTATTTGCAGTATTTTGGGATGGTTTGGCATGATTTATGAGGTCATGAACTATGTGATTAGGCATGGATGGTGTTTATCTTTTTTCCTTAGGTCCAATACAATTTCATTCCATCATAGATCCAAATCAGGTATGAGAGTTGTTCATGGTATCCTGGTTAGTGCACGATGACCCTGTGGGTTATGTATTTACTTATTATATTATTATTTTTTGATGCATCTACATTATAAACTTACTGAATTTATCCTAAGGGATCACTAAAATTTCTTACTAAGTTTATTCTCACACCCTACACAAGCATATCGATGCATATATAGACTATGATCTAAGATATGACTAAGGGCAATGGAACTATGATAGATTGTTGGGTAGATTTTGGTGGATAGGGGTTGAGGTGATACCACAGCCTACTCGAGTTTATTTTATTGTGATGCCTATTTTTTTATTTTGTTCTTTTATTCCATTTTTTATATTTATCCACCATATATGGGGGTTCCTTTTAACTACTTTGTTTAAAATTGGTATGCCATTACGTCTTATCATGTTATGATGATGTTATTACTTAATCTATACTATTCTATTACTTAACTTTATTATTGATTAATATTTTTATTAATTTTTTTGTATATTTTAATCTAATGGACATCTAATACAGAGGTCATAGTCTCCCCACAGTTCCACATAGGTCGTCATCGCTAGTCAACAGACTCTTGCATACAGGGAGGCACGCATGTGGTCTTGTACCACCTCGACCCGGACTGAGTGATTTGGGAAGATGGTTTTGAATAACCTTTTTCATATTAATTATATTAATATTATTAAATTTAATTAATTTATTATAATGTTTAATCTATTTATTAAATTATTATATTTCACATCGATCATTTTAAGGTTTCTCATTCCATGGTCTTAAAAATAATTATGTTGTATTTGTATTAGTCAAAGTTCTTGTTACAATGGTTACATGAGCACCATAAATATCATTTAATATGTTTTATAAAAAATTAGAATTTATGTATTTCAATATATTATGAAAAAGTTACAATTCAATGAATAATCCCTAATGATCTTGTTTAAAATGGTTAAAAATAACTATGATTGTTTACTTTTAATTTCAATGTTATGATATATATTTTACCATTATAGAATCATAATGAATAAATTAATTCAATATTATTTCATTTTAAATAAGGAAATTACTTTTAAATAATTTCCATGACTTATAAAGGTTTATGAAAATGTTGTCATTTACTTATGTAGTGTAAAACCACCAAGGTGAGCGATGCTTTTAAAAATTGTTTAAAAAGTGGAAAACCAAATAAATTTTGGTGTTTTAGAAAAATAGTTAGATTTTAATAAATATAATATTTTGAACTAACTTTTAAAATTTACCTTTGTAAATGAAAAGTGTTATAGAAGAACTAAAACAAAATGACAATATTTTTTAAAAATCTATATTTTGTTGTAATAATTACTTAAGAAGTGGGTCCCATAAGAGAAAATTGGTAATATATCATCAATAATAGATAAAAATATTGTCAAAAAATAAATATTAAATCATTTCCATATATATAATATATTTTTTAGGGACTCTATAGAAAAATGATCCCATATAATAAATGAAAATAGATAATTAAAAACCATTGTTTCACAATAGTAATGGGTTATTAAAAGGTTTTGAAGAGAGGTAGTTAATAGAATCTCATAAAAATGGATCAAATTCATGATAAAACACTGTATATATAATAATTGAATAATATGAAATTGTTTTTTGAAAGAAATAATTTTAAATGAATCTCAAAAGAAAGTAGAAGGTCTTTGAATATGAATGCTTACCTTAATATTGAGTTGTCTCCTTTCGATTGAGCTTAACACCTTTAGTGGAGGGTTTTTTGTCAAGTCCAAATGCTTAAAGACATGAGAAACAATGGGTAGAGAGATATTTTAGTAGATATTTTGCAAGGGAATGAATTTTTAGAGTTGGTAGTAATGTGTGTATGAGGTTGGTATTTATAAGGGGAGGAGAGATCTGTTTTATATTAAAATATTGAATAAAATATAATTTCAAAGTTAAACCTTATAATACTGTCATTTTTAACATTATGAATCATATATGGATAGACTATAATAAATTTAGGACTTTCAAACCATTCCAACACAGAAGTTATTGATTTATACTATAAGAAAGGATAAAATTAAAAAAATCGAAAATGGAATACATTATATTTTAGAATTTTGAAAATAATTTTTTGGTTTTGAAATTATTTTTATTATTTTTAAATGACTCGTTTACCTTATTAAATTACTTTTGATCAATATAACCAACATAGTATTTATTAATTAACTATCACATCAATAATATGTCATAAAATATTTGGTATAAAAAACTATATTTTTACTATTGAACTAAAAATTGAAGTTTCTAATAAAATTATCAAAAATTACCTCTTAGGAAATTTAGATGTGATGATTCCAAAAATTAAGTCCTTTTTATCAAATTAAATTTCCAAAATTTTAAAACTAATCTTTAGAATACAAATATATATTACATGGAAAACAATTTCCTTTGATATGATTCATTACTTTTATGTCTATACATATATATTAATTATTATATAATTGAAAATTAATTATTTTTACAAGTACGAAATTTATATTTTTTGAAATTTCAGTTTTAATGAAGTGGAATTTATCATTTAAATGCATAATCTAGAGAAAGGAATTTTTTTTGCAAAAAAGTTTATATACAATGATTAAAATACTATGTAAATGACCATTTCACTTTTTTTAAAACTTTATTATCAAAATTTAATAATTTTTTGTGATAATAAAACATTATAAATATTCATAATTACATTTTAAAATAAAGAAAATAAATATTTCATAATGTTATTTTATTATAAACATGTTACTTAATATTTTAAATGGAAATTTTTAGAGTAATAAAATGCATGATATGATTAAAACCCATTAGGAACTAAATAAACCATAATTTAAATTAATAATTAATTACAATTTATTATTTTAGTGTAACAATAACATGTAACCATTCATCATAAATTGTTATGTGATGTTACATTAAATATTTTATAACCGTGTGGCTTCGAAAACATGTATCATAATTTTTTAACCATTATATTATATTGATTTAATTACCAATAAAACTATATATAAAATTAATTTAGTTAAAAAATTAAACTATATGTGTAAAATGAAATTTAAATAGTGAAAAATATTATTAAATAAAACCATTTTAATAAAATTACATAGTAGTTGAAAAATATGTAAAGGAACAAATTAAGTAATAAATTTATATTTTAATTATTGGTCAATATCATTAAAACCAAAAATAGTGAAATCAACTTAATATTTACATATTCTATTTAAAAAAAATTCATAAAAAACTAATTCAAAATATATAATGTTATAGTGTGAGTCCCCATGAACTTATGGAGTTTAATAATCTCTCACATACTTGTGGGATGAGTCCTCTAAATTTGGGCTTGGTTTCAATATTCCTTTAGGATCATAAAGTCATGAGTCCCATACATGATCGATAGAGTTGGGAAATACTCCACAGGTAAGGTGTACTGTAACAAACTGCATCATTACGGGTTGGAAATTCCTAGGAAAATTTAATTTTTTTTCATTTAGTGGATGAATCATTTTGAGAAATGAAACTCAAATTAGAGTTCCAATATTTTAAATGTATATAATAGGTTTTGTATGGGTTTAAAGTCAGATTTATAACCTGAGGGATCAAGAAATCATTCGAGGAAGGATAGATGGATGAGTGATACTAAAAAAATATAGCAGTTATTGGATAGCTAGTGTCTAGTGGCCTAGGTCCTTGACTCCGCTCACAAATGAGTCAGTAAGACAACATTGGATAGATTATGGGCCACTATTATGCTGGTGTGGCCCAATAAAAGCCCGTAATAACCCGCTTCATTACGAGTTGGAAATTCCCAAATAAATTTGAACTTTTCTTTTAGTGGGAATTTCTTTTGAGAACTAAAGCATGAGTTTGTAATTTTAGGGTTTTAATACCTCTAAAGGATATCTTTAATAATTAATAAAGTCTTTTAAACTATTAGGAGAGTTTTGGAGTGATATTTGGATAATTGGGATTGTAGTAGCTCCAGAGTTACATAGAATAATTCATAGTGTGACACAATTAGTCACGCCATAAAATATCTAGATGTGTTGTTTAAAGTTTTGGATTGAATATTAATGATGTGAAACCCTGTTTTATTCCATTAATGAATCTGAAGAATCGTTTTTTCATTTTAAAATAAGGGTCTTGGTCTATAACCCCCTTATTTCATTCCCCTCTATCCCCTTATGTGAATTCGGAAGGGAATGAAGGGTTTCAGCTTCCAGAAGCTCCTCTAACCTCGTTTCTTTTCTGATTGAAGTATTATTTATTTCAATGGATTCCTCTTGGTATGTATTATCCCTTTTGATCCATTAATGTCACCAATTATCTTATATTTATCCTTTATCTATTTATTAATGCCTATTTATTATTAAAGAAATCAGATGGAAATTCCACCATATCTTAGAGGAATTGTCTGAGAACAATGGGGATTTCTATTGGCATGGTGAGAGGATATCCCATGACAATTAATGTATTTCATTGATGGGTTATTCATTTAATTTGTGTCTCTTGGTGATCTATTTAATGGTTTTTGATCAAATTAAACCAAACTGTCCATTGTATCATGGAAATAATTTGGGGATTTTTCATTCCATAGACTTAGGAGTGCATTGAGAGTGATTTAACTCCATTGGAAAATATTTTACAAAAGGTACATCACTTAATTAATTTATCCTTTATTTTATAATTTAATCATATTAAATTTTCCCTTGAATTATTATCATCCGATATTTATTTTTCCTCGAATAATTTCGTAAGAGTGTTGTGGATCATCTATGGGTGGTTTGTCATGGTTCTCTCTAGGCGATGATACTCAATAAGTCCTTTGGAAAGTAAGACTTTCTCCTTTAGTTGTAAAATTTATTGTGATCATTTAATTAATTATAATTTAGTTATAATTTTTAATGGTTTGGACCTCTATGGTTAATTACTTTGTGAAAATCTGGTGACTAAGGTGTTCCAGGAGGTCAAGGTGACATATCCCCAACACTTTTCCAAATTTTGAGTTCATGAACAGTGTTTCTAGAATGGTGAGGTTCCAATGGAAGCCTCTTTCCTCCAATTTTTGAGTTCATGAACAGTGTTTCCAGAATGGTGAGGTTCCAACAGTAGCCTCTTTCCTTTGCCAATTTTTGAGTTCATGAATAGTGTTTCCAGAACGGTGAGGTTCAAACAGTAGCCTCTTTCCTTTTCCAAATTTTGTGTTCATGAACAGTGTTTCCAGAATGGTGAGGTTCCAATGATAGCCTCTTTCCTTTTCCAGATTTCAAGTTCTTGAATATTGTTTCCAGCTTCCTAAAGTTTCACCCCTTTAATGTTTCCTTTGACATAAAATGCATTTAAAGCCTTTTTTTAAGGACTCTAAGGCCGATTCAAAGGCCATAACTCCTATTTTAATTTTCCTAAGGCTCAGGGATATTTTTACTCAATCAAACCACGTGGTTTAATACAATCCACTTTTAATGGAAAATCCATTGTATCTTAAACCGTTTCTATGTTAAATCTTCTAAAGGGATGAGATATCTTCGTCCCTAGTTCTTACTCCTTGTTCTCAAATGTGAGATGGTCGAACCTCCCATTTCTTCCCATAGGAGTTGTGCGATCAAAATTTCCTCCTTGGATTGGTCCCCCTCCTTTTTTATGAAACAAAGTAGTATCGATCAATCTTTGATATAAGGAATGATCTATAGTCATTATTTTGGATTTATCTCCTTTTGTTTCTCCTTTCCCTTTTATGGAATTCTATCTCCATGTTCCTAATGGGATTTTCTTAGGTGTTGACCAGTGTGGTGGTGTCTCTGCATCCTCAGGTGGATGCAGTTGTCACGGGGGGAGGAGATCGTAACCCATTGGGTGGCTCATTCTCGTATGAAGAACATCAAGAACTGTTTGAGGTAGGGGATTCATTGCTTCTCTTTTCTTTTATGTGCAACTGTCAAGTTAGCAAGTTTTATCCCACTGGATCACAATGGAATTTACATAATAAATATATGAACTGTATAAATAAATTGATATTGATCGTATGTTATTGCCTCTTACTTTTCTATATAGTGTGATATCTATGCTTGATTTGTTTAGCTTTTCGTTCTTGATGGAAATTGGTAAAGAACATAAAGCCAAAATTAATTGATAATTGTTTGGCTAAAGATAAATAGGCATGTGAATGAATTTAATTATTGTTTTTGTAATTTGATGCTAATAAAATTGATGCAGTAAGCTTGTTTAATCAATTTTTGATAGCTTACTATTTATGTTTCCTTTAGTTGGAACCTATGAATAATAAATTAGTTAATTCAAGATGGATTAAAGAACTAGTTGTTTGATAAAAGATAATTCCTTGTAGTGTTTTGAGTTACCCTCTTTCTTGTTTAAGGGCCAAGATCACAATTGATATGATGTTTATTTTCCTAATGATTCTGTTAGGATGTGATCCTGGATGGATTTTGTGATATGTGGGGGTATGGAGTCCTATTGGTTATAGCAGTATTTGATGCCTAGAGTGGTGAGATGCATTGTTTTATGCATTTGGGTGTCAGGGAGGACACTGGGGATGATGAAACAGGTTCGATGTTAATGTTTGGATGCCTTCTAATTCTTATTGGTTGTTTATCCTCTTTACTTGCCCCACTGTGCAAGGCAGCTGGTTTGATTACCCTCCTTCCAAAAAGGGGCAAAGGCATGTGGGTTATGCCATGTTCTTTCTGTGTTTAGCTTCTCTAGGGAGGATGGTTCTATGCTTTTTTTATAGGTGGAAAAGACTTGACGGGTAATTTATCTACTCCCCGAGTTGAGCCCCCTTGTGTTTAGTATATTAGAGTATTTTCTAGAATGCCTAGGAATATGGGAAAGTAATAATGTTGTTAATAAATTATTGAATAAATTATGATAACTGAAGGGGTTGGAGCTTGCTCGGACACAATTTTGAGGTTACAATTTAAAGGGGCAGGTGACTTTGGGTGTGATGCTAATGAAATTTAATGTGGAATTGTCAATGGTTAATTAATGTTTAAATAATTAATTAACATAAAGTGAAACTGATAAAAAGGTAATGAAGTAATGTAATTAACCTCTTTAAATGGTTGTGTACCAATAGGATACCTAGTCTTAGAAGTGTCAACCAGGAGTCCGAGAGACGTTATCTACAGTTGTGTCTAAGACTTGGTTATTCCCATAGTGTGGTTGTGAGCTATATTATATTCTATAATTTTTGTGTTTCTATACGCTACTCTTCCCTGTCAGTTAGGGAAACTGACACCCCAGGGATTCTGAGCCCTGGGGGGTGTTTTCCCCAACATTCTAGTGGGAGGGTGGATGGTTGTCTACACCCTTTAGTCCCCCTTTCTTCTCTTGGTAGTTACTTATTTTGGTAGGCACAGCGGTTAGTTTTCCCCATATATGTGTGTATAGGGATTTAATGTCTCGTGGTTATTCAGACAAATATATTCTGGATATAGTTTCTTATGGACTACTATAGGTGTAACATGTATAGGCTATGATGGCTTGAGGATCCTTACTCGGTGTATGGGCTATAATGGATTGAGGTTTAATACTCGACGTATGATACATGTTATGAGAGCTATGGTGGCTCCCAGAAACTATTGGTTTACTTTTATTATGTGGACGTGGTGGTTTTTTTGCATGAGGTGCATGTTTTGGTGCTTCACCCAGGTGTCTAAAATCAAGCCTTTTTGGAGAGAGATGCTTAGGATGTGCGACATTGGGGGAAAGAGGCAAACCAATGGGGAAGTAGTAGCAGGGTACCCTTGATATTATTTATTATATTATATACTCTTTTATTTAATACTTGGTGGGAGTAGCCATGGTGAGGCTGGGAACTTAGTATACCTGGTTAGGTGATGAGTTAGTTTCACTTGGTGGTCACTATTCTTTAGCATGCTTTCTTTAATTTTTCACGAGAGGCTCTGGAAAGGATCCTAATGAGTATACTGTTATACTCACCCTATGTATATATAAATTGTTTTTTAGGTCACCTAAAGAAGGTTGGAGATCAGGCTGGTTTCTAATAGCTTGGGGTTGCAGGAGCTATTTGGGCTTTGTGGTTGCTATTATTTTTTACTTTATTTTTGGTACTTGTATTTTTCCCCTTTTAGGTGTAGTAGTTTTTCATGACATTACATATGGGTACTTCGGATTTAATTTATATTGTTTTTTGAGTTGGAGTTAGTTGGTGTATGTCTTATCTCTCTCTTCTGCATGTGTTCTCTTAGAGGGTAATGACTCCCATATGTGTGTTTACTATACCCTCGGTGCTAGTCACCAACCTAAGGCCTACTGGAGGAGGGAGGAGGGGGTCATTATCTCCCTTCTCACATTTCTGACATATGAGGGGTACACTTTGTGGGGAGGGGTCATGATTGAGTGGTATCAGAGGGTGGTTGAGAGATAGGATGGAGTTTATTGTTAGGCACAGGTGATATTTCATGGGTTAGTAGGGAAATAGTGTCAGTCATGCTTAGCAAGCAATGTAAACACTAGATACTAGATGAGACATAGGTGTTTAGGGCCCCCTAAGATATGATTTACCGACCTTTAAGTATATAATGGATACTAAATGAGGTGATACTAGTTGTAGGGTGGAGACCTAGGAAAGGATCGTGCATTATTCTTCCTTATGGTGGTGTTTTAATGGGTAGAACTTGGGATAGGTTAACCTAAAATGAATAAAAGAAAACAATTAATTAATTAATGATGAGTCTTCTTTATTCTAGGTTTGTGAGCTCTAACTGTTTGCTATTTTATAGGTATGGCTCCAGGTCGACGTCCTCGTCGGGATCGCAAAGAAGATTTACAGTAGGTTGTGCCAGTAGATCGATGCAGGGTAGAGGTTGACGATGATGATACTTAGAGGAGGACACTCTGTGAGTTTTAGCTCTAGAGTCTGCAGAAGTATGAGGACTCCATTTCAGATGCATCCATAAAAGACTGGTTGTACAAGGTCAAGATAGGATTCAGTTTGATCCATGCTCGGAAGGAGCACTGGGTATCCTTGGTTGTGACGATTCTGTGTGTATCAATGAGGTAGTGGTGGTTATTATTCCTCATGGATTGAAAAGAGTCAGCGATCTCATGGGAGGAGTTTTGAGATAAGTTTAGAGTCAATTTTCTTTCTTCGACTGCGAAGGCTTCCAGTTTCTAGGCGCTTCTTACCCTTTGATAGGGGAGCTCCAGTGTGAGAGAGTTTGGAATCCATTTTTGGAACCTTTCACAATATGCTACGGACCTATTTCCAGATGAGGAGGCTAGGGAGAGGCATTTCGAGGAGGATTTGCGTCCATAGATCCAGTACCAAGTCACCCCATTTATGTTGAAGACATATCTTGAGGTTTTTGCGAGGGAAGAGGTTGTCGAGAGGACATTGGAAAGAACTGGATAATCACGAGAGGGGAGTCATCATGATTCCTCACAAAGTAGAGATGTGGTCCGGGGTTCTCGGTTTTTAGGGAAGAAGAGTTTTTGTTCGGCTGGGGGTAGGTCCCAACCCTCAGCATCTCATTTCTCCTAGGGAAGTATCTCTCAGGCCTATGCCAAGGGATCAGCCACTTTTTTTTCTTATGGTGGTTGAGGTAATCAGTAGTGAGAGTACTCGACCTTTCAGAGCAGTCATCGTGCACCAGGTGTTCCACTCTAGGTTCCTCCATTGAGGTAGTTCCAGCTGAGGCAGTAGCAGTAGGTTGCACTAACTTCAGATCAGCAGAGGGTAGATGGGGCAGGCATTGGACAGTCCCGTGATGCTCCCCATCCTTAGAGAGCAGAGCACGACCGTGGTGGTGGTCGTCATCTAGGTTAGAGAGGTCATGGAGGAGGTCGTGGTTAGCTTCATGCTTTAGCATTACCAGTGCCAGGTGAGCCAGACATCGTTCGAGGTACCCTTTGATTGTTTTCTACCATGGTGTATGCCTTGTTTGATTTAGGAGTGATAGACTCCTTCATATCACCTACCCATTTCCATGCTTTGGTACTTGAGGTATAGAGTCTTCCTGTTCCCTTTGCATTGACTACGCTAGTTGGAGGTCGAGCTGACTTTTTTGAAGTATGTAGAGATTGTGAGAAAGTGTTGGGGCAGCACCAATCTTGGGTAAATTTCATATGTTTACAGATACAACCATTTTATGTCATCTTCATCGTGGATTGGTTGTATTCGGTGCATGATATTGTGGATTTCTTTAGGAGTAAGGTGGTGTTCTTCGATGCAGATGGAGAGCCAGTGCTGTTTGTTGGCGAGCAAGACACTCGGATGGGTCAGAGGTGTGTTCTGTCTTTATCATCCTTGATGGATGATATGATGTTGAGTTCTTCAGAGGTTCAGAAGTTTTCATTTTCTAGGTTCATAGAAGAGTACCCCGATGTTTTTCTGTAAGAGGTTGTAGCCTTACCCCCTCGATGAGAGATCGAGTTTGGGATCTAGATACAACTAGGATCATCTCCTATCTCTATGTATCCATATAGGATGGACCCTTCTAAGTTACGAGAGCTATGTGTACAGTTTTATGGTCTATTATAGTGTGGTTTTGTTCGGCCAAGTGTGTCACCATGGGGTGCACCAGTTTTGTTCGTGAAGAAGGCTGATGGTAGTTTACAGTTGTGTGTCGATTATCATCACTTAAACAAAGTGATAGTAGAGAATAACTATCCTATTCCATGGATTGATGATTTATTCGATCAAATGAAGGGTGTATGTTGGTTCTCAAAGATTAACTTGCAATTAGGATATCATCATATGTGTGTGAAGGATGAGGATATCCAAAAGGTAGCTTTCTGTTGTCGTCATGGGCATTATGAGTTCGTTGTAATTTCATTCAACGTGACAAATGCACCATCTATGTTTATGGGATTGATGAATGTTGTGTTCCATGAGTTCTTGGAAAAGGTCATAGGGGTTTTCATCTATGACATCCTTGTGTAATCCATGCCATAGGAGGAGCATGTAGAGTATCTACACACCGTTTTGGGAGTTCTTTGTCAACATCAATTATTTGGGAAGTTGTCGAAGTGTCAGTTTTGGGCTCGAGAAGTCTAATTATTAGGGTATGTTGTGTCCCAGTAGGGAGTAGTTGTGGATCCATAAAAGATAGAAGTAGTTTTTTCTTAGGAAGTCCCCAAGATAGTGTCAGAGGTGTGAAGTTTCCTTGGTCTCACAGGCTACTACAGGAGGTTCGTAGCTGATTTCTCTTGATTTTCAACTCCTATAACAGATTTGACCAGGAAGGATCAGGCATTCATATGGACTGATCAGTTTTAGGAAGCTTTTGAGTATCTAAATGAGAAGTTAGTAAGTTCTCAAGTTATTTTCCTTCCATCTGAGAGAGTTCAGTTTGATGTTTTCTGTGATGTTTCGCATCTGGTGTTAGGCTGGTTTCTGATGCAGTAGAGATCATTTGTTTCTTATGGGTCTTGGTAGTTGTTCCCACATGAACGTAACTATTCCACCCATGATCTTGAGTTAGCATTCATGGTGTTTGATCTGAAGTTGTAGATACATTACATCATTGGAGAGTGCTTTGTGGTTTTCACCAATCATAATATTTTGAGGTATGTTTTCTCCTAGTGTGACTTGAACTTATGACAGCATTGGTGGATGGAGTTCTTATAGGAATACGACTTCAAAATGTTGTATACACCTGGAAAGGGGGATGTTTTAGCTGATGTACTGAGTCAGAAGTCACGTAGTGATGTAGTGTGTGAATCTGGTGACTCTAGGAGAGTAATGGAAGAACTGTCAGCATTACATCTTGATATGGGAGAAGTTGGGGATAGAGTTTGTCTTTTTCAGATGACGATGTAGTCATCTCTGGTGCAGTAGGTGGAAGATTCCCAGTTGGGGGATCTAGAGGTGGAGGTCTGGAGAGACTTAGTTGTTTATAGCAAGGCCCATAATGGTTGGTCTGAGGATGAACAACACCGAGTGTTGTGTCAAGGAAGGATATTTTTTCCTTTGGTGATGCGCGAGACGGTTCTCAGATAGTTCCACAATTATCCTTTAGTGGTGCATCCTGGCATGACAAAGATGTACCAAGCCTTAAGGATTCATTTTTGGTTGCCTAGGCTAAAGTGTGTAGTTGCGGAGTTTGTGTCTCGATGTTTGTTCTGCCATAAGGTGAAGGCTGAACACTGTGTTCCTGGTGGTTTTCTCCATCTATTAGATGTTACTCATTGGAAGTGGGAGGAAATCTCAATGGACTTTGTTACTGGTTTACCTCAAGCTTAGGGAGTACATGACACTATTTGGGTGGTAGTGGACCGTTTAACAAAATCATCCCACTTCAAAGCAATCAAGGAGTCAAGCTCAGTAGAAATTTTGTCAAGGAAGTATCTAGAGGAGGTAGTGAGACTTCATGGAGTCCCAAGGACAATCATTTCTGATTGATATCCATATTTTACCTCCAGGGTGTGGAGAGGCATCTAGAATGCTTTCAGCTCTTAGATATGCCTTAGCACTACTTTTCATCCTCAGATGGACGATCAGATAGAGCGGACCATCTAGACTCTTGAAGAGATGCTACGCTCTTGTGTCCTGGATTTTGGAGGTTCGTGGATGAGGTACTTACCCTTGGTGGAGTTCTCTTACAACAATAATTTTCACTCCACTATTGGTACGGCACAATTTGAAGCCTTGTATGGCCATCCTTTCCGTTCTCTATTGTTCTAGACTGGGGTCAAAGAGTTAGTAATTCTTGGACTGAAACTATTGCAAAATACAATAGATATGGTTCAGGTGATTCGTGAGAGGATAAAGATATCATAGGATCTTCAGAAATCACATACCAATAAAATGAGGATACCATTAGAGTTTGATGTTGGGGATCATGTGTTTCTAAAGGTGACTCTCCATTGTGGGCAGTGAAGATTTGGTCATGGGAGTAAGCTTTCTCCCCAGTTTGTTGGTCCTTTTGAGGTGTTATCTCATGTTGTAGTTGTGGCGTATTGAGTAGCACTTCCCTCGCAGATGATCCGAATACATGATGTTTTTCAGTTGTCACAGCTTCATCATTATCTTCATGATGACTCTCACATCATCGATTGGGGAGAGATCAATGTTAATGATGATGCGTCCTTTGAGGAGAAACCTATGGAGATCCAAGACCACAAGGAGAAGGTGTTTCACGGGCATTCTATCCCCATGGTTCGTGTCTTGTGGTGACACGGTGGCATAGAGGAGAGTACCAGGGAACGTGAGTCACAAATACGTGCTTAGTACCCAGAGTTGTATGATGTTTAACTCTTTTCATATAACGATTATCGCTTTGTGGTTATAGAACTTTTGTGTTTATAAGATGGCTTTCTTTGGTTGTTTCTTGTGACTTTCTCTCTTTTGAGAGGTATGTCGATGGGTGGTTGTTCAGACTTCTTTTATGTTCCCTTCTAGGTTGGTTTTTAATTCTCAAGGACAAGAATGTTTTGAGAGGTATCTGATGTAATGGCCTAGACCTATCAGGTCCATTCCTTTGTAAAAATCTGGTGTCTAAGGTGTTCTGGGAGGTCATGGTGACTTATCCCCAACACTTTTCCAAATTTTGAGTTCATGAATAGTGTTTCCAGAATGGTGAGGTTCCAATGGTAGCCTGTTTCCTTTTCCAAATTTTGAGTTAATGAATAGTGTTTCTAGAAAGGTGAGGTTCCAACGGTAGCCTCTTTCATTTTCTAAATTTTGAGTTCATGAACAGTGTTTCCAAAATGGTGAGGTTTCAATGGTAGCCTCTTTCCTTTGCCAAATTTTGAGTTCATGAATAGTGTTTCCAGAATGGTGAGGTTCCCACAATAGCCTCTTTCCTTTTCCAAATTTCAACTTCTTGAACAGTGTTTCCAGCTTCCTATAGTTGACCCCTTTGACATTTCCTTTGACGTAAAATGCATTTAAAGCCTTGTTTTAAGGACTCTAAGGATGATTCAAAGGCTGTAACTCCTATATTAATTTTCTTAAGGCCTGGGATGTTTTTACTTGGTCAAACCATGGGGTTTAATGCGATCATATTTTAATGTAAAATCTAGCGTATCTTAAATCGTTGCTCCGTTAAAATATTCTAAAGGGACGAGATATCTTCCTTCTTAGTTCTTCCCCCTTGTTCTTGGGTGTGAGATTCTCAAACCTCCCATTCTTTCTTGTAGTATTTGTACAATAAAAAATTCCTCCTTGGATTGGTCCCCCTCCATTTTTATGCAACAAAGTAGTATCAATCAATATTCGATATAAATTATGATCTATAGTCATTATTTTGGATTCATATCCTTCTATTTCTCATTTCCCTTTATGGAATGCTATCTCCATGTTCCTAATGGGATTTTCTTGGTTGTTGACAAGTGTGGCGGTGTCTCTGCATCCTCCGGTGGATATAGTTGTCACGGGGGGAGGAGATTGTAACCCATTGTGTGGCTCGTTCTCGTATGAAGAACGTCAAGAACCGTTTGAGGTAGGGTATTTGTTGCTTCTCTTTTATTTTACGTGCAACTATATAGTTAGAATGTTTTATTCCACTAGATCACAATGGAAATGACATAATAAATATTTTAATCGGATAAATAAATTGATATTGATTGTATGTTATTGCCTTTGTTTTGCTAGATATTGTGATATCTATGCTTGCTTTGTTTAGATTTTTGTTCTTGATGGAAATTGGTAAATAACATAAATCTGAAATTAATTGATAACTATTTGGATAAATATGAATAGGCATGTGAATGAATCTGATTGTTGTTGTTGAAATTTGATACTAATCAAATTGATGTAGTAAGAATGTTTAATCAATTTGTGATAGCTTACTATTTAGGTTTCTGATAGTTAGAACCTACGAATAATAAATAATTTAATTCAAGATGGATTAAAGAACTGGTTTTTTGATAAAATATAATTCCTTGTAGGGTTCTCAGTTACCCTCTTTCTTATTTAAGGTCCAAGAGCCCAATTGATATGATGTTTGCTTTCATGTTTCTTATGTTTTGATGTGATCCTGGATGGCTGTTGTGATATGTGGTGGCATAGAGGCCTATTGTTTGTGGCAGTAATTGATGCCTAGAGTGGAAAAATGCATCGATTTATGCATTTGGGTGTCGAGGCTCTTTACATTCCCCACTACTCAAGGCAGCTGGTTTGCTTACCCTCCTTCCACAAAGAGGCAAAGACACACTAGGTATGTCACCTGCTTTCCGTGTTTAGATTCTCTAGGGAGGATGGGTTTATGCTCTTTTTATAGGTGGAAAAGACATGATGAGTAGTTCATCTACTCACCTAGTTGATCCCCCTTGTGTTTAGTAGCTCGGAATGTTTTTCTAGAATGCCTGGGAATGTGGGAAAATAATAATGTTGTTAATAAATGATTGAATAAATGATGTTAACCCAAGTGGTTGGAGCTTGCTGGGATGTAATGCTGAGGTTACAAATTAAAGGGACAGAGGACTTTGGGTGTGATGCTAATAAAATTTAATGTGGAATTTTTAATGGTTAATTAATGTTTAAAGAATTAATTAATGTAAAGTGAAACTGATAAAAAGGGAATTAAGTAATGTAATTAAGCTCTTTAAATGGTTGTGTGCTTATAGGATACCTAGTCTTAGAAGTAGAAGTCGGGACTCTGAGAGACATTAGCTGCAGTTGTTTCTAAGAATAGGTTATACCCATAGTGTAGTTGTGAGCTATATTATATTCAGTGCTTTTTGTGTTTCTATACACTACTCCACCCCATCAGTTATGGAAACTGACACCCTGGGGAATCTAATCCCTAGGGGTTATTTTCCCCAACATTCTGGTGGGAGGATCGATGGATGACTACCCCCTTTGGCCCTGCTCTCTTCTCTTGGTAGTTACTTGTGCTGGTAGGCATAGCGGTTAGTTTTCCCCATATATGTGTGTAGAGGGGTGTAATGTATTGTGGTTATTCACACACATATATTATGGATATAGTTTTCTATGTACTACTATAGGTGTAATGTGTATAGGATATGATGGCTTGAGGATCCTTACTCGGCGTTTGGGCTATAATGGCTTGAGGTTTAATACCCGACATATGAAACATGTTATGTGAGCAGTGGTGGCTCCCAGAAAATATCAGGTTACTTTTATTTTGTAGTCATGGTGTTTTTGTTGCACGAGGTGCACATTTTGGTTCTTCACCCAGGTGTCTGCACTCAAACCTTTTTAGAGAGAGATTCTTAAGACATGCGACATTGAGGAAAATCGAAAAACCAGTGGGGAAGTAATAGAGGGTTACCCTTGATATTCTTTATTATATTATATTCTCTTGTATGTGATACTTGGTGAGAGTATCCATGGTGAGGTTGGGAACTTATTATACTTTTTATGGTGATGAGTTAGTTTCACTTGTTGTTCACTGTGCTTTAGCATGCTTTCTTTACTTTTGCACGAGAGGCTTTGGGGAGCATCCTACTGAGTATACTATTATAATCACCCTATGTATATATAAACTATTTTTTCAGATCCCTTAGAGTAGGTTGGATATCGAGCTAGTTTCTACTATCTTGGGGTTAAAGGAGCTGTTTGGGCTTCATGGTTGCTGTTGTTTTTACTTTCTTTTGGGTACTTGCATTTTTCTTCTTTCAATTGTAGTAGTTTTTCATGACATTACATATGTGTACTTGGGATATCATTTATATTTTTTTCTAATTTTTATTTGGTTGTTGTATTTCATATCTCTCTCTTTTGAATGTGTTCTTATAGAGGGTAACGCCTCCCATATGTGGGTTTACTATACCCTCGGTGCTAGTCGCCAACCCGGGGCCTACTGGAGGCGGGACTCAAGGGTCATTCTCTCCCATCTCACATTGCCATCCTAGGAGGGTTACACTTTGTATGGAGGGTCTCATGACATAATTAATTAAATTTAGATGACTAGGCATGAGTTAATTACCTTATGGTGATTGATGGAGGTTGAATGGACTTGGAAAACTCAGATAAAGCATATGGGATTTGATTAGTTGGAGTTAGATCTATAATGATGTGTGTGGTCCCATGTACTCTACCCAATGGTATTATGTGGGGTTTATTAGTATGTGATATGAGATTTTCCACCTTGGATTAATGGTCCTTTATTCATAAATGTGTTATGAATAACATGTAATGCTTAATTATTTAATGATCCTAGAGTATAAAATAATTAAAGGAGTCGCAGCTAATCTAACTGAACAAAGTTCCAAGGGACACAAAGGACCCTTATGCACTGGCTTGATGTTGGTCTCCAATGGATAATGCTTGATCATGTGTGTGTGTGTGTGTGTGTGTGTGTGTTCCCTAAGACCATGTTTGATTCTTGATCAAATGTGTGTGTGTGGCATGTGATACCCATGCTTGATGTTTTATTGCATTTATTATGTGTTTGTGTGGAACTATAAGACCCATCATAGATGTTTTATCACATGGGGTGTGTGTTCTTACATGTGCATTAGTGGTTTTATTTTATGCTTGTGAGGTTTATATATTGCCTATCTAATTTCCACTAGGATTATTATATGAACGTATACAACATTTTATAGTTAGGTACTAGACCATATTCTTGGTTGAAATTCATTCATGCATGAAGCTGAAGTAGGTACGACTGGGATTTGTGGAGGCTTGGTAATCACATGAACACTCTACATATGGGTGTTGTTTCTTACTTATTCATTGGTGATTTTATTTTATTATTTTGTGGTTTATATATTGATTTCTTAATTTCCAATAGGGTTATTATATGAATGTACACTATGTTTTATAGTTAATTACTCGAACATATTCTTAGTGTCGGATTGAGTTGTACTCACACCCTTCTTGGTTGGCCATGGCACTTGGGTACTGGACTATCTTCACTTATTGTCGGTACAGGTTGGTAAGAGACTCAAGTTTGATCATTGACTAAGATAGAACTCTATGAGTATGGATACTAGTAATAGGTGAGGCTTGTAGTTGCGTGTAGAACCTATTTTTTAGTTTTTTTTCTTTACTATCTTGTATATGTGATCTTTTTGATGCGAAGTCATTTCTTTTTATTTTGGATTGACTGTTCGAGCATGTTGTTTTTGCATTTATTCATTACAATTATGGTTATTGGTTTCCATGTACTATGATTTTATACTATTATATGTTTGGTTATTTACCTAGTACTATGCACTCTGTTTGAGTTTATAGTCTCCCCATGATTCAGTTTAGACCCTCACTACTAATCAACAACCTCTATAATGTGAGGAGGTGCTCTTAAGGTCATGTGTCACTTCGGATCAGACCTGGTGATTCATGTATAGTTGTTACAAAATGGTATCATAGGTGTCCTATTTTTCTAATTTAGGTAGTTGCAAGATATTAGATATAGAAATGTATTGAATATTATGATGAAAATCAATATAGTGTGTCATGAATACCTTTCTAGATTGAATCTATCTTACTAGGGCATGGGATTGATGTTCTTGGTTTATGCTATTATGGTTATATGATTTTACCTTGTGTGATGCGCATAGATTTTGAGTTTTATGATTTCATATGGAGTTGACTCAGGACCTTATTAGTAATAGGTGTCTCATTCATCATATTTGGCACTTGGGGTTTACATGACATATATGATACTTGTGTGAGAATGTACAAATGATGGAGGAATTAACTTCTTAGTGTGATAAAATTGTATTTTTTCCCATATGGGTTCTTTAAGACATTATATTAGGAAGAAAACTTATGCATGTCTACTTTTAGTAGTAGGTTATGTGATACCATGGTGTGGTGAACCTGGGTGATGATGATGATAGTGATGCTGATGCAGCCCCTCTATGCATGAATGGTGTAGTGTACCTTGTCAGGTCAATGTAGGAAACCAATTTCCTTAGTAAGGATATTGTGAAAGTATCCATTAGATAGGTATAGTTTATTAAGCTTACAACTATATCTTATACAGATTTATCTATCTTGCACCCAATTTCATTCTCTTAAATTGAACCAGGAATCTATATCCCCTTGACGTGGATAGTCTAACTATAACAACCCAAAATTTTATTAATGAAAATTCCTATTGGTCTAATTAAATGTATTATTATATAAAATGGTTATATAAAACATATTAACTTCCTTTGTTTTATGATTTTGGATTTTAAAATACCTTTAATAATTGTTATTTTTTCTAATATAGTCAGTGAACAGTGACTACATGATTAGTATAAATATAAGGCTTTAACAAATCCAATTTACTTAGAAAAAGGAAGTGATGACCTCATCTAGTAGAATTTCTCCATACGAAGCCCATTTTTCAGAGCTTGAAAAGGAGGTAGTGTTATCGGGCTTCGATCTTGACCAAGACCAATTCGGTTTTCAACACACTAATCATGAACAGAATAACCTACGGGAGAAGTGGAAGTTAATAGAGATTACCACCCGAGCAATGTTATCTGAACTACCCCAAGAGTCTGTCACCATCACACACCTTACCATTAGGTATTATGTGGGTTTTATAAGGGGTTATATAATAAGACTCTATCACTATGATCTTGTGCATTGGTTTTGTATATAATAAATAATATATATTCATTTTATTATTGTTACTTTGTAAGTGATTTTTAAATCAAAATACTATTTTTAGTTAATATTCAAATTAAATTTAGAAATATATTTTTATGAATTAATTTATTTTTTAATTAAATAATAATTTAATA
Organism: Viscum album; assembly: GCA_963277665.1. Taxonomy (NCBI): domain Eukaryota; kingdom Viridiplantae; phylum Streptophyta; class Magnoliopsida; order Santalales; family Viscaceae; genus Viscum; species Viscum album. The sequence goes on from OY728127.1 coordinate 1,335,087,785, forward strand.
AAATATTATTACTAAATTAATTTTTATTAAATATAAATTATCTTATAATTTTTATGAATACAATTTTAATTTTTATTGAGGTTTGAAAGTTGTTTTTCTCAAAACACATGAATTTTCGATAAATGTATGTTTTTATTTTAAAAGTAAAAATTCACATATTTATAAAATTATTTAGATATGATGAATATCATTTTTGGATTCAGGACTTCGAAATTATCTAACAGTGAATATTTCATAATTTTCTAAGACAACTGAATTTTTTGGGGAAAATTAAATACCGTTTAAATATATAATGTGTTTTATGACATCATAATGACCCAATAGTGATGTAATAAAATACTATAAAAGGTATATTAGGACAATATATGTTTTAACTTTAAAATAATGTGATTTAGATTTTTTTGATTAATTTTATGGTGCCTTAGTGGACCCTTCAAGACTTATAAAATATTTTAACTTTTTAAAATGATTTCCTTGAGAGTGTGACTCACCTCCACATAAGAAAGCCTAATATTATAATAATTTCATTCATTGGCCTTATAAAATAATTTTTCCACTCCTTTGTAAAAATTAATGGGAAAAACCCATGCGATGGTTTGTGGTTTTGATTAGTTTAATGTGTAGTGTGCAAACCCTAAATAATAAAGAATTCCCTCTCCTTTCCTATATAAACCCACTCAATCTCCCATTCCTCTTCACTCAAACCCTTTGGGTCTTAACCAAAATCTTCCCTCATCTCTCTAGAATACTCCCAAGGTTACCCAATCCCCCTATAAGCCTCTCTCAATCCTATCTCAAGCCTTTGGGATCCCACTTCCAGGTAAGGGATTTCTTCCTTTCTCATTTTTGTCCAAGTTTCTTTATGTTATTATACCCTTTTATTTTCAATTAAAAATGTTGGGGTATGATTTAGTAACTCCCCCATAATTCTCTACTTATGTTTGAATTATTATAGTCCTATTTATCTCTCATTAATGCCTCCCATGTGCACCTATTACCATACTAAAATTTCATAAGGGATTTCTCTCTCCTCATTTACAGTCAAGCAATTATTTTATATTATGCATCTAAGTTCTATTAAAAATATTGGGATGTTATGTTCCCTAACCCTTTTACTTCTCATTTCATGTATAAATTATTAGATACCCCTTTATCTCTCATCAACCCATTTTACTATTTTTATTTGACGTTGTTATGTTGCCAAAGTTACACCAAAATTTCCCATGCCAAAATCATCTTGTAAATGAATACCATAACCATTTCTCTATTAAGGGTATTCACCTTTATACACATGTACTTTTTGATTTGGGACTTAAATTTATGTCTTCCACATCGCTTATTCGTGGAATAAATTATGATTTTTAATATATCCATGTCATGTGATCTATGTGGCACACTTATGCATGAAATGAAATGTTTATAAAGGGTGTGCCCTGATAGCGCTTAAATGCATTAGGTAAAGAATAATATCATGATATGCCTAGTGAAACGAGGCTTTAATCATGATAATTCAAGTGAAATTATGGTTTACTCAAGATAATTCAGGTTTAATGAGGGTTTAGTCATTCTCCATGTGCAATGATCCTTAGCTTTTGCTAATATCCTGTTAAATTTTATTGCCACGATTCCATGTTATAATAATCATGCTATATCATGCCTTTATTTTCATGTTTCTCTTATGATCCATTGATATTAATATTGCCTAAAATGTACTATATTCTTCATTTTATTCCTTGTTTACTCATTTACTGGGCTTTATAGCTCACCCTTTTCTTGTACATGTCCTCAGGTTATCCCATGCAATGCTAAGTATGAAGAAATTTTGTGGTCATGTAAAAGAAGTTTTCAATAAAGATGTTTTGTTTTATCTTATAAGTTGTCATGTAATGTTCCTAATTTCCCAAGACACTAGACATATCAATCCTAAGATTTTTCTTAAGTGCTAGTTTATGTAATAAATCATGTTTAAGAGTTTAATAAAGAGCAGGGTTGTTATAATTGGTATTGGAGGATAGGTTTAGTTCTTTTTGGGATTATGATTAGAAAACCCAAGTGAATGACTTATGGATAATACTTAGTATAATAGAAACATCCCTAAATTTTTGTGATTATATAGTAAGTAGTTTATCAAGAAAATACTTCTCAATCTAGATACTAACAAGTAAATATGGCTCTAGCACAGATGTATCTAGGGGTAAAACCCGAAAACATGGCTTTGATATAGATTCGAATGGGAAATGGTGCATGAAAATGGGTCTTTCTACACTCTTGGTTATGAAAATCCCATGGGATATGTTTTGGTAAATTCATAATCTTAGTATGAAACATTGTTAAGGGAATAGAAAAATTCCCCTAAGAATATATGTTGGAAAGTAGATCATGGATAACATATATTGAAGCCTATAAATTCATAAGTTAATGAAATAATGTAATTTATAAGTTATCCCTTTTTTAATTTTATTCCCATTTATGTGTTACCCCTAACTTTTCTTTTATTCTAGCCAATGGCCGGTAATATGAGGACTCGGGCAAACAACTACTGTGATGACTATTCTAATGAGATTCCCAATCCGATGGGAGTGGGAATCGCAAACTTTGTCATGATAATCTCTTAGTTAACTCAAGTTTTGAATAGAAACATGGGTCAATAGGAACTTTCAACCCCCCCCCCCCCCCAATAAAGAAAAATTTGTAATCGAGAGCTTCATGTGACAAAGGAATCCTACTATTAATGGATCATCTGATCCCTCAATCACCGAACAATGGATCAACTCCATTGAAAATATATTCTCCATTCTTCAATTTTCCAAACAAGAGAAGGTTCTTCTAGTTGCTTATCATATGGAGGGTGAAGCTGATAAATGGTGGAAATTGATCAAAAATACAAATCTTGAGGAAGATATTGACGCATTGGAATGGAAGGATTTCTAGAAAATGTTTTTCGATAAATATTTTTCGTTCACCCTCTAACTTAAGAGGTAAAGGGAATTCATTTCCCTCAAGAGAAAATATGATTAATCCATCAGAGTATATGAGGAAAACTTCATAAGGCTTGCACAATACACCTCCGGCTTTTTTGCTACCCCCGAATGCAAGGTTGACCACTTCTTTGGGGGAGGGAACATAGCCTATAGAAAGCCTTAGTGATCTGTGATTTTGATAGCTATGAGGAAATTGTTCGATGTTCCCTCAAAGTCGAAATGGAGATCGGTGAATCTTAGGGTTATCATAGGGATAATAAGTGGAAAGTTAACTTTAATTCTGGTGCTCTGATGGATAAATCCAACAGTGCTAATAAATTCTAGCACCCCACTTTCCAGATGTGTGGAAAGAATCACCCTATAAACTTCCTAAAGGGGACGAGGAAATGCTTTAGGTGTGGAAGAGAAGGTAACCTATCCATTAACTACCAACAAGAAAAACTCATTGCTACAAAAGAGGATAGGAATGCTCCATTTGACCATCAACACATTATTTATTACTTCAACTACAAAGAAATAGGGAAATTTTCAAACCAGTTCCCTAATCCAAGTGTCTTTTAAGGCAACCAAAAACCTCCAAGGCAGCAAGGGCGATCATTTTCCATCACTACCACTGAACCGAACCCTGACAATGAAGTGGTGACCGGTACGCTAGTTATTCATTCAAGAATAGTGAACGTACTTTTTGATTCTGGTTCTACAAATTCTTTTATATCTATAAATTTTAGTAGATTAATCCAAACACCACTACAAATCATGGAAGTAGAGATGTAGGTGAGAATTAAAAATGGGGAAATCATTGCATCCCATGAATATAACTCATCCCCTGATGCAATATGTGGACTAAACTTCCCTAAAAAACTTTTCATACTCCCTCTGGTGGAATTTTATGCAATTATTTGCATGGATTTGATTTCTCTATATAGATCCAACATAAATTGCCTTAAGAGAGAAATCACTATCCATATGGAGAATCGACCCTTGATTCTATACAAGTGAAAGGAGGAGGATGAATCATCTTTAGAACCATCATCTCATGTGTGGATATTACTACCCTATGAGCATGTGTATCTTGCTCAGATGATTGAGTCTAAGGAATCAACCATCCTTGAAGACATGCCTATTATGAGGGAATTCACTGAATTGTTTCCTAGGGAATTATTTGGTCTTCCTCTTAGAAGATATGTTGAATTCTAAATTGATTTTATACCTGGGGAATTACCAATATCCAAGAAACCATATAGAATGGCTATTGTAGAGCCTGAGGAGCTAAAGAAACAACTAGAGGAGAATTTGGATAAAGGGTTTATATGCCCAAGTGCTTCACCATGGGGTGCACCAGGTCTCTTTATCAATAAAAAGTATGGTTCAATGCGTCTTTGCATTGATTATTGTGAGCGCAACAAAATCACGATAAAGAACAAGTACCCTCTTCCGTGAATTTATGACTTGTTCGATCAACTATGTCGAGCACAATGCTTCTCTAAGGTGGATTTGTTGTCGGTATATTACCAAGTATGGGTAAACAAGGAGGATGTCCCCAAGACTACTTTTCATACAAGTAACGGAACTATGAATTCATATTAATGCCTTTTAGACTCACTAATGCTCCATCAATATTCATGGACTTGATTAATAGAGTCTTTAGAGATTAGCTCAACAAATTTTTATTAGTCTTTATAGACAATATTATAATATACTCCAACACCAAGGAGGATCCTGAGAAGCATCTAATCATTGTTCTAGAGATATTACAAAAGGAGAAGCTCTATGTAAAGTACATAAAGTGTGAGTTTTGGTTGAATTAAGTCTCATTCTTGGGTCATATCATCATAGGAAATGGGATATATGTGGATCCCACAAAGAAAAATACTATTGATGGATGGCCGAGTTCAACATCTGTGATGGATATTCGTAGCTTCCTTAGGTTATCTAGATATTATCACCAATTTGTGAAAAAATATCATGATTTTCAAACCCTCTTTCTGAGCTAACTCGGAAGGCAGTAAAATTTTCTTGGAGTGATGAATGTGAAGATAGCTTCAAGGATTTGAAAAGGAGGCTTATCACTGCACCTGTGCTCACATTACCCACAAGTGGAGATCTTTTCATGGTATGCAGTGATGTTTTAAGGAATGGCATGGGTTGTGTGTTGATGAAAAATGACAAAGTCATTGCGTATGATTCAAGGCAATTGAAAGTTAATTAGAAAAACTATCCAACACGTGATTTGGAGTTGGCTGTAGTAATCTTCGCATTAAAAATTTAATGACATAACCTCTTTGGGGAGAAGTGTGAAATATATACAGATCACCAAAGCCTCATGTATATATTCACACAGAAAGAGATGAACATGCACCAACGAAGATGGTGAGAGATGATCAAATAATATGACTACTTAATTCACTACCATTTGGGGAAAGCAAATAAAGTGGAAGACACTCTAAGTAAAAAAACCCAACAATTCTATCATTGATGAGAATTTAAAAGGATCCAGTCTTCTTATATTTGATGAAGATGAACATGGGAATCATAAATAAGGGAACATCATCAATCCTTTCACAAATTATTTCTCAATTGTCTCTTTTATAAAGGTTAAAGGATGATCAAAAGGATGATGTGGGGATTAAGAAGAAAGTGGAAACTATCAAAAAATGTAAATCCTCATAGTTCAATGTTAATGAACAAGGAATTATGAGATTTGGGTCAAGAATATGCGTTCCATCAAATCCGAAGTTAAATAATGATCTTTTGGATGATGTGCATAGTTCAAATTTATCCATTAAACTAGGAAACAAAAATTTGTATCAAGATCTCTGAGAGAATTATTGGTGGGATAACATGAATAAAGAGATTGCTGATTATAAATCAAAGTGTCTGTTATGTTAGTAAGTGAAGGATGAGAGAGGGAAGTCTAAGGGAATGATGTAACCATTACCCATAATAATATGGAAATGGGAAAAAATCACCATGGACTTTGTCACCAAACTTCTAAAGACATCCAAAGGAAAAAATGCTATCGGGGTTATTGTGGATCATCTTACAAATACTGAACACTTAATTTCAATTCAAGAGGATTTATTATTCGATCAACTGGAACAGATATACATCAGATAAGTGATAAGGCTGCATGGAGTACCACTATTGATTGTATCTGATCGAGATCCAAGATTCACCTCTATGTTCTGGAAGAGTCTCCAACACACTCTAAATACTGAGTTGAACTTCAGTATGTCTTATCATCCTCAAAATGATGGACAATCTGAGTGGACTGTCCAAACACTTTAGGAAATGTTGATAGCATTCTCAATGGACTTCAAAGGAGGATGGGATCAACATATTCCTCTAGTTGAGTTCTCTTACAATAACAGTTTCCACTCAAGAATCCAAATGGCTCATTATGAAGCCCCTTATGGGAAGAGGTGCAGAACACCGACATGTTCGGATGAAGTTCAGGAGTGAAAACTCATAGGTTAAGACCATCCATCAGCACATTAAAGCTTATTAGAGTCGACAAAATATCTATGTTGATAATCATTAATTATACCTAGAGTTGGATGTTGGAGACATGGTATTCCTCTGCATATCACCGTGGAAGAGATTTATGAGATTTGGGAAGAAGTGAAAGATTAGTCGAAGGTACGTAGGCCCTTTCAATATCCTTGATCTCATTGGAGTAGTGGCATATTGATAAGCACTCCCACCAAACCTATCTCAACTACATGATGAATTCTATGTATCACTCTTGAGAAAGTACATACCTGACCCATTTAATTACTCAATCTAGGGGTGTTACCATTGGATAATGGCCTCTCTTATGAAGAGAATATGGTGAAGATCTTAGATTGTAGGGAAAAAGTTATACGAAATAGGAAAATTCTCCTCATCAAAGTATTGTGGTGAAACCACAAGTTTGAAGATGAAATGTGGGAATCAAAATAAGTGATAAATCAAAGTTACACTCATATGTTTTAATGTGGTAAAAAGAAATTTTGAGGGTGAAATTTCTTAAGGGGGGAATATTGTAACGACCCAAACTTTTATAAATGAAAATTCCTCTTAGTCTAATTAAATGTCTTATTATGTAAAATTGTTATATAAAACATATTCACTTCCTTGGTTTTATTTTTTTGGATTTTAAAATGTCTTTAAGAATTGTTATTGTTGCTAATATAGTCATTGAATAGTGATCACATGATTTGTATAAATATAAGGCTTTAACAAATCCAATTTACTCAGACAAAGGAAGCGATGGTCTCATCCAGTAGAATTGCTCCATACAAATCTGATTTTTTAGATCATAGAAATAAGGTAGTGTCACTGGAATTTTCTCTTGACCAAGCCCAAGCTGAGCCTCAACACATTAATCTTGAATGGAATCTCCTATGGGAGAAGTAGAAGTTAATAGAGATAACCACCCGAGCGATGTTATCTGAGCCACCCCAAGAGTTTATCACCATCGCACACCTTACCTTTAGGTATTATGTGGGTGTTATAAGGGGTTATGTAACAATACCCTAGCACTATTATCATGTTCATTATTTTTTTAAAAATTAAATAATATACATTCATTTTATTATTGTTACTTTGTAAGTGATTTTTAATGTACAAATAATATTTTTAGTTAATATTCAAATTCAAATGAGAAATCTATTTTGATAAATTAATGGATTTTTTAATTAGATAATATTTTAATAAAATATTATTACTAAATTAATTTTTATTAAATATAAATAATCGTATAATTTTTATGAATACAATTGTAATTTTTATTAAGGTTTGAAAGTGGTTTTTGTTAAAACCCATGAATTTTCAATAAATGTCAGTTTTTATTTTAAAAGTAAAAATTCACATATTTAGAAAATTATTTAGATAAAATTAATGTCATTTTTGGATTCGGGGTGTCAAAATTATCGAATGGTGAATCTTTCATAATTTTCTAAGACAGCCAAATTTTTGGGTAAAAATTAAATATCGTTTAAATATATAATTTGTTTTATGACATCATAATGAACCAATAGTGATGTAATAAAATACTATTAAAGGTATATTTGTAAAATATATGTTTTTTCTTTTAAAATCATGTGATTTTATATTTTTTTGATTAATTTTATGGTTCCTTAGTGAACCCTCCAGACTTATAAAATATTTTAACTTTTTAAAATGATTTCCTTGAGAGTGTGACTCACCTCCACATAAGCAAGACTAATATTTTAATAAGTTAGTACATTTTCCTTATAAAATAATTTTTTACACTCCTTTGTAAAGAAACAATGGGATGGTTTGTGTTTTTGGTTAGTTTAATGTGTAGTGTCCAAAACCTAAATAATAAAGATTTCCATCTTCTTTACTACATAAACCTACTCAATCTCCCATTTCTCTTCAGTAAAAATCTTCGGATCTCAACCAACCTCTTCCCTCCAATCTCTATAATCCTCCAAAATATCCCAAATCCCCATATAATTCTCTCTCAAGCCTCTCCCAAGCCATTGGGATCACACTTCCAAGTAAGCAATTTCTTCCTTTCTCATTTTTTTCCAAGTTTATTTATGTTGTTATACCCTTTTATTTTCAATTAAAAATTTTGGGGTATGATTTCCCATATCCCCCATATTTCCCTACTTATTTTTGAATGATGAGATACTTCTTTATCTCTCATTAATTCCACCCATGTACACCTGTTACCATGCCAAAATTCCATAATGGATTTCACTCTCCTCATTTATATTCAAGAAATTATTTTATATTATGCATCTAAGTTCCATTAAAAATGTTAAGATATTATGTTCCATGACTCCCTTATTGTCCATTTCATGTATAAATGATGAGATACCTCTTTCTCTCTCATCAACCAATTTTACAATTTCTATTTGATGTCGTTATGCTACAGAAGTTACACCAAAATTTCCCATTCCAAAATGATCGTGTAAGTGAATACCATACCCATTTTTCTATCATGGGTATTCACCTTTATGAACACGTAATTTTTGCTTGAGGACTTACATTTATGTATTACACATCTCTTATTCATGGATTAAATTATGATTTTTAATGAATTCATGTCATATGATCTATATGGCACACTTATGCATGAAATGAAATGTTTATAAAGGGTGCACCCTGATAGTGCTCTAATGCATTGGGTAAAGAATAGAATCATGATAAACGAAGTGAAATGAGGGTTTACACATGACAATTTAATTTAAATTAGGTTTTACTCATGATAATTAAAGTTCAATTAGGTTTTACTAATGCTCCATGTGCAATGAGTCTTAGCTCATGCTAATATCATGTTTAATGTTGTTACCACATTTCCATGTTAAGATAATCATGATATATAATTCCTTTATGTTAATTTTCATCTTTTGATACATTTATATTCCTATTTCCTAACATGTACTATATTCTTTATGTTATTCCTTGTTTACTCCCTTACTGTGCTTTATAGCTCACCTTTTTCTTATACATGTCCTCAAGTTATCCCATGCAATGCTAAGTACGGAGGAATAGTGTGGTAATGTAAAAAAAGTTTTAAATAAAGATGTCATTTTTTATGTTCTAAGTTATTATTTAATGTTCCTAATTTCCCAAGACACTAGACCTCTCGATCCTTAGATTCTTCTTAAGTTCAAGTTTATGTAATAATTCATGTTTAAGTGTGTAATAAAGAGTAGGGTTATTATACTAAGGGTGAATCGATCAAAGCATGTATTTATAGATGTAATTAGGTGACTTTATATGAGTTTTAACCATTATATATACCATGTTTATAGTTATATGGAAAATAATTATGGCCTTGGAGATGCGACTTTGGTTGAGTTGGTTCCTCGTACTGCTTGGGAGTAACCTAAGTAAGAACGTCTCTGTGTGAAGGGATGGGTAAGTTAGTGCCTGATGGGTAGATTATATTGATAAAATTCCTTGTGATTTTGAATCACCTTTTAATGGATTATATAAATATCATGATATTTATATTATGAACTTGAAGTATAGATCTCCTTGAGTTCTATTACTCTTTTTGTGAGGTATAGGTTGAAATTAATGATCTTTTAATCACCTAACCCTATTAATTATGAGTGTTCCTTATAAGGCTTGATGAGAACATAATTTTATGCATATGTTCCTAGAGTTACACTTGGGTGAAATTTAATGTGTGGTAGATCCTGGAATGAATGAGATGATCAATGTTAAAAATGAGTTTAGAGGGTGATAGGTTGGGTGGAGTTGGTACTTTGTAGGGTGTGGATAATAAATAGGTATGTGAGTCTGTCTTAGAGGTCTATGAATTATGGTGAAATCACTCTATTTTAAGAAAAGAGTGGTTCTAACATGACTTTATAAGAAATATTAGATGTATGAGAGTTCATGTTTTTGGCTACACATGGTGATGGTTTAATCATTTGAGAGGGTTCGAAAGTGGACCATTGATAATGTTTTAGGTTTTATTGATGAACCCAGAAGAGCTAGTGGTGGTAGGTCACTAACAGTTTCAATTTAGGGTCACCTTTAGAGTTTGAAACTAGTGTGTTCATCAAGAAGATAATAGGTCTTAGTTTTATAGAGTTTGATATGTGTGGAGATGTATCCATGGTGTAATATGGCATCGGTGATAGTTAGGGTACCATTGTATAGTTAACCCTAGATTATATTTAATGAAGGTTCCATAGTTAGGAGAATCAGATTGTGTGATGAGACATGTCTCTCCTAGGTTAGAGTTTGTAACCTACACATAGGTTTCTAGAGGATGTATCACACATAAATAAGGGATCATTGGATATATTGAACTTCTTTCTAGGTAATCCTAGTGTGTGCAGTGCAAGGTAGTTTTATTGATAATCATATATGAGTAGATAGTCACGTTTATTCATTGCAGTTAGAAATGGACTAGTCAAGATCTTGGTAGATCAATGTTTATGTTTTGAGTTGTAAAAAGGATACTCTTTTGGTGGGGATCACCTATCTGGTCACAATTGAAATTAATATCTTGTGGAAAGGGTTGTGGTCTCTCATAAGATTGATTTTTGGATGGTGGTGGAGACTCTGGAAGACTGGTGTGTAGTGGAACTAAGATTATCTAGTTTTTTTATGAATGAAAAATATTTATTTCAGATATGGAACCAGATATGTATTAGATGTGGTAATCAAAATCATAGTGTAGTTGGTGAAATCCTATATTAAATTATGTTACTATAGGTTGTAAATTTCTAACGAAATTTGAACTTTCCAATTAGTAGGTAGTTTATTTTGAAAACTGATGATTTAGATTATAATATAAGGATTTTAATTCCTCTAAAGGATATTATAGGTAATTATTGGATCTTAAAAACTATCAGGAGGGTTTAAGAGAGAGATCAAGAGAATCAGCAGTACCTATAGTATCTCGAAAGCTACATGGAGGAATTCACAACATTACATAATAAGTCAAGTCATGAATATCATGGCTAGGTTGTCTAAGGTTCTATATCAAATATTCATGAAATAAATTCATTTTTAACACTATGAATGAATAAAAGGAATAATTTTTGGATTTTTAAAATAAGGGTCTCAGTTTGGAACCCCCTTATTTCATTCAACTCGATTATGTTATGTAAATTTGGAATGGAATGAACGGTATTGGGTTTTAAGTGATCCTCCAAACTCATTTATTCTCTGATTGAAGTATTGTTCATTGTGGTGGATTCCTCTTGGTAATTAATATCCATTTAGATCCCTTGAGGTACCCAATTCTATTTAATTTATCCTTCATTTATTTAGCATGGATTGTTTCAAATTATATAAATCATATGGCAATTCCAACAAATCATGGAGGAATTTTCTGAGAATGATGGAGCTTTTGATCGGTATAGTGAGAGGATATCCTGTTATGATGAATGCATGTAATTTATGGGAATTTCATTGAAGTTATATATATTGGTGATCTATTATCTGGTTTTTTTCAATTTAAATGAATTTTCCATCATATCATGGAATTTATTTTGGGATTTTTCATGCCTTAGACTCGGGAGTGCACCAGGAGTGGTCGAACTCCATTAGAAGACGTTGCAGAAAAGGTAAAACACATGGTTAATTTATCATTATGTTAATAATTTAATTTTATTAAATTAGACCTTGAATTTATGTCGCATGATAGGGATTTGTTCTAGGATAATTTTGAAAGGGTGTTGTATACCATCCATGGGTGTTTGGTCATGTTTCTTGCTAGGTTGTGATACCAGATAATTCCTTCCGCAAGTGTACCTTTATAATTAGGTGAGTAATTTTCTTATGATCATTTAATTAATTATAATTTCTTTATAATAAATTAAATTTAAAGTCTTAGGAATGATTTAGGACCACGTCATGATTGATGGGGACCAAATAGACTTGGACAGTTGGAAAAAACAAATAGGCTCTTCTTGGATGAAGTTTCAACCATATGTACTCTACCCTATGGTATTATGCACGACTTACTAGCATGTGATATGATGTTTTATACCATATTAAAATGACCCTTAATATATAAATTTTTTATTGATATCTTTTAATTCTTAGTTATTTAATGATCCTCAAGTCTAAACTAATTAAAGAAACCATGCCTAATGTAACTAAACAAAGTCCTAAGCACCACTATGGGCCCTTGTGCATGGGATTTATGTCAAAAGACAATGGTAGAGGATTAATCACATGTGTTTGTTTTTTGTCCCATGATACCATTTTTTATTCTTGATCGCATGTGTGTGTGCCCTATGAGACCCATTCTTTATGTTTGATTGCTTGTGGTGTGTGTGTAGCCCTATGAGACCCTTGATTGATGTTTGATCGCATTTGGTGTGTGTGTGGCCCTATGAGACATGTGTTTGATGTTTTATCACATGTGGTGTTTGTGTGTGTGTATCCCATGAGACCTATGCTTGATTTTTACTCACATGTAGATTTATTATAGTTGATATAATGTGATATCGATCTATCATCCTATATTTATATATCAAATTGGATATCTTCTATAGATTGATCCATATAGACTATACCCCTGAGAGGGATGTTTCAAACATCATTTAGTATGTACATGGGGTTATCCCTTCCAATAGGATGTGTTAAACATGTTTTGTGGGCTATCCCATTGAGGGGGGATATTTTATACATGGATGGTTGAAATTAATTCTAACATGGATCCAAAAATAGTTATGGTCAAATTTTGTGGAATATTTTTAAGTGCACGACCACTCAATATATGGGTGTTTTTTCATACTTTTCCATAAGTGATTGTATGTTATGCATGTAGATTTTATGTATTTATTTCTTACATTCTACTAATTTTATTATATGCAGGTGCACTACATTTACTGTTTAGGTACTGGACTGCATTCAAGGTGCTTTACATAGTTGTACTCACACCCTACTCGGGTATCCATGGAACATGGGTGCCTGAGCAGCCCTCACTTATTATAGTTACAAGTTGGTATGAGGCCCATGTTTGATCGTTGAGTGGGATAGCTCATTATGAGTCTAGATACTAGGAAGAGGTGAGGCTTGGAGTGGATTATAGAACCTTTTTGTAGTTTGTTCTTTTCTAAATTCTATATGTGATCAACATGGTGGGAAGTCAATGTCCTTGTATTCCAGATTGACTATTCAAGTATGTTGTTTCATTATTCATTCATTATAATTTTGGTTATTGGTTTCCATTTATTTTGATAGTATATTTTTATATGCTTGGTTATTTACCTGTTAGTGTAAACTATTGTTGAGGTTATAGTCTCTCAATGATTCACATTACACCATCAATGCTAGTCGGTAGCCTCTATCATAGAAGGAGGAGTGTATCAGGTCATGCGGAACTTCACCTCGGTAGCCTCTATCATAGAAGGAGGAGTGTATGAGGTTATAGTCTCTCAATGATTCACATTACACCATCAATGCTAGTCGGTAGCCTCTATCATAGAAGGAGGATTGTATGAGTTCATGCGGAACTTCACCTCGGAATAGTTGATTCGGGTGAGGGAGTCACAAACCTAGTGATGTCTGGGTATTTTTTTAAGATGATATGGTTTTATTTTTTTGGTTTCAAGTTGATTTTATCATGGGGATTGATAAAGATCATTTTCTAGTTGAATATCCACCCATTTTCCTCTCCTTAGATCCTCCTTGAGGGGGGATAAATTATGGTGTGTTATGAAAATGATATAAGGTAAGAACGTCTATTTTATTTTTTCTCTTCGATATCATTTCAGTTCCCTATGATTTTATATTATTATTCTTATGTATTCGGTATCGCTTCTATAGAATCATGGTGGAATCAACCGATAATGATTGTTATTTTTTCTTACATGTGTAGATGATGTCCCAAGAAGTAATCTTCTCATTGTTCGTTATCATTTTGGTTTGAGGCAATTCACTTTCCTACTTTATTTAGGGTTTTTGGTTAAATTGGATGAAATTAACTATTGGATGGGTGTTGTGTGTTAGGGATTTTGGCTTGGTTGGTGTCAGGGGTGTGTTTCGGACCCCCCCCCCAGGTGTAGTTGGTTGTGGTTTTAGTGTGACGATGGTTCTTAGTGAAATTTTGGATGTTATACTTCTTTGGTTTAAAATTAAATAATTATTTATAATTATTTATTAATTTCTTGTAATGTGATAAAATATTATAAGTGGCATTGTGAGATTTGATGAGGCATGGATGGGCTTGGATGAGGTGATACGGAGCTTGTCATGGGTGGTGACTACTTGACAGAGGAAGGTGGTCCCTTTAATAAAAGATCATATGCATGTTATGTATGATACGGAGCTTGTCGTAGGATGTGTTAAACATGTTTTGTGGGCTATCCCATTGAGGGGGGATATTTTAGACATGGATGTTTGAAATTAATTCTAACATGGATCCAAAAATAGTTATGGTCAAATTTTGTGGAATCTTTTTAAGTGCACGACCACTCAATATATGGGTGTTTTTTCATACTTTTCCATAAGTGATTGTATGTTATGCATGTAGATTTTATGTATTTATTTCTTACTTTATAATAATTTTATTATATGCAGGTGCACTACATTTACTGGTTAGGTACTGGACTGCATTCAAGGTGCGTTACATAGTTGTACTCACACCCTACTCGGGTATCCATGGAACATGGGTGCCTGACCAGCCCTCACTTATTATAGTTACAAGTTGGTATGAGGCCCATGTTTGATCGTTTAGTGGGATAGCTCATTATGAGTCTAGATACTAGGAAGAGGTGAGGCTTGGAGTTGATTATAGAACCTTTTTGTTGTTTTTTCTTTTCTAAATTCTATATGTGATCAACATGGTGGGAAGTCAATGTCCTTGTATTCCAGATTGACTATTCAAGTATGTTGTTTCATTATTCATTCATTACATTTTTGGTTATTGGTTTCCATTTATTTTGATAGTATATTTTTATATTCTTGGTTATTTACCTATTAGTGTAAACTATTGTTGAGGTTATAGTCTCTCAATGATTCACATTACACCATCAATGCTAGTCGGTAGCCTCTATCATAGAAGGAGGAGTGTATGAGGTCATGAGGAACTTCACCTCGGAATAGTTGATTCGGGTGAGGGAGTCACAAACCTAGTAATGTCTGGGTGTTTTTTTAAGATGATATGGTTTTATTTTTTGGTTTCAAGTTGATTTTATCATGGGGATTGATAAAGATCATTTTCTAGTTGAATATCCACCCCTTTTCCTCTCCTTAGATCCTCCTTGAGGGGGAATAAATTATGGTGTGTTATGAAAATGATATAAGGTAAGAACGTCTATTTTATTTTTTCTCTTGGATATCATTTCAGTTCCCTATGATTTTATATTATTATTCATATGTATTCGGTATCGCTTTTATAGAATCATGGTGGAATCAATCGATATTGATTATTATTTTTTCTTACATGTGTAGATTATGTCCCAAGAAGTAATCTTCTCATTGTTCGTTATCATTTTGGTTTGAGGCAATTCACTTTCCTACTTTATTTAGGGTTTTTGGTTAAATTGGATGAAATTAATTTTTGGATGGGTGTTGTGTGTTAGGGATTTTGTCTTGGTTGGTGTCAAGGGTGTGTTTCGGACCCCCCCCCCCCCCCAGGTGTAGTTGGTTGTGGTTTTAGTGCGACGATGGTGCTTAGTGAATTTTTGGATGTTATACTTCTTTGGTTTAAAATTAAATAATTATTTATAATTATTTATTAATTTCTAGTAATGTGATACAATATTATAAGTGGCATTGTGAGATTTGATGAGGCATGGATGGGCTTGGATGAGGTGATACAGAGCTTGTCGTGGGTGGTGACTACTTGATAGAGGAAGGTGGTCCCTTTAATAAAAGATCATATGCATGTTATGTATGATTTTTCTACTAAATGCATGTTTCATGGGATGATTTATGAATAACCTAGGTTATTTGTCATGTTATGATGTGAGAAGACACTGATAGACCCTTCCTTAAGTGATAAGGTAGTGGTTCGAGATATGAATGTAAGAATATGCTCATTGTTGGTGTGTATTAAGTTGAGGTTTAGACGTCTACCTACCCTGAGTCTTCAAGTATTGATTGAGAATTAGGCATGATATCCTGAGATAAAAAGATGAGGCGATGATGAGTTTATGGCATGGTTTATAGGTAGGTATGATTGGGTTTCCAGGTGTCCTTATTAGCACATGGTGACCTGATGTGTGGGGAGTCATGGTGGCCTGGTTAACACATGAAATCCAAGGAAATTGCGTGACAAGTTTATTTTACTCCAAATGAATACAAAAATATGATGATGTATACTAGGGGAACTTAGTGAGACCCTACTAATATTTATATCTCACCCCATGCACAATAACCTCAATATGTGTGCCGAATTTATGTTTTCTTTTAAGTTCAGCATAGGATGTGTAGTAGATCAAGTTCGTACAGCCCTAGCATATGTTGAGATAGAGTTTTTAGGGATCAGGTATGGCAGTCACTTCTGTGTGTGTGTGTTGTATTTTTGGTTTATTTTATATATTTGATTATCCTAGTTGGTGATTAGATATTTTATTATTGTATAATTCTTCCTGGAACATTATGTTATAGCATTGGGTGTATTTATTTTTAGTATACTTTGATTATGTAATGGATGTTTTGGTTTTTTGACTATTGTATGACTCTGATTCGAGGTCATAGTCTCCCCACTATGTGGATTTGGATCTCACTTCTAGTCAAAATCTGGTGGAGTTCAAGGAGGTGTACCTGAGTTCATGTGACCCTCCAACTCATTCATGCTGATTTGGGTCATGGTAATCATAATGTGCTATCAAAGGGTTGTTTTGTATCATGATTTGGGTATATGGTCAACATATGATCTAGGAATTTGTCAGATCTTATGACGGACCTCAGAATAGTGAGTCGTGAACACCTTTATGGTGGGAATTCCAGGTTACTAGGGGTACAGGTGTGTTGTTCTTTATTTATGTTGTTATGATTGATATTTTTATTGAATATGATGGATTTAATAGAGATGTGGTCTTTAGTTTTTAGATATTTTCTTATTAGGAAGAGGCTCATGGTAATGCATCATGATTAAGTAATAATACTCACATTACATGTACATTCTTGTATGTGATTGGATTTTATAATAGGGTTTCATTTGTCTAAAGTTATAAAAAAACATATATGGCATTTCCCATATAACTTGTTAGTAGAATTATACTCAGTTTGACCGTTGTATTTTCTCTAATGGAAGGTCATGTGGATTATAGTGAAAGATATTAACTGGTGATAGAAATGTAGTCCCTTGATTAAGGTATTTATAGAGACCCTTAATGGGTTGATTCAGGCATTGATGCTCTCATGATATCACAATGAGGGAATGGATTCATAAGAGGTGTTAGGACTAGGAATAATTTTCCATGTGGATTTGGAAACCTTCAGTGCATTGAGGAAACTCATGAGTGATATTCCTTAGGCTTGTGATGTGAATCAATTGGAGTGTTTCTGATATCAAGGTTGTTCATAGAGGGATGGATCAATTAGATGTCTTTCCCTGTGGTTCTCGAGATGTGTTTTTGTGTCACATAGTGGGAGTAGGGGTACACATTCATGAATTTAAAAATTATACTCGTGTGGTAGGTGGTCGTGTGATGGGTCTTGGTATGAGGTAAATGCCTCAATTTTGAAGAGGAGTGTTGATGATTCTATGAATAGATACAGATGAAATTCTTTTGGTACATGGTCTGCAATTTTTCATCATGGGACTAGGTATGATGATACATGACTCATGTGAGCATGAGTCCGTTGATGTGTGATCGGGTTATACAGGTGAATTCGGACATTGGGATTAGGTGAGATCAAGAAGAATAGTGGGAGAGAACCTATGATGGGGTTCTTATTGGATAACTTTTCCTGAGGAGGAGAGGGAATGTTGGAGTGGATTTTCAAGAAAGGTTTCAATTTTTCAGCCCAGGTGTGCATTAGTTGTGTGAAGTGTTAGTTGAGTTAGGAATCAGTGAATGGGATGTCTTTGGGTCTATTGAGAATGGTTTTGTTTGTGGGTGAACCTGAGTGGTGTTGTAGTGGTAGAATTGTGGTAATTTCAGTTTAATGTCACTATCGGAGTGAGGTGACCAATGTTTTTGGAGATATGCTTGTAGGCATAGTGTATTGGGGTGTGAGATGAGAATAGAAGGTGTCCCTCTATGTTAGGAGGTGACATCGGCAATGGATCAGTGTATCATGGTATGGTTGATCTGGGTCATGCCATGATAAGGATGTCAAGGTTTGTCCTAGAGAGTGAGCATGACTTGGTAAGAGAAAAATACATGCGGTGATGGGACCCATTTTGGATGGTCCTTGGGGAGTGATGTAAGAGAATCCATATGGTATGGAATTTACCTTAGATGGTTAGAGGGTAGGCCCCATTTTATGGATTTTGGTGATGTTGAGGAAGACGTTCCTGGTGAGATGGGAATGTTCAGTGATTGGTGTTGTGGTGTTAGCACTCGAGTGAGAGTAATTTTTACATAACTAGTCATTAAGTTCGTTGATAGATAGAGTGTAGGCCATGGAGATCAGTATTTTGGTTTGGCAGGTGATGATAACGATACTCCTATGATAGAGATAATCATATCAATCATGAGTAAATGACCTTTGTGTTGGAATGATTATGGATCTAGTGAGACCATTCTTGGAATCATTGAGGGGACACCATGGTACTATTTTGAGGTAAGATTCATTAATATCAGGTTCCTTGAAAAAATCTAGATTTGGGATGTAAATGCAATTTTGGTTAGATTCAATTCATTGGGATCAAGTTTGAGGTGATTCTAGTGGGATCTGAGGGAGACTCATGGGATGAAACATGGTTTGTGATGTGGTTTAAAGAGTGAAGCCCAATTTTTTTGCATGATTTAGGGAGTGAATCATGTGAAAAATCGATGTGATGGAGAAGAGTAGGATTAGGTGAGGTTACAACCATATCATGGTTGTCCTTTGGAACATGGGTGATGTAATCTAGGGATCTTACTAGATTTTTTGGAATAAATATGATAAATTCATGCTTGTTGTTTGGTTATTGCGAGTGGATCCTTATGGTGGGAAGCAGCATGAGATTATGGAAAAATATGTTAACTACATCGAGGTGTGTTAGGATATATGGGTTTATTGAGAATCATCTAGGTTTTCATGCTGGTAGTTATTACACACTGAGATTTTATTGTATATTTTTTTAAATAAATTAAATCTCTTATATATCTTTTGATACACACAACATTGAGTCTAAATGAACTGTAATATAGTATATCTTTATGAAATAACTTTTAAATTGGAATTATGAATCCAAATAACTAGATTATGAAAATTTTATGGTTTAAAAATGTATAAAATAAATTCATTTGTTATAAATTACAATAAATAAAAAATAAAAATCATTTGAACATAAAAGAAATGTTTTTCTAAAATACTATTTTTATATGCTCAAATTTTTTTTATTAATAAATTAAACTGATAAATATTGGTGAATGGTTTTAATGAAAAATATATATTATGTATTCAACAAATAGTTTTATCATTCAACTAATAGTTTTTTCTAATCATGGGATAAGAATAAATTCAGTTATGTGCTCAAAAACTATATTTTTCTAGAAAGTGGTTTCGTCATGTTTTCCACATTTATTTTTAAAAATTAATTTTTTACACTTTTATAGACTTAATTTGAAAAAATTAAATTCATTTTTTAAATAATAAGGTAAAAATTATCCTAGATTTAATTTTTTATAATTTCCTAAAAAGATTAATTTTTTAATAAATAGTGAAAAAATACTGATTTTTATTGGAAAACTATCTCTTTGTTTAAATCATTTTCATTTCACATTTTGTTTAGAATTGTTTTAAATGTAAAATAAATTATATTATATTATAGTTAATCCAATTTATTTCATTTTAATAAATTATATTTTTATTTATGATATAAAAAGTTTTTAAACTTTTGAGAACTTTTATTTGGAAAACCATTTTTCATCACATCTGTGAGTTTAATTTCAAATCAAATTCTACAGATTCTATGAATTTAATTTGGAAAAATATATTATTTATTTTTAATAATTATAATTAATATTATAAAATAAGATCAACTTAATTTTTTATTATAATGAATAGTAAAAATGGAAAAAATATATTATTATGGTTAAGGTAAAAATGAGTTTACTGGGGGTTAAACTAAAAAGATAACTGTTAAAAATGACCTAAAACTTTTATAATTTCTATTTTATGGGCATATTTTTACCTTATCTCGTCAAATTCTCTATAATGTTCCATTTTTATCCTTTTTCATGTGAAAATATGGGTTAAATTTATTCTTTTCAAAAATTCCAAGTTTGTCTTCTCCCCCATTTATAAAAGAACAGCCCTTTTCCTCTCCTTTTCACACTTCAAAATCCATTTGTTTTTTACAATATATCAAAAAATAACTTCATTAATTCCCTAAAAATGACTTATATCATATTTTTTTTCATAAATCCATCCTAAGAAGGATTTTGGTACTAACCTAAGGAGGTTGTCTGAAGAAGTGGTATCATTCTTAACTGAGCATTTTGATTTTATTTCTTCTTCCAACTCCTTAAAATCTTATTAAACCCTAATAATATAAAAAATCAGTATCTTAAATATAATGATATTTTATTATTTTAATTAAATTACCTATATCATTCTCCTCCATTCTTAAATGGGAAATGAAACTGTAAATCATGTGTATAGTGGACTACAGCCTCACGAACTAGCGTGATTCATTTTCCATCACCGCCTCTCATGGATTGTTATAATTATGGATTTAAATTATATATATTATATATTTAAAATAATTATACTTATTTATTTATTATATCACATATAACTTCTTAATTTCCATTTTTTGGGGGATACGATAATGTCGCTCGTGTGTGTGGCAGACTACCACCTCGCGAAGCGATGTGATTCGTTTTTCAACTATTCTTTACATAGAAGGTAATAAGGATAAATTAAATTAATATATGTGATATTTATTACCTAAAAATACTTCTGTAAATTTAATATCACATCTAACTTATTACCTTACAACCCTTTGGAATATAATAATATTTCTCGTGTGTACAACGGATTACCGCCTCGCGAACCGATCTGATGTGTTTTTTATTTCTATTTTACTTGGATGGTAATAAGGATATATTAAATGAATATATATTATATATATGATATAATAACTATTCTATAAGGTTCAATTATTAAATACCTTTTTTCATTCCATCCATTGAAAAATGGAAATAACATTCATGCATACATATGACCTACCGTCTCCATGAACAGTGCATTTTATCTTTTTTTATCTAAATTTAATGAATGATTATAAATATATATATATAATTAAAATATATGATATTAATATTATTTTTAAAATTTTGTAGATTATGTATCCATGAATAGATTACAATTATCAAAACTACTAAAACAAAACATACATGAAAAACAAAGCAATTATTACCTGAAACATTTATTTTAACAAAGAATTGTTAGTAAATGTGTGATGAAATATAATAAGTAAATAATATATGGTATGATATATATATGATTATGGTTCTTTAATATATTTATATTAATTATATATTTATTATATATGAGGTTCAAACATGTATGAAGGATGTCGAACCAAAGGTATGGGTTTCTCATCTCACTTTTACTTCTGGGAGACATATGGCATATTCACCACTTAGTTATTTTGTGTGGTGTATATAATACCATTTTGATATGTTATATCATATATCTATTTATCTTTATGGTATTTAAAGTTTCATTTTAAGTTATTTCTTCAATGTGGCTTATGATTCAAAAGTCAACAAAGTTGTAAGGGTTTATTTCACAAACGCATCATTACTCTGAATTATTAATGTTTAAGTATCCCTTGGGGGAATTGTTTTATATTTATATATTAAATCAAATATATTTTCTTATCTTATGTTTATTCATTGATTTTAAAGTAATAATACCATTTTCCTTTCTTTGTTACTTAAAATTATTGAGAATTTGTTTTAAGAAAAGCTGACTTTATTTATCTCTTTGGCTGAAAATCTTTTTTCTACTATATCCATATTTTGTAAAAATGTTTCTAAAAAAGTTTTTAACATTATAAAAATGATTTATTAAATAAATTTTTACCCATGTTTTAATTCAAACAAAATTTTTTTAATGGAATCTTCTTTTCATTTTTTGAATGAGTCACTTTATACACTTTTTACAACAGTATGAAAAGAATGTTCTTTTAACTAGAATGAAATGTACCGAATTACCCACCATCATGACCACTCATTGTTTTGAAGAATAATTTACAAGTTTATAAGGTTATTTTTAAATAACTTTTTTCCCTAATATTCTATAAATTTTTATTTTTTAAAAGTTATTTTCAAAGTAAAAAAAGGGTATTTTCCTCAAAAACAATTAATAAAATTTTTATGGTATTTCTATTAATCAAAAACAAAAACCCTTATTTTACTTATGATTCATTAAGGATATCTTGTAATAATACCATCATAATTATTTATTTTAATGTTTTATGATCAATATGACTATATATTTACTATTTTGATACCATTCTCCATATTACTCAAGATATTTTATGATCGTGTTTATTGATTAGGGAAAGTATTAACATTTTGTTTGATAGTTTTTAAATTAAAATATTTTTTTATCTTTCTCCCTTTCATATGAGGAATGAATTAGACTTATTATATGATGGTAGGGTTCTTCTATAGCCCCTCGATGCATCAGTAAGTCTCATGAGACAAACTAAATTGAGTTTTGGCTGATTCCTTGCCCATTTATTTTTAGAAGTCATAGAACAAGGCCTTGATAGTATTTTCATATGTCTTTTACAAAGCCTCGACGGTAAGTTTCAAATATCCAAAATTATTTATTGCCTCATTATGAGATTATTTATTGATTCCCATGTGATTATATTGATTAGTTATGATATCCATTGATGAGATTCAAGATTATGTGATTATTTATAAGGAATTATTTGATCCCTATTGATTTCTTCCATACTATGCTCTATTTATTTATTAAATGGAATGTGTTTTTAGATATTTACCTTTACATATTGATTATTCCTTATTTATTCATGATATATTTCATTGTACGCATACCCTTACTAGGCATTTTAATTCACCCCTTTCTAATATTTCCTTTCCCCTAGATTCCAAGAAATGTATTATGACTAATGTATTGGGAAATGCTAAAGAGAATAATTTTTTCTCAAATAAATTACTGTGTTAAATTTTAGGTTTTCAATTATAATATGAGATTTAGTTTTGTATCTATATTTTCAAGGCTAATAATCTACTCAGTCCTTGTGTATGTGATTCCTTTTATCTAATGCCAATGAAAAAATGTTACCAATGAGCCTAGGATAATAGGTTTCAGGTCGTTGAAACAGCTATTGGGAATCTCAAATTATGATGAATGATTTGTTTAGAATTTGGAGTTACATATAGGAATCATAATGAGCTTTTAAGGATGAGAAAAGGTGAGTTTTTAGTGAATTGATGACTGGGATAAGTTAGGAGATGTGGTTCGATGTATTCCATGACATATCGAGGATGAGAAGAATTGTGGTTGGGAGTTTTTAATTACCCAAGTCTTTAGGGAATAGAAATTCCAAGGGAAATTTGAATTTTTTTTTCATCTGTTGAATTGTTCATTTTGAGAATCAGAACTTGTGTTTGAGTTATGAGCATTATAACATCTATAAGTGGTTTTCGTTGATGAGTTTTAAGGTCAGGTGGTAACTTCAGGGCTCAAGAAATCATTGGATGAAAGGTAGGAGTTCAAGAGATACTAAAAAAATATAGTATCCACTGACTAGATGATGGGTCGACTAGTGGATCAGGGCCCTACATGGGATCACTATCTAACTGGTGTGGCATAGAGGCTCACTGATGTGGCTCAATGGCTCACATGGTGGGGTCTAGGTGGTTTTATTCTAAGTAGGGGAAATTTTTTCTTTTTGGTTTCAGGGTGATTTTGGTTTTAAGTGTACATAGGTCTATATATAGATCATTTCTTGGACAAATATCCCTTCTTTTTCCTCTAATTTGATCATCCATAAGGAATAATGAATTATAGTGTGTTATAATGATGATTTGAGGTAATAACATATGTTGTATTCCTATCATGGATCTCCTTTTACTTACCTATAATGTCATATGATTTATCTTAGAGGGTTAGTGTTTATTTCACTAGAGCATGGTGGAATCAATCAAGATTGATGGGAATTTTTCTCATCTAGCATATAGGATGTTCCAAGAAGATATCTACCCATCGTCCATTATCGTTTTGATAGAGGTAAGTTATTTCCCTATTTTAGTTAGGGTTTTGGTTAAATTGGATGAAATTGATGATTATTCAAGGGTTGCATGTTAGGTATTTTGGTTAGGTTAGTGTTTGGGGTGTTTTTCTGACCCTATGAGTGCAATTAGTTGTTTTTATAGTTTGATGGTGGTTCCTAGTTAGTTTTCATCTATTATAACTATTTGGATTTAAATGAAATAATTAATTATAATTATTTATAATTAATTGTTTTTTTCATGTGATGTGAGTCAAGGGATCTGGTGGAAATATGATCTTGGATGAGGCATGAATGGGCCTGGTTCAGGTGATGCAGAGCTTAATATGGTTGGTATCTTCTTGATGGATATAGTTGGTATCTTTGAAACGAACTTATATGCCTATTATGTATGATTTTACTACTGCATGCATGTTGCATGGGTTTGAGTATAATGGATAGGGATCAGAGGTGGATAAAGAGAATAGATTGGATAGTGTTCAGTCGCTTATGTCTGATATAAGTTCTCCTTAGCACTTAAGTTATTTGAGATCTCCTAGAGACTATGTCCCTAAGGGGATAGAGTGACATTGGGTTGAAAATAAACCTTAGGAGGTCTCAATTCATGAGAAGAATCATGGGTATCCTATGTTGCTTTTGAGATCTCCCAATGACTATGTTTCCAAGGGGATAGAGTGAAACTAGGTTTATAGGAGACCTTGGGTGGTCTTGGGTCATGATATGAGATGTGGGTATCCTAGGTTGGTACTCTTAGGGCTAGTTGAATAGGTATGAGAGGCTTTTTCCAAGTGATGATCGATGATATGATCATTCATCTCACACCTAACAAGGGACTCTCTCCATAGGGTGGTCTGAGTGTCACGACCCGCCCTCGGGGTCCGTGCCGTGACTACCCCAAGCCCGCCTTCCATAAGCCAGGGGCTGGCGACTAGAACCAAGGCGTAAATCCCGGTAAAAAGGGAAGGCATTGCCTTTGTAAAGTAAACAAACACCACAGAGTAAGCAAGCGGAAAGTAAACACTAAACAAAAGCAGAGTACAACTGAAAGTGCGGAAAAGTAAATGGGCCAAAATACAAACCCAAACTGAAAGTAAAGTACAACTCGAAAGGGAAAACAGCAACTGAAAAGTAAAAGCCGCTACTCCGAGGTGTCCACTGGAAATCCCACCTGAAGGGTGGGTACAGATAGCTCCTCTGCTCCACGGGTCCCGCCGTCCACTCCGTGCACGTCCCGCCCAGTGGTCCACCTCTGGGTACCGTCCCGCTCTGCAAGCCTCAGCTAAGGTCAACGATGTCCGTCGTCTGCATCCAACACAACGTAGTGCGGGCAAAGCCCGTGCAGGAGTGAGTATAAACTACTCAGTAGGGACCCCGAGACCCCTGAAGGTCTCTCAAATCCACAAAGGATAAACCACGAAGAAAGGTTCAATCACGAAGTAACAACCGACTCTGCTTAGGTATATTCCCATACATATACCTAAGTCATAAAATTCAAATACGCTCCAACCTCCAAGCCCAAGTACAACTCAGTCCACACAGGAAAGTAAACGTATTCCACACAGGAAAGCAAAATGTAATCCACACAGTATTGCACAACACAATCCACACAGGAAAGCAACAGATTCAGCTCACACAGGTATACTTCTTCAAAGGACGATAAAGATGATCTCTGATCCATCTAAGTCGTCGGACCCACGAAGGATCGATAGGTAACTAACCAAAGGACGATAAAGATGATCTCTGATCCATCTAAGTCGTCGGACCCACGAAGGATCGATAGGTAACTAACCCCCGCAAAGACCCACACAGGATCGGGCCCACACAGGACCTGTAGGCGCTGGCTCACACAGAACCGCTGAGCGCGGACCCACACAGGATCGGACCCACACAGGATCGGGCCCACACAGGACCTGTAGCACTGATCCACGTAGGATCGCTGAGTGCTGAAGTCGTCGTCGTCGAATCCACACAGGATCTCTGTACTGTCGTCGTCGCAGTCAGAGTAGCTGTAGTAGCAGTAGTAGTCACAGTAACAGTCGCAACCAGCACTAGGGTTCCCGCACACAGCAAGCTCGTTCGGAGGATCCGCTCCACGAGCCGAGAGGCTGATACATCAACTATCACAAATTCCAGAGTTGATGTATCCAAAAGTTCTGTATCGTCAACAGGAACTCAACGCAACAGACGGCGCGTCGATCGGACGCCCGGTCTGAGAGTTATTGGCATTTTCGTCCCCGGGGCCCGGTTGGTTTTTAAGGCAAAACCAACCCGACCGTACTCCACCTGCGTCCAAACCTCGGGCGGATTATGCCAAAAGATCCGTCTCACTAAGAGGAACACAACAAAGCTGACGGCACGTCAATCGGACGTCCGTAGCTCAAGATATGAGCGTTTCCGCTCCGAAGGCCCGGTTGGTTTCGTGAACGAACCGACCCGGCCGAACTCAAAGTAATCTGAAACCTTGAGTGCGATATACCGAAACGACCGCCTCGATCCAAGGATCGCGTTGCCACAGACGGTTCGTCAATCGGAGGTCCGAGGCTCAAGTTATGGCCAAAAGACCGAATCTGATTCGAAACGGGGGGTCCGGGTCCGGGTCGACCCGGCCCGACCCCCCCCCCCCCCCCCCCTGGGTCGGCCCGAACCGGTTCGGCCCGACCCGGGTCCGACCCGGCTCGGCTGACCGGCCGGCCGGCGGCGCGGCGGCCCGGCGGTAGCGCGGCGGCCCGGCGGTAGCGCGGCGGCCCGGCGGTAGCGCGGCGGCCCGGCGGGAGCGCGGCGGCCCGGCGGGAGCGCGGCGGCCCGGCGGTAGCGTGGCGGCCCGGCGGCAGGCGGGGCGGCCGGGCGGCAGGCGGGGCGGCCCGGCGGCATGCGAGGGGACAAAGCCCCCGCTGATTGAGGGGCGGCGCGGCATATAGCCGCGCCCTTTTTGCAAACCGCCCCCCCCCCCCCCCCACGTGGGGGGCTTGATTGGTAGGAAACGGGGGGCCTCCTGCCCCCCTCAAGGAAACCGCCCCCCTCATTAAGAGGGGGGTTTTGATGAGCCGGCCAGCTGGCCGGCCGGTTTTCTCCAACGGGACCGGAAAATCCGGTCCCCTCTTCGGCTTCCGACGCCGGCGGCCCGGCCGCCGGTCTCCTCGTTCCGCCGCGGCCCGGAACCGGCCGCGGTCTCCTCGATTCACCGCGGCCCGGAACCGGCCACGGTATTTGTCATCCGGCACGGTGCGACGGCACCGCGCCCCTCCGCCGCACCTCGATTTCTTTCAACGTGGCGCGACGGCGTCGCGTTCTTGAAGATTCTTCCATGGCGCGCGCGCAACGGTGTCGTGTAAGATTAACATACAATTATCCGCGTGGTGCGACGGCACCACACCACCTTGCTTCCGCTCGCAGATAAACAACATGAACGATGGAGGGGGTTTGGCCGTGTTCATGCGGTCCGGCCCACCTCACGTTAAATAAAAAAAACAACTTAAAAATAATTAAAAGCCACACATTAGACATGCTAGATCCACGATCAAGAATGGAGTAATTAAACGAAGATCAACAACCCCTACCTTGGGTATAAGTTCGAGGATTCGTCAACGTCCGTGGAAGACAACGTCGCGGAGGTCGGGCGTCGCGGTCATCGTTCGTCAAATTCAATGACGAAGAGGTGCGTCCGAAGAGGCACGTCGTTGGCGAAACCTTGTACGCCGACGAAGGTTGTCCGAGGAAGAAGCGGTGTTCTCTCTCGTTGACACGGAAGACGAAGAAGAGCGGAGCGGCGTTCTTCGTCGGAACTTGAGCGTTCTTCGTCAAGTCTTGAGGAAAGTCAAATAAAAAGAAAACAACGAACTCAAGAACCCCTACCTCGATAGTCGCACGTTGACGTAGTCGTGGAATATCGGTGTCGATTCCTTTGACGTCGGAGGAAGAGTCGTTGTCGATGGCGTTCGTCGCGGAAAACCGTCGCGGAAGAGATGATGCGGAAGAAGAACGTCACGTCGCGGATATGGCGTCGCGGAAAAACCGAGTTCTTCGGCGAAGAAGTTCTTCGTTGAAGAACGGCGTTCTTCATGTTCTTCGTCGAGGTTGAAGAAGATGAAGAAACAAGAAGAACCTTCCCAACTCTCTCAAGGAGACAAAACTAAACCCAAAATAAAATAAGACTCTATCTTATTTTATTAACACAACAACACACTAGAATTTCAAAAGTTTGAAATTCAAAGAAGAGATAACTCCACATTAATTAACAAATTGTCATGTTAATTAAAGAGGGGTTAAGGGAGTTTGAGGGAAGATGTAAAGTTAGGTTTCGTGTGGGCCCCACCACACTTAATCCTCTCAAGGGAGGTTAAGTGGGTGTGGGTCCCACACCTAACTTCCTTTGAGAGAAGTTAACTAATAAGTCTAAATAAAAATTTTGTTTACATATTTTTATTTAACTTATTCTAATCTCCCAAAAACTAACTCTCAACCCGAAACAAACGCAACTCCCGAAAAGGTCTATTTAAGCGAATATCGGCGCTGCGAGTTCATCGGTGCCCTCGGATTTCAATTCCGAGCACCGGATCAAAAGTTAGAAATTCCCGCTCGTTCCTTCACTGAACGTACCCGAGCCAAACTTTGGAAATTGATTTCGGGCACTCCGGGCCTTGGAATCAGGTGTCGTCTGAAACCGCGCTCTTGTAAAATTCCAAAGAAAATTAAGAAAAAATTTCCCTTGAATTTTACGGGTCTTTACATTACTCCCACCTCAGGGCTTTACGTCCCCGTAAAGATACATCAAAACTAGGGAAACAAATGAGGGTACTGAGCACGCATCTGAGCCTCTCGCTCCCATGTGCTCTCCTGGAGATTCCCGTGTTGCCATATGATGCGCACAAGAGGAATCGATCGCCCACGCAGGACCCGCTTCTGACGATCCTCTATCTCCACCGGGACCTCCGTAAAAGTCGCCCCATCGTCAACGTCAAGCTCCCCATGGTCAATGATGTGCGTCGGGTCGTGCACGTATCTCCTCAGCTGAGACACGTGGAAGATGTCGTGCACCCGGTGCAACTGAGGTGGTAGATCCAGGCGATAAGCCACCTCACCAACCCTGCTGAGGACCTGGAAGGGTCCGATGAAGCGCGGAGATAACTTGCCGCCTCGGCCAAAACTCTGAATACCACGTCGAGGTGAGACCCGCAAGAAGACGTGGTCGCCATCCTCGAACTCTAGTGGCCTCCGCCTCCTGTCAGCATATGACTTCTGCTGGCTCTGAGCTGTACTCATCCGCTCCTGGATGACCTGGACCTTCTTTGTCGTGGCCTGGACCATCACAGGTCCCACAAGAGCTGCAAGATTTCTTCTTTGCCGAAAAGAGAAATCTGGTCTCATCCCCTGGATGAACCACATTCTTTGCCTAAAACAGTCAATCCTAACATGGATGATACTAATCCATACCAAGGATGACGTCGTAAGGCCTCGACGCTACTACTAAGAGATTCAACCGTTACTCTCGCCTCCAAGGGTTGAGTCACACTGTCAGCATCAGTGTGTGGTAACTGGGTCTCCTCCAGTAGATGTCTCACAAGTGAGGGTCAAGTCAACAGCCAAAACTGGAACCTCCTAGTATCATCACGAAAGAGGACAGGAACGAAAATATCACAAAGGTATGCGTCTTTTATTATTGCAGCTCATAATACAAGACGCTACACAAAAGCAACAAGGAACTAGAAGTACAAAGGATGTATCCACTAGTTCTGCTCCTGTCCATCGGCTCCCAGAGCTCCATGATCGAAGGCCTCGGCTGCCTGAAGCTGAGCTCTCCCCTGCGGTTGGGGTGGACCTTCTGGTGGTGGTGGTGGTAGAGCCTCAAAGCGTCGTCCACCACCTGCTGCTCGGCCATCTCCTCTGCCTCGTCCGCCTCCTCCCTGCAGACCGCCACGGTCGAACCTCTGCCTCTGCCTAGGTGGTTCCTCAACCGTCTGCTGCTCCTCCGCATGGCGGGTCGGGCAGTCACGAGCCATGTGGCCTTGCCCGCCGCATGCAAAGCACTGTCTTCCACTCAAAAGACTGGCTCCGCGCTGTGTGCCCTGCACTGCTGAGCCAGTGCCCTGAGGTCGTCTGCCTGAAGGTCTGGTCTGTCTGGACCCCTGAGTCATCTGTCGGCTACCTGCTACCGAAGACTCCGCTACGTGCCGCCCTGCGGTGGGTCTCTGTGCTGGTGTAGACTCAGCAAGGAAGCTCTCGATCCGAAGGGCCAGCTCCAGTACTCCTGTCTGAGTCGGTATGCTGAGGGAGATCAGCGATGCCCTGATCTCGTGTCTCAAACCCTGCTCGAAGGTCCGGGCCCGGAAGAATGGGTCCCATACCATGTCGGTCGAGTAGCGCGAGAGATCGGTAAATCTCGCCGAGTACTGAGCGATCGTCATGCTGCCCTGCCGCAGCTGTAGAAGCTCCTGGATACGCACCGCACGAAGGGTGGCTGGGACGAACTTCGAGCGGAAGAGGCTCTCAAAGTCCGTCCAAAGAAGAGATGCCTCATCGTGCACCTGGAGCATCAAGCTCCACCATCGTCCTGCTGCTGCGTGTAGTAGGCTCGCAGCGAGGATCACCATGAGGTCTGCTGGTGTCCTCACTAGCCTAAACACTCATACCACTGCCTCCAGCCAATCCTCTGCTGCCTGGGGATCCGTCTCCCTGCGAAACCTGGGCGGTCGCTGGCGCTGAAACTCATGCAGTGCGCTGAGGCGACGTGCATCGTCAGCGGCTGCTGCTGGAAGCATCGGGGGCTCGGCGGGTAGAGCTACCGCCAGTGCCACTGCTGACAAAGGGCCTTGCACTGAGGCCTCGTCGCTCAGTGGGCTGTCGTCACGCTCGACTCTCGGAACCCTAGCTGGCTGCCATCGTGGGGATATCCTGAATAGGAAACAGGTGCGCCACGGTCAAACAGTATACCTGGTGAGCTGACATAAAGAAATCACAAAGAAAACTTTGAAACACACACGCAATCAATGTTTCCGTGCATTAAGTCGGAAATCAGAAGTCAGGGTCCTGGTGTACGGATACGTCGTCCGCCGCACCAACACTGGACTCCCTGGACTGATAACCACACTCAATACGCTAAACATTATTGCTTCACATAGAAAAGATCAGAGTTCGCGGTAGAACCGAACTCCTCTGATACCAATTTGTCACGACCCGCCCTCGGGGTCCGTGCCGTGACTACCCCAAGCCCGCCTTCCATAAGCCAGGGGCTGGCGACTAGCACCAAGGCGTAAATCCCGGTAAAAAGGGAAGGCATTGCCTTTGTAAAGTAAACAAACACCACAGAGTAAGCAAGCGGAAAGTAAACACTAAACAAAAGCAGAGTACAACTGAAAGTGCGGAAAAGTAAATGGGCCAAAATACAAACCCAAACTGAAAGTAAAGTACAACTCGAAAGGGAAAACAGCAACTGAAAAGTAAAAGCCGCTACTCCGAGCTGTCCACTGGAAATCCCACCTAAAGGGTGGGTACAGATAGCTCCTCTGCTCTACGGGTCCCGTCGTCCGCTCCGTGCACGTCCCGCCTAGTGGTCCACCTCCGGGTACCGTCCCGCTCTGCAAGCCTCAGCTAAGGTCAACGCTGTCCGTCGTCTGCATCCAACAAAACGTAGTGCAGGCAAAGCCCGTGTAGGGGTGAGTATAAACTACTCAGTAGGGACCCCGAGACCCCTGAAGGTCTCTCAAATCCACAAAGGATAAACCACGAAGAAAGGTACAATCACGAAGTAACAACCGACTTTGCTTAGGTATATGCCCATACATATACCTAAGTCATCAAATTCAAATACGCTCCAACCTCCGAGCCCAAGTACAACTCAGTCCACACAGGAAAGTAAATGTATTCCACACAGGAAAGAAAAACGTAATCCACACAGGATTGCACAACACAATCCACACAGGAAAGCAACAGATTCAGCTCACACAGGTATACTTCTTCAAAGGACGATAAAGATGATCTCTGATCCATCTAAGTCGTCGGACCCACGAAGGATCGATAGGTAACTGACCAAAGGACGATAAAGATGATCTCTGATCCATCTAAGTCGTCGGACCCACGAAGGATCGATAGGTAACTATCCCCCGCAAAGACCCACACAGGATCGGGCCCACACAGAACCTGTAGGCGCTGGCTCACACAGAACCGCTGAGCGCGGACCCACACAGGATCGGACCCACACAGGATCGGGCCCACACAGGACCTGTAGCACTGATCCACGTAGGATCGCTGAGTGCTGAAGTCGTCGTCGTCGAATCCACACAGGATCTCTGTACTGTCGTCGTCGCAGTCACAGTAGCTGTAGTAGCAGTAGTAGTCACAGTAACAGTCGCAACCAGCACTAGGGTTCCCGCACACAGCAAGCTCGTTCGGAGGATCCGCTCCACGAGCCGAGAGGCTGATACATCAACTGTCACAAAGTCCAGAGTTGATGTATCCAAAAGTTCCGTATCGTCAACAGGAACTCAACGCAACAGACGGCGCGTCGATCGGACGCCCGGTCTGAGAGTTATTGGCATTTTCGTCCCCGGGGCCCGGTTGGTTTTTAAGGCAAAACCAACCCGACCGTACTCCACCTGCGTCCAAACCTCGTGCGGAGTATGCCAAAAGATCCTTCTCACTAAGAGGAACACAACAAAGCTGACGGCACGTCAATCGGACGTCCGTAGTTCAAGATATGAGCGTTTCTGCTCCGAAGGCCCGGTTGGTTTTGTGAACGAACCGACCCGGCCGAACTCAAAGTAATCCGAAATCTTGAGTGCGATATACCAAAACGACCGTCTCGATCCAAGGATCGCGTTGCCGCAGACGGTTCGTCAATCGGAGGTCTGAGGCTCAAGTTATGGCCAAAATACCGAATCTGATTCGAAACGGGGGGTCCGGGTCCGGGTCGACCCGGCCCGACCCCCCCCCCCCCCCACTGGGTCGGCCCGAACCGGGTCGACCCGACCCGGGTCCGACCCGGCCCGGGTCCGACCCGGCCCGGCTGATCGGTCGGCCGGCGGCGCGGCGGCCCGACGGTAGCGCGGCGGCCCGGCGGTAGCGCGGCGGCCCGGCGGTAGCGCGGCGGCCCGGCGGTAGCGCGGCGGCCCGGCGGTAGCGCGGCGGCCCGGCGGTAGCGCGGCGGCCCGGCGGTAGCGCGGCGGCCCGGCGGTAGCACGGCGGCCCGGCGGTAGCGCGGCGGCCCGGCGGTAGCGCGGCGGCCCGGCGGCAGGCGGGGCGGCCCGGCGGCATGCGAGGGGACAAAGCCCCCGCTGATTGAGGGGCGGCGCGGCATATAGCCGCGCCCTTTTTGCAAACCGCCCCCCCCCCCCCCCCCCCCACGTGGGGGGCTTGATTGGTAGGAAACGGGGGGCCTCCTGCCCCCCTCATTAAGAGGGGGGTTTTGATGAGCCGGCCAGGGGATTAATTCCCCCGGTTTACTTCCATCCGGCCGGCCAGCTGGCCGGCCGGTTTTCTCCAACGGGACCGGAAAATCCGGTCCCCTCTTCGGCTTCCGACGCCGGCGGCCCGGCCGCCGGTCTCCTCGTTCCGCCGCGGCCCGGAACCGGCCGCGGTCTCCTCGATTCACCGCGGCCCGGAACCGGCCACGGTATTCGTCATCCGGCACGGTGCGACGGCACCGCGCCCCTCCGCCGCACCTCGATTTCTTTCAACGTGGCGCGACGGCGTCGCGTTCTTGAAGATTCTTCCATGGCGCGCGCGCAACGGTGTCGTGTAAGATTAACATACAATTATCCGCGTGGTGCGACGGCACCACACCACCTTGCTTCCGCTCGCAGATAAACAACATGAACGATGGAGGGGGTTCGGCCGTGTTCATGCGGTCCGGCCCCCCTCACGTTAAATAAAAAAACAACTTAAAAATAATTAAAAGCCACACATTAGACATGCTAGATCCACGATCAAGAATGGAGTAATTAAACGAAGATCAACAACCCCTACCTTGGGTATAAGTTCGAGGATTCGTCAACGTCCGCGGAAGACAACGTCGCGGAGGTCGGGCGTCGCGGTCGTCGTTCGTCAAATTCGATGACGAAGAGGTGCGTCCGAAGAGGCACGTCGTTGGCGAAACCTTGTACGCCGACGAAGGTTGTCCGAGGAAGAAGCGGTGTTCTCTCTCGTTGACACGGAAGACGAAGAAGAGCGGAGCGGCGTTCTTCGTCGGAACTTGAGCGTTCTTCGTCAAGTCTTGAGGAAAGTCAAATAAAAAGAAAACAACGAACTCAAGAACCCCTACCTCGATAGTCGCACGTTGACGTAGTCGTGGAATATCGGTGTCGATTCCTTTGACGTCGGAGGAAGAGTCGTTGTCGATGGCGTTCGTCGCGGAAAACCGTCACGGAAGAGATGATGCGGAAGAAGAACGTCACGTCGCGGATATGGCGTCGCGGAAAAACCGAGTTCTTCGGCGAAGAAGTTCTTCGTTGAAGAACGGCGTTCTTCGTGTTCTTCGTCGAGGTTGAAGAAGATGAAGAAACAAGAAGAACCTTCCCAACTCTCTTAAGGAGACAAAACTAAACCCAAAATAAAATAAGACTCTATCTTATTTTATTAACACAACAACACACTAGAATTTCAAAAGTTTGAAATTCAAAGAAGAGATAACTCCACATTAATTAACAAATTGTCATGTTAATTAAAGAGGGGTTAAGGGAGTTTGAGGGAAGATGTAAAGTTAGGTTTCGTGTGGGCCCCACCACACTTAATCCTCTCAAGGGAGGTTAAGTGGGTGTGGGTCCCACACCTAACTTCCTTTGAGAGAAGTTAACTAATAAGTTTAAATAAAAATTGTGTTTACATATTTTTATTTAACTTATTCTAATCTCCCAAAAACTAACTCTCAACCCGAAACAAACGCAACTCCCGAAAAGGTCTCTTTAAGCGAATATCGGCGCTGCGAGTTCATCGGTGCCCTCAGATTTCAATTCCGAGCACCGGATCAAAAGTTAGAAATTCCTGCTCGTTCGTTCACTGAACGTACCCGAGCCAAACTTCGGAAATTGATTCTGAGCACTCCGGGCCTCGGAATCAGGTGCCGTCTGAAACCGCACTCTTGTAAAATTCCAAAGAAAATTAAGAAACAATTTCCCTTGAATTTTACGGGTCTTTACACTGAGGCTTGGTGAGTGTTGTGATATGGGAACTAGGTTTGTATTGTGGGATTTTGTCAGGACTTGACATCAAGATATCAGGGGGAATAGAAAATGATCACTCAGGATGAACTCTAGGTAATCAGACTAGGAGTTTTGATAGACTTGTTGGGAACGTGGAGCAGAACTTTATATCTAGGTTGGGATAAACCTATGGGTTATGTAATCACTTTTATGTGATGTGGATGAGATGTTATTGATGAACAGATACCATGGTAGGTCTGGTGGATTCAGTGGATGCCCTTCTGGGTGAGATGAGATGTGCTAACACTTGAGGCAAACTAATATCTCTATTTTGTATCTATATATTCATGTGTTTTCATATGAATTTTAGTTGAATATTAATTAATTAAATATTTGATTCATTTCTGGTATTAATATTTTGTATATTCTTGTGTCAAGAAGGACATTTGAGGTAATATGAAGGAAAAGGTGGCCATTAAGGAACATAAAGGCACTTTGTGTTGATCTGTGAAGCGGTTTGGCATGATAACTAAAAAATGATACAGATGTAATTAAAGATTGAATCCAAAAGGATCAAGACCCTCATTTAATGATTTTTTTCCATGATTTTGGTTGATCAAGTGATGCTAGGGAGGTTCAAAATTTAATAACTGAATCAAAATAAGTTTTCTAGTGTTGGAAACACTGTTTCACATCGTGTATCATGTAAAAACATTTAAATTATAAAATTATTGAAATAATTAAATATAGTGAAGTGTAAAAGGAAGAAAAAATTTGGCCATGCTCATTACACATTGTGTAAGTATTACATGATGTGAAATTCTTATATGGAATAAAAAATGGATATTTTAGATATCATTCGATGGTGGTTGACTATATGACATCTAAACAGCAAGTTAATGAGAGTTTTGGACTCAAGAACCCCTTGGATGATATCTATTATTATAAATATAGGGTTTTAGAAAAGATAAATTCATTCCATTTCAGGTGTGGAGAGGCTCAACTACTAAGTTATTATCGTAGGGTTCTGACCCAAAGTTCTTCATAGAAAGGTTTTAGTTTTGCATTGTTGTTTTTGTTTTCTTTATTTAATTTAATGTTGAATGCATTGTAGTTTAACTCCAATCTCTCTATTTTATTCATTATCCTTATCATTCACACTAATCTATTATCTTCCCTATGGAATACGGTTTATCCATCGTTGACGATCACCCAATAATGATTGGATAAATCTGTAAGGGAGAGTGGAATCAGTCGAAATGAGTTCATACCAAATTGTTGTATTTAAATATTCACTTGCATAATTATTTTGTTCATTTTTTATTTTCTTTATTTTCTTTTATCATATATTTTATTAAAACATGGACCAAGTGTGTTTAATAGAAGATGAAACCAGACAAGATTAAGATAATTTATTCATGACCATTGAATGTGATTATTCTTTTGAAATTTCATTATGATCTTAATGAAATCTTGTTATTTTAATTATTTTGACCAACATGAATTGAGATTAAAGGGTATATTGATAGGGTTTGACTATATCTCTTATCGATTAATATTGATTTATTGTGCATCCATTGTGTATTATTATTTTTCAAGTCTAGTTATGGTTTCTTTTTAGAAAAACCTCCAATGGATAGTGGTTCCCCTCTCTTCTTATTTTTTTTATACATTTAAATTATTCAATTTACATCATTTAATTAGTTTAATAAAATAAAATCAATTTTAATTGGGATGACCTGACCATTTATTGATAGTTTTCATCCCTGCGTTCCCCTCTCTCTGTGGGATTGACTTCATACTTCAACTTTACTAAACCTTTGGAGTTAGTGCAATTTTGGTTTCATATAAATTTTTAATTAGATCATAACCTAAAGATTTAATGGCATCCTCTAAACACATCAAATTTTGGCATAATTGTTGGGGAGTAGTGGAATATCGCAGATGACTCTAGACTGATTTTCTAGGTTAAAGACTTTTCTTATACCATTTATGTTTACTAATTTTAGTTTAGGTATTTATTTTTACATCCATTTTTTTATTGTTATTATTTTTCTATTTTTATGTGTTTTATAGTCATTTTGGTTGTGCGGGATGGAATACACACCTCATTGGTATTATAATGTACCTCTATTAGAGTGCATCAGATTTCAGTAGTATCCGACCACATGTGTAGCATTAAATTCCAAAGGGTAATAATATCATGAAACAAGGGGGGATGATTCATATTAATTTATATGTGATGATTTAAAACCTCAATTGTCAAGAGACACCTATCATCAAGCCTATGGAGGAGACCATAATATTTAAAACTACCAAGTCAGATCCTGGGCCGAGCAGCACTCAGAATACTGACCAGCTGGATTGCTCACACAATTTATTGATGTGATGGAAAAAAGGATAGACAATAATGTGGTTGAGTCCATTGAATATGGATAATAGAAAAAACACCTATCTCGAATCATTGTAAATTTAAATTATATTTTTAGTAGCTTGCCAATATTTTCAAATGAAAATAATGATTGGTTTGAAGTGAAAAGGCCCAACCAAGATCAATGTATCACTATGAGGGGTAGGGGTGAATCGGTGATATCTTTTTCCTTTTATGTTATCTTTATTTTACAAAAACCATTGACTCTTGTTAAAGAGTTATCAATTTTCTGAAAAAAAATTCCCACAACCACCAGAAAACAAGTATTTACAAGGTTCACTACTCAATAAGTGTATCTAGTCCTTGGCATGGTTTGGAAATAATCTAATTCCACACAATCCACTAGAAAACAATCATTTTTTCGATACAAAAAGTAGTAAATACCCTTACAATTGTTTTTAAGTATGATCAATACAAAAGTTTATGTTCTTCTAATAGTATGACTGGTATAAAAAAATTGTGTAACAAGTAAGTAAACCTTCACCAGTTGGCTCCAAATATGTTATTGTATAGCCTTATCAACTTTTACTTTAGAAATTCTTCAAAATAAAAATCTTCACTTTCCAACCCAGCAGCAAGTAGAAACAACCATCTCTAGACTTTGTACAAAAACTCAATCTGATGGATCAATCATATTTCTTTATTTGGATTGATTAGTCCAAAAATATAAGTCTATAAAGATACTCTGGAAACAATTCTGAACTATTTTTGTCTTTCCTAGAAAATCTCAGTTCGATTTCTCGGTCCGATCTGAAAACCTCTTCCTTACATGTGGTTTTTCATTCATTCACTCAGGGGTACCCCAACCCAGGGATGGTTTCAAGGAGTTCCCAATCTTGGATATAAGGGCTAGGACCATGTATGTCCCTTATCATCTCTAATACTCAGAGCCTCCATTTCTCGATAGTGGGGATGAGTATTATGCTTAATTTTCCATTAAAAATGAAATGAGATCATCGTATCCTATTGTAGAACCAATTTCAAGGAATCCCTCCTACAATAAGAACATATCCTTTCTTGAAGGAGGTTTCAATCCTACTCCTCCTCACCCCCTTGGATATTGGGTCAGAGAGGGGATGGGAACTGGAGTCATATCTTCTCTATCCCACTTCATTTATTCCTCAGTATTCATACCCTAGGCCCAATCCGACGTAAAGAAATGGGAAAGAAATGTTGTAGGCTTGTCCTTTTCCACCAACAGAGGAGGAGAAGTGTGGTTTGTTATATCTTCCACTTCCTCTTGTTTCTCACGTTCAAGCATGAGTTTGCATGACTTGTGGGATTAGGGTAGATCCATGATCACAACATCTTGTTTCTCACATTAAAGCATGAAACATCATGACTTGTGGGCAAAGAGTATATTCATGATCATGTCCTCTTGTTTGTCATGTTCAAGCATGGCTCTTCATGACTTGTAGGATTAGGGGATAGCCATTATCACAACGTCCATATAGTTAGATGAATGTTTCAGTGGAGAATAATCCTTTGAATCTTCCTCTTCCTTTCATTCAAAGTGCTCCCTTTGTGTGAGTCATCAAAGCCATGTATCCAACCTCAGGGAAAATAATATTTTGTGGTTTCCCAAATCTTTTGTTTCCTATTTTTTCTCCCACCGATCATGACTCATGTGATCCCAAAACAATCCATGGGCATCCTCATCAGGAGTAATCGCAAATCATACTAGTATTTGGGCCTCATTCCAAGTGTAAGCCCCAAGTAATTAAGGGAATACTCCTTAGGAGTAATCCATAGTCATAACTCCCATTCATCAGGGCATCCTTTTTAGGAGTAATCCCCAAACCAAACCAGTTTCAGGACATCCTTCTTAGAAGTAATCCAAAATATTGACCCCCATTCATTAAAGAAACCTTTTTAGGAATGACCCCCAAATTAATCCTCTTAGAGTACCATACTCCATTACAAGACAACCAACCTAACTACGCGATCTTTGATTCCCATCCATATAGGATACATAGGAAGCCTCCATCAAGTCTAAACCCAATCACCCAAAATCAACCCTATTCTCTCTGTGCCAAATTCCCAATAGGGTTTACTTAAAACTGGAAAATCACACTCCATCAAGGTTCCTTGGGCTTCTTAGGAATAATCCCCACACTGAACTTTGACTCAGAATCTTCTCCCTAGAAATCCTAGCCACATGGTGTTAAACTGCATGGTTTGGACCTTATCACATAACCTTAAAATGTATGGTGTTCCCTATTAAGTGGAACCAAACTATGTGGGTTATGATTTCTTTCATGAGGATACATAGGAATCCCATCACATGGGTTTTATCCCAACACCAAAATAACTCTTGTCTCCTTGGATAAAGATACACTCCTGAGTAGCTCACTATGTGGATATAAAACCAGTATCATCATAATAACTAACAAAGGATCTATAATCAGTACATAATGGAATACCATCAATGAAGAACCTTGGACACATATAGATATATCTACTGATGAAGAACCTTAGATACATATATAATATTCGAAACTCTATACATTATAATAATTTATTTTTAATTCATGGGTAATCCATGTAATACTTGGGAATTAATAAAGGATTCACGAACATATCTTAAATCTATAAGAGTATTGAAGTGGGAATCAATTCCCCCCAAAAGGGTGTGATGAGCCTTACCTCCCATCCTCTCGACCAATGTGAGTTCTAAAGAATCCTTGGCCAAACTACCTAATGAGTGATTTCTTTTGGAATGCATGTCCCTCATGGATATAGAACCATTGGTTGTTTCCAGTTCCATGAAAAAACCTATTGGAAACCATTAGGAAATAGTGGACCCGATGTGAATTATCTCACACAATTCAACCCCTGCAATCAATCATCGGGTGAAACATGATTTTGAGGGAAACAAAAAATGGAGAACCCGACATGAATCCTTAACCAAGATAATAGTATCACCCACTTTTTATGTCCCTTTCTCTCTCAAAATGAAATAGGGTCTAACAAGACAATCAATCATTCATGTGTTCATTCAAATGAGATGTTACTTTGACAGGGTTTTCTAGTTTTTGTTTGTCAACTTTCTAGGTAAATTTCACTTAGAACTCCTTTTGATCTAATGGAATATTTATAGCTTCTGCAAATGAATCCCCTAGCTATTTGTTCACACTTCAAGCAAAGGACATTTTCACCAACATAGCCTCTTCAACATTGGGTATCTAATTCACTAGTCTGATAGCATCACTATTATAGTACTATCTCGACCATGGAGGCCACTTGACCGGACCTACACCTCACCAATCCCCACCGCTTGTCCGATTATCAATGGTTGGTGGACCTAATGCAGATGACACCAACTGTTTTCTTCGACCATTTTGAGAGCATGTCCCTATAATGCAACAACTAGTCCCCCCCCCCTATTTAAGGTAGGTGGATCAAGAGGCCATATACTTCCTCATTCAGAAGACACGAGGGTCCCCCAAAGGGCTCCTTCCAGGAAATTCCACTGTCAACACCACGTGTTAGTGATCCCTAAACATGATCAGGGTGTCATCCTCGGCTGACTAGCCTAAGTTATCTAGACCTGGGAATGAAAGACGGACCACCAAGGGTAGCAGTAATTCAATAGGGAGAAAGGTCACACCTTTTACCCCTCCAAAAAACCACACCAACCCAATTTTATGGAAAATTGGGAGAGAGAATGTACACCCAACTGGAATAATTCAGCCAACTGGCAGGCTCACCTGGTGGCATCCAAGTAATTCTTCCATTCAAATCTGGTGGCATATCACAAGTAGGAACATACACCTACCTGCACCCACCAAGCCAAAGAATAGACTTTTATGGTAGAACTCAAAGAATCCCGCCAACTAAGTTTCACAGAATATTATGAGTAGGAGTATACACCTACCTACATTCATCAATCCATCTATCAGTTTCTTCTGGAAACACCTAGAGAAATCATCCATAAATTATGATGATGAGTATGGGGTAGACTCAACTTCCTACCCCCACACATGAGTACCATTAGTATCCACTTGCATGAAATGGAGGATAAGATCAGACACATACACCTTCTCCATATATGTAATTATCATTTATATTCATTCCAATCACAAAATTC
Organism: Viscum album; assembly: GCA_963277665.1. Classification (NCBI taxonomy): domain Eukaryota; kingdom Viridiplantae; phylum Streptophyta; class Magnoliopsida; order Santalales; family Viscaceae; genus Viscum; species Viscum album. The sequence continues at coordinate 1,335,130,236 of OY728127.1, forward strand.
AATAATCATATCCTGGAAATGTTAAAAGGGAAGATGCAAATCCCTAACCACATCCTATAGACTAGTCAGTATGTTATTACGGAGAAGAAATTATTTCTAGAGGGATTGACACACAACTCTATCCACATAAATGGGGTGTCCCATCATCATGATATCCTGGATCAAACACACACCTATGATCCCATCTAGGAGGGACATGGGGAAAAAACCCCCATGATATATGAAAAACCAGATCAAGAATATACACTTGTTCTAATAGGAGGTAATTGGAATATCCCAATGGCCACTCCAAGGAAGTAACAAACACTTTTCCATGAAAACCACTCCCCCAAATAAGTGGCCATATTCTCTTGCAAGAAAGCATCCAAGAAAAAGACTCCCCAAAGAAAACTAAAAAATAGAGAGCCAAAATATGATCCCCCTCTACTTAATGTTGGAGTTCTTGAAGACCTCAGACATTTATATGTGGCAGCTCAAGATCCTACCCTACCATTACCAAATTATGTAAACAATAATAGTAATTCTGAAGGTCCTTCTTGGAAACTTCACCATGAAGGATTTCTTCATGATCACAATCTGATCGATATTGAGATCCCATGATATTAGCAGACTACTAAAATGGAAAAATGACTACTCTATGTGATATCATGGGAAAACTCCCACCATATCACCAATAGCTACCCAAACTTGCCTATAGAAACCTGGACACCTCACTATGTCACCTTTCCTTTCCATGTATCAAAATACATATAAAGGTCAACGCGCTGCAAAGGGGTGTGTAGGGTGTGAGCTAAGCAGGCTCAGTAGGATCCCACCCAGGTGTTCAATATCAAGTATATGTACAAAAATATGGACAATTCTCAACATTAAATAAAAAAAATCATGATAAATAGTTAAACAGATTTTATATCAAAAGCATGGAAAAACATTTAATTTCCCCTCTTTCCATATTTCAGAAATAATCCAGGTAAAATAGTTTTAATTCCTTTCACATTTATCAAATCAAAGAAAATCATGTATCACATATCATATCAAATACATGGAATTACAAGATTAAACATTGAAATTCAAATCACAGGTAATATCACACCAAGGATCACTATAGGTCAAGCTAGCTAGGACACTCGTACCTATGACATAAAAAATTGTGTGCATCAAGCCTCTAGACATATACATTGAATATAGATAGTATAGAAACACTCTAGAAAGTAAACCTCCCAATATTATGTAAAAATTCCCTTGAATAATAGGCCTAGGGAGTATATGAACACCCCATGAGTGGACCCCCCCAATAGTATCAATGGAAAATCCCTATTAAAACACCTTCCACCTAATCACCTAAGGCTTCCCATGTGATTTATTTTCCAAACCATTTCATCCAAACCATTATTTGAAAACCATTTTAGAAATCCATTTCATAATTCTTTTAAAATACCTTTTCTTTTAGAAAAACAAGGGGAAACCCATCTTTTCTCAAAAAACCTATTTCCACACACACTAATCAATCAAAAAATCATTCCATTTAATTTATAAAACAATTTATCAAAACTAAAGAAATAAAATTCATTTAATATAGGCTACATACAGAACCACTTAACTCAAACTCATGTCGCACATGGCCACAATGGGATCCACCAACATGGAAGAATGAAAAGACAATGGTGGAGGCCCCATAATCAATCCTCACATCTCAGAATCGATTTAATAAGAAAAATGGTAGGCTGAAAGGACAGATCACAACATGCCTCAAAGAATGCTCACATCACACCACAACCAACACAAGGTTAATCCTCTTAAGAAATATCACATAATGGATCTAGAAAGGATCGGGAAGATTATCATCCAAATAAATGGATCCAAAAACACAACACAACAGTTCTACTATGATCAAAGGTGATGAAGAAGGAGAAGGATTACTCACCCATAGAAACACCTCACAACCACAACAGAGATAAACCTCTAAAAAAGTGATCTAGAAGGATCGAAGGTCACCAAAATCTTCTAGGTTGATAGGTAAGAAGCTTGCGACTGAATTAAATAAACATCATCTGTGTAGTTCCTTAGAAACAAAAACTGAAATAATTACATGGTGTGTAACACCTTTTCACATCATGTAACTGAAGAAACATAAAAACACCAAAAAATCTATCACATCGGGTAAAAAGACCCAATTTTACCATTTCATGATGTGTAATAAATTCACAGCATGTAAACTTCTCATACCCTATAAACATTTCACACCTTATACCAAATTCACGACATCTTCCTAAAAACCATTATACAACATGAAAATTTTAAATGGTGTGAAAAAATATTTCATGATGTGTAATCATTACAAGGTGTGTAATAACCTAGCATGCTGCAAAAACTCTAGATTTAGATCACAATCCCCAAAAAAACTATGGTGTTCTCCGAACTCAGGGATAACCCCACAAATCCTTTAACAAATTTATACCCAGAATCTATTAATTCAAACAAACATACATCTCCAAATTGTATTTCATTTTCCCTATAAAATTCTCTACATTCTTAGGAGTCCCAAAAAACACCCAAATAAAGGGAGAAATGACAAGAGGGAATAGAAATACCAAAAAGTGGGTAATGGGATGTAACACTTTTCCCGCACATGTCATGCCTTATAAAGATGATGGAAAGATTAGTGGTGATTTCAGTGGAGCATAGGGATACTCAGGTGCATATACTATATATGGTGGTGAGCTTAGAGATCAGGATCCAAACTCTCTCAGCTTTTATTCTTTCTAGTTATTGTCATGTTGGTATATATTTTCTTCTTGGGTATTTATTTTCCTCCTTTACAATTTTTTTGTATTCTATTATCCTTTGATCCCTAGAGTTTATTTCATGCATGGTTTATCTCTAGATGTTACAATATTTACTTTATATTCCTATATACTATTTCATAGAGATAGTTGGTTGTGTGCATACAAGTACATTAGGCAAAGCCTCCCATTTTAGTTATGTTGTCTTAGTGGTTGTCACTATCCCCTACCCTATTGGAGACAAGCTTAGGGTTGTGGAAGCCTGACCTTCCACTAGCCAGGCAGGCCCTGGTGGGTCGGTTCATTACATAGTGGTATGAGAGTAGTTCATTCCTTGGGATGGTTTTTGGAGTTATCCCCTAATGAATATTGCTTGGGAATTAGGGAAATGATGTTGGAGTGTCTTGAGTATGGATTTTAGACCATAGAACTTAGTGTTGGTGTGGAAGCTAACATATCCATACATAAGAACTCTAAGTACCTATTTGTCAACTCAGAATTCTATGACATTGGTTACATGGAACTTCGTATATGCATTATATAAGATGTATCCCTTTGATTGTCATTCTTGATTTAAATCTAGAGATATGCTATTTGACAATGGTACATCTTGATAACTTTCAAGATTACTCTGTGATGACAGCCAGCTAGTATTTTGAGACAATTTCATGACAACAACTAGTTGAGTAATGATACCTCAGTTCAGGGACTATCCTATGAGGTTATTTTCTCAAAGAAGGCACCAAGCAGTGCTACCAACTATTGGGCAGTGCATTAATCTTTATGTGGATCTGGCCTATGATCATCTTCATATTGATAAATCGGTAGATCCAGTAGGATAGGATGATGGTACACATAGTATTTTCATATTATGTTATTTCTATGAATGAATACCATTGAGGTTACATGATGATAATTACCCTTAGGTATTATAGGTTTAACTCAAGGAAATGGTCTAGGTTTTCCAGCTTTTGTAGATCCCGACCAATTGGATGGTTTTGTTAGTGACAAGTCCTCTCCATGGAATAGTTTTTGGCCCAAAAGGCACCGATAGATGTCATGCCTATGTTGAATGAACATCAAATGTTTCATAGATAGATATCACCGAGGTTTTTTGGTGATCCAAACTCCCCCTTTTCATGTGGTAAAGGACTGGCATGATCATGTGGTGTAAATTTACTGCTTGAATAGAACCCCTTATAATGGTGTTATTGGTGGTGAGACTTCTCTTGGGTGATGTGTGGAGTTGGTAGATCCTTGTGTCAATGATGTTTGGTATAGATTCAAATATTCAAGGAAGATGGACACTTCCCCAACTGAGATGTGTTCTTGTAATGTAATTCAAAATTGTGAGGGTGAGACAGTGTTTCCCAAATAAATTAGTGTTGAGGTGCAGTAGATGAGTTCCTTCGACATGTATGTTCAAGTTTTTTTTGATTTGAAAAGGATTTGGAGTGAGTCCTAGTTATAGTGAGTAGGTATTCAAGGGAATGTATAGCTTTAGGTGGTAGGAGCTTATGGATTAGTGGATTCAAGTATGGTTTAGGGTACATCATATGTCTCCACTACTCGAGTTGTAGTTATGGAATCGAGTCTTAAGACATATTTCCATGGATTTATCCCTTGTTCAAGACCTAGGGGTACCAATAGAGTACTTTTTTCTCAACCCTTGTACTATAGGATCCTGCATAAAGGATTGGTTATCACATGTTTCTATCGATAGTGTGACCTGACGCTATAAGGATAGATATCCTTGAATGAAATATTTCTGTAGTGGTAATGGGACCCTATAATTTTTTCCTCAGTATGGGATGGTCATTTACCATCCAAGATAAGATGATTGTTACCAGTGAGTGTATAAGTTCTTCTAGTTTTTTAGGATGGATTTTCCCTCCATTGATAAGGAGTGATCCTCAGTTAGGGTGGGATGGGCTCATTCACAAGAGGTTGCAACTACTTTCTTATTATATTGGATGGTATTAGTCTTGGAGTAGCATATTCCATGAGATTTTAGTTTCCAGTGATGGTGGAAGAGTATGGGGGTTTCTATCCAGAGGGTGTTCCTGCTTTACCCCACCATCAAGAGTTTTTTTTTCTTTATGTACTTTCACCAAGGGTGGCCTAATATTTGTGCTACCATATCGGATGACCTAGTGCATCTATGATATCTGGAGGTGTGGTTGGAAGAGTTTTCATAGGTGGGGATTCGTAAGACCCAGTGGGTTTTCCTGGGAATCCTTATGTTTTTTTCCTAAGAGGAAGATAAGAACGTGAGGCCAGGTGTGTATTGGAATCTCCTGGTCTATGTGACTATCTTGGAGGATTATCCACCCCAAGAATAGATGACATCATTGCTCAGTGGATAGAGATGAAGTGGATCTTAGAGTTTGACCTCAGGATGGGTTATCATAAGATCCAAGTTTGATATTTGTATATATAGAGCATGGATTTATGGAGCCTATTTGGTGTCTTTGAGTTCTTGTTGATACCCTTTGGTATGTTGAACACCCTAGCTGATTTTGTGAGACTTATGATCTAGATCCTTAACCCTTCTTGGATCAATTTTTTGTAGTCTTCTGTAAAGGTACCCTTGTGTCCTCAACTTCAGAGTTAGAACATGTGCGCCATTAGAGGAGGATTCTATACATGCTTTAGGTGTTCTATTAATATGGAAGCTCTCATAGAGTTAGATCTAGATTATAATGTATACTTCTAGGGATATTTCTTCTTAGACATGGGAGTGGTAGTGGACCTTGAGGAGGTTGAGTCAGTTTGAGATTCAGGTCCACCCTGGGCATGGTCATGGTAGAAGATACTCACAGTGAGGTTTTCCATCAACTAGTGTCAAGAGAAGTAAGGGAGTAGTTAACCTCTTTACATTTGACCCTTATGAGTGAGGATGGTGCAACATACCTCAAGTCGATGGTTGTTACCCCTTGTCTTCATCAATGAGTCATAGAGGCACAACTTGGGGATATCTTCTGGGAGATATTTATGACCAGATATCCACTAGATACATTCCTAATAGATTCCCTAAAGGTGGGGATCACAAAATATTTTTTCAAGGATAGTCGGTGGTACTGATCATGCTACAAGAAAATGTGTATAAAAGCTTATTTCTCCTAAGTAGTAGACCTATGAGAAGGTTGGTTGTATCTAAATACTTTGTATTTGGCTTTTGTGGCCAAGGATGTTGCATTTTTTTGCTGAGTTTATCTCTCAAAATCTCACCTGCCTATAGGTAGAGACTGATGTACTGGGTGGAAGTGTAAATCAGATGGTGTTTCTATGGTTATCATGATGGGGCTTTCACAATTTACAATATTTCACGATGCTAATTGATTGATCGTAAATTGACTCACTAAGTTGACCTAATTCCTACCCATCTAAGAGCATATCATAGTGGAGATTTTGAGACTCCTATGCATGTAGGAGGTAGTCTAGCATCATATAATTCTCTTGATGATCATTTAGAATATGATATACAATTAACATCACAATTATGAAGAGTATGAACGAGGCCTTTAGGACTCAGGTGCGCTTGAGAATTATGTTTCTACCCTAGAAAGATGGTTAGGGAGGCAAACCATTCCAGTTCTGGATAACATGCTTTGGGATTTCATGTTAGATTTGGACCATACCTGGGAGGATCGCCTACCATTAGTGGAGTATGTATCTCATCACACTATGAAAAAATATAAATAAATGATGTTTTAAAATGTTGGTAAATGATTTTTTTAATTAATAATTTTTTATGAAACAATTTTTCTAACATTTTAATTCACTACTGGAAATTGGGACTTTAACAATACTAGTAAAAGGATTTTATTTGCACTAATATTGTGAGTGATATTAAAATATTACCATTAATAGTACTAAAAAAGAATTGTTAAAGGGATCCTTTAATAGTTCTTTTTTAGTTCTATTAAAGGGTGTCTTTAAAAGCACTAAAAAGGTTCTATTAAAAAAATTGAAAAAAATAATAATTTTTCACACCCCCAATACCCCCTTTCTTAGAGCTTATATCCTTTTTCTTAATGATTTACACTCCCCAGCCTCCATCACACACCCCACACCCCTTCCTTAGCACTAAAAGACTGCCCCAAATACCTATGTGCACTGGGATTTGATCCCAGGAGATCCCTTATGTGACTGGATGCTCTTTACCACTATAGAATTCATGTATTGTTGTATACTTGATGACTTTTCTATTTATTTGTATATATTTAGAAATGTTTGGTATATATATATATAATTATATTTATTTAAATATATTATATATTAATATTCATTTATATACTTTTTAATATAAATATAAATATATGTGTGTTTATTAACACAAACACGTATGTATATATAAACATTATATATACATATTAATGCATTTTTATAATAAAAATAAAATGGATAATTTTTTACTTTCAATAAAATGAATAATAAATATTTAATTTATATATTTAAAAATACATTTTTATGTAAATATTTTTATGTATGTATTTATAAAATTTATTTATTATAAGTAAATATAAGAAAATATTCATATATTTAATTATAAATAAAACTACATTGTGAAAAATGATAATACTTCAAAACCATAATATCAATATGAATGTAATCCCTAGGAATAAATTTATTCTTCACTAAAAAAAATTCAATAACACCCCCTTAAACAAGGCTAAAATTCCATAGAATGTTAAAAAATTCGGATACCCCGACTAAAAACTCAATTTTGGAGGCCTTATGGGCCTTTTGGCTTTGAAAATTCTGGTTTGGGGTTCTCTTGGTTCACCAAGGCATATATCTCGTCATAGGATTTGATTTGATATGTAGTAGAGCACAAATGGACACCCAAATCAAAAGTTATGGTCATTTGAAGTTCAATCCATTTTTTCAACTTATCTTAGACAGTTCATTAATTCATTTAATTTTTATGTCATCCAATTATTATTAAATGACTATTACTCGATAATAATTAGAAAATTATTAATTAATATTATTTTTTAATTATCTAATAATTCATTTTCACTAAATATCTTATATATTAAGTGTAAATGCATATTTATCCTAATCTAAAACATATTTAAAAATTATATATTATATTTTTATCAATATAAATATATTTATATATTAATAAAATATTTTTAATGAAATATATTTTTTATTAAGTATACCCTTTATCAGTGTTGTTGAAGGATGAATCTGCAGTAGTGATTTTTTTTTGAAATTCAAAAAATTTATAAAATATTTTTTCTTCAGTTCCTACACCCCTTATACCCAACTCCTCACGCAAGGGAGCCCTTATTTTTAAAATTTATATTTTTTATAAATTTATTTTCTTTTTTTCACTCCACTGCCCATGAAACCTCTCCCCGCCTACACAGCTCACCAACATGCTATTTTTTTCTTTTTCACTCCACCCATGATGTCTCCCCCCGCCTGCATAATACCTCAAGTGATGCAACTTCTACACAGAATCCTACTTGGAATCGAACCAGTGACCTACAGAATTATAAGATAACAAACAGACCAACTAACCTTGCGATTTTTTATTTATAAAAATATACTATACTATAATATATTTATACATATAAGATAGTATGTATATGTGTGTTTATATATATATATATATGTTTATATTACATATATATATATATTATGTTTATATTTAATATATATATATATATATATCTGTGTGTGTTTATATATATATATATATATATTTATTTATTTATATGTGTATGTTTATATATATATATATATGTGTGTGTGTGTGTGTTTATGTGTTTATATATATTTGTGTGTGTTTATATGTATGTATATATATGTGTGTGTGTGTGTGTGTGTTTATATATATATGAGTGTGTGTTTATATATATGTGTGTGGTTATATGTTTATATATATGTGTATGTGTGTGTGTGTGTGTGTTTATATATATTTGTGTGTGTGTGTGCACGTGTGTTTATATGTTTATGTGTGTGTGTGTGTTTATTTATATGTTTATATATATGATTATATATATGTTTATATATATATATGTATATGTTTATATATATATATGTTAATATATATGTCTGTTTATATATGTGTTTTTGTGCATGGGTGTGCATATATAAATATATATATGTGCATGTATATATTTATATAATTATAATTATAATTTTTTATTTGTATATATATATAAATTAATAGAATTATAATTATATATATATAATTATACATTTTTAAACACTAGAAAAAATGTCACTAAAATAGCCACGTTTTCTTAAAAATGTGACTAAATTTAAAATATGTGTGTTTTTTTATATAAATTTTTCTATGTATATATTTATGTATTTATAAATTTATATGTGTTTGTGTGTTTATATATATTAATATATATCTAAATTTATATTTACATTGATGTGGATATATGGGTTACATTACTAATAAAAACATGCAACACACAAATGTAGAGAAGAACTCGATGAGGCTCGAACTCGAGACCTCATTAAGATCCACAGGAGCGGCTACCATTGAGTTTCACCCTAAGGGATATATATATATATATATATATATATATATATATATATATTTGTGCATGTGTTTGTGTTTTTATATATAAATATTATGATATTTAAATTTATATTAATATATTTATATATAAATATAAATTTATATATATATATAATTATAAAATTATATATATATATATATATATAAATTAATATAATTATACTTTCATATAATTAAAAATGTTTTAAAATAGTGGTAAAAATTTCAATATTTTAGCTATGTTTAAAATGTGTATATTTTTAAATTTAGCGATGTTTTCTGTTAAATGTGGAAAAATTAGTAACCTTTTCTGAAAACATAGATAAATTAGTGATATTTTCTAGAAAATGTGGTTAAATTATCGATGTTTTCTGAAAACATGTCTAAATTAGTGGTGCTTTCTGGAAAACAGGGTTAAATTAACAATATTTTCTGGAAAATGCGGCTAAATTAGCGACGTTTTCTAAAAAAGTTGTTAAATTAGTGGTGTTTTCTAAAAAACATTGCTTAATTTAAAATTAGTGAAGTTTTTTGAAAAGCATTGTTAAAAAATGTCACTAAATACAATTTTTGTAGTGGTAGTTATCACACCACCACTGGAGTAATACCATTTGAGGCCACATGTGGGAGACCATATAGGTCGCCACTACGTTGGTCGGAGCTAGTGGTAGTCAGTACTTATAGGCCTATGGTTGGTGCTATTGATGGTTGTGAAAGTGGTGCAGTTCATCTAGGGTAGATGAGGACTACCCAAAAAACGTCATGAGTCCTTTCTGAACTAATGACAGTGGCCTTGGGAGTTCGATGAGGAGATCATCTATTCTGAGAAATCACACCATGTTGAGGATCACAGGGATTTTTCTAGGATGACATGCTATCTCTAAGGATCGTAGGCCCTTTTCCAGTTACTGCATCAAGTTAGAAAGGTTTTGTACCTCTCGACGTGGTGATTGTATTTAGATCAGGTCCTTAGTGTTTTCCACTTGTCACAATTGAGGAGACGTGTGCACGACTTATTGCACAGTGTCGACCCGGATGAGTTGGACGCGGTGTGTGGAGATTCCTTTCAAGGTATCCAATGGTGGTTATGAACTAGCTTGGGAAGACTCATCATGGGCACATGGTTCCCCTAGGAGTGTGTTGGTAGACAACATGGGAGCATATATGAGATCCATATGCGGGCTTAGTATTCCCACATTTTTGTTTAGATTATGATTTTCGGAGATGAAAATACTTAAAAGGGGGAATAATGTAGTGAATCTAGTTTTTGTGATTAAGAATTTTAAATATCCTTAGGAATATTTTTGGATCCAGACACTGAGACGGTGTGATATTTTGAGGCTTAGTGAGCCCGGAATTGATATTATAAAAATATTAAATATATTACTATCTCATGCGTGTATTTTTCTTGGAAAAGTGGAATAACTCCAGAATAGAGCCACAGATTGGAAATGTAAGATCATAGTTGAGTCCAGAATGCATGGTTTTCCCTTGAACTCACCTAAATTTGGTCGGCAACAGAAGTTCAGTTAAGGTAGTCAATGGCGAGTGCATTTAATTAAAATAAATAAATATTTTTTTTAAATGACCTAATTAAAATACTCTATAAATACGCTATTATAACAATTTTCCAAGGGTTAGTCACATAAACTTTTCTAAATCTGAGATGAGGAGGAGAGTGTTCTTCCTTGGTGGATTAACATCAAATGACAAATGATTATTCGATCAAGGTGGATCAATGGGTAGTGAATGCAGTGGGTCTTATTTATCACTAACGAACACATTTTTCACCAATGATCAATCCATAATCAAGGTAAGTCTCATAAATTGTAGATTTATCCCTTTTTATTAAAAGTTTGATCATAGATTCATATATGTTTTTATTGATCTGTGATTATTTTCCTTTTTATGATCCCATTAAATAATTTGATTTGTCTAAAACAATTATTTTTTTATTCCATTTTATCACCTGTATTTTTACACCTATCAATCATTGGCTTTATGTGACATGTTCTGAGTAGAAATTTTCGTTAGCTGATTCTCAATGATGGAATTTTTTGGACAGGATCATTAGATATATTCTAGGTAGAGATAGTACTCCCCTACTCAAGGTGTGGGTCCTCTATCTATGGGGATTATACTCCTTTGTCTCATCAGGGTGTGGGTCCCTATACTCTCTAGTAAATTAGAGATGACACTCCCCTATTTAGGGTGTGGTTTCTTTATCTACGTGTTGGTATTCACCCATATTGCACTAGGGTGAGGGTCCTCGGCATTCCTTATATAGGTAGGGTCTGTATGTTTCCCTACACTATTAGGTTGCAGGTCCTCTATTTTCAGGGTTGGTATTTCCCCATGGCACATCAGGGCATGCGTCCCCGATTATCTATTGAGTGTCCCCCCAACATACTAGGGTATGGGTCCTCTATCGATATCTACTGAGTGGAACCCCCCAGACACACTAGGACATGGGTCCTCTTTTGGACATTGTTCCCCCTCAACTATGTATCACAGTGGAAAGGTGTGGGTCCTCCACACAGTAACTTTGATAGTTACTTGATATTTTGGGCATCGGAGATGAATCCTTTGGATTTATTAGCTTACTCATCGACCTAGGCTAGGCTATGAGATAGAGATCCCCTTTCTCTCTCTCTTAGGCTTCTTTTATGAGAATATTTATATGAGGTTGGGTTTCATTTCCCTCTTTCTTTGGGTTGAGATGACTATGGTTTTATCTATCTATTACTCCCTTTCAGTTTTCAAGGAATCCTATTTGGTATGTATATACTCACCCCTTCATGGGATTTTCCCACACATGTCATGTCTTATGCAGATGATGTACAGATCGACAGTGATTTCATTGGTTCATAGAGATACTTGGGTGCATAGGCTACGTACGGTGGTCGGTCTTGGATATCAAGGTTTAGAATCTATCAGATTTAATTCTTTCTAGTTATTTTCATGTTGTGATATCTTTTTTGGTTAGGTGTTTATTTTTCCCCTTTTCACTTTTGTTGTATTCTATTATACTCTAATTATTACCTAGAGTTTATTGCATGCATGTTTTATCTCTATACTTGATAGTATTTACTTTATATTCTTCTGTAATATTGCACAGAGATGGTTAGTTGTGTGCATACAGGTACATTAGGAAAAGACCTCCCATTTTTGTTATGCCTTCTCAGAGCTTATCGCCAGCCCCTAGCCTATTGGAGGAGTTTTGGGGTTGTGCCGGCTTATCCTTCTTCTAACCAAGTGGATCTCGATGGTTCGGGTCATTATATTCATATTTCAAAATCCATTGGGTCATGATCACCTAGAAATATCCCACCTGTGAATAATAATATAAACAAAAGACAAAACATTAGGAATATTATTGACATTTTATAAATGATAAAGAGAGACATAAGAGAAAACTAAGTGAATGATGAATGGAGGAAGTAATTTGTATTTATTGGAATTATAATCTCAATATGATCGTTAGAATAGAAATATGATCCTTTAAAAAGTAATATGAGTATTTGAATAGTAACCTGATTGTTATAATAGTAATTTGAGCTTTGGAGTTGTAATTTAGCCAATAGAATACTAAAATGGCTTATAAAGAATATTTAATATCAATAAATTTATTAAATATAAATATTTGAGTGTTATAAAATAAATATTCATGTTAATATATGAAAATAAAGTATAAGTATATATTTTATAAATAATATTTTAACTTATTTTGTAAAAACCATAATTATTATATTAATAATAAAATATTAAAATTACCAATGTTAAAAAATTGTTTTTTAAAAATTAATGTTATTTTTAAATAATCATGTTTAAATTTTCTATGAGTGGTTATTGGTATTTTCTTAAAAAACTTGAATTTTTTGGTAAATAGTAAAAATACGATTTTTTAAATACTACATGTTTTACGACATAGTAATGATGTAATAATAACCTAATAAATTATTAAAGGGTTATATTAAACCAAGTTATATTTAATAAAATAAATAATTCATTTAAAACATTAAACTCAATTTCCAAACCTAAAAAATAATTTCCAAATTCTAAAAATATAGTATATTCCACTAAAAAACATTTTTTCTTTTTTTTTTTGCTTCCTTTATTTTGTATAAAATAATAAATTCTGTGTTTAATTGGTTTTAAATCAATAAAAACTTGTATTTTTTATCAAATACTATTTATAGTCTCAAATAATAGCATTATTACAAGTCTTGGTTTTGAAATAATATTTTAATCAATATTTTAACCCAAAAATACCTCTCCCTTAATATATAAATACCCCTTTCAATCCCCTTGGAAAATAACTTCCCCAAAACTTTTAATTGTAAATAATCTACCCAATTATCTTTTATTAATATCCCTATGATCCTTAGAGACATTCTAGTGTCATCCAACTCCTAGCCTTCAAGGCCTTAGTTACATAGCAAGGGTGTAAGTGTCAATGAAGAGGAAACATTGTCATCTTCTTTATTTAATTTTTTCTTTCTAATCAGAAAATATCATTTAATTTTTTTAACTTCCTAAACAATTTAATTGAAAATTATATAAAATATTAATGTTATTATGTCATGTTACAACTATTTTAATTTATTCATAATATATATACTCTCCCCCTCTTTTTGATAAATCTCATTAATGGCCAATTGTATTCACCTATAAGAACAATTTCAATTCTTTAATTATCATCTCCTTCACAATTGGTTAGAATTAATTATTTATATTGTATAAATATTTAATTTTATATTTTTTTAATATTTTATGGGTAATTTCACTAATAGAAAAATAAAAATGAATCAAAACCATGAAATTGAAACAAAATGGGATAATTTAAAGAAATATTTCATTGAGCATTTCATACTTTTTTTAAAAATAAAAAATAAATTTTATTAATTATAATCAATAAATAGTAACATAAATTATTGTTGTAAATTTATATATTCATGTTTTAATAAATGTAATTTAAACATAAAGGAGGTGTAAATAATACAAAACAAAACATGACTTAATATAATGTGACTCTCAACCTTCCTTTCTCTTTTGAGAAAAAATGCTCCTTTTCTCCCTATTTTCCATCTGATTACTCTAAAATAAATTATAAATATCTTTTAATTTTCTTTTCCCCATTTTTATTTTGGGATATATATTCTAGTACATCAGTGATATGGACTTTAATATGTGATTTAATTATTATTAATAAAGACTTTATTCTCAAAATATCTCCTTTATTATTCTTTTGTTTATTCTTCTTATCTTTATGAACTGTGATATTATATTTGTAAATGAAACCCTTTAATATACAAAATTATGTTTCCATATATCCTTTTGGGAACCTACAAGTTTATTCTTTGACTTATTCTTTATGACATCACCATGAAATCCATTCATTTATCATGGGTTATTCCATGTTTAAAATTGAGATATGTTTCTTTGATCTTTTCAATGTATGATTATGAGAATATTATAATGTGATTGGTGGTCCTAGAATTATATATCCCTGAAATATATTGGGTAATTTTTTATTTCTCATGATATTATTATGCATGAATATTATTTGGTTTCAACTGTGTGTGTGAAAAAACACTTTGCATCCAAGGCATTAGATCCAGCGGAAGGAGATATTTTAGTGATCTGATTTTCAATGGATCATATGTCAATAGTGGATAGGGAGATAAAAATGTTCTATTCTAAAAGTTATTCGTACCAGATGACTGGAAGGTATATGAAGAAGATAGAAACTAGAAATTATACCATGACTTTGTTGATAGAAGTAATGGGTGAAACACAAAGAGACTTGCATAAAAGTAACTATAATCCTTCTAAAGGATTACCCTAGAATTTTTTTGGAAAAGGTAAAAATGTAATAATAACTTTCATGTATTTTAAGGGTAAACTCGTGAGATTTTTTGAAGTATACACTATGCATCAGTTAGAGGAGTTTAGGTGGTGGGAGACTTTGATCAAATAAAGAGGTAACTATTTAGATAGAAGATACATGGAAGCACTCCCCATAAATATTGAAAGGTATAACAACTGGTAACACCGAATAGACTCCAATATATTTAGTAGGGTGGATCACTTGTGATCATTATGAACTTAAGTAATTGTATAAATCTTACATTACATTAATAAAAGTAAATTAGTGTTCCCACTGTATAGTAGTATTCATGTCTGAACCATGTAAATTGTTTTGTTCCTTTAACTTATTTTCTTTCAGTCATTATGTTCTATAAATATTATTTGTGTGTGTTTTGAGATTGTGTGATGTTGTGTAATGATTTAGGTGTGTTTCCTTCTAAGTTCTAGACATTGTTGCACAAGTTCATTTTTTGGTACTTTTGTTAGCCCAATAATTTTTGGTGGATATAATTTGTTGGTTTAAAGGAAGATATTCATGATCCCAACAAGTGGTATCAGAGATTTTATTGGAGGATCTTTGGATAGTCATGCCCCGATGAAGGTGATTTAGAGCTCAGTTCAAGAACATCATTATTCCCCAAGTATTATAAGAGATTTTTTGGTAATAAATTCCTAATACCTTTTATGTGTTCCAAAATTTAGTGGGAGTTCATTAATTTCCATATAAATGGAATTGGAAGAGGGTAAGTTCTGGGTAGATAATTTTTATTACATGGATTTTAGGTTGTAGATAATACAGATAGAGTATTTTCTACTATAGAAGGACCTTGATCTACCATTCATGGGTACCAAGCCAGAAGTAATGAAGAAATAATAATTTTAGAGGATATATAATAAATAATATGGATTTATTTGGATTTAATTATCCCAGAATGTGGATTATAATATCCAAGAGGTGAAAACCGCTTCAGAACTTATGAATACTCTCATCGTCATGTCTGAGAAGCAGACAATAATTAACATGGTGTTCCTCTTGTTAAGGTTGTTTGGAATGAGGATGTTAGAATGTAAATTGGTAGTAGATCACATCAATGACTTCAACATTATAAGGATACATTTGGATTTAGTGAAGGTGAACTTTATAGATCTTTAGTGGAAATTGTTATTATTATCATCCCTCCCCAAGTCTTGGGATGTGATGGTCATCGTAGTGAGTGACTTTAAGGAAAGATTGACCTGGTGTTTTTGGATGTTAGAGACCTAATATTTAATGAGTAATTTAATAAAAAGTAGATCTAAGAATATTATGTAAATGCCTATAGTGTATAAGTAAGGGGTTGTTCCACAACAAAGAAAGGTCAAATAAAAGGGAAAGGAAGAATAATTCAAAGTATGAGTAGCTCAGCAGAAGGTGGTCCCATATGCTGGAATTGTGGGAACAAAGGACACTTAATGTATTATTTGAATTATTAGAGAGTAATTTCCAAAAAATATGATTTTTGAATTGTATCTATGAATCCTATATCAGAAGACAAGAGTGGCCAGTTGTTGAGTTTTCTAGCTCACTTGAGTCTTTTACTAGAGATTCTAGAGTATCTTTTCACTCAATATCTAAGAGGGTAATTATAAAGAATAATATTTCTAAAAGACACTGAATTTTTCATCTAGTATATGATCATTCTCTTGAGATTATGAGAAAGGGAGACATCTCTTTCCAGTTGAGGAACATAAGTATTCTACAGATGAAGGGAATGAAACACATACCAAAGTTAAGGAAGAACTAAATTTACATTATACGGTTATACAACATAGGTTTCTATAAAACATTCATGGATGGTTCATGAAATATTTCACAAGGTTCCATGGTTTTTGAAAAAGTTAAGGATGGGAAGTTTTACCTCAAATAAGTGTTGGAAGGTATAATTCATGTCATAGAGGTAACTCCCACAAAGTTGTGGAATTATCATCTAGGTAACTTGAGTGAGAAATGGATGAAATTACTTGCTACTAAAGGTATTTTGAATATTGTTAACATAGAGTGTGGGACATGGGAAGATTGTATCATTAGAAATCTAGTGTATACCTATGTATGGAGGCCATATTTAGTTTTTCCTCACAGTGGGTCATTTTTCTATTTGAAATTAATCAATGATAAGACACCAAAATTGTGGGTGTTCTTTCTCAAGAACAAGTTAGAGGTATTTGGAACCTTAATCTGATAGAGATATATAGTGAAAAATGAGATCAATTATAAGATAATGTGTTTGAGGAATGATAATGATGGGGATTATATAAGCTGAGAGTTATGAATTTTATGTCAACAGCAGGTCAAACATTTTGAAATGACCATACCAGTCACTCTGAAATAGTATGGAGTCACAGAGAGGATGAACTAGACATTAGTTAAAAAAGAAAGGATTATTAAAATTCACATGGTATTCCCAAAGGTGTTTTGAGTGGAGGTAGTTAATTATGTGGCATACTTGATCAATAAGAGTCTCTTCTATGCTAGTACAGAAACTACAAGAAGTCTATTTTTCTGAAATAAATATTGATTTCACTCATCTCAAAGTATTTATAGCACCCACAAACATCCATGTTGATTCCAAGGATATTGATCATGTTACTTTTTTTGATATGGTGATGTAGAGTTTGGTTTTCTAATTTTGGAAAACAACTTTTGAAAGGTTTTCAAAAATTGAAATGTCATCCTTAATGAAGAGATCCTATAGAAGGATCGAGACTAAATTGATGTTGTTGATGAGATAATAGTATCATCGTTGGATAAATTTCAAATATATAGATGTCTAAAAATTATGTATTTTTTTAACGAATTAAAGAAGTACGTCGATGCCTATAACACTATAATATCTAGAAGTTATAGTAGATGAGATTAAAATTATTATGGTTTTTCTAAGGTTGGAAGTACCATGACGCTCAAGGATTTTGAAAGCTAAAGGTATATTTTTGGAATAAATAGCTTTAAAAGATATAACTTTGGAAGTTATAGTGCTAAAAGAAGTTGATCCAAAAAGGGAATCATAGAGATCTACATGAGTTAGGTGTTGAGTGCAGAGGTATGGGAGTGATCAACATTATTTTATAATCACATATAATTAAGAGCCTAATATCCCAAAAGAATATTGAAATCTAAAAGGCTCAAATAAGTGGAACATATCCATGAGGGATAATATTGATTCCCTCTATGTTTCCAGAACATAAGATCTAACAGAGAGGCCTACTGGGAATAAAATTCTTCTGAATAAATGGTTTATTGATTGAAGGAGGAAGTAGATGATACATAGAGGTAAAAGGCGTGTCTAGTCATGAAAGGGTTTCAACAAACAAAATTTGTGGATTTATCTAAGATATTTTCATCAATAGTTAAACATATGACTATTTATACAAAAATTATTATGTTTTCCATGGAGTAATTGTATCTAGAACAGTTGTACATGAAGACAAAATTTCTTCATGGGGTGTTAGATGAGGAAATCTATATGGAGCATTCAGCTAGTTTCATGGAGCATCGGAACCAAGACCTTGTGTGTAAGTTGAATCAGAGTATTTACTATTTGAATCAAGTTCTAAGGTAATAAAATAAGAATTTTAATGGATCTATAATGAGGTTAAATTTTATCCAAATCAATTTTAACCATAGTTGTTATCAGAAGGTGTTCAATTATGGGAGCTTCATCATCCCATTTCTCTATACTGATGACATGATTATTTTTGATCTAGTAAAGGAAAGGGTTGATGAGATAAATATTGAATTTTCTAGAAGTTTTGAGATAAAGGATCTTGGTTTGGATAAATGGATTTGGGGGATTTGGTTTGTGAGGGACTCAAGTTCTAGTACTTTTTACCTGTAACACCCTATGATTTCATAATACATTATCTCCTTAATGTAATTCAATAGCTTGTGTCATGCGCAACATTGAGTTCGAGCACACCACGACTTACCAAACTAGCTGTTTAAAAAGTAGTTATGAATAGTAGTAACTAAATTTTTAATTTTATATACTCCATATAATTTAAAAATCCATATTATGTGTTTTTTTGACATAATATAAGAAAAAAATTAATTTTTTAGATAAAAGAAGTGTTTTCAAAAAATGAAATTTTTCCACATTTCAATAGAGAACCCTTTTTAAATCTGATATTTGACACTTTTACATATTAAATTTGAAAAAATAAACCTCTTCTTTATAATTGGGACATAAAAATTTATTTTGGATAAATTTTTGTTGTTTTTATGATAAGTTTCATATTTTGATGAATAGTGAAAAATACTAAATTTTAATTGAAAAAAACTTTTTTAATCAAAATAATATAAAGTTTTAAATTATGAATTTGTGTGGTTTCAAAGTATAATTTGATTATATTTTTTTAATTTAATATAATTTAGGTCATTTTATATAATTTCACATTTAAATTAGACATAAACACATGTCAATATTTTGATAGTTTTTACTCATTAAAAACCCGCTTTCTGGTTTTGACAATGGGAATTAATTGTAAATTATTTAATTATACTTATATATTTTGAATTTGGTAAAATAGAAATAATTTTTTAATTTATAATATCAAAATTATATTTGGGTGAATTTTTGGTATTTTTCTAAAAACATTAAATTTTTGATGAATAGTGAAAAACCCTATGTTGTAGATAAAAATCAAATTTTTCATTTAAATAATTATTTTTAAATTAAAAATTTATTTTAAAGTCAAAATAGATTCATAATACTTATATTAGTCCAATGTAATTCATTGGAGTCATTTTATAATGAGATTAGGTATATAAAATTTTATTGAACTTTTTAACGTCTTTTACCCACCTTCTAGGCACATTTTCAAATTTGCATAAAACGCAATTTTACCACTTATGTTAATTGAATATCAGAAATCTGAGAGACATGGTTGAAATCATTAAGTAAAATTTGGTTCAATAGGATGAAAATAATTTTTAGTGAATAGTAACTTTTGAATTTTATTTACCACGGTTAAAAGTAAATAGGGTAATTAAAGGTAACAAAGATATTATAATTACCCTAACACATGTCCAAATTCTATTGGATAAGTGTATTTCGACCAAAATCGACCTTAGGAATAAAATTTGATCCTTTTATATACACATGGATTAGATTATGACATTTATTATTATTTTATTTAAAGAAGAGTTAAAAGTGTTAAATTCAAATTTCAATAAATAAAAAAAATTAATATAGGTTTATACATAAGATAATTTCTACTATAAATATTCATTAGAAACCTGAAAAAATTTCTAAATCATGGTTTTTTATTTATAATTTTCAGACATAAAATAATTAAATTTATTTATGACACAATGATGATGCAGTGATTACCTTATTAATAAAAGATTAAAATAATTGATATTATAAATATCAAAATAAATGTAAATTGAGGCTTTTGATGCCATCAACGAATTTCGTAGGTGAAAATGACATGTTATTGTTAATTTAATGTATTTTTTTCGAAGTAATCAAGTTTTTTTGACTTTCACAAAAACCAAATACTAAATAGTGTCAAAACTGACATAAATGATTTTTTAAAACAAATACTATTTTATTAAATGATATAATATTCCTAAAAATATAAGGATCGGATAAAGGACTTATATAATGATAAATATATCATTAATGAACCACTTATGGTTCTCTTGTCTTTTTATAGTAATTTTATTAACCATTTATTATAGTAATACAATAATACATGGTAAAAATTAATCTATTTAACTAAGAGTTAAATATAAAAGATAAGGTTAATATGGTGACCTAAACTTATCTAAAACCTATTGGTTGAGAAGATTTAGACCCATCCCCACCTTATCCTTGAAATAAATCTATTTGGGGCCATTATAAACTGAAAAATACTTTATAATAAACTAATATTTCAAGATTTTCCTAAAATGACCCTCACCTCTCTTATAAAAGGGTACTTCCCCTTCTCTTAATTCCACGCCTCCAAAGCCATTTGGATCGGCCAAACCCTTCTCAAATATCCTCCCAAATACCCTAAATTATACCTAGAGTCCTTATTTTGATTATAAATCCAACCTATGGAGCCCTTTTGTTCAAATAAAAAGGAAACACCCGAAGAAGAGGTAATTATTTCATCACCTCTTTCAATTTTATTTTCTTCTTCCACTTCCTCTTTCTTTTTTGTTTCCATACTAAAATAATAACTCCAATACCTTATATAATTACCCGACCTTATTACATACATAATCTTGAATTTAGTCAAGAAAAAACTTCCTTTTACATTGAGGATCTTTTCAAGTTTATAGATTTAGAGAATTAGGACAATACATTCATAACATTACACATTATTACAGAGTGGATACTATAAAAATAGTTTCCATTTTTTTCAAAATATAAAACATTAAAACTTAAAAAAAGACTCCTTGAAAATTCTTTAACATTTAACATGGATTCCTTCCTTGTCTTACACATACAATAACCTGTGAAAATCATTTAAAAACAAGGTATGAGCACAAAAGCTCGGTAAGGGATGGAAAAGAAGGAAAGATCAAATTAGTCCATGAATACTCATAATGTATGAAAGTATTTTCAAAAGACATTCTTGTCACCCATATAAACTTACTTTGTGTAACATGAGATTTATACAAGATCCAGACTATACATGAGAACATAAATATAATCATAAATGTATCTTGGGCATTACTTACATAATCTTGTAACCATTCTTGGCTACCTTATGATTTGTAACCCTCATGACTACCTTACTTTGTGTAACCATCACAGTTACACTTGGAGTAACCATACGGCCTACCTCCAACTTACTCATACCCAATGCATTGAAGGAAGATATAGGTCCCATCCTTCATCATAAATAATTCCCAAGAACCAAAACATAATCATACAACCTGAATAATTCCATAAAAACGTTACTTTGGAATTTTTTAAAACTAAATATAAAAAAGAGGATTTTTAATGAAAAGCCCCTTATAAATATCATACAATTGAAGAGAGTCTTAATAGATTGGATGGAGTATGTATATATACTATAAATACACATAATAAAACATAATATAAACAGAACCCCTCACACAAACAATTTTAATAGCACATAAATAATGAAGTAGAAGGTTAACCCAAAGAATAGAAATCGGGTTAAAAATTATCTTACCTTGGGTCTGTCTTACTTCAGACTTGTTTAAACTTCCTCTTGATTTCTTCACCTTGAGATCTTTCTTAAGGGATTCAGTTTTGGTCTTTTGGTGAGACCAGCAGCTCTAGGACGTGGGGAAGATCCTTGGAAGGAGTATTGGTCAGAACATAGGCATGGCTCAAGGCTTGAGAGGTGTGGGAAGAATTGGGGAGTGGGGTGGTATTTATAGTGGAGGAGGGGGGTATTTTTCATTATTTTAATCAATATTATAATATTTTTACCCAATATTATGAATAGTCTTAGTTTATGTGACCTAAAATAGTAATAAAGGCACGTGAGTTCTAACCAAGTGTCCTTGCATCACTTATGATGTCATAAATAGTGAATTTTACTAATAATTTGATTATACGTAATTTTATCGTATTTCACAATTCATAAAAAATTAAAGAATTTCAGAAAAATCCCAAAAATTTCCACCAACCATTTTTGAACTTATAGAATTCAAAAATAAAGTCCATTTTTTGAAAATAAATTCCTAAATATTATTAATTTAGTTTTTAAATAAAAGGATACTTAATTCAAAAATTAACAACTCTAATTCTATAACAACTTCTGTATCATGATGAAAAATTAACCCAGATGTTATTATCTTAAAACCTTAAGATAATAAAATTTACTATTCATTAGGGTCATATTACTATTCATATTACTATTCATAAGGGTATGTCACTATTCACCAAAAAAACAAGTTGGTTCTTAAAGGATCTAAATAACATACTGAACACAATTGTAGATGAAAATTTCTTGAAATTCAAAAAATAGAAGTGGAAAAAGTATGTTTTAAAGGATAGTTAAAAATATCTACTTAAAGCTAAGTTCCATGCATTTCTATTTATTTTTAGAAAAACATGGGGTGTTACATTATCTTCACCTTATTGAAATTGAGTCCTCACAATTTTATTTACTTATTAAACAACTGAGGGTACTTTTCCCTCATAGCATTTTCAGACTCCCATGTTGCTTCTTCAACCATGTGGTTTCTCCACCAAACCTTTACCTGGTAGATTACCTTATTCCGCAATACATGTTCCCTTCGATCAAGAATATAAACTTGTTTCTTTTCATAAGAAAGGTTCTCTTCTAGCTGAACTGCTTCTGGGCTCAAGACATGTGATTAATCTAGCACATACTTTCTCAACATCGAAACATGAAAAACATTGTGTACCTGAAACAAACTCGGAGGAAAAGCTACATGGTATGCAACTGTTCCAACTTTATCCAAGATTTCAAAAGGACCGATGAACGGTGGACTTATCTTACCTTTCTTACCGAAGCGCATCACACTTTTCCAAGGAGATATTTTAAGGAAAACATGGTCACCTACCTTGAAAGAGAATTCTTTCCTTTTATTATTTACATAACTTTTCTACCTACTCTGAGTTATCCTCATGTGTTGCTCGATCATCCTCACTTTCTCAACCACTTCTTCTACTAATTATGACCCCATCAACTTTCTTTCACCGAATTCATCCCAAAACACTAGATTCCGACACTGCTTCCCATACAAGGACTCAAAAGGTGCCATCTAAATACTGGTATGAAAACTGTTATTATAAGAAAACTCAACTAAAGAAAGATGTTGATCCCAAATTTCCTAATAGTCCATTGAAAAAGCTCTAATCATATCTTCCAAAGTCTGAATTGTTCGTTTTGACTGCCCATCTAATTGAGGACGAAAAGTTGTACTGAAATTTAACTATGTGCCCAACGACTTCTGAAGTCCCTTCCAAAAGATAGAAGTGAACCTGGGATCTCGGTCAGATACAATGGAAAGAGTAACTCCATGTAACCTAACAATATCCTTGAGGTACAATCGAGAAAGTTGATCTAAATTCATTGTATCTTGAATAGAAATAAAATGTGCTGACTTTTTTAGCCGATCAATAATAACCCAAATCACTTTGTTACCTTGAGAAGTCTTTGGTAGTCCCACCACAAAGTCCATGGATACATTCTCCCATTTCCACTCTGGCACTGGAAAAGGCTGAAGCATCCCCTTCGGTAACTGCCACTCTGATTTAACCTGTTGACCCGTCAAAAATTTAATGGTAAAATTAGTAATATCTCTTTCCATTCCATCCCAGAAATAATACTCCCGAAGGTCTCTGTACATCTTAGTACTGCCAGGATGAACAGAAAATTGAGAACTATGATCTTCACACACAAAAATATTTCTTCAACTGAGAATCACTAGGCACACACAACCTTTTTCCAAATCTTAAAAAACAATCTTTTTCAAGGTTAAATTCTAGAAACTTACCCATTTTAACCAATTCTACCTTTTTCTGTAGCTCACGGTCTTCCTTATGTGTTTGCTTAATTCTATCTGACAATGAATACTACACTGAAACCTGAAACAAAACAAATGTATTCCCTGCACCAATAACTTCAAAGCTAAAATTCATCAAATCATTAATCAAGGGATCATATTCCAAATGTAACATGGTTAATTATGCATGATGTTTCCGACTTAAGGCATCCACCACTTTGTTTTCTTTTCTAGGATGGTAATTGATCGTGCAGTCTTAATCCTTTATCAGTTCTAGACATCTTCTCTACCTCATGTTTAATTCCCTCTGAGTGAATATATACTTTAGCCTTTTATGGTCAGTATATATTTGGAATTTGGTTCCGTATATATGATGCCTTCAAATTTTCAAAGAAAAAAACCATTTTTGTCAATTCCAAATTGTGTGTGGGATAATTTAGCTCATGAGGTTTAAGTTTTCTTGAAGCATAGGCAATTACCTGATCATTCTCCACCAAAATACAACCAAGTCCCTTCAAAAAAGAATCACTTTAGATGAAAAACTCAACATTTCTGGAAGGTAAGGCCAAAACTGGAGCATTCACCAATCTTTTCTTCAGTTCCTGAAAATAAACATCACATTCCTCTGTCCAAACAAATTTAACCCCTTTCCGTGTTAACTTAGTTATCAGGCTAGATAATCGTGCAAAGTTCTTAACAAACCATCTATAATAACCTACTAACCCAAGAAAACTATGAATCTCTGTAAAATTTGAGGGTCTTAGACATTCATCAACTACTTTTGTTTTTGTAGGATCAACTGTTATTCCATCCTTATTTACAATGTGCCCAAGAAAAGAAATTTGTTGCAACCAAAAATCACACTTTCTGAATTTTCCATACAGTTTGTTTTCTTTTAAAGTTTAAAAAACAACCCTTAGATGTTTTTCATGCTCCTCTTTATTTTTAGAAAATATCATAATGTCATTAATAAATAAAACCATAAACTTATCCAAGAACTCATGAAATAAACTATTCATAAGATTCATGAATACAACAAGTGCATTAGTTAATCCAAACGGCATAACAAAAAATTCAAAATTCCCATATCTAGTATGAAAGGCTATTTTTGGGATGTCATCCTCCTTCACCTACAACTTATGGTATTCAGATCTCAAGTCAATCTTGGAAAAGTACTGAGCTCCCTGGAGCTGGTCAAAAAAGTCATCGATATGAGGCAAAGGATACTTGTTTTTAACAGTGATGTTATTCAAAGCTCTATAATCAATAAAAAGTCTCATGGAACCATCTTTCTTTTTAAAAAACAAAATAGGGGCTCCCCATGGTGAATTTCTAGGACGAATGAATCCTTTTTCAAGAAGATCTTGCAACTGATTTTTCAATTCAAGAAGTTCTATTGGAGCCATATGATATGGGAGTTTTGAAATTGGCTTAGCATCAGGAACTAAGTCAATTGTGAATTCAACTTCTTGATCAGGTATGACACTAGGTAACTCATCAGGAAAAACATAAAGGTATTCATTTACCCCTGGAACATCATTAATTTGAATAGTTCCCTTGTTTTCAACAATATGAGCAAGATAAATTTTATTTCCATCTTTCAATAGTTTCTCATATTCTTGATATGTTATCAATTGTATGGGTTCATTCTTGTATACAAACTGAAACTCTTTCTGAAAAACAACTTCTTTAGCTCTACAGTCAATCTTAACATGATAATCAGAAATCCAGTCCATCCCTAGAATAACATCAAACTCAACTAAGGGTAAAACAAAAAGGTTTGCAGGTAAAGTCTTTCCACAGACCACAATATAAATATTATTATAATTCCTATTTACTATAAAATTTCCCCCTTGGGTTTTAACAACAAGTTCGGGTCTCATTTTTTGAGGTGATATTTCCAATTTACCAGAAAAGTTTTTAAAGATGAAGGAATGTATAGACCCCGTATCAAACAAAACTTTAGAAAAATCTGAGTGAATAAACAATGTACCTGATACAACTTCATTGGATGGCCTGACATCTACTAACATAGTCGCAAAGGATCTCACTACACCTTTCTTCTTATAGTCTAGATTTTTTGCATCATTCGGATCTCTCTTTGGGAAGGCATTTCCATAATGACCCATCTCACCACATTTAAAACACTTTACAGTCTGCTTTTCAGGATTAGTCTTAGGATCATTTTTATTGCAATCTCAGGCCATATGTCCAAACTTACCACATTTAAAACACTTCTTAGTTTTTCTACAACATTCCCCAGGGTGTTTCTTGCCACAATTTTCACAAACTGAAAATTGGATTTTCTTATAATCAGATTTATTTGGTTGATTCTTACCCATTGCTTTCCAACTGGACCTCTTATTCTCTTTGTTTCCAAAATGCATGTGATCATCAGCAAACTCCATCTCTACCATCTCATCTCATCTGACAAGTTTCTCATAACTTTTTAATTCACGGGAGGCCAATGCCCTTCGATGCCATGGCTTCAATCCGGAGTAAAAGAGGTTGATTTTGTTATCAGGATCCAGAATAAGATTTGGGGCATACCTCACCATTTGGGTGAAGTTCACTTCATACACAGCCACTGAATCTTCCTACTTCTGTTTCAATTCAAGGAATTTCTTCTCCATTATAAGTCGCACCACCTTAGGAAAATATTTTTCAAGGAAAAGACTTTTAAATTCATCCCACTCTAAGGCATCAAAATCCTATCTACACCTGTTATTCCTTACCATTGACCACCACTGATCAACTTCCCCTTAAAAATAATAAATGTCAAGACTTACCTTTTGATTGTCTGAACATCCCATAACATAGAATATCTTTTCAAGGGTTTGATCCATCCTTCAGTTTCTATTGGGTCAGAAGATCCATTGAATGTAGGAGGATGTTGTCTCATAAAATGTTCCACTACTATCATGTTCCATTGTGGTACCTCTATTGGTTCTCTTGCATGGATTCCACCACCATTTATTGTCTCCGTTAGCTGAACCATTACTATCACAAACTACTTGATTCCAATCCCTACCATTCTTGGATGTAGTTCCGAAAGGATTTCATTCTGCCGGTGCCTATACACTTCAGCATCCCTATTCCTTCTATGGACAATCATTCTGAACAAACATGTCTTAGATGAAGCAACATGGTAATATTTAAATGCTAAAACATTTCAAATTAAAACATAGAGTGAAAATCATTTATGGTATTATATTAACATCACCCTAACCCCTAAAGTTATCTAAACCATCCTTTGATACCAATTATAAGGACTCGGCCTTATTACATACATAATCTTGAATTTAGTCAAGAAAAAACTTCCTTTTACATTGAGAATCTTTTCAATTTTAGAGATTTAGATAATTTGGACAATACATTCATAACATTGCACATTATTACAGAGTGGATACCATAAAAACAGTTTCCATTTTTTTCAAAATATAAAACATTAAAACTTAAAATAAGACTCCTTGAGAATTCTTCAACATTTAACATGGATTCCTTCCTTGTCTTACACATCCATTAACCTATGAAAATCATCTAAAAACTTGGGATGAGCACAAAAGCTCAATAAGGGATGGAAAAGAATGAAATATCACATTAGTCCATGAATACTCATAACGTATGAAATCATTTTCAAAAGACATTCTTGTCACCCATGTATACTTAATTTTAATAACATGATATTTAAAAAAGATCCACACTAAACATGAGAACATAAATATAATCAAAAAGGTGTCTTGGGGAATTACTTGCATAATCTTGTAACCATTCTTGGATACCTTATAATTTTTAACCCTCACAGCTACCTTACTTTGAGTAACCATCGCAGTTACACTTGGAGAAACCATACGGCCGATATCCAACTTACTCATACCCAATGCATTGGAGGGAGATATAGGTCCCACCCTTCATCATAAATAATTCCCAAGAACAAAAACATAATCATATAACATGAATAATTCCATAAAAACATTACTTTGGAATTTCGTAAAACTGAATTTAAAAAGAGGATTTTTAATGAAAATCCTCTTATAAATATCATAAAATTGAAGTGAGACTTAATAAAGTGGATGGAGTATGTATATATACTGTAAATACACATAATAAAACATAATATAAACATAACCCATCACACAAACAATTTAAATAGCACATAAATAATGAAGTTTAAGGTTAATACAAATAATGGAAATCGGGTTAAGAATTCCCTTACCTTGGGTTTGTCTTACTTCGGACTTGTTTAAAGTTCCTCTTGATTTCTTCTCCTTGAGATCTTTCTTAAGGGCTTTGGTTTTATTCTTTTGGTAAAACCAGTAGCTCTAGGACATGGGGAATAGCCTTAGGAGGAGTATTAGGTAGAACTTAGGCATGGATCAAGGCTTGAGATGTGTGGGAAGAAGAGGGGAGTGGGGTGGTATTTATAGTGGAGGAGAGGGGGTATTTTTCATTATTTTAATCATTATTAAAATATTTTTTCCCAATATTATGAATAGTCTGAGTTCATGTGACCTCAAATAGTAATAAAGGCATGTGAGTTAAAACCAAGTGGTCGTGCATCACTTATGATGTCATAAATAGTGAATTTTACTGATAATTTGATTATACGGTATTTTATCATATTTCACTATTCATTGAAAATTTAAATAATTTCAGAAAAATCCCAAAAATTTACCCCAACCATTTTTTGACGTATAGAATTTAAAAATGAAGTCCATTTTTTGAAAATAAATTTCTAAATATTATTAATTTAATTTTTAAATAAAAGCATACTTAATTCAAAAATTAACAACTCTAATTCTATAACAACTTCTATATCATGATGAAAAATTAACCCAGATGTTATTATCTTAATGCCTTAAGAAAATAAAATAATAATAAAATTTACTATTCATTAGGGTCATTTTAATATTCATAAGGGTATGTCACTATTCACCAAAAAAACAAGTTGGTTCCTAAAGACTCTAAATAACATACTGAACACCATTGTAGATGACAATTTCATGAAATTCAAAACATAGAAGTGGAAAAAGTATGTTTTAAAGACTAGTAAAAAATATCTGCTTAAAACAAAGTTCCATGAATTTCTATTTATTTTTAGAAAAACTTGGGGTGTTACACCTTATACATACTGACATGTTATTATAAATGATTTACAACCATATTCATTATTCTTTCCATCCTACTAATGACAAAGTCACCATACGTGCATATATACGGCTTACCATCTCTGTGTCGTCGTGTAGTTTATTATTCAACACTTTATTATTTGGATGGGTATAATAATGAGTATAATTGATATAAATAATAAATAAAACATGTTAATTATTCTATATATATAATATTCCATCCAATTACATACAATTTCACAATCAATAGAATGATATCTTTGCTCGTGCGTACGTACGGCTTACCGTCTCCACGACGCGATGAGATTCATTCCCACGTTCACCATTCAACGATGATTATAAAAATATATACTATTAATAAGTATGTAATATATGACATAATAATGCTACTAGAAATATATATGTATGTATGTATGTATGTATTTACATATCTCTCATTCACTTACTTCCATTCAATATGATATGAAAACGGAAACAGTGTTTATGCGTACGTACGACCTATCGTCTCCATAAACGGTGTTTTCCATTTCATATATGTATCTATTATACATATTTATATTATGAATATATATGATACATAAATAATTTTTTATATTCTGGAAGCAATTAAATTATGATATAAGTGATATGATCAAGAATAACAAGTTAAAACACATATGATAAAGAAAGTGATTATTACCCGAAATATTATTTTAACTTAGAAATTATTATTAAATGGGTAGTATAAATCAATAAATGAATCAAGTATGATATAATAAATATGAATATGGTTCTGTTATAATTTAATATCATACTATGGTCATTATACAGGAGGTTAAACGTACCCTCGACCAAATGAAAGTACAAGGTAAAGGTTAATTCCTCAATATCATTATTATCCGAGATTGTTTATGCGTAAGTATTTACTGGGACATTTTTATCATCCATGTACATGTTTCATAAAACAATTCAAAACAAATATTTTAAGGTTTTTTGGAAGGGACTCTTTATCAATATCATCATTTTAAATGTTTTAATGATTTTTTTCTAAATCTTTTTTATTTATGTCCATGTTTTAAAAATTATTTTAAGGATTTATTTATATGGACATGATTGTTTTAGAATTTTAATTTCTTTAAAAAGTTTCAAAGTGGTATGGGACACTTTGATTCAAAAATCTATTTTAAATGACTTTATTTATAAATTTGTGAGTTTTAAATGATTTCACAAAAAAGGATATTTCTCTCAAAGAGTTTTACTGATCATTTTCAACTATGTCAATATCCTTTACTGAATATTATTTTTTATTGAGGTTGATTTATTATAATAAAATCTTCCATATTGTGTTGAATGAGTTACACTATGTTTGGCTATAGATGTGCTATTTTTATACCATTCAAGTTTTATAGTTAAAGTATTGACATTTTGTATGCTAGTTTTAATACAAATGTTTATGTTATGTTTCAACATTTTCATATAAGGAATGAATTAGACTTAGTAAGTGATGGGTGGAGTCTGATATAGCTCCTAGATGCATTGGTACATCTCATGAGACAAACTAGTGTCTTGGAAAAGGTCTTGGAAAATTTTATATTTAGGGTCTTGGCACAAGGCCCTGACTCTGTGGTTAAGATGTCTAGCATTATGCATTCCATCATTATGAAATTAGTTATTAATGTTACATGTGATTATTAAACTAGTAGAATATCCATGTGAATAAGTAAATAGCATTATTTTATTTATCTTTTCCATATTATTCTAAATTTTTTGTTTAAAGGTATTGTGATTCAATTTTATACCCTGCCAAAAAAGTTTATGAATATTTATGATAGTTTCCGCTATATTGTTTATCCTAACTGAGCATCTGAGCTCACCCCCTTCTTATATTTTATTTTCCTAGGATAATAAGAAGTATATTATGATTTATATTCAGGTTTAATCTAAGGTAATAATGGAATTCTCAAATTATTATTTATGCTATGTTTTATGTTAGAAATTGTAATGTAAAGTTCATGCATGTAATCTATTTTCCAAGACTGCTAAACTGATCAGTCCTTCGGGACATGATTCCTTGTAATCATGACAATGTAATAAAATAATGCACCAACACTATGTAACTGGGGTTAGTGAGTTACAGTTTGTATCATAGGAAGTTTAGAACAAACCTTGGAAACTAGATTTAGAAAAACTCCGATTAGAGAACATTACCCTACTATAAACTTTGAGGATTAGTATAGAATAACTTCCTATAATTTTGGTAATGTATAAGTTTTATGAATTTTCTAAGAAATACATCCCTTTCTAGATATGAGCAAGTAGATGCGGCTCTAGAACAGATGTATCTAGTGGTAAGACCCGAAAACACCTTTTTGAGCTAGAATTGAATGAGAACTGATGTATGAAAACGGGCCTTACTGCACACTTGGTTACGACACTCCAGGGGGATATGATTAGGATAATTCACATTTTATTTACAAACCATTAAGAAATATTTATGAGTAAATATGCTAGAAAAGAAACAATTTTTATGATTATGAGACTAGATGTGTGAAAATATTCAATTAATGTTGAGAATTTTTCTAGTTTTTGGATTATACAGTATGATATAATCTAACCTAGTGTATGTCATCATATAGAAATGGAACCCAGTATAAGGAATGAGAACTCCAGCAATACACATGATCCAAAGATTAAGAAGTATCATATCTTTCATGGTCTTAATCCAACATTTATAAGGGAAATAGTCTCTCATGTATCCACATAATATGAGGAAATAGTGTCATGTGTTAATAAGATAAGTAAAGATTTCTTAGAGTTATATATATTTGAAGGAAAGACAGAGAAGAAGAGGATGGAAGAGAGAAAAATGGATACAAGGAAGAAGTTAAAGAAGGATTTCTTCACATGTGATAACTGTGGAAAGAACCACCTTGGTAAATACTCTAAGGTAATGGGAGTTTGTTATAAGTGTGGAGAAAAAGGACACCATGTTAATTATTGTAAGGGTAAGAAAAAGGTTTCAAATGTACAATGATTCATCTGTAAGGTGTTGCGACACTACACGAATCAATTTCCAAATCATCAGAGTATACCCCAATTAAAGCTATTGGATAATAATCAAGTTATGATATTGCCACATATTAAGAGGAATGACTAGTGTTCTTGTGTTTCTATTAAATTATTATGTCATTAGAGTATTGTATCAATGATGTACTAGTTCTATGAATTATGGAAATAAAAAAAATTATACTGCAGTACTATTTCATTAAGGATTTGAGATTCTGTGGTACCAAGAAAAGTGACTAAATAGCTAAGTAAAATTTTGGGAAAATATATAGTTGAGAGAAAGATAAACCATAATATGGTCCTGATACTGAGGTATTAATTTTGAAATAAGAGATACTTGAGTTGGATAAAGTATATTGTATATTATTGACTACCTTGGAAGTAATTAAGGGTTTGTATATTCCATCATTGTTGGAGTTTAAAACATTTATGGATTTAAGGAGTATATCCAATATTCTATAAGGAATAAGGGAGCATGAATGTATTCAATAAGGTTTTATGGTAATTCAGATTGTTACCATGTTTTAATAGAATAAATGATGAATTTATTCACATGTTGTTATGTGATAAAAGAGATCTTCATTATGTTATGTTGATATTCCTTATAAATTTTTGTACTGTGAGTTTGGACACAAGTTTTTTGGATAAGTCTAGAGGTTGGAATTGAGTAAGTTGAACACTTGATATTTTGTTTGAGGTTAAAGTATGATTTATTGAATATGTTGACCTAACCTTTTGGTTTTTATTAATCATTTATAGAATTAAAGGAATATTTTTGGACCTACGGATTTATCAAACATGCTTTAGAAATAAAAAAATCATTTTTGAACTTTCATTTCCTAGTGTAAGGGATGAAGTGAAAATAGATCGAAGCCCAAAAAAATGATGGGATTATGATTATGATAGGTAATGAAATCAAGTATGTTTTCTTGAGTTCTTATATTGATAGTAAATTAATCCCTCCTCTTCAAAAAAAATAATGTATCTAAAAAAATGTGTTTTCATAATACCTTATGTTTTGTTGAACTGATGATATTTGAAATAATCATAGATTTATGGCTTTGAGGCCCTAAATTTTTCCATTTATTGTTCACTTGATTATGATTGAAAACCTCAATAACTCTCTATAAATATTTACATTTTCCTCTAATTATGTGTCTATAATTTCCACAAATGTTCTCCTATTAAAAACCCTAATTTTTTGGAGACTTTTTCATTTCCCTTTCCCTCTTATTAAAAATAAATTTTAGTAACCCTATTTCTGATGTGGGTTTTCCACAAATATGTTTTCTATTTTCAACCTTTTATTTTCTAAGAACAATTTTAAATTGTAAGGAAGCAATTTATTGAAGTATGGGAGAAAGTAACACCCCAAGATTTTATAATATGTTATCTCTTTACAGTAATTCAATAAATTGCATCACACGCAACACCGAGTTCGAGCGCACCACGACTTACCAAACTTGCTGTTTAAAAAGTATTTATGAATAGTATTAAATGAATTTTGAATTTTATATAATCCATATAATTTTAGCTTCCATAGTATGTTTTTGTTTTACATTATATAAGAACAAATTCAATTTTTCAGATAAAAGAAGTTTTTTTTTCAGAAAATGCAATTCTACCGCCTTTCAATGGAGAACCCATTTTAAATCAAATATTTGAAACTTTTATATATTCAATTTGAAAAAATAAACTTATTATTTATATTTGGGACATAAAAATTTATTTTGGATAAATTCTTGGTGTTTTTATGATAACTTTCATATTTTGATGAATAGTGAAAAATACAAAATTTTAATTGAAAATAACTTTTTTAATAAAAATAATTTAAAATGTTAAATTATTAATTTGAGTGTTTTTAAATTATATTTATATTATATTTTTTATCATTTAATATAATTTAGGTCATTGTAAATAATTTTACATTTAAATTGGACATAAACACATGTTAATCTTTGGATAGTTTTTACTTGTTAAAAACCCACTTTCTAGTTTTGATAGCGGGAATTAATTTTAAATTAATTAATGAAACTTCAATGTTTTTAATTTTGTAAAATATACATCATATTTTAATTTGGAATATCAAAATTATCTTTGGGTGGATTTTTGGTATTTTTCTGAAAACATTAAAAAATTTGATGAATAATGAAAAACACTATGTTGTAGATAAAAATGACTTTTCATTTAAATAAATATTTTTAAATTAAAATTTTATTTTAAAGTAAAAATAGATACATAATACCTATATTAGTCCCATTAAATTCATTTTAGTCATTTTATAATGAGATTAGATATGTAAAATTTTATCAAACTTTTTAACATCTTTTACCCACCTTTTAGGCACATTTGCAAATTTGCGTAAAATGAAATTTTACCGCTTCCGTGAATTGAATTTAAAAAATCTTAGATACACGATTGAAATTAGTAAGTAAAATTTGGTTCAATAGGATGAAAATAATTTTTTGTGAATAGTAACTTTTAAATTTTATTTACCACAGTTAAAAGTAAATAGGGTAATTAAAGGTAAAAATGATATTATAATTACCCTAACACATGTCCTAATTCTATTTTATAAGTGTATTTAGACCAAAATAAACCTTAGGAATAAAATATGATCCTTTTTTATCCACTTTTATTAGAGTAGAACATTTTTTATTATTTTATTTAAATAATAGTTAAAAGTGTTAAATTAAAATGTTAATAACTAAAACATTTTTAACATAGGTTTATACATAAGATAATTTCAATTATAAATATTCATTATAAAGATAAAAATATTTTATACATCATATTATTTTATTTATAATTTTTATACATTAAATAATTAAATTTATTTATGACGTAATGATGATGCAGTAATTACCTTATTAATAAAATATTAAAATAATTGATATTATAAATATAAAAATAAATATAAATTGAGACTTTTGATGCCATACAAGAATTTTATAGGTGAATATGACATGTTATATCTGTTTTAGTATATTTTTTTGATGTAATCAAGTTCTCTTGACTTTCAAAAAAACCAAATACTAAATAGTGTCAAAATTGACATAAATGAGTTTTTAAAAGAAATACTATTTTATTAAATGATATAATATTTCTAAAAATATAAGGTTTAGAAAAAAGACTTAAATAATTATAGATATATCATTAATTAACCACTTAGGGTTATCTTTGATTTTTATAGTAAGTTTATTAACCATTTATTATAGTAATACAATAATTCATAGTAAAAGTTAAACTTTTTTAATAAGAGTTAAATCTAAAAGATAAGGTTAATATGGTGACCAAAAATTTTCTAATACCTATTAGTTGAAGATATTTCAACCCATACCCACCTTATCTTTGAAATAAATCCATTTTTAGCCATTAGAAACTAAAAATTACTTTATGATAAACTAATATTTCAATCTTTTCCTAAAGTAACCATCACCTCTATTATAAAATGGTACTTCCCATTATCTTAATTACACACCTCCAAATCCATTTTTATAGGCCAAACCCTGCTCAAATATCCTCCCAACTATTCTCACTTTGACCTAGAGGCCTTAATTTGATCATTAAGTCAACCTAAGGAGCCCTTTTGTTCAAATCAAAAGGAAACAGCTGAAGAAAAAGGTAATTATTTCATCACCTCTTTCAAAGTTATTTTCTTCTTCCACTTACTCTTTCTTTGTTGTTTCCATAATAAAATAATAAATCCAGTGACTTATACATACTGAGATTTTATTATAAATATTTTAAAACTAAATTCATTATTCTATCCTTCCTATAAATGAAAAAGTCACCACACATGTGTACGTACGGCTTTCCGTCTCCACGTTGTGGTGTAGTTTGTTATTCAACACTTCATTATTTGGATGGGTATAATAATGAGTATAATTGATATAAATAATAAATATAACATTTTAATGATTATTTATATATAATATACCATCCAATTACATATTATTTCACCATCAATAGAATGATATCGTCACTCGTGCGTACGTACGGCTTACCGTCTCCACGACGCGATGCGATTCATTTCCACGTTCACCATTAAACGATGACTACAAAAATATATATTATTAATAAGTATGTAATATATAACATAATAATGATACTAGAAATATATAAGTGTGTGTGTGTGTGTGTGTGTTTACATATATCTCATTCACTTACTTCCATTCAATATGATATGAAAATGGAAACAGCGTTTATGCGTACCTACGGCCTACCATCTCCATAAACAGTGTTTTCCATTTCATATATCTATCTATTATACATATTTATATTCTGAATATATATGATACATAAATAATTTTTTATATTCTGGAAGCAATTAAATCATGATATAAGTGATACAATAAAGAATAACACGTTAAATTACGTACGATAAAGAAAGTGATTATTACCCGAAATATTATTTTAACATAGAAATTATTTTTAAATGGGAAGTATAAATCCATAAATGAATTGAGTATGATATCAAAAATATTAATATGGTTCTGGTATAATTTAATAACATATTATGGTCATTATACAGTATGTTAAATATACCCTTGACCAAAGGAAAGTACAAGGTAAGGGTTAATTTCTCAATCTCATTATTATTCGAGATTGTTTATGTGTAAGTATTTACTGGGAAATTTTTATCATCCATGTCCATGTTTCATAAAAATGTTTTCAAAAGGAATATTTTAAGGTTGTGTGTAACAGACTCTTTATCAAGATCATCATTTTAAATGTTTTAATGATTTATTTTCCTAAATATTTTTAATTAATGTCTCTGTTTTAAAAATGATTTTTAAGGATTTATTTATATAGACATGATTGTTTTAAAATGTTAATTTCATTCAAAAGTTTCAAAGTGGCATGGGACACTTTGATTCATAAATCTATTTTAAATAAATTCCTTTATAAATTTGTGACTTTTAAATGATTTCACAAAAAAGGACATTTCCCTCAAAAAGTTTTACTGATCATTTTCAACTATGTCAACATCCTTTACTATATATTATTTTTTATTCAGGTTGATTTATTATAATACAATCTACCATATTGTATAGAACTAGTTACTCTATGTTTGGCTATGGATGTGCTATTTTTATA
The DNA here is from genome assembly GCA_963277665.1 of Viscum album. Lineage (NCBI taxonomy): Eukaryota > Viridiplantae > Streptophyta > Magnoliopsida > Santalales > Viscaceae > Viscum > Viscum album. The sequence goes on from OY728127.1 coordinate 1,335,168,174, forward strand.
CCATTCATGGTTTATGGTTAAATTATTGACATTTCATATGCTAGTTTTAATACGAATGTTTATGTTATGTTTCAACATTTTCATATGAGGAATGCATTGGACTTAGTAAGTGACAGGTGGAGCCCGATATAACTCCTTGATGAATCGGTAGGTCTCATGAGACAAAATAGTATCTTGGCACAAGGCCTTGACAAAATTTATATTTAGGGTCTTGGCACGAGGTCGTGACTCTGTTGTTAAGATGTCTGGCATTATGCATTCCATCATTATGAAATTAGTTATTAATGTCACATGTGATTATTCAACTAGTAGAATTCCAGGAGATTAAGTAAATAAAATTATTTTATTTATCTTTTCTATATTATGCTGAAGTTTATGTTTAAAGGGATTGTGATTCAATTTTATATTATTCCATAAAATTTTATGATTATTTATGATAGCTTATGCTATATAGTTTATCCTTAGTGAGAATCTGAGCTCACCCCTTTCTTATGTTTTATTTTACCAGGATTCTAAGAAGTAAATTATGATTTATATGCAGTTTTAAGCTAAGGTAATAATGGAATTCTAAAAATATTATTTATGCAGTGTTTTATGTTAGAAATTGTAATGTAAAGTTCATGTATGTAATCTATTATTCATTACTGCTAAACTGATCGGTCCTTTGAGAGTTGATTCCTTGTAATCATGCCAATATATTAAAATAATGCACTAGCTCTGGGTAACTAGGATTGGGTAATTATGGATGGTATTAGAGGAAGTTTAGTACAAACCATAGAAACTAGATTTAGAAAAACTCTGATTAGAGAATATTACCCTAAGATAACTTTAAGGATTAGTATAGAATAATTTTCTATAATTTTGGTAAGGTAGAGATTTTGTGAATTTTCCATGAAATACATCCCTGTCTAGATACAATTAGGTAGAGGTAGCTCTAGCATAGATTATCTAGGGGTAAAACCCAAAAACATCGCTTTGAGCTAGACTCGAACAGAAACTGGGGCATGAAAACGGGTCTTGTTGCACTCTTGGTAACAACACTCCTAGAGGATATTCTTAGGATAATTCACACTTTATTTGAAAACCATTATGAAGGATTTATGAGTAAATATTCTAGTAAAGAAACCATTTTTATGATTATGAGACTAGATGTGTGAAAATATTCAATTAATGTTGAGAATTTTTCTAGTTTTTGGATTATAAAATATGATATGATCTATCCAAGTGTATTTCATAATTTAGAAATGGAACCCGATTGAAGGAATGAGAACTCCAGCAATACAAATGATCCAAAGAGTAAGAAGGATCATATCTTTCATGGTCTTAAGCCAACATTTATAAGGGAAATAGTCTCCCACATATCCGCATAATATGAGGAAATAGTATCATGTATTAATAAGATAAGTAATGATTTCTATGAGTCATATGGCTTTGAAAGAAATCCAGAGAAGAAGATAATTGAAGAGAAAAATATGGATAAAGGGAATAAGGTAAAGAAGGATTTTCCCATATGTGATTACTATGTAAAGAATCACCTTGGAAAATGCTCGAAGGGAATGAGAGTTTGTTATAAGTGTGGATAAAAAGGACACCAAGTTCATGATTGTAAGGGTAAGAAAAAGGTTTCAAATGTGCAATGCTTAATCTACAAGTAGTTGGGACACTATACAAATCAATGTCCAAATCATCATAGTATGTCCCAATGATTCTATTGAATAATAATCAAGTTATGATACTGCCACAGATAAAGATGAATGACTAGTGTTTTTCTATTTCTATTAAAGAATTATGTCATTTGAGTGTTGTATAAATGATGTATTGGTTATGTGAATTATGGAAATAAATAAGGATTGTACTACAGTACTATTTCGTTAAGGATTTAAGATTGTGTGTTTCCAAGAAAAGTGACTCAATAGCTAGTTAAAATTTTTGGAAAATATATGGTTGAGAGAAAGATAAACCTTAATATGGTCTCGATACTGAGTTAGTGATTTTGGAATAAGAGATAATTGAGTTGGATAAAGTATATTGGATATTATTGACTACCTTGGAAGTAATTAATGGTTTTTATATTCCATTAGTGTTGGAGTTTCAAACATTTTTGGATTTAAGGATTATATCCAAGATTCTATAAGGAATAAGGGATCATGAATGTATTCAATAAGGTTTTATGGTATTTCAGGTTATAACCATGTTTTAATAGAATACATGATGAAGGTGTTCACATGTTTTTATGTGAAAAAATATATCTTTATTATGTTATGTTGACCTTCCATATAAATTTTTGGGCTGTGATTTTGGACACAAGTATTTTTTATAAGTCTAAAGGTTGGAATTGAGTAAGTTTAACACTTGACATTTTGTTTGAGGTTAAAGTAAGATTTATTAAATACTTTGACTTAACCTTTTGATTTTCATTAAACATTTAGAGGATTAAGAGAATAATTTTAGACCTTATGATTTATCAAATTTTCTTCATGCGTAAAAAAAATCATTTTGGAACTTTCATTTCCTAGTGTAAGGGATGAAGTGAAAATAGATCGAAGCATAAAAAAATGATGAGATTATGATTATGACAGGTAATGAAATCAAGTATGTTGTCTTAATTTATTATCTTGATAGTAAATTAATCCCTTCTCTTCAAAAAAAATAAAGTATCTAAAAAAATGTGTTATCCTAAAACCTTATGTTTTGTTGAACTCGTGATAATTTAAATCATCATAGATTTATGGATTTGAGGCCCTAAATTTTTCCCTTTATTATTTACTTTTTTGTGATTGATGAACTCAATAACTTATTATAAATGTTTTCTTTTTTCCTCTAATTATGTTTCTATAATTTCCACCAATCTTCTTCTATTTGAAACCCTAATTTTTTTGTGACTTTTTCATTTCCCTTTCCCTCTTATTAAGACTAAATTTTAGTAACCCTATTTCTAATGTGGGTTTCCCACAAAGGTATTTTCTATTTCCAAAATTTTATTTTCAAAAAAAAAATTCAAATTTCGAGGAATCAATTTATTGAAGGAGGGGAGAAAGTAACACCCCAGGATTTCATAATACATTATCTATTTAAAGTAATTCAATAGCTTGAGCCCCACGCAACACCGAGTTCGAGCGCACCATGACTTACCAAACTAGCCGTTTAAAAAGTGTTTATGAATATTATTAACTGAATTTTGAATTTTATATACACAATATAATTTTAAAATTCATATTATGTATTTTTTGAAATAATATAAGAACAAATTCAATTTTTCAGATAAAAGAAGTGTTTTTCAAAAAATACAATTTTACCGCCTTTCAATGGAGAACCCTTTTTAAGTCCAATATTTGACACTTTTATATATTCAATTTTACAAAATAAACTTCCTCTTTAGAAGAGGGACATAAAAAAAATTGGATAAATTTTTGGTGTTTTTCTGATAACTTTCATATTTTGATGAATAGTGAAAAATACTAAATTTTAATTGAAAACAACTTATTTAATCAAAATAATTTAAAGTGTTAAATTATGAATTTGAGTGGTTTTAAAGTATAATTAGATTATATTTTTATCATTTAATATAATTTAGGTCATTTTAATTAATTTCACATTTAAATTGGACAAAAACACATGTCAATCTTTTGATAGTGAATACTTGTTAAAAACCCGCTTTCTGGTTTTGACAACGAGAATTAATTTTAAATTAATTAGTGAAACTTCTATGTTTTTAATTTGGTAAAATATACATAATTTTTGAATTTGGAATATCAAATTTATCTTTGGTGGGATTTTTGGTATTTTTCTGAAAACATTAAATTCTTTATGAATAGTGAAAAACCCTGTGTTGTAGATAAAAACCCACTTTTTCATTTAAATAATTATTTTTAAATTAAATTTTTTTTAAAGTCAAAATAGATACCTAATACCTATATTAGTACAATTTAATTCATTGGAGTCATTTGATAATGATATTAGATATATAAAATTTTATTGAACTTTTTGACGTCTTTTACCTACCTTCTAGGCACATTTGTAAATTTCCATAAAACGAAATTTTAGCACTTCTGTGAATTTAATTTAAAAAATCTGAAAAACATGGTTGATATCAGTAAGTAAAATGTGGTTCAATAGGATGAAAATAATTTTGTATGAATAGTAACTTTTGAATTTTATTAACCACGGTTAAAAGTAAATAGGGTAATTGAAGGTAAAAATGATAATATAATTACCCTAAAACATGTCCTAATTATATTGGATAAGTGTATTTCGACCAAAATAAACTTTAGGAATAAATTATGATCCTTTTTGATCCACTTGTATTATATTAGGACATTTATTATTATTTTATTTAAAGAAAAGTTAAAAGTGTTAAATTCAAATTTTAATAACTAAAACATTTTTAATATAGGGTTATACATAAGATAATTTCGACTATAAATATTAATTATAATGTTAAAAATATTTTCTACATCATGGTGTTTTATTTATAATTTTTAGACATTAAATAATTAAATTCATTTATGGCACAATGATGATGCATTAATTACCTTATCATTAAAAGATTAAAATAATTGATATTATAAATATCAAAATAAATGTAAGTTGAGACTTTTGATGCCATACAATAATTTTATAGGTGAATATGAAATTTTAGGGTTGCTTTAATGTATTTTTTTCGAAGTAATCGAGTTTTTTTGACTCAAAAAAACCAAATATTAAATAGTGTCAAAATTGACATAAATGAGTTTTTAAAACAAATAATATTTTATTAAATGATATAATATTCCTAAAAATATAAGGTTCATACAAAGGATGTATATACTTATATATATATCATTAATGAACCACTTTTGTTTCTCTTGGAATTTTACAGTAAGTTTATTAACCATTTATTATAATAATACAATAAGACATGGTAAAAGTTAAATTATTTAACTAAGAGTTAAATCTAAAAGATAAAGTTAATATGGTGACCTAAACTTGTCTAAAACTTATTTGTTGAGAATATTTAGACCCATACCCTCCTTATCCTCAAAATAAATCCATTTGGATCCATTATAAACCAAAAATTACTTTATAATAAACTAATATTTCAAGTTTTTTCTAAAGTGACCCTCTCCTCTCTTATAAAAGGGTACTTCCCCTTCTCTTAATTTCACACCTCCAAATCCATTTGGCTCAGACAACCCCTTCTCAAATATCCTCCCTACTACCCTAAATTATACCTAGAGGTCTTAATTTTATTAGAAAGCCAACCTAAGGAGCCCTTTTGTTCAAATCAAAAGGAAACACCCGAAGAAGAGGTAATTATTTCATCACCTCTTTCAAAGTTATTTTCTTCGTCCACTTCCTCTTTCTTTTTGGTTTCCATACTAAAATAATAAATCTAGTACCTTCTATATATTGAGATGTTATTATAAATATTTTACAACCATATTCATTATTCTATCCATCCTATGAATGAAAAAATCACCATACGTGTGTACGTACAGCTTACCGTTCCACGTCGTGGTGTAGTTTGTTATTCAACACTTCATTATTTGTATGGGTATAATAATGAGTATAATTGATATAAATAATAAATATAAAATTTAAATGATTCTGTATATATAATATACCCTCCAATTATATATGATTCTATCATCAATAGAATGATATCTTTGCTCGTGCATACGTACGGCTTATTGTCTCCATAACACGATGAGATTCATTTCCACATTCAATATTCAAAGATGATTTTAAAAATATATATTATTAATAAGTATGTAATATATGACATCATAATGATACTGGATATATATATATATGTATATGTATATGTATATATATGTATATATGTATATGTATATGTATATATATGTATATGTATTTATGTATGTATTTATATGTATATATGTATGTATTTACATATATCTCATTTTCTTACTTCCGTTCAATATGATATGAAAACGGAAACAACGTTTATGCGTACGTACAACCAACCGTCTCCATAAATGGTGTTTTTCATTGCATATATCTATATATTATACATATTTATATTCTGAATATATATGATACATAAATAATTTTTTATATTCTAGAAGCAATTAAATCATGATATAAGTGATACGATCAATAATAACAAGTTAAAATACGTAGGATAAAGAAAGCGATTATTACCCAAAAATATTATTTTAACATAGAAATTATTATTCAATGGGTAGTATAAAGCCATAAATGAATCAATTATGATATCATAAATATAAATATGGTTCTAGTGTAATTTAATAACATATTATGGTCATTATACAGAAGGTTAAATGTACCCTCGACCAAAGGAAAGTACAAGGTAAGGGTTAATTCCTCAATCTCAGTGTTATCCGAGATTGTTTATGTGTATGTATTTACTGAGAAATATTTATCATCCATGTCCATGTTTCATAAAAATGTTTTCAAAAGAAATATTTTAAGGTTTTTTGTAAGGGAATATTTATCAAGATCAGCATTTTAAATGTTTTAATGATTTATTTTCCTAAATATTTTTAATTAATGTCCATGTTTCAAAAATGATTTTAAGGATTTATTTATATGGACATGATTATTTTAAAATGTTAATTTCTTTCAAAAGTTTCAAAGTGGTATGGAACACTTTGATTCAAAAATCTCTTTTAAATGACTTCCTTTATAAATTTTTGACTTTTAAATGATTTCTCAAAAAAATGATATTTCTCTCAAATAGTTTTACTAATCATTTTCAACTATGTCACCATCCTTTACTGGATATTATTTTTGATTGAGGTTGATTTGTTATATTAAAATCTTGCATATTGTATTGAATGAGTTACGCTATGTTTGGATATGAATTTTATATTTTTATACCATTCATGGTTTATAGTGAAAGTATTGACATTTCTTATTCTGGTTTTAATACAAATGTTTATGTTTTTCAACATTTTAATTTGACGAATGCATTGGACTTAGTAAGTGATAGGTGGATCCAACTATAGCTCCTTGATTCATCGGTATATATCATGAGACAAACTACTGTCTTGGCACAAGTCCTTCACAAAATTTATATTTAGGGTCTTGGAATGAGGTCTTGACTCTATGGTTAATATGTCCCCCATTATGAATTCCATCATTATGAAATTAGTTATTAATATTACATATGATTATTTGACTAGTAGAATATCCATATGAATAATTAAATGGAATTATTTTATTTATCTTTGTCATATTATGCTAAATTTTATGTCCAAAGTTATTGTGATTCAATTTTATACCTTCCCATAAAATTTTATGATTTTTTATGATAGCTTATGTTATATTGTTTATCCTTACTGAACATCTGATCTCACCCCTCTATTATATTTTATTTTCCCAGGATTCCAAGAATTATATTATGATTTATATGTAGCTTTCAACTAAGGTAATTATGGTGTTCTCAAAAGATTATTTACGTTGTGTTTTATGTTATAAATTTTAATGTAAATTTCATGTATGTAATATATTTTCCAAGACTGCTAAACTTATCGATCCTTCAGGACTTAATTCCTTGTAATCATACCAATGTATTAAAATAATCCACTGACTCTGGGTAACTGGGGTCAGGGAATTACATTTGGTATCAGATAAAGTTTAGAACAAACCTTGGAAACTAGATTTAGAAAAACTCTGATTAGAGAACATTACCCTAAGATAAAATTTGAGGATTAGTATAGAAGAACTTCATAGAATTTTGGTAATGTAGAGATTTTGTGAATTTTCCAAGAAATACATCCCTGTCTGGATATGATCAGGTAGATATGGCTATGGCAGTGATTTATCTAGGGGTAAAACCCAAAAAACCGCTTTAAGCTAGACTTGAATGGGAACTCATTCATGACAATGGGTCTTGCTTCACTCTTGGTTAAAAAACTCTCAGGGGATATGCTTAGGATAATTTAAATTTTATTTATAAACTATTATGAAGTATTTATGAGTAAATATGATAGAAAAGAAACCATTTTTATGATTATGAGACTAGATGTGTGAAAAAATTCAATTAATGTTGAGAATTTTTCTAATTTTTGGATTATATAGTATGATATGATCTAACCTAGTGTATGTCGTCATTTAGAAATGGCACCCAGAAAAAGGAATGAGAACTCAAGCAATGCACATGATCCAAAGAGTAATAAGGATCATATCTTTTATGGTCTTAATCCAACATTTAGAATAGAAATAGTCTCCAATGTATCTTCATAATATGAGGAAATGGTATCATGTGTTAATAAGATAATTAAATAGTTCTCTGAGTCCTATGGATTTTAAGGAAAGTTAAATGCATGGATTATTGTCACCTATTGAGCCTTCAAGGTTCTGGTGCTCTGCTAATGTGTATAGCAGCACTTGAGTCAAATCCTCAGCAATGATACTTTGTAATAGTCGTTTGTTTTTAGTTGATTGTATTCTGATTGGGGGTCTATTTGCAGAGATTAAATGAAGTGATTAATGGTTGGTTTTTTATTTAACAATTTTATAAATATTGGGGTGAGTTAATTTGTAAGTATTTAAGCTTGGGATATCCTAGAACTTTGCTTTATATTGTAGTTAATTTAATACCCACTTCGCAAGATAATGTTGATTGGAATTACTAAGTGTTAAGGCTTTAATCCAAGCCTTAACTTAACTTAGTGTTATAATCTCAATCAGATATTGTTTATGGTAGTGTATTTATGGTTCCAATAATCCATGGAAACCACACATTAAACAAAACAAGTCATTAATCCATGACATGTTAGGTCCAACATACACAATGTTAAATTAAAGAATATTCATCGAGCAAATACTCTCAATCACTTAACATCCCTAAATTTTGACTCAAACCAATAATATATTTACTCATCCATTGATATTAATATTAATCTGGTTTATATATTTATGATTATTAATTAACAAGAGAAGAAAAATAAAGGGATTAGAAAAGAGTGGTATGTCAAACACACACACACATAAAAAATGATGATAATTAAAAATAGATTTTCGATTGAATGAGGAAGAAAAAGAAGGAAATTAGATTAAAATATATTTAAACTATTTTTGGAACATTAATATTAAACTACTGAAGGTGGATGAGAATAAGAGATATTGAAGAAGAAACTTTCATTAAAACAGAATTACAAAACACAAACTTACAAGATTACAAACAAAGAACAATACAAAACTGAAAGGAAGCAAAGAGAGGAGTAAGGGTATCTCAAGTGAAAACTTGAGTATGTAAGGTCCTCCCAAGCCTTTTTCAAGGCTTTGGTCGTGTCAATTTATTCTCTTCTCTTCTTAAATGTCAACCCCTTTGAAGTAGAGGAGGGGGATGCATGTATAGCCTAAAGAAGTGGACTGTTTTCATTCCCAATCTGTCCCTCCACTTTCATCGCCAAGTTGGCTATTCAGACAGCTGAATATCATGATATCTCCTTCTTAAAAGTTGTAGATAAAAAATTTGGTAGACTAATCACAAAATTTGGAGGCATTTGGACCTATGTATCCCAAGTTATGTTTGGCTGATTAAACAATTTTAATCTGTCCATTTCAATCTAGTCTTTTTGAAGTCCAAAATGTGAAAGGGTTTTTGAATAGGAATATGCCTTCAAAACCAAATTATTTTTTAAGAAAAGTCTGACGCCAATATCTCCTATTTCACACTGAAAAATATCAGCTCTATTTGATTATTACATCATGAGATATGTCATGAATAGTGTCCAGATTTTAATTCTCGTCCAGAATGGTGAGTTGGACTTAAAAGCTTCATTTTGGCCCCTTGTTCTTAATGTTGGGCCCTGAAATTTTTACCCAATATTATTTTGGATAATCAAGAACACATGGTAGAGTTTCACAAAATATGGGCGTCGGGAGTGAGACCAGTAACTCAGTCATCATGGCTATTCCATTTTCTTCACAAATTATTTGGATCATCTTGTGTGGTTTATATGAGCCTTCAAATGGAAGAATTGGTCCATGATTCCTTATAATGATATGTTAGAAATTGAGTAAGGAATACTAAAAAACAAGAACCAAACAATTTTAATCAATAAGGATATTTTTATAAATAAAATAGTAAACTGACTCAATTGGACTACTTCTAAAAATGCTCAAAAATTATATTTAGTATTAAAACATTAATATTTCACACAAATTATGAAAATTTCATATAAAATAAGTAAAAGGAGTATATAATATGTCATGAAAATATTAATAACATCAAAAATCCAGAGAATAAGAGGATTAAATAGAGAATGATGGATAAAGGAAAGAAGGGAAAGAAGGATTTTACCACATGTGATAACTGTGGAAAGAATCACCTTGGTAAATGCTCGAAGGGAATGGGAGTTTGTTATAAGTGTGGAGAAAAAAGACACCAAGTTCATGATTGTAAGGGTAAGAAAAAGGTTTCAAATATACAATGATTCATCTGCAAAGATTTGGGACACTACATGAATCAATGTCCAAATCATTAGAGTATGCCCCAAATGATGTTGTTGTATAATAATCAAGTTATGATACAACCACAAATGAAGAGGAATGACTAGTGTTCTTATGTTTCTATTAAATAATTATGTCATTTTAATGTTGTATCAATGATGTACTGGTTATATGAATTATGGAAAAAATAAGGATTGTACTGCAATACTATTTCATTAAGGATTTGAGATTTTGTGGTACCAATAAAAGTGACTTGATATCTAGTTAAATTTATTGGAAAATATATGGTTGAGAGAAAGAAAAACCTTAATATGGTCCTGATACTGAGGTAGTGATTTTGTAATAAGAGATAATTGAGTTGGATAAAGTATATTGGATATTATTGACTACCTTAGAACTAATTAATGGTTTTTATATTCTATCATTGTTGGAGTTTAAAACATTTATGTATTTATGGAGTATATCCAATATTATATAAGGAATAAGGGAGCATGAATGTATTCAATAAGTTTTTATGGTAATTCTGGTTGTTACCATGTTTTAATAGAATACATGATGAAGGTATTCACATGATGTTATGTGATAAAAGATATCTTCATTATGTTATGTTGACCTTCCTAAAAGTTTTTGGACTATGAGTTAGGACACAAGTATTTTGGATAAGTCTAAAGGTTGAAATTGAGTAATTTGAACACTTGATATTTTGTTTGAGGTTAAACTATGATTTATTGAATACTTTGACCTAACCTTTTGGTTTTTAGTAAAATTTTAGATGATTAAGGGAATAATTTTGGACCTTATGATTTATAAAATGTGTTTCATGCATAAAAAGTCATTTTTTAACTTTCATTTTTGTGTGTAAGGGATGAAGTGGAAATAGATCGAAGCACAAACAAATTATGAGATTATGATTATGACTAGTAATGAAATCAAGTATGTTTTCTTGAGTTCTTATCTTGATAGTAAATTAATCCCTCCTCTTCAAAAAAATAAAGTTTCTAAAAAAATTGTCCTAATACCATATGTTCTGTTTAATTGGTGATATTTTAAATTTTAATAGATTTATGGCTTTGAGGCCCTAAATGTTTCTCTTTATTGTTCACTTGATTATTATTGATGACCTTAATAATTCCATATAAATATTTACATTTTTTCTCTAATTATGTGTCTATAATTTCCACCAATTTTCTCCCATTTGAAACCTTAGTTTTGGGGTGACTTTTTCATTTCCCTTTCCCTCTTATTAAGACTAAATTTTAGTAACCCTATTTCTGATGTGGGTTTTCCCCAAAGGTATTTTCTATTTTCATCATTTTATTTTCAAAGAACAATTTAAAATTGTGAGGAAGCAATTTATTGAAGGAGGGTACAATTTAAGACCCCATGATTTCCTAATACATTATCTCTTTAAAGTAATTCAATATCTTGCGCCATAGCCAACACCGAGTTCGACCGCACCACAACTTACCAAACTAGCTGTTTAAAAAGTGTTTATGAGTAGTATTAACATAATTTTAAATTTTATATACTCCATATAATTTTAACATCCATATTATGTGTTTTTTTGACATAATATAAGAATAAATTCAATTTTTCTTATAAAAGAAGTGTTTTTGAACAAATGCATTTTTACCGCCTTTCAATGGAAAACCCTTTTTATATACAATATTTGACACTTTTATATATTTAATTTGACAAAATAAACTTCTTATTTAGAATTGGAACATAAAAATCTAGTTTGGATAAATTTTTGGTGTTTTTCTGATAACTTTCATATTTTGATGAATAGTGAAAAGTACTAAATTTTAATTGAAAACAACTTTTTTAATCAAAATAATTTAAAGTGTTAAATTATAAATTTGAGTGGTTTTAAAATTTAATTAGATTATATTTTTATCATTTAATATAATTTAGGTCATTGTAAGTAATTTTACATTTAAATTGGACATAAACACATGTCAATCTTTTGATAGTTTTTACTTATTAAAAACCTACTTTCTGGTTTTGACAACGGGAATTAATTTTAAATTAACTAATGAAAATTCTATGTTTTGAATTTTGTAAAATTGACATCATTTTTTAATTTGGAATATAAAAATTAACTTTGGGTGTATTTTTGGTATTTTTAGAAAAACATTAAATTTTTTATGAATAGTGAAAAATATTGTGTTGTAGATAAAAACCAAATTTTTAATTTATATAATTATTTTCAAATTAAAAATTTATTTTAAAGTAAAAATAGATTAATAATACCTATATTAGTCCAATTTAATTAATTTGAGTCATTTTATAATGAGATTAGATATATAAAATTTTATTGATCCTTTTAACGTATTTTACCCACCTTCTAGGCACATTTGCAAATTTGCATAAAACACAATTTTACCACTTCTATGAATTGAATTTCAAAAAATATGAGAGACAAAGTTGACATCAGTAAGTAAAATTTGTTCAATAGGATGAAAATAATTTTTGGTGAATAGTAACTTTTGAATTTTATTTACCACGGTTAAAAGTAAATCGGGTAATTAAAGGTAAAAATGATCTTATAATTACCCTAACACATGTATTAATTCTATTATATAAGTTTATTTCTACAAAAATAAACCTTAGGAATAAAATATATTCCTTTTTATCCACTTGGATTAGATTATGACATTTATTATTATTTTATTTAAAAAATAGTTAAAAGTGTTAAATTCAAATTTTAATAACTAAAAAAATTTTAATATAGGGTCATACATAAGATACTTTCGACTATAATTATTCATTATAAATATAAAATTATTTTCCACATCATGTTATTTTATCTATAATTTTTAGACATTAAATAATTAAATTTATTTATGACATAATGATGATGTAGTAATTACCATATTAATAAAAGATTAAAATAAATGATATTATAAATATCAAAATAAATGTAAATTGAGACTTTTGATTCCATAAAAGAATTTATAGGTGAATATTACATGTTAGGGTATATTTAATGTATTTTTTTCGAATTAATCAAGTTTTGTTGACTTTCAAAAAAACCAAATATTAAATAGTGTCAAAATTGACATAAATGAGTTTCTAAAACAAATACTATTTTATTAAATGATATAATATTTCTAAAAATCTAAGTTTCAGAAAAAGGACTTATATAATGATATATATATATCATTAATTAACCAATTGGGGTTCTCTTGGTTTTTTATAGTACGTTTATTAACCATTTATTATAATAATAGAATAAGACATGGTAAAAGTTAAACTATTTAACTAAGTGTTAAATCTAAAAGATAAGGTTAAAATGGTGACCTAAACTTGTCTAAAACCTATTTTTTGAGAATATTTAGACCCATATATACCTTATCCTTGAAATAAATCCATTTGGAGCCATTAGAAACTGAAAATTACTTTATAATAACCTAATATTTCAATCTTTTCCTAAAGTGACCCTCACCTCTCTTATAAAAGGGTACTTCCCCTTATCTTAATTTCACACCTTCAAATCCATTTGTATCACCCAAAACCTGATCAAATATCCTAAAAAATACCCTCACTTCAACTTAGTGGCCTTACTTTGAACATAAATTCAACCTAAGGATACCTTTTGTTCAAATCAAAAGGAAGCACCCTAATAAGAGGTTATTATTTCATCACATATTTCAAATTTATTTTCTTCTTCCACTTCCTATTTCTTTTTTGTTTCCATAATAAAATAATAAATCCAGTACCTTCTACATACTGAAATGTTTTTATAAATATGGTACAACCATATTCATTATTCTATGCATCCTATGAATGACAAAGTCACCATATGTGTGTATGTACGGCTTACCATCTTCACGTCGTGGAGTAGTTTGTTATTCAACACTTCATTATTTGGATGGGTATAATAATGAATTGATATAAATAATAAATATAACATTTTACTGATTCTTTATATATAATATACCATCCTATTAAATACGATTTCACCATAAATAGAATGATATCGTCGCTCGTTTGTACGTACGGCTTACCGTCTCCACGACGCGATGAGATTTATTTCCACGTTCACCATTCAACAATGATTATTAAAATATATATTATTAATAAGTATTTAATATATGACATAATAATGCTACTATAAATATATGTGTTTGTGTATGTGTATTTACATATATCTCATTCACTTACTTCTATTCAATATGATATGAAAACGGAAACAGCTTTTATGCATACGTACGGCCTACCGTCTCCTTAAACGGTGTTTTCCATTTCATATTTCTATCTATTATACATATTTATATTCTGAATATATATGATACATAAATAATGTTTTATATTTTGGAAGCAAATAAATCATGATATAAGTGAAATGATCAAGAATAACAAGTTAAAACATGTATGATAAAGAAAGTGATTATTACCCGAAATATTATTTTAACATATAAATTATTATTAAATGGGTAGTATAAATCCATAAATGAATCAAGTATAATATCATAAATATGAATATGGTTCAGATATAATTTAATAACATACTATGGTCATTATATGTGAGGTTAAACATACCCTTGGCCAAAGGAAAGTACAAGGTAAGGGTTAATTCCTCAATCTCATTATTATCTAAGATTGTTTATGTGTAAGTATTTACTGGGGAGTTTTTATCATCCATTTCCATGTTTCATAAAAATGTTTTCAAAATGAATATTTTAATGTTTTTTGGAAGGGACTCTTTATCATGATCATCATTTTAAATGTTTTAATGATTTATTTTTCTAAATATTTTTATTTAATGTCCATGTTTTAAAAATGATTTTAAGGATTTATTTATATGGACATGATTGTTTTAAAATGTTAATTTCTTTCAAAAGTTTCAAAGTGGTATGGTACATTTTGATTGAAAAATATATTTTAAATGACTTCCTTTATAAATTTGTGACTTTAAAATGATTTCACAAAAAAAGGTATTTCTCTCAAAGAGTTTTACTAATCATTTTCAACTATTTCAACATCCTTTACTGGATATTATTTTTGATTGAGGTTGATTTATTATAATAAAATATTCCATATTGTATTTAATTATTTATGCTATTCTTGGACATGGATGTGATATTTTTATACCATTCATGGTTTATGGTTAAATTATTAACATTTTGTATGCTAGTTTTAATACAAATGTTTATGTTATGTTTCAATATTTTCATATGAAGAATGCATTGGAATTTGTAAGTGACGGGTGGAGCCTACTATATCTCCTCGATGCATCAGTAGGTCTCATTATACAAACTAGTGTCTTGTCATAAATCCTTGACAAAATATATATTTAGGCTCTTGGCATGAGGCCTTGACTCTATGGTTAAGATGTTCAACATTATGAATTTCATCATTATGAAATTAGTTATTAATGTTTCATGTGATTATTCGACTAGTAGAATATCCATGTGAATAAGTAAATGGAATTATTTTATTTATTTTTTCTATATTATGATAAAGTTTATGTTTAAAGGGCCTGTGATTCAATTTTATACCTTTCCATAAAAGTTTATGATTATTTATGATAGCTTCCGCTATATTGTTTATCCTTAATGAGAATATGATCTCACCCCTTTCTTATGTTTTATTTTTCCAAGATGCTAAGAAGTATATTATAATTTATATACAGGTTTAAGCTAAAGGAATAATGGAATTCTCAGAGGATTATTTATACTGTTTTTTATGTTAGAAATTGTAATGTAAAGTTCATTTATTTAATCTATTTTTTAAGACTGCTAAACTAATCAGTCCTTCAGGACTTGATTCCTTATAATCATGAAATGTATTAAAATAATTCACCGACTCTGGGTAACTGGGTTCAGGGTGTTACATTACCTAACTTGGTTAGATTACATCCAAAAGGTATTGCAACACTTCAACATTAGTGAAGAAAAACCTATAACCACTCCCCTATCCAAAAATTTGAAATTGAGAAAGGATAATGTGCCATGAAAGAAATTTGAGGTAGAGTGAATGGTGAATATTCCCTTTACATTGGTAGTTGTAAGCCTGGTGTATTCCATGGTTTATACTTGAATAGACATTATGAAATTAGTGGATGTAGTTAGCAGGTACATGTTTAATCCTATAAGAGTGAATTGAGAGGCTGTGGAGTTGATTATCTAGTACATAAATGGTTATGGATGCTTGTAAATTTTCTTAGGAACAAACAAATAATTGTAGGGGTTTATTGAATCAGACTTTTTGGGAGATCTAGACACTTATAAGATCTCTACTAAATATGTTTTTACATTCAGATGAATGACTATAAGTTAAATTTCAAAGATTTAACCAATGTTTTTACTCTTAAAAATGTAAGCAGAGTACATTGATTTAATAGAATTTAGGAAGGAGATCATCCACATGAAGGGGTTGTTAGAAGATATTATAAGAAGGAAAGATAATGGG
This sequence comes from Viscum album, assembly GCA_963277665.1. Lineage (NCBI taxonomy): Eukaryota > Viridiplantae > Streptophyta > Magnoliopsida > Santalales > Viscaceae > Viscum > Viscum album. The sequence continues at coordinate 1,335,185,016 of OY728127.1, forward strand.
ATATTGTTTTTTGATTCACAAAGTGAAATTTACTGGGCCAAAAATATAATGCTTCATTCTAGGACAAAACATATTCAACTAAAGTATTAAATGATCCCAAAGTTATTAGAGGATAGACTATTGGATCTACGAAAGATATAAGGGACTCTAAATCTGGTAGATATGCTAACAAAGTTCATAATCCAAGATGTTTTGAGGTGTATTTTTTCTTCAGTTCTACTAGAATAACTAAAATCATAGTGGTAGAACCATGAAGTTGTAAAGAAATTTTGAGGAATATAAGAGTTTTATGGGATATTATAGAGGACTATGTGGTAAATATTGGAAAACAATATTCTCAAGTGGGAGATATTTAGGTTTTATCCATGTGTGTGAAACCATCCAAGGCATTAGATATAATTAAAATAGAAATTTTGGTGGTCTAATTATCAATGGATCATATATTAATAACAAAGTGATAGCTATAATGTCTAGAAGTAAGAAGGTTATTTAGACTGGATGATCGAAATGCTCAGTTGTAATATGGAAACTAGAAATTACACCTTGACTTTTTCAATGGAAGTAGTGCACAAATAAAAAAGGTGATTTCATAAAATTAACTCTAGGAAGACTTGAGATTCCTTCTTAAGGATTCCCCTGGTGATTTTATTGTAACATAAAGAACATAAGAGTAGCTTTAATGGTGTGTAAGGGTAAAATAAATAGAGTTTTGTAAGTGAACATTATGAAACTATTGGAGGATTTGAGGCAGTGGGAGCCTTTGACTAAATAGATATATGGCCATTAAGATAAGATCTACATGGAATCACTCCTTATGAAGATAGAAATATATGGCGGTCAATTTCACTATATGTACTTGATTATATTTAGTAGGTTTGATCACTTGTGATCATAATGAACTCAAGTAATCGTAATCATCTTCTATTACCATAATAAAAGTAAAATAGTGTTCCCCTTGTGGAGTAGAACTCATGTCTGAATCAGGTAAATTGTATTGTTATTTTTTTCTTCTAGAAATATTTTCTATGTGTTTTCCTAGATTGTGTGTTATGGTGTGGCGATTTAGGTTCATTTTCTTCTATGTTCTCTACACTGTAGCATGGGATCATTTATAGGTACTTTGTTTCAACCTATTAAGTTATGGTGTACATCTTTTGCTGGTTTATAAAAATATAGCTACATATTTTCTATGTAGTGATTTTTTGTACACATATGCCATACGTGAACATGATTCTATATTTTTTCACATATATGCATGAGGATTGTCCGAAATTTTTATGATGTATCATTATTATGCATATTCCACATTCTATACCTTCTACATATGATTATTATGATAATGTTATTATTATTATGATATTATGATGAAAATGGTGTTCACCCTTGTACTCATATTGATTCATGCCTCACAATCCTCCCAATTATTTCCTCTTCTTATTGTGATTTTAGCTCAATGTTTATTTGATATATGTCCTCAAGTTATTACATATACTAAATAGATTGTGAAATCCTGTAGTAGGACTATAAGTAATGATTTAAATAAATTCTAAATTTTCATATTTATTCGTGTTTTATGAACCTTTTTTTTCAAGACACTAAACCTATCTATTTTAAAAGTTATATTATAATATAAATTTATCTTGGAAATATTTTAATAATCATGTATAAAAGATGTGGTTCACTATACCCAAAGACTCTTACAATGATTCTCATCCCATCCTGTAGGTTACCACTCCTATTGACCCCATATATAATACAATTACTCAAAAAAACTATCACTCCACCACCACATAGCTCACTTTACTCCACAGAGCATAGAAAATCAACACAATAGACCTTACTAGGTCACTCAAGTCATTGACCAAGGCTTGAAACCCCAAGGTACTTCATCATTTGACCTAATCTCTTCACCAAAATAGATTTTAAAAGTGAATTAATTCATAATGGAATATGTATCGGATCACTACCAATGACCCTAATATATCACACTTGTTTTCAAATTTCATTAAAAGCCCTTTCATCTCTCACTTGGATTGGTTACACTCTCTTTTTCTCATTTTCACATCATACAGATATATAAAATTACATATAAAGGAATAAAAATAATAGGAACACTTACCTTGTGATAAAGTTATCACCTTTCAATGATGTTCGTTTCACTTTTTTTAAGATTTATCAATCAATCATGTAATCATGAGCCCCCTATATCATCAAAATAGATAATTAATTAATTATAAATAGTTTATGATTAATTTAAATAATTACTCCATGATCAATATAATTTAGATAAAAATATTGAGAGACACCAACCAACTGGAGTCTAGTGAAACAAAGTGTAGACAATTCATAAATAACCCTTTGTCCATCTATGGTAAAAATATCCAATTTCCCCTAACGGTTCATCAGTTAATTTCACCCAATATTGACAAAAAAAATAAGAATAATCAAAAGTGTGACATAAATTTCACAAAATTTTGTGCAATGACATGTATTTATTCTCTACCAACCCATTTTATCCTTAACATCCCCAATCCCTGTCAAATTAGTTGAATTTGGCCATAATATATTGAAATTTGATATAAATACCTTACCCAAATTGCTATATATTATAGTAAAATCAGGAAAAAAATAAAATAGGAAGGGGGGAAACCTACCTCAAACTACCATAGAGACACACTCAACCCCCCCCCCCCCAAGAAAAACTTAGGGAGGAAGGGGAGGGAATAAAACCAACTAGATGGAAATCCCTCATAGCCCCCTGATGCTTAAACCTGATAGGGGAGACCATCATATGATGGTTATGACACTCCTTTTCAAAAATCCCCCTGAGAACTATCAAAAGTTCAGTGACCCACACCATATTCCCAATGAGATCACTCGGGTCCCTGTGATAGGGTCAGTAGTATTATACCACTTCCTAGACCATTAGAACTATAGTGGGATTCCATTGTAGTTTTGGTGGCTTGCCACTACCACCCATGGAAATCTTTCATTTGAACCTCTCATAAATTTCCATCCTAGGTATCCTCCACCTATCTTACCACCTCTAGAACTTCCTTCTAAACATTTGAAACATGTCCATAACCTCTTTCTCTCGATATGAATTCTAGAATTGAATTCTCATCAACTCTAGATTCACTAGAGTTTAGTCCTTTTCTAATTACACCTACATGTAATGAAATTGGTTATAAAAATATGGGTCATGATAATTTTTTAGTAGATTTAGTCATGACCCTTGTGTTTTTTCCTTGAGAGTATAGTCTCTCTATGATTGCTTTAGGCCCTCGTCGTTGGTTTATATCCTCTAACATATGGGGAGGCATGCTTGAGGTTTTTTAGTGAACCATATCTCATGCTTCTAATAGGAACATAGGTTTAGGGATATTAAACTAATAAACCTTATATTTTCCTTAAATTTTTTTCTTATTCATAGGTTTTATGGTTTCCCTATCATGGATACAAATAATAATTAATATCTATTAATTCTCAAATTTATATTGTTTATAATTAAAGAGGTTTCCTTGAAACCGTAATAAAAAAACTTTACCATGAATACATGAAACCATCAGATAACATTACATTAATATAATTTTCATCAAAACACCCATTAAAAATGATATTTTCACTTTTCTAGGCTTCCAAGTATCCAAATACATAGATGAAAAATTATAACTATAGGTTTAATTTCTCTAAGAAATATTAAACCTTCACTCAAATTTTAAATTTGTGTACTTAGTTATGTGAACACCATAAAAACTTTAAACACGCATAGTTCAATATTCTCATTTTCCCAAGACTAAGCTCGTCACATGACCTAGTATAAATAACCAATGTTAAATTTAATGAATGTGCTGAATTTTAATATCAAAGGGAATCAACTTTTATCCTAATTCAATCCTTATTGGTCAATGATGTGGTCATCAATTAATTTTAAAGTATCATGTATTCCAATGAATTGAAAAAATGGAAACAAAAAAAAGTAAGAAAGTCACTTCATAGAGTAATCATTTCTTACAAACTATAACATTGCATTGTAGCATTCTATCAATAACAATACTAAAATTTTATTGGTCATTTTAGATACAATCAATTAAATAAATTAAAATTATTATTGTATAACAATGATATAGTTCAAAATAATTGAATAATTTAATACATAAATAATCACTAAATAATATAAATAAATAAATAATCAAGTTTTTAATTTATATTGTAGAATGTGTGCAATTATATATAAATTATTGGACTAATTCAATCAAATTATAATTTATTTTAGTTGAGGATATTTAATAGTGTTTTCCATGAACATCTAAATTTTTTATAATCCTGGGTCAAAGTATTAGGGGTGTCCAGACCTAGTCCAACCCATCCAACATGATCCAACCCGATCAGGTGGGGTCAGGTTGGGTCTAGTTGCTTTGGGTTGACCCGTTGTTAGGTCGGTTCAGGTCATGGGTTGGGAAAAAATAACTCAACCCAACCCAACCATCCTAACTACTGTGATTCAATTACCCTATCATTTTCAATACCTTTCTATCTATGCCATCACCTTTCTATATCCCTTTCCCCATCCTCTATATCATCACCTTCCCATTTCATTTTCATTGTTATCGTGAGTCTCCCACCCCTACTCTTTCTTCCATGTTTCTTTCTCATGTCATTGATTTCATTCCCCACTAATAAATTTTTGGATCCTCCCATTCACACCATCCATATTTTCACTCTGTATCTCACTCATTTATGACACCATCACTGTCATTTCTTGTATCCATGTCGTCATCGCCTGCCCATCTACTTCATCTCTTCCAATATCCCTTTCTTCATCCTTCTAGACATTTTCTACTAGTGATGTGTTATCATTGCTCAAATCCCATTCATTCTTTCTCACCTATTCATTCAATATCTCTCCCACACTATCATAGCTAACTATGCCTCTCATGGAGGAAATTTTTGGCATAGAGGTGGTCTGAGTGTCGTTAATAGTGGTGGTGAGGTGTGGAGACATCATCAGGGTGAATCAAAGGAGAAGGGTTGGGGGCAGAAGCGGCTGGATGGGATGGGTATAATTTTTCCCTAACCTGATTAACCTAACCCAACCCAATCTGATTCGAGACGATTTTGGGTTGGGTCAGATCAATAAAAAAAATCACCTATGACTCAACCTATTTTGATCAGGTTGGGTCCAAACCTGTCCCAAACCATCCCATGGACACCCCTAAAAGTTATATAGTCATACCCCAAATTTGATCTATCCTTTTATATTGAAATTAGGTTTAATTAAAGTTCAATAAATTAAATATAAATTACAAAAAATACTTTAATGAAAATCTAATTACCAAGGTTTAAATCATATATGTCTCCCTTGAGGGTATTTTTGTGCTATTTATGGATAAAAATGAAGGTGATGACATGGTTAGGGGTGAATGCACAGGTAATCATCGATGCAATACAGGATATAGGTAGGGGCCTTTAGTCCAGGAAGAAGGGGAATCTAGGGTTGGAGGGGGTGTAATCTGTCCTTGCTGGACTAGGGTTTTTTCCAAATGCCATCAATAAATCATCATAATAATCGTCATCACTATCTTGGAAAAGTCTCAAGTCAGATGGTAGAGACCATGAATAAAATTTTAGAGGTATTTTGTTCGAGTTGTCAAAGTGCTTGAGTTCATGGGTGGGTATTTTATTATGTTCCTTTAACATAAAATTTTATTATTATTATTATTATTATTATTATTATTATTATTATTATTATTATTATTATTATTATTATTATTCCCCTAGAGTACATCTCAGTGGTAGCTGCCATCTGGGGTCTCAGGGAGGCCTCAAATTCAAGTCTCCATGAGTTCTTTCTTTTGCATGTGTGTTAGGTCTTTTCTTTGTATTTTCCCCCCTTCCCAAATTGTTTGTAATAATTATTGTTGTTTTTTTTGTTTTTTTCATTATTTTTATTGTTATAAAATTTCACCCTTAATGAATGTGTATATGAATTCTTATTAGGTATTGTAATTGGGAAAGCTTTTTCCTTTCCCCATGGATTTTTCACTTGTGATGGATGGAGATGGTTTTATTTTTTTCCCCAAAGGGCAAGGTGTGGGACAATTTTTTACCTCGCAACAATTTTTTAAGTGGGGAAATATTACCCTACCTTAACCTAAAATAATATAAAAACATTATTATTCTTATAACCTAATAATAATAAATATGGGGTTATTGGTTAGATCTATAATTTAATCATAAGATTATATTAACAATTTTTTAAAAAATAAGTTAAACACAACCCACCTAATGTGAATCCCTAAAAATTATCCTACCACAAACACAATGTCATTCAGGGAAATATTTTTGTCCAAGACTAAAATTGAAAATATTTCCCACCAAAATTATAATACATGTTTCTATATATTCAATTTTTTAAATAGATAGATGAATATAAAAAATATTCTATAAAAAATGATTTGAAGAATAAATAATTATGAAATAAAAATAAATTAACATAAATAAAAATAGTTAAAAGAACAAATAATTGCTTAGTGAATTCTTTATTCTCCTCGTAAATCTTTTTTCTCTGATGTTTTCAGAATTTATAGATCTAAATTCAAATCTACCCAAATTCTTGACTTTAAATCAATTGAACCAATTTATTTTAGAGGAATAAGGAAATATGAATTTGATTCCTAGTTCCTATGAAGAGGGAAATACTAAACTTTAGTATATTAAGAAATGGATTGTGAAAATTCAATTATTGTTGGATCGTTTATCACTTTTATATGTGTAGGTGTGTTTCATACTTATCATAGGGTGTGGTAAAAAAATTATTTTTTTACTGGTGTAGCACAGTGATTGACTAGGGTCATCTCACTTGAGTATATTTTTTTTGTAAATCTCCTAATACTCATAATTCACTTAATTATATACCTATTAATGAGTTCATTTTATTCATGAAAAAATCAAAATTTTAATTTCTAAATGTAATATGATTTTAATTATTAACACCCATGTTTAAATTATTAAATATCATCTTTGGGTAATTGTAAGTTGGAAATACATTTTAAGAAAACGGAATAAAAAGAGAAAAAATACGTGTTTTATCATAGTTGTATTTTTTTGTTGTGAAGGTGTAAGTGATAAAGGAAAAGGAGGACACTTATCCAAAAAATAGGGACAACACTTGGAATCCCTTAACTGGTCAAGATCAAGCTGCATGGCAGGCCCAATAAGGGCCCACAAACCAAGAACCCAACTAGGAAGGTTGAGAGGGTGAGTTATCCATATTTGGATCAGTTAAGGGGCACATGAACAAGCCTTCAGAAGCACACTGACATGTGGGGAATGTGGCCACATAGTGGTGGGAGGAGAATATCACTAATGCAAGGCAGCACCGATAGCATAGGGCATCCTATAGAACCCATCCGACTTGATTTAGTGGTCCTAGGAGGAATTTTCTAATATAGTGAAGCTCATTCCACCCACAAAATTGCAATACTAGAAATTCGAGCTATAGCCACAGACCTATATCCATGGTTTTATAGGTCCATGGATATAGCTTTATTTATTACCACGGTTTAATTCATTCACCGTGGCTAAATCAATATTACACTGGCACATCATTTTTTTCCCCAATTTGTATCGGGATCCTCCTCCTCCCCCGATCTGCAGCCCTCCTCCCTTGATCTGTAGCCCTCCTCCCCTAATTCACACACCTCTCCCCAACGACGTCTCCTCCTCCCCGCAGCCCTCCTCTCCTCCCCTGATTCGTAGCCCTATCACTGCGTATCCCTCCTCCCCGACGGCGTCTCCTCCTCCCCACAGCCCTCCTCCTCCTCCCCCAGTTCGCAGCCATATCACTATGCAGCCCTCCTCCTCGACGACATATCCTCCTCCCGACAATATCCCTGATGATCTCACCATGCAACCCTCTCTCACAACGGCGCCCTCCTCCCCGACAAACTCTCCCACAATGGTGCCCTCCTCCCCGACGACCTATGCTCAATGGTCTCACCATTTGCAGGTAGAAGCTTATCGCGCTTCATGCAATTGAGTTCGGGTGTTAGGTTTCTCTTGAGGAAAAATTTATAGGGAAAGTAATAGAATATGGAAGTGTGATTCAGTCACATTTTATTTATCAAGGTTGCATGCACCGACGGGCCATCAGTATCCCTTGGTATTTTTGAATTTAATGGATTAGGTATGATTATAGTTGACCTCCATAGATTGTTTGTGCAGGAAAAATATTTTGGATTTAGTTCATTACCTATTAGATCTCCTAATATATATGAGTGGGTTTAGTTTGTAGTTACTCTTTATATGATTATTTATTATAACCCTTGGGTTCTTTGGGATACTAGGTTCCTACCCTATGAGCAGGTTGGTTGAGGTATGACTTTTTTCACTAGTTTCATGAAGCATGGGGTTCCCCATAGTTTTGGGTGCGGAATTATCTATGATTTTTCAAGAGGATTGGTCACTATAATCTATGATATTTTGGTGACATTAGTGTGGAATAACGCCTCATTTAAAGAAAAATGGTATGAAAATAGTTTAGTTACTCACCCTATGTGCCAAAAAAAGTTCTGGTAAAGATAGTGTAGTTATCGGTTGGGTGTACCATTGTTAGTTAGGGATATATCTAGGTACCTTAAGATGCATTGATGGTGTCTAGTGAAGAATTTTTTCTTTCTATTATTTATAGTTTTGGTATTCTTTATTGTGGATGAGGAGTTGGTAAGTGTCTTCCCTAAAGGTGTGGGACTTTTTTAGGGTGTCCCAATGGCGTAGATGAGTGAGAAGATATATTTGTTTCTAGTTTCTCCCTTATAGGTAGGTTTTCGATCATGTGTGGGATTTTATTAATGGATTCTATCTAATTTTGTGCTTTATTGGGTTTTGTTTATATATTGTATAACATTCCCTTGATTGTGTGTGAACTTGTGACCATATTTTTTTTCATTTCATGTAATTCTGCTATGTATTCTTATACTCACTATTGGATGGTCCTTGGGCCCCACACTAGGTGTGTATGTGAAGAATATGTATAGGTTGGTGGTATCTATTATGGTGTGACACCCTTCATGTCACTATAGTGTTTTTTATATTATATTATTTTATTCTGGTTTATTTCACGTTTTTGGGAATTTTTACCCTGAAACATAGAAAATTTAGAATTTTGTTAGGGAACGTAGTTTAAGGTAAACAGTGAAAATACCCTTAGGTGGAACCAATTAACCCTTATGCATAGTTCATTTTTAAGATGCATAGTTATGATTTCATGGGCATCACACAGTTTTTTTAAACCATGCAAGTCCTTTCGGAAACTATATAGGTTCATTTGGGGTTGATATTGTAGGAGAATGACTTGCCACCTTTTTGTAGGCCATGAAACAAGAAATAAAATCATCTTTTTAATTTTAAAATTCTATTATTCATGATTGGAGCATAGTTCATGATTGGAGCACGATTTGGTAAACTGTGTGGCCAAACCATTTGACATGACTAGATTCATTTAAAGTGGAATATATGAAAAATATCTTGGTTGAGTTTAACCTTTAAACCCCTTATTTATATCCCTCTCATTAAAATATACCATGAACCTATCACAAGGTATTCACCTATATTTTCCATTCATTTTATGCCCCATTCCCTTGGTTTTAAATGATTTCTCTCCTGATATGTTCTTCTAAGCCTCACACTCTCTTCTATCTCTACTGTACTCTTGATTTATATTACTCCAATGAACCCTAGAAGTAATGGGGATTGAAATTATAATTAGGGTGGATTTAATCTTGGAGGGTTTTTATTTTTATTACCTGATATGGACCTTTTGTGGCTTGGTAGAGTGTTTTCCATCAAAAGAGATAATATCCAACTTATTTTTATTGAACTGAGATAGTTTTTTTTTATAACATTATATTTAATTACATTATATGCTTATTGATTTTGAAATTCTTATTTATTAATGATATTTATATTTTTATGAACAATGATGGGTAAAATTGGATTTAAAATTGTTTTAAACCTTGGAATATAATGATATTCCATGCTAAGTGTTTGTAAAAAAACCCAAAACTGATTTTAAATAATGATTTTGGTTTCAAAATTAGTGGTGAGAACCGACTTAAGGTTTTTCATGGTTTTATTTCATAAAATGATTTTTTGAAACTAAGTGTTTGAGGTTCTTAAATTTTTAAATAATTTAAATGGGTTTCTTTATTTTAAAGGGGTGTGTCAACCCATGTGAATAATGTTTTGAAACAAATTAACAAATTTGAAAGTTTTTAAAGGGTTTTTAAAAGTAAATAATGAGTTCCTATTTGGGTTTAAAAAGTAATTTAATTTTTTTCCTAAGATTTTATTGGGATGAGTTTGAAATAGGGTGTGTTGTCTTGGAATTATGAGCATGTTTTGGAAAAATTCATGTTTGAAATTTTATTTGAAATGAGTTTTCATAAATGGTTTGAAACCTTCTTGAGCCCTATGTGATTCTTTTTATAACCATGGTTTCTTGTGATCCCATGAGGGGATTTTTATTATAGATGAATATTTATATGATACTTATGCTTCAATGTAAATGGGGTTGTTTCCTTTCAAGTTTGTAGGAGGTAAGGCATGAGTTATTTAAAATTATTTATATTTGATTTATGTGATGATTTACTTGTACTCACATCCTTTTGACTTGTCATAGGACCCCTTGGGTGTCGGTATAGGTGTCTTAAGAAATTGAATCACTAAACTAGAATATTGACTTATTGATGGATGTTGTCCATAAATCTTAAAAAGTATATGGAGGTTAAATTATCCATAGTATCGAGAGTTCTCATTGGAGGTTGGGACTAAGAGAGCCCAAGGGACTGGGAGATCCCAAGGAATATTGAGTGAGCTTCCTCAAAATTTCACGAACCTTAGTGTCGTTTGTACCTAGGGATATTCCAAGTCACCCTAGAGCCCATTTTTTAGATCCCTTTAGTTAGATCCCATGAAATTAGGATCTTATTTAGGATAATCTTAGAGAATTTATACTTTTTATTTAATTTTATCCCCTACTTCTTCGATAATTTCTTATCACCTATGTACTTGTTGTTTGTCTCTCATTATTATATTATAGTGACCCAATTGTGTCGGTTTGTCTACTATCATTCTTCTTCATGTTATGGGTTATCTTTAAAACATTTTAAAAATGGTTTTATAAATGGTTTTAAAAATAATTAATGTAAAGGTATGGTTTTAATGTTATTTCAAAATATTTTGAAATGAGTTTGAAAGGACTATTCCATAAATTTAAAGAGTTTATTTCCAAATATATTTTGGGATTATTTTAATATAAACATGGGGATGTTTTGTTTTTGAAACTCTAGTGTGTGTGTGAGTTTTAAAAACACAGTTCTAGGCCAACATGCCTAGTTTTATTTGAAAATTTAATTTTCAATGATTTTTTTGGAAAACCATTTGAATATTAGAAACATCTCTGAGTTTTGAAATACATAATTCAAAAAAATATTTTTAGAAGGTTTTAAAGTAGGAATTTAAAATGATATTTTTCTAAATAGTCTTTGATCAAGAGATGTGTGTTTTCCAAGGGAATATTTTCATTTAATGGAAATATATAAAAGGAGTTTTTAACACATCTTTGATGTGTTGTTCGTTCTTAATGAAAAGGCTTATAATTTTTTTAATTTTCTATTATATTTAAAACTAGCATTTTTAGGGAATGTAATTTGAATGAGACTGCATAGATTTGAAATGTGGGGTGTTTACCTCATATATATATTTTGTTGAGGTTCAAGTCCATTCTAGATGGTTTCTTATATTTTGATCTTTCAAGGTTGATGTTGGGTTGGATGGTGATAGCGGGTCACATGGAGTCTTGTTATTGTAGTTTGGGGTTTCCTTTTTTATTTTGGGATTCATATTGTCCAATCTAGCTTGTTTTATTTATATTATTCATTTTTATTTTTATCTATTTCTACTATTGATTCATTATTTATCCATTTTATATTTTTTTGTATTAGTTTCATCTATTATATTGGATACTAGTATTGCCTATCTCTTGTTTCGTCAGTTTACTAATTTAATTTATGCTACTTATTTGTATTTCTATATGAGGGATAAATAATACCCAAGGTATGTTTCATGCATCCCAAACACTAGTTTCTATCCCTTGGGAACTGAGAATAACCTTTGGGATAAGTGGAGGATCAGACTGGGTACTAGGTTAGATGAAACCCTAGGATAGTTTGTTACAAAATGTTATTAAAACCTAAATTCTTAGTGGGACCATGGTTCCAAAAGTTATCCCTTATGATTTAGGGGTGTTAATAGTTTTGAGATAAGGATTTCCGGACTTAGGAGGTAGTTGTGCGGATAGTGACACAAGATCATCTTCCTCCTCATCCTCAAGTTTCAATGGCTAATCAGGATTTTTTATTTTGATCTTGGATTGTTGTTTTATAGAGTTGTCGGATAATGGTTTTATACCTATAGATATAGTATAATTACCCTTATTTTTTTAAGTCAAGTTTCTTTGGAAGTCATTTTTTATGGTTTGTTATATGAATGGAAGAGAAGACAGGGCGTGAGGTAGGCTTATTGATCCTGAATAACCATGCAGTGACTAGGAACTTTATTCCAAAATATTTTTGGGGACTAATGAACAATTGGAACATAACCATCAACCCTATGGAAAAGATTTGAACCATTTTGTATCCTGGTTTAGACCCCATAATGACTTGATTACATAGGGTGGTTAGGAAATATGAATAGAATCAATATAGGTATTGGGATGGGAAAAATAGGTTTCATGTATATGTCGAGATGTGGGTTTCTATATTATTTTATTGGGATAAGCCATCCTAGGTGAAGTGACTTTTAGTACCATACTTAATGAGGTATTCCTAAAGTTATTATTTTTTTCTATAATTTGGATTTCTCTATCTAATATCTTTTAATGTATTATTTTTGTTGGATATAATGTGTGTTTGAAAGATGATAGTTTTTTAATGAAGAAATTTTGTTGAGATTGTCCGGCTAGGATCTTTTATAGTGATCATAATTTGATATGAGGCACTAGACATGTGTATGTAGGACTGATGATGGTATCGATAATACTACAGTGGGGAGATTCATACTTGTCCTTTTTGAGTGAAATCCATATCAAGGGATGGTGATCATGTTATTTAGTATTGGGATGTACATATCAATTTGAATATTATTTGTTCATTGTTGGTTATGGATTCATGTATCGTTTTTCATGTACAGTTGACACATTTATCACATATATATAAGAAGTTGTTATATCTCATTTCTTTTCCCACTATTTTCTTATAGGTGGTTTCTTATGATAATACTGGTTCTATCCACCACCATCGAAGACAATGAGTTCAAGATTTGGGTACGGTTTATTCTGTTTTTATTCTTTGGCCCAATTTTAATTAGGGCTTTTTTGATTTTTGGGTTCCTTATATTTTTGTTGTGTGTTTTGGATTTCATGGAGGTGGATTCAAGTCGCCTTTGACGAAGGCTTACATGTGTATGAATAGGTAGTCATATGCATATATAAGTTCCCCCTTTATATATATTCACTCATGGTAGTATGAATATATATATTGGGGCCAAGTGTGCTTATATATAGATATGAAAAATGCATACGCGTGTAAGTGTAAAGGGGTATATACAAGTATAAACATATATCTAAGGACTCCCTTGTGCATATTTGGCCATGCAAATATTCACATAAAGGATAGGTGACCTTATATATATGTTAAGTTGCATATGCGTGCAAGCGAAAAAAAGGAAGATTCGAGTTGTCTTCATCAAAAGAAAACGCACCTTGAGGTTGAGGTAGGGTCCCTCTCCTAGCCTATTTAATTCAAGAATGTTTTAAATTGCATTTAGTTGCCTTCTTAAATTTTCATGTTTATATTAAATTTCAATTCTTGAATAAGTGTTAGTTAAGATAATTGTTTTGTTTGATAAATAAGTCATGGTTTTGTAATAAAACCCCTCCAACGGAGGTGCACTGTCTGCGAAAACTCACAGTGGTATACCTTGCTTAACATTATTGCATTGATGTTTTCCTTATACTTGATGTCATTGTTAGTCATAAATCACACATCATACTTGGCCCTTTTTATATCCCTGTAGGGGTCATCCAATCCTCTAGTCATCACATATTAGCATTAATTTCTTTAAATCTTCTGAGAAAACATCCTCTCATTCCATCCATATCATCCTATTTGATACTAAGTGGAAGATGTTGCCCTGCGGATGTCGCTGGACCGGGCAAACACGCTACGATCACGCCGCGGTAACGCCGCGGTCACGCCGTGGTCACGTCGCGGTCACGTCGCGTTCACGCCATGGTAATGCCATGATTTGGCCCTACTCCAGCCACATCCATCCCACACCAGCCCCCTTCCACCTTCATTTCAGCCCACTCCCACCAGCATTCCAGCCCGCAACAGCCCCCTTGCCACCTTCAAATCAGCCCGCACCATCCCCCCAGCACCTGCAACCATCCCCCTTCCACCTTCATTCAAGCCCTCACTAAATTAGGTATATCAGGGGTCATCCAATCCTCTAGTCATCACATATTAGCATTAATTTCTTTAAATCTTCTGAGAAAACATCCTCACAAGCCATCCATATCATCTTATTTGAAACTAAGTGGAAGATGATGCCCTGCGGATGTCGTTGGACTGGGACAACACGCTGCAGTCATGTCCTGGTCACGCAGCAGTCACGTCGCGGTCACGCCACGGTCACGCCGCGGTCACTCCGCGGTCACGCCGCGGTCACGCCGCGGTCACGCCGCGGTCACGCCGCGGTCACGCCGCGGTCACTCCGCGGTCACGCTGCAGTCACGCCGCAGTAATGCCATGATTTGGCCCTAATCCAGCCACATCCAGCCCACACCAGCCCCCTTCTACCTTCATTTCAGCCCGCTGCCACCAGCATTCCAGCCCGCAACAGCCCCCCTTCCACCTTTGAATCAGCCCGCACCATCCCCCCAGCACCTGCAACCATCCCCCTTCCACCAGCATTCGAGCCCTCACCGAATTAGGTATATCAGGGGTCATCCAATCCTCTAGTCATCATAGATTAGCATTCATTTCTTTAAATATTCTGAGAAAACATACTCTCATACCATCCATATCATCCTATTTGAAACTAAGTGGATGATGATGCCCCGAGGATGTCACTAGATCGGGCCAACACGCTGCGGTCACGCCGCGGTCACGCCGCGGTCACTCCGCGGTAATGCCATGATTTGGCCCTGCTCCAGCCACATCCAGCCCACACCAGCCCCCTTCCACCTTCATTTCAGCCTGCTGCCACCAGCATTCTAGCCCGCAATATCCCCCTGCCACCTTCGAATCATCCCGCACCATCCCCCCAGCACCTGCAACTAGCCCCCTTCCACCAACATTCGAGCCCTCGCCGAATTAGGTATATTAGGGGTCATCCAATCCTCTAGTCATCACAGATTAGCATTCATTTCTTTAAATATTCTGAGAAAACATCCTCTCAAACCATACATATCATCCTATTTGAAACTAAGTGGAAGATGGTGCCCCGCGGATGTTGCTGGACCGGCCCAACACGCCGCGGTCACGCCGCGGTCATGCCGCGGTCACGCCGCGGTCACGCCGCGGTCACGCCGCGGTCACGCCGCGGTCACGCCGCGGTCACGCCGCGGTCACGCCGCGGTCACGCCGCGGTCACGCCGCGGTCACGCCGCGGTCACGCCGCGGTCCCGCCGCGGTCACGCCGCGGTCACGCCGCGGTCACGCCGCGGTCACGCCGCGGTCACGATGCGGTCACGCAGTGGTCACGCCGTGGTAATGCCGTGATTTGGCCCTGCTCCAGCCACATTCAGCCCACACCATCCCCCTTCCACCTTCATTTCAGCTCACTGCCACCAGCATTCCAGCCCGCAACAGCCCCCTGCCACCTTCGAATCAGCCCGCACCATCCCCCCAGCACCTGCAACCAGCCCCCTTCCACCAGCATTCGAGACCTCACTGAATTAGGTCTATCAGGGGTCATCCAATCCTCTAGTCATCACAGATTAGCATTCATTTCTTTAAATATTCTGAGAAAACATCCTCTCATGCCATCCATATCATCCTATTTGAAACTAAGTGGAAGATGCTTCCCGACCGCGATCACGTCGCGGTCACGCCGTAGTCACGCCGCGGTAATGTCGTGATTTGGCCCTGCTCCAACCACATCCAGCCCACACCAGCCCCCTTCCACCTTCATTTCATCCCACTGACACCAGCATTCCAGCCCGCAATATCCCCCCTGCCACCTTCAAATCAGCCCACACCATCCCCCCAGCACCTGCAACCAGCCCCCTTCCACCAGCATTCGAGCCCTCACCGAATTAGGTATATCAGGGGTCATCCAATCCTTTAGTCATCACAGATTAGCATTCATTTCTTTAAATATTCTGAGAAAAAATCCTCTCATGCCATCCATATCATCCTATTTGAAACTAAGTGGAAGATTCTACCCCGCGGATGTTGCTGGACTGGGCCAATACGCTGCGGTCACGCCGCGGTCTCGCTGCAATATTTATTGTCTTGGGTCCAGCCATAATATTTCATTTTCATGCTATGGAACCTACATCCTTTATGAATGACATTAAACTACATGGTTTTTGAAGAACTATGTGTGGTTTGATTCCAATCATCACACGATATGTAGTGATGCATGAAGCTCCCATCCTTGGTCCAGCTACAAAAATCAATAGGAAGAATATCCCCCTTTACATATGGGTCAGACCTACATAGATAGTTTCCCATTCAAGAACTATATGTGGATTTATTTATGTTATCACAGGATATAGAGTGACACCCAAATCTCCAATCTCGTGTCCAGCTACAAAAATTAATGGGAACAATGCCCCTCTATATGTATGGGGAAGACTTTTATAGATATTTTACCATTAAAGAACTTCATGTGGCTATATTTCTTTTATTATAGGATATTTGGGTCTGATTGGATCTCCAATCTTGGGTCCATTTACAACAATCAACATGAAAATGATCCCTCCCTGCATACGAGTTAGACCTGCATAGGTATATTTTATACAAGAACAACATAAAACATTATTACTTCCATCATAGGATAAATATGGAAAAAAAAAATCTTTAATAATGGGTTCAATCACGACATGTAAGATGATAAAAATGCATCTCCAAACATCATACGGACTGGACCTATGTAGTAAGCCATCTGAGACCCACTCTCACACAACTTAACAAACTTCCTAGTTTTCCCCTTTTTCTCCCACTGATCATTTATCATGTGAGATCAGGGAACCTGGCTTGATAATATGGAAAATGATAAGGGGGGGCCATTTAGATCAGAAAAAATGACTTTACCACATGATGTTATACTGCATGACAAATTTCCTTACCACATAAAATTAAACTGTGAGTAAAACATCTTGTCACGTGATGTTAAGTTGTATGATTGATACATCCCCACTACATGATGTTAAAATGTGTAATCCATCATACATCATCATTCTTTTTCAAATTACCACAAGATCCTAGCACCAATCAATCAGAGAATGGGGTGCCTCCATTATCTTTTTGAGCACCTTAACCCATAAACCACCTTTCATTACTTGAGTGAATTGGATTTCCAATAATCTCCCATTAACCCTAAAAGGGATATATATCTCCATTTTTTATCTTAGTTTCATTGCATAAGGGATTTAAACTAGAAAATGGAGACATATTATCCCTATAAGAAGGGCATTCTAATCTTTGTGAGCCTCATGTCAATGTGGAAGAACCCAACATCTTAGAGTGTTCTGGGCCATCCTTGGTATGATTATCTCATACCATTAGTCATGACCCAATAAACTTGATCCAGGATTTACAAAATTTTCACCTACTTCTCAAAAGGATCACCACACCAGACACCACCCCCCAGCCAAACACTCATGACAGCCCTCTACCACCTTGAAAAACACTCATCCCAGCCCCGCAGCCAACATCAACCAACCAGACCAGCATCCCTATCGAAACAAATCCTAGATTTAAATACCTATAGACAACCATGCCAACTAATGGCCACTACACCAACACCTACTTTCACGAGAACCCCAAACCACACCAGATCCAACCACAATAAGCACCTATAGTAGACACAACACCCAAAATATTATCTAGAAACCAAATCATCCCCAGACCACCATCTGGCCCCATCCATCACCATCTAAACACCTTTCATCAAAGTGGACCACCCCACCATAAGAAAGTCTAAAAAACCAGCAGTCAACTAGTATCATCCATCCGAAGTACCCCGCATCACCCACGCCTAACCCATCATACAACCTAAAGAATCCCCAAGCAGTCCCTGATCCAAATGTGAGCTAATACCCATCCTAAATCCAACACCTCTAGACCCACAAAGTAGTCAACATGCACCCACCCTAGAAAGAGAACCAACCATCTACCAGAAACATGCTTCCCAACCTGCAGCATCCAGCATCTCAAGGGAATTTTAGAATATCCACCATAGAAATTCCTACACCATCAACAACTAGAATACACAAGATGGGGAAACTGAGCACAAGCCAACTGGACTTACTCCAAACCACCACTTGAAGATCCACCCCAAACTATATCCACCACACTAGATAATCGAGAGAACCATAAGCCTACAATAGTAATCCAAAACAAAGAAGAAACACCATAAAGACAACCCCTATGCACCCAAAACATATTACCAACCATAGTAGAAATCACAAACCAACCAGCACCATGCTCCATGTAAGTGTATCCTATACTACACAATGTAGAAAAATCCAAACCACAACACCCCTAGCTGAAACCCATCTTCAAAGGTCCTATAATTCTAAACAGCAACACAAAACTCACAACTACACCTCCTAAATCCTCCACAAGAAACCTATAACCCCAATATAAGATTCTCTGTAAGTCTCTATTGGATAAACCCAGCATCTCCCAACCTCAACCTTAAGAAGCATCCAAAGTGGGAGGGGCTACTGTCCTGGGGGGTCCAGTAGGGGGGTTCTGTCTAGGGGGGTCCAGGGGGGTGCTGCTGTCCAGGGGGGTCCAGTAGGGGGGGGGGGGTTCTGTCCGGGGGGGCTGCTGTCTAGGGGGTCCGGGGGGCTGCAGGTTTCTGTCTAAGGGGGCTGCTATCCAAGGGGGTCCGGGGGGCTGCTGTCTAGGGGGTCCAGTAGGGGGGGTTTTGTCCAGGGGGGCTGTTGTCTGGGGGGTCCAGTGGGGGCTATGGGTTTCTGTTCAGGGGGGCTGCGGTCCGGGGGCTGTTGTTGTCCGGGGGGGGCTGCTGTCCGGGGGGGCTGCTGTCCAGGGGGGTCCAGTAGTGGGGGATGCTATCCAGGGGGGCTTCGGGTTTCTGTCCAGGGGGCCTGCTATCCGGGGGGGCTTTTGTCCAAGGGGGTCCAACAGGGGGGGTTTCTGTCCAGAGGGGCTGCTTTCCAGGGGGTTCAGCAGGGGGGGTACACTATTCTTGTTTATTGAGTTATATTCTTTGTGAATATTCTAAGATGTTTTTTTTGCCATAATTTTAGGGGATGATCACTACTATGTTCTACCTTGTGTTGTAGGTACTTCTGAGCTGGTTCCAGACTTTTTGATTGTTTGTATTATAAGGAGACTCATGTAAGTGCAGTTATGTATTTTTTTATATTTAGATTTGTTTAATTCTTATTATGTAAGTAGCTTTCTTGTATAATTTAATTTGGAGGGGACCGGCAGGTGGGGCAGGGGGGAAACTGGAAGGGGGGAGGGGACTGGCAGGGGTGCAAGTGGGGGCAGGTAGGGGGTGCAAGTGGGGGCTGGCAGGGGCTGGGGGGGAGGGGAAACAGGCAGGGTGGGGGGGAGGGGGGTAGGACTGGGGGTCCGGGGGGGTTCCAGGGTCTGTCCAGGAGGGTTGGGGGGTGGCTGTCCAGGGGAGTGGAGATTTGGGCTATCCAGGGGGATCTATCCAGGGTCTGGGGGTGTCTAGGGTATTGGGGGGTATGGGGGTGTCCAGGAGGGTGGGGGTGGCTGTCCAGGGGAGTGGAGGTTTGGGCTATCCAGGGGGATCTGTCCAGGGTCTGGGGGTGTCCAAGGTATGGGTGGGGGTGTCCAGGGTCTGTCCGGGGGGTGTCCCGGGTCTGGGGGGTGTCCAGGGTCTGTCCGGGGGGGTGGTGTTTAGGGTCTGTCTGGGGGGTGTCTAGGCTTTGGGGGGTGTCTAGGGTCTGGGGGTCTAGGGTCTGTCTGGGGGGTGTCCAAGGTCTGTCTAGGAGGGGGATTTGTAGGGGGCTATCCAGGGGGAGGGGGTTGTCCAGGGGAGGGGGGTTTATGTAGGGTGGGGTGTCCAGTGTCCTGGAGGGAGGGGTTTATAGGGGGCTCTATCCTAGGGGGGTGCAAGGGGTGTCTAGTAGGGGGGCTGGGGGTTGTTCGGGGGGTGGGGGGTCTGTTCGGGGGGGGGGGGGTGAGTGGGGTCTTTCCAGGGTGGGAAGTGGGTTGTAGAGGGAGGGTTTCATGGGGGGATTTAAGGTGCATGTGGGGTGCAAGGGGGGGGGAGTGGGGGGATTTGCAGGGGGCGGTGGGGAGGATGCAAAGGCCCAGAACCGGATAAACGGTGCTAGTTTTTTTTTACGGAATGTGCAGGGCCTATATCCACGGTTTTAAACCGTAGCTATAGGTCTACAGCCACATTTCCTAACCATGGCTATATGTATATAGCCACGGTTGCAACCGTGGCTATAGGAGATGAGTTCTTTCAGCCTATGCCACGGGTTAAAAACTGTGGCTTTAGGGTTGTTGCCACGGTTGGAACCGTGGCTATAGGGCTATAGCCACAGTTGGGAACCGTGGATATAGGTTTTACCCTATAGTTATTCCAATACTAGCCACGATTGTGGGAACCGTGGCTATAACTTATACCCACGGTTTTTGGGCCCATAGCCACAATTTAAAACTGTGGCTATAGCCTGATTTTATAGTAGTATTGATATGGTATATGCACGCGACATGAGTATTGTGCACTTAACAAATAAAATAATCTTGTTCATTTATTCATGTTTTCATCCTCATATATAAACTATGTTGCAGATCAGTTGTGCTACGCTGCCAGCAGCATCTTCTATACCACTGTAACACCATAGTTATCGAGGGAGGAGCTTGTTGCCACTAGAATTATGAAGACCACTACATTGCGGGATTATCCCTTATGTCATAGTACATAGGGGAGCCCGAACCAGAGAGGAAGGCTACACCATGGTTCCAACCACTGTTCCATCATCACTAAGGCTCAATAAGAAGAATATGACCATTATGGTATCACCAAACTATTGTTCCATGTTTCTATATTGAATAAAAATGAGAAGAATATTGTTGCATCATAATCTCTCCACTGCGATGTGGAGGTGCCTCAAATGGTAGTAGTAGTGGTTTTGGATTAATAAGAGGTTGTTTCATGGTCTAAAAACTATAATTTAGGCCATGTATGGACATTCATGGTTGTGTCATAATGAAAAAACCATGATATATTATAGGGGTCTTCTGTAAAATTAAAAAAAACAAATCCGTCGAGTTATCTACACATTTACATGTTTTCCTCAAAAGAGTTTTTTGAAAGATTTCCAAATAGGGGACTCACCTACCATGAATGAGATTCTATCACTACCTTAAAATAGGGAATACCCTCATGGAGAAGAAGAATAATTCAAATGATGGAAAATATATGGTAGGGAAGAAGAATTCAAATTTTAGAAGATAAGAGAGAGAGAAATATATCTGAATATAATTCTCTCTATAAATAGAGAGAAAGATGTTGTAAAGGAAGGAAAGATGGACTCAGAGGGGAACCCAACATATATTTTCAAAGAACTATGAGGTGGTTCAAATCCTAACGTAGAAGGCCCATGGAAGATCTCTATCCAGAATTCATTGCAAGAGTGGAGGAATGATCATCACCAACCGTGTGCTACATAGATTGGAATTTTCTTTTTTATTTTTCTTTTTCATGTAATTTTGATATTATATGTTAGTGAGAAGGTATTATTCATGTATTTTCATTTTCTATATGAAACCTTTATTTTAGAACTAAAATTTTATTTTTATCCCTCAAACATATCAAATTTATCCATATTAATTGATTGATTAATTATGGATGGATGAAAATTTTATGGAGAGGTGAGTTGATTAAAGGGAATGAGTACCTATGATTTTAATTAATATCAGTTTTAATTAAATAAAATCATATCCTATAAATGTACAGTGAAAGTGATTGCATTTAGAGTACATAACTTAATGTGATAAATGGAAGTTGGAGAGAGATATTTGACCTTAACTTCACCTTCTATTTCGAGATTAAACTAAATGAACCTAACATAGTTATAGACAAACCTTGTGAGAGGTTTCGACTAACTTAAGTAGTTATAGCCAATGCTAAGAGGCTAGGCTAGATACATCAAGAAATCTCATGGTTAATAAATTTAATGAAAACCCATCATCAATATCAACTCACTTCCCTTCATCCTTATTTTCATCTTTTTGAGTCAGTACAAAAAATCAATCTCTCCATAGTTTAGTATTTTAGTTTTATTTAAATCATGAAAAAATATCTAAATAATTGAATTATTATAACTCTTTTCCTCATGGGATCAACCCTGCACTCACCACTACTCTAATCTTTATAGTTAGTGTAAGTCGGGTTATTTTAATTTGTATTTTTATATTTCTCAAGAGAAGTAATGAAACTCTTAGGAAACATAAAAAATGTGGCATAGTGGTATTTAGAAATCTAGTGGTAGTTAGATCCTCCCTTAGTGTCCATGGAAGTGTAATGGTGTAGTGTAGCATACTGGTAGCATAGCATGGCTGGTTTATGGTATAGGTTATATCCAAGGAAGATGATGCACAGGAATGGCCAAGATGGCGTCACTTCATTAAGTGCATAGTACTTGTATTGTGTGCATGTCCCACATCGGTTTTTTGAGTGTTTTAAGCTCTGATATATTATTAAATGACTCCCTGAACCACCATATCAAGTTTTATGGGTGTCGGAGGAATCCTTATAACACTAATGTCACCCCATGCTTGTGAGATTCCCCTCCTACAGCTGTGTGACACATGCCCCACACACTGGTGTGCACCTTCATGCTTGTTACTATGCCCCTTTACTAATCTGTGATGGGGCTTCTGCACCTGATCATCCTTCCTAGTTGGTTTCTTGGTTATCATTCCCTTATTGTGCCTTCTATGTGGCTTGATCCTGACCGGTTGATGGATTCCAGGTGTTGGCCCTATTTTTTGTCTAAGTGTACACCATTGCCTTTTTCATTTCCACCTTCATGATAGAAATAGAACTATGAATGATATATTATAAAACATATATTTTTCACTTTTTATTCCCTTTTATTATATTTTAATTACAACTTAAAAGTACCTAAAATGATATTTAATAATTTAAACATAGGTGTTAAGTATTAAAAACATTATACATTTAGAAATTAAAATTTCAAATATTGCATGCATAAAATGAACTCATCACCTTTGAAAAAATAGAAATATGGGGGTTTATAATGTGGAATGAAAAATATAAATGTAAATATGCATATGTAAATAGAATGGATGCAGATAGAATTGAGTTATAAAGAAAGGAGATCCTCCCAAGAGAGTTACCCATAGTGAACCTTTATTACCTTAAAATTTGATTCATATTTATTAAATGAATACACTCCATCATATGTGTGAACAACCTCTTATTACCTGACTATGAATATGTTGTTAACTCAATAATCACTAAGATCACTAAACATTCACCTCCTCAATCGATGGAAAATAATTCAAAAGAAAAAGGTAAGTCTCAGGTAGAAAGTAGAGGCACAAAGGTTCCTTTTCCACTAAGATACCTCCAATCCACTCTCTAAGAAAATATCAAACATCAATCTTGAATGTGAAAGACTTGGGTTTTACACTATATTACTACCCTATTAAATTCATTGGGTTAGTTACTCTTCAACATGAGTAAAAGAGTTAACAATGAGAATAGACGGGGAGGAAACAAAAAAGAGAGTATGATAGGAAGATAAGACTAATATATATTAAATATCTAAAATACTATTATATAATAAAAACACCTCTTAATATACTAAAAAAAATTAACTCAAATGACCAACTCTTGAAAAAGGAGGTGCAGTATAAATTTATAATAAGATTGTGGATCATTTTCACTTTCAAAATAATAATTTAATGGTTTATACAAGGTAGCCATAGTAAATTCTAAATCTTAAAATTTATTCTTCATTGAAAATTTTCATCCATTTATTTCATTTTTACCCAAAAAAATTATTTTTATTTACCATGGGTATCTAAAGTTATTAATTTTTCCCTCAAAAAAATATTTCTGGCCTAAGAGTCTATTCATATTCCTATAATTGAATGATTTAATTGGATTCCTTAATGAATTAATTTTTTCTTTAAATTTAAATTTTATTTTAACGTCTGATATCTCTTTCACTAAAAACTATAATAACTTAATTTGGAGTTGTTTGGATCAATATATGCCTCGTTTATTGAGACATAGTCAATTTTTTCCACCGCCAAAAAAGTTTCCAAGTTGCATGAATTATTTGGGCCTCATCAAGTTTGAATTAGTTGTTGGTCCAGTTGAGATAATTAAATCCTAATATATATAGTACCTTAAAAAAGAATAGAGAAATTTAAATTAGTATGAAAAGTGTTATTTTGGAAATATCAAAGTGATAAAAAAGGTTAAAAATATAGAATTTTTTCATTTTCACAATTATGATCAAAATATTTAAAAAACTAAAAATATGATAATTACACTTAAAATATCATATTGGTGGGATTTAAAACATTGAAATTAAAAGTAAAATTATTGAAAATATTAGTTCTATCAATTACCTAAAACTTAAACATTGCACTCCAAGGTAATTAAAATAATTCAAACTAATGAGAAGATGTGTCCTACCAATGTTTCAATACAAATTCCATAAAATAAGAAAAATAAATATGAATTCATCATTGAAAGTGTCATGCATCCTTTTAAAGTATAATCCACTACTCCACTTAAATTTAAGTCAAATTTCAATTTCTATGATTTTAAATAGAATAAAATTTAGTGGGGCTAACATTTTAACAAGTGGAACTATCATAAATTCCTCTTTCTTAAGTTCCTTAAACCAAATATTCATTTCCCACTTCATTAATACAACACAAATGAAATTATTATAAGTAAATTTCCCCCTTATTCATTTTTTTTTAGTGTTACCCCATCTAAATGAATTTATTTTTGGTAATTAGGCACTTATTGGTTTTTTTTCAATAATTTCATGTGCAAATCACTTATTGGATTATACAATGAAATTTATTTACTCACATACTTAGTACCTAATGTCTGAGAGCTTAATTTTGGGATCCCAATAGTTTATTTTTATCATGTTTGAAAGTACTTATATATATATATATGGTTTTATCCTTTAGGTGTTATTTTTCAAAATGGTAAAGTTACTCAAGAGAGAGTCCAAAATTTCAGTTTACTCATGTTATAATTCTAATTCCACTAAATTTTCTTCCATTTACGAACCTTTTCTTGATTATAAAACAAATATTTCCATGTAAGTAGTATAAAAAATCACTCATAAGTTATATAAGTTCAAAACATTCAAAATCAATGAAATACTCAAAATAAATATGGTATTTTCCACTATGAAGCATAAAATTTAAGGCTCAAATTTATAATATAAAAAACACACAAAAATTTAAAATAATAAAAAAACATGAAAAATTCAGAAAAGACATGGAAGAAAGGTAACACACACAAAATTTATAAAAATAATTTAACATCGTCCCCCCACACATACACACACACTTATGATTTAACTACCCTTCAATTTAAGCTCAAATATAATTTAAAAAGATAAGGGTAGAAGAGAAAAAGGGAAGGAAAGATATGACCTTACATTATTTTCTAGTGACTAATTTGAGTTAATCTTCTAGATACTACTAATTTATACCTAATAAAACAATAAAAAATGAAACATAATAAACTTTTTTAAATAAAAAAACCAACAAAAATAAAAGAGATGAGAAAAGTGTATAGATTTTGGGTAAACCTCCCAATTAGTTTCTATATTTTTACTGCCCCAATTTGGGATGTTATAGTTGGTCATACCCAATTCAAAGGTGGGTGTGGTTTCTTTCTCAAAAACCACCAAACTATTTTCCTTATAATTTAAATCCCTTTAGACTGGCTATATAGGGTCCCATAGATAGAGTGTGACAATTATATCCCCATTGAAATGTAGTACAACTCTTATAGAGGGGGACGGAAAATAGATGGGTCATCTTTCTTGGATTTGTCCTTAACCTTGAATACTTCATTAACTTCATCTAGGTTATGATCATTTGAATTTTATACATAAATAATTTTAGGAAGGGTAAATTTACTGGGAATTTTATATTTAAATAAATTAAAACAAAATAAATCAGTATAAAAATATCCCCCTTCAAGTAAAGTATCTTGTAAGTTGTTTTATTCATGAAAATATACTATAAATTCTCCATTTTATCCCCCTAAAAATTTTCAATCAGATCAGGGGACTTCATGTATTCTTCATCAGGTGCACCATCATTTTCTTTTTCATCCACCAAGGTAGTCCAACTGGTGGCTGAATCTGAAAACTTCAAATAGGGGGGGTTAATACTTAACTTAGTTTCAATAAAAATAATGGAAATTGAGTTTAATAAAGGATAGAAAATCTGATTTGGTTTGACTTACAAGTCCTCTTAAGTGGAAATAACCTCTTGGAGAATCATTTTCATGGATGGAAGTATGTAGTCAGTATCTTCCATATTTTCTTCAAATTATACCACTTAAGTTGTTTATTCTTTTATGACAAAAGAAAGGTACAATGGGGTTGGTTATTTAAAGATGTGAAGACTATGTTATAGGTTATCTTTTACAAAGTGATTCCAAGATTCTTCCAAAAATATTGATCTACCATAAGTGAAGTGACATGAATTTATTATTTAAAAATTTTCTATATCCATGTTTGAGTTCAGGATGATAATATTAATTCTTTGAGTAGATCCTCAGCCAACTCAGGTTCCTTAACATAAAAAATGGGTGGGAAATCTCTCCCACTGCTAGTTCTGGTTCTAGTTACTCTAGCTACTACTCATGATATGCACAAACATATTAAGCTAGTCACTATATTTTGTTATCTAGTTTTTTTATTTTCTCTTTAAGTCCTTGAAACTGGGATTATTCATCAATAGTAACTTCTTCCTATTGTTGAACCGATGAGTAATCATTCCATGCATAATATTTTGAATTGGAATACAAAATATAATGATATTTTTTTAGTTTTTTAATGAAAGTAAAGAAAATTATTTAAAAAATGTGAATAAAAATAGGATGTTATATACCATTTGACTCCCTAACATTAGTATCATGTATTGATTCAAACCTATTGTGGTGTGTGGTAGAAGAAATTATTTTTTCCTATTACAGACCAAGGTCATCTCACTTGAGGAGATTTTTCAATAAATCACTCACTATTACTCATTCATATAACTATATACCTATGAAAACAATAGAAATATGGGGGTTGAGAATGTGGGATTAAAAACATAAAAGTAAATATTCATATATAAATAGAATTAATTTGGATAGAGTCAAGTTATAAAGAAAGGATATCATCCCATGATAATTACCTAGAGTGAACCTTCATTGCCATAAAATTAGTTTCATATTTACTTAATGAGCACACTCCATCATATGTCTGAACATCCTCTTCTTCCCAAGTTGTGAATATGTGGTCAAATCAATGATCTCTAAGTATACCACACATCCACCTCCTTGATCAAGAGAAAATAAGGTAGAAGAAAAGGCTATGCCTCGGGTGGAAAGTGGAGACACAAAGTTATCTTTCCCACTAAGATCCCACTCATCCTAACTATAATAAAATATCAAACACTGAGTGTGAATGTGAAAGTATTGGGTTCAACAATGGATTTCTCCCCTAGGAAATTCCTTGGGTTAGTTACTCATTATCATGAGTAAAGGAGTTCTCATTGAGAATGAACAAGGAAAAACACAAAAGAGAAACAAAATAGAGGGTGAGATAAATATAATACTAATATATATTAAATATTTAAAATATTATTATAGTAGAAAGAAACCTCCTAATATACATAAAATATCTAACTCAAATGGTCGGCTCTTGATAAAGGGTGTGGAATGAAAATTTATTGGGAGAGGGTGGCTCATTTTGGCTCTAAAAATAATCCTATGATGATTTTTCATTCCAGGAATAGTAAATGGAAAAATATTGAAATTTTTCCTTCATTTAAGTTGGTTTTTTAAATGTATTTAGAATTCATCCACAAAATTTTATCTTTATTGGTCATGTGTATCTAAAGTTATTAATTTCTTGCTTGGAAAAATATTTATGGCTGAAGATACTATTTAGAATCCTATAATTGAACATGTGAGTATGAAGCTTTAATTTTTCATTTAAATTTAATGGGAATATTCTCATACAATTTATATTTCATTGACAACTAGAATCACCTCATTTGGACTTGTTCATTTAGAGATACACCTCATTTATTGATAGGTGGTCAGTTTTATCTACTAAAAAAGTTTCCAAGTTGCATGAATTATTTGGGTCTTATCAAGTTCAAATTATCACTTGGTAAAGTTGAGAGAATTGAATCCCTAAACACATAACAAACTAAAAAATTTATCAATTTGTATCAGTATAAAAAATCTTATGGTGGAAATATCAAAGTGATAAAAAAATAGTTAAAAATACAGAATTATGTCATTTTTACAATTAAGGTCAAAACATTCCAAAAACATAAAAATATGATAATTTCCCTTAAAATATCATATTTTTTGGATTTAAAACATTTAAATTTAAAGTAATTTTTATGAAAATATTTTCGCTATCAAGTTTTGATGGGGGAATGTGAGGTAGGTGAGGAGGCCGGGTGGGGAGAGGTGTAGGTGTGGAGAATGTGAGGTAGGCATGATGGTATGGTGTAGGGAGGTAGTTGGGGTGGATTAAAAGTGAGGCAAAATGGTATGTAGGTTCCTATTGTTATGGTATTCTAAGGTTAAAACTAAAAATAGGGAGATAGATACTTGATAGAGAAAAAGAAGGCGGCTAGTTTCTTCCTGGATGATTATTGTCCTAACCAATGAGCTTGTCAGGATTTCCCTTATCCTGAGTTTTCACAAACACCACTCCCTTAGAGATAATAAACCCAACTCCACCCTTCCCTTTCCTACATTTATTTTGTTCAATCCTCACTTTTAATCCCTAACCTCCCTTCTTTCCCTATAACACATTATTCCCTCTGTCTGGTCTGACTATGAGTGATAGCAACCCAAAGTAAATCCTAACACCACACCTCCCTTAACTTTACTCAAAGGTGTCTCAGACCCTCCCTCTAACTCTACCATATCTTATCCTTCCATGTGATCAAATCCTACCACCCCTTCATAAATATTTAATCTTGGTGTGGATTGATTATAGATTAAGCACACGGTATGTGATTTTTATATTAAAAATATATAGTAATTATTATTTTAAAATTATTGTTTTTACACTATTAATGGATTGTTCAAGCATAAGTATCATTTTCTAAGTGGTGAAAATATTATAATTCCTTATCCATATAATCATTTTAATTTTAATTATCATTTTATTTTTGAGTTTGGTGGGTGGAATGTTCTTAAAACCGAGAGGGAGATCGAGGACTTAAGAGTTTAGCATCTTAAATGAGTGTCTTTAAATGTGGTTGGAGGCCTCAGGGTTACCTTGGGTGATTTGATGGGTCTTGGAATATTTATGGTGTGAACTTAATTTTTGGTAGTAGTGGCTTGGGGAACACGATTAGCGCATTGTTAGTGCTAACCACGCACCCCAAATTTGTATCTTGGTATGTATAGGCACAAAAATTATTTAACCATTCTAAAATCTCTGGGAAACCGTGTGAGTGTCTATAGAAAGTTTCATTGGCATCCAAATGGTTAGTTCTCTATTTTTAAACCATGAAAAATAGTATTCCTCAATATTGAGACCCATATAGTTGGTGCACGATTTGTTAGATTGGGTGCCCAAACTGTGCACCTATTTAAAGGTGAGAAATTTATGGAACTTCCCCTCTAAAATTTTAATCTTTTAACCCCTTTTATCCTACCATTCATCCAGAATCCATCATGCTCAAACCTCCCTCCCTCTCCTCTATTCTTGTGTGGATCTTCCCCATCTAGTGTCTGAATCTAGTTTCATCGCTTGCGTTGGAGAGCTTGAGGTGTTTCCATAAATCCTCTTCCTTTTATTTTCATTTTATTCCATTTTCAAGTGGTGTTCCACTAGTTTTAGCTAATATTTTATATTTTTAGGGTGTTTGTCTATTTTTTTTATTTCTCCTTGTTTCTACCGAACCAATGACTAAAAATCATTGAGTGGGATTCTCTAAGAATGTGGTAGGTTGTCCCTAGACTTAGCTCATTGTCTTGTTTTCTTTTCTAATTGGTGCATTGTACAGTCATGTATATGTCACTACATGTTGACCTAATTTAAATTATAGTATTTAATTCTTCCTTATCTTAATTGAACACCCTTTTCTAAAAGTTATAGGACCAAAAATAAGGCGGTTCTGAGTCAAATTACTAGGGGAGTCTGACATTAAAATTTGTAAATTAAATGTTATGGTTTACTAATAATAATATGGTTGGATGAGTTTAGTGTCTTGGTTTGAAATCCTCAAGTTAGTTAACAAGTTTTTAATAAATGATTGTGGAATGGAATTTCACAATCATTGATGATCTTGAAATGGAATAATGGTTTGAAATTGGTTAAATACCTTGAGGAATTGATTTACATATTTATGAGTTGGAAAGGGAATTTGAAAAATCACTTAGTTAACAAGAATTGTCACCCTATGTTTTATAAAACTTGAAGAAATTTATATTTTGAGCCCTTTTTTATAAAATGGATTTGTTTTGAAAAGGGTTAAATTATGTATTGTAATTATTGTGGATATTAAGGTGGGATGTGATGATTATGGATCATGGAGGTTTTGGTAAATTTAACTAATTATTAGTTATGTATAATTTAAATTTATTCCTTAATAAGTGAATTGATAATTCATATTATATAAAGAAAATGCTAAATTGGGATTTTGGATGTGTGATGATTGTGAATATTAGGGTGAGATCCTTGGATTTTATATGATATATGTTACTTGGGAATGATATGATGAGTGCTTGTATTCTGTATAATGCTTGATGGTTGGGAATTTTGGGATAAGTACTCGTATTCCATGTATTTAATAATTACTTGATAAGGCTGGGAGGAATTCCTTGACCTATATTATTCTTTTTGATTGGGAATATCAGGATGAGCGCTCAAATTTCATGGGAATTCTAGTATAAGAATCTGGATTTAATGAGATGAATAATGATTAGGGAATTCTAGGTTAAGATATCTAATTCCATAGGAATGTCATGATGAGCACTAGGATTCCATGTGATACTTTAGGATACTATGAATATCGATATGAGCCCTAGATTCTATGTGTTTATTATTGGAGCCACAATCATCATAACGTGCTCAAATACACCCTGTCACTAGTTAAAGTAGTTATGGTTGATCAAGGACACTAAACTAAGGATATATAATTATATATACATCCTTAGGTGTCATAGAGAACCCAAGGAATTAGTGGTTTCTATTTTTTTAACTATTTTAAAAATTGTAAAACTATTCACCATGAGTACTTTTTCATACACTAATATTTCAGACTAGTTATTTTAGGGATTTAATTAGTGGTGTCCTACTAAGTTTTACTCTCACCCTGCTTGGGATTCCATGGAACTTATGTAACCCAAGTAGAAACTATTATTAACCATAGGTAAAGGCCTGATGTTGATGATAATTGGCTTGACAATCTAGTGTGGGTATGGATGATGGGACTGATTCGGACTCGAAACCAATTTTGGGTGAGTTTAAGTTGATTTTTATTTTATTCTATTATTATTATTATGTATGATCCACCCACTGGGGTTTCTTGACATATATGTCACGTGACAACCTTTGAGTCAAAGGTATTCTTTAATTTGATATTGGTTTATCTATTGTGAAGTTGTTAAAGTTTTCCAGAGTCATGGGTTGAAAATTTAGAGTTTTAGGAAAAATAGGATAGGTTCATGGTTTAGGTATACAGTTAGTACTATTCGTGTGGTGACCTTATTGTGTGGAACTATAAGTCCTAGTAGAATTTTTCTTGGTTTTATCATATTTTTTCAAATTGTGTGAGTCATCTGATAAACTGTGTAGGTGTCTAGGAGTTGGTCCAGATTTTGTCACACCTATTGAGAACAATTTTTCAAAGCGTGAAACTCTCCCTATATAATTATTAACCTTTATTTTAAAATGATAGAGTCCACTACATGGTTGGTGCATAGTTTTTTAAATCGTGCATCTGAACAATGTCCCCAACACTGAACCTCTTAAAGTTGGAATTTACCTCAATGTTGTAGTTGTTTTTAAGTATAATAATATTTTAATCCCTCTTAGGACTGACTTAACCTCTCCCCAATTCTCTATAGATTCATCTCCTTGGATCCTTGGTGATTTTCCTTTGTTCTTTGTGGATTTCATCAAGGTATATTCTATTTTTTATCTGATCTTCTCTCCTATTTCTAGATATCTCCTTGATTTCATTCCCCCTTGTTTCATTGGAACCTATTTATTCTATGATTTCTATATCTAGAGGTTTTAGTGGTGGATTAATGATGTTTATTATGTATCTAGGATTATTAGGACCAAATCCCCTTATTTCTAATCTTTTTTCTCAAAGGAAACTAGTTTTCCTATGTTGTTGAGATAAGTGTCTCTATACAAAGGTTATAACTCAAGAATTACTTTATGTTCTTGTAAATTTATTTGGGTTGGTTTGAGAAATTTATTAATTGGATATCAAGAATCTTGTGTGGAATTAAAAAGGGGTATTTAAATGGGTTTTACTTTAAAAATAGATTATGCACTTTATGTGTTTGATGAAATACCTCAAAGATGATTTTGACCCAAAAATGTTTTTTCAAACATGGTAGTGGTGATGCATTGCTATAAAAATGTTTATAAAATTGTGGACATGGTTTTTCAAATTTTTTGGAAAATATAGAACATTGGGAACATGGGGTATGTTGGGTTATGAATATATGAAAACCTTAGTGAGTGTGGCACCACAAATGGTTGTTATTATGATATCTATAGATTGTGGTAGGAATCAATATCGGTAGGATTCATGGTATACCTAGATTAGTGTTCCTTTGCATGTCTAAGTACATATTATCATAATCTAAATCCCACTTGTGTTTGTTTTAATACATGATAATTTTTCTTCATGTTGATTTCTCACATGTTTATTGTATGGTATTTCTATGGATAATTCTAATTATTCCCTCTATATTTCATTTCATTTACTTGTCATATTCTTCATTCATATGAATATAAAATACTTTAAAGGAAACCAAAATATATTTTAAAAAACGGTTTTCATTTGAAATTGTTTTATAAACTTGTTTTTTTTAAATCTAGAACTAATAGTTTCATGGAGATAGAATTTGTATATATTCATGTTGGAATCCTGCTAGGTGTTTTCTTCACATTTTGTATATTCTTTTGCCCTTCAGGTCGTGTATTGCAAGTCAGTCGGGCCTTGGGCCTTGGGCCTACGGGTCATGTACGGGTTCCCCTTCAACCCTTAAAAGGGGGATTATCCATAATAAAATAAAAAAGAAGGACTTCGGGCCATTTGGCCTGTATATTCCTTTGGGCATATGTAGATCTGTTTTTATAGGACACAGGTAAAAGTAAGGTCATATATAGTTCTTCAGCTTCTCTTGGATGTTGTCACCTTCTTAGTGAGATGGGTTGGTGGTGATGGTTCATCACATGGACCATGTTTTAGGCTTTTGGGCATATCCTTATATGTCTCATGGATGTGTACTCTTCTTCCACATTGTATTCTATTTATTTTATCTCCTTTAAATTGTTTTTGAGATATGTTTTAGTTTATATGTTGATCTTCACATTATGGCGGGTCATATGGGTTGATGATTCAGGTCGACTCGAGTTAGTTCATTATATATGTGGCATACCCATAATTATGGATTTTTTTTTCACATTTATTTATTGGAACTTTCCATTCTTTATCTGTGATGGTGATTTGGATTGTTCTATGTGTTGTTGTTATTTTTTCTACTATTGCTAGTCTGATAATAATGGAATATTCTCCCCATGTTGACCTTATAGGCCCTCCCCACTAGTCGGCGACCTCTTATGTATAGGGAGGTGTGCCTGATGACTTACGGTGCACCAGCCCAGAGCACTAGTTCAATGGATTTCAGTTTGGGGAATTATAAATATTATGTATTATTTTTTGATTAAAAAACATTTATAGGTATCTATTTACGTGTCTCGGGATTGTTTGGGTGAAAATAGATTTCACTACATGGCACCATTCCCTCCAGTACCCCGCAAATTTCAAGGATGGGAACCCTTTTACCCAACACACAGAGCATGGCATGGGATACCTCATGGGTGGAAATCATCATCTCAATTACCCACCTGATACAATTGGTACAATTTCTCCATTGATATTTTGACATTTTAATAAAAAGAATATGGCATCATATTCTGATCTATATTTTTTTTTAAATGATAATAAATTACTTTATCAAAATTCCTTCATACCCATTCAGTACATACATACATATTTATATAATTAAAATTTCTATTAAAATTAAATAAAACAAACTTAATTATAAAATTTCCTTATATATGTATAAAATAATGTTTAAAGTTAAATTTTCTTGAATAATAATAATAATAAATACATTTAAAACTAACTTTAATAATAGTAGTAGTATATATAGTGTTATAAGAAATTAGTAAAATTAAAATTAAATAAAGATAACATTTCTTTATATATAAAAAATAATTTTTTAATTTAGTTTGTATTATTTTTATACATATTATATATACATATTATGTGTGTGTGTGTTTTATATGTATACATAAAAATGATTTCACACAAAAATAGTTTATGTAATAAAATAAATATGCATAACAAATTTTGTATATAAACATGGTTTTACATATGTATATAGTTATATATTTATTTATTTATTTATTTAAATATATAATTTGTTTATATTTTTCAAAAAATAATATTTTATATATAGACATTGTATATACATTATTTAGTTTTTATATTATGTATTTACAATAAAATATATAAATTTATATAGATAAGTATATAAATACATATAATACATTTTTAATATATTTAAACATATGCAAGTATAAAAAAATAGTTTGTACATACAATGTGTAAAAAACACTAGAAATTTGTAGTATATTTTTGCACTATAAATTTATATTATTTTTAATTATATATGTTTGTATGTGTGTGTGTGTTTGTGTGTTTGTGTTTCAATACATTATGTATATATATACTTATATTTGTGTTTTTGAGAGAGTATTTATTCTAATATACATGTATGTACATTTGTATCTATATAATGGAGATTTCCAGTATAAAATTTACCCTGGATATTTCCAATGCAAATTTTCCATATAATAACATATAAATGTATGTGTGCACTTATATTAATGTATACATATAAATATTTAAATTTGTATATGAAAGAATTGGGTACGCAAAATAAGCATGAAAATAGGTTAATTTTTAAATTTTAACACTAAATCAACCCTAAGATTCTTGATTCAGCATAGTGATACTTGATTCATGCCAAGGATCACATGAAATATATTTTAAGTATGAAAATTAAAACAAAATGTTACCTTTGTGGAACAAAGTGACCATGGTGTTATCTTTTTTTATCTAAATAATCATATCTTGAAAACACCAAAATAGATACCCTATAGATTATTCACATGTGTATCATTGCTCCATGAATGTTGTTCTTCAATTCCAAGGTGATAGCGCAATAAATAAAAATCTTTACAATGCTCATATGATCTCTATAAGATCACATGATCGATCCCAAAACTTTGATCAATCCATTCTTGATATCTACCTCTCTAGAAGATTGAGAATAGGGAGTGGAGGAGGGGAGAACTCCAAATTAGTGAAAATGGGCACTCATATTATTCATGGATAAAAAATGATCTTAAATAGTTAAGTTTAACTTTTCAAAATTACCTTTAATCCCTTGTTTAAGGTAAACCTCTCAAACTGATCCAAAATGAAATGAATAACTAAGTAAATAGGTTTTCCGTGTCATGAATACTTTTTCCCTCATTTATGACATTATTAAATGTCGTGTGATAATCCATGATCCATTAACTCAAATTTTTTCTCCCATAATTATTTAATAGACCTTGAACATGTAACATTCATTCAAAAAATAATACTTTATCACATTCACTTTTTATAATTAAATAACTTGTGAATATCTTGATAAATAAATTCAACTCTCACTATTCTAAAATGGAATAATATGATTGAATTAATTTACATGTGATCATTCAGTTGGGCATTCTCTAGTCCCCACACATGGGGCCCACTTCTTCCTAAACTCTAATTCATATGAATTGGTGAAACTTATTGATACACTTTTTTTGTGACTCTCTGGGACCTCATCTCAATAGCATTGATTCCAACTCACAGACCAAGAGCAGTATCTAGAAACATATCATGGCCCCTAAATAAATAAGGATAATTCATAGCTATGACTACCTCCTATGAATTATCATTATTTAATATATTCCTTTTATCTTGATATCTCATCAAGTAGGCTCAGTCACACGTATCATCAACCTATATGATCGATATATATTTCTTTGACTTTCCTAAAATGAACTCTTCAATATAATTCCAGGTCCATAGATATATTAAAAAGTTAAATTACAATTAAATTACTAGACATATTTACTTCCATTAACTCAGAAGGGATAAATCCATTCTTAACTTATTCATTAATGTTATATCATTCAGGATGCACCTAACATATCCTACCTTTCTATAAGCATATGTTGTCACTGTTTTCATCAATACATTAAAGTATGAAACTTGTGATATGTATTAATAATAATCTCAATTATATGGATTATTACACATGTTTTAAAATAGTAATATCCAATGAAAAATAAAACATATGGAATTACAATTGGTAAGTCAATTCTCATAACCTCCTCTCTTAGAGATTACCAAGGTCGAATTTCATGAGAAGAAGTCTCAATGTCATATGAGCAACCTACACCTGATAGTGTGTATCATCTATTTCCATTCAGATTATGTCATCTGACCATAGAACAAATATTTAATAATACCTTCATAGCTCTTCAAGTTTCACATCCTAAGGAAGAACTACTATGACCTTTCGATGTGGTAAATACTTTAATGACATTATAACATTAATTTTCAAGTAGAAGAACAATCATCATTTCATGAGATATTTATTAATATTCAAAATTTTGAATATACAAGTAATCAAAAGAATAAAATTAGTTAGTTCTAGGTAACCAACGCTAAAAGACTCCCACTTGCACAGGAGCTAACTATTAATTATCTAACTAGTTTTCCTCATATGATAATCATGCTTCTGTTGAGTTATAGCTACAAATTATGGGCCTACCACACTTAGATTATTGTAATACTTATTATAACTTCATATCTCTAAGAAAATCCATTAATAGATGATATGTGATGCCCTTTGAGTCATAAGTATGCCTTAGTTGAGCCTTTGTTTTTATCTTTTGGGGTTTGGGAAGATTTTGGGGATTGGAGGCTGAAAACATTGAAATTTGGGAAAAAAGGTCAACGTTCATGGTTAAGGTACACAGTTGGTTTAATCATGAAACATGACTCTATGAGATCCCAATAGAGTTTTTCATGACTTTTTCATGGTTATAAAAAACATTTGACATGCCTAGGGAATTGTTTGGGTTATGGTGGTTGTCTAGGGGTGTCACATGGTTTGAGAATAGTTTTCCAAAACCATGTGGCCCCCCAGTGAAAATTGTTCACCCTTTGGATAGAGGGGGTTACACAGTTAGTGCATTGTTAAATTAACCATGCATACAAAGCATTACCCAACCCAAAATGGATAGTAGGGGAACACATTTAAGGCACATAGTTAGTTTAATCATGCAGCCTACCCCAGGAAACCCTACGACCCCCTTATGAACTATTAAAAAGTGGGATTTACCCTTTTACCTTGTTATTTTTAAATCCTAATAAACCCATAATATCATTTTGGATCATCCCTAACCTTCCTTAGAACTTTGGAGGTCTCTCCCCCTTTGATTATTGATGGAATACCTTTGTTCTTAATAGATCTCATTGAGGTATGTTGTGTTCTTAATCTAATTTATCCTCTTCTTTGTAAATCCTCACTAGATCTCTTCTCCTCCCATCTCTTGGAACCAAAAGGGACTTTTTATGTCAAATATAATGGTTCTGATAGAGAATTGAATTTTTTTTCTTATGGAACTAGGATCATGAGGACCCAATTTACTCATCCTCGGTCTCCACTTTCAAAGGCGGTATATTATACCTCTATTTTGAGGTTGGTGTTTTTATACAATGGGTTAATTATCTAAATTAATTATAATTATTATAAAATTACTTTGGTTTATTCAATAAATTGAATTGATGTTTGGTTTTAATGTATTTCTTGGAAAGACTCGTGTTTTAAAATGGTTTTTTTCTTTAAAAATAGATTTTTTTCACACCAAGCATTTTATTATATACTTAAATTGTGGTTTTTATTTGAAAATGGGGTTTTTCAAATACTAAAGTAGATTAGATTGGATTTGAATTTTAAAAAAATGATCAGGGTTTTGAAATGGTTTTTAAAAACTTAGCACATTGGTAAACTTGAGTGCATTGGGAAAGGGATATAGGTGACCCCAGTGTGTGTGGCACCACTAAGGGTTTCTTTGTGATATTGATGGATTGTGGTAGGAATCTATATTGGTTGGTACCAACATAGAGTTATTTAGGATCTATTATATATAGTACATATTCCCATAGGATAGGTCCCCATATGGGGTGCTTTTTCATTTTTGGTTATTTATTTCATGATGTATTTTATCATGGATTTTTTCTCACATGTTTTCACATGAGGTTGTATCACATGGATTTTCATGATGGATTATTCCATGGATGTGTATTTACTTGCTTACCTTATGGTGTATGGATATGCATTCCTATTTTATCACTTCTACTTGTAATATTCCTAGATTTATGGATATGAAAGGATTTTATGAAAACATAAAGGAAAATGGTTTACAAATGGGTTTGGTTTTATGAAAATGTATTGAAAATTTGTTTTTGTTTTAAAATCTAGAATTAATTCATTATTGATATTAGACCTTTTATAGACTCTGTAGTGGTATCCTATTAGGATTTTTTATCATGTCCTATTTTCCTATAGGAAGTTGTAGATGTTTTATTGCATGATCCAAATAAAGGGAAGGGAATATTATAGCATGTTGTCTTCTCTTTTCATTGTTTCCATTTTAATGAGATGGTAAGGAGGTGAAGGTTGGTCACATGGAGACTTGATAGTCTTGTCTATTCATAATTTCTGGTTTAGTGGGATTAGTTTGGATTATATGGTTCTTTTTGTATGTTTTTCTTCCTTAGTGTACTCTAGTTTTATGTCTTATTTTCATATATTCAAGACTTGTTTTTGTTATCTTATAGCACCTCACCACCATGACGGTCCAGCTCGGGTGTCTTGTCTAGTTAACCCAAGTTGGTTCTTTATGGAATGGTATCAAAGGGATTCTTTTCATGAAGTGTGTTAACACTTCTTGAGTTTGGTTCTTTGTCTTGGGTAGATAGTAATTAGGATCATCATAATTCAGGTAGTAACTGTGGGAGGGTGCCTACCCCATTCACTTCCATGTCTAAACTTGAGTTACTATGGGTAGTCAGAAAATTTTTACCAGGTTTAAGACTTGGAGTTTGAGTTCATTTTAATGAACTAGATGGGGATTTTATTTAAATAGAACTATTACTTCTTAAATCATTTTTTTGTTCATGGAATTCATAATTACTTTAAATTCTTGATGTTTTAAATTATAGACATGATTTCTTGAAGTTGGTCCTAAGATTTTGGAATATTCTCTATAAATTAATTGTTCATTGTCTTGTGATTAATAGATAATGCATCTAAGAAGATATTTTCTAAATACAAGATAGGAAGTTGTGAGACAGGATCCCCAATTAAATCCTCTAGTGGACACTTTTTTGGTTGAAGCTATAATCTATACAATTCAAACTCTAGGTCAAGTGGGTGTTAGGAACCCAAGATGGGTGGTGGATCATGGATCTGAATTCACTAAATAGAATCCACTTATCTTCTATGGTGACAAGGGACCCTAAGAATTAGAGGAGTATCTTGAGTGTATTGAGAGTATCTTCAACTTCTTGAAGAATCCTAAAGACTCTAAGGTGGTTTTCTCCATGTATATGATTAATGGACCGGGAAGGAGATGGTGGGACTCCATCGTGAAAGCTAAGTTACACAACGATCTTACCTGGACCTATTTAAAGAAAATATTCAGTTAGTATATTTACCCTGAGATGTTACATGTAGTGAATACCTATGATTTTCAAACCTTGGAGTAAGGATAGTGTACCATTCTAAATTATTCCACCCATTTTTTTGAGCTGGTGAATCTAGCACCGGATCTAGTCACAAATTAGTGCCTAAAGGCTTGAATATTTGAGTTAGGACTGAGGAGGAATATTAAGTTGATTTAGATTCTCATGTTCCTTCCAACCTTCATAGAGTATTCAAACAAAATATATTTGGATGAGGTGTATATATATATGTGTGTGTGTGTGTGTGTGTGTGAAAATATAGGTTTGGATGGAGCTTTAGTTGGTGCAGTTGTTATTTAGGGTGTGTCTTTTATCCAGAAAAAAAAGCACAAGGGTGTTCAGTTTTCTTCATGAAGAATTTTAGGGTCTTCCTCAAGAATACCATAGTTTTTCTACTTTCAGTGTAGAAGGCATGTTCATACCAAGCCTAACTGTATGGAGGATCCTTGTACTTTTCATCATTGTGGATAGTCTTGTCACCTAAAGCATTTTTGTGAAAGGATATCCTTAGAAAATAAGGCATTATCCACTATCACCAAGGGTTAGTAGCTTTGTACTAATTCTTCCAAGGTTGGTGGTTCTAATCCTTAGTCCAACGGGTATGTACATGTGGCCAATACTAGACGTATTTTTGTGACTGATCATGCACTAGAGGAATCG
Source organism: Viscum album (assembly GCA_963277665.1). Lineage (NCBI taxonomy): Eukaryota > Viridiplantae > Streptophyta > Magnoliopsida > Santalales > Viscaceae > Viscum > Viscum album. Next base: position 1,335,226,361 of record OY728127.1, read on the forward strand.
GAAGTAGGGTCAGCTACTGTTAGAGGTATAGTTTTTATTTCATCTTGTATGGTGCTAGAATTGTTTGATACAAGTGATACTCATTATTTTATATCATAAAATTTAGTTTAAGTTTTGGGATTATTTTTATAACTTATTTCATTCTTATTATATATTTTTAAACCTTTTGGAAAGATGTCTGAACAAGGTTTCAAGTGTCTCGCATGTCAGGTGATGATAGCAAACTATGAGGTGATATGGGACTTTTTAGTTATTAATATTGACATATTAAAACTGATACTTAGCATGGATTAGATGATCAATTATAAGTCCTAGATAGACTGTTATTTTCATCGGGTTCAGTTTTTATCTCCTAGTGGGGTTACTCAGGTTTTTCAGGGAGAGTGGGACACTAGATCGAGAAGGATGGGGTTTGTTGTTCCTAATGATGGCGTAATATCTTGCTTGTTATCATTGATATTTTTTGATATTTTTTACCCTTGTTTTAGTATCCCAATTCCTTTTGTGGTTTTTATATACCCAAATGTCTTTCTGGAAGATTTTTATGGGTTACCACTATATAGATGGGTTGAGTTTACTATTTACCTGCTCCCTGGTATGATGCATATTTCTATACCATCTTATCGAATGGAACCTAATGAGTTTTTGGAACTTAAGTTTCAGTTTTAGGATCTATAGGCTAAGGGATTTATTCATCCTATCATGTCACTATGGTATTCACCTATCCACTTTTCTAAGAAATAATATGGAATTCTCAAACTTTGTGTGGATTATCGAAATTTGAATCAGTCAGGGTACAACTTGTTGAGAGTCTGAGAAGAGGATATACCTTGTATGATGTTTAGAATATGGTATTGGAATTTTGAGTTTCTAGTTATGTCATTTGGTCTCCCCAACACTCCTATGGTATTTATGGATTTAATGAACAAAATATTTCATCAGTTCGTAGACTCTCTTATTATTGTGTTCATGGATGATATATTGTTGTAATCCATGATAGAGGAGGATCACATGGACCATTTGGATATAATTATTTTAACCTTGAAAGAACATAATCTATATGTTAAGATTTCCAAATGTAAGTTTTGGATTAGTGAAGTGAAATTTATGGGGCATGTGATATATGAGAGGGGAGTATCAATGGATCCTAAAAATATATAGGCAGTTATGTCCTGATAGTAGTCTAAAATTTTGTTTGAGATCTAAAGCTTCTTGGGTTTGTTTGGTAACTATAGATGGTTTCTTCATGATTTCTCCAAGATCACATCATCAATGAAAACTTTAACTTGTAATTTTTAAAGTTTGAGTGGAATGAAAATTTTCAAAGATATTTTTAGGTGCTTAAGGTGAGGCTAACTTTAGAACCAGTTTTGATTATTTTAGAACTAGTTTTGGGTTATAATCTTTTCTATGATGCTTCTAGTATGGATTTGGGATGTGTTTTGATGTAAAGAAAATAGGTGGTGGCATATGTCTCTTTCTAGCTATTCCCTCATGAGAAGAACTACCCTACCCATGATCTTTAGTTGAAAACGGTTATGTATGCACTCAAAACGTGGAATCACTACCTATTTGAGAAGTGGTTTATAGTGTATGCTAATCAAAATATCCTGAGATATATTTTTACTCATAGGGGTCTAAACTTGCGATAGATACGTTGGGTGTAGTATCTTTGAACTTTTTATTTTTACATTACATTTACTCTCGGGAAATGGAATTTGGTTTTTGATACTCCAATAAAAAAATACCAACATAAACCATTAAGGAATAGGTTGAGAAGTGGTATCTGATGAGTTTTTTTTTTGTTGAGATGATCTTGGGGTGAAAGAGGTTGGTGGACAGGTGTTCTTGGATTCAATTAAATTTTACTCATATTTTAATTAGTTATTTTGGATAGAGCTAGAGATTGACACTCACTTACAATTATTTAGTAAAAACCTTTATGGTAGGGAGACCTCAGGTAAGTGGTCTCATTCTCCCAGTGGAGTTTTTTGATTCTATAGTAGGTTGGTTGTTCTGATTTATATGAGGCGGGAGTTGATAGATACTAGAAACCAGTCATTTTGGTCCATAAACCCTAGGGATGCCAAGATTTATCATGAATTGAGTCATTAGTATTGGGGTTCGATTATGATGTGGTGAATTGAAAATTTCATTTCATAGTGTCTCATGTGTCATAAAATTAAGGTCGAACACCAAAGACCTACTGGTTTGTTGCAACCTTTACCCATTCTGGTATGGAAGTGGTATGATATTTTCATATAATTTGTTTTTTTCATAGAATCCTAGTATGGAGGATGTGATTTGGGTGATCATTGATTGAATTATGAAATTGGATCATTTCTCGACTATCAAGGAGATGATGAAAGTAGAACAGCTCAGGGAATTATATTTCTGAGAGATTTTGAGGCTTCACAGGGTTCCCTATATTATTATCTCTGATAGGGGACTGAGGTTCACATCCAAGTTCTGGAAAGGATTATAGGATGTGATGGTTTCCCATATAAAATTGAGCATGTATTATCATACATAGATGGATGGATAGACAAAGAGTGTTATCTAGGTTCTAGAGGATATGCTATGGGCATGCATGGTTGATTTTAGTGGATCTTGGTAAAAGAATTTTTCTCTAGTTGAATTTTCCTATAAAAATAGTTATCAGGCTCTGATAAATACGGTTCCCTTTAAATCATTTTATGGGTGTAAATGTAGATATCCCTTATACTGAGAAGAGTTGGAAGATAAGTACTTATTTAAACTAAGTCTCATTCAAGAGATGACATAAAAGGTTAAATTGATCCATAAGAGGTTTTTCACAAAAAAAATCCTTCATAAATCTTATACAGACCTTCATCTTCAGCCACTAGAGTTTGAGTTTGGTGATCAGTTTTTTCTTAGAGTTTCAACTCACTTGTAACATCATCATTTGGGTATGCATGTTAAGTAAAAACTAAGGTTCGTTATCCCCTTTTAAATCATGGAATGACTTGTAAAGGTGGAATATCTATTGGAATTACCATCTCTCTTAACTTTTATTCATGATGTATATCATGTTTCCCAGCTAAGGAGGTATCACACAAATCCTTCCCATGTGATTGGTGGGAGGATTTTTATCTTGATCCTAATACCACCATTATTGAGTTACCAGTTTAGATTATAGATCTCCATGATAAGGTAATATATAGTAAAATTATTCCCTTAGTCTGGGTACTACAGTAGTGTAGATGGGATTGGCATGAGACATAGGAGTGGGAATAATTGATGAGGAAACAATGGCCTTCTCTCTTTTTGGGTCCAAAATCTTAAGGAATTTTTGTGGATAGAAATAACTTCTAGTGGGGATAATTGTGACTCTCTCCAGGTCACAAGTATTCCTTAGTTGAGCCTTGTTTTATCTCTTTTGGGGCTCGGGAATATTTGGGGGATCAAAAGCTAAAAATAAGGGAATTTAGGAAAAACTAGAAAGGTGCAAATTTAGTCTAACCATGAAATAACCATTAAAGATAACTCTATGTGGTTTCAGTGGAGTTTTTCATGGCTTACACATGGTTAGAAACATTTCACAACATATCTAGGTAACTGTGTAGCGTTTGGTGGTTGTATGGGGGTGTTAAATGGTTTGAGCATAGTTTTACCAAATGGTGTGTGCACTAATCCAAATTATGCACCCCTTGGATAGAGGGAGTTGCATGGTTGGTGCATGATTAAATTAACCATATTGATAAACCATTCCCCCATCTAGAATGGATATAAGGTTCACACGTTTAAGGTTCATGGTTATTTTAACCATGTGGCATGTCCTAAGAAACCATGAAACCCCCTTCTGAACTACTAAAAGGTGGGATTTTAACCTTTTTACCTTGTTTTTTTAAAAAATAGTCAACCTGTAATCTCATTTTGGATCATACTTAACCTTACCTAGTGATTTGGAGGTCTCTCCCCTTGGATTATTGGTGGTATTCCTTCATTCATGATGGATCGAATCAAGGTATATTGCGTTCTTGATCTGGTTTATCCTCTTCTTTGTAGACCCATGCTAGATCTCTTCTCCTCCAATATCATGGAACCCAAAGGGGATGTTTATGGTAGATATAAGGGGTTTAATAGAATATTGAAATTGTTTCTTATGGATCTAGGATCATGATTACATGGTCTACTCTTCCCTAGTCTCCTCTTTTGAAGGCGGTTTGTTCTACCTCCATTTTGAGGTAGGTGTTTCTATACGATGGGTTAATTATTTTAATTTATTATCATTTTGGTAAAATTACTTTTGTTTATTCATTTAATTGAATTCATTTTTATTTTCAAAGAATTTTTTGTAAAAATTCATGTTTTTAAAGGGGTTTTCGTTTAAAATGGATTTTTTCACACTAAGAATTTGATTAAATTCTCGAATGGCGGTTTTGATTTAGAAATGGGTTTTCAAAGACTAAAGTAGATTGGTTTGGAATTTAAAATGTTTTAAAAAAAATTATCATGGCTTTTAAATGGTTTTAAAAAACTTGGAACATTGGGAACCTTTAGTGCATTAATACAGGGATATATGTAACCCAAGTGTGGGTGGCACCACTAGGGATTGCTTTGTGATGTCGATGGACTATAGTAGGACTCAATATCAGTTGTTAATAACATATGCCTATTTAGGCTTTATTATGTATAGTAAATATTCCCATATGACATGGATTAGTATGGAGTGCTTTTTCATTTATGGATATTTATCGCATAATGGATTTTTTTCATGGACTATTGCTCGCATGTTTTCACATGAGGTTGTATCACAAGGCTTCACTTGATGGATTATTTCATGGATGTTTATTTTCTTTATTACCTTATAGTTTATGGAAATGAATTAATGTTTTATCACTTCTACTTGTCATATTCCTCTCTTTTTGGATATGAAAGTATTTTATGAAAATCCAAAGGAAAATGATTTACAAATGGATTTGGTTTTATGAAAATGATTTTAAAAATGATTTTTTTTTAAATCTAGAACTTCTGAATTCTTGATATTATACCTTGTATATAATCTATGGTAGTATCCTTATAAGATTTTTTCTCACATCCTACTTTTTTATTTGGGTAATTTTACATGTTTTATTATAGGATCCAGGCAAATGGAAGGGCATCTTGTATCATTTCAATTTCTCTCTTCATTATTTCCTTCGTAGTGGGATGGTTTGGAGGTGAGGGTTGGTCATATAGATACTTTATGGTCTTTTCGTTTTATACTTTTTGGTTTAGATGATTTGGCTTGGATTATATGGATCTTATTGTATATTTTTCTTCCATTGTGTAATCTGGTTTTTATGTCTTTTTTCTATTTTTTAGACTTGTTTCTATTATCCTGTTTCAGCTCACCACTATGACGGTCTGGGTCAGGTGGCTTGTGTAGTTGACTTAGTTTGGTTCTTTACATGATATCACTGAGTATATACCTTTTTTACTCTATCATCCCCGACATCTTGGATCGCACCATAGTAAAAAGGTTCATTATAATATGATTACACATTATTGTCTAGTTACAACTCCAAGATTTGGAACAAAAACATTTTCAAACCACTTCTTAAGTAGCATCATAAGTAACAACATACTTGGTATATGTGGATATAGAAACCATTGACTAAAATAAGTTTTATCTTATATATTATCATATCCTAACTATGATCTTAGATCAAAATGGTCTAAAATAAAACTAGTTTTGTATCCCGATGATAACTAGTATTCCCATTTCTCTAATTTCTAGGAACTCATCCCGGTTTACTTCTCAAGTACCGTAAAATAGTTCTAACTGCCATCATTTTAGTTCTCCTAGTTTTTATTGTCAGCTACAAGCTCAAGTCATACGAAACATCATGTTTGATACACCACATGTCATACACAACAAAACCTATCGTTGATGTATAAGGAATATTGTTCATCTTCGCTCTATCCTCATGTGTTTGAGGGCATATTTTATTATATAGATATATACCATATGATACTATAACCAATCCCCTATTAGATTGTTCTATACTGAATCTATTCAGTATCTGGTCAATATATACCCAATGCATTGGAGGGAGATATAGGTCATACTTATCACATAATGAAAATAATAAATACATGTGATACAAGATCATAAATAATTCATCATATCAAAACCGATAAAAATAAATGGGTTTCATAAATATTTCATCATAAAATAACTCATGGAAAAGAAATTGGATTCATAAAAATCATTCCATCATAAACATAAATCATCTATGGAAAGAATAAGGATGGTATACTTGGGTCATATCCCTATTAAAGTATAAGTAACATCAAATAATGTTATCTAAAATAGAATTTTTTTGAAAGATCACTTGAAATCATTCTTGAGTAAAATATTTTTTCCATTTTGAAATCATTTTTTTAAGTAATGCTATTATGAAGGAAAATATATTCTTTGAAAAGAACCTTTTAATATTATAAAGTAAGATTCAAATTATTAAGTCATTATGATGGTGTGAAAATCCTCTCATGTCGTATAAGTTAAAAAAACAGTCCTTCCATATTTTTGTTGAAAATTTTACAAAGAACCTTGTTTAGAAAAGGATAAAAAGATTCTATTCAAACCGTTTTATAAAAGGTAAAATATGGGTAATAATGATTTTAAACCATTTTATTAGAATAGAAAAAACCATTTTGAAAGAATTTTTTGAACACATATACTTTGAAGAGAAATATTCCCTAGAAAATACTTAAACATAAACAATCCTGAATAATGATGATATTGTGAAATAAATCATTACCACTTTGGTATCATTTGAATCGTAAGACCTATGAAAGAAAGAAAATTAAATAGATATGAAAATACCACAATTATCATGATAATAATCATAAAATAAATTCATGGGTAGTATATATGCCATGAAAAAGAAACAAGTGGCATATAAGACATATTTCATACAAAAATAAAAGTGAAATAAAAATCTCTTACCTTAGGTTCAAATTCCTTTGAAAGTTATTTAACCGCCTATATAATAAATTTAACTTTATTATACATATATTCCAGAATAATTTACATGATAATTATATCATATATATTCATTATATATATTTAAATTAATCTATAATCATATAAATAGAAAATTAATTACACCATTCATAGAGACGGTAGGTCATACGTACGCATGAATGTTGTATTTACTTTTTTAAAGATAAAATGAAATAAATGTAAATAATAATTCACATTTATATAATAATTATTATATCATGTATATCATATATATATTTATCATATCCATCCTCATTACCATCCAATTAAAATATAAATCAAAAATTAATCACATCACTTCGTGGAGGTGGTAGTCCACACGTATGCATTAGCGACGTTTCATTTTCTAATGGTTTAGAAGGTAAGAAAGTAGATATTATGTTTTCATTATAGAAGAATAATTATTTCATAAATATCATATATAAACTTTAATACATCATAGTAATAATAAATGAAATATGGTGATAGAAAATGAATTGTATCGCTACATGGAGATGGTAAGTCATACGTACACATGAGCAATACTTTCACTTCTTATTTAATGGGAAAGAGGGTGTATAATGGTGTTTTCATAATCATAATAAAATTTAAGAATATTTATGATACTTAATTTATTATTATATGATAAATATAATAGATTTATAGGAGTAAAATAAGAGTAGAAAAAGAAAGTGAACCATTAGAGCGATTACCTCTTCTTCAAAACGACTCCTTTATATATCCTCTAAAGGGTTCTAGGGTTGGTCTTTTGAGAAGAACAACACCTCTAGAATGTGTATAATGAAATTTAGAAGATAATTTTTTAGTTTATGTTCAATCTAAAAGGCTCCAAGTGGTGTAAATAAGTGATAGAGGAGGGTCCCTTTTATAATTTAGGTGAGGGGCACTTTTGGAATTTCTCAAAAGATTAAAATATATTAAGACTATTCTGGAGCCAAATGATTCCAAATGGCCTGTAAATCATATGGGATAAAATTGTAGACTATAAATTATCACATTTATTATTATTTAATATTTTTATTATTTTTAAATAATTTAATAAAATATTAATCCTATAAAATATCACTATTGTTAATTTTGATACTATTCATTACTTTGACTTTAAAAACATCAAGAAAATAATTAAAATTAGAAAAAACTCTTTTATTATATCCTAGAAATGTAATTATCATCTAAAAAATTCTTTTATCAATATAAATATCTCAAATTATGTTTATTTTAAAAAAATTAATATCATTTATTTTATTTTCCATTAATTAAATAATTACTACGTCAACGTTGTGTAAGAATTTAGGATAATTATTTCTTCACTAAAATTTAAAAATAAATTACCATGATGAAGATAAATCTTTTATATTTAAAAATAATATTTATATTTAAACATATATTCTGTATAACCCCATATTAAAAATATTATATCTATTAATACCTAGAGTGTGACATATTTGACTTTTCTTGGAATAAAATATTATAAATGTTATAATCACATCCAAATGGAAATAAATGATCATATAACCAAAAGTTAAATTATTATAAACTAAAATTAATCATATAATAAAATTTTGACAATTTTTAGGATCATTTTCTAGTCCTTATTATTTTATTTTTACCCTTAATTACCTGATTTACCATTTACCATGGTAGCAAAAATTACTAAAGTTATTATTCATAATGTCTAAAAATAAAAGGAGATTATTTAATAAATTTTGACCCGATATTTAAAATAATTAATACATCTTTAAAAATTCAATTCACATAATTATAATAATTTAATTTAAAATTAAATCAGTAAAATGCAATAAAAAACAATTTTCTCGAAAAGTGTGTTTTTAAGCCCAAAAATGTACTTATACCAAAATAAGGTATAAATATGATTAAAATTAAATTAAGTAAATTAAATATAAAAAATTAATACTTATTTTAATTTAAATCACATTCAAACCATAATTTTACTTTAAATTATTTAATTTATTGAAAAGAAATGACTTTTTTATAAAAAACGATATTTCCCACTATTCACTAAAAAATTAATATTTTTAGAAAAATATCAAAAATTAACCATAAGATAATATTAATATAATTATTTCAAAAATTATATCCTTTTTTCAAATAGTATTTATAAATTTTCTATAAATTAATTATATTATCTATTCTCAAAAAGATGTAAAAACATTTTTGAAGAAAACATATCTTTAAAGAATAAAATGGATTTATTGAAAATGAATTATTATTTAATAAGAATTAATAAATAAATTTGAATTGATTATAAACTTTTATATATTTCAAAAATTATTTAACACAATTTATATTCTCCAATTTAACTGTTATGTCATAATAATTATATTTAAATAAAAATATTTTGTGATTTATTTATGATCGGTGTTACGTATCTTATACACTATCAAATATAGTCTTTAATTTAAAATATTTGGATATTACATTTGATCCTCCGTTAATAAGTTTCATCCCCACAATTTGAACTCGGTCTCAGTAGTTGGGGGCTTGACTGTTCAAAGTGCCTTTATTGAAATCCCATATCGTAAAAAGGCTCAATAAAAGTTCCACTTGAAAAAAGAGAAAGGGAATTTTGAAGGTCATTTGGGATTACAAATACTAGGTTCCAAAATAGAATAACATTAGTGGTAAGTTAATATATGGACATGCAAGAAAAGTAATGTCCATAGAAAATTCATCATAATAAAATGAATGATCTTGAGAAATTTATCAATCACAAAATCATAAACTACATATGTGGAAAAGATCAAAAATTCATCCAAAAATGAATGTTATAGCACAAATATTTTGTCTTAAGGTATTTTTCTTAGATTTGAGTCATTACTTTAAAATTTAGACTGGGAACATGAGGAAATATACTTACTTTAAAATTATAATTTCATCATATAATCAATTTTTTCCTCAATCTTATCTTTTTCTCCAAATGATGAATAAGATGAAATTTTCATGTATGGAGCACTAAAATAAAATTCTAATGGATCACATATTCCAAAAAATAATATAAATATATTCCTCTTGTATTTAGACATTAACCAAAAAAATGGTTATCCCAAGGTAAGCTAATTCCCAAATTATATTAATCTCCAAAATTCAATAGTAGTACCCAAAGTTCAACTTAGATCATTCAATAAATTATTATCCTTAAATTCTTTAAAATATTATAGATGAATATTAAAACCCAAAAATTAGAATTATTTGATCACATCATCTTCCAAGATAAATTTAGTATTTATTTCCCAAAATTTGTACACCCTAAACAAATAATCTCTAAGATACAAAAACCAAAATAACCTGAATCACTATAAATCAACAATAAAATCATATATGCATCGAAAATATAATTCAACCTTTATTACTAAAATAAAATTCCATAATATTCAATTTACCTTAATCATACTAAACTCACAAAATAGTGAAATCCTTCTACAATAACATTAATCACTTAACACCAAATCAATTTCTAGTCCCATGGTGTTCTATAAAATAAAAAATATGTTCCCAAAATCAAACTAATCATTATTTTACAAATAATTTATGTAGAAAAACAATGTCATACTAACTAGGAATTCACATAGGCTAGTGTTAGGCGATGCACTCTTGTCGCCCTTAATTGGTGAGTGCCAACCTCACGGCCTTATCGGATGTGATGGTTTACCGCCCGAACTTTGGGTTGTCCTTTTTCTAAAACTATTATAACATTCCTAAAAATGTGATAAACATCCTCAAAAATAACCTTAATATATTCTAAATTAAGTAAATGTTTTAACCTAAAAGTTTACCTCACACTTTCATTTTGCATACCCAAAATGTAATAACCCATAATTACCTCAAAATCAAAGATCATATAAACCATAAAGTTTATAAATATCTTCAAAACTTTTTCAAAAAAATGTAAACACGTTCTTCCTAGCCAAATAAAACATCACTCAAAATATCATCAACCACCTTAAAACTCCATCACATAAAACCTCGAAAAGGGGGTGTCTTAGACTCTTAACTTATTATCAGCCTCAAACTTATATACTCATTATTATGTATATAAATATTAAGATAAAATCACATAAAATAATCCTAATATCAAAAGTTATCTAAACCCTGCTTAATACCAACTATAATAGGCCCGAATTCGCACTCCTGAATTTGGTGCTAAAAACATAAACGTTGCATTTTTGGATTTATTACCGATAAATGTGATGTAAACTTTTTTCCATCCAAAACTTACAACATGAAATATAAATATTGGATCACTTAAATTCCCTAGGACTTTTGGTTTATAGTTTTAGAGAATTAGGAAAAAAATTGAACAACTTAGATCCCTAAACAATTGTATTATCAAGTTCAACATCATCATCTCCCACTATACCCAGCTTTTCTTATTTCATATTAGGTCATCAACAACATTCGTGCAAAACCTTTCTAGAAAAAAATTCATTTAAAAGCATTCCTCATAACCTAGGGAAAATAAAACATAAGAAGGATGAGATTAAATTCTCAGTAATGGTAAATATAATCATTAAGAAATGAAATTAATTAGTGAGAATAAGATGAACATAAGGATATGATACAGAATCATAATGCATGAGAATAACATAAGAAAACTCATATCCATCAATACCTAGATCATAAAACATGAAACATGGAATAAATTCTAATAGTTCATAAAACATGGGTCATAAAAGAATCAAATAACATAATCTATAAGAATATGTCATAGGCATAAGACCTTTAATTGTGGCACACACAAAAGAATAAAAATTCATTTTCTTAGTAGTCAAGGATCATTAACAAAACTATCATAGTAGATTAGTTACACTCCCCCCCCAAACCATCCTATTAGAAAATTGTCACTCCCAATACTATTATATTCTATTGTTTTCACTACCAATCCATCATAGTATCCAAGGTTCACTTCCAAGACTATTATTGTGGACAACGTCCTTTATTGAACCAAGGTCACTCTCTATTCCAGTCATGTATATATCATGAGATATAAATCTTTACCCAATTAATTGGAGGGAAAAATAGGTACCACCCATAACATAATTAAAATTATACATATTTGTTACATAAGATAAAAAATCATTCATCATATCAAACCCCATAAAAAGAAATAGGTTTCATAAACATTTCATCATAACATAACTCATGGAAAAAATAAATGGGATTCATAAACATCATGCCATCATAAAAATAAACCATACATATAAATAATAATGATGGTATACTTATATCATATCTCTATTAAATCATAAGTAACATAAAATAATGTTATATTAAATGGAATTTTTTTTGAAAGATCACTTAAAATAATTCTTGAGGAAAATATCCTTTCCATTTTGAAATTATTTTTTTAAAGTCATGTAATTTTAAAGTAAAACATATTATTTGAAAATAACTATGTAATCTTATAATGTAAGCTTAAAATAATTAATTTCTCATGATATTGGGAAAATATCATCATGCTTTATAAGTTAAAAAAACATTCCTTCCATATTTTTGTTAGAAAATTCACAAAGAACTGCGTTTAGAAAATGATAAAAAGATTTCTTTCAAACCATTTTGTAAAAAGTAAAACATGGGTAAAAATGATTTTAAACCATTGAATGAGAATAGTAAAAACATTTATGAATAAATTTTTAGAACACATATAAATGTAAGAGAAGTATTCTACAGTGGATACATGAACATAAACAATCCCAAATAATGATGAGATTGTGAAATAAATCCTTACTGCTTTGATATCATTTGAATTGTAAGCCCTATGAAAGAAAGAAACTTAGAAGGATATGTAAATCCTATAATTTTTATAATGAGAATCATAAACTACATTAATGATCATTATATACACCACACAAAATAAAAAAGTGTCATATAAGACATATGTCCCACAAAAATAAAAGTGAGACAAAAATTTCTTATGTTAGGTCCGACGTCATTTTAAGGTTCTTTAACATCTTGTATAATAAATTTATCTTTATTATAAATATATAACATAATTATTTAAATTATTATTATATCATATATATTCATTATATATATTTAAATTCACTTATAATGTTATAGATAGAAAATTAATTACACCATTTATAGAGATAGTAGGTCATACGTATGCTTGAATGTTGTATTAACTTTTTGAAGGATAGAACAAAATAAAGGTAAAAAATAATTAACCTTTAAAAATAATTATTATATAATTAATATAATATATAATCATAATATCTATCCTCATTACCATCAAAGTAAAATAGAAATGAAAAATGAATCGCATCGCTTCGTGGAGGTGGTAGTCCACACATACGCACGACTGATGTTATCATTTTCTAATGGGTTTGAAGGTAAGAAGGTAGATATTATATTTTCAATAAAGAAGAATAATTATGTCATAAATATAATATATAAACTTTAAACCCATCACAATAATAATCCATGAAATATGGTGGTGGAAATTGAATTGTATCGCTACGTGTAGACGGTAAGTCGTACGTACGCATGAGCGATACTTTCACTTCTTATTTGATGGGAAATATGGTTTATAAAAGTTTTTTAATAATAATAAAATATTTCAGAATATTTGGGATACTTAATTTATAATTTTATAATAAATATCATATATTTTAATGAGGTAAAGAAGAGTATAAAAAGAAAGTGATAAGTTAGATCGATTACCTCTTCTTCAAAATGACTCCTTTAGATCTCCTCTAAATGGATCTAGGGTTGGTATTTTGAGAATAAAAGAACCTTAATAATGTGTCAAATGAATTTCATAAGATAATTTTATAGGTTATGGTCACGATATAAGTCTCCAAGTGTTTTAATGAAATGAGGGAGGAGGGGCACTTTTGGAATTTCTCAAAAGATTAAAATATACTAAAACTATTCTAGAGCCCAATTCTTCAATATAGACTATAAATGCACAAGGGGTGAAATTTTAGACCATATATTATCCCCTTTATTATTATTTAATATTTTTATGTTTTTTAAATAATTTAATAAAATATTAGTCCCCTAAATATCATTATTATCAGTTTTGTTACTATTCATTACTTTAACTTTAAAAACATCAATACAACAAGTCAAATTTGAAAATACTATTTTATTATATTCTAAAAATGACATGGTAATATAAAAAATTCTTATATCACCACAAATATCTCAAATTATTTTTCTTTTAATATTTTTAATGTCATTTATTTGATTTTTTTTCCATTAATTAAATAATTATTGTGTCAGCATTGTGTAAGCATTTAAGGAAATTATTTATTCACTAAAATTTAAAAATAAATTACTATGATGAAGATGAATCTTTTAGTTTTAAAAATAATATTTATAGTTCAAAATATCCTCTAAATAACCACATATTAACAATATTATAATTATTAAAACCTTGAGTGTGACATGTTTGACTTTTCATGGAATAAAATATTATAAATGTTATAATCACGTCCAAATGGAAATAAATGGTCATATAAAAACATTGAATGATTATTGATTAAAATTACTGATAAAATAATATTTGTACAAGTGTTAGGGTCATTTTCTCATCCTTATCATTTTATTTTTACCCTTAATTTCTCGATTTAACCTTTACTGTGATAGAAAAAATTACTAAAGTTACTATTCATAATGTCTGAGAATAAAAAGATATTATATAATAAATTTATAAATCATGATTAAAAATATTTAATCCATATTTACAAATTAAATTCACATAGTTATAATAATTTAATTTAAAATTAAAATAGCAAAATGCAATGAAAAATAATTTTCATGAAAAGTGCATTTTTAAACCAAAAAATGTACTTATACCAAAATAAGGTATAAAGATGATTAAAATTCAATAAAATGGATTGAATATAAATAAATAATACTTATTTTAATTTAAATCATATTAAAAACATAATGGATATTTTAAATTAAATAATTTATTGAAAAGAAATGGCATTTTTACAAAAAATCGGTACTTTCCACCATTCACTGAAAAATTAATCTTTTCAAAAAAATATAAAAATTTCAACATAGGATAATATTTATATGATGATTTAAAAAATGATATAAGTTTTTTAAAATAACATTTCTAAATTTTTTAGAAATTAATTATATTATCTATTCTCAAAAATCAATAAAAACATTTTTGAAGAAAACATATCCTTGAAGAATAAAATGGATTTACTAAAAATGAGTTTTTATTTAATAAGAATTAATAAATACATTTTAATTGATTAAAACATTT
This sequence comes from Viscum album, assembly GCA_963277665.1. Classification (NCBI taxonomy): domain Eukaryota; kingdom Viridiplantae; phylum Streptophyta; class Magnoliopsida; order Santalales; family Viscaceae; genus Viscum; species Viscum album. The sequence goes on from OY728127.1 coordinate 1,335,241,621, forward strand.
ATATATATTTAAAAAAAGGTGGTTAATACTATTTGTACCCACTAATTTAATAACAAGGTCATAACTGTCATATTTAAATTATAATATTTCATGATTCATTTACACTTTGTGTTGCATATCTTGTATGCTATAAAACATATTTTTTCATTTAAAATATTAGGATATTACAGTTACTTTATATTTAAAAGACAAAGGCCCATAATTTTCAACCAATGATGATTTATCATCCTCAATGAATAGAATATCATATCTCTCTGGTTCTCTAACCTCTATAGTGATCCTACATAGTAATTATTTCTCTAGAAAAACCTCTCTTATGGGTCCTTATAGAAATTTTTCATGTGTAAAATCCTGTATATCTTGAGAATAAACATCATCAAAGACAATATTTCTCCCAATATCTCTTTTGGGGATGTCATCCCTCTCAAGAAATACAATATGTCTTGTTACTATTACCTTTTTTCTAAGGGGTTGTATAAATAATATTCCTTTTTTTTGGGATTTCATATAAATATGAACTTTATGCCTTGAGGTGATAGTTTGTTACTAGAAATATCGTTAAAAAATTCCTTTAAACCCCATACATGAGTATGTGAAAACACAAATTTATTCTCTAACATTAACTCATATGGAATTTTGTTTTCCACTTTAATTAGCACTCAGTTTATCATGTGTGTTGCATCCTATAATGCATATACCCAAAAGTATAATGGAATATCTTAATGACTCATCATCAACCTCACTATATTTAATAAGGTGTGGTTCATCCTTTCAAAAACACCATTCCACCATAGCATATAAGGAGTGAATAGAGATAGAATCGTACACTCCTCAGTATAGTTGATGAATTATTAGTTAAGATATTCTCCAACTTGATCAGATTGAAACATTTTTATCTTATTAAAAATATTTTCATGACTTGACCCACTGAGGTCTAACTCGTGACTACCCCAAGCCTGCCTCCAATAGGCCAGGGGCTGGCAATCAGTGCTGAGTAGGAATATCCCACAAATGGGAGAGATTTTTCAAAAGTACCTATACACATGCACACATCTCCAAGCCCACATAATTATAAAATGTAAAAAACTAAAATATGTCATGCATGTATCTAAGATCCCACAATAGAGTATGACAGTAAAGTACTGAAAAGGAAAACGAGGTCAAATACAAGCCCAACCAAAAACTGTAAAGAGTCCAACCTTCTCCAAGGGCGAGGACTGAGTCAAATGAAAGCTCCCAAGAAACACCTTAGTCTAAAAATCTCCAGATACACTCCACCCACTCCATTCCCTCCTAGGACACCATCAAAATGGACATCATATGCACAAGACATGACATGTGTGGGAAAAGCCCGTGCAGGGGTGAGTATAACAATACTCGATAGGACACCCCAAAAACACTAAACACAAATCACCAAGTTTAGTCATATTAATAAAAGATAAAATAATAAATGTATAAAAGAAAAAAATAACAACCTATATATACTCAGGAATGACACCACACCACCAGGTAGTCATAACCAACCGCCAGCCATAGGATTCTATTCAAAGTAACGCTAGTTTCAGGAGAACTCACTCCACGATCCATGATACCATCTAAGACACTTGATAAAGAGTTTTGGGTCATTGGAACATACCCAAGGAAGCTGTAACACCCCAAGCTTCCATGGTACGCTTCTCTTTGAATAATACAGTAGCGTGTGTTGTACGCAACTTCGAGTTCTAACACACTACAACCAATCAAACTAGCCGTTATGAATAGTAATACCCACTTTTTGAAATTTTATCAATTTTATCTTTAAAAATGGACTTCATTTTAGAATTTGGAATATCTATATTAGCTTAGGATGAATTTTTGGTACTTCTCTGAAAACTTTCAATTTTTAATGAATAGTGAAAAACATAGAGTCATTGTTTAAAATCAACTTTTTATTTAAATAATTATTTATTTTATTTAAATTTATTTTAGGTAAAAATAGATACATAATACCCATATATGTTCAATTTAATTCATTGAAGTCAATTTATAATAATTTTAGATATATAAAAATTTTATTGAACTTTTTATTGTCTTTTACCTACCTCCTAGGAGTATTTGCAAATTTACATAAAACTTAATTTTACTGCTTCTATGAGTTGAATTTCGAAAATTTGAGAGAAACAGTTAATATCAAGGAGTAAAATGTGGTTCAATAAGATAAAAATAATTTTTTGTGAATAGTAACTTTTTACTTTTATTTACCGCGGTTAAAAGTAAATAGGGTAATTAAGGGTAAAAATGATATTATTATTACCCTAACACATGTCCTAATTCTATTGGATAAGTATAATTCGACCAAAAATAACCTTAGGAATAAAATATTAACCTCTTTGGTCCACTTGGATTAGAATAAGACATTTATTATTATTTAATACAAAGAAGAGTTAAAAGTGTTAAATTCAATGTTTAAAAACTAAACCATTATTAATATAGGGTTACACATAAGATAAATTAGACTATAAATATTCATTATAAAGATAAAAATACTTCCTACATAATGTTATTATATTTATATTTTTTAGATATTAAATAATTTAATTTAATTATGACACAATGATGATGCAGTAATTACCTAATTGATGAAATATTAAATTAATTGATATTATAAATATCCAAATAAATGTAATTTGAGACTTTTTATGAATTACACAAATTTTATAGGTTAATATTACATATTAGGGTTGGTTAAAGGAATTTTTTTTGAAGTAATAATGTTGTTATGAATTTAGAAAAAAACAAAATACCAAATAGTGTCAAAATTGACATAAAAGAGTTTTTAAAACAAATATTATATTATTAATTGATATTTTATTCCTAAAAATATAAGTTTTGGCTGAAAAACTTATATAATGATATTTGTGTCATTAATGAACCACTTGGGGTTTTCTTGGAAGTATATAGTAAGTTTATTAACCATATAATATAAAAATAAAAAGAGACGTGGTAAATGCCAAACTATTTAACTAAGAGTTAAATCTAAAAGATAAGGTTAATATAGTGACCAAAACCTAACTATAACCTATTGTGTAATGCCCCAACCCTAGTTACCTAGATTCAGTTCATTATTACATAACATTGGCATGATCACAAGAAAGATCAAATCTCGAAAAAACGATTGGTTTAGTAGCCTTGGAAACACTAGATATATTCATAAAGTTTTACATTACATCATAAAGTGAAAAACTACTACAAAAACATAATGTCTCCATAGTCCACACTATTATCCCCTTATAATATCCCTGCACTTCATTCATAACTTACTTCTTCACATCCTGGGAAAAATAAAACATAGAAAAGGGGTGAGATCAAATTCCCAGTAAGGATAACAATATAGCGGAAACTTTCAAAAATAAGCATAAACATTTAAGGCAATATATAACTAAAACAAAAGCCTTTTAAACTTGAGCTTCAACATAGTATGGAAAAAGTAAAATGAAATAATTCCATTTACTTATTCACATGGATATTCTACTAATCGAATAATCACATGCAATATCAATAACCACTTTCATAATGATGGAATGCATAATGTCAGACTATCATAACCACATAGCCAAGGCCTCGTGCCAAGACTACAAATAAGATTTTGCCAAGGCCTTGTGTCAAGACACTAGTTTGTCTCATGAGACCTACCGATGCATCGAGGAGCTATAGTGGGCTCCACCCGTCACATATTAAGTCCAATGCATTCCCATATGAAAAGGTTTAAACATAACATAAACATTCGTATTAAAACTAGCATACGAAATGTCAATACTTTCACTATATAATAGCACATCCATAGTAAAACATATCACAAAACCTTCAATACAACATAGAAGTTTTGTATCATAATAAATCAACTTCACATAAGCATAAAATCCAACAAAGGATGTTGACATAGAAGAAATTAAAACTCTTTTTAGAGAAATATCTCTTTTTATTTTGAAATCATTTAAGATCCATATAAAATAAAAAATTTTCTTTGAAAATATTTTTATAAGCTTGTAAGGGAAGCTTTGAAGATTTTATAATGGCGGAAAATAGCCGCACCCACCGTATAAGTTAAAAAAAACATTCTTACCTTAATTCGGTCAAAAAGGTTAAAAACGACCTTGTTTTGAAAACGACGGAAATATTCCTTTATAAACCACTTATAAAAAGTAAAATAAGGGTGTAAATGACTTTAACCCATATTATTGTAAACAGTAAAAATGTTTTGAAATACATTTTTAAGAAACATGGATGTGGATAATAAAGAGATCCCAGTAGATTATTACGTATAAACAACCACGGATAATGAAGAGATTGTGAAATAACACTTACATTGTACTTTTCCTTGGTTGGGGTAGGTTAACCTCCTGTATAATGGTGAAATAATTGTTATTAAATTATACAAGAATAATATACATTAATATGATATCATATAGGATCTTTTAACATTGCTTTGTTAATAATATCTTAGTATTATCGTTGTTTCGGGTGTTAACTTACTAGATTTCTTTTATATGTTTTGTTACGTAAGCCATGTTTGTAATGTATATGTTGTATATTATTAATATCCATAACGATATCAAGTCCTTAAACATCATTTTTAAATCATCAAATGATAATTATACTTGAATGGATGTGATGGAGAATGAATCTCATCGCGTTCGTGGAGACGGTAAGTCGTACGTACGCACGAGCGACAATATCATTCTTTTGATATTAAAATAATATATAAATGGATGGTATATCATATATACAGAATCATTAACATGTTATATTTATTATTTAAATGAGTTACACATCATTATTATACCCATCCAAATAATAATATATTGAATAACAATTACACCACGACGTGGAGACGGTAAGCCGTACGTACGCACGTATGGTGACATGTTATTCAAAGGGTGGATAGAATACTGAATATGGTTGTAACATATTTATAATAAAATCACAGTATATATATATGATACTGGAGTTATTATTTTAGAATGGTAATAACAAAGGAAGAAGAAGTGGAAGAAGAAAGGAACTTGGAAAAGGGTGGTGAAATCATTACCTCTTCTTCGGGTTCTTCCTTTTGATTTGATCAAAAGGGCTCCTTAGGTTGGATTTATGATCAAACTAAGGCCTCTATGATGTAGTGAGATAAGTTGGGAGAGTATTTGGGCAGATTTTGGCCGAACTAAAAGTCTTTGAAGGTGTGAATAAATGATAAGGAGGAGTGCCCTTTTATAAGAGGGGTGAGGGGCACCTTTGGAAAAGCTAGAAATATTAATTTATAATAAATTCATATTCGGTTTATAATGGCTCCAAAATTTATTATTCAAAGGTTAAGGTTGGGATGGTTCGAAAACCACTCAACAAATAGAATTTATATAGGTTTGGGTACTTATATTAACCTTATCTTTAAGTATTAACTCTAAGTTAATTAGTTTCACTTTTACAATGTCTCTTTGTATTTTTATATTATATGGTTAATAAACTTACCATATACATCCAAGAGACCCCCAAGTGGTCCATTAATGATACAAATATCATGATATAAGTCTCTTGGACGAACCTTAGATTTTTAGGAATTTAATATCAATTAATAATATAATATTTGTTTTAAAAAACTCTTTTATGTCAATTTTGACACTATTCAATAGATGATTTTTGTGAAACTCATAACAGAATGATTACTTCTAAAAAAGTTAATTAAATCAATCCTAACATGTCATATTAACCTAGAAAATTATTTTAGTTCATAAAAAGTCTCAAATTATATTTATTTGGGTATTTATACTATCAATTATTCTAATGTTTCATTAATTAGGTAATTACTGCATCATTATTGTGTCATATATAAATTAAAATATTTAATTTCTAAAAATTATAAATAACATATCATTATGTAGGAAATCTTTTTATATTTCTAATGAATATTTACAGTCGAAACTCCAACATATATAACCCTATGTAAAAATTGTTTTTCTAAAAGATATATGCTTGTGTCATTTTTGTATTCATTTTAACTTACTTAAAAATAAGTGTCCCTATCACCTACAAGTGGCACCATGGGGTCCCAAAATCGACCAAAAGATTAATATGGTCGAACATGTATCAACCAATAAGGTTAGGACATGTTTTAGGGTAATTTTTTATTACTATAATATTATTTTTTAACCCTTATTTACCGGATTTACCCTTAACCATGGTAAATAAAATATTTACCGAAGTAATTATTCAAAATGTCTAAAAATAAAAGTTACCTATTTACACAATTTGAACATCCTGATTCCAAATATGGAATCCATTTTTCAAAATTCAAAACACAGAAGTGGCAGAAATTAATTTAAAATTAATTCCCGTTGTTAAAACAAAAAGCGTGTTTTTAAGAGATAGTAACTATCAAAAATTGGCACTTGTTTATGTCTGGTTTAATTGTAAAATTATGTCCAATGACCAACATTATATTAAATGGTAAAAATATATTCTAAATATACTTTAAAACCACTCAAATTCATAATTTATCAATATTAATTATTTTGATTAAAAAAGTTGTTTTTAATTAAAATTTAGTAGTTTTCACTATTCATCAAAATATTAAAGTTATCCGAAAAGTACCAAAATTTCACCTTAGGCTAAATTTGATATTCCGAATCAAAAAATGAAGTCCAATTTGAAATATAAAATATATATAATTTCAAAAATTAGGTATTACTATTCATAACGGCTAGTTCGATTGGTTATGGTGTGTTAGAACTCGGTGTTGCATACAACACACGCTGTCACATTATTCAAAGAGAAGTGTACCGTAGAAGCTTGGGGTGTTACATTCTCCCCTCATTCAAATAATTTTGTCCTCGAAATTTCTAGAATACTTATCACATGAAAAGACTCGGGTGGTTCTTCATCATAAGTTTCTCGGGTTCCCACGTTGCCTCTTCCATCTTATGGTTTCTCCACAAGACTTTTACCAGACGCGTTGTCCGATTTCTCAGTACTTGTTCTCTCGTATCAAGAATCCTGACGGGCTCTTCGCAATAAGAAAGATCGGGTTCCAGTTCTAATTCTTCATAGGTGAGTACATGCGTTGGGTCAGGCATGTATTTCCTCAACAGAGATACGTGGAACACATCGTGAACTTTGGAGAGACTTGGTGGCATTGCCAATCAGTAAGCTACAGCCCCAATTCGTTCTAGAATTTCGAAAGGTCCGATGTACCTGGGACTCAATTTACCTTTCTTACCAAAACATATGACTCCCTTCCATGGAGATACCTTCAGAAAAACATGATCATCGACTTGAAATTCCAAATCCTTTCTTCGATTATCAGCATAGCTCTTCTGCCTACTTTGAGCTGCTTTGATGTGATTTTGGATTACCTTCACCTTTTCCATCGTTTCCTCCACTAGTTTTGGGCCTACAAGTTTTCTTTCACCAACGTCATCCCAACAAGTTGGTGTACGACATCACTTTCCATATAACGCTTCATATGGTGCCATCTGAATACTCGAATGGAAGCTATTGTTATAGGAAAATTCTACCAGAGGTAAATATTGATCCCACATACCCTGAAAGTCAAGTGAGAAAGATCTGAACATGTCTTATAAGGTTTGAATAGTCCGTTCTGATTGTTCGTCTGTCTGAGGGTGGTAAGCAGTGTTCAAATGAAGTTCAGTATCCAGGGATTTATGAAGACTTTTCCAGAATCTTGAAGTAAAATGGGGATCACGATCAGAAAAAATCTATAGGGGTACTCCATGAAGTCTCACAACTTCATTAATATATAGTCTTGATAGACGTTCCAGGGGTAGATCTTCTCTTATAGCAAGAAAATGTGCTGACTTGGTAAGACGATCAACAATAACCCATATTGCATCGTTCCTTCTAGGAGTCTTTGGTAACCCCATGACAAAGTCCATCGTAATATTGTCCCATTTCCACTCCGGTATGGGAAGAGGTTGCATGACTCCTCCAGGCTGTTGCCTTCCAGCTTTCACTTGTTGAAAAACCATACATCTTGACAAAAAATCAGCAATCTCCCTCTTCATGTTGTCCCACCAAAAATGTTCCTTCAAATCTCTATACATTTTGGTGCTCCCAGGGTGTATAGAGAAATTGGAACTATGAGCATCATCCAGCAATTCCCTTTTTAGATTAGGTATATCGGGAACACAAAGTCTCTTCCCAAATTTCAAAATTCCATCTTCATACACAAAGTCTCTCAGTCTCCCATCATTCACAGATTTAATCTTCTTTTGAAATTCTTCATCATCGGTCTGAGAACTCTTAATTCTTTCTAGTAAAGATGGTTTGGCAACCATTTGAAAAAGAATTGATGTTTCACCTTCCCTGGTTATTCCCATGTCCATCTTCACTAGATCCATGAAAATTGGATCCCTTTCAATTCTCATATTGTTCAAAACTCCATGGTCTTTTCTGCTCAAAGCATCTGCCACCTTGTTTGCCTTCCTCGGGTGGTAGTGTATCATACAATCATAATCCTTGAGTAATTAAAGACATATCCTTTGCCTCATGTTGATTTCTTTTTGTGAGAAAATATACTTCAAACTCTTGTGATCAGTATAAATCTCACATTTTTCACCATAGAGGTAGTGCCTCCATATCTTCAAAGCAAAGATCACTGCTGCTAACTCGAGATCATGAGTAGGATAGTTTTGTTCATGAATTTTCAATTTTCGTGATGCATAGGCAATAACTCTATCATTCTGCATAAGGACACAACCAAGTCCTTTCTTCGATGCATCACTATAAATAACAAACCCATCATTCCCTGATGGTAGATTCAATATAGGAGCATTGACTAATCTTCTCTTAAGTTCTTCGAAACATTCTTCACAATCTCTTGTCCAAACAAATTTAACCCCTTCACGTGTGAGCTTTGTTAATGGGTTAGCCAATTGGGAAAAATTCTGGACGAAACATCGATAATAACCTGCTAAACCAATAAAACTACGTACCTCAGTTATACTCGTAGGTGTTGGCCATTCTTGGATTGCCTTGGTCTTAGAAGGATCAACAGAGATTCTATATTTAGAGACAATATGGCCAAGAAAAGAAATTTCTTGAAGCCAGAATTCACACTTGCTAAACTTCCCATATAATTCATGTCTTCTCAGAGCCTTCAGGATAATGCGCAAGTGATTTTCATGATCTTCGTAGCTTTTGGATTACACCAAGATATCATCAATAAATACCACCACAAATTCATCAAGATACTCCTTGAAAACTCTATTCATCAGATCCATGAATACAGAGGGTGCATTAGTCAAACCAAAAGGCATTACAGTAAACTTGTAATGCCCGTACCTGGTTCGAAATGCTGTCTTCGAAATGTCTTCCTTCTTCACACACAACTGATGGTATCCTAATCGAAGGTCAATCTTTGAAAAGTATTGAGCTCCATGCAGTTAGTCAAATAAATCATCAATGTGTGGTAGGGGATACTTGTTCTTTATTTTTATAGCATTGATCTCCCTGCAGTCGATACATAACCTCATAGATCCATCTTTCTTTTTAACAAAAAGAACAGGGTCTCCCCATGGAGAAATACTAGGGCGAATAAATCATTTATTACTCAATTACTCTAGTTGTTTCTTTAGTTCGACTAACTCTACAGTGGCCATTCTATAAGGGGTCTTCGATATAGGCCTTGATCCAGGAATTAAATCAATGGAAAACTCAACTTCTCGTTCTGGAGGATGTCCAGGTAAATCTTCCGGAAATACATCTACAAATTCATTCACAACAGGTACATCCTCTATTTGAACATTCCTTTCCTCACCCACAGTTATTTCATTCTCTTCCTCCCCAATAATTGAATTTAGTTGAGCTACTGGGGGTGGATCTAGATAAGAATTAGGTGGTGACGATTCTGCTCTAAAGATAAGGTGTTCCTTATCATCATCATCAAAAATCATAACCTCTTTATTCTTACAATAAATCTTTGCATCATAGTCCGAAAGCCAGTCCATACTGAGGATTATATAAAACTCAATAATAGGTATGACAATGAGATCAGCAGATAAAGAACATTTATGTGCTCTAATGGGGACTGATTCACAAAACTTTGTTGCAATGATACTTCCCTTAGGAGTTTTAACTGACAACTCCCTTGTTAAATCAAATTGGAAATATCTAATTTTCTTAGCAAACTGGGATGATATGAAACAATGCGATGATCCAGAATCAAATAACGCATTTTCTAAACTTGAGGAAACCATTAAATTACCTTCCACCACGTCTTTCGGAGCTTCTACCTTAGCAGTAGTGATAGCATAAGCTTGGCCTTGATCCCTTTGTCTTTTCTGAGGTAAGTTCTCCTAACGCTTAGGACATTCATTTGCATAATTCCTCATCTCCCTAAAATTTTATCACTGAACATTGGTAGCTTCCTTCTTCCCCTTACAATCACGAGCTTGGTGGCCTTTTTCACCACACTTGTAACAGACTCTCGTTCCCTTCAAGAAAGTACCGGGGTGTTTCTTCCCACATTTACCATAGTATGGATATTCAACCTTTCCCATCTTCCCCTTATTTCCATTCATAGATTGATCAGTAGGTCTCTTCTTCTCTTTCTTTGCTTTAAAGTCATAAGACTTAGAGAATTCCTTTTCGGTCTTGATAGCACATGAGACAATGTCTTCGTACGATGAAAATGATTGTGAGACTAATTCTCGACGGAGAAATGGTTTTAACCCATCAAAGAAACAATCAATCTTACTTCTTGGGTTACGTATATAATCTCCAGCATACCTTGCTAACCTTGTAAAGTTATCCTTATACTTTGTTACATTCTCATCCTCCTTCTGTCTCAGACTCAGAAACTGCCTTTCCATATCTGCTCGATAGTCGCGAGGAAAGTATTTTTCTAAAAACAGATCTTTGAACTCAATCCATTCCATATTTGATACTTCATCATCTTCCTTCGTATTTTGAATCAATGACCACCATTGATCAGCATCTCCAGTGAGGCGGTAAACTTCCATGATAACTTTTTCCCTTTCACTACTCCCCAAAGCCTGAAATATTTTCTCTAGGGAAAATATTCATTGCTCAGCTACTAAGGGATTTGTACTCCCATTGAACATTGGTGGTTGTTGCCTCATGAAGCGATCTAACATTGATCCTCCATGCTATGGATCAGGGTGCTCCATACGGGTAAGGTTATTATTCATAACCTGAGTGAGTTGTCCCAGTATGGTGATTAGCTGATCGGCACCAGTTGCATCACCAGCTCCACTATAATTATCTTGAGCAGGAGGGCAATCCCTACATGGAGTGCGTGCATTGATACGGTTTCCATTTCTTCCACTAGGCGCCATTTCTAAACAATGGTATAAACTAGATCAGTTTATGAATCAAAATACATAATCATATACTTACAAAACACTTAACATAAATTGAACTATTTATGGATATAATCCATAATCATAAGAATGTTTTATTTGAGAAATTATATACACATAAACCCTTCATAATGATTTGTAAAGAAAATGAGAGTTATCCTAAGCATATCCCCCGGGAGTGTCGTAACCAAGAGTGCAGCAAGGCCCGTTGTCGTGCACCAGTTCCCGTTCGAATCTAGCTCAAAGCGGTGTTTTCAGGTTTTACCCCTAGGTACATCTGTTCCAGAGCCGCCTCTACCTGCTCGTATCCAGACAGGGATGTATTGCTTGGAAAACTCACAAAATCTTTACAATACCAAAATTCTAGGAAGTTCTTCTATACTAATCCTCAAAGTTCATCTTAGGTCTACGTGCTCTAATCAGAGTTTATCTAAATCTAGCTTCCAAGGTTTGTACTAAACTTTCTCTGATACCAACTGTAATGCCCCGACCCCAGTTACCTAGAGTCGGTGCATTATTACATAACATTGTCATGATCACAAGAAAGATCAAATCTCGAAAGACCGATTGGTTTAGTAGCCTTGGAAACACTAGATATATTCATAAAGTTTTACATTACATCATAAAGTGAAAAACTACTACAACAACATAATGTATCCATAGTCCACACTATTATCCCCTCATAATATCCCTGCAGGTCATTCATAACTTACTTCTTCACATCCTGGGAAAAATAAAACATAGAAAAGGGGTAAGCTCAAATGCCCAGTAAGGATAACAATATAGCGGAAACTTTCAAAAATAAGCATAAACATTTAAGGCAATGTATAACTAAAACAAAAGCCTTTTAAACTTTAACTTCAACATAGTATGGAAAAAGTAAAATGAAATAATTCCATTTACTTATTCACATGGATATTCTACTAATCGAATAATCACATGCAATATCAATAACCACTTTCACAATGATGGAATGAATAATTCCAGACTATCATAACCACATAGCCAAGGCCTCGTGCCAAGACTACAAATAAGATTTTTCCAAGGCCTTGTGCCAAGACACTAGTTTGTCTCATGAGACCTGCCGATGCATCGAGGAGCTATATCGGGCTCCACCTGTCACATATTAAGTCCAATGCATTCCCATATGAAAAGGTTTAAACATAACATAAACATTCGTATTAAAACTAGCATAAGAAATGTCAATACTTTCACCATATAATAGCACATCCACATTAAAACATATCAAAAAACCTTCAATACAACATAGAATTTTTGTATCATAATAAATCAACTTCACATAAGCTTAAAATTCAACAAAGGATGTTGACATAGTTGAAATCAAAACTCTTTTTAGAGAAATATCTCTTTTTATTTTGAAATCATTTAAGATCCATATAAAATAAAACATTTTCTTTTAAAATATTCTTATAATATTTTAAGGGAAGCTTTGAAGATTTTATAACGGCGGAAAATAGCCGCACCCGCCGTATAAGTTAAAAAAACATTCTTACCTTAATTTTGTCGAAAAGGTTAAAAAGGAACTTGTTTTGAAAACAACGGAAAGATTCCTTTATAAACCACTTATAAAAAGTCAAAAAATGGTGTAAATGATTTTAACCCATATTCTTGTAAACAGTAAAAATGTTTTGAAATACATTTTTAAGAAACATGGATGTGGATGATAAAGAGATCCTAGTAGATTATTACGTATAAACAACCTCGGATAATGAAGAGATTGTGAAATAACCCTTACCTTGTACTTTTCCTTGGTTGGGGTTGGTTAACCTCTTGTATAATGTTGAAATAATTGTTATTAAATTATACAAGAATCATATACATTAATATGATATCATATATGATCTTTTAACATTGCTTTTTTAATAATATCTTAGTATTATCATTGTTTCGGGTGTTAACTTACTCGTTTTCTTTTATATGTTTTGTTACGTAAGACATGTTTGTAATGGATAGGTTGTATATTATTAATATCCAGAATGATATCAAGTCCTTAAAAATCATTTTTAAATCATAAAATGATAATTATACTTGAATGGATACGATGGATAATGAATCTCATCGCGTTCGTGGAGACGGTAAGCCGTACGTACGCACGAGCGACAATATCATTCTTTTGATATTAAAATAATATATAAATGGATGGTATATCATATATAAAGAATCATTAATATGTTATATTTATTATTTACATGAGTTACACATCATTATTATACTCATCCAAATAATAATATATTGAATAACAATTACACCACGACGTGGAGACGGTAAGCCGTACGTACGCACGTATGGTGACATGTTATTCAAAGGGTGGATAGAATACTGAATATGGTTGTACCATATTTATAATAACATCACAGTTAATATATGATACTGGAGTTATTATTTTATAATGGTAATAACAAAGGAAGAAGAAGTGGAAGAAGAAAGGAACTTGGAAAAGGGTCGTGAAATCATTACCTCTTCTTCGGGTTCTTCCTTTTGATTTGATCAAAAGGGCTCCTTAGGTTGGCTTTCTGATCAAAATAATGCCTCTATGTTGTAGTGAGGGAAGTTTTAAGAGTATTTTGGCATAGTTTGGACGAACCAAAAGGCTTTTAAGGTGTAAATAAATGAGAAGTAGGAGTGCCCTTTTATAAGAGGGGTGAGGGGAACCTTTGGAAAAGCTAGAAATATTAATTTATAATAAATTCATATTCAGTTTCTAATGGCTCCAAAATTTATTATTCAAAGTTTAAGGTTGGGATGGGTCTAAAACCACTCAACCAATAGAATTTAGACAGGTTTGGGTACATATATTAACCTTATCTTTAAGTATTAACTCTAAGTTAATTAGTTTCACTTTTACAATGTCTCTTTGTATTTTTATATTATATGGTTAATAAACTTACTATATACATCCAAGAGACACCCAAGTGGTCCATTAATGATAAAAATATCATGATATAAGTCTCTTGGCCTAACCTTAGTTTTTTATGAATTTAATATCAATTAATAATATAATATTTGTTTTAAAAAACTCTTTTATGTCAATTTTGACACTATTCAATAGTTGATTTTTGTGAAACACATAACATAATGATTACTTCAAAAACAGTTAATTAACTCAATACTAACATGTCATATTAACCTATAAAATTATTTTAGTTCATAAAAAGTCTCAAATTATATTTATTTGGGTATCTATAATATCAATTATTCTAATTTTTCATTAATTAGGTAATTACTGCATCAATATTGTGTCATATATAAATTAAATTATTTATTGTCTAAAAATTATAAATAAAATATAATTATGTAGGAAATCTTTTTATATTTCTAATGAATATTTATAGTCGAAAATCCAACATATATAACCCTATGTAAAAATTGTTTTTCTAAAAGATATAAGCTTGTGTCATTTTTGTATTCATTTTAACTTAATTAAAAATAAGTGTCCCTATCACCTACAAGTGGCACCATGGGGTCCCAAAATCGACCAAAAGATTCCTATGGTCGAAAATGTATCAACCAATAAGGTTAGGACATGTTTTAGGGTAATTTTGTATTATTATAATATTATTTTTTAATCCTTATTTACCGGATTTACCCTTAACCATGGTAAATAAAATATTTACCGAAGTAATTATTCAAAATGACTAAAAACAAAAGTTACCTATTTACACAATTTGAACATCCTGATTCCAAATATGGAATCCATTTTTCAAAATTCAAAACACAGAAGTGGCAGAAATTAATTTAAAATTAATTCTCGTTGTTAAAACAAAAAGCGTGTTTTTAAGAGATAATAACTATCAAAAGATTGGCACTTGTTTATGTCCGGTTTAATTGTACAATTATATCCAATGACCAAAATTATATTAAATGGTAAAAATATATTCTAAATATACTTTAAAACCACTCAAATTCATAATTTATCAATATTAATTATTTTTATTAAAAAAGTTGTTTTTAATTAAAATTTAGTAATTTTCACTATTCATCAAAATATTAAAGTTATCCGAAAAGTACCAAAATTTAACCTTATGCTAAATTCGATATTCCGAATCCAAAAATGAAGTCCATTTTGAAATATAAAATATATATAATTTCAAGAAGTAGTTATTACTATTCATAACGGCTAGTTTGATTGGTTATGGTGTGTTAGAACTCGGTGTTGCGTATAACACACGCTATCACATTATTCAAAGGGAAGAGTACCGTAGAATCTTGGGGTGTTACATATTGGTTGATTGTTTTCGACCCATCACCACCTTATACTTTAAATAATTCAATTTTGAGCCATTATAAACCAAAAATGATTTTATTATAAAATAATATTTCTAGCTTTTCCTAAGATGCCCCTCACTCCTCTTATAAAAGGGCACTCCCCATTCTCTCTAATCCACACATTCAAAGCCATTTGTCTCAGACAACACTTTCCCAAATACCCTATCAACTATCCTCCCTTCATCCTATATGCCTTCCTTTAGTCATAAATCCAACCTAAGGAGCCCTTTTGATCAAATCAAAAGGAAGAACCTGAAGAAGAGGTAAATATTTCATCACCTCTTTCAAGTTTCATTCTTTTTCCACTTCCTATTTATTTGTTTTTTCCATTATAAAATAATAAATTCATTATCTTATATATACTATGATTTTATTATAAATATGGTACAACCATATTCATTATTCTATCCATCCTTTGAATGACATGTCACCATACGTGTGTACGTACGGCTTACCGTCTCCACGTCATGGTGTAATCATTATTCAATGCATTATTATTTGGATTGGTATAATAATGATGTTTAATTGATTTAGATAATAATGATTCTATATATATGATATACCATCCAATTATATATTATTTTAATATCAAAATAATGATATTGTCGCCTGTGCGTACGTACGGATTACCATCTACACAAACGCGATGAGATTCATTCCGCATCGTATCCATTCAAGAATAATTTTAATTAGATGATTAAAAATAATGTTTAAAGACTTAATATCATTCTTAATATGAATAAGATACATCCTATCCATAAAAAAAATTACTTACGTAACAATGCATATAAAGGAAAACGAATCAGTTAACACCCAAAACGACGATATTACTAAGATATTATTAACAAAGAAATGTTAAAAGATTATATATTATATCATATTAATATATAGGATTATTGTATAATTTAATAAAAATTATTTCACCATTATATAGGAGGTTAACCTACCCTTGACCACGGAAAATTACAAAGTATGGGTTAATTTCACAATCTCTTTATTATCCGAGGTTGTTTTTACATAAGTATCTATTGGGACCTCTTTATCATCCACATCCATGTTTCTTAAAAATGTATTGCAAACCATTTTTAATATTTACTAGACTATGGTTTAAAGTAATTTTTACCCTTATTTGAACTTATATGTTTTGAAAGGAATCTTTCTGTCATTTTCCAAACAAGGTACTTTATGAAATTTTTGAAAAAATTAAGGTAAGAATGTTTTTTAACTTATACGGTGGGTGCGACTATTTTCTGCCATTATAACATCGTCGAAGCTTCCCTTAAAATCTTATAAGAATATTTTCAAAATAAATGTTTTCTTTATAGGTATGTGACTCTTAAATGATTTCAAAATAGAAAGAGATATTTCTCTAAAAAAGGTTTTGATTTCATCTATGTCAACATCCTTTTATGGATTTTAAGTTTATTTTAAGTTGATTTATTATGATACAAAACTTTCATATTTTATTGAAGTTTTTGTGATATGTTTGACTGTGGATGTGCTATTTTTATAAAATTCATGGTTTATAGATAAATCATTGACATTTCGTATGCTAGTCTTAATATGAATGTTTATGTTATGTTTAAACCTTTTCATATGAGGAATGCATTAGACTTAGTAAGTGACGGGTGGAGCCCGCTATAGCTCCTTGATGCATCAGTAGGTCTCATGAGACAAACTAGTGTCTTGGCACAAGGCCTTGACAAAATATTATTTTTTGTCTTGGCACAAGGCCTTGACTATATATTTATGAAAGTCTGGCATTATGAATTCCATCATTATGAAAGTGGCTATTGATATTTCATGTGATTATTCGACTAGTAGAATATCTATGTGAGTAAGTAAATGGAATTATTTTCATTTATATTTTCTATATTATGTTGAAGTTTATGTTGAAAAGGATTTTGTTTTAGTTCTATACATCGCCTTAAATGTTTATACTTATTTATGAAAGTTTCTTCTATATTGTTATCCTTACTGAGCATCTGATCTCACCCCTTTTTATGTTTTATATTTTCTATGATGCGAATAAGTATATTATGATTGACCTGTAGGGATAATCTATGGGATCTCAGTGTTTTATATGGAAACAATGTTGTTGTATTTTTTCATTTATATGATGTAATGTAAGCCTTTTTAATGTATCTAGTACTTCCAAGGCTACTAAACTAATCGGTATTTCAAGACTTGATATTTTGTGATCATGCCAATTTTATGTAATAATGCACCAACTCTAGGTAACTAGGGTCAGGGCATTACATTAGGTATCAGAGGAAGTTTAGTACAAACCTTGGAATCTAGATTTAGATAAACTCTGATTAGATCACATTACCCTGAGATAGAATTTGAGGATTAGTATAGAAGAACTTCCTAGAATTTTGGTATTGTATAGATTTTGTGAGTTTTCCAAGAAATACATCCCTGTCTGGATACGAGCAGGTAGAGGCGGATTTGGCACAGATGTTACCTAGGGGTGAAACTTGAAAACACCGCTATGAGCTCAACTCGAACGGGAACTAGTGCACGACAACGGGCCTTGCTGCACTCTTGGTTACGACACTCCCAGAGGATATGCTTAGGATAATTCTCATTTTAATTACAAACCATTATGAAGGGTTTTTTAGTATATGCATCCTCAAAGAAAACATTTTTTTATGATTATGTATTATATCCATAAAATGTTCAATTTATGTTAAGTGTTTTACAAGTTTGGAATTATGTATTTCGATTCATAAACTAATCTAGTTTATGCCATTGTTTAGAAATGGCGCCTAGTGGAAGGAATGGAAACTGTATCAATGCACATGCTCCATGTAGGGATTTCCCTCCTACTCAAGATAATTATAGTGGAGCTGGTGATGCAACTGGTTCTGATCAGTTAATCAATATACTGGGACAAATCACTCAGGTTATGAATAATAACCTTACCCGTATATATCACCCTAATCTGAAGCATGGAGGATCAATGTTAGATTTATCCATGAGGCGACAACCAAAATTATTCAATCGGGGTACAAATCCACTAGTATCTAAGCAATTGATAAATTCCTTAGAGAAAACATTCCATGCCTTAGGGAGTAGCGAAAGGGAAAAAGTTTTCATGGCAGTTTACTGCCTCACTGGAGATGCTGATCAATGGTGTTCATTGATTCAAAACATAAAAGAAGATGATGAAGTATCAAATATGGAATGGAGGGATTTTAAATAAATTTTCTTAGAAAAATACTTTCCTCATGACCATCGAGCAGATATGGAAAGATAATTTCTAAGTCTGAGGCAAAAGAAGGATGAGAATGTCACAAAGTATAAAGCTAACTTTACAAGGTTAGAGAGGAATACTGCAGATTATATACATAACCCAAGAAGTAATATTGATCATTTCTTTGATGGTTTAAACCCATTTCTCTATCGATCATTAGTCTCACAATCCTTCTCATCATACGAAGATATTGTCTCATGTGCTATCAAGACAGAAAAAGAATTCTCTAAGTCTTATGACTTTAAACCAAAGAAAGAGAAGAAGAAATATACTGAACACTCTAGAAATTTAAATAAGGTGAATAAGGGAAAAGTTGAATATCCATCCTACAGTAAATGTGGGATAAAATACCCTGGTACTTTCCTAAAGGGATTGGGAGTCTGTTACAAGTTTGGTTAAAAAGGCCACCAAGCTCGTGATTGAAAGGGGAAGAAAGAGGTTTTTGATGTTGAATGATACAATTTTAGAGAAAGGGTTCATTATACAAATTAATTTCCTAAGTGTTAGGGGAACTTACCTCAGAAGAGGCCAAGGGATCAAGGCCAAGCTTATGCTATCACTACTGCTGAGGTTGAATCTCTGAAAGACGTAGTGGCAGGTAATTTAATGGTTTCCTCAAGTTTAGCCAATGCTTTATTTGATTCTGGATCATCGCATTGTTTCATATCTTCCCAGTTTGATAATAAAATTAGATATTTCAAATTTTATTTAACAAGGGAGTTGTCAGTAAAAACTCCTAAGGGAAGTATCATTGCTACAAAAATTTTTGAATCAGTTCCCATTAGGGCATATAAATGTTCTTTATCTGCTGATCTCATCATCATACCCATGATTGAATTTGATATAATCCTCTGTATGTATTGGCTATTAGACCATGATTCAAAAATTTATTGTTAGAAGAAAGAGGTTACTATTTTTGATGATGATGATAAAGAACACCTTATCTTTATAGCAGAATCATGACCACCTAATTCTTATCGAGATCCACCCCCAGTAGCTCAACTAAATTCAATTATTAGAGAGGAAGATAATGAAATAACTATGGGTGAGGAAAAGAATGTTCAAATAAAGGATGTACCTATTTTGAAAGAATATGTTGGTGTGTTTCCAGAAGATTTACCTAAACATCCTCCAGAATGAGAAATTGAGTTTCCCATTGATTTAATTCTTGGATCAAGGCCCATGTCGAAGACCCCTTATAGAATGTCCATTGTGGAATTAGTGGAACTAAAGAAACAACTAGAGGAATTGAGTAATAAGGGATTTATTCACCCTATTGTTTCTCCATGGGGATCCCCTATCCTTTTTATTAAGAATAAAGATGGATCTATGAGGTTGTGCATTGACTATAGGGAGATCAATGTTATAAAAATAAAGAACAAGTATCTACTACCTTGCATTGATGATTTATTTGAACAACTTCCTAGAGATCAATACTTTTCAAAGATTGAACTTTGATCTAGATATCATCAGTTGTGTGTGAAGAAGGAATACATTCCGAAAATAGTATTTTGAACCAGGTACAGGCATTATGAGTTTACAGTAATTCCTTTTGGATTGACTAATGCACCCTCTATCTTTATGGATCTAATGAATAGAGTTTTCAAGGAATGTCTTTCTGAATTTGTAGTGTTATGTATTTATGATATCTTGGTATACTCAAAAAGCTACAAAGGTCATGAAAATAACTTGCGCATTACTATGAAGACTCTTAGAAGATACAAATTATATGGGAAGTTTAGCAAGTGTGAATTATGGCTTTAGGAGATTTCTTTTCTTGGCCATATTTTCTCTAAGGATGGAATCTCTGTTTATCCTTCTAAGACAAGAGCAATCCAAGAATGTCCAGCACCGACGAGTATAACTGAGGTATGCAGTTTTAATGGTTTAGTAGGTTATTATCGGTGTTTCGTCTAGAATTTTTCCCGATTGGCTAACCCATTAACCAAGCTCACACGTAAAGGGGTTAAATTTGTTTGGACAAAAGAGTGTGAATAATGTTTTGAAGAACTGAAGATAATATTAGTCAATTCTCCTATATTGACTCTACTATCAGGGAATGATGGGATCGTTATTTATAGTGATACATCAAAGAATGGACTTGGTTGTGTCCTTATGCATAATGATTGGGTTATTACTTACGCATCACGACAGCTAAAAATTCATGAGCAAAACTATCCTATTCATGATCTTGATTTAGCATCTGTAATTTTTTCTTTGAAGATATGGAGACATTATCTCTATGGTAAAAAATGTGAGATTTATACTGATCACAAGAGTTTGAAGTGTATTTTCTCACAGAAAGAACTCAACATGAGGCAAAGTAGATGGCTTGAACTACTCAAGGATTATGATTTCACAATACACTACCACCCGGAGAAGGAAAATAAGGTGGGATATTCTTTGAGAAGAAAATATCATGGAGTTTTTAACAAGATGAGAGTTGAAAAGGATCCTATATACATGGATCTAGTAAAGATGGATATGGGAATAACCATGGAAGGTGAAACATCAATTCTTTTTCAAATGGTTTCCAAACCATCTTTACTATAAAGGATAAAAAGTTCTCAAGCTGATGATGAGGAGTTTCAAAAGATGATTGAATCTGTAAATAATGGGAGATTGAGTGACTTCGTATATGAAGATGGAATTTTGAAATTTGGGAAGAGAATTTGTGTTCCCAATATACCTGATCTAAAAAGAGAATTTTTGGATGATGCTCATAGCTCCAATTTCTCTATACACCATGGGAGCACCAAAATGTATAGAGATTTGAAGGAAAATTTTTGGTGGGACAACATGAAGAGGTAGATTGCTGATTTTGTGTCAAGATGTGTGGTTTTTCAACAAGTAAAAGCTGGAAGGCAACAGCCTGGAGGAGTCATGCAACCTCTTCCCATACCTGAGAAGAAATGGTATAATATTACGATGGACTTTTTCATGGTACTACCAAAGACTCCTAGAAGGAATGATGCAATATGGGTCATTGTTGATCGTCTTACCAAGTCAGCACATTTTCTTTCTATAAGGGAAGATTTAATTACCACTT
Source organism: Viscum album (assembly GCA_963277665.1). Taxonomy (NCBI): domain Eukaryota; kingdom Viridiplantae; phylum Streptophyta; class Magnoliopsida; order Santalales; family Viscaceae; genus Viscum; species Viscum album. Next base: position 1,335,263,582 of record OY728127.1, read on the forward strand.
GAACTTTTAGAAAGACTATATATTAATGAAGTTGTAAGACTTCATGGAGTACCACTATCTATTGTTTTTAATCATGATCCAAGTTTTACATCAAGATTCTGGAAAAGTCTTCAGAAATCCCTGGATACTAAACTTCGTTTGAGCACTACCTACCACCCCTAAACTGAAGGACAATTAGAACGGAATATTCAAATGTTAGAAGACATGTTGAGATCATGTTCACTTGACTTTCAAGGTATGTGGGATCAATATTTACCTTTTTTAGAATTTTCCTATAACAATAGATTCCATTCAAGTATTCAGATGGCACTATATGAAGCGTTATATGGAAAGAGATGTCGTACACCAACCTGTTGGGATGATGTTGGTGAAAGAAAACTTTTAGGCCCAGAGCTTGTGGAGGAAACTATGGAAAAGGTAAAGGTAATCCAAAACCACATCAAAGCAGCTCAAAGTAGGCAGAAGAGTTATAATGATAACCGAAGGAAGGATTTGGAATTTCAGGTAGGAGATCATGTTTTCTTGAAGGTATCTCCATGGAAGGGTGTTATATGTTTCGGTAAGAAGGGAAAATTGAGTCCCAGGTACATTGGACCTTTCGAAATTCTAGAACGAATTGGGGATATAGCTTACCGTTTGGAAATTCCTCCAAGACTTTCTGAAGTTCACGATGTATTCCATGTATCACTGTTGAGAAAATACATGCCTGACCCAACTCATGTGATCACCTATGAGGAATTAGAACTGGAACCCGATCTGTCTAATTGCGAAGATCCTGTCAAGGTTCTTGATACAAGAGAACAAGTGGTGAGAAATTGGATGACTCGTCTGGTAAAAGTACTCTGGAGAAAGCATAAGATCGAAGAGGCAACGTGGGAACCCAAGGAACTTATGATGAAGAATCACCCGAGTATTTTTACGCAGTAATACTCTAGAAATTTCAAGGATGAAATTATTTGAAGGAGGGGATAACGTAACACCCCAAGCTTCCACAGTATGCTTCTCTTTGAATAATACAGTAGTGTTTGTTGTACGCAACTTCGAGTTCTATCACACCACAACCAATCAAACTAGCCATTATGAATAGTAATACCCACTTTTTGAAATTTTATAAATTTTATCTTTCAAAATAGACTTCATTTTTGTATTCAAAATATCAAAATTAGCTTAGGGTGAATTTTTGGTATTTTTCTGAAAACTTTCAATTTTTGATAAATAGTGAAAAACACTGAGTCATTGTTTAAAACTGAATTTTTATTTAAATAATTATTTATTTTATTTAAATTTATTTTATGTCAAAATAGATACATAATACCTATATAAGTTCAATGTAATTCATTGGATTTAGTTTATAAGACTTTTAGATATATAAAAATTTTATTGAACTTTTTACCGCCTTTTACCTACCTCCTAGGAGTATTTATAAATTTACATAAAACTTAATTTTACTGCTTCTGTGAGTTGAATTTTGAAAATTCGAGAGACATATTTAATATCAAGGAGTAAAATGTGGTTCAATAAGAGAAAAATAATTTTTGGTGAATAGTAACTTTTTACTTTTATTTACCACGGTTAAAAGTAAATAGGGTAATTAAGGGTAAAAATGATATTAGTATTACCCTAACACATGTCCTAATTCTATTAGATAATTATAATTCCACCAAAAACAATCTTAGGAATAAAATATGAACCTCTTTGGTCCACTTGGATTAGAATAGGACATTTATTATTATTTAATTCAAAGAAGAGTTAAAAGTGTTAAATTCAATGTTTAATAACTAAACCATTTTTAATATAGGGTTACACATAAGATAAATTCGATTATAAATATTAGTTATAAATATAAAAATATTTCCTATATAATAATATTTTATTTATATTTTTTAGACATTAAATAATTTAATTTATTTATGACAAAATGATGATGCGGTAATTACCTAATTAATGAAATATTAAAATAATTGATATTATAAATATCCAAATAAATGTAATTTGAGACTTTTTATGAACTACACTAATTTTATAGGTTAATATGACATATTATGGTTAGTTAGATGAATTTTGTTTTGAAGTAATAATGCTGTTATGAATTTAGTAAAAACAAAATAACAAATAGTGTCAAAATTGACATAAAAGAGTTTTTAAAACAAATATTATATTATTAACTGATATTATATTCCTAAAAATATAAGGTTTATCCAAAAGACTTATATAATGATAGGTGTATCATTAATGAACCACTTGGGGTTCTCTTGGAAGTATATATAAAGTTTATTAACCATATAATATAAAAATACAAAGAGACATGGTAAATGTCAAACTATTTAACTAAGAGTTAAATCTAAAAGATAAGGTTAATATAGTGACCCAAACCTGTCTAAATCCTATTGGTTGAGTAGTTTTTGATCCATCCCCACCTTATCCTATAATTAATCAACTTTGTATCCATTATAAACCGAAAATGATTTTATTATAAAATAATATTTCTAGCTTTTCCTAAGGTGCCCCTCACTCTTCTTATAAAAGGGAACTCCCCCTTATATCTAATTCACACTTTCAAAGCCATTTTTCTCGGCCAACCCCTACCCAAATACTCTCTAAACTTTCCTCCCTTAATACTAGAAGCCTTACTTTAGTCAGAAAGCCAACCTAAGGATCCATTTTGATCAAATCAAAAGGAAGAACCTGAAGAAGAGGTAAGTATTTCATCACTTATTTCAAGTTCCTTTCTTCTTCCACTTCCTCTTTCTTTGTTGTTTCCATTATAAAATAATAACTCTAGTATATTCTATATAATTTTATGTTATTATAAATATGGTACAACCATATTCATTATTCTATCCATCTTTTGAATGACATGTCACCATACGTGAGTACGTACGACTTACCGTCTCCACGTCGTGGTGTAATTGTTATTCAATACATTATTATTTGGATGGGTATAATAATGATGTTTAATTGATGAAAATAATAATTATTATTTATATATTATATATCATCCAATTATATATTATTTTAATATCAAAATAATGATATTGTCGCTCATGCATACGTACGGATCACCGTCTCCATGAACGTGATGAGATTCATTCCCCATCATATCCATTCAAGACTAATTTTCATTAGATGATTAAAAATAATTTTTAAAGACTTAATTTTATTGTGAATATTAATAAGATACATCCTATCCATAACAAACATTACTTACGTAACAAATCATATAAATGAAAACGAATCAGTTAACACCCTAAACGACGATAATACTAAGATATTATTAAAAAAGCAATGTTAAAAGATCATATATGATATAATATTAATATATGTGATTCTTGTATAATTTAATAATTATTATTTCACAATTATACATGAGGTTAACCTACCCTCAACCAAGGAAAAGTACAAGGTAAGGGTTAATTTCACAATCTCTTTATTATCCGAGGTTGTTTTTATGTAAGTATCTACTGGGACCTCTTTATCATCCACATTCATGTTTCTTAAAAATGTATTCCAAAACATTTTTACTATATACTAGACTATGTGTTAAAGTCATTTTTACCCTTATTTTACCTTATATTTTTTGAAAAGAATCTTTCCGTCATTTTCCAAACAAGGTACTTTATGACCTTTTCAACAAAATTAAGGTACGAATGTTTTTTTAACTTATATGGCGGGTGCGGCTATTTTCCGTCGTTATAACATTATCAAAGATTCCCTTACAATATTATAAGAATATTTTCAAAATAAATGTTTTCTTTATAATTATGTGACTCTTAAATTATTTCAAAATAGAAATATATATTTCTCTAAAAAAGGTTTTGATTTCAGCTATGTCAACATCCTTTGATGGATTTTAAGTTTATTTGAAGTTGATTTATTATGATACAAAACTTCCATATTGTATTTAAGGTTTTGTGATATGTTTGACTGTGGATGTGCTATTTTTATACAATTCATGGTTTATGGATAAAGTATTGACATTTCGTATGCTAGTCTTAATACGAATGTTTACGTTATGTTTAAACCTTTTCATATGAGGAATGCATTGGACTTAGTAAGTGATAGGTGGAGCCCACTATAGCTCCCCGATGCATCGGTAGGTCTCATGAGACAAACTAGTGTCTTGGCATAAGGCCTTGACAAAATATTATTTGTAGTCTTGGCACAAGGCCTTGACTATGTGGTTATGAAAGTCTGGCATTATGCATTCCATCATTATGAAAGTGGCTATTGATATTACATGTGATTATTATACTAGTATAATATATGTGTGGGTAAGTAAATGGAATTATTTTTATTTTTATTTTCCATATTATGATGAAGTTTATGTTTAAAATGCTTTTGTTTTTGTTTTATACATTGCCTTAAATGTTTATGCTTATTTATGTAAGTTTCCGCTATATTGTTACCCTTAATGAGAATATGATCTCACCCCTTTTTATGTTTTATCTTTCCTAGGATGTGAAGAAGTATATTATGACTGACCTGCATGGATAGTCTATGGGATCTCAGTTTTGTATATGGAAACAATTTTGTTGTAGTTTTCCATTTTGTGATGTAATGTAAACCTTATGAATGTATCTAGTACTTCCAAGGCTACTAAACTAATCGGTCTTTAGAGACTTGATCTTTTGTGATCATTCCAATGTTATGTAATAATTCACCAACTCTGGGTAACTAGGGTCGGGGCGTTATAGAAGCTCACTGGTCTAAGGGGACCATGATAATTAGACATGGGGTCATGCCCAGGACTACTGGGGGACACCACGAACCCATTCTGGATCAACCCTCTATGTAGAAGATCATACTTAAATGATTTCACAAACCTTACCAATACATCCTACTAGATATAGGATCAATTCCATGATCAAGGTGGTCATGATGATTCCACAAACTTCAACTAGGGATGATAGAGGATTTCACTGTAGTCTCACAGAGGGACATCACAACTCTATCTGAAACTTAGCCTCTAAAGGGGATCACAATCCAATGATTTGGATGTAATGTTTCATTGTACCGTTGAGGAAATGGACCAGTGGAATGCACTCAACCTATAATGTTCCAAACTAAGAAAATAAAGAGCCTCAAGAACTCTTTATGTGAGTACATGATGTGTCCCAAGGGGTACGCGGTGTGTCTAGCTATCCCGAGTCATGCTCTTGTAGAAGAGCCTCACAAGGAATGTAGTATCTATATATATAGTTTGTATAAGGACATACACGGCATGTAGATACACATGGTATCCTTTATATGTTGACTATCCATGTTTGTGTACTGAAGTCGTGTCCATATACTGGTTTGTGTATGCCAAGTCATGTTCGTGTGGGAGTACACGGTGTGTCTGTGCATGTGTACTTCAACCCATGTCCGTGTATTTCCGAAGTACACATTGAGTCAATCGGTGAGAGTCATACATCATGTGATAGGGGTCACATTACATGTGATCATTATATCCATATTTAAACCCTATCCACCACTAAAGGGGACCCACACACCATGTAATCCTAGATTATATGTCAAGTTTTGCTAGATTTTCCAGAAATCTCATATCTTCCTCCACATACCTTAGCCAATCTTCAACCTCCGATCTGCCAATCACCATTTTTTGAAAATCAAGATTCAACCTCATTTTTCCATTACATCACTTAATCAACATGTTTCATCTCCATATCTTCTAAAAAATAGATCGAATCGGTATTCTTCATTTCTTGATGAAGAACGTCGAAGAACACAAAATCAGGAATCATCTATCATCTGATTCATTATTGTAACCATCGTCACACCTCCATCACATCATGTCGATCAAAAATATATTATATTTGATCATTTCACCAATAAATGGGTGTTGGATGATTGATTGATCGATATTTTTCAAACCCTGGTCCAAATGAAGAATATATGTGGTGAATCATGGAATCAGGGGAGAAAAGTACAAATCAATCAAGAGGAATGAACCTCGATTAATGTTTGTGTCGATATTGGTTTTTTTCATTATAATGACAATAAAGACCATTAATAATTTAATCAAAATAATTTCTCTCATTAAATACCTACAAAATAAATCTCATACCACATGGTGATCATCCGAAAATCAATCCATATGTCGATTGATTTGAATTCATCATAGAATTGAAGAATGAGGAATAATCAACATAAAAAATTCTACCTCAAGTTAGATCGATCATTGATGAATAATGAGTGTGTTTCCTTCATTGATGAGGTCCATGGATTCTATTGGAACAACTATCTGTGATCTGATCTTGATCTATCATCGTTCGCCTAAGATAATTCTCCATAGTTATCTCCAATGGTCCTCGGACGTCTATATGCTTATGAATTTAACCCTAGATTTCCAACATATTCATATATTTAAATAAAAAACCATCTTTTTTCAATAAAACTAAATAAAATAATTTTATTAAATTATTTTATTAATTTTATGTCTGCAACAACATTTTCACAAACAGCCCACGCTGACTACTGTTAATTCGTTCCTAGGGTAAAATCATCATTCTTAACACAATAGTTCCCTCAAATTTCAGAACTGGGAACTCATTTAGAAGTAATTTAACCTTTTTAGTAAAACCACATGTGGGTGCTATTTAATAATCTAATATATTTCAAAAATTTATTTTGGGCAGACTAGGTATCATAATTGCACATCATCTCGTCACCTAGTCTCAAAAATAATCCATATAATATTTAAAAATAATACACTGAAAATCTAAGGTGTTACATTATCCCTTCCTTGGGGATTTATGTTCTCAAAAATCCAAAATAAGGGAAACTAAAAAATATGTGGGTACTAAGCATGAATATGATCCACCTTATCCCATGTGCTCTCCTATATATTCTCATGCTACCACAAAACACACACAAGGGGAATCTATCACCCACAAAGGTCCCTCTACTTCCAATCCTCAATCCATACTGGGTACTTGGAAAAGGTTTCTCCATCCTTGATGTCCATATCACCCTAGTCGATAAGGTGTGATGGGTCATGCACATACATCCTCAGTTGTGACAAGTGGAAGATGTCATGCACCCGGTCCAACTATGGTGGTAGACCTAAGAGGTACACCACCTTGAAAACTCTACACAGTATCTGAAAAGGACCAATGAATTTAGAGATAACTTTCTGCCATTGATAAATCTCCTCAATCCACATCAAGGTGATACCCTTAGGAACACATGGTCTCTTTCCTAAAACTCTAAAATCCTTCATCTCCTATCATCATAATACTTTTATGGCTCTATTAAGCCTTCATCCACTCCTAGATTATTTTCACCTTCTCTGTAGTATCTCGCACCAACTCTATGCCCATGAGTGCTGACTCTCATGGATCAGTCCAAAAAATTGGTGACCTTCAGGATCTCCTATACAAAGCCTCAAATAGTTCCATACTAATAGTATAATGGAAGCTATTGTTTTATGAAAAATCCACCATTGGTAGGTTATCCTCACAACTACAGACAAAGTATAACATGAAATCTCATAGAATGTCCTCCAAGACCTGGATGGTTAGCTCTTTCTAGCCATTATTTTGGGGGTGAAACACTATGATCAAGCATAATTGAGTCCCAAATTCATCCTACAATCCCTTCCACAATTGGTACATGAAATTAGAATCATGATCCAAAATGGTTGTTTATGGAACTCCATGGAGTTTAACTATCTCCTACACATAGAGATGTCCCAAAATCTCTACTGAACTCTTCTCTCATATAGTTAGGAAGTTAGTTGACTTGGTGATTTAGTATATGATCAACCAAATGAAATCATTTCCCCTATATGTACATGGTAATCCAATCATGAAGTCCATATATATCCCACCCCACTTTCACTCTATAACTTTAAGGGGTTGAGCTAATCCCACTGGGACTTGGTGCTTAGACTTCACTTGTTCATAAGTAAGGAATCAAGAGACAAACATTGCAACTCATTTCATAATCCCTAGCCACCAAAACTGACATCGGAGGCCCTGGTATATCTTTTCTACACTTGGATATACCACCAAAGTAGATGTATAGAACTCTCTCATAACCTCATCCCACAACGCCACTGGTACCATCATGCGTCCTCTAAAAATAATGACATGCTCCCCGCCATTAGAAAATCCATCAGGAGCTTGTCTTTTGGATATCTGAGCATGTAGGGTCTCTCAGTCGGTATCCCCAAGTTGTGCCTCCCTGAATCACTATAAGAGTGGATGGGTGAAAACCATTTTCTGGAGTTAAGCTACTCTATCTCCATTTACAATGGATAAAATCAACGAGGCTAACTACTATGATGCCTCATTCCGCAACTGCAAACTAGATATCCTGCTGAGAGAATCCTCTACCATGTGATCCTTCCCAGGAGTATAGAAAATCTCAAAGTCATAGTCTTATAGAAACTCTAGCCATCACCTCTATCCCAAGTTAATATCCTTCTGAGAGAAGATATACTTGAGACTCTTTTGGTCAGAGTATATGATAAATTTATTTCCCATTAGGTAGTGTCACCACATATTCAATGAAAAAAACTATTGTTACTAACTCAAGGTTTTTGGTCACATAGTTATGCTCATGTGATCTCAATTAGCATAATCCATAGTTAATAACTACTTTTCTCTAAATTATAACACATCCAAGTCTAGTCCCTGATGCATCACAGAACACTACATACTCGACACCCTCCTCCAGTAACCTCAAAATGAGAGCACTCATCAACCTCTTCCTCATATCTTGAAAGCATTGTTGTCACTTTTCCATACACAATAAAGGATACCCTTTTCTATTTAAGGCTATAAAGGGTGTTTCCACTCTAGATAAGTTGGAAAAAAACCTCTGATAGTATCCATTCAATCCAAGGAAACTTTGTACCTCGGTAACATTCTTGGGTGGCTCCCAAGCAACCACTTCCTCAACCTTCACTAGATCCACTGCAAATCAAGACTCTAAGATGACATGTCCTAGAAAATAGATCTATTGAATCCAAAACTGACACTTCAAGAGCTTACCATAAAGATGGTGATCTTAGAGTGTGTCCATGACCATCCTCATGTATCTCTTGTGCTCCTCCCTGGTCGTCAAATACACTAGAATTTCATCGATAAAGACTACCATGAACCGGTCTAAGAAAGGATAAAAGATCTGGTTCATGAGTCCCATCAACACTATTGGGGTGTTTTTCATGCCAAACAGCATCACCAAGTACTCATAATGATTGTAATGACATCTGAAGGTCGTCTTCATTATATCTGAATCCCATACTCGAAACTGGTGATAGCCTGATCTAAGGTTAATATTTTAGAACCATCAAACCACTTTCAAATGATCAAAGATTTTATCAATCCTCAGTAGTGAATATTTTTTCTTCACAGTCACCTAGTTTAGGCACCAATAATCCACACATAACCTCAATCTTCCATCTACCTTCTTCACAAACAAAACTGGGGCTGCCCAGGGTGAAACACTAGGTTGAAAAAATCCCTTCCTCTATAATTCCAACAACTACATCCTCATATCTTGAATCTCTATGGTATCCATATGCTATGTAGGTGTAGAAATTGATGTTATCTCTAGATGCAAATCAATGAAAAAATATACCTCTTAGTGAGGAGGTAAACCTAGTACATCCTCAGGAAAGACGTCTTCATACTCCACCAACACTTTAGGAAAATGGGATCTCATAACATCCACTAGACCAAGGGTCGGGTTAGACAAATGATGAGTAATCATCTACACCCTCCTATGCATGACTTTGTCCTACACTACCTAGGTTTCCTTCTCACTGATAAAGGAAAACCTGGTCCCATCACTATAGACACACGGCATCCTCTGTTGAAAACATTCAATCTAGGAATGAACTGTAGATAGCCAATCCATACCTAATATGACATCATAAGACCTAGTAGCAACAAAAAATAGATCCCATACAAAACTCTCGCCTCAAAGCATTAGGTCGCACTGTCAACACAAGTGTGAAATTTCTAAGTCACCTCCCTTCAGAGTCTCTAACTGCACGGGTCGAGCCAAAGGCTCAAATGGAATCTCTAAGTCTTGAATGGAAAATAAGGAATGGATAGAACCAGTGTCTATCAATACTACAACTAAAGTATAAAATACACATATCATACCTCATATCATCCTTGGAGTATCAGGGTCATAAGCCTCTATATCCTGCAGATAGCCTCATCCCAACCTACCAGCTTCTTAAACCTAGAGTGGACCACCTGGGGGTGGTGGTGGTAATAGGTCAAACCTATGACCACCTCATGCTACCCTGTCAGTCCCTCTTCCATATCCTCCCCCCTAAGGACCACCTTGATCCTACCTCTGTCTCTACCTTGGTGGTCCCTAAACCATCTCCCAATCAGTTGTAAGATTGATCAGACAACACCATGATAGATGTCCCTGACCATAATAGGAGAAACATTGCCTTTCTCTTAGCTGATTTGAGACACCCTGAGAGCCCTGAACCACTGACCCTGAGTCCTAGGATCACCTTCTGAAGTGTCTGACACACTTAGATCCATGTGACTGCCATCATCTATCTGCTGCTGAGGTCTCGGCTACTAGATGCCCGCTACTAGCTCCCACTACTAGCATCTTCTCTTCTAGAAATCTCTCCACTAACAAGGCATGATCAAGTACCCCAGTATAGGTGGAAATGTTAAGGGATACCACTGATTCCCTACTATCCTGGTACAATCCCTTCTCAAAGTTACAAGCCCCAAAGAACTGATCTCATACCATATCCAAGGAATAATGTGAGAGGTTAGTAAATCACAATGAATACTCCACCACAATCATACAACCCTTTTACAGATGCAGAATCTTCTATATGTGTACTAATAGAAATGTGTCCAGATAGAACTCCTCTCTTAATAGATACTTGAAGTCTATCTAGGAGAGAATTATCTCATCATTTAACTGAGTTTCCAAGCTCTGTCATCACCCTGCTAAGACCAACTCACTGCAAGGACTTCCATCTAGTCTACAGGTGTCCTTACAAGGTGGAAAATGCGAGTGATTACCTATATCCATTCCTCATTCACTTGGGGTCTAGCTCACCCTGAAACCTGGTAGGTTTATACCTCTAAAACTCATGCAATGAACTCAACTTTCATGCATCCTGAGTTGATTTTGGTGGTGCTAGATACTACTCAACGAGTGATGGAATAGCTGGTAAACCACCTGAATGTTCTATTCCTAGTACAAGCCCCATAATCTATGTCTCATCACTAGGGAGGATAATACTTGTGATCACACAATGGAATCTTGGCTAGTTGTCTATGTGGAGGAATCATGAAATTAAACAAAATGTACCTCAATCAATAGATTATATTGGGGGAGTTGAATCAAGAAGTAAATATAAAACACAAACATTACTATATGATGCTTATATCATAAATTTTCTACAAAAACCAACTGTTTAAATGTATCGAGTCGAAAGGCAAGTGATCAAAGTCCTGGTGTATGGATATGTTGGTCGCCGCACCAAAACTAGAATCCCTGGCCTAAAATCCAAACTCGAAACACTAAACACAGTCACTCAAAACTAATCTCACTGACTAAATTCTTAAGGTAGAACTGATCTCCTATCATACCACTCTTTCAAGACCTGGCCCATCGAGGTCCACCCTATGACTACCCCAAGCTCGCCTCCAATAGGCCAGGGGCTAGAGACTATCACTAAGTATGAATATCTCACAAATAAGAGGCATTTTCCTAAATTACCTATATGCACACACAAATATCCAATCCCACACAATTATAAAATATAAACAATTGAAAGAATGTATGCATACATATAAGATCCCACAATAGAGTATGATGGAAAAGTATTGAAAGGGAAAGGGGGACCAAATATAATCCCAACCAAAAACTGTAAAAATTATAATCTATTCTAAGGGTGAGGACTAATTAAAATGAAATCTCCCAGTAAACACATAAATCTAAAAATCTCCAGCTATGATCCACCCACTCCCTTTCCTACTAGGACACCATCAAAAGAGTCATCTTCTACACAAGACATGACACATGCGGGCAAAGCCCATGCAAGGGTGAGTATAACAATACTCAGTAGGACACCCTGAAAACAATAAACACAAAGCACCAAGTATAGTCATATCAATAAAATATATAACAATAAATGTATAATAGAAACAAATAAGAACCCAGATATACTCAGGAATGACACCATGCCACCAAGCGGTCATAACCAACTACCAGCCTTAGGATTCTACTCGAATCAATGCTCATTCCAGGAGAACTCACTCCACGAGCCATGCTACCATAAAATACACTTAATGAATAGTTATATATCATTGGGCCCTATCCAAGGAATATCATTGGTCTAAGGGGACCATGATACACAGACAGGGGGTCACGCCCAGAACCACTCGAGGACACCATGAACCTAGTCTAGATCAACCCGCATGTAGGGGATCTTACATCAATGATTCCAAAACCCTATTGATATGGTCTATTAGATGGAGAATAAACACCCTACTTAGGGATTTCATGTTGATTCCAAAAACTCCAACTAGGGATGATAGAGGATCAAACTCTAATCTCATGGAGGGATACCATAACTCAATCTGAGACTCAACATCTATAGAAGATCACAATCTAGTTATGTGGATGTAATATTACATTGTACCCTTGAGGAAAAGGACAAAGGGAACGAAATAAACCTATATTAGTCCAAAATAATAAAATGAAGAGCCTAAAGCACTCTTGATGAAAGTACACAGCATGTCCCAAGGGGTGCATGGTGTGTCCAACTATCCCAAGTCTTGCTCATGTGGAAGAGCCTCAAATGGAATGTAGTCCCTATATACATGGAATGTTGAAGGATATAAATTGTGTGTAGATACACATGGTATCATAACCATTTCTCCTGGATGTGTCTATGTACTGAATACATGTCCATGTACCAGTATATGTATGCCAATCCATGTCTGTGTGGGAGTACATAGCATGTTTGTTCCCTTGTAATTCAACTTGTGTCTACATACTTCCAAAATACATGTCGAGTCAATTGGGGAGGGTCACACACCATGTGACAGGGGTCACATTCCTTGTGATCATTATATCCATCCTGAAACCCTATCTTCCACTAAAGGGGGACCACAATCCATGTAAACTCGGATTACACTTCGTGTTCTGTAGGATTTTCCCAAAATATCAGATCTTCCTCTACACACCTCAGCCAATCTTCGGACCTCCAATCCACCGACCGCCATGAAGAGAAACTCAAGAACTAGCCTCTTTTTTTATTACATCTCTGAATTAACACATTTAATCACAATATCATTTTCAAAACGGATCTAATTGACATTCTTTATTTCGTGAAGAATGCCAAAGAATGAAAAATAGAGAATCATTCATCATCTGATTCAATACTGAAACCACCATCGCACCTATTTCATGTCATGTTGATCCCATATATATGATATTGGATTTTTTTACAAAGAAATGGATGCACAATAATCGATCAATTAGTATTTTTTGAACCCCAGACCAAATGAAGAACACTTGTGGTGAATCATGGAATCGGGAGAGAAAAGAACAAATCGATTAAGAGGAATGAACCTCGATCAATGTTCATGTAGATATTGGTTTTTTTCATTATAATTTCAATCGAAAACATAAATAATTTAATCAAAATAATTTCTCTCATTAGATCCCTGCAAAATAAATCTCATCCCGCAAGATGGTCTATCTGAAAATCAATCCGTTCGTCGATTGATTTCCATTCATCGCATAATTGAAGAATGGGGAAGAATATATAAAAAAACATCCTACCTTGAGTTGGATATATCTTTGATGAAGAATTATTTCGTTTTTATCATTGATGAGGTCCACATATTATGTTGGCACAACAATTCGTGATCTTATCTTGATCTGTCATCGTTCACCTAAGAGAATTTTCCATAGCTCTCTCTAACAGTCCTCCGGTGTCTCCAAGGTTATGAAAGTAACCCTAGATTTCCAACATAATCATCTATTTAAATACAAAACCATCATAGTGTCGATAAAATGAAATAAAATAATTTTATTAAAATTTTTTATTTGTTTTATGTCTGGGACAAATTTTTCAAAAACAACCCGCACTAACTAATGTTAAGTGGCGCCTAGGTTAAAATCACCATTCTGAACTTAACAGTGCCCTCACATTTTAGATCTAGACAATATTTTATAATTTATTTCACTTCTTAAAGAAAACTTCATGTGCATTCTATTTAATATTTTCATATATTTCAAACATTTATTCTGGGCACACCAGGCCTTAGAATTGCATGCAGTCTCATCACCTGGTCTTGAAAATAATCCATATAATATTTAAAAATAATACATGGAAAATCAAAGATGTTACAAAGATAGTTCTATAATTAATTCTCAAACTCCTTAAATTTCTCAAAGGATTCAGAATTATACCTCATCAAGTAAACATTTACATATCTACTCAAGTCGTCGGTAAAATAATGGACATATGAGTATCCACTTATGAATTCAATTAAAAAAATTACACATACATCTATGTATACCAGTTTTAGAAGCTTTTTATACCTTTCACCCATACCACCAAAAGTAAGTTTTTTCATTTTTCCTTTAAAACAAGAATAACATATGTTAAGTGGTTTTAGTGAAAAATAATCTAAATACTCATCTTGATAGAGATTTGTTATATGTTTCTCATTTATATGACTATGTTAGTGATGCCAAAACTGATTATGATACGAGTCATGTGAACTGGATTCGTTATCCATTGATAACACTTTTTATAATATTATAATACATTAAGACCATTAATAAGGTGTGTCATACTATAACAAATGATATATTTATAAAAGTAGTAGATTTTATTCCCAAAAAGGAATACAAGGAAATTTGTGTCTAAACTTGACATAGGTATAATGTTTGTGGTAACACTAGGCATGTAATAACAATTCTTAAATACTGACTGAAAATTATTTTTTTATTATATCATAAACCCCTTTTAAGGATGAAGGGGAAACTAACATGACTTCAAGGACATAAGACATTAAAATGTTCCCCAAAGGGTCAAAATACATAAAACCAAATCAAAAAAACAAGGGCAGCCCCTCCCCAGCATAAAACAATCAGTCCAGCTTCCACCTTCTCATTGCTACTCGGAAAGATGTCACGTGCAGTTCATGGGCCTGGTACCGATGGCAAAAGCCATACCCTCTCAAACGTTTGATTCCAAATAGTCATGATCAGAGGAAAACTCAGCTCTAAACCTCATCTGGAACAACCCCTGAAGCATAAATGGAATCATAGACCCTTGTACCTTTGGCCTCACATCAGAACACACCACCCAAGCAGAATCAATCAGAATCAAAGAATCGCACAACAGATTGACCGCAAGAACAAACCCATCACCAACCATCAAGAAAACCAATCTTAACACCATCCGAGCAGAAACCAACTTCAACACCATTCAAAAATCATGAACATAACCAAAAAAGAAACTTGTAAAACACTCAAGAAAGGCAGCAAGGACCTCCCCCGTCCGAGATAAGCCAGATTCGTCGCCGACCACACCAGAATCACACCAAATACGTCACCAAGGCGCGTCACTTCGAGCTGAGAAGTAGAGCAGCATCGGGCCATGATGTTGTCGAGACTGAGAAGCCATCCAAACCGAACCAATCCAAAAAGTCGTATCCACGCAGAGCAAACCTCGAGAACGAGAATCTGAGCCCCGCCGATCTGAGTTAGAATCCAGAGCAATAGAAACCCTCATCGTCGTCAAGGACCCAGAGTCAACGCTGAGCCACATCACAGCCACACGATTCACACCGACAACGTGCTATGCCATCTCCGAGAAGATCCAAGGGCCGTTGTCGAGACCAAACCTCACCGGAGGAGGGAGGGAGAAAGTCCAAGGAAGAAACCCTAGCCGCCGTGAGGATAGCGTAATTCTTAAATACTAAAATCATTTTTACTAAAAAAGTAAGGTGGTAATCTCCTATATCCAAGTAGTCGGTATGGTTCCATTGGTAGTTTGAAGATCCACCTCACCTCTAGAAACCTTCGTGTGCCTATTTAGTTATTATATTCAAATATAAGTGTGACCACCATATGTTGTATACAATACCCATATTTTAGAAATAGAAAGGTTTCACTTGATAAAAACGCACTAGAAGCTTCCCTATGCTTCTTCACTGAGGTGAAGTTCTTCTTCCAATAGCCCTCCTTGCCACATGAAAATAATAATGCATCATATTTCTTAGCCTGCATTTGGATTTTCCTCATCTTAGTTAGTTTATGCATAGCCTCAACCTTAAAACTAGTCATAGGGACCTTTTCTTTTTCCTTCCTTTTTCACTATAAGGACTCTGGATTTTTCATGCCTCATGTCCTTATTTGCTTTGAAAATCAAAGTGAGGAGTTCTTAGGGTAGCTTCTTAATATTTCTTTTATTATAATTCATAATAAAACTAAATATGCTTTGAGTTAGTTAGGAAATATTGGAATTTGTGTGTAAATCATCTGGTAGATTAAAACCCAATATGTCCAAACACTCAATATATCCAATTATCTTGATGATATGAGGTTCAATCATTTCCCCCTCTCCAAGATTTCACATGAAAAGTGAATTAAAGATCTTATACAACTCTTGTCTTTCATTTTACTGATAAGATCGTGAAAATGGGAAAAATGTTATATGCATCCATATCCTCATGTAGTTTCTAGATCTCAATCGACATAGAAGATAACATGAGTCACTAGACATCCAATGAATCATATACATGTTCCCAAAAGATAGCTTTAACCTCCTAATTAATCTCCTTATAAGTCTCTTTCTTAGGATTAGGGGAGTCCGACACGTAGAATTTCCACTCTTAGCGTAGTATGATGTGTAAGATCCTGTATCACTACTAGAAATTAATGTGGGTAAGGATATTATCTTTCTCCAATATTTATCATAGTGATAATTTCAATGCTTTATTACTTTCCATTTTATATAAAATAATAAAATTAGGTTTTATTACTTCATCTTGAATACAAAAATGTGGTGTAATAAATTTCTTATTAGTCTCCCACGATTTTATCAAATCCCAAAAACTATCACAATTGGAATTGGAATTACCTTTCACATGGAAATTATAGTGGAAATGATACATATTTACCTTCTCATAACTTAGACAAGGATTTGGTTAATTACTCAAAGGTATTTAAGTAGGCAGGTATTGCCAACTATATTAACTCACAACTCCTTGATCCATTTAGTAGACTCCCTAATCTTGAAATCCTGGACTTAGATTTCTTTAAAACTTGACTCCAAGTTACACCATGTATAAAAAGGGTTACTTATATTGGTGTTAACTTGGTAAAGTTGACCCAAAACCTTCATTAGAACTCCTTGATAAATGGAAGTGTCTTAATGTGGGATAGACCAACACTTCGATCTATGGTTTCATCATAAATCAAGTAATGGAAGGTGATAATCGACTTAATATTTCCTTGAGGGATTTTATATATTATGTTTCAATATTATTTATTTTATCCTTTTACATTCTTGTTAATATTATTTTTATTTTACATAATTAATTAACCTTGTCTTTATAAAACAATTTACATGTAATCTGTTTATCTTATTTCTCTTGGTGACTGAAATAAAATACTATTTATCATTAATGTTAATATGTGATCACTCACATATTTAACCATGAATAAATAGAAAACATTCTTCATGATTATTCATTTTTATCTTCAAAAACTTATTAACTATTCTATGTGATTTTATAACACTCACATAATGATATATTTAATCATTAAAGACAAAAATGAATAAATAATGTCATGATCATGAGTTTTATTTTACTGGTTGATCCATCAAGTGGATAATGGATCATCTTATACTCCAAGGAATACCTTGAGTCATATCCTAACTTGTATTAAATCACCCACCAAACACTCATGCATAATACTTGTTTGGTTTCACATCGTCTCTTATCTCAAACTGTGTCATCGCGAACTCATCCAATCTTTACAATGTATTCACACACTTTAATGAGTGAAACTTAGGATGCGTTAATTTCATTTTATCACTTAAATGTGGACATGCATTCCCTTACACATTTAAAAATGGAGGGATAGTTCACAGATCATCAAAATGATAAAAAAATTATTATATTTTAAAACTAAAACAGGATAATTAAATTAAATAAATAAATACCCAAACATGCATGGGTCACTCTCAGCTCATGATCAATCGGCGTGCAATAAAATTAAATAATAAAAATTAAAATTTATAAAATTTAACTTGGATTAATTTTTAATACTTTAAAGTAGCATTAAAATATGGGTCTTGAGAAATATAATTGGGCCTATATCTGGTCTGGTTTGGTCGAGCAACCTAGTAGACAAACAGGTCATGGCGGGTCGTGTGCCTCACATGGGGTGTGAATGTGTGGGATAGAGACACCCTATGTGGTACCAAGATAATTAAAAACATTTTTTTATAATGGATAGGACCCATGACCAATATCTCCATTGACCCCCCCCCCCCACACACACACACACACACCCAAATCAATGAGGTCACTTTGTCAGTGTGGGCAGCAATATAATCCACCCATCAATCAATTTTTTTTTATTTGTGTGATTTTGGTTATTCGTGCATAATTGAAACTCACCCCCAAACCTCCACCAATGATGATTCAACTATATGGCTCCAACAAGCACCTCTTTTTTAACCGATTCAATATTATATATATATATATATATATTAATTATTTCATTTATTCGATTTAAAAAATCAAATAGATCATCAAATGATTGTTTCTTGGCTATTTGAACTTAGATCGAAGTGTCGTTAGTGGTTTTGGGACCATATCGAAGCCCACTATCATAATTTTATAAAATTTAATTGAAATTTTGAATTAAAAAAATACACAATTACTCTAATACCATTAAAGTAACCAGGTATGCAATAAAAACATTAAAACATGTCAATTTTCAAATTTTAACACTTAATTGATCATAATATATGTGATTTGACATATATATATACAATTAATGTCAAGAATATCATGAAATTTAATTTATTTATGAAAAAAATGGTACTTTTGTGGAACAACATGATCTCAGTGTTATCTTCTCTTCATCGGATCACCCTAGCTTGAAGAAACCTAACTATATACCCTCTGGATCTTCCAAACATGTACCATATATCAACGAACATCATGATTTTATTCTCGAGTGCTATAATGTGAAATTTAAATCCTTATAGTTCTCATATGATCTCCATAAGATCACACGATCGATCCCCAAACATGGATCAATCTATTCTTGGTATTTATCTCTATCGAAGATTAAGAGAAGGGATGGGTGGAGGGGAGAACTCTAAATTCATGAAAATGGTCACCCATACTATTCATGGATCAAAAATGATCTTAAATAGTTAGATTTAACTTTCCAAAATTGTCTTTAAGCCCTTGTAGAAGTTAAACCTCTTAAATGGGCCCAAAATGACATGAATAACCAAGTAAATGTGTTTTGCATGTCATGAATATTTCACCACTCACTGGTGACATTATTAAATGTCATGTGATGAACCACAAGCCATTAAATCAGATAATTCCTACCATAGTTATTTAAAAAACCATGAATGCATAAAATTAATTTGAAAAATAATACTTTATCGTATTCACTTTTTATAATTAAATAACTTGTGAATTCCTTATGAACTAAATCCAGTTCTCATTATTCTAAACCTAAATAATATAATTGTATTAATTTACTTATGGTCATTCACTTGGATGCACTACAAAAAAATAATAGTTTTTTATGACGAGTTATTTGTGATGTATTTTTATCACAAAAAGCTAATTCCGATGGGAATTCATCACAAAAATCTCATTACAAAATCGCATTTCAATTTCTATTATTTGTGATGTTCCTTCACAAAAAACAATAGAGTGATACTATTTGTCATAGTTTTACAATTACATTGAAAATAGTACTCATAAAAAATTTTGTGATGGAATGATAATCCCATCGTAAAAAACTATAAAAAATAAAATAAATGAAATTTTTATTTAATAATTACTATCAATAAAAATTTTATTTTATAATAATATATTAACTTTTTATACTTAAAATGCTAATTGATTTAAAAAAACTAATTAAATAAAAAATATTAAAAAGGCATTATGAAAACATAATTAATAATAAATCATTAAATGATAATTAAAATTTAATTAAAAATAAATATATAAAACTAAAAAATATTAAAAAATAAATTGAAAAAATAAACGTAAAAAAATAAAATAAAAAATTGAGAGAGTTTTAAAAAAATATGAGGAGTGTGGAGTGGTGGAATGAGGTTGTGAACGACTATATTTAGAGTTTACTTTATTATGATAGACTTTTTATGATGGACTATTCCATTATAAAAGGGTGGTGATTTGAACTATTTGTGACAAATTTTTATGATGGGTTAGGTATTTTATGATGGATATTTGTGATGGACTAGATATCTATAGAAAAAAGTATACATCAACAATTATTTTTTTGCCTATTCAAAAAGTATCTGCAACAGATATATCCTATTGAAAATAATCCACTACCATCCCATTTTTGGAAGGGTTATTTACGACGGAATTTTTGAGTTTGTCACAAATAAAATCTTAAGACAGGGATATTTGTGATGGACCACATAATTCCATTGTAAATAACTATTTGTGATAATTATATTTGTGAAAAAATAAAAAGGTTGTCACAAATAACCTCAGAGTAAAAGGGTTATTTACAACAGACTCCCCTGATTCATTGAAAATAATTTGGCAAACAACTATTTGTGATGGAATAGATTATTCTATCACAAATAACTCTTCTCGCCAAAGTTTATGTATTACCGCCAAAACTATTAGTGACAAGCTTATGTTTCATAATTAACACCCATCACAAAAAATATTATTTGTGGCAGACTATATTTTTTATTGAAAAAACCATTTTCTATGCATTATTAGTGATGAAATTTTTATTTATCACAAATAATCAATCACAAAAGTCAATTTTCTTGTAGTTATGTTCTTTGGTCCTTGCATGTGGGTCCCACTTCATCCTGAGCTTTGATTCATCTATATTGGTGGAACTTATTGATACACTTTGTATGTGAGACTCTATCCCTCATCCCGGTGATAGTGTGTCTAACTCACAAATCAAGATTGGTATTTGACAACACATCATCGCCCCTAAAAATATAAGGATAAGTGGTAACTACGGCAACCACATATGAATGTTCATTATGTAATATAATTCCTTTTTCTCGATATCTCATCAAGAAAGTTGCATCACATGTGTTATCAACCTATATTATTGATATATATTTCTACAAATTTCCTAAAATTAACTCATTGATATTCTACCATGACCATGAATTTATCGGATAGCTCCATTCCAATCAAAGGACCATAGATATCCACTTTTATCAACCCAAAAGAGACTGATCATTTCTTAACTTATTCATTAATTTCATATTAATCATGACACACCCAACATCCTCATCGTAAGTATATTTCATTACAATTCTCATCAATATATAAAATTATATTACTCATGATATGAATTAATAATAATATCAAGTTTTAGGACCAATACACATATTTGTATATGGGAATATATGATGACATATAAAACATTTTGAATTTTTACAGGTGGTTCAGTTCACAAAACCTTCCCTCTTATAGAATACCAAGGAGAACTTCATGAGGAGTATCAATGTCTTGCCAGTCTCCTACCCCTAATAGTCTATATCATCAGTATCTAGTCAGATGTTGTCATGCATCCATAGAACATATATTTAAGAATATCATCACAACACTTAAAGGTTCTCATCATAGCAAAGAACTGTTATGACCTATTAATGTGAAAAATACTCTAAGGAAATTATCATATTAAATGTCACACCGGATAAAAATAATCATGTAATAATATATTTATTAATATTAAACACTTTGAATATATAGGTAATTAAAAGTAAAAAGTTATTTGGTTATAGGTCACTGAGTCATGCAATATTTTTTTTAACCTACTAAAACTATTATTATTGGCAGGTAGGATATCGTATCCATAAAGAATAATAAAATGAACGTGCACAACCAAAAAAAATAAAAACAAATAAAAGAAAAGAAAATAGTGAAGAGGTTAAAGAAAAATTTAATTTGTGTGATGAATGTGTGAAAAGTGTAAATAAAGTTGAATTGATGCGAAAAAGTGAGTGAAAAAACAAGAGATAGAAAAATACTAGACAATTAATGATACTAGGGATATTGAACCAGATTGAATTGATAGAAAAATAAAAATACACTGACACTAAAATAATCATAAAAGTGTTTAAATTGAGAGAAGTTGGGATTAGAATACCTAATTATCACTAGGTAAATAGCCTCATAAAAAAACTCTCCCAAACACTACTATTTAAAATAAGGTGTAGGATTAAGATACTTCTTGATAGAGAAGATTAGACCACAACCTTTTCTGAAAATTAATTCAATTGTGTAAACTAATATAAAATATAATACAATTTTCAACTATTGGTACTTAAAGTGGACTAGAATAATGAACATTAAGAAGGAAAGGATCCAATTCTATTAAAAAGAACATCAGGCTTGTGTGACTAAAACTAATACAGGTATATATTATGAATCAATTCAATTCATCTGATTCAGTAACCCAAATGAAACTTTTCTACACATACTTGAAGCAATGATAGTAATTATATTCAATTAATACATCTCAAAATATAAAATTAAGAAAGTATGAGAAATAGAAAAGAAGCTTATTATATGATATGATCACTGTTCTTTGACTCCAACTTCACAGGTCTCTGCTCTAAGAGAGTCTTTGGCCTTCAGCTTTGTTCTCCTCTTTTGTGTGCTCCTAATGATATATTCTCATTAATTTCCTATATATTAAATAATATAAATGTATATTTAACTCTCATGTGATCTAAATATCCTCACAACAAGTTGATCCAGGTGGTAGCACCCGATTTGTCCTTAATCTCCTTCAAGACACAACCTAGTCAAAATTATTTTTCCCTTCCAACCACTAATTAATAATACACATGTGTACAACTGAGCAAGTACATGGAATCCATTCTAGTCTTCATTCAATCCCACTTTACTTATAAAATCTTTAATAAACAACAATGTACATACCTATACCCAATTTTGGAATCTTCAACAGCCACCTCAACATCGACATAAAAACATCATTTCAATTACTCATGAGCTTTATACCTCAATTTATAACAATTTATATTGTCTTCTATCTTTGGAAAATAATTGAAATCACATAATCCTTAATCAACTCAGGTGAGGAGAAAATCAATATCCAATGGAAATATCAATCTGTGAATCTTGGTTGATTCAATTTGGTTCTACAAGCTTCATATTATAATTATTCAAGTTTCAGAGGCATCATCTTCTTCTTCAACTTTGGTTCAACAATAGTCATTGACCTTGAGTTCTCATATTCACTCAATCATTTCATTGAGAACTATACATTTATCCCCCTTAATCACCATATTCAATGCCTTGGGCATAATCGATTCCCCCACTTAATCCTTCAACCAGCACAGGGAACACCAAAAAATGAAATCTAGAGTGCAACTCTCACACAAAACTTCAATAAACCTTAGAAGAATTCCTCCATCTGAGATAAACTCCTCAAGTATGAATCACGTTTTATCCAAATCATCTTTATTCAATCAAACTAGTTTCACCATGTCGACAGCCTCCACAAAACAACACTTTAATCACTTTCAAATGAAAAAACTCATGTTGTCTTCATCGGTGATCTAACACCAATGACTTCTTTAACACAGACTCCCAATCTCCTTAAACATGTCAAAACCAAATTGTTTATTTTCTATTTATGCTTAAATATTCTTCATTAAACCAATTTGGTTCAATATTTCACCTCCACTAATCCATATCGATGAACAAAATGTATAATCTCAATATGTCTTCTTTCAGTTTGTGGCCAATACTAATTCGGTCATCTTTTTCCTTGAAGTTGAGGTCGGGCTCATCGTCATCTAAAATTTCCAACAAGGATTAGTCATAATTTATTATACTAAAACTATATTAGTTTGGTTTTGGTATCTAATTATTAATCCTAACCTTTATATTCAATCTTATCTCAATTCACCCTTGGTTTAGTTGAAAAACACTAACTTCTACAATCATCTCTAAATTTGCAGTTGATTCTCCATGATTTTCAATTTTTAGTGTGGTCTAATATATAATGCTTTTGGTCAATTATTCTATGTTAATGGTTGATAAAATTTCTTTATTTGGTTGATCAGAACTCCTTGTATTATCCTGGATTCAGGCATAGTCGATTGGTAATAAGGTGCGATTGATAAAAAATAAACACGTGGTCGCTTCAAGCCTCTAAAGAATTTCAAGTCTCTATGGGTGGATTTTATTTCCATCACACATGGTCAGTTGATCGCAAGAATTATTGATCCAACCCTTTTCCAAATTTTCAATAAGTACTTGTCACGACCGCTTATATTTGGTCTTACGATGTCATGCCTTTGTTAATTTTTCCATGTGTGTAAACCTTGATAGAATTTTAACATATGAAAGTTAATTAATTAAAAATTATAAAATTAAAATTATAAAAAAATAGAACAAAAATTCCCAATATATTAAAATAAATTTACCGTAATAGATATTCAATTTAAAATATTAGAATTATTTTAATTGAATTTCTTAAAACCAAAACGATTTCACAATCACTTCAAGAAAAACATTTCAATGATCCTTACACTAAAATAAATTAAAAAAATATCTTAATAAATATGATAATTAAAAAAAAGAAAATTTTATCATTTAAACTCCCAAAATAAAAAAAATTACACTAATTAATTTATTAATTGCAATTCCATCACAAATCGACAAAAATTCAATGATTCTTCATTTAAAGTGAAAACCTGCATTTAAAATTCATTAAATTTCCAATTAAAATATGCAAAAAAACATAATAATTAAATGTTTCATTAAGAACCAACTCTAATAGTATACAATTATATGGATGTGGGTGATGGTGATTGGTCTTCAGAAAAGATGGTTGATCAGTATAGGTTCAGGATCGATGTTGACTAGTTACAATGACACTGAAATAATGATTTCATATGACTCAAAAGGAGAAGCATCATCATAATCGTCAATTTTTACTACTAAGCATAAGGTGGGGCTGCAAGCTCAAGATGAGACTATATAGAAATTTACTAAAAAATAGGAAGAGTAGTGATGATAACAGGAAGAGAAACGACGATGACAAAAAGATCACTAATTATAATAGGAGAAACAACATAGGGAGATGATGGAGTATATGCATTGACTTACATATTGTTTAGAGATAAAATTTCCCCCTCTAGATGGACCTGACCCCCACCCCCATAGTGACACAATTATTATATTTTTTCCATGTAACATTTCATATAATATATTAAGTGTGATTTTATAATAAATATTTTATTTTTATATATTTTTTTTCAATTATATGTTATGAATTTTTTATTTCATTTAAATAACCATACAAAATAATTTTATGATTTAATTTTAATTCATTCTCAAAAAAATATTAATAAAATTTTTATTGTGATGAAAAAAATAATTTTTCAAAAATAATATATATGTGATGTTAATTACAACAGTTCATTATAAATAATAGTATTTGAGATTCTCTTTTATGAAATAGAATATTTTCAATGGATTTACATCGCAAATAAACCAACACAAAAAAGAAATTTTCCTTTAGTGGTTATTATATATATGTGTGTGTGTGGTCAAAACTTTTAAATATAATGTAAATTCGTGGTGCAAGAATGTAAATAAATATATATATATATATATAAATTAAACCTCAAAATAAATTATTATGTAGGTTAAAAAGAGAGGTGAGGGGACATGTATGGAGGGGGTTATTTATACAACACAAAAACTTTTGAAATTTGGGAGTAATTGAAACCCATCTTCTTGAAACCCACCACCACTATTTTTTGTGGTTCTTTGACTAATCCAGACCTGACCTACCTTGTCTCACCATCTTGTCACTCTACTAAAACTATGTCCCCACCTTCTCTGAGCACATATCCAAAATTTCAAAGGTGATTTCAATGGAGTAAATCAATGAAATTTACTCAAGGATCTAAATTTATCCTTTGAAAGTTGATTTAAGTTATGTTCATCTTCTTCTAAGAGAAAATTTTGTCATCATTAGGTAGGAAACCCATACATCTAGTCTCATGAAAGTTAAATATTTTTTTGTTTCTTTCAATTAGGAAAGTGTTCCAAAATTCAATTAACTTATTTTCAATGATAATAAAGATTTGTATCAAGGGGATGAGTTAAAATTTAACCCTAGATTCAGCAATTATATTATTGTTGATATTATTCCAGTTGTTTCTAGATTGAAATTCAAGAAACTTAAAGGGTTTAGTCATAAGATATTTTGTCAAATTGGGGTGATGGATGATGGTATCTTGATGCTCATTGATCCTAACACTCAGAAAACCCTAGATTTTTACTTTATCAAGTATAACACTGCATAGGTATTTCTGAACTTTAATTTTCTCTACTAAAACACACATAGATGTGTATTCATGTGCATACATATGTATATATTTGATATCATTTTTTTCTATTTTAATTGGTTTCAAAAAAATCACATTGATTCTCTATGACTATTATCGGAAATGTATTCTTTAATTTAATATATATTATTTCTTATCCTTGGTTTCCATTATAGGAATATGAACTTTCCAAGGATAAGTTACATTCTTACAAACTAGATTGATCACATATAATTTATGTGTACACTTTTGATCATTTTGAGAAGCTTATAAAATTTTCAGATCAACGGGGCCCTCCCGAAACCAAGCCATATGTTCTTGGGGTAACACTTTTATTGTATCCTCAATCTATCTATTTTTTATACTATTTTTTTATGATTTCTAGCATTTTTATTTTTTATTTTTTTAATGGTGTTGCTTATATTTATTATTACATGAAGGAAAGGCATAACACTAGGAAAAAGGAATAAAAAGGATTATTTTAGAATAGGATAAAGTTGAAAAAAATAAAACATTAGATTTTATAGCTTTATTTTTTTTTTGGTGTTTATGCTCAAATGTGTTAAAGAGTGGATCTTGAAAAAAATTCATAGTGATTTGGAATAAGTATTTGATTTTTTTATTTAATGTAATATTTACAATAAAATAATAATCCATTAAATAGCTTAAATAATTTTAAAAATAAAGTTTTCTTCAGTTTTCATTTTTTATCTTATAAATATGATCGACTAACCTTTTTTAATTTTTGGTTTGAGATTTTTTAACTTTCTATCATATTATGGTAACATATACTATGGCTTCATTTTCAATTAGTCTTGATCTTTTTAGTAGGCTACCCTTGTTGCATTCAGTTCCTTGTTATTCATTTTGATATGCACTAATAGTTTTTAAGTTTAGGTAAACTTTCTTAAATTCCTATATATTGATTCAATACTCTACTACTAGACTGTAAGTTGTATTTTCTGGTTGGTGGGACTTGTATTTATTTTTTTGTGGCATGGAAAATATTGGAAAGTTCTCTGGTCTAACTTATTAGGCTTATTCATAAACATTTTACTAAATGTGGAAGGATCGCTTGTTTCATATAAATGTAATTTTATATTTAAATATTTTATAAAAATATTAATTCATTTTGTATTTGATTTATAATCATAAAATATACTTTTATGTTTTCTTTTCCTTCAATCGTAAATTCTATTTTCAAAAAACTAGTCATAATTTCTTTAAAATAAATACAAAATCTTTACTTTTTCTGGATTATGATTTTTTAAAAGAGAAGAATAACTTATACCAGTGTCTTATCACCACTATTTATTCCTTTTTTTAAACAATCAAATGGGCCCTAGGTAGTTAAATTCCAAATGAAATCAAATCTAAGTGAAGGGTGTTTTAGATTGCTTATTTTTTTCATGATTATATTTTCAATTCCATACTATATTATGTATCTTATAATGCTATTTTATTATTCAATACACCATAAATTTATACAAAAACATTCTTTGGTTGTCTCAACAAAGAGGATAAATTTGTTTCTTCATCATCTTACTCTTAACTTAATTTAGTAATTTCATGAGTTATTTTTTGTTTATTTTACCTTTTCATGTTCAAGTTATCTAGATATATTTTCCATGTTCATCATGACAGGAAAATCTCCAGCATTGGATTAATGATACAAAATATCATGACCATTTTTTCATTTTTTATGGTTCTGATACAGAAGTTTTGTGGAATGATTCTAGGCATTTGAAGCTATAACCTGTTTACAAACACCCTAGAAGACTTTTTTTTTCTTTTCTGCTTTTATTCCCTGTGAGTCCAAGTTTTTTTATGTCTTAGTGGTAGTTATATTTTGTCCTAATTTATAATGGATACTTGTTTCAATTATGAACTGAAATTTTTGTTTAATGGTATCCTCTTGGGTCACACTTGGCTTCTATTCACAGGTAGGGTGTTTCAATATGGGGAGGTGATGATTCTTTTAACTGCTTGATGTGTTATGACCATTCTCAAGTTACTTTTGAAATATAATTTAACCTACAATGTGGATTTTGTTTCTTTGTTAAAAAATTAATTTATATAATTAGGTGAAAATGATTGACTTCTCCCCTTGAGAGAAAATCTTGGTTACCATCAGCAGCCATGAACCAAGTAATCCTCATGATACCCATGTGATATTCTTTCTTAAGTTTTTATTTTTTTTTCCTTTCTTTATTGTGGTTAAAGATCCATTTCTGAATTTAAAAAATAATTTGGTGGGTTTTCCTTAAAATTTTCTATGTAAGAACTGGGAAAGTTATGAAATACTTCAAGGGAAGTGCATATGATTTTTCTAGTGGAGGTACATGAAGTGTTATAGAGATTTATTGTACAATTTTCAAGTAAAACTTTTTTTTACTCATGGATTATATGTATTGAGATTATTCCTTAGGCCCTGTTTAAAAACACTTACTGAAAACTATTTATATTACTTATTACTTATTAAAATTTATTTTGTAAATTATTTCCAGATTGCTTATTGAAAATATGATTTTCCTCCACTTATTAAGTGTATTTTATCATAAAATTATGAATAAGAAGTTTTTATAAATGTAAAAAACACCATTTATTTTTTCAAATCATTGATAATAAGTTAAAAATGACACATACACTTTTTATTAAGTGTTTTCAAACTCAACCTCATCTAATTTTTTCTTGTATATTTTTTAAAATGGGGTTTCAAAAGAAGTGATCAATATTTTGAAATAATTGGAAAGAATGTTATATCTATTTATAAATTCTAGGATTTTTCTGGGATTGAAAAGAAATTGACGAATATTGATAATGTTATTAATTTTATTTGGTCACCCACTGAACCCATTATTTCACTCTTCATTCCTGAACTTGGTGGAGGCAATCATCCTACCATGGTGAGTTCCATTGCTTCATTTATATTATCTTTCATTAGTCCCCTTTGACCTCTTATCATCAATTGTGTTGGACTTTTTATTTTTTCGATTTTGTATTATTTAATGAATCATTATATTCATAGGTGAGTCTCATCTAAATCCCAATAAAGGATGAGCTTAGGTATAAAAAACTTTTCAATGTTAGTGATTTCAAAATTTTCTAGAAAAGAAATGGAGATTAGTTGGTTGTTAATGTTGACTGTCATACAAAAACCAAGAAAAGCACATATACTAGAATTGATCTTTTTTAGATAAAAGAAATGGATATTCTGATTGAGGTTCTAGAGGTTGAGAATAAAAATAATAAGATAATTTCATTTTCATAGAATCTAAGAGGCCATAGATTTTCAATTATTCATGGCAATAGTCTAAGGCCTAACATAAGTTTTTAGTCAATGTATATTGCTTGGGTGTCTAATCTCACTACTCTAAATGTAAAATAGGAAAATTATCACTTCCATTTTCATGTTGTTCAATTCATTATACTTACTGTATTGAAAGGTTTCAATGGACATTTGGAGTTCTAAAATGTGGATGAACTTGAATCCATGGCTACAGCTGAGCATTTCATGGCCACAGATATTGAGTGGGATCCTTCCAAAAGGTAATTCTGATTTTTTTTATTTTTACAGATTAATATAGGGTTTTATATGGGTGTTTGAAACACATTCTCGACATATAACCTTTGAGGGAGAGGATAATGACCCAATGTGTGATAATATTAGGGTCTGGTTGGTTCCCCATGGGCACCATTCTTGGAAAATGACATGCATTTATGATGTTTAGTTGTAGGGAAGATAATATATGAGAGTAACAGTTAAAAAACATTGGAATGAGCTGTAAAATGGAGTTTTTCTAGTTTCTTAGGCATTAGATCAGTACATATCCATTTATTAATTTGATCCAACACAAAAAACTCAAAGGAAGATTGGGAATTAGGGTTGACTCACTTTAATGATAAAACAAATCTCAATGGGAAATAATTTAAAGTTTCATTTTGTTATGAAAAAAAATCTATGTTATCAATTTTAAAAAAATACATTTGAAAATGTATTACAAAATGTTTTCCATAATAACAAAATGGGGCCTAATTACCTGAATTTTTTTAAGACAAGGATTTAATACATTGTTATTTATTCTCCCTTGAAAATGTATATTACAACTATTGTCACTTTAGTTCATGAGATGGAAAATGGATTCAACATATATTCTTTCCATGGGAATCTTCTATTAAGAATATTGAAGGATCGTTTATTTTAGGTATGATCAGCTATAATTTTTAGAAAACTAACATCTCATTTGATTATATATATTTTTTTTAATGTTCTTAAACCAATTTTTAGAATTTTTATTCAAGATTGTTTGGGAACCAAAAATAATAAAAATATGTTTGAATTATTATATTATGAGGGGAAATAAACTGATAGGTCCATTCTCAGCAAACTATTTATTAATAGGTTCATAGTTTGTGGTTTATCGTTTGATCCAACAGGGAAACGGTGGTTTTTTTTGATGAAAAATCCCCTCGTAGTGTTAACAGAACACCCTTATTAAAACATAGCATGGAACATATTTCATGAACATTTTCCATGAATCTTAACATAATATTTATAGATATATGTGTGTTCCCACTCACAAAACATGAAAATCATTTACCAAAAATGTTGAAAAAACTTGTATATGGATATATATATATATATATAAACATTTACCATAAATGTTCAAAAAACATATATAGATATATAAATATATACAAAAATAATAGCAAACAATCCTTAAACCCAATTAAATGAGGTTGGATATATGGATCAAACATCATCAATTAGCTCTATTGAAGACCATATTTTCATTGAGAACGTTTAGAATAAGATCATATTGAATGATTTTTGTAAGTCTTTGCACACACACATATTTGTATAAATATATGAAAATATATTAATATATAAATATATAAATATATGTGTATAAATATATAAATATATGCATGTTTGTCAAAAACACACATAACATTTGTCATAAATGTTCATAGATTCTTTATATCTATATATCTTTATGTCAACTAAACACATGACATTTACCATAGATGTTTAAAGAATATATTTATTTATTTATTTATTTATTTATTTATTTATTTATTTATTTATTTATTTATTTATTTATTTATATCCACAAATGTTTATTTGGTTAGGACAGGATGTTGGTATCCTTGAGGTTTGGAGTTCAAATCCTAACAAAAAAAATTCTCATGTTAAGTCCTTTGGGACACCCCTCAATTGTAAGGCCCTCGGGCCACCCTTCATTTAAAGGTCTCTTGGAAACCTCCTCTATTATAAAGTCTTTTGGGAAATACTTTTGATCCAATTTTAATATGTGTGTGTGTGTCAATAAAACACAAACCATTTACAATATATATTCACAAAATAAATACACATGCACAAAGAACATATAACACTCACCAAAAATGTTCACAAAACATTTATATAAATATTTTTTTGTGTCAATAGAACACAAATAACATTTTCCATAAATGTTAATAAAACACATATTTATTAATGTGTGTACATGTATGTTGAAAAAACATTTATTTATTTTCCATAAATTTTTATGGTACACATAACATATATTTTTATATGTGTGTACAAGGGACATTGATATATTCATATATTAAATATATATATATATATATATATCTGTGTGTGTGGGGGTGTTATATGTATCTTTTAATAGAACATATTGTTGGGTTTAGACATGTGAAAACCATTTTTTGGCTAAGAATTGGAACTTTCGAAAGGAGTGAATATGGAAGTCCAATTCTGAAATCGGTTGGTGATGGTGCGGCAATGTGACCAATTATTGGAAGTCTTGAAGTGGGAAAAAAAAGTGACATTCGAAACTAGATTCTGGAAGTGGGTAAAGACTATGTATGAGTTACCATGAAGTTTCAAAGGAGGTGTAAGGTTACTTTGATGATCCATGTAGTATTTACATGACGTGGAGAATTTAGATACTCATATTATTCACTGAAATGAGGATTTAAGTCAATGGATTCCTTTGACTAAGTGAAGAGATGCCCATGAAGATCAGGTCCAAAGGGAATGCTCTCTATGTGGAGATAAAAAGATAGGGGAACCAGTTTCATCAGAGGGCCCCTACTAAATAGTAGAGCGAGGCCATTCTAAAAAAACAAAGAAAAATATTCATCATTGTAATCTTCTTCTGCTCATTTTAATAAATATTTTATAGTATTCCCCCATGGAGTAGGACTTCGTTCAAACAATGTAAAATACTTGTGTTGTTATTTTCTTTTTTCTATCTATCACCGCCTTCCAAAAGTTCTTGTATGGTGTGTACATGATATTTTTGGTGTGTGGATGGGATGCTTTGTTTTCCTATTCCTAGAAATATCATGAATGTGGGTTCATTCTAATTTGGTAGTTCCCAACTTCATTTCCTTCTATAGAATTTATGGAAGATAAATTACAGATTATAAGGTTCTAGAACCAACAAGTGGTATAAAATATTGGTTACAGAGTTTAGTATGACTAGAACTTGGCCAAGGTGTTTCATATCTTTATTCAAAAACATAATTTTTCCCTCATCCTTTTATAAGAATTCCATTAATTATTTCGTAATATCTCTTATGTTATTTTAGTTCTAGTGGGAGTTCACTGATTCAATAAGGATTTCATTGGATGAGGCTAAGGTTCGGGTTGAGATGTTTGATGTGACAGATTTTGGATTTTAGAAAATAATGATATGAGACTTTATACTACATAAGGATCTTGAAATTATGTTTATTGGAACCAAATAAAAAGTGAAAAATAATAAATAATGAGAAATTTTGGATAAGAAAGCACTGGGGTTGATCCAGATGTCACTAGCCTTGAATGTTGCTAATAACATTTGTGAAGTGAAGGCAGATTCAGAATTTATGAATACCCTTACTGATATGTATGAGTATGTCCTAGGGAAATTTGATGTCTGATCATGTCCATGACTTCAACATAATTTAGTGTCAGTTGGAATCAGTAAAGGTAGAGTTTATGGATCTATATTGGGTGGTACTATTTCTTTTATTACTCTCAGAATCATGGGATGCAATGGTTACTACATTGATCAACTTGAGTGGTAAGATGAACATATTAGTGTTTGTGGATGTTTGATATCTAATTCTAAATGAGGATATTTGGTTGAATTAGATCCAATATTATACTAGAATTGCCTACAATGTAGAATGTCAAAGACTATCCACTGCCTAAAATAGTCACAAAAAAAGGAAAGAAGAAATATAAGTTAGAGTATCTCAGTTGAAGGTCATCCCTTATGCATGAATTGTGGAAAAAAGAACCATATGAAGAATTTTTTTAGTGAGTTAAGTTTTAATTTAAAAAAATATATTTCAGGAAGAATCTGCAAATCCCATTTCAGAAGATACGATTGGTTTGTTGCTGAGTGTGGCCAGTTCACTTGAGTTTTTTTATATGCCTTGGGGCTTCCTTTCACTCTACATTTGAGAGGAGTATGAGAAATTATAATTTTAAAATATTCAACAAGGTACATCTCAGGGGAGGTGAAACTCTTGAGATAGTGGGAACAGTTGATGTTTCTATTCAAACATATAATTGAAGGTCATTAGAATTTCAAGTATCATGACACATACCTTGGTTAAGAAAGAATTTTATTTTGGTAGGATAGTTGGATGATGTGGGTTTCTATACTACTTTTTCTGGTGAAGTGTGGAAAGTTACACATAGTTCAATGGTGGTGACCAAAGGAGTGAAAGATGAAACATTGCACCCAAGGAGAGTTTCAAAAGGAGCAATGTATGTCAGACTAACAACTTCCTCAAAGTTGTGGCATGAAATTATTGACCATTTAAGTGATAAAGGGATAAAATTCATTACTTCTAAAGGAATTTTGAAGATCATAAGAATGGAGTACAAAACATTCAACTAATTCATCCTTGAGAAGTAACGAAAGATGTCGTTTCAGATATAAGGAAAAATGCCCAAGGATTGGAAGTTAGAGTTGGTTTATACAGACATATAGGGGCCTTCTTTGGTATGTTCTCATGAAGGCTAATTATACTATGTTATCTTTATCAGTGATATGAGTGGTGTTTTTAAAGGGGTTCACCTTTTCAAGAAGTAGTTCACAACAAGCTTAGAGTGCCTCATCATGATGATCACATTAATGAATGTGCCTTATTCATTATTCCCAGAGGCACTAAGTAACTAGGTGCTATAATGTAAAGGCACACAAAAAAACAAGGGCTTCCAGGTTAGCTGAAAATCTATAAAAAGGAGGGCTCCTAGTCAAAAAGGAAAACCAGTATTCAATTCAACATTTAATAAAATAATAATAATAAATACCAACTTAACCACATCAGGTGACTTGAAAAGTGCACAATAAGAATCTTGAGTCTTAATAGTGTATCGATAAGTCCATTTAAAGAATCAGAAAGCACACAACTATGCAACGATAACATATGGTGACCCATACAACATCTCTCCTTCACCCTAACTTTCATCATCTTATCTCCACTTTTATCATTAATTTTTTTATTAGGATTTATTATTTGATTATTATTTGGTTAAAAACTATTATTAAGTACTTTAATTTGTATTATTTTGAGTGGCATTTCACCCATTACGTCTTGTTCCACACACATCCCCTAGAAGACTTTACATATTATTACATTGAACACCTTTGAAAACTATGAATGAAGCACGAAATGTGTGTGTTCTTTCTTAAGAATAATTTCTAAGTTTTCATAACCTTCATTTTATAGAGATCCATGGTGTAAAAGGAGACTGAAAGTAAACTAAAATGTTTGAGGTACGACAATGGTGGATAATACAATAGTAGAGAATTTTAAAGGTTCTTCTGGCAAAAATACATGATTTGAGAAGACTATGTTGAGGAATCTAGAACAAAACAGAGTCACAAAGAGGATGCACATTGTTTTTTCCAAGTATTTTAAGGTTAAGGACATGAATTGTGTTGTCTACTTGGTTAATAGAATTCCTTCGGCAAGGCATGATCTTCTAGAAGCATTTTGGTCCAAATTGAGTATTGAAATTTCCAATATCAAAGTTTTTGGTTCACTCTCCTACATCCATGTTGATGTCAAAGAAAGTGAAAAGTTAGATACTAAGTCCCGAACATGTTTATTAGTAGGGTATGATGATGAATACTTTGAATTTTGGAATTGGTATTGTTGAATGTGCACTAAAATGGGGAGGGAACCATATTTTAGGCCACCAAGCTATAGTCTTACCCATAACATGTATAGGTGTCATGACTATGTCATTTTTCATGAATATGTTGTATGTGTTTTCATGTCTACTTACATATGGTTTTATCAGTTACAAATCCATTATAAATGGATTAAATTTCATGCATTCATTTAAGTAATTCCACGAATAAGACCAATGGGAATAAACATATGGTCGATGTGTTTCATTAAATGAAATTCATCTAGGATGACTATATAAAGGGATGATCTCCCTTTGGTTGGGAAAAACCAATTATAAGAAAGACTCTTGAAACTCTCTTCCTCTTGAGATGTATTTTATAACTATGTGAAGGTTCTATAACCCCTTCTATATTTAGGGATCCTTAAGAAACATTTTGGGATCCTTTTTCCACTGCCATTCCCTCAGAGGAAGAAAACCTTTGTTTGCTTCTTTGGTGATTTTCATCAAACATACTCCAATAAAGAAGAATGATTGATGTCATTACAACCAAATTTTAGGTATTCTCTATTATTTTTTTCCTTTCACGTTTCAATTCATTAAAGATAAATGAGGATGTATTTGGGTTTTATTTTACTGTTAAGGATTATATAATAATCCTCTAAAATCCATCAGTGTTATCAGATAAAGTTTATTCAAGGATTAAACATGTTTAATTCATGGTTTTCAAAGAAAATATACCATCACCATGACATAGTGTTCCCCGGTGTCATCGTGGTTACCATAAAAATGACTATATCAATGTGACCATACGGCAGTGCAATGCATGGTGGTTCACTATAAATTCTCCAAGCACCACGACATGCACCATGTTTTGAACTCTTAGTGGTGATGATCATGGTACACCTTTACAGGAATGAACTATGATCCTTAAAACACCCTCCTTCACTATACCATGAAATTTTTTCTGGTAATTTCACCATGAAATGGGATCGACTCCATGACATGGTGGTCCCATCAAAAACAGCCAAAAACATGAGGACCAGAGCATGGTTCAAGTCTTGGTGTTCCTTAAATGGATTAAATTTTTATTTTGATAAATTGACTTACGTTTTATAAGTTTTTTATAAATTATAAGTGTTAAAAAATGTAAATTGAAATTTTATGTTACATCCTAGATCAGGATGCCACTTAGGAGTGCTCCAAGACTGGTTGTCCATATGGCCTCAAACGCATCTCCCCAAACGCCAGAGGCTTCCAACTAGTAGCGAGGGCATATGGTGTGTCTATGGGGAGACTATTACCTCATTACCAGAGTCTTTCATAGTATATAACTATCAAACACAAGAAAATATAAGAATCAATATAATTAATTAGATAGTAGTGGAAAGAGATAAGAATAATGATAACTGAAACAACTTGTATAACTGATATAAATATACAAAAGTTGATGATGATATGTCATGTATCTAGAAATCTAGAAAATGGGTACATAAGAAGAAGATGGGTATGTTATAAAAATGTAGAAAAAAAGGAAACAAAAACTATCCCAAGAATCCTGAGCTTCAACTCGGTCATCTGCTTCTAGCTCTATCCTGAGCAATCAACAATCAAGTGTCTGAAGCCAGATGCTCACCTTTGTCAACACCTTCATACATGTAGTCTACCCAGGTACCATAGGTTCTCGAATAGGGTGTGATATAAATCTCAATAGGCCACCACCAATGGTTTCTATAACAACTTGTTCATGTAATATAAACTGAAAAGTGTGCAAGCATGTGTATATAGAAGTAAATTAGTACAGTAATGTAAATACCCAAGTACCTGATTCATCCCTTAGTTAGTGTTCGAAAATGTAAAAAATTCATTAATTAATTAAGTTCAGTTTATATATTTAATTCACATAAGGCACATCCAGCACTGACATCACCTCATGATAGTAATAGTGAAGGTTCCAAGATGTAACAAGGCAACCATGATGATTATAATATAAATGGGCTTCAAGGTAATAACCAAGTAAACCTAGACCACATGGGTCACTAAATCAATAATAACTATATCATAGATAAGGGGTAAGAGTGTAATACAAGGAACATCATCCAAGGAATTCCACAATAGTATGATCTAACCAATTCCAATGAATATATCCAAAGTAAAATAGGATAATATATGGTTAGGCCCAAGGATGTAACCAAGGCACCTCATGTGTGTAGAAGCCATGTTGAATCCAAGGAGTGTATCCAAGGAATAATTTAATAGTAATGATGGGATCCTATGGTTTCATACTGGGAATCCACTAATAGATGAGGATTGAGTTCCAAGGTAGGTCTTAACCAAGGAAACTGGGATCCTTGAATTGGAATAGTGTCCACGAGTGCTCAAGGAATTCCCTAGGGAATCAAAAAAGAAAACTTGAGTCTAAAAACCCATATAAAGATGTCAAGGTCTATACGTAATTATGCACCTTAAATTTAATTAATTTAATAGTTTATTCCATGTTAATTTCATTCCATTTAATAAAGTAAAGAGGTTCAAGCCTTACCTTTCATTAGTGTGACAAGGCCAAGCTACATGAAACATTTTAATTCATTTCATACTTAATGACTTGGTTCTCCCCTTTACCTTTCATAACATGACAATTTTTTTCTAAGGATGAGCAACCACATGTGTTTAATTTAATATAAACTATGAAAAGTCATATTTATACAATATACTTTCCAATTAACCAATTAACATTTATTAATCCAGTTCAATCACTTACCTTAGGTTGATCAAGTGTGTATCACACATGGTACTTTCCATGATAAATTAAAATTTTCATTTAACATGGAAAGGATTGACATTAGAATGGTTAAGCTCAAGTACACCTAAAAGGTGGCTTAAAGGTGTCAAAACACTAAAAAAACCAATTATGGCACATCACCCTACATGGGGTGG
This sequence comes from Viscum album, assembly GCA_963277665.1. Classification (NCBI taxonomy): domain Eukaryota; kingdom Viridiplantae; phylum Streptophyta; class Magnoliopsida; order Santalales; family Viscaceae; genus Viscum; species Viscum album. The sequence goes on from OY728127.1 coordinate 1,335,302,278, forward strand.
TTGAAATTGTGGATATAACCACCAACAAAGAATAGCATATATGGAATGGGTCTTAGAACACGATCCTAATGACTACAAGCATGAAGTATAAATTAAAAAGATGATTCCTGATGAAATCATCTTGATTATATGACAATTTATAAAATGATGGAAATTCATGGGTGAGTTATAGAACACCTACCCCATACTCATACAACTCTCCTTATCCAGTATCAGCCTCTAATTTGGCCTGGATTATAGTATATCTAAAGAATGGATCAATTCCCTAAAATTGGGTCATATGATACTACATCTAAATATCATTGTTGATAGAAAGAATAATGATGTAAGATTAAAAAGGAATCGATAAGTTACTAGTTTGGATCCAACAAGACAAACGGTGATTGATTCGGACTCCGGACGGATGATTTATCGCAAAAACTTTATTAGAGGGATATTTGTTTTAAAAATGATGAAACAAGAAAGTTTTTTCTATTAGATAACCAAGGTAAGAAATAAATAGGTTTAACAATTTATTTAATGTAAAAACCATCTTTTGACCCAAAATTTACCCTTCACATGGTTTGGTAGCACAGTTAGGATAAACCATGCACAATTATTGCATGAGTAGCTATAAAAAGGGGAATATTAATGGTTAGGCCACACTACTAGGGAAATGGTGTGCCAAACCATGTAAAATAGATCTGTTAAAATTGTAGAAATGCTCACAAGGTAGTACATCCCATTTCACATGGTTAAGAAAAAATGTGTGCCTCATATAACCCCACTGTCTAGCCTCACATAGTTTAAAAACTATATGTCCTACCTCATATGGTTTAAACTAACTATGTGATGGGACTTTTTCCTCAAAAAATATGATTTCTAAGCTCTGAAAAAGCCTCAGACACCCTTGATACCTTTGCTAACTCATTAGGCATTCATATTAGGTCCAAAATAAACAATTAAACCAAATTTTAAAGTATCCATACCTAATTAAAAAACAATGTTCTTAAAGTTTTCCCCCCTTAAAGGAACTCATCCTTGAGTTCACTTTCCAAGGGTGGTGAAACGCTATCTGAGAAAAATTATGGCCATTGGGCATGTACGTCAACCTATTGATCCCAAGTCTCATCTTTTACACGGTTGTACTGCCATAGCACCCATACTAGAGGGATAGACCAACCTCAGAGAGCCTTCATGCTCTAGTCAACGATACATGCAGGATACTCCTCATAGGTAGAATCAGCATCTAGATCAACTTCCTTAGGATCTAAAGTATGATATGGGTCATCATGATAATGGATAAACTGAAAAACATGGAAGACTTCATACATAGCAAGGTTCCTCTGAGGTAATATCAATTGATAGGCTACTAGATCAACTCTCTCTAGTATCTCAAAAATCCTAAAAAAGCATAGATACAACTTCCCTTGCCTTTGTATCTGTCTATGACCTAACCTAGGTGATACTTGCAGGAAAACATGATCCCGACCTCAAAGTCCAGAGGTTATCTGTGGAGATAGACATAATATTTCTATCTAGACTGAGTAGTAGACATATTCTTTCTGATCCATTGAACCTCCTCTCAAGTCTTCTAAATGATATGAGGACCTAGTAGGGATGTCTCTCCTACCTCTAGCTAGTATAGGGGTGAAAGGCATGGCCTGCCAAAGGAGTCATTTGAATTGTCACCAGAAATCTATTATCATAGGATAACTTAAAAAGATGGGTATGATTCTCCCAAGAATCACCAAAATCAAGGATTCGTGCTCAGAGAATTTCCTCTAGAACTCGTATCATCCATTCTAATTTTCCATCAATTTGAGGGTGAAAGACTATGCTCAGAAACACCTGTGTACCAATAGATTTCTGCAACCCTTGTCAGAACCATGACATAAAATGAGTGTCCCTATATAAAAAAATAGTATGAGGGACCCTATGTAGTCATGTGATCTCATATACATAGAATCTTCCCAACTCATCAACTGAGAAAGTCTCCCATATTGGAATGAAGTGGGATACTTTCGTTAATCTATCAATAACAACCCATACAGTGTTTCTACCTCTAGGAAACCTAGGTAAACCAACTAAGAAGTCAATGTAAATATCTTAACATTTCTATTATAGGACTATAGGTGGATATAATAATACAATAGGTCTCTGGTGCTCCAATTTCACCTACTGACAGGTGGAACACCTAGTGATAAAGCATGTTATTTGATGTTTCATCTCAGGCAACCAATACTGGCATCGCATATCCTGATACATTTTGGATATTCTTGGGTGAAATTCCCACTAAAAATCATGGTACTCTCACATAAACTCATCTCTCATATCTATAGGAACCAAGACATTTCCAAGTACACACAGGATGTCATCTTTTTTCATAGAACAATTCAGATGAGGGTTATCTCCTATAACACTCTCATGGAGAACCAAGCCCTCAGGATTTGAAAATTTCCTACACTTAACATTCTTAAGGATGGAAGAGGTAACTGCCAAGGATTATAGATAATACTTATCATGACTATCATGAAACTCCAGATGAATCTTAGAAAATAGGGCCATCAATTTCCATTCATTACTGGCTTCTCACATGACTTGTTCCTGAGTTTTCCAACTCAGTGCATCCACTACCGTGTTTCCTTTTTTAGGCATATAGGCAAGCTCAAAATTGAAGGACTAAAGATATTAGACCCATATTCATTGTCTAATATTGAATTCATGCTATTTAAAGATATATTTGAGTCTCTTTTAGTCTGTATACACCAAAAAAGTTCTCACCCGACAGATAGTGTATCTAGAAATGTAAGGCATGGAAAACTGATGTTATATCAAGGTCATGTGTCGGGTAATTTATCTCATGAGGCCTCAAATCCTGAGTTCTTTATATAATGAATTTTTACTCATACAATATCACTACTTGTCTAATGCCTTATGCATCACAGAACACTATATGTCATTTTCTAGGATCTGGCAGAACCAAAATAGGTGTCGATACAAGCCTCCTTTTCAGCTCCTGAAGGGATTTCTCACACTCTTATGACCACAGGAACTTGAAACCATTCTTTTTAAGACTAGTAAGAGGTGAATAAAGGTGTTATAAGTCCTGTATAAAAATCATGTAATATCCATCTAGCCCCAAAAAACTTTATATGTCAAACACATTCTTGGGATTATCCTAAGAAACCATAGCATAACCTTCTTTGGGTTAACAAAAACTCCTGATTATGAAATAATATGACCCAAGAAGTGAACTTCATCAATCCAAAAGTGGTACTTATCAATATTTCCAAAAAATATAATACTCTCTTAGTGTACTCAGAATGATCTCAAGGTTCTTAGCACGGTCACTACAAGTATGATAATACACCAATATTTCATCCACAAATACTACAAAAAAGGAATCTAGATAGGGATGGGACACCCTATTCATCAAATCCATGAAAGTGGAGGGAGTTTTCATAAGACCTAATGACATAAAAAGTTACTCATACATACCATAACTGCTACGGAAAGTTGTATGAGGTATGTCTGATGTCCTAACTCGCACCTAATGATAGTCTGATCTCAAGTCGATATTAGAAAACACCCTAGCTCCTCAGAGTTGGTCAAAGAGATAATCTACACGAGGTAGTGGATACCAGTTTTTTATCATAACCTAGTTCAAAAGTATGTAATCCATACATAGGTAAAGGGTACTGTCTGTCTTCTTGGTGAAAAGCATGAGTGAACCCCAAGAGGAAGTATTGGGTCATATAAAACCTTTTTCCTCGTAGTCCTCTAAATACCACTTAAGCTCCTAGAAATCAATAGTTTCCATCATGTATGGAGGAATGGACACTAGATATTCTCATAGAACAAGATAAATAATAAACTTTACCTATCTCTTAGTAGGTAATATAGAAAATTCATCAGGAAAGACATCCCTAAAATGATCTACTACTGGAGGGAATTCAACCTGATTTGAACCCAAATATACCATGAAGAGATTATAAATTTGGGTGGTCATTCCACCTAGCCCATGATGCTTTGGTCCAGTTCTGCTAGCCTGGACATCTCACTCACCCTTATATAGATAACTGATACCATATGGTGATGTAAATGACACCCTTCAATGATATTAGTCTACAAAGGAATGATACAGAACTAAACAATACATCCCAATAATGACATTGAAGCCCCTCATCTTGAAAACAAAGTGGTCCCATAAGAAAGGGTGACTGCCTACCTCAAGGGGGAAGTCCCTAAATTGACGTATTCCCTCTAAATTTACCCTCAATAGTGTATCCAGGGTCATTAAACCATAATAATAATGTATATCCAGTCTGATACTTTCAATGATAGATAAATAGAGGAAAGATTTTGAAGCACCTATATCAAATAAAGAAGAAACTATAGCGGAGGATACTAGAATAGTACATCGTACTGTAGATGGTCATGCAGCCTAATCCTCAGGTATCGATTATAGTTCATTTAAATGACCTGATCCACAGCCCAGTGTAACAGCTGGACTACCATGATCAAAACCACTATGATGGTGTTGCTAGTGATCAGGATTTTTGATACCATGACAATGACCTCCTCCTTAGAAAGTCCTATTGGTTATACTCCAAATCCCTACCTGACACCATGTAAAAGAACCATCCCCTGAAGGTGGAGCTAGTGTAGAACCTCTTCCACTAGAATATTATGGAAAGGTCTAAAAAAATATCTGAAGATTATCCATACAGCCTATAACACTCCGAACCCAGTTACTCAGAGTCGGTGCATTATTTTAATACATTGGCATGATTACAAGGAATCAAGTCCCAAAGGACCAATCAGTTTAGCATTCTTGGAAAAATAGATTACATACATGAACGTTAAGTTACGATATCTAACATACATTACAGCATAGATAGTTCTATGAGAATGTCATTGTTCCCTTATCTTAACCCTGCATCTCAATCATTAAACACTTCTTGGGATCCTGGGAAAATAAAACATAAGAAAGGGGTGAGATCAAATGCTCAGTGAGGGTAAATAATTTAGCAGAAGCTATAAACTTTTAAGGCAAGATGTGTAATAAAAACAATAGCCTTTTAAACATAAACTTGAACATAATATGGAAAAAATAAATCAAAAATTACTATATTAACATGCACATGGATATTCTACCAGTCAAATAATCACATGTAATAACTAATTTCATAATAAGGGAATGTATAGTACCAGACTTTAATTTCTATGTCAAGGCCTTATGCCAAGACCTAGGGGATAACTATAACCATACCCCAACCCGAATAGCCTCTATAACCGGACTCTAACCCGGAGAGCCTCTGTAACCGGACTCCAAACCGGAGAGCCTCTATAACCGGACTCCAACATGGAGAGCCTCTGTAACAGGACTCCAACCCGGAGGGTCTACTGTAACCGGACCCCAATCCAGAGGGCTTACTTTTACCGGTCCCCAACCTGGAACATACTATTCCAACACATTCATCTTAAGAAGAGGATGAAATATAACATAAACATTCGTATTAAAACCAGCATACGAAATGTAAATACTTTAACCATAAACCATGAATGGCATAAAAATAACTCATCCACAGTCAAACATATCACAAAACCTTAAATACAACATGGAAGATTTGTATCATAATAAATCAACTTCAAACAAGTGTAAAATTTATCAAAGGATGTTGACATAGATGAAATCATAACTATTTGAGAGAAATATCTCTTTCTATTTTGAAATCATTTAAGAGTAACATAATTATAAATAAAAAATTTATTTTGAAAATATTCTTATAAGGTTTAAGGGAATCTTCGACGATTTTATAATGGAGGAAAATATCCTCACCCACCGTATAAGTTAAAAAATGTATTCTTACCTTAATTTTGTCAAAAAGGTTATAAAGTACCTTGTTTGGAAAACGACAGAAAGATTCCTTTCAAAAACATATAAGGTCAAATAAGGGTATAAATGACTTTAAACCAATGTCAAGTAAATATTAAAAATGTTTTGAAATACATTTTAAGAAACAAGTATGTGGATGATAAAGAGGTCCCAGTAGATAATTACGTATAAAAAACCTCAGATAATGAAGAGATTGTAGAATTAACCCTTACCTTGTACTTTTCCTTTGGTCAAGGGTACATTTAACCTCCTGTATAATGACAATATTATGTTATTAAATTATACCAGAACCATATTCATATTTATTATATCATACATGATTCATTTATGACTTTATACTATCCATTAAATAAAGATTTCCATGATAAATTAACATTTCGGGTAATAATCGTTTTCTTTTTCGTACGTAGTTTAACTTGTTATTCTTGATCATATCATTTAGATCATGATTTAATTACTTCCATCATATAAAAATTATTTATATATCATATATATTTATAATATAAATATGTATAATAGATAGATATATGAAATGGAAAACACCGTTTATGGAGACGGTAGGTCATATGTACACATAAATGTTGTTTCTATTTTCATATCATATTGAATGGAAGTAAGTGAATGAAATGAATGTAAATACATATATATATATATATATATATTTAAAGTATAATTATTATGTCATATATTACGTACTTATTAATAATTTATATTTTTATAATCATTGTTGAATGGTGAACGTGGAAATGAAATTGTATGAAATTGGATGGTATATTATATATACAGAATCATTAACATGTTATATTTATTATTTACATCAATTATACTCATTATTATACCCATCAAAATAGTGAATTGTTGAATGAAAAACTACACCACGACGTGGAGACGGTAAGTTGTACGTACGCACGTATGGTGACTTTGCATTTATAAGATGGAGAGAATAATGAATAAGGTTGTACCATATTTATAATAACATAAAATTATGTATAAGGTAATGTATTTATTACTTTAGTAAGGAAACAACAAATAAAGAATAAGTGGAAGAAGAAAAGAACTTGAAAGAGGGTGGTGAAATTATTACCTCTTCTTCGGGTGTTTCCTTTTGAGTTGATCAAAAGGGATTTTTAGGTTGGATTTATGACCAAATTAATGCCTATAGGTTGAAGTGAGGGAATTTTGGAGGATATTTGGGCAGGTTTTGGCTGAGCCAAATGGCTTTGTAGGTGTTAATTTGAGAGAATGGGAAGGGTCCTTTTATAAGAGGGGTGAGGGGCACCTTAGAAAAAACTTAAAATATTATTTTATTATAAAAAAAAAAATTGGTTTATAATGGATCCAAATTAATTTATTTCTAAGATAATGTGTCTATGGTTCTAAATCCTCTCAACCAATAGGTTTTAGACAATTTTAGGTTACCATTTTAACCTTATCTTTTATATTTAACTCTTAGTTAAATAGTTTAACTTTTACCGTGTCTTCTTGTATTCTTACACTATATGGTTAATAAACTTACTCTAAACTTCCAAAAGAACCTCAATTGGTTCATTAATGACATATATAATATAATTTAAGCCCTTTTTATGAACCTTGGATTTTTTAGGAATATTATATCAACCAATAATATAGTATTTGTTTTAAAAATTAATTTATGTCAATTTTGACACTATTTAATATTTTGTTTTTGTGAGTCATAACAACCTTATCACTTAGAAAAAAAATTCTAATAAACCCTAAAATGTCATATTAACCTATAAAATTAGTATAATTCATCAAAAGTCTCAAATTACATTTATTTAAATATTTATAATATTAATTATTTTAATATCTCATTAAGAAGGTAATTACTTCATCATCATTGTGTCATAAATAACTTTAATTATTTAATGTCTAAAAATTATAAATAAAATACCATTATGTAGTAAATCTTATTATATTTCTAATGAATATTTATAGTCGAATTTATCTTATGTATAACCCTATATTAAAAATGTTTTAATTATAAAAACATGAATTTAACACTTTTAACTCCTCTTTAAATTAAATAATAATAAATGTCCTAATCTAATCCATGTTGACCTAAAGGATCAAATTTTATTCCTAAGGTTTTTTTTGTTCGAATTACACTTATCTAAGAGAATTAGGACATGTGTTAGGGTAATTATAATATCATTTTTACCCTTAATTGCCCTATTTACTTTTAACCGTGGTAAATAAAAGTCAAAAGTTACTATTCACAAAAAATTATTTTCATCACTGAACCATATTTTACTTACTGAGGTTAACCATGTCTCTCAGATTTTTTTAATTCAACTCACAAAAGTGGTAAAATTAAGTTTCATGCAAATTTTCAAATGCTCCTAAAAGGTGGGTAAAAGACGGTAAAAAATTCAATAAAATTTTATAAATCTAAACTTATTATAAAATAACTCCAATGAATTAAATTAAACATATATAGGTATTATGTATCTATTTTTAACTAAAATAAATTTAAATAAAATAATTAATTATTTAAATAAAAATTCGGTTTCAAACAATAGCGTAGTGTTTTCACTATTCATCAAAAATTGAAAGTTTTTAGAAAAATACCAAAAATTCACCCTAAGCTAATTTTGATATTATGAATTAAAAAAATAATTCTATTTTACCAATTTAAAAACATATAATTTTCATTAATTAATTTAAAATTAACTCATATTTGTCAAAACCAAAAAGCGTATTTTTAAGAAATATTAACTATCAAAAGATTGACACTTGTTTATGTCCGATTTCAAAGTGAAATTACTTACAATGACCAACATTGGATTAAATGGTAAAAATATAATCTAATTATAATTCCAAACTATTAAAACGTATAATTGAACACTATAAATTATTTTGATTAAAAAAGTTGTTTTTAGTTAAAATATAGTATTTTTCACTATTCACCCAAATATGAAAGTTATCAGAAAAACACCAAAAATTTATTCAAACTAAATTTTTATATCCCAATTATAAAGAAGAAGTTTATTTTGTCAAATTGAATATATAAAAGTTTCAAATATTGGATTTAAAAAGGATTCTCCATTAAAAGGTGGTAAATTTTCATTTTTTGAAAAATACTTCTTTTATCTAAAAAAATGAATTTGTTCTTAAATTATGTCTAAGAAACTCATAATATGGTTTCTAAAATTATAAGGATTATATAAAGTTCAAATTTTAGTTAATAATATTCATAACCGCTTTTGAACAGATAGTTTGGTAAGTTGTGGTGCGCTTGAACTCGGTGTTGCGTGTAGTGCAAGTTATTGAATTACTTTAAAAAATTACGTATTATGAAATCTTGGGGTGTTACATAGCCATAATCTTGGCACTCTAGTGGGTCTCTATCATACTAAGGCTTTATATTCCTTTATCGTCAACATTGATGACACACCATAGAGTTACCATCACAAGTAATTTGGCTTCCATAACGATGATGAATAACCTCGAAGGATCTCTCTCTGGTATAGGAGGAACTATTGTCTTAGTGTGGTGCTGGTCTACTATGCCTAGTATTATCATCATACAGTAGGTTTTTCTTAGTGATAAGAGCCTAATTAACTATTTTAGAAAAGGTAGGTAGGCTAAATACATTCACCTGAGTACAAATAGTATACACGATCCCATCTTCGAAGTGTCTAGCATGAAAAATATCATCACCGACTAGAAGTAGTGTCAAGCGCTATAAATCAGTTAATCACACTGAATACTATATAACTAACATAAAACTATGCTCAAGATGCATGAACTCTCTGTATTTGTCAACTCCCAGCATCTAAGGAAAGAACTGATTATAGAAAGTAGTCTAGAATTCATCTCATACCATGCCCTAATGGTGACTAGGTTGGGTAACTATGTCCCACCAATTCTTGGTTGAATCACACATCATGTAAGCAGTAAGCTTGACCATTCACTCTGGTGGCATCTCCAGATGCTCAAATATAGGCAGGGTGGCCTCTAGCCAAGTCTCAATAGCTTGTGAACCACCATCTCCTGAGAAAGTAAGAGGATATTGTTGTTGTAACTCATGAGTCAGATCATAAATCATAGGTGCAAGTCGTGGAGCACCATGCATGGACTGCATTAGAAGTAGGAAACTATCATGAACTTGGTCATCAGTGCCCATATCAAGTACAATAGTTATTGCCTCAAGTGGCACTCCTAGCGGTAAACTGGAAGCTTAGGGCCCACCGTGTCTAGAGCATGGTCATCGCCACCCTCCTAGCACATGACACGAGGACATCGTAGTGGAATTGGTCTACAAATTAAAAGAACATGCCTCAAAACAAGATTTAAGAAGATAGGTAGCAACATTAGTGGAATTTGAACATAATAAAGGGCTCATTACCCATAACATACTACCCCAAATACCTGCTTATAAGTCATACCAGACCTTTCCTCATCATTTACTGGAAACCATTTGATTTCATAATTCAAGTTTCACTTTTTAGGTTACATTTTCTTATTTTCATAGATCAAGTTTTGTAAAGAATGGATCACCATTCCCATTAAATCAGGGCCTATACTCTTTATCACTGAAAAAATACCCATTTTATTTTAATCTAATGGATTAACTCGATAAATTACTAATTCCAATCCATGATGGCCCATAACACCTCATGAATTGAAAATAGTAATCACTCAATCACTTCCAAAAATTAGCATAATAAATATATATAAACAAGGCTCACTCAACAATAGCAAGCATATCAAAGAATGAAAAGCAGTGAAATGCACTTATATGGCATGATAATATGCATGATATGAATATTATAGGTGCCTATAGTGATGCATGTAACAATTCCCCTTATCCCCATATCATTGGTCTGAGGATGAAATAGAATTATCAATCATAATAATAATCAATAACACCACATATCTTGTGTGTCTCCCAATGGTGAAATGATATCAACTATAATAGGAAAAAGTATAATAACAATTATAATTCAAGAAACTCAAAACATACCCCGAACATGGGTTTGCAACATCCAAGTATGGCTTATAACCAAGTTCCATAGAATTCCTATTCTCCTGGATATTGTATCTAAATAGTAAATCAATAAAGGAACTCCTCTGATACCACTCTGTGATGTCTTGGGCCTAGATGCTGCTTAGGAGTGCCCCAAGCCCGATTGACCACATGGCCTCAAGCATATCTCCCTAAATGTCATAGGCTGCCAACTAGCAGTGAGGGGCTAGGGTGTGTCTGTGGGGAGACTATTCCCTCGTTACTAGAATGTAGCATAATGGATAAATATTAAACATAATAAAATAGAGAAAGCAATATAATTAATAAGATATCAGTGGAAAGATACAATAATAACAATAACTAAAACAACTGGTATAACTGATATAAATATACAAAAGTTGATGATGATATTTCATGCATCTATAAAGTTGGAAAATAAATACAAAAGTAGAAAACAAGCATGCTATAAAAAAGTATAAAAAAGGAAACAAAACTATCCTAAACATTATGAGCTCCAACTCGATCATCTGCTACCAGCTCCATCCTAAGAAATCAACAATCAAGTGTCTAAAGCCAGACACTTCCTTTTGTTAACACCTGCATACATGTAGTCTGCTCGGGTACCAGAGGGCCCTAAATAGGGTGTGAGATAAATCTCAATATTACACCACCAATGTCATATATAACATCCTTTCTATATAATATAAACTGAAAAGTGTGCAAGCATAAATATATAAAATTAAAGTAGTACAGTAATGTAAATACCCAGGTACCTGATTTAGCCCTTGACTGGTGTTTGAACATGTAACCATTTCATTAATTAATTAAGTTTAGTTTATATATTTAAGTCATTTGAGGCATAGCCAGCACTAACATCTCCTCATGATAATGATAGTGAAGGTTCCAATATGTAACAAGGCATCCATGATGATTATAATATAAATGGGTTCCAAGGTAATAAATAAGGAAAATTAGACCACAAGGGTCACCAACTCTGTAATAACTATAGCTTGGATAAAGGGTAAGAGTGTAATCCAAGGAACATCATCTAAGGCATTCTATAATAGTATGATCTAACTGATTCTAAGGAATACATCCAAAGTAAAACGGGATAAGATGTGGTTAGGATCATGGATGTAACTAAAGAAACTCGTGTTTCTAGAATTCATACTGGATATAAGGAGTGTATCCAAGGCATCCTATAATAATAATGAAGGTATCCTATGATGTAATGATAGGCATCCACTAATAGATGAGGACCAGTTTCCAAGGTGGGTCTCAACCAAGGCAATCGGGATCCTTGAATCAAAATGGCATCCATGAGTTCTCAAGGAATTCCCACGGGAATCCAAAAGCTAACTCAAGTATGACCACTCCTATAATGATGAAAAGGTACATATGTAATTAGGAACCTTAAATTTAATTCATTTGATAGTTTAGGTCATGTAAAGTTCATTCCATTTAACAAATTTAAGAGGTTCAATCCTTGCTTTTCATTAGTGTGACAAGGCCAATGGACATGCACCCTTTTAAGTCATTTTATACTTAATTACTTAGTTCTCTCCTTTAACTTTCCTAACATGACAAGGTTGGTCTAAGGATGATCAACCACATTCATTTCATTTAAGTCATATTTATACAATATACTTTCCAATTAACCAATTAACATTTATTAAACAAGTTCAAGCACTTACCTTAGGCAGTTCAACTATGTAGCACACATGGTACTTTCCATGATCAATTCAAATAATCATTTAATATGGAAAGGATTACCATTATAATGGTCAATCTTAAGCACACTCTAAGGTGTCTCAAAGGTGTTAAAACACTAAAAACCCAATTATGGCACATCATCCTACATGGGGTGGTTGAGGTTGTGGATGTAGCCACCAAAAAAGAATAAAATATATGAAATGGGTCTTAGAAAATATTCCTAATTACTACAATCATGACATATAAATTCAACAAATGATGCCCAATGAAATCTGCACAGTGATATGGAAATTTATAAAATGAAGAAAATTGAGGGATGAGTTATAGACCTCCTACCTCGTACTCATATGAATATCCTCATCCAGTATCAGCCTCTAATTTATCTTGTATTGGAGTATATCTGAAGAATAGATCAATGCCATAAAATTGGGGTATATAATCCTGCATCTAAATAGCATCATCGATATAAAGAAGAATTACGTAAGATTAAAAAAGAATGAAGAATGTACCAGTGCAGATCCAACGAGATGAACGATAATTAATTCAGACTCCAAATGGATGATCTATCTCAAAATCTAGATTAGAGGGCTCTTTGGCTTCAAAATAAGGAAACAAGAGGAATCTATCCACTAGAGAACCAAGGGAAAAATGAAATAGGTTTAAAAATCATTAAATGGAAAATCTATCTTTTCACCCAAAATTTACCCTTTGTATGGTTTGGCCATACAGTTTGGCCAAACCGTGTGCAAATCATGCACGAGCAGCTGTAGGAAGGCACATATGCATGGTTAGGTCGCATAGTTATGGAAACTATGAGTCAACCTTGAAAAACAAATCTATTAAAATTTTAGACATTCTCACACAGTTGTGTGGCCCATTTCACACGGTTAAGGCAAACCATGCACCCCACATCACCCCATTGTCCATCCTCATGCAGTTTAAACAAACTATGAGGCCTGCCTCGCATGGTTTAAACTAATCATGTGATAGGCCTTTTTCCTCCAAAAGCTAGATTTTGGGCTCATAAAAATCCTCGGACACCCCTAATACCTTCTCTAACTCATCAGGAATCTTTATTAGTTCTAAAATAAATAATTATACAAAAATTTAAATGATCTATAAATGAGTAAAAAACTAGGTTCTTAAATTTTACATGCCTAAATTGAATATGAAAAGTTCATATTGCATCTCATGTCATGGAAAGTAAATAAAATTTTTATTTTTTAAATTAATTTTATATTCATGTTTAGTAAATTTTTTAAGAAGTATGAATGTTGTGTATGAAAATTTATGTGATAAATTTATGTTTCTGGGTGATAGATCTTTTCATTTAATTCTAGGTACGACTCCATGAAGTCTAGTTTTTATATGTCTTGAACTCAGTTTGTTTTTAGAGTTATAAGATTAAAAATAGTTGAATATAATTTGTGCATATTAGGTGTTAGGGATATCATGAATTGAATTGTCTCTTGATTAAAGTTTCCTTGGGTAGAGAGACTTGGGTTTGGACTAACCACCAGCCTATAGGTTTATGTCTTGTCTTGTAAAGGTGATGGTTTAACTATCATTGTCACTCTGGGGATACTCATGTGGAGTTTTTCAATATAATATAACTCTATTCATTTACATGAAAATTTCATGTACCTTATTCGTGAGATGAATTTGGATATGTATGAATATACTTGGATTCTACTTTTGGGTGAATAACACAAACCTATGGGTTGTGTGAAGAGTTTCACATTAATGTGGTGTGAACACACTAATTTGATGGATGTAATAAGGATTCCAAAACTAAATCATTTTAGCATGTATACACAAAGTAATAAAACATGATTATATAAAGATTTCATTCAATGTAATCATTATAAATTTAATATACATATGGTTTATGTTAAATTGGTGAAGATTTTAAAAGAAATACCCCTCAAATATGAAGTGTGGGATTCATTCCAAAGCTGTAATTGTCAAGACCTTGATCATCTAGCTAGATTGTTTCATTTCATAACTGAATGACCCTAGATTATCTTGTGTAAGACAATCAAGTAATGAATGACTCCCAAATTTTCTAATCGGGTAGTTTTACACCATAACATGGTGTCCCTGGATTCTCTTGTTTTAGCTCATTTTTATGTTGTATTTGGGTTATACTTGGCTAGGAACCCCTAAGATTTTGGATAGTAGAGGAATTTAATTCAGTATTATCCATATGATGGATTCCCCACCGTTGGTGGTGGGTGGTTTGGGTTTGGGGGGTGAGGGTAAAGTCGTGAGGTTTAGTCATTGGGCCTATGTGTTTATTTTATTTTATTTCTTGTGTTGTGTTCTATGGGGGCAGAAAAAGAGGTTTCCAATCAAATATCCAAGAATCAAAATTGTTGTGATTGACTTAATAGCATGCCTGAATAACTAAAGTGATGTGTTTCACACCATAACATAGTCGTTTCTTAGTGAAATATCGATCTTGGCTCACTAAATGGATATTATGTATGAGGTTATCATTTTCATGGAGCATTTTCATTGAAATTTATTAATGAAAAGATATAAAACATAATATTCACCCACTGATATGTCTTTATTGTAGATTATTCCACACTTTATGACAATCACATTGAGATCCTTAATTAGTATGACCTATAAAACAATTAGATATTGGTCTTTAGGGTTAAGAAGCGTTCTCAAGGATAAGTATTCAAATCCTCTAAATGTGAATGTTATAGAGATCAATTCCACTAACTCGACACATGATTATTAGATATTAGGTGTTCATTACACATTTTTTCTAATAAACAAAGACTCAGAGATAGGTGGGAATTGATGAAGGGTGAAGCAGATATTCATGTTGGTAATGGATCAAGAGTTGTTGCATTATATTTCAGCACTTATGATCTGATTTTACCAAGTGTATTAATACTATATTTAGAAAACCATTATTATGTTTTCATCATAAGAAAAAATTTGATTCTTGGATCTTATTTGGATAATAGATCCTCATTCACTATTAAGAAAAAACAATTATATATATCTGAATGAGTTTTTTATGGTTTTGGGAATATTCTAAATGGTTTATATATTCTATAGATGGAAAATACTATTTATAACATTCAGAATAAGAAGTTTAGGGTTGATTTTAATTTGACCTACCTTTAGAATTATCGCCTTGGGAATATAAATGAGAAAATTTGTTCAAGGAATCCAGAAAGATGGATGGTTAGACTCATTCGATTATGATTCATTTGACATATGAGAATCTTGTTTATTAAGAAATATGACCAAGACACCTTTTGGGAGAAAATGTAAAAGGTCACTAGATTGTTGGATCTTATACATAGTGATGTATGTGGACCAATGAGTACTCAAGAAAGTGGTGGGTTTAGGTGATTTTTCACATTTACTGATGAATAGTTAGTATGGATATGTAATTATGATGAAATAAAAGCATGAAACTTTTGAAAATTTTACAGAGTTTTAGAAAAAAATACAAAATCAACTGGGAAGAAGTATTAAAATTCTACGATTAGATTGGGGTGGTGAATACTTAAGCTAGAAATTCATTGATCATCTGATATATTGTCTTCTTGGAACATAAAAATGGAATGGTGTGTCTGAGAGGAGAAATTGTATCTTATTAGACATGGTTCGATTAATGATGAGTTGGCATGACCTTCCTATTTCATTATGGGGTTATACTCTTAAAACCACTGTGTTTCTACTAAACTGTGTTCTATCTAAAACTTTCATAAAGATGCCTTATGAGATATGATATGAGAAATATCCCAATTTTTATTTTATGAGGATTTGAGTTTATTAAGTACTCATACTAAAATTAATTTTTGACAAAGTAGGCCCTAAGTCAAAAAAATTCTTGTTACTTGGTTATCCTAAAGAAACAAATTGATATTACTTTTACAACCTTAAAGAACACAAAGTGTTTGTGGTTTGAGATAGTGTTTTTTTGTTTTGAGAGACAACACATGGATCGAGTAATATTTGGGAGGAAATTTGAACTTGGAGAAGTTCAAGACCAACAAATAGGAAGTTCTCTTGAGATGGAATTTGAGTTAGTTTCATAAATAGTTGTGGAAGTACTAACTCAAGTTACACAATAACCTCAAAGGTCTGGTATGATTTTTCTGGAACCCAAGAGATATGGATTTCTCATGGTTGATGATGAGTTGTGCTTAATTTATGATCATTATGGAGTATTGTGGGTTGTGATGATATGTTAAGGTTACATGAATAGAAACTTGTACTCGATAAAAAGGGTTGTATCTGAGATAAAAAGAATAAATTCATGAGGTAATAATTAGTAACTTATTACTTGGATTGTCTCACCAAAGTAAATATCAAATAATTTCATACAATCATTAGTATACTTAGGGGTGTATGATTATTATCAATAATTTTTACCTGATTGAGTGTATTTGTTATCATTTCATCGACTGGAGAGAAACTAAGATGAGATTTATGTACTCATGTGATGAGTTAAGACATCTGACCCATGATTGAATTAGACTGAGGAAATGCATGACCATGCCTATTTTATTCACATATGATGTGTTAATATACTTTTGGATAAGGGATATGTGATGTACTCTTCTATTAGATGAATGACATGTGATGTATTATTCAATCTGGTTAGTCTATTTCATAAAATCAATAAAAGATTAGTTGTGTATACTAGATTGAAATGATCTATGTTTAATGGTCACTTGATTTCATGTACATATGATGTATATGATACATATTGTAGTGGAAATGTTTGTATAGAGATATGATTATGTTTGATGAATATCACACTAAACCTCTTAGTAGTTTGAGTAGTGTTACTTCTTTGCTAGAAGCCACTTTTTACTTACATCTATGAAATAGAGATTTCATATTTTTTGTCAATGCTACTAAGTCCCGCAGAGTCACATAGTTAGATCTCTAAAAAGGATTAAATTTTGGATAGTGTTTTTTCTAAAATTAAGAGAGTAATAAAACTGAATCCAAAAGAGTTTGGATGAATTCACAAAGAGTTTGTGAAGGTTTTTCATAAATTCCTTATGATATTTTAGTGAAAGGGAGATATTATTGGATGTGTGATAAAATGGGGAGGGAACCACATCATGAACCTCCAAGACATGGTCTTACCCCATAATGTGGGTGCCATTACTATGTCATTTTTCATGCATACATGTGTTTTCCACATCCACTCCCACACAATTTTATCAGTTTAAAATCCATTATGAATGGATAAAATGGCTTGCATTCATTGAATGAATTCTATGAATAATTTCAATGAGAATAAATGTATTTAGATACATTGAATATAGCCAAAGCATTTCATTAAATGAAACACATCGAGTATAGATATATAAAGGGATGAGATCCCTCCTTTTAGGAACAACTAATTGTATGAAATCCTCTCGATGCTCTTCCTCCTGAGACATTTTTTATCATTGGGTGAAGGAAATAACACCCTTTTCATATTTAAAGATCCTCAATAAATGTTCCAGGATCCTTTGGTAAGTGTAATTCCCTCAGATCTAGGAATCATTTTTTTGCTACTTTAGTGATTATCATCAAACATACTCCATCGAAGAAGAAAGATATAGGTCATTGAGACCATATTCTAGGTATGTTATGTCCTTTGTTTCCTTGAATGTTTTGATTACTTGAAGATAGATTAGGCTATTTTTGGGTTTGTTTCTACTGCCAAGGATCCTATGATGATCCCCTAACACCTATCAGGTATAACTTATAGAAGGTTGTCAGAAGATGAAATGTTATCTTCAATGAAGAGTTCTTATAAAAATATCAAAACAAAGTGGAATTTATAGATGTGATCAAAGAATCATCATTAGTTGAGGTTCGTCTAAATAGAAGTGTGGATCTTGTGGAAATTTTAGGGAGTACTATAGTTTTGGAAACACCAGATTGTCCAGAAGAAGGAATCCATGTTTTGTTGGTGTTTCCAAGGACAGAATTATTATAAATATCAAGAACCACATAAGATCAGGGTAGAGCATAAAAAAGTGATGTTCTTAAAGAATTGGATCTGGAAGGATTTGAGTTGTAGATTCGGTTGCAGAGGTCTTCCAGGATTCAACGCCAAGTGCAGAGATACGAAAGTGACATGTACTACCTGTTTCTCAAAGACAATGAAGAGCCTAAAAATCCATAAGTGGTTGTAAGTCTACTATGGACTCGAGATAGTGGGATTTAACCATGAGGTAAAAAATGTTTTCCTTACATGTTTCATGGATATGGTATCTAATGAAACAAAAGACTTGGAGGAGAGTGTTTTATAACAAGCAGGTTTATTTGCTAAAGGATGAAGCATACAATAGAAAGTGATACAAGACAAAACTAGTTGTGACAAGTTTTCAATAACCATTTGAATGGTACTTATAACAGTTTTCATGGAAGAATTACACATGGAGAATATAGATGTTAAAATAATATTTATTCATGAATACATGGATAAAGATATTTACATGGAGCAATATAAGGGTTTCATGGAGAAACAAAAAGAGGGCATGGTGTGTAAGCTAAAATAGAGCCTTTATGGGTTGAAGCTGTTGGATGTGCATTAAAATATACATGCATTAGATGCATGTACACATGAATATGATTCATGAAGTATATATAAGATATATGATATTATATATATAGTGTACGTTTAATACATTCTTATGATGTATATATATTATCACGCATATGATGCATGTATAATATATATATGTGTGTGGTAAATATAATATATAGATATATGATTTATTAAATATGAATAAGATTCATATTTAGTGTATATGTATTTACTCATTGGTTATAATACATCATGAATGGATTAAAGGATTTGCATTAAATTCATTAAAAACGTTTAATTAATTATACCCCAATAGACAAAAATGCATATGATGTGTTATAAATAGAAGATGCCTTGGGATTCAACTATATAAGAGAATGAGATACTCTCTTACTGGCTGTGTGATGTGTATAAACCTCTTTTAAATCTACCTTCTTCCTGATCACTGTTCATCTCACCCAAGAAGGCTCTAGCACCCCTTTAGTTTTGGTAGAGAAGCATCGTGATATGATCGGGGATCCATTGGTTGATGTATCACCTTGGAGGTAGGGTGAATTCGTTCACTAATCCTTGTGGTAAACCTCAAGCACACTCTATAGAAGGATGAAGATCCTAAAACTCATGTTTTATAGGTACTATTTTTTTACAGTATTATTTACATGTTGATTCTTAAAGATAGATATGCCTATGTTTTGGGTTGTCTTTTGTGGAAAATAATCATAAGATGATCATATAAAACCCATAAATGGTATCAGAGGCATGTTATTCAAGTTTTTTAATGTGATTTGATAACTGGTTTTTGATAAAAAATCAAAACTGGAAATAAGAACAACATTTTATAAAAATAGACACCATGCATAAGAGTAAATATGATTTACCCTTATATAGAATGTATGTGTAAGGGTAACATCTCTGTTACATTTACACAGAAGAGTAGCGTAAAGTTAGTACCCTTACGCAAAGGGGTTTATGTAAGGGTCATTGGAACTTTACCCTTAAACGTAAAGGTATTATAACTACTGTATAAAGGTCCCTAATTTTTACCTTTATACAGCATATGAAACATTGGTAGTAACCTTATGAAAAATAGTTTCATAAGGTATTACCTTTACACGAGGGAGCTATGTAAAGGTAATCTGTATATTACCTTTATACATTGGTTTTCAAATCGAGCTGCGTAAAGATAACCTTTAAATTACCTTTACACAGTCTTTATCTTCTTTATCATTCCATTTTTATTTAATAGAAAGAAAAGCAAAAGAAAACACTCCAGGAATCCTAGGGCCTAGGGGGTCTAAAATAGTGTAAACCAAGGGCATCCACTCTAATAAAAACAATCCCCTCTGGTTTGAAGTGAGAGATGTTGGAAAGAATGGTCACATTGGATCCTTGGTTCGCCATAGAAGCTAAGTGGTCTACTACTTGATTCCCTTCCCGCCAGGTGTGGGTCACTTTTATGTTATTGCTGAGGAGAGCTTTGCATTGCCTTATTATGTAATAGATTAACCAAGGCATTCCACCTTTTCCCTTAAATGAGTCATGGATGATCATGGAATCGGTTTCAACTTGTGAGAGACAAACATTCTCTTGGATGCAAAGCTTAAGACTAGTGAGGACTACCTTGGCATCTGCAATTAAGGGATTGCCACTCCCAAAGTGGGCTTTAAAAGCTAGAACCACACTCCCCCTGTCGTCTCTAACTAACCTACCTCCTTGCATGTCCCCCTGAACTGCATGCTCCATCTGTGTTCAGCTTGAGACCATTTTCTGGGGGAACCCACCTCACCCATTTACCTTACAGCCTGGTGGTGGGATGTTGGACCAAGGGACATGCGCCATTCAGAGCTCATAGGGACGGATTATCCTTCCAGTTGCTGACAAGGGTCACCATATCCACCAACAGACTCCTTGTCCTTGCGATGATGAATCTCCCTATGGAGGTAACTCCCTCATACCTGGCTTGATTCCTAGCCTGCCAAAGGCACCAGCACCCAATGTTGAGAATAAACGACCCCACCGTTTTCTCCATCCATGTATCATCTGTCCCCTGAAACCACCTTTCGAGAAAATTTTCATCATGGGAGCCCCTAGAAGAGTATGCAGTAAACTCTCCAAAGAACCGCCAAGTTTCGTGATCCCAATCCCCTTCAAAGAATAGGTGGGTCGCACTCTCCTCCTATTTTTTCTTGCAATAATGGCAGCTAGAGGCCATGCTAATACCAAGCTTCCTAATGTTTTCATCTGTTGGTGTTTCTTGGTTCCTTATTCTCCAAACCAGAAAATTGTATTTCATTGGGATCTTGCTGCACCAGACCACACTATTCCATCTGTCCTGTTGATTCTGAGGAGTGATAAATCTGCAAAAGTCCTTAAAGTTGAATCTCCCAAAGGTTGAAGGAGTGAAGATGCATCTGTCGGGATCCAAGCTGATTTCAATAGTGTTAAAAATCTCTTGTTGCCCCAAGTCCAGAATAGATCTGAAGAAAGCTGGGTAGAGTCATGCCTCCTTAAAGGATATGGTGGGTGCAGGGCATCTTGGATACCATAACACCCTGCCTACCCAATTGTGATGCTAGAACAATAGATTCACATCTCCTACCATCCATCGCAAGTTCTGCTATAGGTTCGGGATGAGTGTGCATGTCTTGGACCAGAGGGAAGATCCATGCATAGGATTCTCACTCATATTGCCTCCAAGGTTGCATGACATAGTCTTTCCCCACAGCATACACTCTTCAATCATTTCCCATGCCAGATTTGCGTGCATGCAGTGGACGGTGTCTCCGAGGATTTTGATGTTGATTCCTCCATCTTGGACAGGATGAACCATTTTCCCCCATGAAGCCCAGTGCTTTTTCCCCACCAAAGTTGCATCCTAGATGAACCCTGCAAAAATTCTATCAACATTTCTGATCACCCCTTTGGGAATGGTGTTGGATGCTAAATCATGTACTGGCATGGTAGACAGGACATTGTTAACTAAGAAAATTCGTCCGCCAAAGGATAAAAGATGGTTTTTCCAATTAAGGATGCGGTTCAAAATCCTGTTCACCACATGGTCATAATCTCTTATCCGCAATCAACCTAAGGAGATGGGGGTGCCAAGGTACTCCATTGGGAAGGTTCCTCACTGCATGCCCATCCTGTTGCACAGGTTCACAGCCCGGCTTGCACCACATTTGTTAGAGATGTAAATCATACTCTTATCCTTGTTGACAGCCTGGCCACTCCAGTGGAAGTATTCTTCAAGGAATTTGTTGATACCGCGTATTGATCTCGAGCCCACATTCATGAAAATCATTGTGTCGTCTGCAAACATCAGGTGGGATATGGGGGGTAGTCTCATATTTCTATGGAAGGGAAGTATGTCCCCATTGATCATCCCTTTGCTGACCATACGGCTAAGCACATCCTACATAAGAATAAAGATGCTAGGGGACATGGGGTCCCATTTCTGGATCCCTCAAGTAGCTTTAAAAAAGCTATGTGTTCACCCCATAAATGACACAGCAAGCCAAGAGGAGCTAACATAATGGAAGATGAGATCACAGGCCTAGGGGGAGAGGCCCAACCTAGCAAGCACTTTGTTGATGAAGCCCCATTTGAGCTAATCATATGCCTTGTTCATGTCTATCTTGATAGCCATGTTGGATCTGTGGGACTTGGTGTTGATATCTCTCATCATCTCGTGTGATAGTGCTATTGCCCCTTGAATTGAGTGGACCTTCACGAACCCATTTTGCTCGAGGTATATCCATCGAGGTAGATTTTTTGAAAGCCTGTTATTAATAATACTTTCAAGGATTTTATAGGGGAAGTTACACATGCTCACCGGTCTATAATGTTGAAGAGAGGAGGGATCATTGATCTTCGGTATGAGCAAAAGTTTCGTAGCACTTGCTACACGTGGCAAGATTCCCCCATGGAAAAAATCTTGAATCGCTGCAATAATGTCAGACTTGACCACCTCCCACGAGCTTCTGTAGAATGATCTCGGAAAATTTTCAGGACATGGTGCACTTTTGGGGTTAAGGTTCATCATGGTCGTGTGGATCTCACCCACTTCCAGTATCTCTTCTAGGGAAACACTGTCCTGGGAAGAAGCAAGGTTTGGAATCCCTCTCCCAAACTCTTCACCACCCTTCGGATATCCATTGGGCATATTCAAGCTCGTACCTTCCAGCAACTCTTTGAAGAATGATTGAGCCATTCCACCAACCACATCACGATCATCGGTGAATGAACCATATTCTAGGGCAATGTTGGGTTTAATAGGACATCTATTTTCCCTAATGCAAGCATGGAATTATGCCAAGTTCTTGTCCCCTTTGTGTATCCATTTTACTCTTGAGCATTCTCTTGCCTTTCGTTACTCCGAGAGGACCATTTCAGCCCAGATCTTATTTTTATCCATGAGGGCATTGTAAATTGTGTCATCCCAGACCTCCTCCAGTCTGGTCTCCAGCAACTCGATTTCCATTTTTAGATCCTCCATGGTCACGTCAAGAGGGGGAAGATTCCTAGCCCATGTAACTAAAACCTGTTTGAGGCACCTAATCTTGTTGTGTACATCCACCCATAGGTACTCTTGAATCTGATCCCACCATATCTTCCTTACCAAACAGTGATATCCAGACTCGCTAGTCCATTGATTTCTAAATTTGAACCTTTCTTGGCTGACTTGCCTGGAGTACAAGGAAAGCAACAATGGAGAGTGATCATAAATTCATCTCACTAGATGACTTACCTTGGCATTTGGAAACATAGATAAGGCATGGATGTTGGATATAAACTGGTTCAGGTAGCTCCAGCAGCGATTTCTTCCCTTTTGGTTGTTACACCATGTGAAGAGGTCACTTGAATATCCCATGTCGAGAAGCCCTTTGACATCCATGAACTGCGTGAACTCCAGAATCGCCTTTTGGGGAAATGGTCCCTTTCCCTTCTTCTCAGAGGGATCAATAATGATGTTAAAGTCACCTCCTAAGATCCATGGCAGGGATCCTGGGTCGAAAGAATTGAGGTCTGTCTAGAGAACTTCTCTTCTTTGTGGGTCACAGCTGCCATATATGAAGGACACGAAGGCTATGAAGCTACCACTGGTTACCTTCATCATGATGTATTGGTATCTCACCTCGATCATCTATACCACAATGTATTTGTTCTATAATATCCATATATGCCTGTTGATGGGATCTGCATGCACGGAAGCATGCATCTTTATTTTTCGGGTGCAGTCACTGATTTTGTCAGGGTTCTGCTTGTGCTCGAGAACGGCGGCAATCTGTGCCTTGTGTTTCTTGATCTATGTGGCTATGAAGTCCATTTTGACCCTTGCACAGATACCTCAAGAGTTCCATATAATGATAGGAATCATTGATAAAAATCCATCCCGGCTTTGGCCCCAGGCTCCATGGTCTCAGGTGGGAGGTTGAGCACTCTCGGAGTTACTTTTGCTTCATTCGCAATCTAGTGCACATACCCGGGCTCATATCGAGATGTTCAGGTGATTATGGGAGAGTGAGATAAGAGGGTTTTTTTTCCTTTCCTGATTCAGAACCTGGTGGAGATCGGGGCATAAGTGCGTGTTTTCTAGAAATACTAGGGCCCTCCGGGGAAACGCTCGGTATGCTAAGAAGCACCTCATGCATTGCGTGCATCTGGACACTGCTCTGGGTGGCTGCGGGATGAATCCCCTGGGATCCACTCACCATGATTTTCTTCTCATCATCGTAGCATGGGAATGGAATTTTGAATGTTGATTCAAAGGGAGGGGGGTCAATGCCCCCATGGGGGAAGCTGAGAAAGCTTTCTAGCAGACTGACATTGGAGCGCATTAGAAGAGAACCCCACAACCAGGCGTTGCTATCAGAGATCGCTGGGGGGCAGGCATGAGCACCCAGAGTGGTAGACACCAGCTCTAGGGGGTCCACATGTCCCGTTGGAGAGAAAGAGGGGGCTTCAAGGGCCATAGAATAGGGTATCAAAGCGTCGTTTGCTGGCGGCGAAGGTTCAGGCTACAACATTATATCAGGAGGGCCAGAGATAGTGCCTTACAGAGGAGGCTGGGGAGGATATTCTTTTGTGGCTCCTTATTTTCCTTGTCGTCAGAAGCCATGCCACCGTTTCCTACAAATTTCCAAGGATTGTCCTTATAGGAGGCATGAGGAGCAGTACCTGGGGAAAACAGGGTAGAAAATGTCTTGGGACCATTCGAGCAAGTAATTCACCTTCAGACAGAGCTTCTCTGGGACGGGGAGGGATAGATCCAAATCCACACATAGACGGGCCACCATGATTTCCTCGCCACTGCGAGTGCGGTCATCCATGCAATGAAAACCTCCTAGGGAAACATCGATGACTTTGAGCATGGCACCATTCTAGAAGGGTAATGGAAGTCCAGGCAGGTGGAGCCACACTGCCACATGGGAGCCTTCTTTCCCCTTGTGAGCCTCTATTGACCACTGAGCCAGATTGAACCGCCAGCAGCTGAAAACCCAAGGATATTTGCACCACGCCAGAGAGAAGTCAGATTCTGAAGCCAAAACCAAACAGAACGACTCCCTGTGAATAGTGGAGATGTGCACCGGAGCTTTCAAACCCCAGGTGTCCACAAACCGCTTGAAGATATGCAAAGGAGGTTTCACAGAGCCAAAACGTGCTATGAGAGTGCATTGTAAACAGTTGAATGCGACAGAAAAGGCCAAGGCTGGGATCTCCACCGACAGGCATGAACCATCCCGCGAGGCTGAGGAGGAAAATGAGCCGATGGCCAGAAAACATGGCGTTGGAGGGCAGGTGTCCGTGCCACAGAGAGATTCCTTGAAGGACAAGGGCGGATGGCAGGGGAGCAGAGAAGGGCCGGAAGAGCCCCTACGCAAGCCGAGGCACGTGCCGGAGGAAGAAGCCCCTGGAGCACAGGCCGTCAGAGCCTCCACCGCTTCCATAGAGCGAGCGCCTGAAGGGGTAACGGTCGGAATTTTTTGAAAATCCCCGAGCGCGAGAGACGCGTACTGTGGAGCCGAATCCATCTCCCTTTCCCCCCTTTACACAGTCTTTAGAAAACATCAGTTACCCTTACACAGAGTGCCTATTTAAGGTTAAAATGGAGGATACCATTACGTATAATAGGGATTCCATGTAAGGGTAATCAAAAACTATATTTAAAAAAATATTAAATATTAAATTAATTTTATGGTTTATAAAATGTTTATAAATCATAATAAAATGTATTTTAGGATATATTAATTTATACAGATTTTATAAATTAATTAATTTATTATAAATTTTTTATAATTAATTAAATAAATATTTATGAAACATTTTCACCAAATATCAAAGGTTAATATTTTAAAATACCTTTTGACAAATTAAATGGCATGCCTTATGATCTAGAAATAAAAATTTTATTTATAAATCCTAATTGGTTGTTTGTAAAGTGTATATAAATTATAATATATATGATATTTAGAACATATAAAATGTTTATATAATAGATATTGAATCATAAAATGTTTATAATTCATGAAATATCATATAAATTCCATATAACATAAAATATGAAGGATTTTATATTAATATATAAAATTTTTATAATTAGTATTTATTTATTAATAATTCATAAATGTATCATATTTTAGAAAACAAATAAAATGTTTATTTATTTGTTAAATTTATTTCATATTCATGTTTAGTAATTTTTTTATGAAATATGAATATTTTGTATGCTTATTTATATGATAAATTTCTTCTAAAATGGAACCTTGCATATTGTAACATCCTGACTTGAACCACTGGGTCCAAGTTGGATGTTACATGATCTTATGTGTACCTCCCCATACTTAAGAGGTTGCCGACTAGCACCGAGAGTCTCAACTAGAACCTTGGGGAGACTATTCCCTCAACATCATGACATAAGATCAATAAAAATAAACAATATAATAAACATAATCAGAGTACATGTGGAAACATAAAATTTCATAAAGATAATTGGATTCTAGAGTGGAAAACAAAATAGAGTATAAGAAATAGAAGATAATAAATAAATAAAAATTAGATACCTTCAGTTCCCATCCCAATATGCTATCAGCTCTGTACTCCTCTGCTCAGTCATCCACCATAGGGCCCTTGCACTTTTCTTGTTCTTTGGTCATGAGGTCTACAAGCGCACTGAAATGTCCAAGTAGGGTGTGAGTACAAGACTCAGTAAGACACCACCAACAACCCTTAACATCAGTGCATAAAATATACAAGTGTGTTCCATTATCATAAAAAGGTTATGGATATAACAATAGTATATGAGATAAGTTAGTGAATCTTAATCCTTTGATATTATTTTGTAACATCCCGACCCAAACCACTAGGTCTGAGTCGGATGCTACATGATCTCATACATGCCTTCTCGTACATAAAAGGTTGTCGACTAGTAATGAGGGTCTCAAATAGAACCATGAAGAGACTATAACCTCAGTAAAATGTTATAGGATCAATAATAATAACAAAGAATATAATAAACATAATTAGATTACATGTGAAAAAACTAAAGATGACATGTAGATAAACAACTTGGAAAAACAAATAGAGTATAAGAAATAGAAAATAATAAATAAATAAATAGTGGATGCCCATCCCAGTCCATTGCTAGCTCTTTACTCCTTTACTCAGCCATCCACCATATGGCCCTTTCCCTTCACCGAGTCTATGTTCATGAATTCTATAGGCGCATCAAAATTTCCTAGTAGGGTGTGAGTAAAAGACTTGGTAGGACACCACCAATGACCCTTAACATCAGTGCATAAAATAGTGCATACTATGATCATAAACAAGGTAGAAACATAAAAAAGTATATGAGATAAGATAAGTTAGTAAATCCTTATCCTTTGATACCATTTTATAGCATCCCAACCCAAACCATTGGGTCTGATATGGATGTTATGTGACCTCATGTGTGTCTCCTCATATGCAAGAGTCCAACGACTAACAATGAGGGTATTGATTGGAACTGTGAGGAGACTATACCCTCAGAATCATTTCATAGGATCAATAATAATAAAAAACAATACAATAAACATAATTAGATTACATGCAGAAAACTAAAGATGAAATATAGATAAAAAACTTTCAGAGTGGAAAACCAAATAGAGTATAAGAATCAACATATAATAAATAAATAAATAATGTATTTCTCCAATGCATGTCTCGGTCTGCTACCAAATTCATACTCCTCTAATCAGTCATCCATTATAAGGTATTTACCCTTATCTAGGTCTCTAGTCATGAAGTCTGTAAGCGCATCAAAATGTCTGGGTAGGGTGTGAGTACAAGACTCAGTAGGACATCACCAGCAACCCTTAACATCAGTGCATAAAATATAAAAGTGCATGTCATGATCATAAATAGCGTACAGATATAACAATAGTATATCACACAATCACAAAACAATTTTTGGGTCTACGGGGACCAGCTCTACCTGCTTCAACACCATTCCTAGAGAAACAAGCCTTCTTGAGTACCATGTTGGTAGAAACAAACCTACTTTAGAACCATACTGGTAGAAACATAAGTAACCAGATGGACACATCCCCTCAATGGAATATCCCAAAAACATGTATGACGTATTCCTACCAATTGGGATATCCCAAGTACATATCGACCAATGTTTGAAACATCCATCTCAATGGATAGTCCAAAAGAATGTGACATGTTGACCAATGTCTGGCACATCCCTCTTGGAGGATATCCCAAAAGTATGTGACACCTCCCAACACTGGAATAGTCCATGTATATGTTGAACAATTTTTGGAACATCCCACTCAAGTGGATAGCCCCAAGCATGTTTTACATCTCATATGTTGACCAAATAGACCAAACCTGCATGCTCAACCACAGAATATAGGAAAAACAAAAAAATGTGATACGAAATACATATGATAGATCAAAAATCACTTCAACAACATGTATCATGATCATTATAGTCTATGAAAGAAAAAAAG
Source organism: Viscum album (assembly GCA_963277665.1). Classification (NCBI taxonomy): domain Eukaryota; kingdom Viridiplantae; phylum Streptophyta; class Magnoliopsida; order Santalales; family Viscaceae; genus Viscum; species Viscum album. The sequence continues at coordinate 1,335,331,425 of OY728127.1, forward strand.
CATGAGTAAAAGGCTACACACACACACCTCATGTGATCAAGCATCAGACATAGGTTTCCAGGGATACACACAAATGTAAATCAATCTAATAATGTGTAATAAAATATTCACTAAAGTCAAGGTATTCATACCTCAAGTTATCAATGTTGAAGTCAAGGCTTGTCAATGGTGTCATCACCTGCATAACATTTTCACACCAACCAGAACATGATCATATGCCAAGGAATTCCAAGGTCGGTCACTATAAAACTCTAATCTTAGTTGGAAGGAGGAAGAAGGCTCTCTGGAAAACTGGGAAGATCCAAGACATAAGATAGGTTTTACGATGTGGAGACATGCTAGAAACAACCACCACATCATAGGATGGTACACCAAGACACATGGGTACCCTGAGAGAAGACTACCATATTACAAAGTGTATCACCATGGTGCAGAGTTACTTTATAAGAACTCACTGCGATGAAGGAAGAGGGGTTGTGGCGTGGTCACAGACCACCACAACACAGGGAGAAGGACTGCAATGTAGAATATTACTGTACATGAAATGTTATGGAATAGGGATGAACATTTTGGCATAGGGGAAGACACTATGGTTTGGAGTCTCTTTTACATCCCTTCGAAGCTTTAGAATGATGCCAAATAGTGGAGAGAAAATAGGTTATTTCCAAGGGTTGACCTTCATATTGAAAATACCTTGTTAATCCCTCATAAAAACCAAAACAAAGGCCCCCCTTTGATTCCAAAATGGATTCCTGAAATAAATTCTATAACATCCTATTGAAGGACATAACACCTAAAGAGAAAACACTAGACCAGCTAGAAGAAACCAACATGGACCAGTCTATGTGGCATGGTCTAAGACACCATGATGCAGCCTCCACAAACAACCTTCCATGGGGAAGGTTACTTCATAAATCCCTTTTCTAGATTTATTACAATGTATAACTATTCCTTACGGCATAATCCTAACATTGTTGCACTGTTACATCATAACCCACTCCTCTATGATGTGGTCTTGTGGGATACAAAGTGGTGCCACCTGATTTTCTTAGAAAAGGTCATCAAATTCCTTCTAAAGCTTACTCAAGATTCTACACATATCATGCTAGGTTTGTTATCATAAAATTTATTTTTCATCTACCTTAATCTTGCTTTTTATTTTTATTTATAATCTTGATAATAGTTATTGGACATAGTTTGTACATATTAGGTGTTAGATTTTTCTTGAATTGAATTCTCTCTTGAGTAAAGTCTCCCTGGTTAGAGGAACTTAGGGTTAGACCACCTACTTTCCTAGAGGCTTGCCTTAGCTAGGAAATTAAATGTGGTTAGATATATATTTCTTTGGGCTTACTCATGTGGAGTTTATCAATCTCATATAACTCTATTCTTTAAATGAAGTGTTCATGTACCATATGCATGTGACGCAATTGGATATGTATAAACATAATTGACTTTTTTAGGTGATTAAAACAGACCTATGGGTTGTGTAAAGAGTTACACATTAATGTGGTGGGAACACATTAATTTTGTGGTTGGAATAGGGATTCTCAAAACTAAATTAAAATTATTCATACACAAAAAGAAATAAAACATGAAAATATTAAAATTACATAAGATGTAATAGTTATGAAATTAATATTCATATGGTGTGTATTAAATTAGTGAGACCCTAAAAGAGAACGCCACAAATACTAAGCGTGATATTCCTTCCAAAGAAACACTTGTTAATACCTTGATCATCCAACTGGGTGGTTTTATGAAAAAGGTAAGTGCCCCTAGATTATCTTGTGTAATGAAATAAAATAATAAGTGACTAGATTGTTCTATCATGAATTTTTGTGCCAAATTCAGGTGTCCCTAGATTTTCCTTGGTTAGCTTGTTTTGGGTGTTTTATATACTAGCTGGGAATCCCTAATAGTTATGATACTATAGGAATAGAGTTTAATGAATCCTTGTGATGAATTTGGATAAGTGGTTATCCACTCAACTATCCAAGAGTCACAAATATTGTGATTTAGAAGATTCCCTATCTAAATAACTAAGTAGTGATATTAACGCTCAAGCAAGCTCATTTATTAGTGAAATATGGATCTTGACTCACTAAATGGATATAATGTATGGGTCATCAGTTTTAGTGGGATCAATTTCATTTAAATACCTTAATGAAAAAGATATAATACATGATACTCACCTATTGATATGTCTTTATTACAGATTATGACATAATTTACACTATTCATATTGAGATAATTAATAGGCATGACCTATAAAATGGTTTAAGATTGGTATCTTGGATTGAGAAATGTTCTAAAGAAGAAACATTCAGATTACCAAAATGTGAATGTTATAGAAATCAATTTCTCCAACTATGACTCATGGGTATTAGATACCAGGTGTGCATCACACATTTGTGCTAACAAACACAAAATAAGTGATATGAGAGAATTGATTAAGGGTGTAGTAAATATTCATATCAGTAATGGATAAATAGTTGTTGAATTAGAGGTTCACAATTATGATCTAATATTTCCAAGTGGATTGTTCCTAGAATTAAAAAACTGTTATTCTGTTCCCGACATAAATATAAATTTTATTTCTATATCTTGTATATATAAGGTGATATTTTAATTCATTATTAAGAAAAAAAATTGTTCTATATATAATAATGAAATGTTTTATGGAATTGGAAATATAATGAACATTTTATATATTATGGATATGGATCATCCTATTTATAAAATTTAGAATAAGAAAGTCATGTTTGATTCTAGTCCCTGCTACCATTTGCATTGTCTCATTAGAAATATAAACCATAAATGTGTTAAAAGACTTCATAGAGATGAACTGTTAAAATAATTTGATTATAAATCATTTAATACGTTTGAATCTTGTTTATTAGGAAAAATGAAATTATCCTTTTAGGAGAAATGTGGGAGGGATAGTGGACTATTGGATCTAATACATAGTGATGTATATGGACCAATGAGTACCCAAAAAATGGGGTTTTTGGTACTTCGTTACTTTTACTAATGACTTTAGTCGGTATGAGTATGTGTTCCACAACTGGGAAAAAGTATTAAAGTCCTGCGATTAGATCAGAGTGGTGAATACTTAGGTTAGGAATCCATAACTCATCCGAGATATTATAGAATTGTTTCACAACTCGCTCCTTCAGAACACCCTAATGGAATAGTGTATATGAAAGGAGGGATCACATGTTGTTAGACATTTTTCAATCAATGATGAGTTTATGTGACCTTCCTATCTTATTTTGGGGTTATGATTTGGTGACTGCTGTATTCCTACTAAACTTCATTCCATATAAAGCAGTCATAAAGACATCATATGAGATATAGATCAGGAAACATTACAAAATTTCATTTAAGAAAATTTGGGACTATGAAGAACTTGTGTGAATATTGTATTCTAACAATATTGGCCCTAAATCAAATGAGTGGTTATTTTTTGGTTATCCCAAAGAAACTATGGGATATTATTTCTACCACCCTGCTGAATACAAAATGTTTATGGCCTAACATGTTATTCTCTTTGAGAAAGAACATATAAGGTGAGGATTAATTGGGAGGAAAGTTGAATTTGGAGAATTTCAAGACCAAAAAATAGGAAGTTTTTCTAAGATGGAAGTTGAGCCGGTTTTGCAAACAATTTTAGAATAAGAACAAACTCTAGTTACACAAGTAACTCTAAGATATGATAGGATTCATCAGGAGACTGAGAGATATGGATTTATGATAGCTAATGATGATTAAGTAACATTCATATGGGATGAACCTATATCCTACCAAAAGGCCATTGAGAGTTCTGATTATGAGAAATTGTTAAAATCCATGGAATTTGATATGGACTCCATGTACACTAACCAAGTTTGGAACTTGGTAGATACACCTGAAGGGGTGAGACCCATAGGGTGCAAGTCGTTTTTTGATAAGAAAAATAAAAAGGATGATAGGGTGTCTACCTATAAAATATTCCTAGTGGAAAAGTGTTACAAATAAGTTCGTGATATTGAAAATGAAGAGACCTTTTCACCCATTACAATGATAAAGTCCATTAGGATTTTTCTATCCATAAAAGTTCATTATGATTATAATATATATCAAATAGATGTAAAAACCATATTCCTTGATGAGAATCTATCCAAGTATTTTTAAATGATACAGCTCAAGGGTTTTTAAGTTACAAATGAGAAGGATAAGTTTTTAAAGTTTCAACGGTACATTTATATACTAAAGAAATATTCTCAGAGTTAGAATATCTGGTTTGATGATGCAATCAAATAGTTTGGTTTCATTAAGAACACGGATGATTCCATGTATACAAATGACTTAGTGGGAGTATAGTAGTATTTCTAATATTTTATGTATATGACATACTAATTATTGGAAATTACATCTCGACACTTCACTCTATGAAGATTTGGTTGGGTAAATGTTTCTCAATAAAAGACACGGTGAAGTAGATTAAATACTCAGTATAAGGATCTATAGAAATAATCAAAGAAGTTTCTTGGATCAAGTTAGAACATGAATATTATTAAATTATTAAAGGGTTTTAACATGTATAACTCTAATAAGGGGTCTTTACCAGTGTTCCATGACAAGAATCTTAGGAAGATTCAAGATCCTTATAAATATATAGAGAGGATAGATAGGATTTCTTAGGTGCCTTCCATAGGATTTATCACGCATTCCATGTTATGTACTCAACTTGATGTCTCATGTGCTTTAATAATTACAAGTATATAATAATGCAATCCTAGTGAGAGTCATTGGATTACTATGAATAACATCCTTAAGTACTTGATAAGGACTAAAAATATTTTCTTGGTTTTTAGAAGAGAGAATGATCTTTGTGTAAAGGGTTACACAAATTCTAGTTTCTAATCTAAAAAATATGGTATGAAATCTCAATCTGGATTTATGATTTTCCTAAATGGTTGAGTAATTAGTTGTAAGAGTTACAAAAAAGCCACCATAGTGGACTCAACTACAGAGGTAGAATACATCACTGCATCAGATGGTGTGAAAGAATATTTTTGGATCAAGAAGTTAATTTATGAACTTAGAGTAGTTCCTAGCATTGAGGGAGAAATTGAGCTATATTATGACAATAATAGTGTTGTTTCTCATGCAAAGGAACCTCATTATCATCAAAGGACCAAACATATCCTTCGCAAATTCCATCCCATATGGGATATTTTTGAGAAGGGAAATGTAAAGATAATTTGGATGGATACATGGGAAAATATAGTAGATCTGTTGATGAAACCATTTTCGTAGAGACAACATGAGGTCCATGTAAAATCTTTGGGTGTTAGAAATGTGAGATATTGGTTGTAATGATTATAAATGTATCATTTTATTATAATAAAGCAATATTCAATTATCATTCAATCATGTGTGTACAATTTTATTTTATATAAACAATTGAATGATAACATCCCCTCAAATTACGACTTTGAGTTGCCCCTAACTGATAATAATTACAGAATATTATGGGTTATAATGATATGATAAGGTTTTCATGAATAGAATCTTGTATTTATTGAAGATATTGAGGTAATAAGTAGAGAATTATTACTTGGATTGATCTATTAAAGTATATATCATCGAATTTCATCCAATCATCAATATACTTAGGGTTGTATGCTTATTATCAATCCTTTTTACCTGGAGTTTGGGAGATACCTATCATGAGAACCTTCATACTTTTATACCCTACTTATTCAAGTATGCATATTTATTTGTCTAATACAAGTTTTTTTGAGTATGTTGTTGATCATGTCATCGGTTGGAGCACAATCAAGATGAGATTTGTCCACTTGTATGAAAAGTTAAAGACATCTTACCCATGATTGGATTAAAATAAGGAAATGCATGACCATGCTTATTTGTTTCACATATGATGTTTTTAACTACTTGGATAAGTGACATGTTATCTACTTATTAGATAAATGAATGACATATGATGTATTCATTAGATTGGTCAGTATTTTTTAGAGAATCAAGAAATGGTGAGGGGACAATACTAGATTGATATGTTTCATGTCTATTGGTCACTCAATGTCATGGAAAAAGGGATTATATAGGTATAAATATTATGCATATAATTCATATTGTGGTGGAATTTTTCAAATAGTGATGTGAGTATGTTTGATGAAGATCACACCAGACCCATTAGTATCTTGAGAAACATTGATGCTTTACTAAAGTGCACTCTTTACTTACATGTATGAAATATGGATTTCATAGTTTTCAATGCTTCTAAGGCCTGTAGGGTCACACAGTTAGGTATTTGGATAAGGATAAAATTTTGGACAAAGTGTTTGAACAAAATTAAGAGAGTTTAATGAAAAATTGTATCCAAAATAGTTTAGATAGATTCATAAGGAGTTGTGAAGTTTTTCATAAAGTAATTATTATATTTTAGTGAAAGTGAGAGATTGTTAGATGTGCAATAAAATATACATGCATGATATGCATGTACGCATGCATATGATATATGATATTATATATAGTTTATGTCTAATATAGTCTTATAATGTATGTATATTATCATGTATATGATGTATGTATAATATATATATCTGTGTGTGTGTTTGTGTTAAATATAATATATAGATATATATTGTATTAAATATTCATGCGATGAATATTTAGCACATATTTTTCTCCTAGATAATTTATTCATCAGTTATAATCCATCATGAATGGATTAAATTCTTTTCATTAAATTCCTTAAAAATGTTTAATGAATTATACCCCAATAGATAGAAATGAATAAAACATGTTATAAATAAGAGATTCCCCAAGATTCAATTATATAAGAAGATGGGATCCTCTTCTGTTGGTTGTGTGATGTCTGTGAGCCTCTTTTGAATCTCTATTCTCCCCAAGCACTGTCATCTCACCAAAAAAGGTGCTAGCACCCCTTAGGTTGCTTGGGAATCCTCATGATACAATAATAGATACATTGAATGGTGTTTCACCTTGGTGGTAGTGTGGGTTAATTAATTGATCCTCATAGTCTCCATCAAGAACACTCCATCAAAGGATGAAGATGGAAGCTACTGCAGCTCATGGTTTTCAGGTACTCTATTTTACAGTATTATTTACATGTTGATTCCTAAAGATAAAATTGTCTATTTTTTTAGTTATCTTCTGCTTAAAATAATCATAATATGATCATAAAAACCCCATTAGAAGAAAACACCAAGACAGTGTAATTTAAAAGTTCAATGCCTTTATAGTAGATCAAAAGCTTGTTCGAAGAAATATAGAGCATTGTTGTTACTAGAATGCGTTCAATGATGAGAGATTCATCATCCTTCTTATCTATATCAACAAAATTATCTTAGAGGGATCGAAGAAGGATTTTACTAAGGATTTTAAGGTTTAATTGTTTATAAATTTTGAGATGAAGGATCCCAGACCAACAAAATGGATCTTGGGGATATAGATTTAAAGGGACTTAAATTCTAAAACTTTGTTCTTAATTCAGTATAATCACATTTATAAGGTGGTGGAATGCTTTGTAATGAGTGAGTAAAAACTAATTATTACTCCCTTGGTCAAACACTTTAATCTAAGAAAGTAAAAGACACCTAAAACATAAGTAGAGGATGAGTGCATGAAAAAGGTTCCATCTGCATCAGCAGTCAGAAGTTTGATGTATGCCATGGTTTGTACGTGACTGGAAACTGTGAATGCAATGATATTTTGTATCAAGTTTATGGATAATCCTGAAAGAGAACATTAGAAAGTGGTAAAGTGGATACTCTTATTGGGACTAAGTTTTTTTTTGTATTTTTTGTCAATAGATCAATATGAGGAATATGTTGTTGAAGAAGAGTGAAGTGAGTAAACAAATCACTTGATGAGAAGTGTTGGTGTTAGGAAAAAAGGAAGCATAGTACTCAGAAGATCATGCATAGTTTTGATAATAAAGTTTCTTTGGTTTTGGTTTTATATTCTGGATATGTTTTCTGATTGAAGTGTTTTTAGGACTCACACTGGGTCTAAAGATAATGTTTCGATGGGTATGAGAAGTTACATCAGAGTCCGAATGTCTCCATACTAAATTTGACGATGCTTTGATTATATTTTAGTTCTCATAAATCATAAGTAATATGATATAATTTTGATCCAATATTTGAGAAATAAAGGTATAAAATGTTTTCCAATTAGTTTGAGGTTTGGTTGGAAAGAAAAAAGGTGTTGGAAGGATGGGAAGTCATAGTCCTTTCCAGTGTAAGTCAGATGATGTTATGCTAATTCAAGAGTTATAAAAGTCATGAAAGTTTTATGATATAAGAAGAAGTTTATCGAGGAAGAAAGGCTAGGAAGTTTTCTTCTGAAATGTGAGAATATAAAGATACTGGTTTTCAATCAAATCAATAATCCACAAGATACAAATCATCAGATAAAGAGGTTAGTGAATGAAAGAAGTTTGTTTTTACTGTAATCTGGAAAGAAAATAAGTTGTTGTTGATACCAGTCCATCAGAAGTTGTGTTCCACCAATACATATAAGGTAGAGAAATTTTTTAAGTGGTGGTTATTGTGAACAATGAATAAGAGAAGAATTTTGTGTTTTTGGGACCAATAAATTCAATGAAGATCAGTAATGTAGTCAACCATTTTCATAGAACAAATTTTTTATATTACTCATTTGGGTAAAGGGAAAAAGAAATGTTGATTATCTAAAATTTGGTCAAGAATGAATGGAGAACTCTAATGTGTTTTACAATTGGGTCAAGAGTCATCAGATATGAAGTGGTGCTGACTCATTAGACTAGTGATGACACCGATTCATCGGAGTGAATCATAGAATGGTCCATCAGATATAGGCTAACACTGATAAAGTCATCAAACACTAACTTCGTCAGATGAAGGATCATTGGTCTAAGTAAAAGAATAAAAGTATAATTTTTTAAAGAGTTTTTTAGATGTTTTTTTCAAGGGTTATTTGATGAATTATTGTCAAAATGTTTCCAAGGGGTGTTGGTATCTTTATAAGTTGCGATGATGTATATGGAATAATTTTTTCAATGATTTATCAAATGTATTTCAGTTGATATAGAGCATTAGAATAATAATGATTTATATTTTTACAAGTGGTCATTATAATGATCAGTCTTCAGTTCTATATATGTTTTTATCATAATGAATAAACGTATTAATGACATTGGCATTGGACTGGAGAACGGTTAAAAAGAAAGATTAGAGTTGAAGCTGTGAGATGATTTTAGAAGGTTTGATAAGAATTGAGAAGAGTTGAGAAGTGTTGAATAAGTCAAATATGTAGTCGAAATGGAAATTAAATTCAAAGTTAAGGAAATTTGGTTGAGTGGGAAAATGAAAGTAAGTTCCTTCCCATTCCTCGCCTACCATGCCTATAAATAGAAGGAAGTACATTGTACTTTAAAATTGGATCTGATCATTGTTCACATGAAAAAGAAGAGGGAGAGTTGTTTATGGTTTTACTGAGAATAATTTTCCAGATAGATTTTTCTTGAGCACCATCTCTAGACAGAAGAATCATAAGGAAGGATAATAATCAGAGGTTACCAGATTAGACTAAGAAATTGGACATAGTTTTACGAGGGAAGTTTGAATTGGTTCAGAATTGTTTCTAAGTTATTCCTGCAGACTTACATTTTCTAGACTAAGCAATAAAACTGGGAATCAGACTAATCCGTCAGTCTGAGTCTTTTTAAGAAGTCCAAAAGTAAATTTCTTACCTTCTATTGTGTAGGAAAGTGAAGATTTTTTTTGGTATTTATAAAAAGTGAAAGTTGATAAGCCAGTACAGTAACTTGTTTTGAACCTACTGGTGAAGGTTTCACTACATTTTACACATACTTGTATTACATCATTCATACTATAAGAAGAATGTGCATTATTGTATTGAACATTGTGACACAAAAGTGTAAGGGTATATCCTAATTTTTTTATCCACACAAAGGATTGTTTTCTAATGGATTATGTGGTATTGGATTGTTTCCATACCATGCCAAGTATATATCTACTCTTGTTGAGTAGTGAACCTTGTAAATACTTATGTTCATGTGGATGTGTGAATGTTTTGTTTTCATCAAAGTGATAATTATTTAATATGAGGAAAAGGTTGTTTCAAAATAAAGGAAACCTAAAATAAAAAGGTATCACTAATTCACCCCCCCCCCTCAGTGATACATTGATCCTATTTGGGTATTATCAAGTGGTATTAGAGCCTTTGTTCCCTTTTTTCTCTTTGATAAAGTATTTTGAGAATAAGTTGTTATGGAGAATCTAAGTTATGTGAACATTAAAGGGATTTCGATCTTAAATGATTGGAATTATCATATCTAGACAGATATAATGCTTCCATATCTTATGTATATTGGCTATGATGTTTCTAAAGTTGCTAAATATGGATTTTTCCATCATGTTGAGAATTTTCCTCTTACAGTTGGCGATAATGAAAACCTTGAGAATTATAGAAGAGCTAAAACATATTCACTCTCATCACTATCTGAAAGTGAGTTTATTAAAGTAAAGGAATTTTCTACCATAAATGGTATCTGGGATAAGTTGAAGAAAATTTATGAAGGTAATACAAAAGATAAGAAAACAAAGTTATAAATCTAGAGACTGAAGCATTAAGATCTTAATATGGGTGAGCAATAATCAATTGGTGATTTCTTTACAAGGGTGAATGATATTGTTAACACCATTAGATGTCTTAGTGAGAAGTTGGAAGACTCGACTATTGTTGAAAAGATCTTGATAGTTATTATAGATATGTTTGATACCAAATTTTTATATTTAGAGGATAGAGATCCTGAAACTCTATCTCTATATGATCTTCATAGTAATCTCATCACTTATTAAATGAGAATGGAGAAAGTTATGAAAGTAAAAAAACAAATTTTGATAGATAAATGTCTTTCAATGATTCTAGGAAATAAAAGTCTAAGAACATTCTTGAAAAAGAAGAATCTGATGATTTTGAATATTAAAATGATGTAAGTAACAATCTTTATGAATTTCTATCCTTGTATTTTAAAAATGTGAAAATAGGTATAGGATGTTATAAAGTAAAATTACCTTAAAATACTTTGGATGTGGATTCATTGGGAACTTTGTTACCAATTTTCCTCAAAGAGGGGATAAGGAAAAAAGTGATGTAGAATAAAGTGATGAAGAAGAAAAAAGGCCAAAAATATCTTGAAAGAAACATGTTGAAAAATCTTACTCCAAAGGAAAGGATAAGAATTTATCCAAAGCCAAAAGGATAACCTTTTTGTCTGAATATTATGATTGTGAAGAAGAAACTGGAACATTAACCAAAGCTACTGAAGAAAACACATTTATTATGATATTTAATGATAAAGTATTTACTAGTGGTAAAAGTAATTATTATGAAGAATAGGATCAGTTAGAATATCATCTAAAAATATGATTTAAAGAATTTCAAGAGAATATTTCAATACTTGGAAAAGAAATCAATAACTTGAAGAAGGAAATTTCTACAACAAACATTCAAGAATGTCCGCCTAAATAGAAAGTTAAGCTAATTGAAGAGGTTGATTGTCTAAATAAGTCTCTTGAGAAGTAAAAGAATCATAATGAACATACTAAATTAATTTTTAAGGAAAATGAAGAAGAGTTTGAACTTATTCAACAAAAACTTTGTAATGTTGAGAAAGGAATTACAAGTTTCAATAACTCTATCTTTGAAGTTGGTGAAAGTAATGGAAAGGGTGATACTGAGAAGGATATAGAAAAGTTACCTTAAAATGTTAAAAATAAAGTTAAATATGTTCCTAAGAATAAGAAATCTAGGAAATTCATGTTTGTGGAAAAAACCAAAAAAGTATAGAATTCATATGTTTCTGAAAATTATGGGCCTAAAACAAAAGTTTCTACAACTTGTGGTTCTGATAGGGATGAAAATAAATATGAATTAAAGAAGAATATTCCAAGTGATAAAAAGAATTTTGGGGTTCAATAATGTTCTATTGATAAATATAAGAAGGTTGCTAAGAAACATGTTCATAATTCCAGACGGTATAGAAGTTATAGAGGAAAGTATTCTTTCTATGGTTATTGCTGGTATTGTGGTATATTTGGGAATATGGAAAATATGTGTTGGTTTAATCAATATCATTACAACTATTACATGAGTTATAGAAGTAAAATTTTGAGGGGGATTCAATACTCTCAAAGGAATAAATCTAAAAAGGGAGTTTTGAAAGCTGAGAAAAATAAATATGTTGAGTCTGAAAAGAAAGAGGTCTTTGTTATATCTATAGAACGAGTTTACATTGCTAGAAAATTAGAAGAAGCAAAAAAATAAGTGGAAGAAAAGGGGAAGAAAAATATTTCTAAAGATGTGAGAAAATTTGATAAAAAGATATCAATATATTTTGGTTTGAATATTTAGAAAAGATGTAAGAGATGTGAGAAAGAAGGGAATGCTACCAAAAGTTGTTTGACTATTTTTTCAGAACAAAAAGAAGGCATGAAAAAGTTATTACAAACTCAATATAAAAAAATCACTAAAGTTTAAGAAAATTTTACATCATTGTCAAAAAAATCCATAGATTAAAAGAATATTGTTAAAAAAATCTAAGAATGATGGATAGAAGGAAGAAAAGTCATCCAATGTAAAATACAAGAAGAAGCATAAGAATTCAAAACTGAGAAAGGACTCTCAATTTGAATGTTTCTTGTAATAAATTATTGAGGTTACTCCTTATTCCCAAAATAATTGATCATTTGTACTAACTTTTAGGGAATTGAAGGAGTTAAAATTAAGAATTTTTTGTATGAGTCTCTTACTTTTCATGAAAAATGAATTAATGAGGTTGTGAAAGATGATTTTTTATGAAAGTTGTGTTTTTAAACTTGAAATTTTCTGATGTTTTTGTTGAGATAGGTGTAGGTTACTTTTATCTTAAATAAATTTCCTCATATTTCCCCAGATATGAGAATTCTAAAAGAAGCATAAAAAGGTATTACATGAAGGTTTTGTTATGGAAAAAATTGATAACCATAATTATAAACTCTTTTTTTCTATACCAAGTTCACCCACATAGACTTAGAGTTGTTTAATTAAAGGATCCTTGTTAAGAAACTCATATGATACTTATATTCTCCTGAAGAATAATTTCAAGATTTTGAGATTAAGAAAAATTATTATGAGTGTCCCCTTTGAATTTAATTTTCAATAAGTGGAGAATAAATTATTAGGGGGAATATATGAGGAGAAAAATGTAGAGGAGAAGACATAAAAAAATAAGGGGAGCGTAAGGAATTTGCTTTAAATGGGTATTGACAGCAAACACAAAGGGTGATATTGTTGGGACTAAGTCATGTTTTAGTTGTATTTATTGTCAATAGATCAATATGAGGAATATGTTATTGAAGAATATTGAAGTGAGTAAACAACTCACTTGATGATAAGTGTTGGTGATCGGATGAAAGGAATAATAGTACCCAGAATATATATAACTTGGTTTTGATAAGAAATTTTCTTTGGTTTCGGTTTTCTCTTCTAGATATGTTTACTGAGTGAATTTTTTCTTAGACTCACACTGGGTCTAGAAATAAAGTTTTGATAGGTATGAGAAGTTACATCAAAGTATAAATGTATTCATACTAAATCTAACAATGATTTGTTAATATTGAAGTTTTTATAAATCATAAGTAATCTAATATACCTATGATCCAAGATTTGTAAAAGAGAGGGAGAAAAGGTTTTCCAATTGGTTTGAGGTTTGGTTGGAAATAAAGAATTCACTGGAAGGATGGGAACTCTTAGTAATTTATAGTGTAATTTAGATGATTTTCTTATAATCCTAAATTTATAAAGTCATGAAAACTTTATGATACAAGAATAATTTTTTCGAGGAAGAAATGATGGGAATTTTTTGTTTGAAACGTGAGAAGAAGAAGATGATGGTTTTCAATCAGGCCTATAAGCCACAAGATAAAAAATCATTGGAGAAAGAAGTTGGTGAATGCTAGAAGTTTGTTTGTACTATACTCATGGAAGGAAAGAAGTTGATGTTGATACTGGTCCATTGGAGGTAGTGTTCCACTGATCCATCAGAGGAAAAGAAAGTTTGTTAGTGGAGGTTATTAGGGCCAATCAATGAGAAAATAATTGGGAGTTTTTTGTACCAATCAATCGAATGAATATCTATAATATAGTCAAGCATTTTCAAAAAAAAATGTTTTATCTTACTCGTCTTGGTCAAGGGAAAAATAAATTTTGGTTGTATACAATTGGGTCAAGAATGAAAGAAGAACTCTGATGTGTTTTAAAATTGGGTCAAGAGTCATTGCACATGAAGTGGTGTCAACTCATCATATTGTTAATGACACTAATTCATCGGAGTAAATCAGATACTGGTCCATTAGATGCAATCTGACACTAATAAATTTATTGAACACTAAACTTCATCGGATAAAGGATCATCGCTCTGATTAAAAGAATAAAAAGAAAATTTTTTAAAGTGTTTTATGAAAAAAAAAATTCAAGGGGTATTTAAATAATTGTTGTCAAAATTTTTCCAAGTGGTGTTGGTATCTTTAGAAGTTGCGATGATATTTATGGAAAAAAATAAATGTTTTATCAAATTTTTTTAGTTGATACAGATCATCGGTATGAGAAGTTTTTTCATTTTTTACAAGTGGTCATCATAATGAGCAGTCTTTAGTTTTGCATATTTTTTCATCATAATGAAGAAACATTAGAATGACATTGACATCGGACTAAAGAATTATTATAAATCTATCATTGAGTTGAAGTTGTGAGAAGATTTAGGAAGGTTCAAGAAGAATCGAGAAGGGTTAAGAAGTGATGAATAAGTACAAGATGTAGCTAAAATGGAAATTAAATTATAATTTCATGAAATTTGTTTAAGCTGTGAAATGAAAGTAAGTTCCCTTACATTTTTCTCCTCACACGCCTATGAATAGGATGAAGTACATTGTGCTTTAAAAGTGGATCTGAGCACTATTCACATGTGGAAGAAGAGGGAGAAGTATTGAAGGTTTTAGAGAGAAAAAGTTTCTAGAAAAGAATTTCCTAAGAAACATCTCTTGTAGAGGAATCATAAGGATAGTAATCATAGGTTACCAAATTCGACCAAGAAATCAGACGTAGTTTTCTGGGGAAAGTTTGAAGTGGTTCAGAATTGTTTCTGAGGTATTCCTAAATACTTATATTTTTTATACTAAGTAATCAGACT
Source organism: Viscum album (assembly GCA_963277665.1). Lineage (NCBI taxonomy): Eukaryota > Viridiplantae > Streptophyta > Magnoliopsida > Santalales > Viscaceae > Viscum > Viscum album. The sequence continues at coordinate 1,335,346,693 of OY728127.1, forward strand.
AGGGAATTGGACCAATCCATTGGACTGAGTCTTTGCATAAAATCCAAAAGTAAAGTTATTACCTATTGTTGGGTAGGAAAGTGAATAATTGTTTTAATAGTTATCAAAAGTGAAAGTTGATAAGTAAACATAGTAACTTGTTTTGAACATAATAGTGAAGGTTTCGTTACTTGTTAAAAAAACTTATATTATATCATTTTTTCTAGAATAATCATATACACTATTGTATTGAACATAGTTCTTCACAAGTGTAAGTATATATCCTACTTGTTCTATCCACATAAATGATTTTTTTTAAAGTGAATTGTGTGGTATTGTATTGTTTCCATACCATTCCAAGGATGTTGCTACTCTTGTTTAGTAGTGAACCTTGTAAATACTTGTGTTCCTATGGATTTGTGAATGTTTTGTTTTTAAAAAAATTGATAATTATTTAACATGAGACAAAAGTTTTTTCAAAATAAAGAACCCCCCCCCCCCCTCAGTGATACACTGATCCTGGTTGGGAATCATCAACTCCGATAATTTTTTAACTTTTTTATGGAATGGATGAACCATTATAAGATTTTTCTTATTCAAACTTTGGGGGAGATGTGGACACTCGGATGAGCACCATTGACTATTTTTTTCTCATAAAGGCACAACTATGAGGTAGATTCCAAAGATTCAACTGATATTTGAACCTTAAAAAACAAATTTAGAGTATGTTTCACTAATTGAAGCTCATAAAGAGTTGAGGATGGGGATAGGTCGGGTACTCTTTAATTTTTGGGTACCCAACCCTGAACATGTTTATAACCATTTATTTTCTAACCTATTCTGAACCCTAATAACTACCCAATACCCATTACTACCCAAAATTGGTCTTTTAAATTGATATTTTATTCATTTTTTTAATAAAATTGGGGGTAGAATTTCATGGTGGTGTGATATCAAGGTGAAATATTCAGTTCCTATTGAAAAGTGCTTGGAACATGAGATATTATAAACCCCTATGGCGTAATCCCACATCTAAAAATCATAGTGGGCCATAGGGTTTTTATTATCCCCTGATTTCCCAACTTCTTTCAATGGGATCCCCTAAATCCACTGACCGCCTCACTCTCTTTTCATCGTGCAACACTGCTCTTGGTTGTATTAAATTTTTTTGAATAAAAAATATATTAAAAATAAAATGAGTTTAGGTATTAACAGGTAGTCTACCCAAAACCCAAACACTACCTGATTATTAATTAAGTAGGCTACTTAAAACCTGAACCCTACCCTATCCCATTTAGGGAATACTTGACCTGATTTTTTCAGGAGAGATAGTCCTGAATACCCTAAAATCAGGTATCTATTTCCATCCCTATAAGGTGTTAGTTTGGATGAATATGTTGTTGGAGGACAATGTGTTGGATCTATGAAAGGTGTATGAAGTTTTCAATTTGGAATATATTCCGACCAAGGTTGTAGTTTGGGATATACTGGGGAGGTTCTATACCTATGTCAGATCGGGATGATTGGAAATTTGTTGGGGGAACCATGCTGCTTCAAAGGAAGATTGAGATCAGAATATATTTGTAAATGCTTATGGAAGACTTAGTAGTGAAGCCTAAAAGTGTTTCTTAAATGGGATATTATTAGTTTCATCTATGTGAAAACCATTTTCCTACCAAGTATTAAAAAAATTTGAAGTATTGAATCTAGAAGTCCAATACCAAAACTGGATGGTGATGTTGGAGTGATTCCACTAAGGTCTGGAAATTCAGATGCATGAAAAATAGAATAAAAATTTAGAACCAGACTCTAAAAGGGGGTGAAATCTACGTATGAGTTACCATGAAGGTTAAAACAAGGCGTGAGATTAATCGGATGAGCCACGTAAGATTAATTTTACATGGAGAATTCATAATATCATATTGTTCATCAGAAGGAGTTAATTCGTTGGATTCCTTTGTCTAAGTGAATGGATGCTCATGAATATTATATCCAAAGCTCATATTCTCCATGAAGATAGGATGGTGATGGAACTGGTTACACTAGGTGATATCTACTATAAATAGTAGGGTGGGGGAAATTGAAAATAGGGAGAAAACTTTTCGACATTGTAATCTTATTCTGTTTATTTTAATAAAGAGTTTGCAACATCCACTCTATGGAGTAGGACTTTTTCTAGACCAATTAAAATATTTGTGTTGTTTGTTTTATTATTTCTATAATTTTCTTCCAGAATTTCTTGTCTAGTGTGTACATGGTCATTGCAGTGCATAGTTAAGGCACTTTTTCTTCTAGTTTCTAGTCCCATCTTGAAAGAGGTTTCATTATGATTCATAGATTTGGACTTCATTTTCTCTTATGGAAGTTATGGAGGATAACTTATAGATTGGGATAATGCATATATGTACACATGCGCATGTGACCACATAACATTTATTTATTCATAAAACACTAAATATATATTTGATAAGGTTCATGACCCAAGTGACTTAAATGGTCCCATAGAGAAACAATAGGGGGAGAAGTGATAGAAGGGGGATAGAAGCACTGGTCTAGAGAGTATATTCCAGAAGGTCGTGTGGGTAGAAAGTTGTTACAGGATATTCTAACAGAATGGAGTAGAGAGGAAATAAAAGGGAAAGTGGGAAATGTGGGAGGGGAAGTGAAACACGTGGCTCATCTCTAGCTTGGGACTTCTAGCTTTGGGAGTTATAGATATTGTTTCCATATTTGTTTCACATTTTCCATTATTTTCTTTTTTTTTCTTCTGTTGTGAGGGTCAGTTTGGGTTTCCAATAAGGGGAATTGGAACTAGGTGGTATAACACTGGTTCTATTGTCGAGAAACTAAATCATTCAACCCATGTATGGATAATCTCAGTGGATGGAAACCCGGGATGGAATACTAAGATTCTAAAATTGAAAAGATGGGGAAGCGATTTAGAAAAATTGACCAAATAAGTTTTTATGATCGAAGGGACAAAAAGAGCTTGTCGTGATGTTGTCTCGCTATATGGTTTATCAAGAAAAGTGACCTGTCAAGAATTATGCACCTATGGATTAAGTAATAATGGTGTTCAAACTCTAAGAATGATGATCACTTCATGGTGAAACATGAAATGGAAGGAATCAGAATGGATCATCATGTATTCATTGTGGACCTAGCATCCATGTCCAAGTGACTAGATATCCCTTTATACCATGGAGAGGATCAGTTATAGGATCTTAGATAAGAGAGAGAGAGAGAGAGAGAAATCAATAGTTTGTATTAACAATTTCAAACCATATTACTGCAGAACCACAAAATAAGAAGAGGAATATGGACAAAGAGAATAAATAGAAGTAGGAAAGATAGAGACTCCCCTAGGATATCGCTCCTTGAGGATTGAGGCCTAACCCTCCTAAATCTAGTTGTCACTAAATACCAATATGATAATCATTCCCCCATCCAATTCTCCACAACCAACATTTAAAGAGGGTGGAATCTTTTAGATAAACCTCCTCCCAGCAGCTGGAATTAACAACCAGAACCACTATACTATCTTACTAACAAGCCAGATAACCAACAACTTGACATTCCCCAACCAATACCTGTTAAATTTTACAATACTTCTCTAGAAAAATTATTAGGCCAACCTATATATAAAACCCCTACCTCTCAGTCCTATCAATTCTACTCAATTAAAAATCACCTTGACCTCAAGGCTGGTAAAACCTGATGAATTTTTGGAAACCAAGATTGAAAATCCCCACAAAAAAACATCTCCATAGAGGAGGCTATGGCGAAGGCCTATGTAACCAAGTAGATTCTAGGACCCAATCATTTTCCAGAAAATAATTTTTAGCATGACAATACTCCTTCATTTGTTGAGGTTATTGATTCCCTTTATCTCCCTCATGAAATTCAACCTTCGCAAAACCTTTAAGCAACTATTTTTTTCTCACTTATATAGCCTTCTCCACTATGAATTTCCCTTTTCTTGTTTACTCATCTTCAGTACTCGATTTGAATTTCTCACTTATCTTGTATGAATCCATAGTCTTTATTCATTCTAAATTTTCCTAATACTCATCCACCTTAGAGAATTCTTTATCTTATCCCTACATCATTGACGTAATGTCACTATGTTTCCACACGTACGTACTACCCCTACTCATGTTCCACATGTATTGGTGCCTGTAAGGTCTGTAACACCTCTTGCGATAGCCTCCCATGAGAAATTAGCCAAACATGAATGAGACGCTCACCTATTTTCCTCCATTTGACCAAAATTCCTTCAAATAGATCATTGGATATACTTCAATCACATTGTCGTATCTCCCAATGATTTCTTCCTTGAATTGTGTCTAAGTGAGATCTGACTTGATTGATTTAAGAGAGATGATCTAATACCAAACCATACATTCCATGTACATTTTCTACAGAAGCATTTTAATATCCTCACTTACGCATTATATTTAAAAATATGTTTCATCTCTAATGATCCATGACACTGGTTCCTCTCCAGAAAATGTTGTCATCTCCACCAGTTTGGACATCTCACAACATGCCTCCCACTCTACATTGTACATTCCTCTTTCATTTTTTTCAGCCTCCATCCTTTATTCTCTTACTTCAGTTTCTGTTTGAATGGTTCTTTTTTCCTATAAAATATCAAACTTACTTTTTTCTTCACCTCATCCTGAGCATTCTACTTGTTGTAGAACCATACTAGACACTATTGAAATCAACTCCTACATCTAAATCTCCAACCACTGAAGTGAATATTTCTACCATTGTTATCCGACCTCATGAAGTTGATCTCTATATTATAGCACCAGAACTGCTAACTCCATTCTCGCCACCCTTATCTCTATTCTCATGGGTATATAACAAGAATGGAAGTTAAAGTTTCTCCGAGTGAAATGTCTTATCTCAATTGTAGCTCCATCACTCCTATCCTATATTTAAACTCTTCACTCTCAATTAAATCACCAATTGATAGGATTTTGGATAAGATAGAGACAGATCTGTAGTTTCTATTAACTTTTTCAAACCATATTACATTAGAACCACTGAAGAAGAATAGGGATATATAGAAGAAGAGGAAATATAAGAACATAAGATGAAGGAGACTCCCCTGGGATACCACTCCTTGAGGCCTAATCCTACTAAATCCATTTGTTGTTGAAGACCAATCTGATAATTCATCCCCCATCCAGTCCACTCCAACCAAGATTTAAAATAGGGTGGAATATTCTAGAGAAACCTCCTCTCAATAGCTAGAATTAATATCCAGAACCAATATATTATCCTTATAACAACCCAGATAACCAAAAACCTAGAAGTCCCCAACCACTACCCATTAAATTTAACAATGTTTCCCCACACAACTTATTAGACCAGCCTATATAGACAGCCCCTACCTCACAATCCTATCTGTCATGAACCGAATCTGGTTTCCATCAAAACAGGCACCCGACTTGGCCCATGGAAAGGCCCTAAGGGCGTTCTTGATCCCCATAGGGTGGAACAAGTGCACGGGTATCATAAAATGAAATTTGGGAATGATTTAGCCGAGTTTATAAACATAAAACAACAAATGAATCCAATAAAACAAATATAGATTTTTCAAACAAAACTATCTTTTACAAAATTTTAGAATTGAATTACATGATTTAAAACAATGTTTAAAGACTATTACAAAGAAAAAAACAAAAAGTATAGTCCAAGAACCTACTCATGGAAATAGGCACCTCCCTTAATCCATCTCCACAACACCACACCAAGAAGGACCGCTAGAAACTCGTACCATTGGCACTAAAAGCTTTACCCAAACCTGCAACAAAATAGCCAAGTATACTTACACCAAAAGGTGTAAATAGGGTGTGATCCAAAGCCCAATAGGATTCCACCACAAAAATATTCCATGTTATAATCATTATAAAAAAAATCTTTCAAGTTTTGTAAACAATAAATGCTAGTAACAATTTCTAAAAGATGCAAATTTAAATAAAAACATCTTTCAAGCGGGATACTTTAAAAGAAATAAACACTTTTAAATAGAATGAAAAATCTACTAAATTTATCTATAAAAAAATATTATATGCCAACAGTAAGTATAAAATATCTAATGATCACTAGCAATGGGAAATAACCATAGGCACTAGCTCGTTGTGGGTCCCAGGTACCTCATACTCGGTGAAAGTAACCATACAAATATCTATTCTCGTGCAAATGAGCTGCTAGTAAGGAGCATACCCATAACCTAGTGTTTCCCCAATATCATAATCATCATATTTTAGTTATTATTATTATTGTCAAACTTTATACGTGAAATAGGGGCCAAATCCCACTGAATCACTAGCATACTAGTACACGTCCACCCACCTAGATACCCAGATTTTCCCTCTTATGCTCAAAAAAGTTCCACAAGCCATGAAATAAAATTTTCACATGAAAATACCACTTCCAAGTCACACACACACACCAATAATCCCAAACACATGTCACATGATCCCATTTTTTGTTCTAATTTATTTTTGAAATCATGCTCATGCCAAAACAGCCCACAACACGTTTCACCTCTCTTTCACACTTCAACAAATCCTTTAAACGGATTTATAAATGCTTTCCAAGATAGTACACATCATATAACATCCCTTTCACATTAAATTAGACAATTTAAAAAGTACACTCCTACCAAAATAGTTTGGAAACATAGTTTCACCTCTTACATAAATCAAGAAATCATTTAAAACCTTCACAAAACAATTCCAAGGAGTGTAACCAAGTTTTGCACATAAAATCCTTCTAAAACCCCTCTTTGAAGACCAAAATCATACCAATATAACATCAAACCATAATTTTCATCCATAAAATAATTTAATAAAGTTATTCCATGAATCATAAAACAACCCCAATGAACACAACATGGAATACACACAAAAAATATTCATTTTTTCACAAAAATGCCACTTAAAAACCAACCGCTTAATAATTGCTACCAAATATAATTTTTGCACCAAACACAATGGAATAGAATCATGCTAAAAATATAAATCAAGCAAAACTAACTCATCTAATAATACTTACACATGTAATCACCTACCATTTGTTCCAAAAACTCCAAACCGTTTTGCGGAACTTCAATCGCACCACCGCCACACCACAAGGGAGTGAAAACCAACCTAAACCAAAAGATTTCACCAAAAAGACACAAGGTGAAACCCTAGGTATGAACCCTAAATACTTTAAACTTTATAACTTCATTAAATGGTGGAAGAAACCCTAAGGATAAGGAATAAATCAAAGAGATAAAGACTTACTTGTATTATTTTGATGTTTTCCCCAACAAATATCCCTTCAAATTTGAGTTCCAAGGGAGGTTGAGAGAGCTTGGTAGGTGTCCATGGAGGTAGGGCACGAAATGGGGAATAAAGGGGAGGATTTGGTTTATTTCATGAAGAGAAAACTTATAATTTCAAAACATTTTTTATGAGTTGGACACCTGTGCACAGCTTGGCTACACGGTTTAGTAAACTATGCGGCCAAACCATGCGGCCTGTTCTAGCCACCAAAAAAGTGATGTTTTTCCTAAAATTACAAGGGGTCCATGGGGGAAAACTAGGTGGAAATATAGGCCAATGACAGGGGAGAAAATTTCCCAAAAGAACCATCATTTTCACCTTAAAACTCATCCAAATCATGGGTACAAACCACCTCAACAACATACCCCACAAGTGGTACCACTAGGAGTGTCACAAATCCAACCCCAACCACCTCAACCTCATACCATACCTTTGAAAAAAGATGATTTCAAGTACCATAAAATACCCCCAAGACTAAGGTCATAGATCAATAACACAAGAGGAACCAAAATTTTAAACCCAGAACACCCAGAAACCAAGATAAATCTAAGAAAAAAAAGAGGACTTCAAACAAAGAATGTAATCGAAATTTTGGGTGTGAAAATTCTCCCCACCATAAAACTTTCCACCCTCGGAAATCCATAGCAAGAAAAAAATCAAAAACCAAACCCAACCGATAGACCAAAATGGAGTCCCTTTCCAAGTTTCATCCGCCTCCAAAAGGATAAGATATCTCCAGTTGATCAATCAAGGAAGGAATACTCTCACCATCCAAAACTTACACCACTTTCCAGAAATGATCAAGAACCTTCTGAATTCATCCCAAAACAAAACACCTCAAACACTATCCAAACAAGACTCAAGAAATTTACCTGAATGAACAACAACATCAAACAGGGTTATCGTAGTCTTACTTCAATAAAATTGTTGGGCACACTCCAATCCCAATGTTTACCCAAGGAGGAAGTTGGCGGTTAAATAGCTTCGAACAAGAATACCTATTTCTAAGAAAAGATCGAGGACAAAATTGAGTTACTGATACAGGGAGACATAGATGGGCACCCCACCATAAGAGACAACTTAAATTTTCCCAAGATAGAATCGGGACACTAATAGGGGAGGCCTGAACCGAATTCTCGACATAAGGGGTAGATTATCATTAGATTTTTTCAAAAGAACTTAAATGACACCCTTAGTGGGTATCCCCACCATAAGAACCAACCATATAAACTGAACAGCATAGTTCGACATGAAAAGACCCAGAAATTTAAGGAGTTGGCATGGCTATAGAGTTAGTCTACACGGTTTGGGAAACCATGTGCTAACCGTGTGGATCATTCTGTCTGCATGGTTTTTTGGTGCATGATTACTACTAACCATGTGAAAATCGTGTGCTTAACCTATCTAAACAAATTTTAAACCTTTCTCCAAAAAATCAAAGGAAACGAAAGGGGGTAAGCATGAACTTAGGTGATAACATGGAAATAAGGTCCTCCCACCTCTTTCCACCGAATGGGAACAACTGAAGCAAGATGAAGACATCGGAGGTTTAAAATATTCCAATAATTCATACTAAGGATAAGACTTTGTCCAAGGGTTTTAATGACCCCAGTATTTCCCATGACTACATGCCAGCTTCACTCCGAGACCTATGTCTAGAGCTTAGATGATTGAATCGTCTTTGTCCCCACAGTCAGTATTTAGAAAAACCCGAATGGAATTTCTTCTTTTGGTGCCAAAAACAACTACACTGAGATCCCATATGGGTTCAACATGACATAACACACTCCAAACTCACCTTACCCTTACCTGTTATTTTACCAAAACAGGGGCTTAGAAGATGCATACACATCACACCTTGTTTCTTTAGATGAGAAACAATATAAGGAAAGGACACATATAAACATTTTCTTCTAAAATAGAGGATTTTGGAGTTTTTTCAAGGGAGACATACTCCCAAAAAAATAGAGACTCTCAGAGGATTGCATGACCTTCACCTTTATATTCAAACGAGGAAACTTCATCACAACGAATCACCGAACATGACCATTGTGACTAATAGAAACAAGACAAGGAAAGGTATATTATGTTAAGTCCCAAATAGCACACGATTCTGGAGAACTTCCACAATAGCCTCTCTTGACCATATTTTCCACATGGGTGTCTTAACATCAACCCTCACTTCAAAGAGACTAATGACATACCTTGAGGCCCTCTTAGAGAACATCCAGCACTGACAACCCTAAACTACTGTCACCTTTAACAACTCAGGTAACTTAAGAAACTAAGGTCTATTTCAACCTCCCGCGACCACTCTCCCACTACAAGAGGATACACAAAACCAAGAGAGTAAATGGAGTAGACTCAATCTCCAAAGCCTGAGAAAAATATTCCTTATATTGATCAACTGGAGGATCTTCTAATGGCGAAACAATTCATGTTTCTATTCAGTTGTGCACTAACCCTTAATGGGGGCATGCCTTATCCAATGAGAGAACCCAAGGACCCAACCAATATGGTCCATTGGTCAAGTCATACCACAAACCAAATCCAAACACATTAAGAGAACTGCTATAAAGGAATTCTGAAACATTTATCATAAGGATGCCACTAACCATCCCTTCAACCCAGCTTATCAACCAAACACAAACCCAAAACACCGTTAAAATAATAGGGGTTCTTAGAATAAAAACATCCCACAACAACAACATTTCCAAAAACACATAAGACACACCATCCCAAACCAGTCACTAAGACATCATGCTTTCCATTAAAATCATCTCTTTCAAAACAAATGGTTCGGTGGTTAGCACATCCACCAATGATACCCCCCAGGCCTCACACATGCATTTTTACATGCCACATCGGGCACCCTCCTCATATTCATTCCGACACTCATCTAGTCATTCCATTAACCATCCATCATCCCATATAACCCCATGCATGTGCTCACTCATATAAATACCAAAGGTTAAAATAAAAATTCCTTCCACTTTTCAAAACCAAAACATCCACTTTTTAAAACCAAAACATTCAACCAATACATCCTTTTTCTCAAGACCGTTATCCATGAAATCAAACCCCAATGTATGTATTACGAAACTTTTCAAAACATCACCAATCATTAAATAAAAAATCACTTTTAATTCATTTCCATTAATTTCAAAAAATTCCATCCCATTTCAAAACACATCTAATTTAATGAAAAAACCCATTTCATAAATCCCTATTAAATTGGTAACTCAACACTTCTCATTTTAAAACAAGATTCCAAAATTTCATAAAAAATTTCAAATGATCTCTAGTTACCAAATAAAAATCCATTTCCAAACTACACACATGACCTTCAAAACATTACATCCCATTAAAAAACCTTTCAATAGTTTAGAAAACTCTATTGGAAACACTTTTTCAAAACCAACTTTAACATAGTTACTTCTTTCAAAAGATGTGTAAACACACCATTTTCTATTTTAAAACAATTCTGAAAATTCAGTTTTACCATTTCAAAAATCAATCCACTTCCTCTTTGCTGAAAAATAATTTCATAAAAGTTCACATTTCTTAAATCAAGTCATTTTTTCTTTAAAACCAAGTTCCAAGATTCCAATACAAAGATACACAAGACAATGTTAGAGGAAAATAGTTTCGGTGGGTGACTTGGACATATGATTGGAGTCCATATTACAATCACTTCACCAGTATGGTGTAACGCCCCGACCTCAGTTACCCAGAGTCGGTGCATTATTTTAATACATTGGCATGATTACAAGGATTCAAGTCCCGAAGGACCGATCGGTTTAGCAGTCTTGGAAAATATATTACATACATGAATGTTACATTACACTTTATAACATACAAAACAACATAAATAATCCTTTATGAACGCCATTATTCCCATGGATTAACCCTTCATATCAATCACAATACACTTCTTGGAATCCTGGGAAAAATAAAACATAGAAAGGGGTGATCTCATATGCTCAGTAAGGATAACAATACAGCGGAAACTTTCATAAATATGCATAAACATTTAAGGCAATGTATAACTAAAACAAAAGCCTTTTAAACTTGAACTTCAGCATAATATGGAAGAAATAAAATGAAATAATTCCATTTACATATTCACATGGATATTCTACTAATCGAATAATCACATGCAATATCAATAACCACTTTCATAATGATGGAATGCATAATGCCAGACTATCATAACCACATAGTCAAGGCCTTGTGCCAAGACTACAAAAAAGATTTTGTCAAGGCCTTGTGCCAAGACACTAGTTTCTCTCATGAGACTTACCGATGAATCGAGGAGCTATAGCGGTCTCCACCCGTCACTTATTAAGTCTAATGCATTCCTTATATGAACAGGTTTAAACATAACATAAACATTCATATTAAAACTAGCATACGAAATGTCAATACTTTATCCATAAACCATGAATGGTATAAAAATAAAACATCTAAATTAAAACATATCACAAAACCTTCAATACTATATGGAAGTTTTGTATCATAATAAATCAACTTCAAATAAGCTTAAAATCCATCAAAGGATGTTGACATAGATGAAAATGATCAGTAAAATGATTTGATAAAAATACCCATTTTTCATGAAATAATTTAAAAGTATCACAATTTATAAAGGAATTCATTTAAAAGATATTTTTGAATCAAATTTTCTCATACCACTTTGAAACTTTTGAAAATAATTATCATTTCAAAGCATTCATGTCCATATAAATAAATCCTTAAAAATCATTTTGAAATCATGGACATTAATTAAAAGGGTTTAGAAAGATAAATCTTTAAAACATTTAAAATGATGTTTTAATAAAAATTCCCTTAAAAATAATCCCTTTGAAAACCCTTTTATGAAACATGGACATAGATAATAAATATTTCCCAGTAGATACTTACGTAAAACAACCTCGGATAATAAAGAGATAGTGAAATTAACCCTTACCAATTTGGTAACTTACAAAACATACACCCCATGAAAGAGGTATCATACAATGAATATGTAAATACACATAAATTAAAGTGTATTAAACAAAAATACAATTATGGGTAGTACATACACCACACAAAAGGTAATAGTGGCAATATGGTATGAATCTCATGGGAATAAGGAGTGAGATGAAAACCCCTTACCTTGCACTTTCCTTTAGTCGAGGGTACGTTTAACTACCTGTATGAAGACTATGGTATGTTATTAAATTATAACAGAACTATATTAATATTTATTATATCATACATTATTCATTTATGACTTTATAATACCCATTTAATAATAATTTCCATGTTAAATTAACATTTTGGGTAATAATCGCTTTCTTTATCATACATGTTTTAACTTGTTACTCTTGATTGTATCACTTAGATCATGATTTAAATACTTATATAATATAAAAAATGATTTATATATCATATATATTTAGAATATAATTATGTATAATATATATATATGTTAAATGGAAAACACCATTTATGGAGAGGTAGTCCGTACGTACGCATAAACGTTGTTTCCGTTTTCATAACGTATTGAACGGAACTAAGTGAATAAAATATATGTAAGTACATATATATATATATATATATCCATTAGAATTATTATGTCATATATTACAAACATATTAGTAATATATATATTTTTATAATCATTGATGAATGGTGAATGTGGAAATGAATCTCATCGCGTCGTGGAGACGGTAATCCGTGCATACGCACGAGCAACAATATCATTTCCTTAAATGTGTGTAATTGTATGGTATATTAATTTTACAAAGACATTATCTTGTTATTTTCATTATTTATATACATATTACTCATCATTATATCCATCCAAATAACATAGTGTTGAATAAAAAATTACACCACGGCGTGGAGACGGTAAGCTGTACGTATGCACGCATAGTGACATTATCATTTATAAGATGGATATAATAATGAATATAGTTGTGAAATATTCATAATAACATCACAGTATATAGAATATAATGGATTTATTATTTTATAATGGAAATAACAAAGAAATAATAATTGGAAGAAGAAAGGAACTTGAAAGAGTGTGGTGAAAACATTACCTTTTCTTTGGGTTCTTTCTTTTGATTTGATCAAAAGGGATCCTTAGGTTGGATTTATAACTAAATAAAGGCCTCTAGGATTAAGGGAGGATAGTTTAGAGGGTATTTGGGCATATTTTGGCCGAAAAAAAAGGCTTTGAAGGTATTAATAATTGGTTAGAAGTGGTGTCCTTTTATAAGGGGGGGAGGGGCTCTTTAGGAAAAACTTAAAGTATTAATTTATAATAAATTTATATTAGGTTTATAATGGCTCTAAAGTGGATTATTCAAAGTATAAGGTTGGTATGGATCTAAATCCTTTCATCAAATAGATTTTAGATTGGTTTGGGTCACTATATTAACCTTATCATTAATATTTAACTCTTGGTTAAATAGTTTGACATTTACCATGTCACCTTGTATTTTTATATTATATGGTTAATAAACTTACTATATACTTCCAAGATACCCCCAAGTGGTCCATTAATGATACACCTATCATTATATAAGTCCTTTTTCCTAACCTTATATTTTTAGGAATATGATATTAATTAATAATATAATATTTGTTTTAAACTCTTTTATGCCAATTTTGACACTATTTAATAATTGATTTTTGTTAAAGTCATAAAAACTTTATTAATTAGAAAAAAATTAATTTAAGCAATTATAACATGTCATATTAATCAATAAAATTCGTTTATGGCATCAAAACTTTCAAATTATATTTATTTTAATATTTATAATACCAATTATTTGATTCTTTCATTAATAAGGAAAATACTGCATCATTATTGTGTCATAAGTAAATTTAATTATTCAATGTCTAAAAATTATAAATAAAATACCATTATGTAGGAAATATTTTTATATTTCTAATTAATATTTATAGTCGAAAATATAACATATATAACCTTATGTAAACTTTGTTTTTCTAAAAGATATATACTTATGTCATTTTTGTATTTACTTTAACTTAATTAATATAAAGTGTCATTATCACTTACAAGTGGATCCATGGGGTCCCAAAATCGACTCAAAGATGCCCATGGTCAGATATGTATCAAAAAATAGGTTTAGGACACATTTTAGGGAAATTTATTATTATTATAATATTATTTTTTACCCTTATTTACCGGATTTACCCTTTAACCATGGTAAATAAAATATTTACCAAAGTAATTATTCAAAATGTATAAAAATAAAAGTTACCTATTTACACAATTTGGACCTCCTGATTCTAAATATGGAATAATTTTTTCTAAATTCAAAACACATAAGTGACAGAAATCAATTTAAAATTAATTCCCGCTGTCAAAACAAAAAGCGTGTTTTTAAGAAATAATAACTATCAAAAGATTGACACTTGTTTATGTCTGGTTTAAATGTGAAATTATGTCCAATGAACAAAATTATATTAAATGGTAAAAATATATTCTAAATATACTTTAAAACCACTCAAATTCATAATTTATCACTATTAATTATTTTGATTAAAAAAGTTGTTTTTAATTAAAATTTAGAAATTTTTACTATTCATCAAAATATGAATGTTATCAGAAATGTACCAAAAATTCACCCTAAGATAATTTTGATATTACGAATCCAAAAATGAATTCCATTTTGAAAATAAAATGTATAAAATTTCAAAAAGTGGGTATTATTATTCATAACGGCTAGTTTGATTGGTTGTGGTGTGTATTCGAACTCGAAATTGCATACAACACACACTACTATATTATTCAAAGAGAAGCATACCATGGAAGCTTGAGGTGTTACATTCTCCCCTCCTTAAATAAATTGAATCCTCACAATTTTTAATTTTTCTTTGAAAATAAAAGGTTGAAAATAGAAAATACCTTTGTGGGAAAACCCACATCGGAAATTGGGTTAATAAAATTTAGTCTTAATAAGAGGAAAAGAGAAATGAAAGGGTCACCACAAAATTATGATCTCGATTAGGAGAAAATTGGTGGAAATTAGAGACATATAATTGGAGGAAAAACATAAATATTTATAGGTAGTGATTGAGTTCATTAATCACAAACAAGTGTAAAATTAAGGGCCTTAAATTCATCAATATATGATAATTTAAAATACCATTGGTTCAACAAAACATAAGGTATTAGAATAATACATTTTTTGTTTTAAGATCCCTTCAATAAAGTATAAGAATTAATTTATTCATAGAATAAGAGAAGAATAAAAATATATACTTGACAAGTAGAGTTCCATTCTTTAACTAATTTCTACCACAAACTCATCTTTCACTCTAAAAGATAATAGAACTTAAAAAATATTCTATTCATCCTATTCATATGGGGTTAAAAAATAATGAATTTATAATTAATCTACCAGACCTTTTTAAAAAAACTACATTATTCAATCTAGGATATCACGTGGGCCAGTGGTAGGTGATACACCCTTGTCGCCCATCGATTGCGGGTTCAAGTCTCGCGGCCTTGCTGGACGTGATGGGTTGTCGCCCGACCTCCGGGTTGTCCTTTTATGGAAATACAAAAATAATATAAAACTATAATTATCCAAAATAATTCTGTCCAAACTCACAGTCCAAAATTTATAAGGAAGGTAAACACAATTAAGATCCTTTTTGCCGTGTAATAACATGTGAACACCTTCATCATGTATTCTTTTAAAACACTAAAACATCCTGAATTACCATAAAACCTTATTGATTACATTCATGATACCTTATTCCTTATATAATAATGGATATACTCCTTCTATCCAAAAATTTTGTAAACTCCAATAATTATGGAATATACAAATCATTAATCAATTTCAACGTAGTCAAGAATATCCAATTTATCCAAATCAATCATGTATTATTCCAAAATCACTACCTCTGTATCAGAACCATATTATGGTTTATCTTTCTCTCAAATATATATTTTCCAAAAAAATTAACCTACTATTGAGTCACTTTTCTTGGTTCCACACAATCTCAAGTCCTTAATTAAATAGTATTACAGTACAATACTTATATACTCCATAATTATTATAACCAGTACATTGTTGATACAATAATAAAATGACATAATTCTATAATAACAACATAAGAACTCTAATCATTCATCTTCATATATGGTAGTATCATAACTTGATTTTTATCCAATAGCATCATTTGGGGTATACTCTGATGATTTGGACATCAGTTCACATAGTGTCTCAACTCCTTGTAGATGAAGCATTTTACATTTGAAACCTTTTTCTTACCCTTGCAGTCACGTACATGGTGTACTTTTTCTCCACACTTATAACAAACTCTCATTCCCTTCAGGAAAGTTCTAGGGTGTTTCTTCCCACATTTATCACATATGGGAAAATTATTCTTTTCCCTCTTCCCTTTATCCATCTTTCTCTCTTCCATCCTTTTCTTCTCTTGCTTCTCTTCAAATCCATAGGACTCAGAGAATTCTTTACTTATCTTCTTAACACATGATACTATTTCTTCATATGTTGAGAATACATGGGAGACTATTTCCCTTCTAAATGTTGGCTTAATACCATGAAAGATATGATCCTTCTTACTCTTTGGATCATATGTATTTCTAGAGTTCACATTCCTTCTACTGGGTGCCATTTCTATAAAATAGCATAAACAAGGTCAGTTTATGAATTGAAATGAATAATTATAAACTTGGAAAATACCTAACGTAAATTGAACGGTTTATGGATATAATCCATAATCATAAATATGTTTTCATTTATGAATTATATACTCATAAACCCTTCATAATGATTTGTAAATAAAATGAGAATTATCCTAATCATATCCCCCAGGAGTGTTGTAACCAAGAGTGCAGCAAGGCCCATTGTCATGCACTATATCTCGTTCAAGTCTAGCTCAAAGCTGTGTTTTCGGGTTTTACCCCTAGGTACATCTGTGCCAGAGTCAACTCTACCTGCTCATATCCAGACAGGAAAGTATTTTCTTGGAAAACTCACAAAATATCTACATTACCAAAATTCTAAGAATTTCTTCTATACTAATCCTCAAAGTCTGTCTTAGGACTATGTGCTCTAATCAGAGTTTATCTAAATCTATCTTCCAAGGTTATTTCTAAACTTCCTCTGATACCAACTGTAACGCCCTGACCCCAGTTACCCAGAGTCAGTGTATTATTTTAATACATTGGCATGATTACAAGGATTCAAGTCCTGAAGGACCGATCGGTTTAGCAGTCTTGGAAAATATATTACATACATGAATGTTACATTACACTTTATAACATACAAAACAACATAAATAATCCTTTATTAATGAAATTATTCCCTTGTCTTAACCCTTCATAACAATCACAATACACTTCTTGGAATCTTGGAAAAAATAAAACATAGAAATGGGTGAGCTCAGATGCTCAGTAAGGAAAACAATACAACGGAAACTTTCATAAATATGCATAAACATTTAAGGCAATGTATAACTAAAACAAAATCCTTTTAAACTTGAACTTAATCATAATATGGAAGAAATAAAATTAAATAATTCCATTTACTTATTCACATGGATATTCTACTAATCGAATAATCACATGCAATATCAATAACCACTTTTATAATGATGGAATGCATAATTTCATACTATCATAACCACATAGTCAAGGCCTTGTGCCAATACAACAAATAAGATTTTTTCAAGGCCTTGTTCCAAGACACTAGTTTGTATCATGAGACCTACTGATGCATTGAAGAGATATATCGGGCTCCACCCGTCACTTATTAAGTCCAATGCATTCCTCATATGAACAGGTTTAAACATAACATAAACATTCATATTAAAACTAGCATACGAAATGTCAATACTTTATCCATAAACCATGAATGTTATAAAAATAACACATCTACAGTCAAACATATCACAAAACCTTCAATACTATATGGAAGTTTTGTATCATAATAAATCAACTTCAAATAAGCTTAAAATCCATCAAAGTATATTGACATAGATGAAAATGATCAGTAAAATGATTTGATAAAAATACACCTTTTTCATGAAATCATTTAAAAGTCTCACAATTTATAAAGGAATTCATTTAAAAGATATTTTTGAATCAAAGTGTCCCATACCACTTTGAAACTTTTGAAAAGAATTATCATTTCAAATCATTCATGTCCATATAAATAAATCCTTAAAATCATTTTGAAATCATGGACATTAATTAAAAAGGTTTAGAAAGATAAATCTTTAAAACATTTAAAATGATGCTTTAGTAAAAATTCCCTTAAAAATAATCCCTTTAAAAACCCTTTTATGAAACATGGACATGGATAATAAATATGTCCCAGTAGATACTTACGTAAAACAGCCTCAGATAATAAAGAGATTGTGAAATTAACCCTTACCAATTTGGTAACTTACGAAACATACACCCCGTTAAAGAGGTATCATAAAATTAATATGTAAATACACATAAATTAAAGTGTATTACACAAATAATACAATTATGGGCAGTACATACACCACAAAAAAGGTAATAGTGGAAATATGGTACGAAAATCACGGGAATAAGGAGTGAGATGAAAACCCCTTACCTTGCATTTTCCTTTAGTCGAGGGTATGTTTAACCTACTGTATGAAGAACTTAGTATGTTATTAAATTATAACAGAACCATATTAATATTTATGATATCATACATTATTCATTTATGACTTTATACTACCCATTTAATAATAATTTCCATGTTAAATTAACATTTCGGGTAATAATCGCTTTCTCTTTCGTATGTGTTTTAACTTGTTGCTCTTGATTGTATCACTTAGATCATGATTTAAATACTTCCAGAATATAAAAAAATGATTTATATATCATATATATTTAGAATATAATTATGTATAATAGATATATATGTGAAATGGAAAACACCATTTATGGAGACGGTAGTCTGTATGTACACATAAACGTTGTTTCTGTTTTCATAACGTATTGAACAGAACTAAGTGAATAAAATATATGTAAGTACATATACATATATATATATATATATATCTCCAGTAGCATTATTATGTAATATATTACAAACATATTATTAATATATATTTTTATAATCATCAATGAATGGTGAATGTGGAAATGAATCTCATCGCGTCGTGGAGACGGTAATCCGTACATACACACGAGCGACAATATCATTTCCTTAAAGGTGTGTAATTGGATGGTATATTAATTTTACAGAGAAATTATCATTTTATTTTCATTATTTATATACATATTAATCATCATTATATCCATCCAAATAACATAGTGTTGAATAACAAATTACACCATGGCGTGGAGATGGTAAGCCGTATGTACACACGCATGGTGACATTATCATTCATAATATGGATAGAATAATAAATATAGTTGTGAAATATTTATAATAACATCACAGTATATATAATATACTAGAGTTATTATTTTATATTTAAAATAACAAAGAAAGAATAAGTGGAAGAAGAAAGGAACTTGAAAGAGGATGGTGAAAACATTACCTCTTCTTCGGGTTCTTTCTTTTGATTTGGTGAAAAGGGCTCCTTAGGATGACTTTCTGAGTAAAGTAAGGCCTCTAGTATTAATGGAGGATAGTTGATATGGTATTTGGGAATATTTTTTCAGAACGAAAAGGCTTTTAAGGTATGAATAATTGGTTAGAAGTGGTGTCCTTTTATAAGGGGGAGGAGGGGCTCTTTAGGAAAAACTTAAAGTATTAATTTATAATAAATTCATATTCAGTTTCTAATGGCTCTAAAGTGGATTATTCAAAGTATAAGTTTGGTATGGGTCTAAATAATTTCATCCAATATATTTTAGACAGGTTTGGGTCACTATATTAACCTTATCATTAATATTTAACTCTTAGTTAAATAGTTTGACATTTACCATGTCACCATGTATTTTTATATTATATTGTAAATAAAATTACTATATACTTCCAAGATACTTCTAAGTGGTTCATTAATGATACACCTATCATTATATAAGTCTTTTTTCCGAACCTTAGATTTTTAGGAATACGATATTAATTAATAATATAATATTTGTTTTAAAAACTCTTTTATGCCAATTTTGACACTATTTAATAATTGATTTTTGTTAAATTCTTAACAACTTTATTAATTAGAACCAAATTCATTTAAGAAATTATAACATGTCATATTAATCAATAAAATTCGTGTATGGCATCACAACTTTCAAATTATATTTATTTTAATATTTATAATACCAATTATTTGATTCTTTCATTAATAAGGAAATTACTGCATCATTATTATGTCATAAATAAATTTAATTATTAAATGTCTAAAAATTATAAATAAAATACCATTATGTAGAAAATATTTTTATATTTCTAATGAATATTTATAGTCAAAAATATAACATAAATAACCTTATGTAAAAATTGTTTTTCTAAAAGATATATGCTTATGTCATTTTTGTATTTACTTTAACTTAATTAATATAAAGTGTCATTATCACTTACAAGTGGATCCATGGGGTCCCAAAATCGACCCAAATATGCCCATGGTCGGACATGTATCAACCAATAGGGTTAGGATAATTTTAGGGTAATTTATTATTATTATAATATTATTTTTTACCCTTATTTACCGAATTTACCCTTTAACCATGGTAAATAAAATATTTACCAAAGTAATTATTCAAAATGTATAAAAATAAAAGTTACCTATTTACACAATTTGGACCTCCTGATTCTAAATATGTAATACATTTTTCTAAATTCAAAACACAGAAGTGTCAGAAATCAATTTAAAATTAATTCTCGTTGTCAAAACAAAAAACGTGTTCTTAAGAAATAATAACAATCAAAAGATTGACACTTGTTTATGTCCGGTTTAAATGTGAAATTATTTCCAATGACCAAAATTGTATTAAATGGTAAAAATATATTCTAAATATACTTTAAAACCACTCAAATTCATAATTTATCACTATTAATTATTTCGATTAAAAAAGTTGTTTTTAATTAAAATTTAGTAATTTTCACTATTCATCAAAATATGAAATTTATCAGAAATGTACCAAAAAATAACCCTAAGATAATTTCAATATTAATAATCCAAAAATGAATTCCATTTTAAAAGATAAAATGTATAAAATTTCAAAAATTGGGTATTACTAGTCATAACGGCTAGTTTGATTGGTTGTGGTGTGTATTAGAACTCGAAGTTGCGTACAACACATGCTAATGTATTATTCAAATAGAAGCGTACCATGAAAGTTTGGGGTGTTACATATGGAGAGTGTTCTAGGAAAATATCCCTAAATACACATGGATTTCCAGGCCCTATGAGATCACAGAGACCATTATCCCAACTCTCTTTTCATTTCCCCAAATCATCATCAAACCAAGAAAACCAAAGGATTCAGATAAATCCCAAATTCCCCTAGTGACTTGAATCACCTCACAAGGTGTACTGGCTAGGCACACTACCCATAACTAAAATGTCAAGTCCTGAAAATCCTAGCTTTAGACTATCTTGACTCTTCCCCAAATAAAATGACCCAAAGAGTGAACCTGACCCTCTAATACCATTTTGTCACAAACTGAATCTGGTCACCATCAAAACTGGCACCAAACCAGCCCATGGCAAGGACTAAAGGGGGTTACATATCCCCAAAGGCTGGAACAAGTGCACGGGTATCATAAAATTAAATTTCAGAACAATTTACCTGAGTTTATAAACATAAAACAACAAACAAATCCAATAAAACAATCTGGATTTTTCAAACAAACCCATCTTTTACCAAATTTTAGAATTGAATTACACAATTTAAAACAATTTTTAAAGACTATTAAAAAGGGAAAAAAGCAAAAAATACAATCCAAGAACCTCCTCATGGCAAGAGGCACCACCCTCAATCCATCTCCACAACACCGCACCAAGAAGGACTGCTAGAAACCCGTACCATTGGCACTAAAAGCTTTACCCAAACCTGTGACAAAATAACCAAGTCTACTTACATACAAAGGTTTAATTAGGGTGTGATCCAAATCCCATTAGTATTCCACCACAAAAAGATTCCATGTGATAATCATTATAAGACAAAAATCTTGCAAGTTTTGTAAACAAGAAATGCTAGTAACAAATTCTAAAAGATGAAACTTTAAATAAAAACATCTTTCAAGTGGGCTACTTTAAAAGAAATCAACACTTTTAAGTAGAATGAAAAAGATACTAAATTTCTCCAGCAAAAAATGTTGTATGTCTGTGGTAAGTATAAAATATCTAATGATCACTAGAAATGGGAAACAACCATAGGCACTAGCTTACTATGGGTCCCACGTACCTCGTACTCGGTGAAAGTAATCATACAAATATCCATTCTTGTGCAAACAAGCCACTAGTAGGGAGAATACCCATAACCTATTGGTCCCCCAACATCATCATCATTATAGTTTAGTTAGTGTTGTTATTGTCAAAATTTCTATGTGAAACAGGGTCCAAACCCCACCGGATCACTAGAATACTAGTACACGTCCACCCACCTAGATACTCGGGTTTTCCCTCTTATGCTCAAAAAAATTCCACAGGCCATGAAATAAAATTTTCACATGAAAATGACACTTCCAGGTCACACATATACCAAATATCCCACACACATGTCACATTATCTGTCACGACCCCCTCCCCACAAAGTGTACCCCTCCTAGGCTGGCAATGTGAGAAGGTAGATAATAACCCCCGAGTCCCTCCTCCAGTAGGCCCCGGGTTGGTGACTAGCACCGAGGGTATTGTAAACACACAAATGAGAGGCATTACCCTCTAAGAGAACATATGCGGAAGAGAGAGATAAGATATACACCAATCAAATACAACTCAAAACTGGAATATAAAAGAAACCCAAGTGCATATATGAAATGTCATGAAAAAGTACTACAACTGGAAGGAAAAAATGGCAAGTACCCAAAAGAAAATAAAACAACAGCAACCACAAGCCTGAACATCTCCTGCAACCCCAAGCTAGTAGAAACTAGCTTGATCTCCAACCTGCTCCAAGTGACCTGAAAAATAGTTTATATATACATAGGGTGAGTATAACAGTATACTCAGTAGGATCCTCCCCGAAGCCTCTCGTGAAAAAGTAAAGAAAGCATGCTAAAGCGCAGTGAACAACAAGTGAAACTAACTCGTCACCTAAATAGGTATTCTAAGTTCCCAACCTCACCATGGATACTCTCACCAAGTAACGCATACAAGAATATAGAATATAATAAAGAATATCAAGGGTACCCCACTACTACTTCTCCACTGGTTTTCCACTTTGCCCCAACATCGCACGTCCTCAGCATCTCTCTCCAAAAAGGCTTGCCTATAGACACCTAGGCGAAGCACCAAAATCTGCACCTCATGCACCACAAAGGCTTTCCCGTAGACACCTGGGCGAATCACCACACCATCCTCTCAACCAAAAGTAACAAGGTAAGTTCCGGGAGCCACCACATCCTGCATAATGTGTATCATACGTTGGGTATTATACCTCAAGCTATTACAGCTCATACACCGAGTAAGGATCCTCAAGCCATCACAGCCTATACATGTTACACCTATAGTAGTCCATAGGATACTATATCCAGAATATATGTGTGTGAATAACCACAATCCATTACATCCCTATACACACATATATGGGAAAAACTAACCATTGTTCCTACTGGCACTAGTATCTACCAAGAGAAGAGAGTGAGGACAAAGTAGGTAGTTAGTCATTCATCCTCCCACCAGAATGTTGGGGAAAACACCCCCCCCCCCCCAGGGCTCAGAATCCCCGGGGTGTTAGTAGCCCTTAATGACAGGGTGGAGTAGCATATAGAAACACAAAAAGTGCAGGATATATTATATCTCACAACCATACTATGGGCATTACCTAGTCTTAGACACAATTTCAGCTAATGTCTCTCAGACTCCAGGCTGCTACTTCTAAGACTAGGTATCCTATAAGCACACAACCATTTAAAGAGCTTTATTAAATTACTTCATTCCCTTATTATCAGTTCCAGTGTACGTTAATTAATTCTTTAAACATTAACCATGAACAGTTCCACATTAAGTTCCATTAGAATCACACCCAAAGTCAGCTGTTCTTTCAAAATTACAACCTCGTCATTATGTTCCAGCAACCCCATCCCCATGGGTTAACACCATTTATTCAAACCTTCATTACAGAATTACTTTCCCATATTCCCAAGCATTCTAGAAAAGCATCATATGCTAAAAACACAAGGGGCTCAACATGGTGAGTAGATGTACTGCCCATCGAATCTTTGCTGCCTATAGAAAGAGCGTAGACTCGTCCTCCCTGGAGAAGCTAAACACGGAAATCATGTGGTATACCCCGTGCATCTTCGCCTCTTTCAGAAGGAGGGTAAGCAATACCAGCTTCCTTGAGTCGTGGGGAAAAGTAAAGGAGATAAGCAACCGATTAAAATCACCAACCATCCAACAATCACATCCATTCCATTCAATCATCCCTGGTGTCCTCCCTGACACCCACATGCATAAACCGATGCATCTCGACACTCTAGGCGTCATCTGCTGCTATAACCAAAAGTATCCATGCCTCTACATATCACAACAGCCATCCAGGCTCACATTACAGCATAAATAGCAAGAAAACAAACATCACATCAATGGGATCTTAGCCCTTTAACAATCAAGAGGGTAACTCAGAACCCTTTTAGAAATTATCAAACAAGCATTTCTTTAATCCATCTTGAATTAACCGATTTATTAAACGTAGGTTCCAAAATTCGGGAAACCTAATCAGTAAGCTATCACAAATAAATAAACATGCTTACTGCACTAATTTGATTAAAATAAAATTACAACAAGAACCAGATTCGTTTTCATGCCTCTTTATCTTTATCCAACACTTATCAATTAATCATGTTTTACATTCTTTACCGACTTCTATAAAGAACAAACAGCTAAACAAGCAAGCATAGATATCACACTGTCTAGAAAAACAAGAGGCAATAACATAAGATAAATATCAATTTATTTATCCAGTTTAAATATTTATTATGTCAATTCCATTGTGATCCACTGGTATGAAGCATGCTAACGATACAGTCGCACGTAAAAGAAAAGAGAAGCAATGAATCCCCTACCTCAACAATTCTTGACATTCTTTATCCACACAACGGGTCACAAACCTCCTCTCGCGACAACTGCATCCACCCAAGGATTTCATGGTATAAAATCACCAAACAAACCCCAAGAAAAACCCATTAGAATCATGGAGATTGCATGCTATAATATGTAAAGGATAATATGAGAAGATAAACCCCAAAAGAACAACGATACAACATAACTTATATCGAAGATTGATCAATACAGCTTGGTTGCATAAAAATAGAGCAGAACCAATCCAGGGAATAAAGTTTGATTATGAAAATACTACAGGAAGGATTGAAAGGTTCTAGCATCTCATAGCTGATAACAAAGAGGAAGAACAAGGGAGAATGATATCTCATCCCTTTTTTAAGATTTAATGGGGTGACGGTTTAAGATACGCTTAATTCCCCATTAAAAGCGGATCACATTAACCCATGCGGTTTGACCAAGAGAAAAACATCCTGAGCCATAGGAATAATTAACATAGGAGTTATGGCCTTTGAATTGGCCTTAAAAGTCCTTAAAATAAGCCTTTAAATCTATTTTATGTCAAAGGAAACGTCAAAAGGGGAAAAATTATAGGAAGCTAGAAACACTATTCACCTACCGTTACTGTACACCTATCATTACTGTACACCTATCTTTACTGTACACCTACCGATCTTTGAAACCGGTCTGTGAAACCGATCCATGAAACACTGTACACCTACTATTATTGTACACCTCCCAATCTGTGAAATTGATCTGTGAAACCGATCTGTGAAACCGATCTTTGAAACATTGTACACCTACCGTTACTGTACACCTACCGATTTGTGAAGCCAATCTGTGAAATACTGTACACTTACAATTACTGTATACCAACCGATCTGTGAAACACTGTACACCTACCGTTACTGTACACCTACCATTATTGTACACCTACCTATCTGTGAAACCGATATGTGAAACCGGTCAGTGAAACCGATCTGTGAAACACTGTACACCTACCATTATTGTACACCTACCGTTATTGTACACCTACCGATCTGTGAAACCAATCTGTGAAACCGATCTGTGAAACCGATCTGTGAAATCGATCTGTGAAACCGATCTGTGAAACACTGTACACCTACCGTTACTGTACACCTATCGATCTATGAAACCGGTCTATGAAACATTGTACACCTACCATTACTGTACACCTACCGATCTGTGTAACCGATCTGTGGAACTGATATGTGAAACCGCTCTGTGAAACCGATCTATGAAACCGAACTGTGAAACATTGTACACCTACCGTTACTGTACACCTACCGTTACTGTACACCTACCGATCTGTGAAACCGATCTGTGAAACCGATCTGTGAAAATGATCTGTGAAACCGATCTGTGAAACATTGTATACCTATCGTTACTATACACCTACTATTACTATACACCTACTGATAGAACAAATCATAAAACTGGAAACATTGTTCATAGAACTGGAAAAATGACAAAGTGTTGGGAAGAAGACACCCTAACCTCCCAGAACACCTCCAAAACCATAATTCAACAAAGGAATGGACCGGAGAGGTTTGGTCCATTATATTAGATACCTCTCAAAACATTCTCATCCTCAAGAATTAAAAACCAACCTAGAAGAAAAGAGGGGTCCAAACAACCACCCCGTAAGATACCCCTCAGGGGAAAACCACCGTGAGTTGTTCGAAAGTTGGAACAAAACCACGACATCTGAGAGTAAGGGAACAAACATTCCATATCCAAACACTTCAATCATAACATCACTTCAAAGGTACATAAAATAAAGGATCAAATAAAACACAGCACAACAACTTAAAACAGCTTTGGGCACTGGACACGCATCTGTGACTCACATTCCCAAGTACTCTCCTCCGGGCCACCGTGTCGCCAAAAGAAACGAACTAAGGGGATAGAACACCCACACAACACCTTCTCCTTGTGTTCTTGGATCTCCAAAGGTCGCTCCTCAAAGGTAGCATCATCATCAACATTGATCTCTCCCCAATCGATGATGTGAGAGTCATCATGAAGATAACGACGGAGCTGTGATACATGGAAAACATCATGTATCTAACTCATCTATGGGGGAAGTGCTACACGATACGCCACAGCTCCAACATGAGATAACACCTCGAAAGTCCCAACAAACTGGGGAGAAATCTTACTTCCACGACCAAACCTTCGATGCCCACGACGGGGAGTCACCTTTAGAAACACATGATCCCCAACATTAAACTCCAAGGGTCTCCTCCTTTGATCCTCATATAATTTCTAATGATCTTTAACTATCTTCATCCTCTCACGAATCACCTGGACCATCTCTGTTGTATTCTGCACAAGTTCTGGTCCAAGAATTGCTGAATATCTGACCCCAGTCCATCACAACGGAGAACGACAAGGCCGGCCATACAAGGATTCAAACGGCGCCATGCCGATGGTGGAGTGAAAACTATTATTGTAAGTTAACTCTACCAAGGGTTAGTGCCTTATCCATGAACCTCAAAAATCAATAACACAAAATAATAACATGTCTTCAAGATTCTGGATGGTTCGCTCTGTCTGACCATCCGTTTGAGGATGAAAAGAAGTGCTAAGGCATAGTTGAGAACCAAAAGCATGTTGGAGACCTCTCTACACCCTGGAGGTAAAACGAGAATCTCAATCAGAAATAATCATCCTAGGGACTCCATGAAGTCTCACCACCTCCTCTAGATACTGCCTCGACAAGACTTCCACTAAGCTCGACTCCTTGATCGCTATGAAGTGGGCCGATTTTGTTAAGCGATCTACTACCACCCAAATAGCATCATGTCCTCCCGGAGCTTGAGGTAAACTAGTAACAAAGTCTATTGAGATGTCCTCCCACTTCCACTGAGGAATCTCTAATGGCTAGAGTAGACCACCAGGGACACGGTGTTTGGCTTTCACCTTCTAGAAGACTAAACATCAAGACACAAACTCTACAATCGTATGCTTCAGACCAGACCACCAAAACTAACTCCTCAAGGATCGGTACATCTTTGTCACGCCAGGATGTACTACTAAAGGTGAAATTTGGAACTCTATGAGGACCATCTCACACATCGTCAAGGGAACAAAAATCCTTCCATGATATAACACTCGGTGTTGTTCGTCCTCCGTCCAACTATCAGGGGCCTCACCACAAACAACTTGGTTTCTCCAGACCTCTACCTCTAGATCCCCCAACTAGAACTCTTCCACCTTCTGCATCAGGGATGACTGTATTGTCATCTGAAAAAGATAACATCTACCCCCAACTTCTCCCATATCAAGATGCAATGCTTAAAGTTCTTCCATTACTCTCCAAGAATCACCAGATTCACACACAGCATCACCACGTGACTTTCAGCTCAGTGCATCAGCTACAACATTCCCTTTTCCAGGTGTATACGATATTTCTAAGTCGTATTCCTACAAGAACTCCATCCAACGACATTGTCGCAAGTTCAAGTCACGCTGGGAGAAAACATACCTCAAACTCTTATGATCGGTGAAAACCAAAAAGTGCTCACCAATGAGGTAATGTCTCTACAACTTCAGAGCAAACACCATAGATGCCAACTCAAGATCATGAGTGGTATAGTTACATTCATGGGGATGTAACTACCGAGACCATAAGAAACAACTGACCTTTGCTACATGAGGACACATCCTAACCCCAGATGCGAAGCGTCGTAGAAAACACCAAACTGAACTCCCTCAGCCGGAAGACAAAGAACTGGAGCACTTACTAACTTCTCCTTTAGATACTTGAAAGTTTCCTGACACTGATCAGTCCATATGAACGCTTGATCCTTCCTGATCAAAGCTGTCAGAGGAGTCACAACTCACGAGAAATTGGCAACGAACCTCCTGTAGTATCTTGCGAGACCAAGGAAACTTCACACCTCTGACACTGTCTTGGGGGCTTCCCAAGACACGATTACTTCTATCTTCGATGGATCCACAGCTACACCATGTTGGGACACAACATGGCCCAAGAAACGGACTTCTTGAGCCCAAAACTCACATTTCAACAACTTCCCAAATAGTTGATGTTTACGAAGAACTCCCAAAACAGCATGTAGATGCTCTGCATGCTCCTCTTCAGATGTGGAGTACACAAGGATGTCATTGATGAAAACCACCACAAACTTTTCCAGGAACTCATGGAACACAGCATTCATCAATCCCATGAACATAGTTGGAGCATTCGCCATGCTGAATGACATTACAACGAACTCATAACACCCATGACGACAACAAAAAGTATTCTTCGAGATATCCTTATACTTCACACACATTTGATGATATCCTGACCTTAATTCGATCTTTGAGAACCAACTTGAACCCTTCAATTGATCGAATAAATCATCAATTATTAGAAGAGTATAGCGATTCTTTATCATCATTTTATTTAAGCGATGATAATCAACACACAACCGCAAACTGCCATCGGGCTTCTTCACAAACAAAACCAGTACACCCCATGGTGACACACTTGGCTGAAAAAAAAACCACACTGTAACAGACCATCAAGCTGTATATGTAGCTCTCGTAACTCATAAGGGGCCATCCTATATGGATACAAAGATATAGGAGACGCTCCTGGCTGTAG
The DNA here is from genome assembly GCA_963277665.1 of Viscum album. Classification (NCBI taxonomy): domain Eukaryota; kingdom Viridiplantae; phylum Streptophyta; class Magnoliopsida; order Santalales; family Viscaceae; genus Viscum; species Viscum album. The sequence continues at coordinate 1,335,376,855 of OY728127.1, forward strand.
CTCGATCCCAAACTCAATCTCTCGTCAAGGGGGTAATGCTACAACCTCTTCTGGAAAGACATCAGGTACTCCTCTACGACCCTAAGAAACGCCAACTGATGAACCTCTGAAGAACTCAGCATCATCTTAGCCATCATGGATGATAAGGATGGAATGTTCCTATGACTCATCTGAGGATCTCTCTCACCAAAAAACACCACTTTCTCTCCATCTGCACCAATGAAGACGACCTTATTCCTGAAGAAATCAACAATATCCTGCACTGAATACAACCAATCCATGTCGAGGATGACATCATATGGTTGTATTTATAAACATAGGAAATCTACCCAAGAGCGGTGTTGCCCCAACACTAGCTCACAATCTCTACATACTTCAAACAAGTCAGCTTGATCTCCAACTGGCGTAGTCAACGCCAAGGGAACTGGAAGCCTCTCTACCTCAAGTCCCAAAGTATGGACAAGGGTAGGTGATATAAAGGAGTGTGTCTCTCCTTAATCAAACAAGGCATACACCAAATTGGAAAATAAGCAAAGGGTACCTCAAATGACATCTGGCTCGCCTGGAGCTGGCAATGCTAGAGCATGAAGCAGACCATGACCTCCTCCACGGCCTCTCCGACCATGATGACGACCACCTCCACAGTCGCGCTCTGCTCTCTGAGGATGGGGAGCATCATGGGGATTCCCTTTGCCTGCCCCATCTACCCTCTGCTGATCTAAAGTTGGTGTAACTGGTTGCTGCTGCCTTGGCGGGAACTGCCTCAATGGAGGAACCTGGAGCGTAGTGCCTGTTGCACGATGGCCGCTCTGAAAGGTTGGGCACTCCCTCTACTGATGACCATAACCACCACAAGAAAAAACAAGTGCCTAATCCCTTGGCATAGGCCTAAGAGTTTCTGCTACTAGAGAAACAAGGCGTGAAGGGATGGGACCTACCCCCGGCTGAACGGAAACTCTTCTACCCTAAAAACCAGGAACCTAGGACCATAGATCTTCCTCATGAGGAATCATGTTGATTCCCCTCTCGTAATGATCCAGTCCTAGAAAAAGTCCTCTCGACAACCTATACCCTCTCCAGTACTTCAAGATATGTTTTCAGCATAAATGGGGTGAACTGACATTGAATCTCTGGATGAAAAGCCTCCTCAAAGTGCCTCTCTCTGGCCTCCTCATATGGTAATAGGTCCGAATCATATCGTAAAAGGTTCCTAAAATGTATTCCAAACTCTCGAACACTGGAGCTCCCCTTTCGAAGGGTAAGAAGCTCCTGGTGACTGGACGCCTTCGCAGTCGATGAAAGAAACTCGACTCTAAACCTGTCTCGAAACTTCTCCCAGGAGATCGCTGACTCCTCAATATCCCCGAGGAACAAGAACCACCACTGACTCACAGCTCCACGCAGCATCGTCACAACCAAGGACACCCATTGGTCCTTCTGAGCACAGATCGAACTGAATCCTATCTCGACCACCTCCAACCAGTCTTCCATGATTGCATCTGAAATGGAGCCCTCATACTTCTGCAGACTCTGGCGCTGAAACTCTCAGAGTGTCTTCCTCCAAGTGTTTTCGTCGTCAACCTCTACCCGGTGGCGATCTGTTGGAACAGCCTGCTAGGAATCTTTTATGCGAGCCTGACGTGGACGTCGACCTGGAGCCATATGTGAAAAATAAAAATAAAAACTTAGATCTCCTAAACCTGGAATAGGGAAGACTAAAAATTAATTAATTAATTTTTTTATTTTGTTCATTTTAGGTTAACCTATCCCAAGGTCTACCCATTCAAACATAGGCATAAAGAAAAATGATGCATGATCTTTTCCTAGGTCTCTACCATGCAACTAGTATCACCTTGTTTAGTAGCCATTGTAAACTTAAAGGTCCATACATCAGATCATAGGGGGACCTAAACGCCTATGTCTCAGCCAGTCTCTAGTGTTTACCTCACTTGATAAACATGAATGACATTGTTTCCCTACCAAACCATGCAACCTCACCTATGCCTAACTCCAAACTCCATCCTATCCCTCAACCAGACCTCTGATACCACTCTGTCACGACCCCCTCCACACAAAGTGTACCCCTCCTGGGCTGGCAATGTGAGAAGGGAGATAATGACCCCCGAGTCCCACCTCCAGTAGGCCACGGGTTGGCTACTAGCACCGAGCGTATAGTAAACACACAAATGGGAGGCATTACCCTCTAAGAGAACATATATGGAAGAGAGAGATAAGATAGACACCAATCAACTCCAACTCAGAACTGGAATATAAAAGAAACCCAAGTGCATATATGAAATGTCATGCAAAAGTAATACAACTAGAAGGGAAAAACTGCAAGTACCCAAAATAAAATTAAACAGCAGCAACCACAAGCCCGAACAGCTCCTGCAACCCCAAGCTCGTAAAAACCAGCTTGATCTCCAACCTATTCCAAGTGACCAGAAAAACATTTTATATATACATAGGGTGAGTATAAAAGTATACTCAGTAGGATCCTCCATGAAGCCTATCATGCAAAAGTAAAGAAAGCATGCTAAATCACAGTGAACAACAAGTGAAACTAACTCGTCACCTGAACAGGTATACTAAGTTCCAAACCTCATCATGGCTACTCTCACCAAGTAACGCATACAAGAATATAGCATATAATAAAGAATATCAAGGGTAACCTGTAATGGTTCGGACCTCTCCGGTCCATTATTTTGTTAAATTATAGTTTTGGAGGTGTTCTGGGAGGTTAGGGTGTCTTCTTCCCAACACTTTGTCATTTTTCTAGTTCTGTGAATAGTGTTTTCAGTTTTATGATTTGTTCTATCAGTAGGTGTATAGTAACGGTAGGTGTACAGTAACGGTAGGTGTACAGTGTTTCATAGATCGGTTTCACAAATCGGTTTCACAGATCGGTAGGTGTATAGTAACGGTAGGTGTACAACAACGGTAGGTGTACAGTGTTTCACAGATCAGTTTCACAGATCGGTTTCACATATAGGTTTCACAGATTGGTAGGTGTACAGTAACGGTAGGTGTACAGTGTTTCACAGATCAGTTTCACAGATCGGTAGGTGTACAGTAACGGTAGGTGTACAGTAATGGTAGGTGTACAGTGTTTCACAGATCGGTTTCACAGATCAATTTCACAGATCGATTTCACAGATCGGTAGGTGTACAGTAACGGTAGGTGTACAGTAACGGTAGGTGTACAGTATTTCACAGATCGGTTTCACAGATTGGTTTCACAGATCGGTAGGTGTACAATAACGATAGGTGTACAGTAACGGTAGGTATATAGTGTTTCACATATCAGTTTCACAGATCAGTAGATGTACAGTAATGGTAGGTGTACAGTAACGGTAGGTGTACAGTAACGGTAGGTGTACAGTGTTTCACATATCAGTTTCACAGATCGGTTTCATAGATCGGTAGGTGTACAGTAATGGTAGGTGTACAGTGTTTTACAGATCGGTTTCACAGATCGGTTTCGCAGATCGGTTTCACAAATTGATAGGTGTACAGTGTTTCACAGATTGGTTTCACAGATCGGTAGGTGTATAGTAACGATAGTTGTACAGTAACGGTAGGTGTATAGTAATGGTAGGTGAATAGTGTTTCCAGCTTCCTATAGTTTTTCCCATTTTGACGTTTCCTTTGACGTAAAATACATTTAAAGCCTTATTTTAAGGACTCTTAAGGCCAATTCAAAGGCTATAACTCCTAAGTTTATTATTCCTATGGCTTGGGATGTTTTTCACTTGGTCAAACCATGTGGGTTAATACGATCCTCTTTTAATGGGGAATTAAGCGTATCTTAAATTATCACCCCATTAAATCTTCAAAAAGGGACGAGATATCATTCTCCCTTGTTCTTCCTCTTTGTTATCAGCTATGAGACGCTAGAACCTTTCAATCCTTCCTATAGGAGTTTTATAATCAAACTTTACTCCTAGGATTGGTTCTTCTCTATTTTGATGCAACCAAGCTGTATCGATCAATCTTCTATATAAGGTATGTTGTATCGTCGTTCTTTTGGGGTTCATCTTCTCCTGTTATCCTTTACGTATTATAGCATGTAATATCCATGCTTATAATGGGTTTTTCTTGGGGTTTGGTTGGTGTTATCGTACCGTGGCATCCTCAGGTGGATGTAGTTGTCGCGAGAGGAGGATTTTGACTCGTTTTGTGGATAAAGAACGTCAAGAATTGTTGAGGTAGGGGATTCGTTGCTTCTATTTTCTTTTACGTGTGACTATATCATTAGCATACTTCATCCCAGTGGATCACAATGGAATTGACATAATAAATATTTAAACTGAATAAATAAATTGATATCTATCGTATGTTATTGCCTATTTTTTTTTCTAGATAGTGTGATATCTATGCTTGCTTGTTTAGTTGTTTGTTCTTGATGGAAATCGGTAAAGAACGTAAAACGGGATTAATTGATAAGTGTTGGCTAAAGATAAAGAGGCGTGAAAATGAATCTGGTTCTTGTTGTAATTTGATGTTAATCAAATTAGTGCATTAATCATTTTTATTTATTTTTGATAGATTACTGATTAGGTTTCCTGAATTTTGGAACCTACGTTTAATAAATCTGTTAATTCAAGATGGATTTAAGAACTGCTTGTTTGATAATTTCTAAAAGGGTTCTGAGTTACCCTCTTTATTGTTAAAGGGCCAAGAGACCATTGATGTGATGTTTTCTTTTTACTTTTTGTGCTGTAATGTGAGCCTGGATGGCTATTGTGATATGTGGAGGCATGGAGACTTTTGGTTGTGGCAGCAGATGACGCCTAGAGTGGTGAGATGCATCGGTTTATGCATGTGGGTGTCGGGGAGGACACCAGGGATGATTGAATGGAATGGATGTGATTATTGGATGGTTGGTGATTTTAATTGGTTTCTTATCTCCTTTAATTTTCCCCACTGCTCAAGGTAGCTGGTCTTACTTACCCTCCTTCCGAAAGAGGCGAAGACGCGCGGGGTATGCCACGTGCTTTCTGTGTTTAGATTCTCTAGGGAGGATTGGTTTACCCTATTTATATAGGTGGAAAAGATTCAACAGGTAGTACATCTACTCACCGTGTTGATCCCCTTGTGTTAGTAGCATAGGATGCTTTTCTAGAATGCCTGGGAATATGGGAAAGTAATTCTATAATGAAGGTTTGAATAAATGGTGTTCACCCATGGGGATGGGATTGCTGGAATATAATGATGAGGTTGTAATTTTGAAAGAACAGCTAACTTTGGGTGTGATGCTAATGGAACTTAATGTGGAACTGTTCATGGTTAATGTTTAAAGAATTAATTAACATACACTGGAACTTATAAGAAGGGAATGAAGTAATCTAATAAAACTCTTTAAATGGTTGTGTTCTTATAGGATACCTAGTCTTAGAAGTAGCAGCTCGGAGTCTGAGAGACGTTAGTTGTAGTTGTGTCTAAGACTAGGTAATGCCCATAGTATGGTTGTGAGATATAATATATCATGTACTTTTTGTGTTTTTATACACTACTCCACCCTGTCAGTAAGGGAAACTGACACCCCGGGGATTCTGATCCCTCGGGGGGTGTTTTCCCCAACATTCTGGTGGGAGGATGAATGGATAACTACCCCCTTTGGCCCCGCTCTCTTCTCTTGGTAGATACTGGTACCAGTAGGCACAGTGGTTAGTTTTTCCCATATATATGTGTAGAGGGCTGTAATGGCTTGTGGTTATTCACACACATATATTCTGGATATAGTATCCTATGGACTACTATAGGTTTAACATGTATGGGCTGTGATGGCTTGAGGATCCTTACTCGGTGTATGGGTTGTAATGGCTTGAGGTATAATACCTGACGTATGATACACGTTATGCAGGATGTGGTGGCTCCCAGAACTTACCTTGTTACTTTTGGTTGAGATGATGGTGTGGTGTTTCGCCCAGGTGTCTGCGGGCAAGCCTTTTTGGAGAGAGATGCTTAGGACGTGCGATGTTGGGGCAAAGCGTCAAACCAGTGGGGAATTAGTAGATGGGTACCCTTGATATTCTTTATTATATGCTATATTCTTGTATGCGTTACTTGGTGAGAGTAGCCTTGGTGAGGTTGGGAACTTAGTATACCTGTTTAGGTGACGAGTTAGTTTCACTTGTTGTTCACTGTGCTTTAGCATGCTTTCTTTACTTTTGCACGAGAGGCTTCAGGGAGGATCCTACTGAGTATACTATTATACTCACCCTATGTATTTATAAACTGTTTTTCAGGTCACTTGGAGTAGGTTGGAGATCAAGCTGGTTTCTGCTAGCTTGGGGTTGCAGGAGCTGTTCAGGCTTGTGGTTGTTGTTGTTTTATTTTCTTTTGGGTACTTGTAGTTTTTCCCTTCCAATTGTATTACTTTTTCATGACATTTCAAATATGCACTTGGGTTTCTTTTATATTCCATTTTTGAGTTGGAGTTGATTGGTGTCTATCTTATCTCTCTATTCTGCATATGTTCTCTTAGAGGGTAATGCCTCCCATTTGTGTGTTTACTATACCCTCGGTGCTAGTCACCAACCCGGGGCCTACTGGAAGTGGGACTCAGGCGTCATTATCTCCCTTCTCACATTGCCGGGCCCGGAGGGGTACACTTTGTGGGTAGGGGGTCGTAACAGAGTGGTATCAAAGGTCTGGTTGAGGGATAGGATGGAGTTTGGAGTTAGGCACAGGTGAGGTTTCATGGGTTGGTAGGGCAACAGTGTCATTCATGTTTATCAAGTGAGGTAAAAACTAGAGACCGGATGAGACATAGGCATTTAGTCCCCTTATGATCTTATGTACGGACCTTTAAGTTTACAATGGCTACTAAACAAGGTGATTCTAGTTGGAGGGTAGAGACCTAGGAAAGGATCATGCATAATTTTTCTTTGTTCTTGTATTTGAATGGGTAGAACTTGGGATAGGTTAACCTAAAATGAACAAAAGAAAACAATTAATTAATTAATGTTGAGTCTTCCCTATTCCAGGTTTAAGAGCTCTAAGTTTTTTTTATTTTGAAGGTATGCCTCCAGGTCGACGTCCTTGTTAGGCTCGCATAGAATATGCTCAGCTAGTTGTGACAATAGATCGACACCAGGTAGAGGTTGATGACGATGACACTTGTAAGAATACACTCCGAGAGTTTCAGTTCTAGAGTCTGTAGAAGTATGAGGGCTCCGTTTCAGATGCAGTCGCGGAAGACTGGTTGGAGGAGGTCGAGATAGGCTTCAGTTTGATCTATGCTCGGAAGGAGCGATGGGTGTCCTTGGTTGTGAAGATGCTACATGGAGCTGTGAGGCAGTGGTGGTTCTTGTTCATCGGGGATCGTGAGGAGTTAGTGATCTCATGGGAGGAGTTCTGAGACAGGTTTAGAGTTGAGTTTATTTCATCGATTGTGAAGGCGTCTAGTTGCCAGGAGCTTCTTACCCTTCGACAGGGGAGCTCCAGTGTTCGAGATTTTGGAATCCATTTTAGGAACCTTTTAAGATATGCTTCGGACCTGTTACCAGATGAGGAGGCCAGAGAGAGGCACTTTGAGGAGGCTTTGTGTCCCGAGATTCAGCGCCAGGTCACCCCATTTATGCTGAAAACATATATTGAGGTACTGGCAAGGGAAAAGGTTATCGAGAGTACTTTGTCCAAGATTGGATCATCACAAGAGGGGAATCAGCATGATTCCTAACGAAGCAGAGTTGTGGTCCGGGGTTCCCGGTTTTCAGGGCAGAAGAGTTTCCATTCAGCCGGGGGTTGGTCCCATCCCTTCACGTCTCATTTCTCTAGAGGCAGAAACTCTCAGGCCTATGCCAAGGGATCAGGCGCTTGTTTTTCTTGTGGTGGTCATGGTCATCAGCAGTCGGAGTGCCTGACCTTTCAGACCGGCCATCGTGCGCTATGAACTATGCTCCAGGTTCCTCCGTTAAGGTATTTCCATCCAAGGCAGTAGTAGCCAGTTGCACCAGCTTTAGATCAGCAGAGGGTAGATGGGGCAGGCAGAGGACAGCCCCATGACGCTCCCCGTCCTCAGAGAGCAGAGCGCGGCCGTGGAGGTGGTCATCATCATGGTCAAAGAGGCCATAGAGTAGGTCGTGGTCAGCTTCATGCTCTAGTGTTGCCATCTCCAGGCGAGCCAGACATCGTCTGAGGTACCCTTTGCTTGTTTTCCACTTTGGTGAATGCCTTGTTTGATTCAGTAGTGACACACTCCTTCATATCACCTACCCTTGTCCATACTTTGGGACTTGAGGTAGGGAGGCTTCCAGTGCCCTTGGCGTAAACTACGCCGGTTGGAGGTTGAGCTGACTTGTTTGAAGTATGTAGAGACTATGAGCTAGTGTTGGGGAAACACCGCTCTTGGGGAGATTTACTATGTTTACGAATACAACCATATTATTTTATCCTCAGCATAGATTGGTTGTATTCGGTGTAGGCTATTGTGGATTGATTCAGGAAGAAGGTCATCTTCATTGGTGCGGATGGAGAGCAAGTGGTGTTTGTTGGTGAGCGAGATCCTTGGATGGGTCACAGGAACGTTCCATCCTTATCATCCATGATAGCTGAGATGATGTTGAGTTCTTCAGAGGTTCAGCAGTTGGAGTTTCCTAGGGTCGTAGAGGAGTACCCTGATGTCTTTCCAAAAGAGGTTGTAGCATTACCCCCTCGATGAGAGATAGAGTTTGGGATCGAGCTATATCCAGGAGAATCTCCCATCTCCATGTCTAAATATAGGATGGACCCTTCTGACTTACAAGAGCTACGTATACATCATGATGGTATGTTACAGTGTGGTTTTGTTCGGCCAAGTGTGTCACCATGGGGTGCACCAGTTTTGTTTGTAAAGAAGGCTGACGGCAGTTTGAGGTTGTGTGTTGATTATCGTCACTTAAATAAAGTGATGATAAAGAATCTCTATCCTCTTTTGCAAATTGATGATTTATTTGATCAACTGAAGGGTGAAAGTTGGTTCTCAAAGATCAACTTACGGTCAGGATATCATCAAATGCGTGTGAAGGATGAGGATATCCCGAAGACTACTTTTTGTTGTCGTCATGGGCATTATGAGTTCATTGTAATGTCATTCGGCATGACGAATGCTCCAGCTGTGTTCATGGTATTGATGAATGTTGTGTTATGTGAGTTCCTGGACAATTTTTTGGTGGTTTTCATCGATGACATCCTTGTGTACTCCACATCTGAAGAGGAGCATGCAGAGCATCTACATGTTGTTTTGGGAGTTCTTCGTAAACATCAGTTGTTTGGGAAGTTGTTGAAGTGTGAGTTTTAGGCTCGAGAAGTCCATTTCTTGGGCCATTTTTTGTCCCAACAGGGATTAGTTGTGGATCCATTGAAGATATAAGCAGTCGTGTCTTGGGAATCCCCCAAGACAGTGTCAGAGGTGCGAAGTTTCCTTGGTATCGTAGGCTACTACAGGAGGTTTGTAGCCAATTTCTCCTGAGTTGTGACTCCTCTGACAGCTTTAACCAGGAAGGATCAAGCGTTCATATGGACTGATCAGTGTCAGGAAACTTTTGAGGATATAAAGGAGGAGTTAGTAAGTGTTCTAGTTCTTTATCTTCCGACTGAGGGAGTTCAGTTTGATGTTTTCTACGACGCTTCTCATCTGGGGTTAGGATGTGTCCTCATGCAGTAGAGGTCAGTTGTTTCTTATGGGTCTCAGAAGTTATGTCCCCATGAATGTAACTATGCCACTCACGATCTTGATTTTTCATCTATGGTGTTTTCTCTGAAGTTGTGGAGACATTACCTCATTGGTGAGAACTTTGTGGTTTTCACCGATCATAAGAGTTTGAGGTATGTTTTCTCCCAACGTGACTTGAACTTGTGACAATGTAGGTGGATGGATTTCTTGCAAGAATATGACTTCGAAATATCGTATACACCTGGAAAAGGGAATGTTGTAGCTAATTCACTGAGCCGAAAGTCACGTGGTGATGTTGTGCGTGAATCTGGTGATTCCTGGAGAGTAATGGAAGAACTGTCAGCATTGCATCTTGATATGGGAGAAGTTGGGGGGAGAGGTTTTCTTTTTCAGATGACGGTACATTCATCCCTGATGCAGAAGGTGGAATATTCCTATTTGGGGGATCTAGAGGTGGAGGTCTGGAGAGACCGAGTTGTTTGTGGTGAGGCCCCTGATGGTTGGACGGAGGACGAACAACACCGAGTGTTGTATCATGGAAGGCTTTTTGTTCCCTTGACAATGCGTGATACAGTCATCATAGAGTTCCATAGTTCACCTTTAGCATTACATCCTGGCATGACGAAGATGTACCAATCCTTGAGGAGTTAGTTTTGGTGTCCTGGTCTGAAGCGTGTGGTTGCGGAGTTTGTGTCTCGATGTTTAGTCTTCTAGAAGGTGAAGGTCAAAAACCGTGTCCCTGGTGGTCTACTCCAACCATTAGAGATTCCTCAGTGGAAGTGGGAGGAAATCTCAATGGACTTTTTACTGGTTTACCTTAAGCTCTGGGAGGACATGATGCTATTTGGGTGGTAGTAGATCACTTAACAAAATCATCCCACTTCATAGAAATCAAGGAGTCGAGCTCAGTGGAAATTTTGTTGAGGCAGTATCTAGAGGAGGTGGTGAGAATTCATGGAGTCCCTAGGATGATAATTTCTGATTGAGATCCTCATTTTACCTCGAGGGTGTGGAGAGGTCTCCAACATGATTTTGGTTCTCAACTATGCCTTAACACTGCTTTTCATCCTCAAACGGATGGTTAGACAGATCGAACCATCCAGACTCTTGAAGACATGTTATGCTCTTGTGTTCTTGATTTTGGAGGTTCATGGATGAGGCACTTACCCTTGGTGGAGTTCACTTACAATAATAATTTTCACTCCACCATCAGCATGGTGCCATTTAAAGCCTTGTATGGCCAGCCTTGTCATTCTTCGTTGTGCTGAACTGGGGTCGGAGAGTCAGCAATTATCAGATCGAAACTAGTGAAGAATACAACAGAGATGGTCTAGGTGATTTGTGAGAGGATTAAGACAGTGAAATATTGTCAAAAATCATATGTGGATCAAAGGAGGAGACCCTTGGAGTTTAATGTTGATGATCATGTGTTTCTGAAGGTGACTCCCCATTATGGGCATCGAAGGTTTAGTCATGGAAGTAAGCTTTCTCCCCAGTTTTTTGGGCCTTTCGAGGTGTTATCTAGTGTTGGAGTTGTGGCGTATCGTGTAGCACTTCCCCCATAGATGAGTCAGATACATGCTGTTTTCCATGTATCACATCTCCATCGTTATCTTCATGATGACTCTCACATCATAGATTGGGGATAGATCGAGGTTGATGATGATGCTACCTTTGAGAAGTGACCTATGGAGATCCAAGACCGCAAGGAGAAGTTGTTGTGTGGGAATTCTGTCCCCTTAGTTTGTGTCTTGTGGTGACACGGTGGCCTGGAGGAGAGTACCTGGGAACGTGAGTCACAGATGTGTGTCCATTACCCAGAGTTGTTTTAAGTTTTTGTGCTAAGTTTTATTTGATCCTTTCTTTTATGTACCTTTTAAGTGATTTTATGCTTGAATTTTTTGGATATGGAATGTTTGTTCCCTTGCTCTCAGATTTCATGGTTTTGTTCCTGCTTTCGAACAACTCACAGTGGTTTTCCCCTGAGGGGTATCTTACGGGGTGGTTGTCCTGACCCCTCTTTTCTTCTGGGTTGGTTTTTAATTCTCGAGGATGAGAATGTTTTGAGATATATCTAATGTAATGGTTCGGACCTCTCTGGTCTATTTCTTTTTTGAATTATGGTTTTGGAGGTGTTCTGGGAGGTTAGGGTATCTTCTTCCCAACACTTTTCCATTTTTCCAGTTCTGTGAACAGTGTTTCTAGTTGTATGATTTGTTCTATCGGTAGGTGTATAGTAATGGTAAGTGTACAGTAATAGTAGGTGTACAGTGTTTCACATATCAGTTTCACAGATCGGTTTCATAGATCGGTACGTGTACAGTAACGATAGGTGTACAGTAACGGTAGGTGTACAGTGTTTCACATATCGGTTTCACAGATCGGTTTCACAGATCGGTTTCATAGATCGGTTTCATAGATCGGTAGGTGTATAGTAACGGTAGGTGTAAAATGTTTCACAGATCAGTTTCACATATCAGTTTCACAGATCGGTAGGTGTACAGTAACGGTATGTGTACAGTAACAGTAGGTGTACAGTGTTTCACAGATTAGTTTCATAGATCGGTTTCACAGATCGGTTTCACAGATCAGTAGGTGTACAGTAACGGTAGGTGTACAGTAACGGTAGGTGTAGAGTGTTTCACATATCAGTTTCATATATCAGTTTCATAGATTGGTTTCATAGATCAGTAGGTGTACAGTAACGGAAGGTGTACAGTAACGGTAGGTGTACAGTGTTTCACAGATCAGTTTCACAGATCGGTAAGTGTACAGTAACGGTAGGTGTACAGTAACGGTAGGTATACGGTGTTTCACAGATCGGTAGGTGTCCAGTAACGGTAGGTGTACAGTAACGGTAGGTGTACAGTAATGGTAGGTGTACAGTAACTGTAGGTGAACAGTGTTTTCAGCTTCCTACAGTTTTTCCCCTTTTGACGTTTCCTTTGACGTAAAATACATTTAAAGCCTTATTTTAAAGACTCTTAAGGCCAATTCAAAGGCTATAACTCCTAATTTAATTATTTCTATGGCTCGGGATGTTTTTCACTTGGTCAAACTATGTGGGTTAATGTGATCCGCTTTTAATGTGGAATTAAGCGTATCTTAAACTGTGGTCCCATTAAATCTTTAAAAAGGGAAGAGATATCATTCTCCATTGTTTTTCCTCTTTGTTATTGACTATGAGACACTAGAACCTTTCAATCCTTCCCGTAGGAGTTGTACAATCAAACTTTACTCCTAGGATTGGTTCTACTCTATTTTGATGCAACCAAGCTGTATCGATCAATCTTCGATATAAGGTATGTTGTATCATCATTCTTTTGGGGTTCATCTTCTCCTATTCTATTTTCCATATTATAGCATGTAATCTCTATGCTTCTAATGGGTTTTTCCTGGGTTTTGGTGGGTGTTGTCGTCCCATGGAATTCTTGGGTGGATGCAGTTGTCGTGAGAGGAGGACTGTGACCCATTGTGTGGATAAAGAACATCAAGAATTGTTGTGGTAGGGGATTCGTTTCTTCTCTTTTCTTTTTCGTGCGACTATATCATTATCATGCTTCATCCCAGTGGATCATAATGGAATTAAAATAATAAATATTTTAACTGGATAAATAAATTGATATCAATCCTATGTTATTGCCTCTTGTTTTTCTAGATAGTGTGATATCTATGCTTTCTTGTTTAGATATTTTTTCTTGATGGAAATTGGTAAAGAATGTAAACTGAGATTAATTGATAAGTGTTGGATAAAGATAAAGAGGCATGAAAACGAATCTGGTTCTTATTGTAATTTGATGTTAATAAAATTAGTGTAGTAAGAATGTTTATTTATTTGTGATAGCTTACTGATTTGGTTTCCTGAATTTTGGAACCTACGTTTAATAAATATGTTAATTCAAAATGGATTAAATAACTACTTGTTTGATAATTTCTAAAAGGGTTATGAGTTACCCTCTTAATTGTTAAAGGGCCAAGATCCCATTGATGTGATTTTTGTTTTCCTATTGTTTGTGCTATAATGTGAGCATGGATGGTTGTTGTGATATGTGGAGGCATGGAGACTTTTGGTTGTGGCAGCAGATGACGCCTAGAGTGGCGAGATGCATCGTTTTATGCATGTGGATGTCAGGGAGGACACCAGGGATGGTTGGTGATTTTAATTGGTTTCTTATCTCCTTTACTTTTCACCACTGCTCAAGGTAGCTGGTCTTGCTTACCCTCCTTCCGAAAGAGGCAAAGACGCGCCGGTTATTACACGTTCTTTCCATGTTTAGCTTCTCTAGGGAGGATGGATCTACGCTCTTTCTATAGGCGGAAAAGATTCAACATGTAGTACATCTACTCACCATGTTGATCCCCTTGTGTTAGTAGAATAGGATGCTTTTCTAGAATTTCTGAGAATATGGGAAAGTAATTCTGTAATGAAGGTTTGAATAAATGGTGTTAACCCATGGGGATGGGGTTGCTGGAACATAATGATGAGGTTGTAATTTTGAAAGAACAGCTGACTTTGGGTGTGACTCTAATGGAACTTAATGTGGAACTGTTCATGGTTAATGTTTAAATAATTAATTAAAGTACACTGGAAATGATAAAAAGGGAATGAAGTAATCTAATAAATCTCTTTAAATGGTTGTGTGCTTATAGGATACCTAGTCTTAGAAGTAGCAGCCTAGAGTCTGAGAGACGTTAGCTGCAGTTGTGTCTAAGACTAGGTAATTCCCATAGTATAGTTGTGATATATAATATATCATGTACTTTTTGTTTTTCTATATGCTACTACACCCTATCAGTAAGGGAAACTGACACCCCATGGATTCTGAGCCCTAGCCGGGTGTTTTCCCCAACATTCCGGTGGGAGGATGAATGGCTGACTACCCCCTTAGGTCCCGCTCTCTTCTCTTGGTAGATACTAGTGCCAGTAGGCACAGCGGTTAGTTTTTCCCATATATGTGTGTAGAGGTTTGTAATGGATTGTGGTTATTCACACACATATATTCTGGATATAGTATCCTATGGACTACTATAGGTGTATCATGTATAGGCTGTGATGGCTTGAGGATCCTTACTCGGTGTGTGGGCTGTAATGGCTTGAGGTATAATACCCAATGTATGATACATGTTATGCAGGTTTTGGTGGCTCAGGAAACTTACCTTGTTACTTTTGGTTGAGAGGATGGTGTGGTGCTTTGCCCAGGTGTCTGCGGGCAAGCCTTTGTGGTGCACGAGGTGCAGATTATGGTGCTTCGCCCAGGTGTCTGCAGGCAAGCATTTTTGGAGAGAGATGCTTAGGATGTGCGACGTTGGGGAAAAGAAGAAAACCAGTGGGGAAGTATTAGTGGGGTACCCTTGATATTCTTTATTATATGCTATATTCTTGTATGCATTACTTGGTGAGAGTAGCCATGGTGAGGTTGGGAACTTAGTATACTTGTTTAGGTTATGAGTTAGTTTCACTTGTTGTTCACTGTGCTTTAGCATGCTTTCTTTACTTTTGCATGAGAGGCTTCAGGGAGGATCCTACTGAGTATACTGTTATACTCACCCTATGTATATATAAACTATTTTTCAGGTCACTTGGAGTTGGTTGGAGATCAAGCTGGTTTCTACTAGCTTGGGGTTACAGGAGCTGTTCAGGCTTGTGGTTGCTGCTGTTTTATTTTCTTTTGGGTACTTGCAGTTTTTCCCTTCCAGTTGTATTAATTTTGCATGAAATTTCATATATGCACTTGGGTTTCTTTTATATTCCAGTTCTGAGTTGGAGTTGATTGGTTTCTATCTTATCTCTCTCTTCCGCATATGTTCTCTTAGAGGGTAATGCCTCCCATTTGTGTGTTTACTATACCCTCGGTGCTAGTCGCCAACCCGGGGCCTACTGGAGGCGGGACTCGGGGGTCATTATATCCCTTCTCACATTTCCATCCCAGAAGGGGTACACTTTGTGGGGAGGGAGTCGAGACATACCTCGCTACTACTTCCCCACTGGTTTTCCGCTTTTCCCCAAAACCGCACGTCCTAAGCATCTCTCTCTAAAAAGGCTTGCCTGCAGACACCTGGGTGAAGAACCACAATCTGCACCTTGTGCACCACAAAGGCTTGCCCGCAGATACCTGGGCAAAGCACCACACCATCCTCTCAACCAAAAGTAACAAGGTATGTTTTGGGAGCCACCACAGCCCGCATAACGTATATCATACGTCGGGTATTATACCTCAAGCCATTACAGCCCATACACCAAGTAAGGATCCCCAATCCATCACAGCCTATACACGTTACACCTATAGTAATCCATAGGATACTATATCCAGAATATATGTGTGTGAATAACCACAAGCCATTACAGCCCTCTACACACATATATGGGAAAAACTAACCATTGTGCCTACTGGCACTAGTATCTACCAAGAGAATAGAGCGGGGCCAAAGGGGGTAGTCAGTCATTCATCCTCCCACCAGAATGTTGGGGAAAACACCACCCCCCCCAGGGCTCAGAATCCTTGGGGTGTCAGTTGCCCTTACTGACAGAATGGAGTAGCATATAGAAACACAAAAAGTACATGATATATTATATCTCACAACCATACTATGGGCATTACCTAGTCTTAGACACAACTACAACTAACGTATCTCAGACTCTGAGCTGCTACTTCTAAGACTAAGTATCCTATAAGCACACAACCATTTAAATAGCTTTATTAGATTACTTCATTCCCTTCTTATCAGTTCCAATGTATGTTAATTAATTCTTTAAACATTAACCATGAACAGTTCCACATTAATTTCCATTAGCATCACACCCAAAGTCAATTGTTCTTTCAAAATTACAACCTCATCATTATGTTCCAGCAACCCCATACCCATGGGTTAACACTATTTATTCAAACCTTCATTACAGAATTATTTTCCCATATTCCCAGGCATTCTAGAAAAGCATCCTATGCTACTAACACAAGGGGCTCAACACAGTGAGTATATGTGCTACCCATCAAATCTTTTCCACCTATAGAAAGAGAGTAGACCCATCCTCCCTAAAGAAGCTAAACACGGAAATCATGTGGCATACCCCGCGCGTCTTCCCCTCTTTCGAAAGGAGGGTAAGCAAGACCAGCTGCCTTGAGCAGTGGGGAAAAGTAAAGGAGATAAGCAACCAATTAAAATCACCAACCATCCAACAATCACATCCATTCCATTCAATCATCCCTGGTGTCCTCCCTGACACCCACATGCATAAATCGATGCATCTCACCACTCTAGGCGTTATCTACTACCACAACCAAAAGTCTCCATGCCTCCACATATCACAAAATCCATCCAAGCTCACATTACAACACAAACAGCAGGAAAAAAAACATCACATCAATGGGATCTTGGCCCTTTAACAATCAAGAGGGTAACTCATAACCCTTTTAGAAATTATCAAACAAGAAGTTCTTTAATCCATCTTGAATTAACAGATTTATTAAATGTAGGTTATAAAATTCATGAAACCTAATCAGTAAGTTATCACAAATAAATAAACATGATTACTGAACTAATTTGATTAAAATCAAATTACAACAAGAACCGGATTTGTTTTCATGCCTCTTTATCTTTAGCCAACACTTATCAATTAATCCCAGTTTACGTTCTTTACCAATTTCCATCAGGAACAAATAGCTAAAAAAGAAAGCATAGATATCACACTATCTAGAAAAATAAGAGGCAATAACATAGGATAGATATCAATTTATTTATCCAGTTTAAATATTTATTATGTCAATTCCATTGTGATCCACTAGGATGAAGCATGCTAATGATACAGTCCCACGTAAAAGAAAAGAGAGGCAACGAATCCCCTACCTCAACAATTCTTGGCGTTCTTTATCCACACAATGGGTCACAAACCTCCTCTCGCGACAACTTCATCCACCCGAGGATGCCACGGTACTACAGCCCCAACCAAACCCCAAGAAAACCCCATTAGAAGCATGGAGATTACATGATAAAATATGGAAAGGATAACAAGAGAAGATGAACCCCAAAAGAACAACGATACAATATACCTTATATCGAAGATTGATCGATACAGCTTGGTTGCATCAAAAGAGAGTAGAACCAATACTGGGAGTAAAGTTTGATTGTGCAACTCCTATGGGAAGTATTCAAAGGTTATAGCATCTCATATCTGATAACAAAGATAAAGAACAAGGGAGAATGATATCTTCTCCCTTTCTGAAGATTTAATGGGGTGACAGTTTAAGATACGCTTAATTCCCCATTAAAAGCGGATCGCATTAACCCACGCGGTTTGACCAAGCGAAAAACATCCCGAGACATAGGAATAATTAACTTAGGAGTTATGGCCTTTGAATTGGCCTTAAGAGTACTTAAAATAAGGCTTTAAATGTATTTTATGTCAAAGGAAATGTCAAAAAGGGAAAAACCGTAGGAAGATGGAAACACTGTTCACCTACCATTACTGTACACCTACCGTTACTTTACACCTACCGTTACTTTACACCTACCGTTAATGTACACCTATAGTTACTGTACACCTACTGATCTGTGAAACCAATCTGTGAAACCGATCTATGAAACACTGTACACTTGTCGTTACTGTACACCTACCGATCTATGAAACTGATATGTGAAACTGATCTATGATACCGATCTATGAAACCGATCTGTGAAACCGATCTCTGAAACTGATCTGTGAAACACTGTACACCTACCTTTATTGTACACCTATCGTTATTGTACACCTACCGATCTGTGAAACCAATTTTTGAAACCGATCTATGAAACTGATCTGTGAAACACTGTACACCAACCATTACTGTACACCTATCGTTACTGTACACCTACCGATCTGTGAAACCGATCTGTGAAACATTTTACACCTACCATTACTGTACACCTACCATTATTGTACACCTACCGATCTGTGAAACCGATCTGTGAAACACTGTACACCTACCGTTACTGTACACTTACCGTTACTGTACACCTACCGATCTGTGAAACCGATATGCGAAACATTGTACAGCTACCATTACTGTACACATGCTGTTACTATTCACCTACCGATCTATGAAATGGATATATTAAACACTGTACACATACTGTTATTGTACACCTACTGATCTGTGAAACCAATCTGTGAAACACTGTACACCTACCGTTACTGTACACCTGCCATTACTGTACACCTACCAATCTGTGAAACCGATCTGTGAAACCGATCTGTGAAACTGATCTGTGAAACACTGTACACCAACCATTACTGTAGACCTACCATTACTGTACACCTACCGATAGAAAAAATTATAAAACTGGAAACACTGTTCACAGAACTTGAAAAATAGCAAAGTGTTGGGAAGAAGACACCCTAACCTCCCAGAACACCTCCAAAACCATAATTCAACAAAGGAATGAACCAGAGAGGTCTGGGCCATTACATTGTCCCCTTTTTCATTCAAAATCATTTTTTAAATCATACTCACACCAAAACATCCCACAACACATTTCACCTCTCTTTCGCACTTCAATAAATCCTTTAAACAATTTTATAAATCCTTTCTAAGATAGTACACATCACATAACAGACCTTTCACATTAAAATAGACCATTTCAAAATTACACTCCTACCAAAATAGTTTGGCAACATAGTTTCACCTCTTACATAAATCAATAAATCATTTAAAACCTTCACAAAATAATTCCAAAGAGTGTAACCAAGTTTTGCACATAAAATCCTTCTAAAAACCCTCTTTGAAGACCAAAATCATACCAATATAACATCAAACCAGAATTGGAAGCCATAACATCATTTAATAAAACTATTCCAAGAATTATAGAACAACTCCAATGAACACAACATGGAATACACACCAAAAATATTCATTTTTGCACAAAAATGACACTTAAAAACCAACCGCTTAACAAATTCTACCAAATATAATTTTTGCACCAAAAACAATGGAAGATAATCATGCTAAAAATATAAATCAATCATAAATAACTCATCCAATAATTCTTACACATGGAATCACCTACCATTTGTGCCAAAAACTCTAAACCGTTGTGTGAAACTTCAATCGCCCCACTACCTCACCACAAGGGAGTGAAAACCAAACTAAAACCCCAATATTTCACCAAAAATACACAAGGTTAAACCCTAGGTACGAACCCTAACTGCTGGAAACTTTATAAATTTATAAAAGGGTGTAAGAAAACCTAAGTAGAAGGAAGAAATCAAATATAGAAAGACTTGCATGATTTTGAAGTTTCCCCCAACAAATATCCCTTCAAAGTTGACTTCCAAGGGAGAGTGAGAGAGATTGGGGGCTGTCCATGGAGATAGGGCACGAAATGGGGAATAAAGGGGCAGATTTGGTTTATTTCCAAAAGGGTAAACTTGGAATTTCAAAATAATTTTTATGAGCTATACACCTATGCACGGTTTGGGTGCACGGTTTAGTAAACCGTTCAGCCAAACTGTGTGGCCTATTCTGGACACCCAAAAAGTGATTTTTTGCCTCTAATTACAATTGGGTCCATGGGGGAAAACTAGGGGGAAATATAGGCCAATTATAGGGGAGAAAAATTCCCAAAAGAACCATCCTTTTCACCTTAAAACTCATCCAACTCGTGGGTACAAGCCACCTCAACAACATACCCCACAAGTGGTGCCACTAGGAGTGTCACAAACCAACTCCAAACCACCTCAACCTCATACCATCCCTTTGAAAAAAGAGGAGGCCAAGTACCATACAATACCCATAAGAATAAGGTCATAGATTAATAACACAAGAGGCACTAAAATTTTAAACCCGAAACTCCTGGAAACCAGGAGAAAGCTAATAACCAAAAGAGGACTTCAAATAAAGCATGGAATCGAAAATCCAGGTGTGAAACTATCAATACATGTGGTTGTCTTTTCTGAGCTAAGCAGTTCTTCTCTCTATAAAACAAACCCACAGAGTTGCAATTACTTATGTCACATATTTTTATGGAGGGCAATGCGATGCTTTGTCCTAAAGTGCTACTAAAAATTTATTCAATGATAACTTGGGATCAATTTTGTGAAGCATTGATAGAGATATTTTGTAGTATGAAATTTTGGAATACTTATAAAGTGATGGAGGTCCTCAAAAAATAGGAAATAGATATGGAATGAATACCTCTAACTCCCATGTCCATAAGTCCTAAGATGGATCTTAGCTGAGTGTTCCAGTATGCCCCCTTGTGTTTCCTTATTTTCCCCCTTTTATCTTCTCTTCTCCATTCTCTTAGAGGCTCATATAACAACTTTTTTACCATGTTTCCTTCTGGAATATACTCTCCAGATTGGTGCTTCACTCCCCCTTTTATCACCTCCCTCTTATTATTGCTCCATGGGGCCATTTAAGTCACTTGGATCATGGGCCTTATCAATATTCATAGAACATGTATTTATATATATGTGTGTGTGTGTGTGTGTTTTTTTTAGATAAATGGGAAATTCAAATTATGAAATATTAGAAATTACAAAATTGTGCACTGAGTTAGGAGCATAATAAAAGCAGTGCCTATCATTTCCATAATAATTAAATCTAGCAAGATGGTGAGCAACTTTGTTTCCATCTCTATGAAAAATAAAAAAAATGCAATATTTTTGTCCTAAGAAATAATATTATTGAGCATTTCATTGTAAGGTTCCAAATTAATTTCACCCCTCCAAAATCCATTTATCATAGAGACAACATAAGGGCCAGAAATATTCCATAATTGTTGAGAAAAAATAGCATGCATATCAGGACTTGGGGATTTAGTTGGGTGAATCTACTATAAAGCATCATAGATTTTAACTCCTGTAAAATGTCTGTATAAAAAATCATTCATCCTTGGGTAACACTTTTATATATAAACTGTAAAGGAACATCAAAATCACAATTAACATCTAATGTAAAATTATTAGAATTAAAATTCATAATCGTGTTCTAAATTTCATGCTTTCTTTCAACCCAAGATCTATGTGAAGTAAGGAGAGTATTAATTTTATTTTTCCTTCTTCACATTGAATCCATATGGTGGAAGTAACTGGTATTCAAGTAACCTTTTTTAATATCAGTGGATCATGATCTAAAATACTAGTAACTTTATTTATTCTGTAGTGTGGTTTCTAATTCTTTCTCCACTTGATCAATCTATTGAATGTCATGTCTATAAAAGAACCCATTAAAAAGAAATTCCAACTTCTTTAATAATAATTAATATGTTTTTCAAAGAATTTAAATTTAGAGTCACTCTAGGAACTCAAGAAGATAGTAGTTCTGAGAATTTTTTCCTTAATTCTTGATTCCCCTAAAGTGAGCCAAGCTTGCTTGATAATTTCCTCATATTCAGGTTCTTCAAGCCAACAAGTCTCCAGGAAGTGACATATTCCTCCTCCATGAAACCTTTCCATACCCTCTATATTAAGAAAAATTGGACCATAGTCCAAAAAAATATTGAGGGATATTCTTTGAAAAATAAGTAAGTAAAAGGTTGGTCCAAAGTATCGATCCCATATACTAATTAATTCTTTCATAAATTCTTGATTCCAAGTGGGAATCTTCCAGCCAGAAGCTTCCCACCCATAAATACCAGAAAAATACCAAGAAAACCCCTTATCATCCTGGATCAGGAAGATGATATGGTTCCAAGAATATTTCGTATTTGTCACATTTTCTTCTTCCTTCTAAACCAAAGACCTCCTGACCTCCTTTATTGACTAAAGAAAAATCCATGAGAGAAACCAAGCTTGTACTTCATTTCAGTTGTATCCTTATCATCCTATATTGTCTCGGATACAAAGATAATATCAAGGGGTAAATTTACTCCAATTGTGGATTTCATGAACTATTTGGGGATTTACAAGGCCCCATAAGTTCTAACATAAGAATTTCATGGTTCCTAGTAGGTTAATCCATCACTGACCTCTGCCATTTCTGTTCCATTTAATAAAAACTTTCCAATTACCTATGTTTTTTCCTCCATGATGTTAACCTCATCCCCATAAATCTCCATAACTCTCTTCAAACCAATAATTATAGTAGTTGAGTCTCTATTGAAAATTTTGACAAGTATTTTATGGCTTGAATTTTAGAAGATGCTAGAGTCCCAGCTTATAAGAGGAAGCAATTGCTTCTGAAATATTCGAAATTATGGGAGTCTTACTATTTTCCTCAAACAGTGGCTTATTCAGAATAGATGAACTGTGAACATGTGTCTTGTTACTTTCCATGAAGGATTGGTTTGATTCTTTCCTCAATTGACCTAATTCATTTTGGAGTCCTTTGAATTTCATAAAATACAAGGGAGGTCCCAATTTTATAATCTCCCTTTCATTACTTTTTTCCTGGTTATCCCTCAATTTAATAAGTTTACTCATTCATTTCCTATCTGATTTATTTTCCTCTTTTAGAAGGGTTAGTAGCTTAATTTCTTTCTCCTTGATCCATGTCCTACTGAAAAATCACCTTACCTTCTAAATTTTGGCATTTTCTTTCGCATTCCTTCTCAAGGTACTCTAAAATCTTGCAGAAAAAGAAAAAAACTTGGACTCTCAAATTCAAAACTCACCCATTTATGTGAATTTCTAGGACCCTTAAAAGGGGTTTTATAATATCAATTTCAACTCTGATGAGACAATAGAAACCCACATTAAAGGGTCAGATTCATCCATTTCCATGAACTATTCTACATAATCTCTAATTGTAAGAAAAACTTTAGGGTTGCATTTTATAATTGGGTGATTCTTTGTATGAATACAAAATGAATTTAACCATGAAATATAACTCTGAAGGATTGTCATTCATGGAAGCTTCTTTCAACACTAAAATATAGTTGTCAAAACTCCAGGGTCTTCCTTAGAGTATTCTCTGTTTCTTCGAGAGGGAATAGAACTGAGAAGCAAATATGAAGGGTTCAATTTTAGGAAATGAAATCTCATTCTTCAATTTATAGATGATTTAGAGTGTATTCCTTAAGGAGTTAAAATTATACGGTCAGTTCGACACTAGTTTCACAAATAGAATTAGGGAAATTTTATGGCCTGTCACTTTTACCACATCTCCTGCCACAACTATCTTCTCAGTTTCTATAAGTGTAAAATTCTACCAAAACGATGCAGGTCTGTCTTCCATGACCAGTAGGAGATTATTCATGAAACCATATTACACAAAATGAAACACTAAAGCAAATAAAATCCTCTATAGAATAAACCCATCAATGGTCGACTAAAACAAAAAACAAACAAATCCATGCTATCACAGACCCTAGATTTCCACAAACCCCAAATCGCACAGTAGGAAACACTTAAAGAAATCGCTACCGCCATGAAACCATACCACTAATGGTGGACCGAAACCTAGAGAAAACTAGGAAAAACACCACCATCACAGAACATTTATATAAAGAATAATACAAAAAATTATATAAATACGTTCCCAAAACATATAAACTCAACACAAAACATTTAATATATATTTTCAGGGGAAATTGATACATATAAAAAAAACATTTGATATATATATATATAACAAAACATTTGTTTTTTTAATCGGATGATTCTATGATCTAAGATGTGTTTATATATTAAATTTAATTTTTAATTGTTATAAATATGATCTTATTATGTTAGTGTTTATTCTATGTTTGGGTGAATGTTATTTATCTTAATAAATCTCTACATGTTTTATATTTTTATTTATTTATATCTTTATTGTTATGTGTAGTAATGGATTTCTTAATTTGGTTTTGATTCTATAGTAAGTATATTAAATAAATTTAGAGTTTTGATATAGAGTAGTTGCTTTATAGTTATAAAACATTCAGAACAAAATAATATCATGCATGTAACATATTATTTCCCAGCCATAGTGTAGGAACACACCATTTGTCTCATTCTATAGACTATACATATTCATAGAATTATATCCACCATGGGGAAAAGGGGTTTTTACGACGGGTTATATGCAACGGTCCCATCGATGGTCGCAAATAGTCATTACCACATGACTATTTTCGATGAGATTCATTTCTCATCACAAATAATCCTAATTAAATAATAATTTTGAGGGGAAAACATTCCCAACACAAATACCTTTGGTGCATATGCAAGCCAAACTGTGAGAAAAGGTATTTTTGATGAGTATTTACTCTTGTTGCAAATACTTTTCGTCATTAATGTTATTTGAGATGAGAATTTATAACTCGTCATAAATAATGTGTCAGTAGACCAGTATTTGTAATGGGACCCATCACAGATACATTTTTAATTACCAACATAATTATTTATGGTGGGTACTAATTACGACAGACCTCATCGCAATTAGGACTATTTGTGATGGGAATCTCATCACAAATAGTCTTGTCGCTACTAATCTAACCTATATATTCTCTCCACCCAATTTTTTGTCATCCATTATTCATTTGAACCCTGCTCTCCTCACTTATTCATTTATACATTTAAAAGTTTAAATTTTTATAGGGAAGCAAATTTTATGATTTTCATCTGATAAAAGCTTTAATTTTAAGGTATTTATTTAATGTTTTTAATTTTTAATTCATTTATTTTATTTTATATTATTAATTAACAATAATAAGTGTTAATTAGAAGTAATTAATATTAATTAGTTGTAATTATTTTTAATTAGAAATATTTAATTTTAATTAACTGTAATTATATTTAATTAAAAGTAATTAGTTTTAATTTGTAATAATTAATTTTAATTATCAGTAAGTAGTTGTGATTAATAGAAATTAATTATAATTGAAAAATAAATTTTTTTAATTAACATAACTTAGTAATAATTTATAGATCTTAGTAATAAGTAATAGTAATTTATAGTAATTTCTAATAATTAGCAATAATTAGTAATTAGTACTCATTAACACTGATTTTTAAAAATTAATGCTAAATATTAATAATTTAAAAATGATTACTAAAAATTAGCGGTAATCAATACAAATTAGCGGTAATTATTGGAAATTATCGGTAATTAGTAGAAAATGGCAGCAATTAGTAAAAATTAATGAAAATAAGCGGTGATTAGTAAAAACTAGTGGAAATGAGCGGTAATTAGTAAAAACTATTAGAAATGAGTGTCAATTAGTAAATATTCCCAATAATGATTGGTAATTATTAAAAATTACCATTAAAGAGCATGAATTACTAAAAATTACTGGTAATGCGGTGAAATTATTAAAATTTAGCAGAAATGAGCATTAATTAGTTAAAATTAGCGGAAATGAGCATTGGTAAAAATTGGAAGAAATGAGCGTTAATTGTTAAAAATTATTGATAATGAGCGGTAATTATTAAAAATTAGTGGTAATGAGTGATAATTATTAAACATTAGTGGAAATTAGTGTTAATTTGTTAAAATTAGCAGAAATGAGCATTAATTAGTAAAAAAAGTATCAAAAATGAGCAGTAATTATTAAAAATTAGAAATAATGAGTGGTAATTATTAAAAAATAGTGTTAATTAGCGTTAATTTGTTAAAATGAGTGAAATTAGCACTAATTAGTAAAAAATACCAAAAATGAGTGGTAATTAGTAAAAAATACCAGTAATGAGCGGGAATTTTTAAAAAATATTGGAAATGAGCGTTAATTAGTTAAAATTAGTAGAAATGAACACTAATTAGTAAAAATTAGTGTTGATGAGATTTTTTAACACCTCAAGATTTCATAGTATGTTATCTCATTAAAGTAATTCAATAGCTTGTGCTACACGCAACACTGAGTTCAAGCACACCACAAATTACCAAACTAGCCATTCAAAAAGTGGTTATGAATAGTACTAACTGCATTTTGAATCCTATATACTCTATATAATTTTAACATCCATATTATGTGTTTCTTAGACATAATATAAGAACAAATTTTTTTCAGATAAAAGAAGTATTTTTCAAAAAAAATGCAATTTTATCGCCTTTTAATAGTGAATCCTTTTTAAAAACAATATTTGACAATTTTATATATTAAATTTAATGAAATTAAATTATTTTTTAGAATTTGGAAATAAAAATTTAGTTTGGATAAATTTTTGGTACTTTTCTGACAACTTTCATATTTTGACGAATAGTGAAAAATACTATGTTTTAACTGAAAACAACTTTTTTAATAGAAATAATTTATAGTGTTAAATTACGAATTTAAAAGGTTTTTAAGTATAATTAGATTATATTTTTATCATTTAATACAATTTAGGTCATTATAAGTAATTTCACATTTAAATTTGACATAAACACATGTTAATCTTTTGATAGTTTTTACTTTTTTAAAATCCGCTTCTTGGTTTTGACAATGGTAATTAATTTTAAATTAATAAATTAAAATTATATGTTTTTAATTTGGTAAAATAGATTTAATTTTTTAATTCATAATATCAAAATTAGTTTTGGGCTAATTTTTGGTATTTTTCTAAAAACTTTCAATTTTTGATGAATAATGAAAAACGTTGCGTTATTATTTAAAACCGACTTTTTATTTAAATAATTACTTATATTATTTAAATTTATTTTAAGTAAAAATAGATATATAATTCCTATATAAGTTCAATGTAATTCCTTGGAGTCATTTTATGATAAAATTAGACGTATAAAATTTTATTGAACTTTTTAACCTCTTTTACCCACCTTCTAGGACCATTTGCAAATTTGCATAAAACTTAATTTAACCAGTTATGTGACTTGAATTTCAAAAATCTGAGAGACATGGTTGATATCAGTAAGTAAAATGTGGTTCAATAAGATGAAAATAATTTTTGGTAAATAGTAACTTTTGACTTTTATTTACTACGGTTAAAAGTAAATAGGGTAATTAAAGGTAAAAATGATATTATAATTACCCTAACAGATGTCCTAATTCTATTGGATAAGTTTATTTCGACCAAAAAAACCTTAGTAATAAAATATTATCCTTTAGGTCCACTTGGATTAGATTAAGACATTTATTATTATTTTATTTAAAGAAGAGTTAAAAGTGTTAAATTCAAAATTTAATAACTAAAACATTTTTAATATAGGGTTACACGCAATATAAATTCAACTATAAATATTAATTAGAAATATAAAAACATTTCCTACAAAATGGAATTTTATTTATAATTTTTAGACATTAAATAATTTAATTTATTCATGACACAATGATGATGCAGTAATTAACTTATTAATGAAAGAATCAAATAAATGGTATTATAAATATTAAAATAAATATAATTTCAAAATTTTTATGGCATCCAAGAATTTTATAGGTGAATATGAAATTTTAGGGTTGATTTAATGTATCTTGTTCTAAGTAATCAAGTTGTGATGACTTTCACAAAAACCAAATACCAAATAATGTCAAAATTGGCCTAAATTAATTTTTAAAACAAATACTATATTATTGGTGGATATAATATTCATAAAAATATAAGGTTCATCCAAAGGGATTAAATAATATTATATATGTCATTAATGAACCACTTTAGGTTCTCTTGGAAGTTTATAGTAAGTTTATTAACCATATAGTGTAAGAATACAAGAAGACATAGTAAAAGTTAAAATATTTAACTAAGAGTTAAATCTAAAAGATAAGGTTAATATGGTGACCTAAACCTGTCTAAAATGTATTGGTTGAGTGGTTTTAAATCCATCCCAACCTTATCCTAGAAATAAATTATTTTTGAGCCATTATAAACCAAAAATGATTTTATTATAAAATAATATTTCAAGCTTTTCTTAAAGTGACCCTCACCTCTCTTATAAATGGGTACTTCCCCTTATCTTAAAATCACACCTCCAAATACATATGGCTTGGCCAAAAACTACCCAAATATCCTCAAAACTTTCTTAAAATCAATCTATAGTCCTTAATTTGATAATAATTCCAACCAAAGGATCCCTTTTTATCAACTCAAAAGGAAACACCCGAAGAAAAGGTAATAATTTCACCACCCTCTTTCAAGTTCTTTTCTTCTTCCACTTACTCTTTATTTGTTGTTTCCATACCAAAATTATAACTCCAGTACCTCCTATATACTTTTATTTTATTATAAATATTTTAAAACCATATTCGTTATTCTATCCATCCTATAAATGACAAATTCACCGTAAGTGCATACGTATGGCTTACCGTCTCCACGTCGTGGTGTAGTTTGTTATTCAAACACTTCATTATTTGGATGGGTATAATAATGAGTATAACTGATGTAAATAATAAATATAACATGTTAATTAATATTTATATATGATATACCATCCAATTACATACTATTTCACCATCAATATAATGATATTGTCGCTCGTGCGTACGTATGGATTACCGTCTCCATGACGCGATGAGATTCATTTCCACGTTCAACATTCAATGATGATTATAAAAATATATATTATTAATAAGTATGTAATATATGACATAATAATGCTACTGGATATATATATATATATAGATATATTTACTTACATATATCTTATTCACTTACTTTCGTTCAATACGATGTGAAAACGGAAACAACGTTTATGCGTACGTACAGCCTACTATCTCCATAAACGGTGTTTTCCATTTCATATATCTATTTATTATAAATATTTATATTCTATATATATGTGATATATAAATCATGTGTTATATTCTGGAAGTATTTAAATCATGATCTAAGTGATATGATCAAGAATAACAAGTTAAAACACGTATGATAAAGAAAGAAATTATTACCCAAAATGTTAATTTAACATGGAAATCATTATTAAATGGCTAGTATAAAGTAATAAATGAATCATGTATGATATAATAAATATTAATATGGTTCTGGTATAATTTAATAACATACTATGGTCATTATACAGAAGGTTAAACGTACCCTTGACCAAAGGAAAGTGCAAGGTAAGGGTTATTTCCTCAATCTCATTATTATCTGAGATCGTTTATGTGTAAGTATTTACTGGGAAATATTTATCATATATACCCATATTTCATAAAAATATTTTCAAAAGGAATATTTTAAGGTTTTATGGGAGGGTCTATTTAACTATATCATCATTTTAAATGTTTTAAATATTTGTCTTTCTAAATCCTTTTAATTAATGTCCATGTTTTAAAAATGATTTTAAGGATTTATTTATATGGACATGAAAGTTATGAAATGATAATTCTTTTAAAAAGTTTCAAAGTTTTATGAGACACTTTTATTCAAAAATATCTTTTAAATTACTTCCTTTATAAATGTGTGACTTTTAAATGATTTCACAAAAAGGGATATTTACCTCAAAAAGTTTTTCTGGTCATTTTCAACTATGTCAGCATCCTTTACTGGATATTATTATTGATTGAGATTGATTTATTATAATACAATATTAAATATTGTATTGAATTATTTATGATATTTTTGGTTATGGATGTTCTATTTTTATACCATTCATAGTTTATGGTTAATGTATTGACATTTCGTATGCTAGTTTTAATATAAATGTTTATGTTATGTTTCAACTTTTTCATATGAGGAATGTAGTGGACTTAGTAAGTGACGGGTGGAGCCCACTATAGATCCTCGATGCATCGGTAGGTCTCATGAGACAAACTAGTGTCTTAGAATAAGGCCTTGACAAAAAATTTATTTCTAGTCTTGGCACATGGCCTTGACTATGTGGTAATGATGTACGACATTAGGCATTCCCTCATTATGAAATTAGTTATCACATATGATTATTCGACTAATAGAATATTCATGTGCATGTTTATATGGTGATGTTTGATTTATTTTTTCCATATTATGTTCAATATTATGTTTAAAAAGGCTTTTGTTTTTATTTCACATCTTTCCTTAAAATTTTATAGCTTCCGCTAAATTATTTACCCTTACTGATCATTTGAGCTCACCCCTTTATTATGTTTTATTTTATCAGGATTCCAAGAAGTTTATTGTGATTGATATGAAGGGTAAAGCTAAAGGGAATAATGAAGTTCTCAAAAAACTAAATATGTTGTATTTTATGTTTGAAATTGTAATGAAAAGTTAATGTATGTAATCTATTTTCCAAGACTGTTAAACTAATCGGTCCTTCAGGACTTGATTCCTTGTAATCATGCCAATGTATTAAAATAATGCACCAGCTCTGGGTAACCGGGGTCAGGGCGTTACAGTTGGTATTAGAGAAATTTTAGCAATAACCTTGGAAATAGATTTAGATAAAATATAATTAGATAAAATTACCCAAAGATAGACTTTGAGTATTAGTATAGAAGAACTTCCTAGAATTTTGGTATTGTAGAGATTTTGTGTATTTTCTAAAAAATACATCCCTGTCTCGATATGAGCATGTAAAGGCGGCTCTGGCACAAATGTACCTAGGAGTGAAAACTCCAACAAGGAGTTTCAGGCCTGACCCGGGGTATCCTGGTACACGAAAATAGGCCTTTCTGCACTCTTGGTTATGACACTCCCAGGGGATATGCTTAGGATAATTCACATTTTAATTATAAGCCAATATGAAGGATTTAGGAGTATATACTTCCTCAAAGAAAATATTTTATGATTATATATTATATGCATAATCTTTTCAACTTACGTTAGGTATTTTACAAGTTTGTAATTATGCATCGCGATTTATAAACTAACCTAGTGTATGCCATTGTTTAGAAATGGTGACAAGTAGAAGGAATGAGAACTTTAGAAATATACATGATCCAAAGATTCAGAAGGATCATATATTTCATGGTATTAAGCCAAAATTTATAATGGAAATAGTCTCCCATGTATTCTCATCATATGAATAAATAGTATCATGTGTTAATAAGATAAGTAAAAAATATATCTGAGTCCTACGGATTTGAAGAGAAGCAAAAGAAGAAAATGATGGAAGAGAGAAAGATGGATAAATGAAATAGGGGAAAGAAGGATTTTTCCATATGTGATAATTGTGGATAGAATCACCTTGGTAAATGATTTAAGGGGATGGGAGTTTGTTATAAGTGTGGAGAAAAAGGACACCAAGTACATGATTAAAAGGGTAAGAAAAAGGTTTCAAATGTACAATGCTTCATCTGCAAGGAGTTGGGACACTACGTGAATCAATGTCCAAATCATCAGAGTATACCCCAAATGCTGCTATTGGATAATAATCAAGTTATGATAATACTGAATATGAAGAGGGATGATTAGATTTATTTTGTTGTTATTATAGTATTGTGTCATTTGAGTATTGTATTAATGGTATATATGTTATAAGAATTATTGAGTATATAAGGATTGTACTGCAGTACTATTTCTTTAAGGACTTGAGATTGTGTGGAACCAAGAAAAGTGACTCAATAACAGGTTAATTTTTTTGGAAAATATATGGTTGATATAAATATAACCCATAATGTGGTTCTGATACTGAGGTAGTAATTTTGTAATATTATATGATTGATTTGGAAAAATTATATTGGATATTATTGACATCCTTGGAACTAGTTAATGATTTGTATATTCCATCATTGTTGGAGTTTACATAATTTTTGTATAGAAGGAGTATATCCAGTATTCTATAATTAATAAGGGAGAATTAATGTTATCAATAAGGTTTTATGGTAATTAGGGGTGTTACAATGTTTTAAAAGAATACATGATGAAGGTATTCACGTGTTATTACATGGAAAAAAGGATCTTCATTATGTTTACCTTCCTTATAAATTTTGGACTATGAGTTTGGACAGAATTATGTTGGATAATTCTAAAGGTTGTAATCTATTAAGTTTGACATTGGATATTATTGTTAAGGTTAAATGATTTCTTGAGATTATTTTTTGGATTTTCATAAAAAGGACAACCTGGAGGTCGGGTGACAACTCGTCGCGTCCTACAAGGTCGTGAGACTTGAACCCGCAACCAAAGGGCGACAAGGGTGGATCACTTACCACTATAATACGCGATGTCCTAGTTTGTATAATTTAGTTTTTTTAAATAGTCTGACAAATGAATTATAAATTCATTATTTTTGGAACCCTATACGATTAGGATAAATAGAATATTTTTGAATTCTATTATCTTTTGGATTGAAAGATGAGTTTGTGGTAGGAATTAGTCAAAAGATGAAACTCTACTTATCAAGTATTTTTTTCCTATTATACTATGAATAAATTAATTCTTAAACTTTAGGGAAGGGATCATAAAACCAAAAATGTGTTATCTCAATACCTTATGTTTTGTTGAACTAACGATATTTTAAATCATCATAGATTGATGGCTTTGAGTCCCTCAATTTCACACTTTTTTGTGATTGATGACTTCAATCACTCCCTATAAATATTTACATTTTTCCTCCAATTATGTGTCTCTAATTTCCACTAATGTTCTCCAAATTGAGATCATAATTTGGTGGTAACTTTTTGATTCCCTTTCACTCTTATTAAGACTAAATTTTATTTACCCAATTTCTGATGTGGGTTTTCCACAAAGGTATTTTTCTATTTTTAATATTTTATTTTCGAAAAACAATTTCAAATTGAGAGGATGCAATTTATTGAAAGAGTCAAGAATGTAACACCCCAAGATTTTATACTACGTTATCTCATTAAAGTAATTCAATAGCTTGTGCTACACGCAACATCGAGTTCGAGCGCACCACAACTTACCAAACTAGCCATTCAAAAGGCAGTTATAAATAGTATTAACTAAATTTTGAATCTTATATACACTCTATAATTTTAACATCCATATTGTTTGTTTCTTAGACATAATATAAGAACAATTTTTTTCAGATAAAAGAAATATTTTTCAAAAAAATGCAGTTTTACCGCCTTTTAATCGCAAACCCTTTCTAAATCCAATATTTGACACTTTTATATATTAAATTTAATGAAATTAAATTCTTATTTAGAAGAAGGAAATAAAAAATTTATTTGGATAATTTTTTGGTACTTTTATGATAACTTTCATATTTTGACGAATAGTTAAAAATACTATGTTTTAATTGAAAACAACTTTTTTAATCGAAATAATTTATAGTGTTAAATTATGCATTTGAAAGGTTTTTAAGTATAATTAGATTATATTTTTATCATTTAATACAATTTAGGTTATTATAAGTAATTTTACATTTAAATTTGACATAAACACATGTCAATCTTTTGATAGTTTTTACTTTTTAAAAACCCACTTTTTGGTTTTGACAACGGGAATTAATTTTAAATTAATAAATGAAACTTATATGTTTTGAATTTGGTAAAATAGACTTCATTTTTGAATTTGGAATATCAAAATTAGATTTGAGTGAATTTTTGGTATTTTTCTAAAAACTTTCAATTTTTGATGAATAGTGAAAAACACTGCGTTATTATTTAAAACTGACTTTTTATTTAAATAATTATTTTTTTTATTTAAATTTATTTTAAGTAAAAATAGATATATAATTCCTATATAAGTTCAATGTAATTCATTGGAGTCATTTTATAATAAAATTAGATGTATAAAATTTTATTGAACTTTTTAACCTCTTTTACCCACCTTCTAGGAGCATTTGCAAATTTGTATAAAACTTAATTTTACAGCTTTTTTGAGTTGAATTTAAAAAATCCAAGACAAAAAGTTGATATTTTTAAGTAAAATGTGGTTCAATAAGATGAAAATAATTTTTGGTGAATAGTAGCTTTTGACTTTTATTTACCATGGTTAAAAGTAAATAGGGTAATTAAAGGTAAAAATGATATTATAATTACCCTAAAACATGTCCTAATTCTATTGGATAAGTTTATTTTGACCAAAAACAACCTTAGGAATAAAATATTATCCTTTATGACCACTTGGATTAGATTAGGACATTTATTATTAATTTATTTAAAGAAGAGTTAAAAGTGTCAAATTCAAAGTTTAATAACTAAAAAAAATTTAATATAGGGTTACACGCAATATAAATTTGACTATAAATATTCATTATAAATATAAAGAGATTTTCTATATAATGGTATTTTATTTATAATTTTTTAGACATTAAATAATTTAATTTATTTATGACACAATGATGATGCAGTAATTACCTTATTAATGAAAGAATCAAATAAATGGTATTATAAATATTAAAATAAATATAATTTCAAAGTTTTTATGATATACACACATTTTTTATGTGAATAAGACATTTTACGGTTGATTCAATGTATCTTTTTTTAATTAATCAAGTTGTGATGACTTTCACAAAAACCAAATACCAAATAATGTCAAAATTGATATAAATTAATTTTTAAAACAAATACTATATTATTGGTTGATATAATATTCCTAAAAATATAAGGTTTTCCAAAAGGGCTTAAATAATCTTATATATGTAATTAATTAACCACTTTAGATTCTCTTGGAAGTTTATAGTAAGTTTATTATCCATATAGTGTAAGAATACAAGAAGACACGGTAAAAGATAAAATATTTAACTAAGAGTTAAATCTAAAAGATAAGGTTAATATGGTGACCTAAACCTGTCTAAAACCTATTTGTTGAGTGGTTTCAGACCCATACCCACCTTATCCTAGAAATAAATCATTTTCTAGCCATTAGAAACCGAAAATTATTTTATTATAAATTAATATTTCAATATTTTCCTAAAGTGACCCTCGCCTATCTTATAAATGGGTACTTCACCTTCTCTCAAAATCACACCTCCAAAGCCATTTGGATCAGCCAACCACTGCCCAAATATCCTCCCAACTTTCTTCACATCAATATATAGTCCTTACTTTGATAATAATTCCAACCAAAGGATCCCTTTTGAGGAACTCAAA
This sequence comes from Viscum album, assembly GCA_963277665.1. NCBI lineage: Eukaryota > Viridiplantae > Streptophyta > Magnoliopsida > Santalales > Viscaceae > Viscum > Viscum album. The sequence goes on from OY728127.1 coordinate 1,335,412,265, forward strand.
AGGAAACACCCGAAGAAGAGGTAATAATTTCACCACTCTCTTTCAAGTTATTTTCTTCTTCCACTTCCTCTTTCTTTGTTGTTTCCATACCAAAATAATAAATCTAGTACCTCCTACATACTTTGATGTTATTATAAATATGTAACAACCATATTTTTTATTCTATCCATCTTATAAATGACAAAGTCACCATACGTGCGTACGTATGGCTTACCGTCTCCACATCGTGGTGTGGTTTGTTATTCAAACACTTCATTATTTGGATGGGTATAATAATGAGTATAACTGATGTAAATAATAAATATAACATGTTAATGATTCTTTATATATGATATAACATCCAATTACATATGATTTCACCATCAATATAATGATATTGTCGCTCATGCGTACGTACGGATTACCGTCTCCACGACGCGATGAGATTCATTTCCACATTCCCCATTCAACTATGTTTATAAAAATATATATTATTAATAAGTATGTAATATATGACATAATAATGCTACTGGAGATATATATATATTTATTTATTTATTTATGTACTTACATATATCTTATTCACTTACTTTCGTTCAATACGATGTGAAAACGGAAACAACGTTTATGAGTACGTACGACCTACTGTCTCCATAAACGGTGTTTTCCATTTCATATATCTATTTATTATACATATTTATATTCTATATATATATGATATATAAATCATGTTTTATATTCTGTAAGTATTTAAAACATTATCTAAGTGATACGATCAAGAATAACAAGTTAAAACACAAACGATAAAGAAATCGATTATTACCTGAAATGTTAATTTAACATTGAAATCATTATTAAATGGCTAGTATAAAGTCATAAATGAATCATGTATGATATAATAAATATGAATATGGTTTCGGTATAATTTAATATCATACTATGGTCATTATATAGGAGGTTAAATGTACTCTCTACCAAAGGAAAGTGCAAGGTAAGGGTTATTTCCTCAATCTCATTATTATCCGAGATTGTTTATGTGTAAGTATTTACTGGGACATATTTATCATCGATACCCATATTTCATAAAAATGTTTTCAAAGGGAATATTTTAAGTTTTTATGGGAGGGTATATTTAACTAGATCATCATTTTAAATGCTTTAAATATTTGTCTTGCTAAATCCATTTAATTAATGTCCATGTTTTCAAAATGATATTAAGGATTTATTTATATGGACATGAATGTTTTGAAATTATAATTCTTTTAAAAAGTTTCAAAGTGGTATGGGACACTTTGATTAAAAAAATCTCTTCTAAATTACTTCCTTTATAAATGTGTGACTTTTAAATGATTTCACAAAAATGGATATTTCTCTCAAAAAGTTTTTCTGATCATTTTCAACTATGTCAGCATCCTTTACTATATATTATTCTTGATTGAGATTGATTTATTATAATACAATCTTCCATATTGTATTTAATGAGTTATGATATGTTTGACTATGTATGTTATATTTTTATACCATTCATGTTTTATGGTTAATTTATTGACACTTCGTATTCTAGTTTTAATACGAATGTTTATGTTATGTTTCAACTTTTTCATATGAGGAATGCAGTGAACTTAGTAAGTGATGGGTGGAGTCCACTATAGATCCTTGATGAATTGGTATGTATCATGAGACAAACTAGTGTCTTGTCACAAGGACTTGACAAAAAATTTATTTGTAGCTTGGCACAAGGCCTTGACTATGTGGTAATGATATCCGGCATTAGGAATTCCCTCATTATGAAATTAGTTATTACATGTGATTATTCGACTAGTAGAATATCAATGAGCATGTTTATATGGTGATTTTTGATTTATTTTTTCCATATTATGTTCAATATTATGTTTAAAATGGCTTTTGTTTTTATTTTACATCTTGCCTTAAAAGTTTATAGCTTTTGCTAAATTATTTACCCTTACTGAGCATCTAAGCTCACCCCTTTCTTATGTTTTATTTTCCCAGGATTCGAAGAAGTGTATTATGATTGATATGTAGGGTTAAGCTAAAGGGAATAATGGAGTTCTCAAAGAACTATCTGTGCTTTATTTTATGTTTGAAATTGTAATGTAAAGTTAATGTATGTAATCTATTTTCCAAGACTGCTAAAATGATTAGTCATTCCGGACTTGATTCCTTATAATCGTGCCAATGTATTAAAATAATGCACTGGATCTGGGTAACTGGGGTTAGGGCCTTACAGTTAGTATCAGAGTAATTTTAGCAACAACCTTGGAAATAGATTTAGACAAACTCTAATTATAGAACATTAGCCTAAGATATACTTTGAGGATTAGTATAGAAGAACTTCCTAAAATTTTGGTAATCTGGATATTTTGTGTTTTTTCCAAGCAATACATCCCTGTCTAGATACGAGCAGGTAGAGACGGCTCTGGCACTGATGTACCTAGGATTGAAAACTCCAACAAGGAGTTTCGGTCTTGACTTGGGGTATCCTGGTACACAAAAATGGGTCTTGTTGCACTCTTGGTTATGACACTCCCGGGGGATATGCTTAGGATAATTCACATTTTAATTACAAGACAATATGAAGTATTTAAGAGTAAATACTTCCTCAAAGAAAACATTTTATAATTATAGATTATATGCATAATCTTTTCAACTTATGTTAGGTATTTTACAAGTTTGGAATTATACATGGTGATTCATAAACTAACCTAGTATATGTCATTGTTTAGAAATGGTGCCTAGTAGATGGAATGAGAACTCCAGAAATATGCATGATCCAAAGATTAATAAGGATCATATCTTTAATGGTATTAAGCCAACATTTATATTGGAAATAGTCTCCCACGTATTCTCATCATATGAAGAAATAGTATCATGTGTTAATAAGATAAGTAAAAAAAAATTATCTGAGTCCTACAGCTTTAAAGGGAAACAAAAGAAGAAAAGGATGGAAGAGAGAAAGATGGATAAAGGAAAGAGGGAAAAGAAGGATTTTCCCATATGTGATAACTGTGTAAAGAATCACCTTGGTAAATGCTTGAAGGGAATAAAAGTGTGTTATAAGTGTGGAGAAAAAGGACACCAAGTATATGATTAAAAGGGTAAGAAAAAGGTTTCAAATTTACAATGCTTCATCTGCAAGGAGTTGGGACACTACTTGAATCAATGTCCAAATCATCAGAGTATACCTCAAATGATGTTATTGGATAATAATCAAGTTATGATACTACTGAAGATGAATAGGAATGATTAGATTTATTTTTTTGTTATTAGATTATTGTGTCATTTGAGTATTGTATTAATGGTGTACACATTATAAGAATTATAGAGTATATAAGGATTGTACTGTGGTACTATTTCATTAAGGACTTGAGATTGTGTGGATCCAAGAAAAGTGACTCAATAGCACGTTAATTTTTTGGGAAAATATATAGTTGAGAGAAAGATAAACCATAATGTGGTTCTGATACTGAGGTAGTAATTTTGGAATAATATATGATTTATTTGGAAAAATTATATTGGATATTATTGACATCCTTGGAACTAATTAATTATTTTTATATTCCATCATTGTTGGAGTTTACATAATTTTTTGATAGGAGTATATCCAGTATTCTATAAGGAATAAGGGAGCATGAATGTAATCAATAAGTTTTTATGGTAATTCAGGGTGTTACAGTGTTTTAAAAGAAAAATGATGATGGTATTCATAGGTTATTATATAGCAAAAAGGATCTTCATTGTGTTTACCTTCCTTATAAATTTTGGACTGTAAGTTTGGACAGAAGTATTTTAGATAAGTCTAAAGGTTGGAATCGATTAAGTTTGACATTGGATACTATTGTTAAGGTTAAATGATTTCTTGAGATTATTTTTGGATTGTCATAAAAAGGAAAACCCAGAGGTCAGGTGACAACCCATCGCGTCTAGCAAGGCTGTGAGACTTGAACCCTTAACCAAAGGGCGACAAGGGTGGATCACCTACTACTAGAATACGTGATGTCCTGGTTTGTATAATGTATTTTTTTTAAATATTTTGACAAATGAATTATAAATTCATTATTTTTGGAACCCTATACGATTAGGATAAATAGAATATTTTTGAATTCTATTATCTTTTGGAGTGAAAGATAAGTTTGTGGTAGGAATTAGTTAAAAGATAAAACTCTACTTGTAAAGTATTTTTTTCCTCTTATTCTATGAAAAAATTAATTCTTAAACTTTAGGGAAGGGATCTTAAAACCAATAATGTGTTATCCTAATACCTTATGTTTTCTTGAACTAACGATATTTTAAATCATCATAGATTGATGGCTTTGAGGCCCTCAATTTCGCACTTGTTTGTGATTGATGACCTCAATAACTCCCTATAAATATTTACTTTTTTCATCCAATTATGTGTCTCAAATTTCCACCAATGTTCTCCTAATCTAGATCATAATTTGGTGGTAACTTTTTCATTCCTTTTCCCTCTTATTAAGACTAAATTTTATTTACCCAATTTCCAATGTGGGTTTTCCACAAAGGTATTTTTCTATTTTTAACCTTTTATTTTCAAAGAAAATTTTTAAATTGTGAGGATGCAATTTATTTAAGTAGGGGAGAATGTAACACCCCAAGATTTCATAGTACGTTATCTCATTAAAGTAATTCAATATCTTGCGCTACACGCAATACCGAGTTCGACCGCACCACAACTTACCAAACTAGACATTCAAAAAGTGGTTATGAATAGTATTAATTGCATTTTGAATCTTGTATACTCTATATAATTTTAACATCCATATTATCTGTTTCTTATACATAATATAAGAACAATTTTTTTCAGATAAAAGAAATATTTTTCAAAAAAATACAATTTTACTGCCTTTTAATAGACAACCCTTTTTAAAACTAATATTTGACACTTTTATATATTCAATTTAATGAAATTAAATTCTTTTTTAGAATCAGGACACAAAAATTTATTTTGGATAAATTTTTAGTACTTTTCTGATAACTTTCATATTTTGACAAATAGTGAAAAATACTATGTTTTAATTCAAAACAACTTTTTTAATCGAAATAATTTATAGCCTTAAATTATTAATTTGAAAGGTTTAAAAGTATAATTAGATTATATTTTTATCATTTAATACAATTTAGGTCATCATAAGTAATTTCACATTTAAATTTGATATAAACACATGTCAATCTTTCGATAGTTTTTACTTTTTAAAAACCTACTTTTTTGTTTTGACAACGGGAATTGATTTTAAATTAATAAATGAAACTTATATGTTTTGAATTTGGTAAAATAGACTTAATTTTTTAATTTTTAATATCAAAATTAGCATTGGGTGAATTTTTGGTATTTTTCTAAAAACTTTCAATTTTTGATGAATAGTGAAAAACACTGTGTTATTATTTAAAACTGACTTTTTATTTAAATATTTATTTTTTTATTTAAATTTATTTTAAGTAAAAATATATATATAATTCCTATATAAGTTAAATGTAATTCATTGGATTTATTTTATAATAAAATTAGATGTATAAAATTTTATTGAACTTTTTAACCACTTTTACCCACCTTCTAGGAGCATTTGCAAATTTGCATAAAACTTAATTTTACCGCTTATGTGAGTTGAATTTAAAAAATATGAGAGACATGGTTGATATCATTAAGTAAAATATGGTTCAATAAGATGAAAATAATTTTTGGCGAAAAGTAACTTTTGAATTTTATTTACCACATTTAAAAGTAAATAGGGTAATTAAAGGTAAAAATGATATTATAATTACCCTAACACATGTCTTAATTATATTGGATAAGTTTATTTAGACAAAAAAAAACTTAGGAATAAAATATGATCCTTTATATCCACTTGTATTAGATTAGGACATTGATTATTATTTTATTTACAGAAGAGTTAAAAGTGTTAAATTCAAATTTTAATAACTAAAACATTTTTAATATAGGGTTACACATAATATAAATTTGACTATAAATATTAATTATAAATATAAAAATATTTCCTACATAATGGTAATTTAATTATAATTTTTATACATTAACTAATTTAATTTATTTATGACACAATGATGATGCAGTAATTACCTTATTAATGAAAAAATCAAATAAATGGTATTATAAATATTAAAATAAATATAATTTCAAAGTTTTTATGACATCTAAGAATTTTCTAGGTGAATATTACATGTTATGATTTATTAAATGTATCTTGTTTGAAGTAATCAAGTTGTGATGACTTTCACAAAAACCAAATACCAAATAATGTCAAAATTGACATAAATTAATTTTTAAAACAAATACTATATGATTGGTTGATATAATATTCATAAAAATCTAAGGTTCATCAAAAGGGCTTAAATAATAAAATATATGTAATTAATGAACCACTTGAGGTTTTCTTGGAAGTTTAGAGTAAGTTTATTAACCATATAGTGTAAGAATACAAGAAGACACAGTAAAAGTTAAAATATTTAACTAAGAGTTAAATCTAAAAGATAAGGTTAATATGGTGACCTAAACCTATCTAAAACCTATAGGTTTAGTGTTTTTCTACCCATACCCACATTATCCTAGAAATAAATCATTTTTGAGCCATTAGAAACCTAAAATTATTTTATTATAAAATAATATTTCAAGCTTTTTCTAAAGTGACCCTCACCTCTCTTATAAATGGGTACTTCCCCTTCTCTCAAAATCACACCTTCAAAGCCATTTGGATTAGAAAAACCCTACCTAAATATCCTCAAAACTTTATTCACATAAATCTAGAGTCCTTACTTTGATAATAATTCCAACCAAAGGATCCCTTTTTATGAACTCAAAAGGAAACACCTGAAGAAGAGGTAATAATTTCACCACTCTCTTTCAAGTTCTTTTCTTCTTCCACTTCATATTTCTTTGTTGTTTACATAGAAAAATAATAACTAAAGTACCTCCTACATAAATTTATGTTATTATAAATATGTTATAACCATATTCATTATTCTATCCATCCAATAAATGACAAACTCACCATACGTGCGTACGTATGGCTTACCGTCTCCACGTCGTGTTGTAGTTTGTTATTCAAACACTTCATTATTTGGATGGGTATAATAATGAGTATAAATGATGTAAATAATAAATATAACATCTTAATTATTATGTATATATGATATATCATCCAATTACATACTATTTCACCATCAATATAATGATATTGTCGCTCGTGCGTACGTACGGATTACCGTCTCCACGACGCGATGAGATTCATTTCCACGTTCACCTTTCAATGATGATTATAAAAATATATATTATTAATAAGTATGTAATATATGACATAATAATTCTACTATATATATATATATATATATATGTACATACATATATCTTATTCACTTACTTTCGTTCAATACGATGTGAAAACGGAAACAACGTTTATGCGTACGTATAGCCTACTGTCTCCATAAATGGTGTTTTCCATTTCATATATCTATCTATTATACATATTTATATTATATATATATATATATGATATATAAATCATGTTTTATATTATGGAAGTATTTAAATCATGATCTAAGTGATACGATCAAGAATAACAAGTTAAAACACGCACGATAACGAAAGCGATTATTACCCAAAATGTTAATTTAACATGGAAATCATTATTAAATGGATAGTATAAAGTCATAAATGAATCATGTATGATATAATAAATATGAATATGGTTCTATTATAATTTAATAACATACTATGGTCATTATACAAAAGGTTAAATGTACCCTCGACCAAAGGAAAGTGCAAGGTAAGGGTTATTTCCTCAATCTCATTATTATCCGAGATTGTTTATGTGTAAGTATTTACTGGGACATATTTATCATCAATACCCATATTTCATAAAAATATTTTCAAAAGGAATATTTTAATATTTAATGGTAGGGTCTATTTAACTAGATCATCGTTTTAAATGTTTTAAATATTTTTCTTTCCAATTCCTTTTAATTAATGTCCATGTTTTCAAAATGATTTTAAGGATTTATTTATATGGACATGAATGTTTTGAAATGATAATTCTTTTAAAAAGTTTAAAATTGGTATGTAACACTTTGATTCAAAAATATATTTTAAATCACTTCCTTTATAAATGTGTAAATTTTAGATGATTTCACAAAAAGTGATATTTCTCTCAAAAAGTTTTTCTGATCATTTTCAACTATGTCAGCATCCTTTACTGGATATTATTCTTGATTGAGATTGATTTATTATAATACAATATTGCATATTGTATTGAATGAGTTATGATATGTTTAACTGTGGATGCTCTATTTTTATACCATTCATGGTTTATGGTTAATGTATTAAGATTTCATATACTAGTTTTAATACGAATGTTTATGTTATATTTCAACTTTTTCATATGAGGAATGCAGTGGACTTAGTAAGTGATGAGTGGGGACCGCTATAGCTCCTAGATGCATCGTTAGGTCTCGTGATACAAACTAGTTTCTTTGCACAAGGCCTTGACAAAAATTTTATTTGTAGTCTTGGCACAAGACCTTGACTATGTGGTAATGATGTCCGGCGTTAGGCATTCCCTCATTATGAAATTAGTTATCACATGTGATTTTTCGACTAGTAGAATATCCATGTGCATGTTTATATGGTGATGTTTGATTTAATTTTTCCATATTATGTTCAATATTATTTTTTAAAAGGCTATTGTTTTTATTTCACATCTTTCCTTCAAAGTTTATAGCTTCCGCTAAATAATTTACCCTTATTGAGCATCTGAGCTCACCCTTTTCTTATGTTTTATTTTCCCAGGATTCCAAGAAGTGTATTATGATTGATATGAAGGGTTAAGCTAAAGGGAATAATGGAGTTCTCAAAGAACTATCTATTCTGTATTTTATGTTTGAAATTTTAATGTAAAGTTAATGTATGTAATCTATTTTCCAAGACTCTTAAACTGATCGGTCCTTCAGGACTTGATTCCTTGTAATCATGTCAATGTATTAAAATAATGCACCAGCTCTGGGTAACTAGGGTAGGGTCATTACAGATTTAATTAGTAAAAATTAACGGCAATGAGCAGTAATTATTAAAAATTAGTGGTAATGAGTAGGAATTATTAAAAATCATCATAAATGAGCGTTAACTAGTAAAAAATACCATGAAATGAGTGGTAATTAGTAAAAAATATCAGTAATGAGTGGTAATTATTAAAAATTAGTGGTAATGTGTGTTAATTAGTAAAAAATATCGATAATGAGCCATAATTATTAAAAAACGGTGGTGATGAGCAGAAATTATAAAAATTATTGGAAATGAGCATTAATTAGTTAAAAACAATAGAAATGAGCATTAATTAGTAAAAATTAGTGGTAATGAGTGGTAATTATTAAAAAATGGTGATAATGAGTGGGAATTATTAAAAATTAACTAAAATTATCATTAATTAGTTAAAATTAGTGAAAATGAGTATTAATTAGTAAAAAATAACCGAAAATGATCAGTAATTAGTAAAAAAATACTGGTAATGAGCGGTAATTATTTAAAATTAGCAGTAATGAGTGATAATTATTAAAAAGTAATAGTAATGAGCATTAATTAGTTAAAATTAGTGGCAATGATCCGTAATTAGTAAAAAATACTGGCAATGAGTATTATTTAGTAAAAAATACTAGTAATGGGAGGTATTTAGTGAAAAATGTTGGTAATGAGCAGTAATTAGTAAAAAATATCAGCAATGAGTTATAATTAGTAAAAAATACCAACAGTGAGTTTCATTTAGTAAAAATACTTGCAATGAGAATTATTTAGTAAAAAATACTAATAATGAGTGGGATTTTGTAAAAAAATACCGACAATGAGCGGTATTTAGTAAAAAATACGAGAAATGAGCAGTATTTAGTAAAAAATAGAACAATTAACCACAATTAACCAAAATTAATAGTTGGTCAATCAAGGGGTGTGAGGGAAGTATGGATCATAGGGGATGAAGTGGACAATAAAGTGAAAGAATTCAGGTGCTAAAATTCTTTCTCTGCAATCACCTACATCCCCTATGTTCCCCACTCCCTCAAGGGAAGCATAGAGTAGAGAGGATGAATGGAACGATAGTGTGAAAGAATTCTAGTTCCCCTACCTTTATACTATTTGGAGGAGAGGTATTCATGGGTAAACTCATAGGTTTACCCATGACTGTCTCTCCTCCAAATGGTATGAACTTAGGGGCACTAGAATTCTTTCACTCTATCATTGCCTTGATCCACTTCACTTCATACTTCCCTCATGCCCCTAGGTAGGCCTTCTATTTTTATTAATGATAATTAATGGTAATTAGAAAAAAAAATAGTTTTAATTAGAAAAAATAAGTATTCATTTGCAGAATTAGAAAAATTTAGCGGTAATTAGGTAGAATTGATAATATTTACAAGTAATTTGTTATTTTTTGGATATTATCTTCCTTATATTAGATTAATTATAAGAAATATTTTTATTTTCTATTTTTTTCTGAATATAGAACAAGGAAGTGGACAATAGTCTTTATTATAAGATCACACTTGGATGAATCATCAAAAGAATCCAAATAGTTCTTTTATAAATCATGTATATATTGATGGTGTTGAAGCACTTTTATCATTTGCATCATATAAACCAAAATTTGTTTCAGAAGGGACAATTAAGTTTCCATGTAAAAAATGTGATCTGAGGAGATTTGAAACATTTGAAAATGTGGGGGTCATCTATTGCGTTTTGTTTTTCAGAAAGATTATGTTTTTTGGTATGAAAATGGTGAACATACTTCTGAAGATGATACTAATAATTTGGTTCCATATCCATCATAGTTTCAAAATTTAGTACATGATGTTGTTGGTCCGTCTTTTCAACAAACATAAACTCAAAATGATATTGATTTAACTTCTGAGTTGGAACCATCACGATTTTATGAGTTACTGAAGTCTATTGAATATATCTTATATCTAGTTTTCAAGATAATAAAATTTAAAAGTGGTTACAAAATTTATGGCTATTAAATCAGATAATGGAATGTCAAACAGACTTTTTGATCAGATATTCTCTTTGGTAAAATCACCATTACCTGAAAGAAATGTGTTGCCTACCAATTTCTATGAGTTTAAGAGGGTGGTTCATAATTTGGTTCTTGGATATCATAATATTCATATGTGATCAAATGATTTCATTTTATATTATAGTCAAAATGATTCATTAGTTAGTTTTCCTACATGTGGAAAACTGAGGTACAAGGAGGCTCAACATGGGAAGTCTGGATTGGTTCCCATTAAACAATTGAGGTATTTACGGCTTACACCCAGATTGCAGGATTTATTTATGTCTCAGAACACAACATCATTAATGTCATGGCGCAAATCCAATATTTTAATTCGTAAAAGTTTAAATCATCCTTGTGATGGTGATTCATGGAAACATTTAGACCATGTACATACTTCTTTTTCTTTAGAATCCTATAACATATGATTGGGTCTTTCTACTGATGGTTTCTATCTATTTGGTTTGTACGATAGTCAATATTCTTGTTGTCCCATATTTATAACTCCATACAACTTACCTCCTTAAATGTTTATGAATGAACCATATATCCTTTTAACATCATTAATTACAAGACATCCAAAAAAGAATATCTATGCTTATTTGAAACCATTTATTGATGAGTTAAATTTATTGTGGAGTGATGGTGTCAGTACATATGATGTTGTTGAGAAATAGAATTTCCTAATGAAAACTGTATTAATGTCTATAATTAGTGACTTACCAACGTATGGAATATTATCTGGCTAGAGTACACATGGTCTAAAATCACGGTTATACTGTATGAGTGAAAACAAAAATTTTATGCTCATAAATGGGACAAAACTTTGTTTTTTAGATTTTCATCATAGATTTCTTCCTATTGATTGTCCTTTTTGAAGGAACAAAAATTATTTCAGAAAAGGTACAATTGAGATGGACCTCCAACAATGATCTTAGATATTTATTTAAAATATATTATCTCTTAATTACCTCTCATTTCCTTTGTACTGACTATAAACCAAAAAAACTAAATGGATTTGGGTAATATTATAATTGGATTAAACGAAATATTTTTTAGGATCTCTTATATTGGCCTGATTTTTTGGTCCATCACATGATTAATTTCATGCATATTGAGAATAACTATTTTGATAATATATTTTAAATAGTTTTGGACACACTTGGTAAGACCAAAGATAATGTAAAGGTATGATTAGATCTTGCCCAAATTTTTAGGCAATTAGAACATGAGTTGTTTGAAAATGACAGATCGTTAAAGTTAATGAATCCAAAATCAATTTATACACTTTCCAAAGAAAACCATTTATTATTTTTTTAGTGTATTGTGTATTTAAGGCTATTAAATGGTTATGTTTCCAATTTGGCTATATGTTTCATAAATAGTCATATTACTAGATTAAAATCCATGATTGTAATGTTATATTGGAAATACATCTACCAATTAGATTTAGAGGTTTGTTGAATTCATTTATTTGGTATGCACTAAATAAAATATCATATATTTTTTCGAGACATCCATACTTTGACAACAGACTATGATGCACTTAATAGACTACAAGAAGTTGTTGTTTTAATTTTATGTAAACTAGAAAAAAATTCTAACCGATTTTCTTTGATTCAATGGAACATTTGATATTACATTTTCCGTATGAAGAAAAATGTGGAGGGTCATTACAATTCCGATGGATGCACCCATATGAGAGATGCATGCATAAATTGAATAAAAACATAAATAAAAAGCATCATTTTGATAGTCAATTGTAGGAGCTTATTTATAGGAATAAATTTCTTTTTTCTACCCCCATTATTTCCAAACTGAATATCCTTCAAAACATAACCAAATAGGCCTTAATGAGGGAAATTTTGATGATGCAATAAACAGTCAATTATCATTTTTTAATCATCCTGAACTTGGATGAGTGCTCCAGATGATGATGATTTTAAAAGGGAGCTTGAAGTCTGAGTCACTTAGCCATAATGATTTTGAATTCAGATGCAGACAAGGATGGAAAATCGTGCAGCTAACATTGAGATAGTAATGGAAAAATTTCAGCATACATTGAAAAAAGTGAAATAATTCTTGGACATGTTGACTCACAAACAAATAGAGAGTCAACGAATAGTGCAACAGACTGGATTAACAAAGAAGGATGGGCTCCTATGGAATTCAATAGCTGAACAGGATTTTAAAACACTGAAAAACTGCATGGTTTCAACACCATTATTGGCTTTATTAGATTTTCAGAAATATTTTGTCCACTTTAGGTAGTAGAATTATGGTTTTATTGATTCTAGTTGGATAACCTGTAGAATACTATAGTAAGGAATCATCTGACATAAAACGTTCTAAGTCTGTTTATGAAAAGGATGTGATGTTCTTATTTTGGTCGTGAGTCATTGAATATAGTATTTGATTGAAAAGCATTTTACAATTTAAAAGAACAATAAATCACTCAAAAACCTCCTCGATCATCATTATCATACTATAGACCAGTAGTGATGGTAAGAAAAATTTCTTGGTTTAGACTTTGAAGTGGTTTACAAGCCTGGAAAAGAAAATAGAGCAGTGGATTCTCTATCACGATAGGTAACTAGAATTTTGGAGGAGAGAATGGAGAAGAAACATTTAGGTTCAACTGTTTCTGAACCCTTGGCCGATGTAGTGAGGGATTAGTTGTAAAAGGATTCAAAACTCACAGGTACTATTGCATCCCTTATACAACATCCTAATTCCAAATTTGGTTACATTTTTAGAGATGGACTATTGTATTATAAGGGAAAATTGGTTCTTTCTTAAAAAAATCATTATCCCTAAGTTATTTCATTACAATCACACATCTATTGTTAGGGGGAATGATAGACTCTTAAAGACCTATAAGTGGTTGGTAGTGTGATTAATTTGGAAAGGGATGACCAAGTGTATCTTGCAGTTAGTAATGTGATACTTGTATATGTCAAAAATATCTTGTAATGTATCATGCTAGATAACTGCAACTACTATCCCTGTTGGACCACGGTTTTGATGTGATTTTGCCTATCCATGTCAAAAAAATCTTTCAATGTCACCTACTAGATTACTACAACCGTTGAACCAACCATACCATGGTTTTTATATAATTTTGGTTGTTGTGGATCGGTTGTCGAAGTATGCACATTTGGCCAAACTTTTTGTTAAGGAGATTGTATGCTTGCACAGTATACCAAGCTCTCTTTGATCTTGTTATCCAAACAACATATGTATAGAAAATTCACAATAACATTTGTGTATTATATATTCATATAAAATTTGTGTATTATATATTCACATAATATTTTTAATTATATTTATATATAATTCATAATATAAACAGAACCTTTGAATGTTTTTTGTATATATAATCCATATACATACAAAAAATGTTTTGTAAACATGTAAATTTGAATATTTTTTGGATTATATGTGATTCATATATAAATGTTCACACACATGTTCACATCTAGAATTAAAATACAAAAAACATATAATATGATTCACATAACATTAAACTATAGGACAAAACATCTAGATGTGTGGGAACACATAGAATAAAAATATCAAAAACCCATCCCATGGTAACACGTAAAATTTAGGACACACGAAAAAATAGATCATATTTTATGCATTACACATAACATAAATAATTACATGATATAAATTTTATCCATATCAATATTAAATGTTATATATAAAACAATTGCAAATGTTTCATACTCTGTATATAACATTCTACATATTAAATATTCTTTATATATTTTGCATCACATTTATTCTATACATTAAATGTCCTGGAGTTATTAAATATTTATTTTAGTTATTTTTGAGGTTGATTTAGCCATATTTATTAATCCCAGAGAAGGAGGAATAGATGGATAAAAATATAAATAAGTACAATAAGAAGTTTGAGGTGGAGGACCAGGATGCATCCTTGCTGTTGAGCGAGCAAAATTAGGATAAGTGGAAGATGCCGAAGGATGAATGGGATAAATGGGAAGGGAAGTGGTGGAAGGGTCATGAGGAGGAGAAGGTGTGGATACAATATATTTGGGATGGAGAGTTGATCGATAAGGAGGAGGAGTATGAGGCCAAGGAAGTGGAAGTAGAGGAATTTATCGAGGTGACTGGGGAAGTTTTTTCATTCGAGAAAGATTGAATGCATGTCGGCTCTGAATCTAGATAATTCATTGCTAGTAAAAACTTTTGAAAATTAATATTATATGGATACATTGGATACATGACATGCCAAATACATCTATATAACAATCATTCATATAGGCAAAAATTATTCTATTTTTTTTTTAACATTTTCTTTTTTACAATCGAATCGATTATGGTGAATCAAAAGTCCATGGATCTTGACACATTAAATATATGACACTATCATTTAGGTCACAAAATATCAATTAATGAAAAATATTGACATAAATTTGCATGGATATTAATTTATTTATAAAATAGTAGATATCCATATGATGGATAATGATGGTTTTTTTAATAGATGTATGTTTAATAAATTATCACTTATAATAGAATTATTCATTCTTATTGTGTTATTATGATTTTATTTGTGTGATTATTTATCATGAGTTACACATTATAAAAGTAAATTATTTATATCAGCATCACCTATATTGAAAATTAATATTCAATATTTATATGAAGAATCAATTATGATTGTGCTCACCAACCATGCAAACCATTAAAATATTATATGAAAAATGCATCTATTAAAAGATCACATGTATTATTATGTAATAGTGAGTATAAATTTCATGATATGCATGTTGATTGAAGTAAATATTGAGAATCATATATAATATATAAAATTTTCAACCAAAATCATTGATAAGATGTGTATAACACATATCAATAATTCAATGATGAAATGTTAAAAATCGATAGTTTGATTCTATACACTAGAAGTGTGATTGAACTAGTTATATAAAACTATTTTTTATTGTTAATGGAACAAAAAAATATATATTTTACCTTAAATAGGAAAATGTATATATCAAAACCCGTTTGATCTATCATGCTCGATCATGATACCTCGTGCCTCTACCCACCCTGAACCTACAAGAAGTGAGGTCTGCTCTGATACCCCATGTGACATGGATGCCTGGGTAGGATGTAAGTATAACTTAGTAGGGAAACACCAACATGGTCCCGTATATAACCAAAAAATGTAGTATATACATGTGATATGCTAATAGTATAAATAAACATAGTCTAAAAGAGTAAATAAATAACTATTGTTGATCCTCTGGTTCTGCGTAACACCAAGGATCGACCCAAAAATGCTTTGTCCAGTTTCAGGGTATCTCTCAGCACATCATACAACCATTCTTACTAATATCTTATCAAATGACCAATTCCAAGGATCATTCTCTAGGCAATCCAAATCACACTCGTGGGCCACTCGTCACCTAAATCCTGGGCTTACTCTTCCAGGAAAAACACATCATCTAATTCCAAGGTCCAGGTGTGTCACTCTTCTCTACTAGACATCACCTCATCCAAGTCCAGGGGTGTCTCTCTCCCCTTCCAAACATCACCTCATCCTAGTACAAGGGTTTGGTTTCGCCTTCTTTATATTTCCTCATTTGATTCCATGGGTGTGGTTCCCCCTTCCGGACATCACCTTATCCAAATCCAAAAGGGTGTGTACAAGGCATCCCAAACTGTAGTATTTGTATCATGTTGGACTGCACATCCCATAATATAGATCTAAGGAGTGAATCCAAGTAATATTAAATCATAGTATCTCCATGCACCTTAGTGGTAACTACATCCCACCCTAACTCATCATATAGTCGAGGTCGGCCTCATAAGCGCAACCTCTCATCATCTTAGCCATAACAAACTCAAATCGTTGGTTTAGGTTCTAAGGTGACACCCACATCCATCACTACCCATTTCCTATACCCACCATCTCTAGGTTCAATATATCATTGGGGCACCCATTGGGTTCCCCTAGGTCACATCAAGCATGAGCACCTCATAAGGGTCCCTTGATCTCAAACTCAATTCTTACATCATCACCCATTACTTAAAGGGAACAACGTCTCTTTTCATAGTCATTATCATCCCATTTTCCTCCTAGTCAAATCCATATAAGCACATATCTAAAGATAAGACTCAATACCCTCTAAATACCCAAGTCTTTTAAGGTCAGTCTATGCACCCAACCTAACATCAAACTACCCACGGCCCATCTACCTGATGATCATACACCAGTGGGGGAGTAACGCTCATCCCACACTTATCTTAACTAGACCAAAGGCTCTAATTAATATCAAGGTTCCCACATAGACACATCATTGACCATCTATCACAATTTATCACTAACCACTACCTAGAGGTCACTAAGGGAACCTATCACTAGGTTTGCTACACCTAGTTCCTTTTATTTCATTTAGTTTAAACCCATCATGGTCCAAGTGTCATAGAGTACATTATAATAATCATGGCCTTGACCATCGATGATTGTGACAATCAAGTTAGTGCGCAAGGGTATATCATGGCCCTTGACACTTTGTTCAGTTTATCCAAGCATTTCATTTCAAATAATCAATTTACATAAATTAAAGGAGACAGTTACCCTCAGTGAAGATACCACACATCACATTCCAAACATAAATAAATAAATTCAAATACCATTGTGAATTTACAAGGGACCACCTACCTCAACTCAGAGTTACATCCTTTGATCGCTGCCAGACAACTCTTTCCCGACCTCATCAAACTCCAACCGACTGTTGTCCGAACACCTGAGGCCCTAACTCTAATAATAACACCCAATAATTAATTATAAAAATTATAATTAATTATTCAAATCATTTTTAACAATTTATAATTAATTAAAAAAATTATACCGATTAAGTATAATGCACAAAAACTCACCGGGCATTATCCACTCACCGAGACCTCAAGCCACAGGGTACGACCCAATCCAACAAGAACCTAAACCTAGGCCATTACATCCAATTAATTAATTTTTTTAATATTAATTAATTAATTAAATAATAAAAATAGGTATAATTTTGAAAAACTCATCGGACCCTCTCGTTGCACCGAAGCCGCAAGCGACGAGGTGTGGTCCACTCTCAACACACCCTCAGGCCTAAGAAACACAAAATCCCCAACTAGCAATGATAATTAAATGACCAAATTCATCCAAATTCATCAAAAAACCTAAATAAATACATGAAACAATATAACTCATGATAAATAGTGAACGACGACTTGATTTCCTCCTCTCGGCAGCTCTTCTACAAGCTGCATGCAAAAGACCAATCAAGCACAATGATTTCTCCATGCTCTAATGAAATCATTCATCCAAAACCCTAGACATTCATATTGAAATAAAATGAGAGGGAAGGATGAATAACAAGGATAATTGAGGAGTATATCATACCAAGAATCACATGATGAAACACTTTGAAACCACCCTAAATCGAGGGGAAAGAAAAGGGGGAGGGGGTTTGGTCTCCCTCCATTTATGCAACCATTTGAGAGTATGGACCTAAGGAGTTTTTAATTTAGAAACCCCCTTGGAACCTTTTTTAAAATCCCAACCCATATTTTTCACGACATGAATGGAAGGTTCACACCATGAATACTTCAGGTAGTATTCTGTCCCCCTATTTCCCCGTTCATGCCCTAAATGCACCCCATGAATGTCATTCACAGTGTAAATGACCCATTCACACCATGAATGGATTGCACTTGCACTTTTTAGTATCCCATACCCCCGAACACTTCTTTGATATCCACCTAAACACCCAATACCTCCACCAAATCTCAAACCATGTCCAAAAATACTATTTAAATATGTTCAAACTCTCAGAATCTCATTTTGAGTCCCAATTATCAAAACAAACCCACCACCAAATAAAAAAATCAAATTCCCTCAAAATTTCACACCTTGAAAAGGTATAGGGTTTTACAACCTCCCCACCATAGCAATTATCATCCCTAAGAATCCCTAGTGTCCATTCAACCATTTAACCCAACCTATCTTAGTTTCCAATTCACGCTCAATTCACCGCATTCTATCTTTGAATGTTGAACAAGTTTCCATTGTGAAAATCCAAACATGAGGAACAAAATTCATTAAAACCCAAGCCACACTTAACACTCCTCTTCAAAATATGGAATTTCACCAATGCCATGGTATACCACATGATCATCCACCAACTGACATCATTTCCAATATCACAAATGTCTACTCACGATCCATCTATCCTAAATCTGATCATACAAGATCATAATCTACAACCTCATTAGGAACCATGCCTAGAATCAATAGAATCAGGTATCCTATGGATCCTTACCTTGAAACCATCCTTGATACCCAAGCACCTCCACTGCTTTTCATGACACAATCTCAAGTGAAAACCATACTTATATCATATACCCGACAACACACCACATGCACCATTCTCATAACATCAAATATAGTTTTAAAATATAAAATTTAAATGAAATAAAATTTACAGAACAAATACAAAAAAAATTGTATTATAGACATTTCAAACATTGGTTTGTACAATTACATGATTAATTATAAATTATCACATACATTAAAAAACATCAATGTTCCCTTTTTTGCCCCTGACCACCAATCATACTATTGCTGGACAAATCACCCCAGGTAGAGAAAAATAATTCACCTGTATAAGAAAAAAATTATTATGTTAGTAATACTATAAACAAATAAATTAAACATAGAGTGTCAATTTTAAACTAAAAATGTATAATTTGAGTCATACCAGGAACACCGTATATCAGATTGAGTTGTAGTTTATTATTTCATGTCACACCATTTCTTGTTCATATTCAAGCATTATCTATATAAAAATTAACTAAATAATTATGAGATAAAAATGATAAGAAAATTAATTAATTAATAGAATATAATATGATGAGAAAACAATCTGAGCTCGTTTTCTTGGTTTCAGTGATGTGATGCATGTTTTAAACTAAAATGGAACTTATATATTGAAAACATGCACTTAGAGTCATACTGAACACATCATGTGTTTGATTGAAATGTGGTCAATTTATATATGTCATAACTGAATTATGGATCTTCCTAAATTATCAAGATAGTCTGAGCATATTTGCTCAGTTTTTAGTGAGTGACACGCATTTTTAACTAAATTATCAATTTTAAACTGATAACATACACTTTGAGTCATACTGGGAACACTTTGTATTATATTGAGGTTTGGATGACTCCTACATGTCAAAAATGACTTATGGATCATTTTATTAAAGTACCAAAACAATATGAATGTGTTTTCTTAGCTTTGAATATGTCACATGTCTTTTTTACTAAAATTAATGTCAAATTTAAATAAAAAGACACACTTGGAGTCATACTGGTCACACCGTGTGTTCTATTAAGGTGAGGATGATTCCTATATGTCAAAAATGACTTATGGATTATTTTCTTAAAGTATAAAAATAATATGAATGCGTTTTCTTGATTTTGTGTATGTCACTTACGTTTTTTTACTAAAATGTCATTTTAAACTGAAAACATGCACTTTGAGTCATACCGGTCAAATAGTGTTTAGTTTTTATGTGATACTAGTTCCTACTCATAAAAAATGACTTATATATCATTTTCCTAAATTGTCAAGACAATTCGGGCTTGTTTTCTTGGTTTTCAATGAGTGACACACGTTTTGAACTAAAATGTCAATTTTAAACTGATAACGAGTACTATGAGTCATACCGAGCACACCATATATTATATTGAGGTGAGGATAATTCCTACACATCACAAATGACTTATAGATCATTTTTAAAAGTATAAAAAGAATATGAATGTGTTTTCTCAATTTTGAGTATGTCACTTGTCTTTTTTAATAAAATTAATATCAATTTTAAATAAAAAGACACACTTGGAACCGGTCACATCATACATAGAATTTAGGTGTGGATGATTACTACACATAAAAATGAATCATGGGTCATTTTCCTAATGTATCAAAGACAATCAGAATGTGTTTTCTTGGTTTTGAGTATGTAACTTTTGTTTTTTACTAAAATGTCATTTTAAACTAAAAACATGAACTTTGAGTCATACCGGTCACATCGTGTGTTGGTTTGATGTGAGACTGATTCCTACAGATTAAAAATGATTTATGAATTTTTATCCTAAATTATGAACACAATTTGAGTATTTTTGTTTGGGTTTCACTAAGTGACACGCGTTTTGAACTAAAATGTCAATTTTAAATTGATAACAGACACTTTGAGTCATATCAGGTACACTGTGTATCGGATTGGGGTTCAAATGATTCCTACATGTCACAAATTACTTAAGGATAATTTTCCTAACTTATAAAAATAATATTAATGCATTTGAGTATGTCACTTTTCTTTTTTACTAAAATTAATGTCAATTTTAAATAAAAAGACACACTTTGAGTCATATCGATCACACCATGCATCATATTGAGGTGAGGATGATTCATACAAAACAAACATGAATTATGGATCATTTTTCTAAAGTATCAAAATAATATGAATGTGTTTTCTCTATTTTGAGTATTTCACTTGTGTTTTTTACTAAAAAATCATTTTAAATTGAAAACACACACTTTGAGTGATATCAGTCACATCGTGTGTTGGTTTGATGTGAGACTAATTCCTACACATCATAAATGACTTATGAAACATTTTTCTAAATTATCAAGACAATCGAAGCACATTTTCTCTATTTTCAGTGAGTGACACACTTTTTGAACTAAAATGTCAATTTTAAACTCATGACAGACACTTTGAGTCATCTTGGGCACACCGTGTATCAAATTGATGTGAAGATGATTCCTAAATGTCAAAAATGACTTTTGGGTCATTTTAATAGAGTATAAAAATAATCTGAATGTGTTTTCTTATTTTTGAGTATGTCACTTGTCATTTTTACTAAAATTAATGTCAATTTTAAATAAAAATACACACTTGGAGTCATATCGGTCACATCATGCATCGGATTGAGGTGAAGTTGATTCTTACATGTCAAAAATGACTTATGGATCATTTTCCTAAAGTATTAAAAACAATATGAAATCTTTTTCTTGGTTTTTGAGTATGTAACTTGTGTTTTTTACTAAAATTTCATTTTAAAATGGAAACACGCACTTTGAGTCATACCAATCACATAATATGTCGGTTTGATATGAGAATGATTCTTATATTCCAAAAATGAATTATGAATCATTTTATTAAATTATTAAGACAAATCGAGTGTGTTTACTTTATTTTCAATGAGTGACACACATTTTGAACTAAAATGTCAATTTTAAATTGATAATGAACATTTTGAGTCATAACGGGCACACCATGTATTGGATTGAGGTGCGGATAATTTCTATATATTAAAAATTAATTGTGGATCATTTTAATAAAGTATCAAAATAATCTAAACATGTTTTATCAGTTTTGAGTAAGTCACTTTTCTTTTTGACTAAAATTAATGTCAATTTTAAATAAAAAAGACACACTTGGAGTCATTCTGGTCACACTATGCATCGTATTGAGGTAAAGTTGATTATAATACATCAAAAATGACTTATGTATTGTTTTTCTAAAGTATCAAAACAATTAGAATGTGTTTTCTTGGTTTTGAGCATGTTACTTGTGTTTTTTACTAAAATTTCATTTTAAACTAGAAACATGCACTTTGAGTAATACTGGTCACATCGTGTGTTGGTTTTACATGAGACTAATTATTAAATGTCACAAATGAAATATAAATTATTTTAATAAATTATTAAGATAATCCAAGTGTGTTTTCTTAGTTTTCAAAGACTGACACACTTTTTGAACTAAAATGTAAATTTTAAACTGATAATGGAAACTTTGAGTTATACCAGGAACATCGTATATTAGATTGAGGTGAGCCTAATTACTACACATTAAAAATGGATTATGGATCATTTTCCTAAAGTATCAAAACAATATGAATTTTTTTCTCAATTTTGAGTATGTCACCTGTCTTTTTTAGTAAAATTAATATCAATTTTAAATAAAAAGACACACTTGGATTCATACCAATCACACAGTGCGTCAGATTGAGGTGAGGATGATCCCTACATATCAAAAATGAATTATGGATCATTTTTCTAAAGTATTAAAATAATAAGAATTTTTTTTCACAATTTTGATTATGTGATGTGTGTTTTAAACTAAAATGTAAATTATAAACTAAAAACATAAAGTTTGAGTCATACCAATAACACTATGTATCGTATTGAGGTGTGACTTATTGAATATATGATGTGTGTTTTTATTTAAACTATATATATAAA
Organism: Viscum album; assembly: GCA_963277665.1. NCBI lineage: Eukaryota > Viridiplantae > Streptophyta > Magnoliopsida > Santalales > Viscaceae > Viscum > Viscum album. The sequence continues at coordinate 1,335,435,675 of OY728127.1, forward strand.
GACGGAAAATATAGAACATGTTCCATTTGGATGGAAGGGGAAAACTCATTCTGCCTGAAACACTTCATGTTTCAGGCAGCATGGGGTTTCCCCTTCAATCCAAAAGGAACATGTTCTCTCTTTTCTAGCTTGTTGAAGATAGTTAAAATTAGAGTATGACTTCCCAAAGTATATATGAAAAAAACTAAAGAAATATTAGATAAAAATGATGAGGAAATTAACTTAAAATAGTAGATAAAATGATGACAAAATTAACTAAATAAGTACTCAGAATTCACCTTTCCATGATGTCTATATACATTATTGACCCATTTCCTTGTTTTAATTATCTCATATGTAGCCTCAAAGTACAATCTCTCATGAGAATGAGTATCTTCAAACAAACCACCACAACTCAAGAAAAAGGATCCACCTGCATGAGAAAATAATTCTTATGTAAGTAATACTATAAAGAAATAAATTAAACATAAATATGAAATCGTACATTTATAAAATGTCAATTTTAAACTAAAACCACACAATTTGAGTCATATCAGGTACACCATGTATCATATTTAGGTGTGGTTAATTCCACCATGTCTTTTTATCCTAAAATGCATTCAAAATTTTGGTTTATCTAACAATATTGTTGTTTGATAAACCGGAATGTTGAATGCATTGGAGAATAAAAATAAAATTGCATCATCATGAGTGAATCATCCTTGTTGAGTGCATGATCATAGTACATCAGTGAATCATCCTTTTTAAAGAAGTAATTTATTTATAATCTCTATAAAAACTAACAAAATAATTATTAGATAAAAATGAAAAGGAAATTAACTAAAAAAATCGATAAAATGATGATAAAATCAACTAAATACGTTGTATGAAGTCACATATTCATGATATATGTGTACAATATGAGATAGTTAGCTTGGTTTTGATTGTTTAATGTATGTTTTAAACTAAAATGAAACTTTTCTATTGAAAACATGTACTTTGAGTCATATGGACCACCTCGAGTGTTGAATTAATTACGGTCAATTCCTACACGTGAAAATGAATTATGGATTGTTTTCTTAAAGTTTGAAAACAATCTAAGATCGTTTAATTAGTTTTGAAAATTTGATGTGTATTTTAAACTAAAATTAAACTTTTGTATTGAAAACATGTACTTTGAGTCATATCAACCACATTAGGTGTCAGATTGACGTGCAGTTAATTCCTACATTCCGTAAATGACTTATGGATTATTTCCTTAATGTTTTAAAACAATACGAGCACATTTTATTAGTTTTTATCATGTGATGTACGTTTTGAAATAATGTGTAAATTTTACAAAATTAGTATCAGATAAAAATGATAAATAAATTAACTAAAAAAGGTAGATAAAATGATAATAAAAATAACTAAATAAGTATTAAGAAGTATCCTATTCTTGATGTCTGTTTGAATTCTCACACCATATATTTTTCTCATTTGTTTCTAATCAATTCAATTTTGTCTATTATACTTATCATTGAGAAAAATATCAAAAATAATATATAATAATTCTAATACTAATGCTTTACACCCCAAATATATTTCTATGGTCATAGCTCATACTAGATCACAAATATAGTAGGAAATCACCTAAATTTGATGTTGGGAAAAATTCAGACACCATGTATGCTACCCGCTCATCTCTAAACAAATTTACTTATACTTTTAAGTATGAAGATTATTGATAATATTGGTAATACTGAGAATATATAGATAAAAAATGATTAAGAAATATTTTTAATGAAATTGTAATTGCCATTGAAAATTACCTATTTGGGGATGTTGGTCTTTCCAAGGTTTATGATATCTTTCATAAATTTAAAAATATAATATTCATGGTTATTTTTTATTATCTTTATTCATACACTATAGAAACATTGACCAAAATAATTAAATTATTTTGAAACATGTTTTTATGGTTAAATATTTTTATATATACCCTAATCTGTTTCTATTTGAAGTAATCCATAGGCTTATTATATTCAGTCACTAACTTCATACCATGATTTAGCCTATATTTAGTGATCATCATATCATAAAAAAAATTCTTGTTAAAACATAAACTGAAACATATAATTTGAAGTTTATTTATAAATTGTTGATTCTAGTGAATTAAAAATTCACAATACACATCATGTGTGGTCGTTTTGTTGGATATCTATGCATTATATCCAAAAAAATAAATATTTCAAGTATCCATATTGATCGCTATCAGTATCCATTGATTCCTAAAAAACAAAAACAAATAAGCAATGAAAAAAATAAAATGTATTTTATAAAATTAGATTGTAGAGTTTTACCCCTACATTATAGGCATCAAAAAGTATATGTTGTTTATTATTTTATTCTTAAATTCCTCGTTCAGCGCATTTTTTCTTATTAATTTCTTCCAACTCCATAGAAATTTCTTGTGTATTAATTTCTTCCAATTCCATATAAATTTCTTTAAAATCTCATTTATACACTCGAGAACAACCATATTTCTAATGAAGTTTCTAAATATTTATTCTCCATATGGAATGTAAGGCATATCTCTATCTTTTCATGTGGTGTATGCATGAAGTTGTGATGCTAATATATGTTGTACTAGAACTGGCAGGGAGAAGGTAATCTTAAAAGGTCTATTTGTTTTCTTGGTCGATTCACTAAATTGTCTTGATCTGACCTTCAGTTTCCCCATCATTTTATCCATATATAATACCATACCTCACTTTAGACCTTTTTTAGTCAATTATTACAGGTTTTTAATTTGAAAAAAATTATTAAGGGTATACCTCATATATCTTTATAAGATTATATGGTCATGCTATAAAAGTTCCAATAGCATCATTGACCACTATAATATTTAGATCATCAAGTGGAACAAGAAACTTAGAACTCGACTCTTAATCTACCTCAATCCCCACTCTCATGTGATCTTTTGAGAGTTCTTTATTGTGTAGAATGTCTCCCAAGATATTATACACCATACCCCTCTTAATAAGGTAGTGTATGGGTGTTGATAGATAAAAATCACATACAAATTCACCCTACATAATTTTAGTAATATAAATTTATTAGAAGTTTTTTGATTCATATTTAGAAGAAAGAGTAATGAAAAAAATTATTATCTTGGGTAAGGTATGTGGTTGAGGGGAATGATTAGACTCAAATCTAGAAGGGTCATTTGGTTGTTTATGTGTTGATATTTGTTCAACCGTCGGTTTACTTTGATCCTTTCGCATGTATTAGTCTGCCAAACTAGACTGGACAATGATATCTTACAAAGCATCTATTTGTTCTTGAAATCCTTACGTTGTCTTATTTTTATCTTCTTATGGTTTTTTTTTCTCAAAATATTTTTGAGGAGACACTCCAAAACCTACACCTCTAATGTGGTTATATTGTTCTGACCGCTTCAAAGCTATTGAAAGTAGTTTTTCTTATGGTACGGTCATTGTCGATAATTATGGATAAACCATATAAAAAACATATGAACATAAATAGATATTTTTATGTAATAATATTATAAATCATAACAAATTACTATTACATCATACTTACAAATATTTCTCATACTGTTTTTGTATTTTCATCGACTAGTTTACCCTCCTTATTTACGCGAGCCTCCTTCTATGGAACATGACATGAGATGGAATTGGCTTAGGATTTTGATTCATCAATCAATATATAAACAAAGGAAATTAGGTTGTTTTATATCACATAAAAATTTTATTTTTGATTTAAAATACATACCAATTTCTTCTCTAATGAAGTGTGCCACAACCTTACTTTGTGATAAGGGTACATTGGTTTTGATGCATGTTCTTTATTTTCATCACTCCTTTTTTTCTTCATAAATTAAAATTTTTAATCAAATTGGATAAAATAAATAATGAAAAATAATATGTTATTGACTACAATAAATCTAAAATGATTTCTCTTCATGATAAATGATGAAAACATTTCATGTTTCTTACTTTATAATATGTTCATAAGTAACTAGTGGGTGGGGCTTTACTTTCCCCTCAGAATCCCTAAGATGTAACTTGGAAAAAAGAGTCTGGAAGCCTCTATGGTATTTTATAGTGACCATTAAGACATATTTATTATAAAAATAATCTAAAATAAATAAACTCTATAAGGAATAATGAAAATTAAATCAACATTTCATTATATAATTTTTCGGTAAAATAGAGAAAGGTTATCATAACATTGCCTTTATATCTTCCCAAAGGGTTTACTTCATTACAGGATGTACATGGCACCAAAAATCTATATCAATTGGCACATCCATTCTCATTATGACCCCAAATAACTAATTAACATTTACTTTTTGGGGTCAATAGGTTGGTCATATTGATTCTAGCCATCCTCAAATTTTATACCCTTACTTCTTACCTTGATAATTTTAGTCAATAATGTGATGTTCCATATTTATTGTTTTTTTCATCAACATGCATGATTAGTCAAACATTTAATTTAGATTATGTTAATAAAATAGAAAACAAATGATATTCTGATGAAAATCATAGTATATTAAAAAACACTTTAACCTACTCATTGAACTCTCTTTCTTTTTTTTAAAGGTTGAAGGGATTTGGCTCCTCTATCGAGAATCTAAATCCCTTATTTGTGTTCCCCTATAACTTACAAGACATTGTATACATTAGGACTACCATAAATTGATTGTGATCTCCCAATGAAAGAGTAATCCTTGATTGAATTGTCATCTAACCCTATAGTTGTTTTAGTTTACAGCAATACTATCGACCAATTCTTGTTTGTTGGATATGAAACATAAAATACTTGAAATAATTTTGATTCTATTATGAATGGCTCATCATTTTACCTTTCATACTAAAATCCACCTTCATAAATCCCATTTTAACAAATTTCATTGCACTCATATTTTTAACCCACTTGAAATGAAAAATTAACACTTGAAATGTTGTATAATTCAACTTGTATATATGTTCGATAATGCCAAAATATGACATATTCTCATAAATTGGATTTATATCATTAGAACTAGATTTTTGTATGGCTTCCACCCCAAGCCTAACTCCACTATTTTTCATCATAATACATTCATCGTGTTCTTTTATATAGAATGTATAACCATTTATTACAAAAATATTGTAAGATATAGCATTTTCATTTGGTCCCATGGCTAGCTATAGAAGTCATTTCATTAATTGAATTTGGATTTTCAGATAAATCCTTATAAATATGATCTTGGAACCATACTATAAACTATTTATTATCTATATCTGATATCCATCCTTTATCCCTTGATGGATTCAAATATATAATAATTTCATTGTGGGCTTCAATATATAGATCAACATATTCACTATTATGTAAAATATAAAGGTGTTCTTACTCTCGCTCTGTGATGGTAATTGTAACAACATGTCTTCCAAAAATCCATTCACCCATAATACATCCATTGTGATGAGACTTTATGAGAATGATGCTATCAGCATCTGATAGGTAATCAATACAGAATTCAACAGCTTCTTCAATAATATGTCATTATATAATACAACCTTCTAGATGAATTTGATTCTTAACATACCCTTTCAAAATATTCATATATCGTTCAATTGGGTACATCCATCTGTAATGGACAGGACCACATAGTTAAACCTCTCTAACTATGTGAACCATCATGTGGACAATTATATCAAAAAATTATGGTGGGAAGTGTAAGATCCCGAACTTCATAGAGGCATGTCCTTGTTTAAATTTTGGTTTAAATATCTTATTTTTTGGTTAATAAAGTGTTTCCTAATATTTTTAGGGGCCTTGGGGGTGTTTTAGGGGTTCGGGACAGGGATTTGAAATAAAGGAAAACCAAGACAACCTATTCAAAGTGCACAGTTGGTGCATGGTTGGCACACAGTTAAGTAAACCATGTGAGGTGTGAGGCCAAGATGTGCAATTTTGGATAGTGGCATATCACATGGTTTTCACACAGTTTCCAAACTATGTAGAGATTCCCAGGTAACCATGTAACCCAAATCCCCTTAGACAGTGTCTTGCACATGGTTTGCACATGGTTTGGAAAACTGTGCTGGTAAACCATGTGCCCCATTGAAGTTGAAAATTTTACAAAATTGTCACTTCAGGATTCTTAAGTTCCTACTCAATTTTCTCCCCCATTTCCTCCCTTGTAACCCTAGTGATAAAATTGGACAACCCAATCTTACCAAGGGCCATTCTACTTCAATTATAGTCCATTTAGAGCATCATTGTTTGCGAATAAAAGCTCCGGGTAAGTCTAAAGCATCTATTAATTCTCTTCTACTGATTAGGGATTGTAGTTTCTCCCATATTCTTATGAATCTCTAAAACCCTATTTTTTTGGAACCTTGGTTGGAACTTCAAGGGGGTTTGTATCTAGATCTAAGGCTACGATTAAGAGTGTGTTCACCAGTATATTTTAGTTAGGTGGTCTATGAGTTATATACCATAGTTTTCTTATAGATTTTTGCATGCTTGGTTTTGTTCTTGGTTATCCCTTGTTGTGCTTTTGATTTATTTAGTTAGTATTGATAAAATGGGTGTCTAAATGATGATTTGAACCCCTCATGATCTCTATGGGATTCCTTGAGGATGATTTGACTGATTTAGGTCCACCCATGGGGTGCACCAACATTCCTGAACCTAGAAATTGGTAATATCAAGTGTAGAGTTTACTTGTGATAACATAGAGCCCTTGAAGAACATTTTAATATGGTTTGTTAAGTTGAAAATTAAAGAATTGCTGATGTAGCTAGGTTGATGATGGCTTAAGGGGTTGTTTTTTCTAGCATGGAAATGGGTTGATTGGGTTAATTGAGATTGTGTCAAATGGTTTGTAAATTATGTTAGGAATTCCTAAGAGAGTTAGTGTGTATAAAACATTGACTATGTTAAATTAGTAATGACTAGTAAAATGATTAATACTCTAAATGAGTTTCCATATATAACTAGGATGAGTACATTAAATGGATTGTAATAAGGTAATTATTGAATATTCCAAATGGGTTAGGTCATGAGAATGGTAACTTGGATAAATGGGTTAAGTAAAGTAAATGGTAAATGTGTTAATAGGTTATGGAATGATATTGATTCCCTTGTTGTTGATATGGATTGTGATGTGATATTTTTATTGATTTTGAATGGTTTTTGATATGGTATATGTGGTTAACAAATATATATATATCATGTTCACGTGGCTTGGTAGAGTGGAGTATTGACATGAGGTTCTACTCCCATGGGTCGAGTTAGACTGAGATTCTAAACTCCACCCCACAATGCATGGGTTAGGTAAGGGGACAGATCTCTATTCCCCTAACGGTTTCATTCCATCTAGATTGAGGCTTCAAGGTATGGATAAGGTATTTGTTGTGATATGTTTATCCCTAGTGAGATAGGCACTTGACTTTACCCCTTGTTTTTATTGTTTGAATACTATAAACCCTTATGAAATTTATGTAAATTTCTAATGCATGGAACACATGGTGATAATAGACAAATTACGTAATATTGTGTAAATGATGAAATGGGACTAATGTTATAAATGGTTAAGTAAATATGGTTAACCAATGTCACTCTATTCTTCTTTTATTTAATTCTCATTTATTTAGTATTTACATGCACTATCTATTTAGACTAGATATTTTGTATACACTATTGATGGTGGTCTACTTAGTTTTACTCACACCCTATTCAGGTCACTGTTGGGTATCTGAGCAGATTTCATTGTTGTGGGTCAGAACAAGGGCAAAGGCCCTATGCTATGGGGTTGATTTGGGCATATGACATGCATGGATGAGGTTCTGGACTTGGATTCAAGAAATATTTGGGGAATTCAGCTATTTTCTTTATTTTGGGTTTATTTTCTAGTACATTTGGGCACTGCTAGCATGACATACCGAAATTTTTGTTCGTTATGGTTTGTACCCAGTTTTGGGAGATGTTTGATTATCCATGTTATTGGTTATTTCAACTTGTTTTTTATATTTATATTTTTTATTTGTTTTGTATTAATCTAGTAAATAGAATATAGTCTCCACATGTGACTTATTTAGACCCTCGCTTCAACTCAGAAACCTCTGGCATATGGAGAGTCATTCTTGAGTTCAAGTGGCAACCTGGTATGGGGAACTATTTAGTGGATTTTGGGTTGGGGACATTACAAAGTGGTATCAGAGCAGTTATTTTATATGGTCATATTATTTGGTATGGTATAAAGGAGAATAGGATTTTTTGGGCCTTTGAGCTCATGCTTGGAAGTAGCTAACCCATGTACAAGGGAAAACCTAAGTTCCTATGGTGGTAATTTTTGTTCTTGATATGTTTTATTACAGTTGAATGATATTTCACCATTGGGTGATTCACTTGTTGTGTGATGTGATGGTTTAATGATATTTAGCCTGTGGCCGGAATGGCATGGGGTTGTGTATTCATGCATCATTTTAGGCACCTAGGGATATAGTTGGCATGCATCATTATAGGCACACACGGGATGGGTGTGTGGGATATAAAGGGTGGGATTCATTTTACTTTCTTTAAATTGGAATAAAGTGGTTTCTAATAAAGATGATGAAAATGGGTAAATGTAAAGAGTGTAAATGAATGGCTAAATAATAGTGTGTAGGAAATGTTATAAGTGGGTTAAAATTTTATGGTTGGGATAAATTGTAGGGATGGAATGACACCTAATAGAGAAATATTTATGTAGAGTTAGTAAAATGGTTAAATATATTTTCTTAAAAAAGGTTGTGAATGAGTTAAAGTATTGGTTGTAATATGTTGCAAAATGGGAAAGGTTCCTTAAGGGGGAAGATTTGTGTTGGGAAAGTATAAATGATTTAAAAATGGTGTCTAATAAAAAGGTTTATGACTATGTAGTTTGGTTTAGCCCATGTTGACCATGACCCATGATAGGAATGGTTAAGGTCCACATTAGATATGTGATCATGTACATTGGGATGGTGTGTGAGGAATGGGCTATTTATGGCAGGTAGTGTATCTTTTTTATTTGAGGTTTACATCGGTTGATCATCCTTGAAATGTCGTTGATGAAAACATTTTGAAATAGGAATCTAATTAAGGTGGGGATTTTGAAATGTTGGTTGAATATAATGTTTTAAAAGGTGAACCCTTGGATCTTTGAAATAGTGAAGTTAATTATAAAATAATTTCTAATGATGGAATTTTTGGTAAAGATCGGTATTGAGTATTATTTTTTCTATTTATCTTGCCATTTTATGGGGGGTTTGGGTAGTGATAGTTCCCTAGGATGATACATTTATTATATTTCAAAAGACCTTGATGAGTCTCGATCTATGGATAAAAGGAGTGTTTCTTATTATTCTTTAGGTAGGGTTGTGACCTTGAGGTTTTGAGATGTTTCCTAATAATGTGAATGTGGTAACCCTTGCAGGTTGAAAGTATATGGGTTGTATGTTGGACTTAATAATGAGTTTCTTAGTTCTTGTGTCATTAGTAATGGGTGTTTTGTTATGGGAATGGTGATCCAAGTGGTTTTAGACCTTACGAGTTATGTTTTGGACCCTAGAGTGGGAGTTTTGGATAGTGGTGTTGATGTATGTGTCTGAGTATGTTTGGTGTGAAACCTAAAGTGGACGTTACTGAGGTTCTTGGACACGGTTTTCTAGGAAAGGGGTAGGATATCCACCTGTGGGTGGCGACTTGTTTTAATTTTGATGTATGTGGCCTAGTGAGAGGGTCTAGTGACTTGCTACCCTTAACCCTGGTTGGTAAGTTGGTATCATTCGATCCTCAAGAGTGACCCATGAGAATGGTCATCCATTTTTTTAGTTCCCTTGGGTGCGTAAGGCATAGGTGGATGTTTGTATTTGGACAAGTTCAGGTTGGCCTAGAGGTCCAAGTGGGAAGGTCAATGGTCCTGGGAGATGTAGCTCGAGTTGTGACGATGAGTTGTAATTGTTGGGAAAATCGAGGGTGACCTCGTGGGAGATTAGCTATGTGTTGTAGGTTCCTTGTAATATGAATCATGGGGTATGATTTAGAGGTTAAATCGATACTTAATGAGTACCATCAAGATTCAGTAAATGGTATGGTTTTTTTCTAGGTCATTCAGAAGGGCACATGATTTATTGTGGATGGTGTAAGGTTACTTTCAAAGGGTTGTATCATTTGGTATCTGACCCACCTATCCAAAGGATGATTAATGGAATCCTCAGTAGACTTGCCTCGTACAAATTCCATTTATCAGAGCTTGGAAAGGAGGTGGTGTCATTGGGCTTCGCTCTTGACCAAGCCCAAGCTGAGCTTCAACATGTTAAGCTAGAGCGGAACTGACTACGGGAGAAGTGGAAGTTAATAGAGATTATCACATGAGCGATGTTATTCAAGCCACCCCAAGAGTCTATCACCATCGCACACCTTACCCTTCAGTCTTATGTGGGTATTATAAGGGGTTATATAATAAGACCCTACCACTATGACTATGTACATTATTTTTGTATAAATAATGTGCATTCATTTTATCATTGTTACTTTGTAAATAGTTTTTAAAGCACAAATAGTATTTTTAGTTAATATTCAACTAAGAAATATATTTTTATGAATTAATGTATTTTTGAATTAAATAACATTTTAATAAAATATTATTATAATTAAATTACTTTTTATTAAATGTAAATGATCATATAATTTTATGAATGCAATTGTAATTTTTATTAAGGTTTGAAAGCTGTTTTTGTCAAAACCCATGAATTTTCGGTAAATGTCAGTTTTTATTTTAAAAGTAGAAATTCACATATTTATAAAATTATTTAGATAAAATGAATATTATTTTTTTAATCAGGATGTTGAAATTATCCAACAGTGAATTTTTCATAATTTTCTGAGACAGTTGAATTTTTAGGTAAAAATTAAATACCGTTTAAATATATAATGTGTTTTATGACATCATAATGACCCAATAGTGATGTAATAAAATAATATAAACATTATTTTCGGCCAATATATGTTTTACCATTAAAATAATGTGATTTTTGGTTTGTTTTATTTATTTTAGAAAGCTTTAGTGGACCCTTCAAGGCTTATAAAACATTTTGTCTTTCTAAATTGTTTTCCTTGAGAGTGTGACTCACCTCCACATAATAAAACTTATTATTTTAAGAATTTAGGCCATTATCATTATAAAATATTTTTTTTCACTTCCCTTTGGCAAAAACCATGGGCAAAAACCATGGTCCGGTTTGTGGTTTTGATTAGTTTAATGTGAGGTGTCTCAAAACTAAATAATAAAGAATCCCCTCTCCTTTACTATATAAACCCACCCAATATCCCACTTCCTCTTCACTAAAAGCCTTTTTAGTAGCGATGCAAAGCGGGCTTGCAGCCCATGGGCTTTGCGGGTATGGGGCGGATGTGGGGCGGGGCGAGCCTAAAAAATTTGACCGTTTAGAGTGCGGGCCAATGCGGGTTGAGCCCGCGTGGGTGTAGGTTAATGTGGGTTGAGCCCGCGTGGGTGCGGGCTTGCCCGCGTGCTCGATTTAAAAAAATATATATTATTTTTACAATATATGTTTCTTTAACATTTAATTTTTTTAATAAAAAAATCATGGTTAAACGGTGACATATGATTTCTCACCGTAATGGTCATATTAATTCACCATTTATTCACATGTGAATTTTAAATAGGTCTATATTTATTGTTTTAATATGATATTATATTATTTATATAGTAATTATTAACCATATTCACATGTGTCAACCCATCTCTTGAAAAATGGAACTCATCGCCCCTGCACATGGTTTCAATTCTATAAGAGTTATTACAATCATAATATTTCTTAGGTCGATTTAATTTTGTTATTATTTAATTTTATTTTGTTATTAAGAGAATTGGATAGAACCTCGTGAAAACACTAATAACTTCCTCTAAAACTTGTCGTTACCTGGAGAGACTACATTCATTCACAGGTTTAGTTGTTCACATCACCACACAACCAACATTATCATTCCTCACCCATCACTGATCACTCACCTATTTTCTATCTCAACAATTCACCACCACATCGGCATTACCACATGCCACCATTAACCCACAAAAAAATGTTCCATCACATCCTTTAAAACTCTAGTTCTTTTTAATTCATACTTCTCCCCACAAATACCTTTAAGAATGATAAAAAATACAGTATTTAAATGATTATAAATAGTATATTTTTTTGTAAATTTAGGTAAGGCTGCAGGCAACCCGCGGGTTTCTGCGGGGCAGGGCGGGCTTGAAATTTTTTGTTCACATTATATGCGGGCTTTTGTGGACAAACCCACGCGGGCTCAAACCCGTGCGGGCTTAGCCCGCCCCGCCCTGGCCCACCCGTTTCGCATTACTACTTTTTAGTTCGACCAAACCCTTCCATCATCTCTCTAAAATCCTATCAAGGTTCCCTAAGCTCCCAATAATCCTCTCTAAAGCCTCTCTCAAGCCTTTGGGATCACACTTCCAAGTAAGGGATTTCTTCCTTTCTCATTTTTGTCCAATTTTCTTTAAGTTGTTATGCCCTTTTGTTTTCAATTAAAAATGTTGGGGTATGATTTTTAACCTCCCCCAAACTTCCCTCTTTATGTTTGGATGATTGGAGACCCCTTTCTATCTCACTAATTCCTCTCATGTACACTCGTTGCCATGCTGAAATTCTGTGATGGATTTCTCTCTCTTCTTTTACATCCAAGTAATTCTTTTTTATTATTCATCTAAATTCCATTACATTTGCTGGGATATGTATCTATATGACCCCCTTACTGTACATTTCATGTACATATTATGAGACACCCTTTTCTCTCTCATCAACCATTTTCATGAATCTTTATGTCACGCCGTTATGTTGCCGAAATTGCACCGCATTTTTTCAAGCCAAGATCATTTTGTAGTGAATACCATACCCATGTATCTATTAAGGGTATTCACCTTTATGCACATATACATATTTAATGGTACTTTAATTTATTTATTCCACATTAATTAATTTTGTAATAACTTGTGATGTTGATTGATCTCATGTTATATGATCCATGTAGCACACTTATGCATGAAATGAAGTGTTTAAGAAGGGTGTGACCTAATAGCACTCCAATGCATTGGATAAAGTATAGTATCATGATAATTCATGTTTAATGGTTGTTGAATCATGATAATTCAAGTGCAATGAGGTTTTAATCGTGCTTCATGTGCAATGAGGGTTTACTCATGCTCCATGTGCAATGAGCCTTAGCTCATGCTAATTCCATGTTAAGTGTTGTTGCCACATTTCCATGTTATGATTATCATGCTTTATCATGACTTTATGTTTATGTTTCTATTATTCTCCATTGATATTCCTATTGACTAACATGTATTTTATTCCTTATGTTATTCCATGTTGATTCCCTTACTGGGCTTTATAGCTCACCCTTTTCTTATGCATGTCCTCAGGTTATCCCATGCAATGCTAAGTACGAGGTAATGTAGTGGTCATGTAAAGGAAGTTTTCAATAAATATGTTGTGTTTTTTGTGTTATAATCTGTTATGTAATGTTCCTAATCCCCAAATACACTATACCTTTCGATCTTCCATGTTGTATCAAGTGAAGAGTTTATGTAATAAATCGAGTTTAAGTGTGTAATAAAGAGAAGGGTTTTTATAAGATCTAAGGATGATTTTTGGGTGATCACAAGAAAGTGTGAGACCTTGAGGGATATATTGAGGTCCAAATATGTGCACGCATTGGTAAAGAACAAATCCGATTAGGATGGGCGAACAGGTGGCTCGGGATGAACGCATGTTGTTCTCCATGAAACCAATGTGGGAAGCATGGATATGTGAGAAACTGTTGTTTTTGGTTCACATGGTAGATCATTTTGTTTCGATTTTTAACTTACAGGTTCATGCTAAAAGTGCTCAAGCAATGTGGTGGTATTATTTCCAAAGGAAATATTGGTTCATGACTATTTAGCAGATGGTCATGGAGTGGTGGTGGTAAAGTACTAATGAGATGTGTGTGGGAATGGAAACATGAGATTCCTATAAATTCATGGTATCCAATAGTGGTAGGTGACATCAGTTATGTATAAGATATGGTGGTATTATTCAAAAATTTCTTATCATACTTTTAGCTAGTGATGATCATGATCAGCATCTTGAAATCATCTCAGGTACACTAAGAAAGCTCTGTATTTATGCCAAGCAACTTGAATGTGTTTTGGTTGGATATGGGACATCATATATTTTACACTCATGGGGTGGTATATGTGGATCTAGATGGTGGGATGTACACCATCGATAGTAGTGTGTGAGGTCCTCGGGGTGGACTAGGTGTTGACGAATGTCGTGGGTGTCGTTCTTAGAAGCTGGGAATGGGTATCGGGCGATATTGTTTAATTGTTCTAGGAAGATCTAGATGGCCACACCCAAGTTTTTGGGTTTAGATTATGATCCATTAATAGAAAAGGGTGGTTATAATTCTTGGAGGAAAGTGATGGTAATGAAACTCCTAAGGTCGGGAGTGAAAATTCAGTCCTGTATGTGTGGAGTTGAGTGCATAATTGATGTGGTGGCATCGGGGTGCCAATGAGAACCTGCAAGGTGCACATTGGGTTCCTCATAAGAGGTCCAGGTGGGACTTGGATGTGGTGGTTGGTCAATACAAGCTTTGGCTTTGGGGTCGGGGTGGTACTAAGAGGAATTTTAAGTGCATGTGTTGGATCCATTAAAGGGCATGGTAGGGCAGGACAACGATTCATGGAAAGAGAGGTTGGGCTCTAGGACTCCATCAATTCAATAATAGACTTAGTAAGGTGTCTTTGGATGGAATTGTATTGTCTTAATGTGTAAAGTAACCTTGTCCATGTGATTTAGTGTCATGCCAATAGTGAAGCAGAGCATTTCCTTGATGAGTCATTCGGGGATCGACTATCTTGACTAGGAGCAAGAGATGATTGTGGAAAGATGTAAACCACCTTAGGTGGGTGGTTGGAGTGAAAGGCATGTTTCAAATTATGTAATGGGTTAATTATAGACCTATTTGTATTTAGTTAGTGTATTAATGGTAGGAGTGCTTGTGTTTTAAGTGTAGAGGAGTTTCGTGGAGCACGATGATGGTTTGGAGAGTAGTGACTACCTTGACAGTGGATTTTTACTAGAAGTTAGGGAATGACCCTGATAGGAACACTGGATGATAGTGAAAGTCCTCAAGTCATTAAGCACCTTAGGAAGGATAAAAGTGGGTAATGTGCCAATAGTAGAAGATGTATGCTCTGAGACAAGCCAGTAGGGGGTGTTTAGACACGATAAGGTAAAAGGAATGGATGCGGCGAGTTGTGACCCACTTCTAATTTTATGTTCACAGTGACAAGTGCTTTTGGAAATGAATTCATACTATAAAAAGGTCAAGTTGTCCTTATTCTGTGAATTAATGGAGTAAGGGTGACCTTCCATGTGGTTTAAATGAATATTTTAAGTGCCAATTCAGGGTGAAGTCCTTATGGATGTTTGGATGCAGTGAGTGGGAACGTGTTAGGTATGATTTGGAAGTTGAGTTGAGGTTCTAGTGGTATTTTTGATAATGGAAGTGTCGAACACTAGAAGGTGGAGGAGGTAAGATAAATATTGTGGTGGGGGTCACTATAGTGGGCTAGTATTTGGTTGATGATGTGATCGGTGTTTTGTGTTAGATGGACTTGAGTAATTAACATTCTGGTGTTTTGGTCTTAATAGAGAACGTTGGATCAGGTTTGACCGATTAAGTGCCTTAAGTGTTTTGTTTGTGTTCGAATGCTTGATTATGGATTGGGACCATCGGGCCTCTATTTTTGGATCTATGTAATTTGGGTAATGTTGTTGGAAGTACTGGGTATTTCTTCAGGTGGTGTTGATTTTGGGTCACCATTAGAATTTTGAAAGCAGGTTAAAATGGTGCCAAGTAATTTGGGTCATGAGTTACTAAGAGGATCGAACCAATGGGGAATCAATTAGCTCTTCTATGATGGTATGGTACTGTGTGATAAATTTTCCCTTGTGTTTCATTATCGTTAGTGTTTCCTAGGCTTTCATATATAATTTTAGTGGTTAATGTTTGGTTTGGGGATGATGCTTCCTTAAGAACCATCTAGTTCGTCTTGTGGATCGCAATGAGAAGGTTTTGTATGGTAAGGTTGCAACTTTGGTTAGAGTTTTATGGAAGCATGTTAATTTTCAGGAAGGAACTTGGGAAAGGGAGTTAGATATGTGGGCTCATTAGACCGATCATTTTACCTTGGAAGCTCAGTGGTGCTTGGGAAGAGTGGATCGAGGACGAGTCGTTATAAGGTGGGGAGGTTGTAATATCTTGGAATTTTCAGAGGTATGTCCCTGTTTAAATTTTGTTTTAAATCTCTTTTTTTGGTTAATGAAGTGTTTCCTATTAGTTTTAGGGGTCTTGGGGGTGTTTTGGAGGTTTGGTACTCAAAAGAAAGGAAAACTAGGACAACCTATTCAAGGTGCATGGTTGGCGCATAGCTGGTGCAAGGTTAAGTAAACCATGTGAGGTGGGAAGACAAGATGTGAAATTTTGGATAATGGCATATCGCACGATTGGCGTATGATTTCCAAATCGTCTAGGGCTTTCTAGGTAATCGTGCGACCCAACTCCCCTTAGATAGTGGCTTGTTTATAGTTTAGAAAATGGTGCGGGTAAACCGTGCGCCCCATTAAAGTTGAAAATTTTAAAAAAATTGCCACTTTTGGATTTTTAAGTTCCTACCTAAATTTTCTCCCCCATTTCCTACCTTCCAACCCTAGTGAAAAACTTGGATTATCCAATCTTCCCAAGGTCCATTCTCCTTCGATTTTAGGCTGTTTGGAGTGTCGTTGGTTGTGGATCAAAGCTCCGAGTAAGTATAACGCGTCTCTTGCTTCTCTTCTTCGGATTAGGGCTTTTAGTTTCTACCATCTTCTTCTAAAGCTCTGAAACCCTATTTTTTGTTGTAACCTAGGTTGGAACTTAAAGGGTGTTTGGATCGGGATCTAAGGCTATGATTAAGAGTGTGTTTGTCAATGGATTCTAGGTAGGTGGTCTACAAGTTATATCCCATAGTTTTGTTATAGATTTGTGCATGCTTGGTTTTATTCTTGGTTATCCCTTATTGTGGTTTTTATGGATTTAGTGAGTTTAGATAAAATGGGTGTGTAAATGGTGATTTGAACCCCTCATGATCCCCATGTAATGTGTTGAGGATGATTTGATTGATTTAGGGCCACCCATGGGGTGCGTTGACATTCCTGAACCTAGAAATTAGTAATGTCAACTGTAGAGTTGACTTTTGATAATATATAGCCCTTGAATATAATGTTAATATGGTTTTTTAAGTTGAAAATATAAGAATTATAGATGTTCCTATGTTGATGATGGATTAAGGGGTTGTTTGGCATGGCATGTAAATGGGTTAATTGAGATTGTGTCAAATGGTTTATAAATTGTGTTAAAAATTCCTAAGAGAGTTAGTGCATACGAAACGTTGACTACATTAAATTGGAAATGACTAGTGAAATGAGTAATAATATTAATGATTTTCTATAGGTAATATTGATGAGTATGTTATATGGATTGTAATAAAGAAATTATTGAATATTCCAAATGGTTTGGGGCATGAGAATAGGAACTTGGACTAAATGGGCTAAGTAAAGTAAATGGTAAACATGTTAATGGATTATGGAATGATATTGATTCCCTTGTTGTTGATATGGATTGTGATGTGATATGTGTATTGATTTTGAATGGTTTGTGATAAGTTATATGTGTTTAATGGATATATATATATATATATATATATATATATATATATATATATATAACATGTGCACATGGCTTAGTAGAATGGGGTATTGACATGAGATTCTAAACCCACAGGTCGAGTTAGACTGAGTTTCTAAACTCCTCCCCACAATGCATAGGTTAGGGAGGGGAAGAAGCTATATTCCCCTAATGGTCACATTCCACATGGACTAAGGATTCTAGGTGAGGATAAGGTATTTGTTGTGATGTGTTTATCCCTAGTGAGATAGGGACTTGACTTTGCCCCTTGTGTTTATTGTTTGACTACCATAAACCCTTTTTTAACTGATGTAAATGTCTGATCCATGGAACACATGGTGATAATGGAAAAAGTAAATAAGATGATGTAAATTATGAAATGGGAATAATGTTAGAAATGGTTAAGGTAAATATAGTTAACCAATGACACCCTATTTGTTTTTTGTTTACTTGTCATTTATTTAGTATTTACATGCACTCTCTGTTTAGATTGCATATTTTGTAGACATTTTTTGTGGTTTCCTACTGAGTTGTACTCACACCCTTCTTGGACTGTTGTTGGGTACCTGAGAATATTTCATGGTTGTAGGTCAAAACAAGGGCAAAGGCCCTATGCTAGGGAGTTGAGTTGGGCATGGGACATGCATGGATGAGGTTCCAGACTTGAAGTTAGAAACTTTTTGGGGAATTCATCTATTGTTTTTATTTTTGGGTTTATTCTCTAGCACATTTGGGAACTACTAGCATGACATACCAAAATTTTTGTTGGTTGTGGTTTGTACCCAGTTTTGGGAGATGTTTGATTATGCATGTTATTGGTTATTGCATCTTGTTTCTGTTATTTATATTTGTTATCTATTATGGATTACTCTGGTAAAGGGGTTATAGTCTCCCCACATGACTTATTTATACCCTCACTGTTAGTCAAAAACCTTTGGTGCATTGGGAGGTGCGCTTGAGGTCAGGTGGAAACCCGGTATGGGGTACCGTTTAGTAGCTTCTGGTTCGGGGACGTTATAGTAAGAATATCTCTAATTCACGTAATATGTTTCCAACTTCCTTATTCTTGATTGGAAACTTCTTTAGGTCTATAAAATTACTGCATATGGCTTTGAAAAAGAAGCAGATTATGGTTAATGCATGTCGTACATTTTTAAGCAGAATGAAACGTAAAGTTACAGGCATAAAATATTGCATCAAAACATGAAATTTGTGTGATTTTAGTCCCTATAACTTAAAATAGTCATTGACATGACATTATAAATATTTTATGAACACCCCTCTGAAACTTTTACACCATTAAGGAAAATACAAAATTTTAATTTTTTCTATCTGGATAGAGTGTAAGCTACTGGAGGAAGAAAAGTCAACCCTTTACCCTTTTCCAGTGCCAACCCATCCCTTATCCCCATGTCAATCATGTCCAACCTAGCCTTTATGTCATCTTTTTTTAGGGAACATTTAGTAATGTTCCAATAACACTATCAAATACATTTTTTTTCTACACGCATGACATCAAGAAATTGTCTGACATAAAAACAATTCCAATTTGGTAATTCAAAGAAAATTGGTCTTTTCAACCTGATTTTATAAGTTTTTTTAAAAAAAATTACCAAAAACAATGTCAATATATTTTACTTTATCAATCAATTGATCACCTATTAGTGGAGAAAGTGTTGTAACTTGTTTGGTATTCTCGTCGAATGTTGTTATCCAAGATCGGTATTTATGTCATCGAGGTAAAAAATTATGATGTCCAAAAAAATATAGTCTTCAAAGAATGTTTCAACTGAATTGATTTTGTGCATTGTTCAAAAATAGGACACCCCAACATTCCTTTAATTTTATATCCTAACAAATTCCTATAAGTAGGAAAGTCATTTATCATACCATACAATATGGCCCTTAATGTGAATTATTCACTTCTATGAGCATCATACATTTTAACACCTATATCCCTCATCAATTTCATCTCTTTGATCAATGTAGCCAAATAGACATCAATATCATTACCATGTTGTTTTGGTCTAGATATCTATAGAGACAACATAATGTATTTTCACTTCATGCATAACCATGGTGGCAGGTTATAATTTACCAACATGAACGACCATATATTGTGAGTACTTATCTATACACCAAAAGAATTTATTCCATCTATAGATAACACAGGATAAAAGTTTCTCGACTCATTTCCAAATTCAGGATACTGATAATCAATTTTCTACCATTGAGGAGAGTCTATTGGATGACATAGTTTCTCATCTTTAATTATTATATCTACATGTCATGTCAATTTTCATGTGGTTTCATAATATCTAAATAGTCTTTTAAATCATGTAATGATAAGAAAGTAACATACATCTTTCGAAAAACTTGATCCATCTTTCTTGTATTGATCTGCACCACACTTAGGGAATTTTATGAGTGATTTATAGTCCTTGAAAAATAATATGCAATTATTGAACAAAAATGTATTTTTTAGAGATCATTCCCATTGAACATAGAATTATTTTAGCATTATATGTTTGATAATTAAGTTTGTTTTCTTCTGGTATCATATCATTCAAGAGACCAAGTAGTTTTGTAAAGCTATTTTTGCTTCATCCATTTCCAACTTTCAAATTATATAACTTCGATACAACTGATAATGTTGTGTATTTATAACAACCAGTATACAGTGGTCTCTTATAACATCTATTTAACTTCTCAAAAAACTTTGGACAATCAAGAAGGTCATCTTAAATTTCCATTTTCATTTCTTCTATATGATCTCCATCATCATTTACACTGTTATTCATATCAAATGATCCCACAAACCATAGTATCATCCCAATTGGTGTGTACATTCAGATTTTCCCATGTTTAGTCCAACATTTATAGCTCTAATCTATTCTGTAACAAATCAAATGTTCTTCCAGCTCTTTCGGACTAATTTTTCTTAAATAAAAACAATGTAAACGCGGACAAAGGATTTGAGAAGGGTCATATGTATGATCTATTTCAAACTTGATAAACTCTTTAACTCTATCTCAATACTATTTTTTCATATTATTAGTGCATATCCATTTTTGATTCATATCCATTCTATTAGGTTCATAAAATATTCATTTTGTGTAAAAAATAAATAAATACACATAATATATTCATAATAGAAGGTGAAATTTATAGATAATTCTAATACAGGTAGCCCAACATTTTATTGTTTCAAATAATTTCAGTATGATTTGAAGGAAATAGATAATTGAATTTAAGAAAATAATTACTCCAGTGGTGGTAGGTGTTATCCTCTAAATTCATCCAAAATGATCACATGTACTAGGTATGGGATGACTACTGCTTATAGTAGTTCAAGCAACATAGGTGCATGTCCAGAAGAGATAGGGGATGAGTCTCAAACAAAAAAATGTGATAATAACCATCTAGGAGATGAAGATGATGAGGATGACAGTTGTCTCATTAAATCTAAATGTTATCGGGTGTAGCGACCTAACCTTAGAATGCCTGGAGTCGGTGTCTTTTATCAATTACATTGGCATGATTATAAGGAATCAATCCCCAAAGGACCGATCAGTTTAGTAGTCTTGGTAAACCAGATACATACATGAGTCTTTTATTATAAAAGAATACACTAATTATAACATATTTTTTCTTAAAATAACTTCTTTATAAATAAATAAATAGCTTTGAGAATAAATCTAATCTATCTAGTAAATCCCTACATATCTTTCATAGTACTCTTCTTGGATTCCTGGGGAAAGAAACATGATAAGGGTGAGATCAAATGCTCAGTAAGGGAAAAATATAGTGGAAGCAATAATGAATCAATGAGAGTAATAATTATGGCATGGTAAATAACTGAACACACATACCATGTAATCAATAAACTAAATGGAAGTATGCAAACAATATGACAAGGTAATAAATGGAAACACATGCCATTCAAATAATTAGATAAAGAAAAATAAACATGCTAAGGTAAGAAACTAAAACACATGCCATTTAATCAATGAACTGAAAATGAAATGTATCCATAGACATGTCAACATAATATCTCATGGATGAGTAATAACTGAAACTAAATGAAGGAAATTTTTAATTATTGGACTCCATTTTTCCTAGGTACATAGAACTAGTACCGGCAATAGATAGTTTATCCATACCAATTTGCACAACTAATTCATCCCATGAGACTATCGATGCATCGATGGGATTTTATTAAATAGTCCCCAGCTCATAGAGCTTTCATTAACTGATCTCTAACCTGCAGGTCTTGCATTAACTAGTTCCCAACCCATATAGTGCATGTCCAAATCATTTAAATAAATAAAGTGCCTTATAAAATATCTAGATTGAATAAAGGATACTAGTTTATCAATATTTCCCCAAAATAATAAAAAACTTTCAAATTATACACTGTATGAAAAATGGAATACGGTTTAGGCAATAATCATATCCATGAAAAATGGTATGGATATTTAGGGGAAATTCAATGTTCAATGATCATATGAAATTGAATATTTCAAAGTAAAAAATTAATCAAGGAAGTGAATTCGAATATTATCCTTGGATAAATCAATCATAAAACATCCATAGGAATATTAATGATGTTATCAATTCAACATACCCCAAGTGGATTATAATAAAGGGTTTTTGTCATTGATGAATAAAAATATTACAAAAATATCTTTTAAGAAAATTCTTGAGGAAAATATACTGTTGTTTTGAAAAACCTTTTGAAAAACCTTTTCTTTAAAAAAAATTAAAAAAAAATCTTTAAAAATTAACCTTTCAAAAATTAAAAGTAATATTTAAAAGAATGACGGTGGGTAAATTCGTGCATAGCATACAAGGTAAAAAGAACATTCCTTTTTCACAGTAAAAAGGTAAGAAAATTTCCTTGTTTGGAAAGCGATAAGAAGATTAAATTGAAAACATTCATAAAATAAAAAAAGGTAAAAATTTATTTACCAAATAATTTTAAAAACATTTTTGAAAACATTTTAATAAAACATGGTTTTTAGAAGAAAAAAATTTCTCTGACTAAAGAGAGAAATGAATTTGGGTTTTCTTAAAAATATTTTTTAAAATAATTTAAGTACCAAAGAGTGGGAAAATGGTACTAATACTTGAAAATGGTCATGAATTATTAGATAAGAATGAAAGGGTTTATTTAAAAATGGTTATATAATTTTATCTAATGAAAATTCCATTGAAATATCATTAATATTAGTCTTGAATAAAATAATCTTTAAACATCCCAAAGTGTCTCATATCACTTTGAAAGATTTTAAATTATAAAAATTATGAAGGAATGATATTAAATGAAAGTTTAAGATTCCATGAATATAAAAGTATTAATGATATAATATTATAAAATGGGAAATATATACACCACATAAAAATGTATGTGGTGAACATGACATTTATCTCACAGATGTAAAAAGTCAGATGAGAATCCCTTGCATATGAATTGAAAGACCCAAAAGTAATAATCATCAATTGAAACATATAAATACCGTGAATATAATATAATTAATGGTATTACATGTCAATTTGGCGGTATGTACACAATATATAAGAAATTAGGTGAACAGTAATAAAGTATGCCTCACAGAAAGAAAAGTGAGACAAGAGTCTCTTACCTTGAACGCTACTTTCATTTCTTTGTTTTATTAAATAAATGAAAGATAAATGATACATATGTATACTATAATTGTAGTAGAATATATATTTTATATATTTTACATAGTTTCATTAAAACTATCCTTTATAAGTTCCATGTATGGCATGAACGAGTCATATCGCTTTGAGGGGGCAGTAGTCCACACTTCCTCAAATGAAATTATCGTATTTACACATGATGGAAATCATAAAGGTATGTTATGAATAAAAATTAAAGAAACATAATGAAATTATAAATATCATATATAATACATATATAAATATATTTTCCATCATAATGGCCACCATGAGAGGTGGTAAGGGAAAAATGAGCAATCATCGCTTCGTGAGGGGGTAATTCATTATATACAGAAACAATATGTTCATTATCCATTAGATGGAGGTGTGTATAAGTGTAGGTTGAAAACTTATCATAAAAAAATTATAATATATTTAGTATATTTTTTTATATAATTATAGAATAAGAATAGTGTAAGGGTTGAATAATGGAAATGAAACTAAAAATATTGAGAGAAGACGTTACCTCTTAATCGGGTAAATCCTTTTGGTTTATGCCAAAAGGCTTACTTAAGTGGATGAATACGCAAAGGGAGGATTCTAGGTAAAGATTATGGATGTTTTTAGACTATTTGGGTATATATTAGCCAAAACTAAGAGGTTTTAGAGGTGTCAATAAGTGGGATAGGTGGGGCCTTTTATAGGGAAGTAAAAAAACTCAATTGGAATTTTTGGAAACAAGTTAGGTATACACATGTTATTACCTAATAAAAAGTCATAAAAACCATAAAAAATCAATAATTTAAGGTTTAGGGTAGAAATTTGTCCATAAAATGGGTTTTTTACAAGTTTCTAGTTCATTTGAAGATTAAGGTTTAGTCCCTAATTAAGCTTAATTTGGCCTTAATCGTTGTGATTAATTTTAATCACTTTTACTAATATTTTTGATAAAAAATTAACTTGGTCTTATTAGAATATAAATATAATCATTATTAAAATGTTTTATGTCTATTTTTTTAATTCAATTCACATAATTGGCAAAATTAAGATTAATTCTAATCTCACTAATGGATGAATTAACATGTTTTAGTAGAAAAATGTTCAAAAGATTGTTAAGTTTTTATATTCAATTTGAAAGTGAAATTGATTATAATGAACTAAATTGTATTAATATATGTATAATTTATATACTTTGACTTTAAAACAAATTTAAAATATAATTTAACATTAATAATTATTTAAACGAAAAGGCAGTTTTTAACTAAAATGTAGTATTTTTCACTATTCATCAAAAAATGAAGTTTCTCAAAAAAATACCAAAAATTCACCATAGGATAATTTTAACATTATAAATTCAATAATGAATTTTATTTTATCAAATTAAATTTATAATAGTTTCAAAATTAATATTTAAAATAGGTTCTCCATTAAAATGCGGTAAAATTGCCTTTATAAAAATATAGGTTTTTATGTGTGAAATAGGGTTTGTTCTTAAAATAATTCACTAATTTTAATTAGTTATTCTTATTAAGGTAAAAATCATTTTAAATCATAAAAAAAATATTTTTATATCCAATTGGTTCTTATTTTCATTTCTCATTAATTGTTAACCAATGAATTCATTTTATATTGGTGTAAACCATAATTTTTATAAGTTAGGTATTACTATTCATAAAAACTAATTTAATGGCTAGTTTATATAATATTATATTAAATAATAATATTTTAATAATATATTATTATTTAGTGAAACTCAATATTGCGTGTAACACAAACTATCGAGGAAGGTCACTCTTGCGTGTAACAAAAGCTATCGAGGAAGGTCACTCTTGCGTGTAACACAAGTTATCTCGGTGTTGCATGTATTACAAGAAATATCATGTGTTGAATTTATTTAAAATAGTAAATATATAGTAGAGTCTCAGGATATTATATTCCCTTACACACTTGGTGATGCATGTCATACCTGCTATCGAATACAAGGTTCTTACTTTAGATTTTTGGGGCAACACATTCTCCCCACCTTATTTAAATTGCGTACTCAAAATTTAAACTCGATCATAGTGACAGATTGTTTGATACTTCTTATGTTTGAAATCCAAAATTGTGAGAAGTTTTTGTAAAACATCCTTTAGAAAAGAGAGAATCGTAAGTAAAAAGGTCACATGGACTACCATGTAACTAGGTCTCTAAGTAGGAGAACATTAGTGGCAAGTAGAGATACATAATTGGAGGAAAAGCGTAAATATTTATAGAAAGTGAATGAGGTCATTAATCATAAACAAGTGAATGATCAATAGAAAGTTGAGGGCCTCAAAGGCATAAATATTTGATGATTTAGAATACCATAATTTCAATATAAATTAAGGTATTAAGACAACATTTTATTTAGAATTCATTTTCCTAATGTTGGGTAATTCTTTTACTAACCAAGAATATAAGAATACTTTACAAGTTTCAATTTCATGTGAATAATTATAACTTTTGGTTGTGCTTTGATAAAACTCTAATTCATCCCTTTACTCTAAGAAATTGATAACCAATAATGAATTTTTTTATGCTTGAAGCACTAAAATAAACTTTTAAAGGATTGTAAGGCTTATAAAAGAGTAATAAGTCTAGATATTTGCCTTTAACTATATTCCAATTCCAATATGGTTAATAGATTAATCTCTAATCCTCAAAAGTGATATTATTGGTTTATCATTAACATTTATTTTTCAAATTATTTAACTAAAAAAAATGAAAAATTAACCAGGACATTGTGTAGGTTAGTGGTTAGCGTGAAATACTTATCATCCTACGGTCATGGGTTCAAGACCCGCGGCCTTGCCGAATTTGATTGGTTGTCACCCAGCTTACAGGTTGTCCTTTTCTAAAACCAAATTAATATAATTTCCAAAATATGATGGACATCCTTGAAATATGGTTAATCACTAAATAGCCTTTTAACTAAGGTTTTCAATACAACCTTAATACATAAATACTTCATCCATTTTATTTTACATAGGTCCTTAATTGGTCTAATTTTTATCCATAATATAATCTCTAGGATTTCTAAACCATGACACCTTATCTTCAATCTACAACACCTTAGGATTAACCCAAGTCATTCATTTTCGTTATCTATCCAAATCCTTCATAATGGTTTGTTAAGAAAATGTGAATTATCCTAATAATATCCCTCAGGAGTGTCAAAATAGGTACGTAATAAGGCCCATTGTCATGTACCAGGTTACCCTGAGTCAGTCCCAGCACACCTTGTCAGAGTTATTACTCCTAGGTACATATTTTCCAGAACCACGTCCACTTGTAGTATCCCGATAGGGATGTATTACTAGGAAAACCCACATAATATATATGTTACCAAAACTCTAGGGTGTTCTTATATACTTATCCTAAAATTATACCTTATGATTATGTTCTCTAACCTATGTTTTCCTAAATCTAGTTCCCAAGGTTGCTACTAAACCTTCTTTTGATACCAACTATAGAGACCCAACCCTAGAAGGCCTGGAGCTGGTGTCTGTTATCAATTACATTAGCATTATTACAAGGAATCAAGCCCCTAAGGACCAATCAGTTTAGTAGTCTTGGTAAATTAGATGCATACATGAGTCTTTTATTACAAAAGAATGCACTAATTACAACATATTTTTTCTTCTAATTACTTCTTTCTAAATAAATAAATAACTTCGAGAATAACTCTAATCCATCTAGTAAATACCTGTATATATTTCATAGTATTCTTATTGGATTCCTGGGGAAAGAAACATAATAAGGGTGAGCTCAAATGCTTAGTAATGAAAAAATATAGTGGAAGCAATAATGAATCAGTGGGAGTAATAATTATGGAATGGTAAATAACTGAACACACATACCATGTAATCAATAAATTGAATAGAATTACGTAAATAATATGGAAAGGTAATAAATCAAAACACATTCCATTCAAATAACTAGATAATTCAAAATAAACATGGAAAGGTAAGAAACTGAAACACATGTCATTTAATCAATGAATTGAAAATGAAATGTATTCATAGACATGTATATACAATATCTCATGGATTAATAATAACTAAAACTAAATGAAGTAAATGCTTAATTATTAGACGTAATGTTTCCCAAGTACATAGAACCAGTACCATCAATATAGAGTTTATCCATACCAATTTTCACAACTAATTCATCCCATGAGACTATCGATGCATCAAGGGGCTTTCATTAACTGATCCCCAACCCTTATAGTGCATTTTTAAAGCATTTAAATAAACAAAGTGCCTTATAAAATATCCAAATTGAATAAAGGATAAAATTTTATCAATATTTACCCAAATGATAAATAAATTTCAAAGTATACATCGTATGAAAAATTGAATATCGTTTAGGAAATAATCATATCCATGAAAAATGATATGGATATTTAGGGGAAAATCAATGTTCAATGATCATAGGAAATTTAATATTTCAAGGGGACAAAAGGAATCAAGGAAGTGAATGTGAATAATATCCTTATCCAAATAAAAAAGAAACCATCCATATGAATATTAAGTATGGTATTAATACAATATACCTCAAGTGGAGTATAATAAAGGGTTGTTGTTGTTTTTGAATAGAAATATTGAAAAAACATTTTTTAAAAAAAAATTGAGGAAAATATCCTTTTTTTTAAAAAAAAACTTTTCATTGAAAATCAATTTTAAAAACATTTTCTTTAAAAATTAACCATCTAGAAATTCAAAGTAATATTTTAAGGAATGACGGCAGGTAAATTCGTACATGTCGTACAAGATAAAAAGAACATTCTTTTTTCATGGTAAAAAGGTAAGAAAAATGCCATATTTGGAAAGATACAAGAATATTCCTTTGAAAATATTGGTAAAAGACAAAAAAAGTTAAAAATTTATGTACCAAATTATTTTAATTTTTTTTTTTGAATTTTTTTTAACAAAGCATGTTTTTTAGAAGAAAACAGGTTCTCTAACTAAAGAGAGAAATGGAGTCGGGTTTACTTAAAAATATTTTTTAAAACACTTTGAGTAACAAAGAGTGGGAAATGGTACTAATACTTTAAAATGGTCATGAATAAACATATAATAATGAAATGTTTTATTGAAAATGGTTATATAATTTCCTATAATGAAAATTCCATTGAAAGATCATTAGTATTGGTCTTGAGGAAAATAATCTTTAAACATCCCAAAGTGTCTCATATCACTTTGAAACATTTTAAATTATAAACCTTATGAAGGAATTATATTAAATGAAATTTTAGGATTACATGAAGATAAAATTATTAATGATATAATATAACAAAAGGGGCAGTAGATACACTACATAAAAGATGTATGTGGTGAACATGACATTTATCTCACAGATGTAAAAAGTCAGATGAGAATCCCTTACATATGAATCAAAAGACCCAAAAGTAATAATCATAAATTGAAACATCTAAATACCATTAATATAAAATAATTAATGATATTAAATGTCAATTTTTCATTATATACACCATATATAAGAAATTATATGCACAACAATAAAGTATGTCTCACGGAAAGAAAAGTGAGACAAGAGTCCCTTACCTTAAACTTCTTTGTGTTTTTTGTTCTTTATCATTATGTATAATGGGTTTAAACATGTTAATAACTTATAATAGAACCATATTAATATTTATTATATCATAAATTATCCTCTTATAATATCTTATTACTCGTTTGTTAATAACCTTTCATTATTTTAACTATTTTGGGTGTTAATTGCCTAGTTCGTCGAGTATGTTCTAACTTGTTATTTGTCATTATTATTAAATATATCATGGTTTCATAAACTAAAGAATGTAAAACATGATTTTAATATCATATATATATTTTATATATTTATTTATATTATTCTATAATATTTGGATATTATAAATGAAGTACACCGTTCATAGAGATGGTAGGTCGTACGTACGCATGAACACTACTTTCATTTCTTTGTCGTATTAAAATAATGAAAGATAAATTATAAATATTTATATTATAATTAAAGTATAATATATATGTTATATATGTTACATATATTTATTAAAACCATCCTTTATAAGTTATATGTATGGAATGAATGAGTCATATCGCTTTGAGGGGGCGATAGTCCACACTTCCTCAAACGAAATTATCGTATTTACATATGATGGAATGTATAAAGGTATGTTATAAATAAAAACTAATGAATCATAATGAAATTATAAATATCATATATAATACATATATAAACAGATTATCCATAATAATGTCCACCATGAGAGGTGGTAAGGGAAAAATGAACAATCATCATTTTGTGAGGCAGTAATTCACTATACACAGAAACAGTATGTTCATTATCCATTAGATGGAGGTGTGTGTAAGTGTAGGTATAACCCTTATCATAGAAACATACTAGTGTATTTATTATACTTTTTTTGATATGTAATCATAGAATAATAATAGTATAGGGGTTGAATAATTGAAATGAAACTAAAAATATTGAGAGAAGATGTTACCTCTTAATCGGATAACTCCTTTTGGTTTGTGCAAAAAGGCTTCATTAGGTGGATTACTACCCAAAGGGAGGATTCTAGGTATATATTAGGGATTTTTGGAGACTAATTGGGTAGATATTGGCCGAACCTAATAGGTTTTAGAGGTGTGAAGAAGTGGGAGAGGTGGTGGCCTTTTATAGGGAAGGAAAAGGACTCACTTGGAATTTTTGGAAACAAGTTAGGTATAAATGTGTTATTACCAAATAAAAAGTCATAAAAGAACATAAAAAACTAAAAAAATTAAGGTTATTGTAGAAATATTTCCATAAAATTGATGTTGTACAAGTGTATAGGTCATTTGGGCCCCTAAGATTAAGGTTTAATCCCTAATTAAGCTTAATTTGACCTTAATTATTATGATTAATTTTAATCACTTTTACTAATCGTTTTGGTCAAAAATTAACTTGGACTTATTAGAATATAAATATAATCCTAATTATAATGTTTTATTTCCATTTTTTAAAAATTAAATTCACATAAGTGTAAAAATAAAGATTAATGCTAATCTAAGAGACTGGCGAATTAACTGGTTTTAGTAGAAAAATGTTCAAAAGATTGTTAAGTTTTTATATTCAATTTGAAAGTGAAATTGATTCTAATAAGCTAAAATGTATTAATATATGTATAATTGATCTAATTTTACTTTAAAAAAATAAAAATATAATTTAACATTAATAATTATTTAAATGAAAAGGTAGTTTTTAACTAAAATGCAGTATTTTTCACTATTCATCAAAAAATGAAGTTTCTCAGAAAAATACCAAAAATTAAACTTAGGATATTTTTGACATTATTAATTCAATAATTAAGTTTATTTTATCAAATTAAATTTATAATAGTGTCAAAATTAATATTTAAAATATGTTCTCTATTAAAAGGCGGTAAAATTGCCTTTATAAAAATATAGGTGTTTATGTGTGAAATAGGGTTTATTCTAATCTTAATCATATAAAACCTAATGGATAAATATAAAAAATATTTGATTGAATATATAAAATATATTTTCCATTAAAATCATTCACTAATTGTAATTAGTTATGTTTATTAAGGTAAAACTCCTTTAAAAGCATAAAAAATAATATTTCTTTTTTATATCCAATGAGTTATTATTTTCATTTATCATTAATTTTTAACCAATGAATTCATTTTATATTGGTGTAATACATAATTTTTATAATTTAGTTGTTACTATTCATAACAACTAATGTAACATCTAGTTTATATCATATTATATTAAATAATTATATTTTAATAATACATTATTATTTGGTGAAACTCAGTCTTGTGTATAATGCAATCTATTGAGGAAGGCCACTCTTTCATGTAACAAAATCTATTGAGGAAGGTCAATCCTACGTGTAACACAAGCTATCTTGGTGTTGCATTTATTATAATAAATATCATGTGTTGAATTTATTTAAAATTGTAAATATATATTAGAGTCTTAGGATATTATATTACCTTACACACTTGGTGATTTGTGTCATACCTGCTATTGAATACAAGGTTCTTACTTTAGATTTTTGTGGCATCACATTGGTCTGGGAGTTAGTGAAGTACAGAATAACATTTCTTAGTTTTTTTCTTGATGCTGAAAAAAGCAGCAACAGTAGTCCGATCCCTATAAGGGGCTCCTTGATTAGTGTGACCATGTGAAGGCTCATCTAGATGATCTTACACACACTAATGTTGAGATATTCATTGCAGTTTAAATATTCAAATTAATCCTTCAATTACTCCATGAAAAGAAAAAATCCTTTGGTCTAAGGACTGAATTTCAGAAGCACTTAGCTTCTTGTGAAAAAATGGCAGTAATTCTAGGATGGTTTCTGTAACCTTGTTAGGCGGGAGTCCAACAAGTGGAAGGAGTTGGTGTTTATTCATTTCTTTACTTGGTATGTGGTGGGTCAAGTGGTGTTTCATTAACAGCCTGAGTGGATCTTTAAATGAGTGAGAAATTTTATGTAATTGTCATCTATCAGTGGACAAATTTATGTATGATTAATTCAAATATCCATAAAAAGTAGAAAGCATTTGAAATCATATGGTACATTTGACCCCTGAAAAGTATCGGTCAACCTTTAACCCTTATTTCCTTTAATTATGACATCTTACCGATTATAGGTAGCCACTTCAAGCATATATGTTTCCTCTCTCATTTATTCCTATTTACCATGTTTTGATACACTTTACATCATAAATCAAGGGCTTTCAAATCATTATTCCATGTATAATTATAAAATATCTCATTAACAATGTTAATAAAATGGATTTATTACTCAAATTAATCACTTATAGACATATATTAATCTAACCATCCCTAATAAATATGTTAGAAAACAAAATTTATTTATTATTAGAAGGAATAATTCCTTTGAAAATTCTAGTTCTTACTTATCATTTAATTGCGAATAAAACTTCCCAAACAAGAAATGTAGCCATAAATTTAATTTATCAACACTTCAAAACTCATTAAAATATCTCATTAGATAAAAAATTATATATATATATATATATGAAAATAATAATCAGTTTAATATACACAAATGATACTTTATTCAATAATAATTACTTTGTCTCACTTTAAAAAATCAATTTATAATTTAACTCAAGCAACAACCAACTTCAACTCTTTCTTTAAAACATTGCATTTCATAATAAAAACAATTTAATAAATAATTTAAGTATCCTTTATACTAAAAAGTAACATTTTTCAAAATCACTATACATGGAAATCATAAAATATAGATATATAAAAGAAAACTATAACTACAAATTTAAATTTAAATTTTTTATAATTCTCTGTTTGAAGACATTCTAAAAATGATATAATTCATAACTCTCCTTTTAAAGTACCAAATGAGCCTTTGGAACATTTTTTAGAAATAAAAATCTAAAATCCCCTTTTATTTAACACCTTTTAAAAATTAAATTTTATTTACAAAATAAATTTTAAAACCATATGACGCTTTATTCAATTAAAACTCGTATGAAGCATCATAAAAAAACACATGAATGGTCAAATCCATAAATTATAGATAGATAGAGAGGGAAACTCTTCAAAGAAAATCTATAGGATTTTTATGTAACCAAAATCCAAAATTAAATCACATGTCAACCTTAAAACAAAACATTGTACTAAATCACAAAGTAGACTAAACCCATTTCAAATATTCAAAATCACTAAAGGAAGCTCTTCATTCATTTAATCACATATATAAAAAACATACCACTAAATTTAAATTTCATTTAATTATAGAGCATGAATACTTACCTGTTAAAATAAAACAAAAAAATTGTAACCTTTTAAGTTTCTATGTAACTCTAACTATTACTCAAAAAATACACATAATTCTTAAAGTAAGCTTTGATAAAAAAAATCAATCATCCAACACCTAAATCCAACCACAATAATTCACAACCACACCCACACAAATCAAAATAATTGAAACATAAAAATGGTAGAGAATCATAGCAAAAGTGAGAACATAACACAATAAATAATCACCATTAAATTTTGATTTGAATACAATTCATTATGGGCCAGTATAAACACACTTTCCACAGTCAAAATTTTTACATAGTCATTTCATTACAAAATTTAAATATTTAACCTTTTATGGAAGGTAATCTTAGAAACTAATCGAAGTAGAAAAATCATATTTCATAGCAATAAGGAAATTCTCAGCAGCATAACAACAACAACCATTTATCACATAAAGTCACATAGAAAACATATATAAATTCATAAGACACACTTCCCCTTTTTAATTTGATCATCCTAGTTATTTATTTCTTAGGTTAATTCCCATTTACCTAATGAAATAAGTGGAAAAATAATCCCACAATTTACACAAAGTAAAAGAGTGTTCTTGAATCACCTAAATCGATGTGAAGATTCCACGACTCACTGCATGAGGAATGAAAAAGAAGAGGAAAATATTATTTTCAGACTAAAATTCCTAAGGAACCCAAACCAATTACAAGGGGATCATTGAACTCGAAGAGTGAATTTTTTATCATCCAGACTTGTGAAATCAATAAGACTCGAATGAGAAAGAGTATATGCCCTAAACTTGGAACCCACGAGAGCATCGAGCCAAGAAAACTATGCACTAACACACACTGTAGAACCCAAACAAGCAAGCAACGAGAGAGGAGGAGAAAAAAACAGCATACCTTATATTCGGGATGTAATTCATCCAAGAGAAGGATGAGGGGGGAGTTATGGTAGTAGTGGACTTCCGCAAGATCTTGAGAGGCATGACTTAAATCAGTTCAGTTAGGGTTATTTTAAAAAGATCAAGGAGGGTTTTATCAGCGCTTCAAAAAAAGCGCTTATAAAGATACCTTTTACTGTAATGTCCTGACCTAAACATCCACCCAAATAGTGTTAAACAGGTGAGGTGTTACTGACCTTAGGCGCACCTCCCCGAACTCCAAAGGTTATTGACTAGCAGTGATGGTGTAAACAGGTGTAGTGGAGAGGCTATAACCTCTCGGAGGAAAATAAGGTATTGGTCTGAGTATAATAATAAAACATGCAGCGGAAATAAATGAATTAGCAGACTCAAACCAGACTCGCATAGCGAAAGCACATCCAATATCAATAAACAGTGGAAGCAATATATAAACAAGTGCAATAGAAAGTAAATAGAACAACATGTTGAACATTACTTGTAACTACTAAACAAACCAAGCATGAATCCATTGCAGGTTAGACATGTCAATATACAAAGGGTGCCAATGGATAACCAATAATAGATACAATAGTAAAGTAATCATGCTAATACACAATGAAAGCTAAAAAAAAGTAAACTCCAGCTAGTCATAACCTCAAGGTCTATACCATCTCCATGCCAAACGGCACTATGATCCAACTCCTGAGGCTGATCCTTTACTTGTACATAAAACCATAAAGTCTACACGCATCTCATAGGACCTGTGTAAGGTGTGAGATGAATCTCAGTAGGATACCAACCAGTGGTGCATACCTAGTATAGGTGTTTAAGCAAGCATGCATCTATAAGGAAAATAAGCAGTACAATGCATGTAGTAAACACAACCTCCACTGGTGCTCAGTAGCCACCAGGGAGTGTTACCTGCTTCGGCCAACACTGGAATCTCAGTAACATAACCCGGCACCATGTGCCTCCAAACACCGCGTGTCCCAAGTACCGATATCCTGAAGGCATTCCCAAGGAATAGTAACTCGACACCATGTGACTCCTAACACCTCATGTCTCAAGTACCGACATCCCATAGGCATGACCAAGCAGTAGTAACTCGGCACCATGTGCCTTCTAACACCTCATGTCTCAAGTACCGACGTCTCGTAGGCACACCCAAACAATCTAAAGGCTCCTCACCTCCCACATGGCTTCATACAGAAAGCACCCTAAAACCAATAGTACCTAAACTGTAACTATCGGGGGCCTTTACCCATAGGAGTGGTCAAAACCACGTCATCACGGAGTTATCTATGTGCACACAACCTAAAGTAATGGGTGAGCAGTAGTCACCAAATATATAACCCAAGCCACAACACCTTTTATGCCTTGTATCCATACGACCATGTCACTCAAGAATCTGATGGCCTTACCATCCAAGTAACTTGGGCCATGCCCAACCTAATAGTCACGTTGCCTCAATCCGACGTCCACGATGCCCAATCCCGTGGTCAAACCACCCAAATAATCTGGTCCAAGCCCAACCTGTGATCAACATCACTTAAGAATATATGGGTCATGCCCAATATAGCCCAAAGGTTCCATCATATGCAATATCAAGCATCATATATATATATATAATAAAAAAGAATCACTTTAAACAGGAAAAACAATTTAAACAGTTGAATTGCACTAGCCATGTGTTGTCCCATACTAGCACTGAGGTCTTTAAAGCCTCTAATAAACTTAATCATGCTTCAATAATTTAAACTCAGTAGTTTAATCAAAATGATTCAATTATTACCAATTTGGAACCCCCAGGAAAAATTCTCCAAATGAGAAACAACCTCTAACCCAGCCTCACTCAAGCATAATAAGGTAAGGGAATACCCAGTGACATCTCACAAGTCTAACAATCAATTCAATATGCAACAGTAGTTATAACGATGTCTCGCTCAAAATACCCAAAGACACTCCAAAGGTCATGCTACCCAAATGTCTATGAAAATACAAAACAAGGTATGCACTACCTACCTCTTACTCATACGATGATCCTCATCCAGTAGAAACCTCTAATTTGGTCTATAACAAGGTAGATATAAAAAATGAGCATAAATTTTCAAACACCTGTAACTTGGTTTAGAATAGAAATTATGAATAATGACTCAAAAGGAATCAAGATCTCACCTATGGGGTTCCAATGGATCAAATGGTGTTTGAATTGAACTTTGGATGAAGAGTCAGGAAAGATTTGAAGTTCGAGTGGCCTATTTTGCAAAGGTTATATCCAGAACTAGAAAAACGAAGATACTGCCCATTTTAAGAAAAAATTAGTAACTACATGGCATGTATATAGGTATACATTATATATATACCACTTAACTGTTCCAATGATGGTTGTTTTCCGCTGACTTAGTTTTTCAACCTGCCGACATGACTACACGGTGTGTACTAAGGTGTACACGGTGTGTAGTTGGTTTTTACTCTCTTCCCCATTGAATTCCCACATGCCATGTATATCACTCATACATGGATAGACTACACGGCGTGTACTAAGAGTACACGGCGTATACTTGGTTAGACTTCTCTACCCAACCAACACGCTCACACACCGTGTATAACCTTCACACACAGCCATGGTACATGGTATGTACTTGGGAGTACATGGCGTGTAACCCCAAAATCATGCCATGTGTCTAGTTTTTGTCCAAAACATATCCAATCTCCCTTGTTTTCTCAAAAACATCTCAAAAAATGAAAGAAAAAGAAACTTGTGCCTTAAATTAAGAATCGGGTTCTTACAAACTTCCCCCCTTAAATCAATTCATCCTCGAATTTTCCTTCCAAGGGTGGTGAAGAAAAACTCTAGCTAACTCTGGCCTCAAAAATCAAATCAATAAAAGGTTCACCAACCTGTTTCCAAACTCATGGTCCTCCCGTGATGCATCGTCACTCTTGCACCTCATAAGGTGCTCTTGTGTCACTTCCAACACCCATTCATGTCCCAAACTGCATCAGTGTCTGCCTCAATAAGGTCCTGCATCCCATGGATACTCAAAAAAAAACCTGGTGCCATGCACCTCAAGTAACCCGCATCATCGATGCCCCAATGCCCACGACACCTCATATATATATCACGCACCTGAAATGGTGTCAGTTCCACTGAACAGCATCTAGTCATTCCACATAAATCTTATGCACCATGTGCACCCAAAATAGACATGTCTCAATAGGTCATGCCAACAAGAAAATAAGAAAATCATGGCCACACCAGCGACGTACCTCTGATCGTCATCGGCTCACCAGCCTACTCTGCCTATGGTAGCTCCACGGTGTGCACCTAGCCTGACACATAGATGCTTAAAGTATGTCCTCCCTGTGGTGCTGCACCAATCACTAGCCACTGACCCCACGGATGGGTCCCACTGTCTCTTTTGCATCCTCCGCGTGCAGCGGAACCTTGACTACCGTCACCTGGTACTGACCCTAATCTGACCTCAGACGCCACAGTCTGTCCTGGTCCCTACCTGTCAGCTTCCTAATAAGGCTACCTGAAAAACATCTCGAGATTCCCGACCTTTCCACATGCCCAACACTCCTTTAGAGGCTTGTCAAACTGAGTCCAGACATGCCCTAGCTACTTGCGCTAAAATAAAACCACTACCGAACTACCACGAGGTGGTCTAGCTGAGTCCTTGGCCTACCTGACCTATTGGAACTCATCCCGACCTCATTTGTTGTTATCTCAACCATCACCTAAAGTCGTCACTCGACTCAAATGGGACTTATTCGTCAAGTTTACCTTAGCTATGAGTGCCTGATTCACTGTCTATGAGAATGAGGTAAACCTAAAGATGTTTACCTACACCTATATGGCGTGTTGTAATCCATCTTCGAAGCACCTCACCCTAGAGGTGTCATCGCTTACCATATCAGGTGCAAAGAGAGACAACTCAGTGAAAGTAGATACATAGTCCATGACAGACATGTCACCCTGATAAAGGCTCAAGAACTCCCAAGCTTTCTTCGCCCTCAGCATCTCTGAGAAAAAGTGCTCAAAGAACATGTCCTCAAAGTCCTTCCATTCTAGTCCTTTATATCTATGAGCCTGAACCTGCACGTCCCACCAACGCTTCACCGATCTTCTTAGCATGTACGTCTCCAGCTTGACCCTCCGCCTTGGAGGTGTCTTGAGCTGCTTGAAAATCATCTTCATGCTCTCTATCCAGTTTTCAGCCACCTGTGGACAACCCTCACCCTGAAAAAGTGGTGGGTGTTGCGATTGGAACTCCCATGTTAGATATTCCATAGAGGGCTATGTACCCTATGCACCTCTGTCAATCCCCTAAAAGACACTTACCAGACTAGATCGGAGCTACTCGTCGAGCCACGACTCAAACGCTACTAAACATGACTGCTACTCTTCCTGTACTGGATCCTAAACCTGATCTTATCCCTAAGCATGTACCTGCAGCTCATGATCTACTTGTCCCTCAGGTGTCTAAACCTGATTGTGCTCCTACGGCACTGTACCATCACCCTCCCGACGTTCCATCGAGTCATCTAGGAGGAACCTTCTAAATATCATAAATGGTCAGACAACCCACATATATAACAATATATATAACGTGGATAAGGAAAGTAGTAAAGAGGGAGCACATAACAACTACCCTTACTCTCCCCCACCGCAACCATTCCTCATGGCATCCTAGCCTTGTGGCCTCCTTACCCACCCACAATAGAGCCAAGTATCAAAAGTACCTTGGGCCATGCCCGTCTCGACAACCATCATTGCCTCAAACTGATGACCGGGTCGCCCAATCCTGACAGCCACACTGCCTCAAACCGACGTCCAGGATGCCCAATCCTGGTGATCAACATCACCTCAATCATAGTACATGCCTGCTCATATACGAGTCAGGACCAAATCTCATGCCACATGCAATTTTACATAATTTAAAGCATGGCATATTATATTACAATAAACGAGAAATTCTATTAGTAATTTCACCTTTCACATTTCAAAAGCATCTATATCATGGAAATTGATATTATTCGCATGGTATTATCACTTCACAAAGCATACATGTAATTATGAAATTGAAATACCCTAAAAAGGTGTCTATCAAAAGTTAGACAATCATGCCTTACCATACTGAGCCAAGGTCCAATTTCTCCCCTACCTCACTGGGTCAAGGGTCACATATCACAATCAATAACATCACATACCAAGTCATCCACCAAGGTGGAAACCATATAAACTGTAATCTGAGAAAAAGCAAAACAGCAATTCCCACCCAAGATAACTTGTTCCATACCTCATATCTGGGGTTGTAGGCACCCAAGCACAAGCTAGAAACCCAGTTCTAGTTATGACCTATCTCCAGTCTACCATATCCTAAATAGTAAAACTAGCAGAAATAAAAATGTGTTCTCTATCTCATTAGTATTCGGTCAAAAAATATTACTAAATCCATGTCAAGAAAAACTCCTCTAATACCACTTTGTAACGTCCCAACCCGAACAGTCACCTGAACTGTGCTAAAAGGGACTGGTGTTACTGACCTTAAGCGCACCTCCCAAAACACCAAAGGTTGTGATAAGATTAAATGTTATATATATTTTTATGTCACTTTTACATTATTTTTCATTCATTTACTAGATAATGCACATGGTAGATGTTCAATATTGTAGGAAATAGGGATTCACAAGATTCCAAAGAAGAATGGCATAAAATCTACAAAAATGGACAAGTACACATCATAATGGCTAAGTTCACATCATGTACTTGATGATCACAACTCGCATCAAGATGGAGAAATTGTCAATTCACATCGTGAATCCCTCCTACATAGTATGACTCAAGTCAAACCAGAAGCTATGAAATTTATGAGGATTCAATGAAAAAATCCAGTTGGCCATGGGGTACACGTCGTGAACCACCTATACATGACATGACCATGGTCAAACTTTATTAATCCGTAGAAGATTCTCATGCCACACTGGAAGTCCTGGTCAAAGTAAAGCAGATTAAGGGTTCACGACATGACGATTAAGTACACGTCATAACCATTTCTGCCTATATAAGGAGCAGCTCGACAACACATTGGATCATGCTTGGATTATCTCTCTCTCCCTTTTAGAATCCCTTCGTAATTTTCTTCTCTTTTCTATATTAAAACATTTTAGTTCTTTATAATTTCTTTACATTTTCAATCAAAGAGCCTTGGATTCATTTTTCTTCAACACCTTCAATTCATGCGTCATTTTAATTCCATTCCATTCCTTTCAAGTAAATTTTTATTTAAAGTATTCTTGCATATTTATTTCATATCGTTGCATGTTCAATTCCATTAGCATTGTTATCATGATTTCCTCTATCCATTTTATTTCTTTAATTACTATCATGAGTAGCTAAGCACATCAAGGGTAGGGATCAAGATTCGATGTATCTAGACACTTAATTAAATATCTAGTTCTAAACTTGGAAAACATAATTGGATTAGTAATTAGGATACAAACCAATGGTCAAATCTCATTTGTGCGATTGTACTGTGACCATCGGACAATCAAACAAATGACCCTACCCTAATTGGAGGGAACTAAGACTATGACCATTAGATTAGGAAACTTTCTACAATAGAAGATGAACTTAATGCATCTAGTACTGTAACTAGCCTCCTGACCAGGGAATAGTTACATCCTAGGTAGAACTAGAATACTGGACTAAGGTTAACTAGTGACTACCACTTACTTCGTAGACTAAACAATTAGGATCTTTCCAATATTAGAATTAGGATCAATTTTATCTAGATACTCGGACTTGATCTTGAATCATCTTTAATAAATTTAAGTAAAACCCAAGAATATATAGGAAACTCCCAAACATTAGCTAAACTTGTAAGGACTCCTATAAAGGATTTAAGAACAGATTTCTTGTCCCTATAGAACAAAATCCTCTTTGTGGGATCGACTTTGGACTTCTACTATATTATTCCCTAGTAGTTAGTAAAGATTGGAACACATAAATTTATAATCTGACGCACCCGTGTAGAAACAAATGACCCGTGCGGATCACGCCTATCAAATTTTGGCATCATTGCCAGGGAAGGCATCGCTATTATTTGTGTTAGGACTCTGGTCTAGATCTAGGATTACCATTCCCTCACCCCCTTTTCTTCAGTTTTAGACATTCTTTCATATCTTCTCTTTTCCCCATGCATGTACCAAGGTCCCTTTACTCGTTCAAGGAATCTTGAAGCACATTTCCTTTTGGCCTTCGATATCGATATCAAAAGGCATCTCTCTTCTCTTCGTCGGTCAGTGATGGCTGAGCAATTCCACCTTGCAAGACCAAATCTTCCAAACCCCAACCATCAAGTCATTCTAGTAGAACACCCAACAATGAACCAGGAGAAGACAATCGTGGATTATGGCTTACCATCAATCCATAGTATGATCCCTAGCATTGTTATACCCCTTATCCAAGCCCATACTTTAGAAATAAAACTTGGACTCGTTCATATGATCCAAAACATGGGGCAATTCAACAGCCTTCATAGCAAAGATATGTATGAACATATTGCCAACTTCCTGGAAGTTTGCAATACCTTTCGTAACCAGGGAGTTTCTTCTGATGCAATAAGACTCTATGTCTTCCCATTTTCCTTATAAGAAAAATCCAAGGACTGGCTAAAGAGTTAAGCTATTGTGTCAATTGTGACTTGGGACGAATTGGCCAAGAAGTTTCTGGATAAGTACTTCCCACCCATTCGGACGTAGAAGCTCTGAATGGACATTCAAAATTTCAACCAAATTGATGGAGAATATTCTTGGGAAGCATGGTATTGATTTAAAGAATTAATGAGGAAAGGTCTGCATCATGGACTTGATATGTGGATACAACTCCAAACTTTTTATCAAGGACTCCAGCAAGCAGCACATAATGTTATCGATGCAGCCACTGATGGAGGTCTCATGTTCAAGACTCCCAAAGCTGGAAGAGCCATTCTTGATGAAGTCTCTCACAATGCAGGTCTATGACAGAGTGATTGTAGACCACCACGGTGTGGAATCCACCAGATTGATGAGACCACAAGGCTAGTAATGCAAGTGGAAGCACTCACTAAAAAGTTAGAAGCATTTAAAATACCAACTACTCAACCCCCTCCCACCCCTATAATGGAAGTAAAATCATGTAAGATGTGTGGTGACCCACATCTATATCAAGACTGCGAATCTAGATATGAACAACCACAATAAGATTATAATTACGTCAATTACAATCAGCTAAACCTTCCATTCCAACAGTAACAATATTATTAGTAGAGTCCTGCTCAATAGAAATCTCAGAACAATTAAGGTTATTTTCAACCAAGAGGAGGAAAAAACCAATTCAGAGATCAAGGACCACTAGGGTATCCTCCAATGAACCCTTTACCAATACCACAAGATCAACAACAACCCTTCCCTCAAAGATCACAACAATTTCAGCCACCTCAGCCAAGACCTTAGCAAGTACCTATGAAAAGAAATCTGGAAAACCTCCTAGCGTCATTTGTACAAAAGTCTAATCAAAGAATGATATGAGATAGATATGAAAAACCATAGAGTTGCTCTGAGGAACCTTGAAGTGTAAATGGGTCAAATTTAAAAGACCTTATCTAAGAGATTACCAAGTACTCTACCTAATAACACTAATACATACCCACGAGAGGAATCTAAGGTAGTAGTGCTGAAGAGCAGAAAAATTCTAGACTTCCAACAACCCAAAGAAGCAAGACCACAAGAATAACAGCTGAGAAAACAATCAGTACCTGATGTAAAAGATAATGAAGTCACTCCCACCTTACATCATGAAAAAGTACCAGCTGAGAAGGAACATATACCTGAGCAACATAAGGAACCTGTGTATGTTTCCCCACCTCCATACGAGACACCTCTTCCCTATCCGGAGAGAGAAAGACAACTTAGGCAGGAGAAACAATACAATAAGTTCTTGGACATGTTCAAGAAATTATATATCAACATCCCTTTGCTAAAGCTATTGTCCATATGCCTATTTATGCTAAGTTCCTAAAATAAATTTTATCAAACAAAAGAAAAATAGAAGACCTAGGATTCATCTCTTTAAATAAGGAATGATATGTTGTTGTAAGTAGAAAATTCCACCAAAGATGAGATACCTTGGAAGCTTCTTAATCCCCTATGAGATAGGCATGTGAAAATTTGGTAGAGCACTATGTGATCTTAGAGAAAGCATTAACCTTATGTCAATGAGTAACTTTCAAAATCTCGGACTCAAAGAGCTCAAAGAAACAAGGGTAGATTTGTAATTAACTGATCACTCGGTCAAATACCCCTGAGGCATTCTGGAAGATGTGCTGGTAAAATTTGACAAGTTCATTTTCCTAGCTTATTTCCTGGTGTTAGACACGGAAGAAGAAGGAGATGTTCCTATTATCCTTGGAAGACCTTTCCTAGTAATAGGAAAGGCACCGATCGATGTAAATCAAGGACGTCTCATCTTTAGAGTGGGAGAAGAACAAGTTTTGTTCAACCTAATTAGATTTGTGCAACACTCAGATAACACTATGGACTGTCATGCCATTTCTCTCACCTGGAATGGAGAAAATTACATGGCTATCGAGGAATAAAGTGGATACTCTTTTACAGAAAAAGAAGGAGACTATGAATTCAAGGAAGTAAAATTTATCGAACCACTCACCATAGATGTTGTGCCATCAATTACCCAAACCATCATTCACCCCCCTCAATTAGAATTGAAACCACTGCCCAGTACTTTAAAATACTCATTTCTAGGGGAATATTCCTCCTTTCCCATTATTGTCAACTTCGAACTATCCCAGAATCAAGAGGAAAAGTTGGTTGATGTCCTCAAATGACACAATTAGTCTATTGCCTGGGGAGTGGTAGATATTAAAGGGATAAATTACACTGAATTCACTCATAGAATATTACTCAAAGAGAATGAAAAGCCAAAATGACAACCTCAGTGGCGGATCATGCCACCCATGAAGGAAGTTGTCAAGAAAGAGGTGATGAAACTCATGGATGCAGGAATAATATTTTCTATCTCAGACAGTGAATGGGTGAGCCCCCTCCAGGTCATTCCCAAGAAAGGAGGACTCACAGCAACAAGAATAGATGATGATGAACTCATTTCAACACGAACCATCACTATATGGAGAGTTTTCATGGATTACAGATGTTTGAACTCATACATAAGAAAAGACCATTTTACCTTACCCTTTA
Organism: Viscum album; assembly: GCA_963277665.1. NCBI lineage: Eukaryota > Viridiplantae > Streptophyta > Magnoliopsida > Santalales > Viscaceae > Viscum > Viscum album. The sequence continues at coordinate 1,335,480,189 of OY728127.1, forward strand.
TGGACCAAATGTTGGAAAGACTAGCGGGGAATGATTTCTACTATTTATTGGATGGCTATTCAGGATACGATCAAATTGTAGTTGATCCCACTGACTAGCCAAAAACCACCTTCACCTTCCCTTTTGGAACTTTTGCGTACATACACATGCCTTTCAGTATGTGTAATTCTCCAGCGACTTTCCAAAGATGTATGACACACATTTTTCATGATATGGATCAAGAATTCCTTGAGATTTTCATGGATGATTTCTCAGTTTATGGGAGATCATTCGATGTCCGTCTCAACAGTTTAGAACTAGTTCTTCAATGCTGTGAAGAAAAATGCTTGGTGTTGAATTAGAAAAAATGTCACTTCATGGTGCAAGGAGGAATCGTACTTGGGCACAACATCTCCAAAGAAGGCATTGAAGTAGATCCAGTAAATATCAAAGTTATCAAAGAACTACTTGATCCATCCACTATTAAAGGTATCATAAGTTTCCTTGGGCATGTTGGATTCTACATAAGATTCATAAAAGATTTTGTTAAAGTCACGCACCCTTTGACACACTTGTTGTCAAAAGATGTTCCTTTTGAATTTAATCAAGATTGCCGCTAAGATTTTAATACTTTGAAAAACAGCCTGATGACATCTCCAATTATTATTGTGTTGAACTATGAAAAAGATTTTGAGGACATGTGCAATGCCAATGACCTTGTTGTAGGATTTGTTCTGAGACAACGTATGAATAACATCTTCTGCCCAATTTATTATGCAAGTCATACCTTAAATGAAGCTTAGATTAATTATACAACCACGGAGAAAGATCTCTAAGTTGTCGTGTATGCCTTTGAAAAATTCCACTCTTACCTTGTTTTATCAAAAGTTATTGTTCATACCAATCATGTTGCCCTTCGATACTTGATGACCAAGAAAGATGCAAAACCAAGGTTGATACGTTGGATTCTTTTGCTACAAGAATTCAAAATAATAATCAAAGATACAAAGGGAATAAAAAATGTCATTGTAGACTACCTCTCTAGACTACCTCTTACCATCATAAAAGACAACAAGGCTGATATTGAGGTAGATTTTCCCGATAAGACCTTGTTTAATATCTAGAACCAGCCCTGGTTCTCTAACATAGCCAATTTTCATGCAACAGGATTCCTCCCTCGAGATTTATCTTATCAGTAGTGAAAAAATTTGTTTTTAGATGCCAAGAACTACTTTTGGGATGAACTGATACTTTTTAAGCGCTGTTTTGATGGACTTTTAAGACATTGCATTCAAGAAGAAGAGGTTAAAAATGTAATTGAAATGATCCACACATCGCCAACTGGATGAAATCATGGACCTGAACGCACTGTGGAAAAAATCCTACAAAGTGGGTTTTTTTGGACTTCATTGCATCAAGACGCCAGGAGATTCTGCCACTACTGTGATAGATGCCAAAGGATGAGGAATGTCAGTAAAATAAATGAGATGTCACAGAACCCCATGCTAGAAGTGTAAGTTTTCAATGTCTGGGGCATCAAATTTATGGGACCATTCCCCACATCACATGAAAAGAAATACATTCTAGTTGCAGTGGACTGCGTATCTAAATGGGTCGAATCTAAAGCAACATATCATGAAATCGTCAACGTAGTAATAAATTTCCTTCAGAAAAATGTGTTTTCACGCTTTGGATTTCCACGATTTCTCATTAGCAGCCGTGGAACATATTTCTCCAATCAACTAGTGAGAAAAATGATTCAAAGATATGGGATCCACTATAATACCGGAACCCCCTATCACCCACAAATGAGTGGGCAAGTCGAACTATCAAATAGGGAGGTAAATAAGATCCTAGAAAAAACAGTCAATACAAGCAGAAATGATTGGAGTCAGAAGTTGGATGATGCATTATGGGCATATAGAATGGCTTATAAAACACTCATCGGCACCACCCCATTTCGACTATTTTATAGAAAACCATGTCATCTTCCAGTGGAGCTAGAGCACTGATCATTTTGGGCCATAAAAAAATTGAATTTGGGACAAGGCTGGAGAGGAGAAGTTATTGCAATTAATCATGTTGGAAGAATTAAGGAAAGATGCGTATGAGAATGCAAGAATTTACAAGGAAAAAAGCAAAATAATGGCACAATCGATGGATTACAAGACGGACCTTCATCCTAGGGAATAATGTTTTGATATTCAACTCAAGATTGAAACTTTTCCCAAGAAAAATGGAATCAATATAGTCTAGTCCTTATGATGTTATCCAATTTTTTCTATATGGAGAAATTGAAATTCAACGAGATGGAGATCCACTATTCAAAGGGAATGGTTAATGGTTGAAGATTTTTCAAGAACCATTCCATGAGGGTTATGTCCTCAACCTCACATTAAACTGAGCTCTAATGAATTCAAGCTCTCGACTTTAAAAGAAGCGCTTTATGGGAGGCAACCCATAGTCATTTTTTAGTTTTGTTTGAGTCTTGGATTTTTTTAGTGTTTCATTGCAGTGCTTTGTATAAACTTTCATTCAATAAATAAAATGGATACTATTATTCCTCACTTTTACACCTGTCTGTTTTTCAGTTGTTCAAATGTTTAAACATGTGAATTAACGTTTGTTCTATAGTGCATGATTTTTCTACCAACATATTTTGCAGGTGCATAAAACTTCAATTTTAAGATAGCTTAGACACACCCATGGAATACCACTTCATCTTAGGGAGCTCTTGATTTCCTCCTATTAAATTCTATCATCACTGTCATGTCAATTCAATTACAAAAATTAATTACCACACCACTCCTTCCCATTATCTCATAGCTAGTGGGGACACTATCTTCTTTTAAGTGTGGGGGGGTTTCTCATGATTTCACTTGTGATACACTTGATTTTTGCATGTTCTCACTGTTTTAGGAGACATTTTTCAAATTGATAAGCATGCTGAAAATTTGAAAACCATTATGCCCATGTAAATTAAAGATAAAGTTAAAAATAAAAATGTTAAGAACCATGTTTCACCCCTTCTTAGAATTTTAGAATGATCGCTGAGTCTAGAAGTTTAATTCAAATTTAAAATCTTGGAAATTATGATTAATTAACTTATTACTTAGGTTTAATACCCCTTGTAATTGCCATTTTTTATTTTATTCTCATTACCCAAGAGGATTCTAAGCCTTCAATCTCATTTTATTTTCTGAGCATATTTCTTGAGAGATACCTGGGACATGTAAACCTACTAGAACTTGCACTGAGATATTATCAAAATAATGACTGAACAAGTGTAATTTTAAAATTATTGAGGCAGCCTTTGATAGCCATTTTACCTAAGACCCACCTAACACTTATCCTTCATTTATCCCATAGTTTCCATTAATGACTTGTTATAAGAAAATCTATCCCAAGCCTATTTCCATTCCTACCCTTCTCTTTATACAATGCTTGAAGATTATTTTTAAACAAGTGTGGGGGAGGCATTCAGATAGCATGGGATGCTTTCACTTTCATAGATGTGTGGTGCGCTCACCTGAATACTAGGTTTTGATTCATATACCTTTTTGTTGTATCTCATTCATATTCTATTCCTTTGCAAAATTTAAAAGAAAAAAATTATGGGTTGTATACTAGGAGGGTCAAAAATCACCATTTTCCAGACCGATGAATCCCTCAAAGGATCATATGTGGTTAGGTGGTGGATGTGAGATCTATCCTAGGCATAACTTTTGAAAAAGAAAAATGAAAAAAGAAAAAAAGAAAGGAACAAAACTAATTCTTTAGCTACTTACTTACTATATATATGGATCTAACCTGAGCTGATGGAATATGGACCTGACTCACTAGGAGGAGGAATTTTGTTACACTTATCTTATTGCATATGCATTGTACTTTAGAGGTTACCCTCCTTTTGAGCCTAATTTTCGCATTTTACCTACCTACCTACATCCTCAGAGTCATCATAACCTTGTTGTTAAAAGTCCTCAAGATTATTTTTATACTTGTATTTACACAATGGAGATGATAAAACTAGTGCAAGCCTATGGTTAGGAACATGGACTCAGGGTACAAGCATAACTTACTTACATTTTACCCTAAGTGATGAGATAAAAACATAGTGAGGTAAATTACAATTGGGAATATAACTTAAGGAATAGTTAAAAGATTACGATTAAAATAATAGAATTTGTTTTGAAAATCTGAACTATGAAGCATGACTAATTTACTAGGCAGGATTAAAACTCGAACTTGACTAATTTTCTGCGTACACATAATTTAATTGCATAGAAATAATGTACATTTCTTGCTTTAAAAATTTCTTATCCTTTTTTAAATCTTTGTTGAGATATTTTTCTTGAGGAAAAGCAATGATTCAAGTGTGGGGGGATTTGATAAGCTTAAATGTTATATATATTTTGTTGTTACTTTTCCATTGTTTTCCATTCATTTACTGGATAATTCACATGGTAGATGTCCAGTATTGCAAGAAATAGGGCTTTACAAGATTCCAAAGAAGAAAGATAGAAAAGCTACAAAAATGTCCAAGTACACGTCGTGATGGTTAAGTTCACATCGTGTACTTGATGATCACAATCCGCATCAAGCCAGAGAAATTGTCAATTCACGTCATGAATCCCTCCTACACGGCATGACTCAAGTCAAACCAGAAGCCGAGAAAGTCGTGAGGATTCAATGCGAAAAGCCAGCTGGCCATGGGGTACATGTCGTGAACCACCTGTACACGACGTGACTATGGTCAAACTTCATTAATCCACAGAAGATCTGCATGCCACGTTGGAAATCCCAGTCAAAGTAACGTGGATTAAGGGTTCACGACATGACGATTAAGTACATTCTATGACCATTTTCGCCTATATAAGGAAAATCTCAGTATCACATTAGAGCATGCTTGGATTAGCTCTCTCTCCCATTTAGACTCCCTTTGGAATTTCCTTCTCTTTTCTCTCTTAAAACACTTTAGTTCTTCGTAATTTCTTTACGTTTTCAATCAAAGAATCGTGGATTCATTTTTATTCAACGCCTTTAATTCCCGCATTGTTTCAATTCCATTTCATTCCTTTCAAGTAAGTTTTTATTTAAATTATTCTTTCATGTTTATTTCATATCATTACATGTTCAATTCCATTAGCATCGTTATCATGATTTCCTTTATCCATTTTATTGATTTAATTACAATCAAGAGTAGTTAAATGCATCAGGGGTAGGGATCAAGATTTAATGTATCTAGATGCTTAATTAAATCTCTAGTTCTAAACTTGGAAAACCTAATTGTATTAGTAATTAAGATAAAAACTAATGGTCAAATATCATTTGTGTGACTATACCGTGACCATCGGACAATCAAACAAACGACCATATCCTAATTGGAGGGAACTAAGACTATGACCATTAGCTTAGGGAACTTTATACAATATAATCTGAACTTAATGCATCTAGAACTGTAACTAGCCTCCTGAACATGGAATAATTACATCCTAGGTAGAACTAGAAGAATGGACCAAAGTTAACTAGCGACTAACACTTGCTTCGTAGACTAAACAATTATGACCTTTCCAAGATTAGAATTAGGATCACTTTTATCTAGATACTCAGACTTGATAATGACCCCACTTTAATCAATTGAAGTAAAACCCAAGAATAGATAGTAAACTCCCAAAAATTATCCAAACTAGTAAGGACTCCTGCAAAGGATTTAAGACTAGATTTCTTCTCCCTACAGAACAGAATTCTCCTTATGGGATTGATTTTAGACTTCTAAAATACTATGCCCTGGTAGTTAGTAAAGTTTGGGACACATATAAATTTCTAATCTGATGCGCCCGTGCAAAAACAAACAACCAGCGTGGCTCACACCCATCAGGATTCCGACTAGCAGCGAGGGTGTAAATAGGTATAGTGGGGAGGTTATACCCTCTTAGAGGAAAATAAGGTACTGGTCTGAGTATAATAATAAAACATGTAGCAGAAATAAATGACATAGCAGACTTAAACCAGACCCGCATAGCAAAATCACATCTAATATCAATAAACAGTGGAAGCAATATATAAACAAGTGTAGTGGAAAGTTAACAGAACAGCATGTTGAACATTACTTGTAACTAATAAACAAACCAAGCATGCATCTATTGCAAGCCAGACATGTTAATATAAAAAGGGCGCCAATGGCTAACCAACAGTAGCTACAATAGTAAAGTAAGCATGGTGATACATAATGAAAGCTAAAATATAAGTAAACTCCATCTAGTCATGACCTCAAGGTCCATACCATCTCTATGCCAAACAACACTAAGTTCCAACTCATGAGGTTGATCCTTTAATTGTACGTAAAACCATAAAATATACATGTATCCCGAAGAGCCTGTGTAGGGTGTGAGATGGATCTCAGTAGAATACCACCCAATGGTGCGTACTTAGTATAGGTGTTTAAGTAGGAATGCATCTATAAGGAAAATAAATAGTACGATGCATGTAGTAAACACAACCTCCACTGGTTCTCAACAGCCACCAGGGAGTGTCACATGCTTCGGCCAATGCCGGAATCTCAGTCACGTAACACAACACCATGTGCCTCCGAACACCACATGTCTCAAGTATCAACGTCTCGAAGGAATGCCCAAGGAATAGTAACCCAGAACCATGTGCCTCCTGACACCTCGTGTCTCAAGTACCGACATCCATTAGGCACACCCAAGTAGTAGTAACTCGACACCATGTGCCTCCTGACACCTCGTGTCTCAAGTACTGACGTCTCATAGGCACTCCCAAACAATCTAAAGGCGCCTCACCTTCCACGTGGCTTCATATGAAAAGAACCCCCAAACCAATAGTACCTAAACCGTAACTATCGGGGGCCTCTACCCACACGAGCAGTCAAAACCACCTCATTATGGAGTCATTTGTGTGCACACGGCCCAAATAATCTGGGCCAAGCCCAACCTGTGATCAACATCACTCAGGAATATACGGGTCACGCCCAACACAACCTAAAGGTTCCAGCACATGCAATATCAAGCATCACATATATATGTATAATAAAAAAGAATCACTTTAAATAGGCAAAACAATTTAAATAGTTGAATTTCACTAGCCATGTGTTGTACCATACCAGCACTGAGGTCTTGAAAGCCTCTAATAAACTTAATCATGCTTAAACAGTTTAAACTTAGCAGTTTAATCAAAACAATTCAATTATAACCATTTTGGCACCCACGGCCAAAATGTCCCAAATGAGCTACAACCACTAACTCGGCCTTGATCAAGCATAATAAGGTAAGGGAATACTCAACGACATCCCACAAGTCTAACAATCAACTCAATATGCAACAATAGCTATAACGGGGTCTCGCTCAAAATAACTGAAGATACACCAAAGGTTGTGCCACCCAAATTTCCATGAAAACACAAAACAAGGTATGCACCACCTACCCCGTACTTGTACGATGATCCTCATCCGGTAACAGCCTATAATTTGGTTTAGAACTAGGTAGAACTACAAAATGAGCATAAAATGATCAAACCCCTATAACTTGGTTTAGAACAGAAATTATGAAGAACTATTCAAGAGGAATCAAGAGCTCATCTGTAGGGTTCCAATGGATCAAACAGTGTTTGAATCAGACTTCGAACGAAGAGTCGGGAATGATTTGAAGTTCGGGTAGCCTATTTTGTGGAGGTTCTGTCCAGAACCAGAAGAATGTGGCTACTGCCCGTTTTAAGCAAAAATTAGTAACTATACGACATGTATATAGGTATACATGCCATGTATACCATTTAACTATTCCAATGACGGTTGTTTTCCACCGACTTTGTCGACTTGCCGGCATGACTACACGACATGTACTAAGGTGTACACGGTGTGCAGTTGGTGTTTTCTCTCTTCCTCCCTGACTTCCCCACACGCCATGTATATCCCCCATACACGACTAGACTATATGGTGTGTACTAGGAGTACACGACGTGTGTTTGGTTAGACCTCTCTACTCGGACAACATGCTCACATGCCATGTATGGCCTTCACACACGGCCAGGATACACGGCGTGTACTTGAAAGTACATGGTGTGTAACCCCAAAATCATTCTATGTTCCTAGTTTTTGTTCAGAACTTATCCAGTCTCCCCTGCTTTCTCAAAAACAGTTCAAAAAATTAAAGAAAAAGAAACTTGTACCTTAAAGTAAGAACTCGGTTCTTACATTTACCAGCCTCTCTTTAGAGGATTTATCGGTTAACCACTTAATAAGGTGGGCGGTGACTGTGGGGTCGCCCGTGCGGTCGGGGGTTGGGTTGATACTCAGTGTTGACAAATGGAGATGCTACTTATGTGGGGTACGAACGGTGGCACAGGCGAGCAACGCTGGTGTAGGCTGGAGGAATCGATGACACTGGCAACTCCGATCGAGGGTTGAAGGATGACAATGGGTTTGTGCCTATGGGGAACGAACGACGACAAAGTGATTTCCTCACCCATCGGCGGGGTGCGGTGGGAGACGATAGAAGTATGGAGGCTGTGATCGAGGGGATGGATGAAGAAAAAGGCCTTCATGATGCTGATAGACCCACGACGTGCAGGGTGGGCGGGATGGCAACGCTACAACGGGTAGGGCGATTGCTAGTGGCAGTGGAGCATGCGCCATGCGCAACAAATCTCTACGGGTTGGGTCATGTGTGGGCTGGCATGGTGGTGATGGGGCTACGAGTCATATATTAAGGGCCTGTGGGCTATAAAATAATAATTAAGAGGGGCTCAATGGGTGGGTTATCCCTTGAGGGGGTTATGACCTGCATGTTTGGCTCTGTGGGTGTGTGGAGTGTGTTTTGTTGTAATTGTACTCCAAATCACCTAATATATATATATATATATATATAAAGATATAAATATAGTAAAAATATTCATTATTTAAATATATTTATTATAATTTTATAATTATTTAAATATATAATTATTTATTTATAAATATATAAATACTTTTTTAAAAAAAAAATATTTATTTATAATTATAAATATAAAGTTTTATAAATATAGTAAATATACATTTATAAATATATTTATTTATAAATATTTATTTATAATATATTTTTAACATTATTAATGAATATATAATTTAAATTCGATCATGTTAAAAATGAGTGAAATTGAATAATTAAAAATGAATATACTTTAAAAATATTGAAAAAATGGATAAGTTTTATTAATCAAATATAAATTATTAAAAAAATGTGGACATATATTGAAATGAAGATGAAAACATATTGAAAATATTAAGATATGGTAAATAAATATATAAAGATAAATATTAGAAAATGATTAAATTCTAAAAAAAATAAAAAATCGAAAATATTAAAAAAGACTAAAGAACACCTAACTATAATAATATTAAAAACATAATATAATAAATATATAATGTTACTAGATGAAATTCTAAAATGAATATTAAAATTTGAATAAATTACATAAATATTAAGTGTATGTGTTTTTATATAAGATTTCATTAATTACGTAAATATTTGTGTGTGCACGCATTGTATATAAAAATGCATTAATTACGTACATATATATGTGAAATCAATGTAACACACAATTAATATATGTTAAATTGAAAAATCAAATGACATTCAATTAATATCCATTACTCGATACAATTAGTCAATACAATTAGTCAATACTTTTAATTAATACTAATTTTTAATTATAAATCATTCTTCACTAAATATATTAATTATTTAATATAAGCATAAATATTTTATATTATATAAATCATATTTTAGGAAATATTATATATATTGATACATATATATATATATATGAATATATTTCTATATTAAATGTATTAATGAATAATTATGTATAAGAAACCATTAAAAATGAATAATAAATTAATATGTTTTTAATTATTACATTTTATTCATTTTCTATATTTATATTTAAAATATATTATTTATTACTATTTATAATTAATATGTGTATATATACATATTAAATTTATTCATTTTTATTAATAAATTTTTCATTAATAATTTTTTTAATAATTTTTTAATTTTTTAATTTTTAATTTTTTTGTTTAATTATTACAATTTATTCATTTTTAATTTTTTTGTTTAATTATTACAATTTATCTATTTTATATATCTATATTTACAATATACTATTTATTAATATTTATAATTTATATATATGTATATTAAATTTATTCATTTTTATTAATAGTTATTTAATTAATAAAAAATTTAATATTTTTTTAAATTTACTCATTTTTAATTTTTATTTGTTTAATTATTTCATTTTATTCATTTTATTCATTTTATATATCTATATTTAGTATATATTATTTATTAATATTTATGATTTGTGCATATATATATATTAAATTTATTAATAATTATTTAATTAACAAAAATAATATATATTTTTTAATTTATTCGTTTTTATTTTTTATTTGTTTAATTATTTCAGTTTTTTATTATTTATAATACTTGTATTTTTTTATTGGTTTGTATAAAAAATCAGGGCATGGACCGGGCAGGGCCATGCATTTGGTCAGATAGTTGGGCTGAGTCGTGTACAACTCGGATGAGTGTATAAAGGTGGGCCAAGGCCTGCGGGGAGAAAATGGTGGGTCCAGGCCCATGTGGGCCCGTAAAGGACCCATATATGTGTGTACAATGTATGCAAGAACTCATCCCCACAATAATTTTATGATCTTAACATGTGGCAGAATGATATATAAAGAAGCGGTTCCCCTTGCGCTATTTCGATGTGGGACTTATCGTGCGATCATGGTCTTTATCAATGCTAAAAATGAGGTGATAAAGGATACATTTTATTAGCACTAAAAAAATGTTGGTAAATGTAACTCTTTATCAGCGCTTTTCGTTACCACCGATAAAGTCTAGTGTTGTATACTGCGCATTTTGCAGTAGTGTCAAACAATGACATTATATGACTCGAAATGAGCAGTGTTGTTGTCATCGTCGACATTTGTTACGACTAAGAATAAGGTGGGGCTGTGAGCTCAAGATGAGGCTGTACAAAAAAGTATCAAAAAACAGGAAGATCAGCAATGATAACATGAAGAACGACGACGACAAGAGAGAGAGCATTAACAACAGTAGAAGCAACAATACAGGGAGATGATGGAGTACTTGTGCTGACTTACACGTTATTTAGAGATGGAGTTTCCTCCACTAGTTGGACCTGATCCCCACCCCATCGTGACATTATTAATGAATTTTTTCATGTAACATTTCATATAATATATGAGGTGTGATTTTATAGTGAATGTTTGTTTTTTGTTTTTATTTTTATCCTTTATTGCATTTTTTATTTTTCATTTTTTTGTGATGAAAATTGTATTTCATCTCAAATAATCACATAAAATACTTTTTATGATTGAATGTCAATTATGCCACAAAAAAATAATGATAAAATATTTATTGTGATGAAAAAAATAATGCGTCGCAAATAGTATATTCACAAGGTTAATAGCAACAGTTCGTTGAAAATAAAAGTATTTGCGGCATTTTTTTTTCTGCAACAGATTGTTTATGACGGATTTACATCACAAACAACCCAACACAAAAAAGTGATTTTCGAGCAGTGGTTATTATATATATGTGTGTGTGTGTGGTCAACTTTTTTTTAAATATAATGTAAATTTGGGGTGCAAGTATATTTGTAGGATCGTTTTTGGAAATCACTTCGCACGAAGAACACAAAGTCTTAGAGAGAAGGCAGAGAGAGTTTCTGAAATCATTCTAATTTCTTATTCAAAATCACCTCTTCGAACAGATGGGTCAGAGGTACCTTATATAGGCCTCTGGGCTCAGCTTTCCCAAGAATCTGACTTGATACAAGACACTTAAAGACAAAAAAAAAGAAAAAGCAAGAGAAAAAAGTGAGACGCACTTCCACCGCACACTTTACAACAAATACAAAATGCATAAATGACATGTCTGATTTGATCCGCTCGTCCATGCCGGATATGACGCATGTCTGGATCAGCGTCTAGAATCCCTCCAAGTCGTATAGAGCATCAATCATCTCTCCAACTGAGACTTCCTTCTCTAACTCCTTCATTTTTATCAATTCTTTGATGGCGCGTTGGATTTTATTTCTAACAATAAAGATATATTTTTTATGTCCATTCCATGTATTGAGTTCTTCAAGAATCATGTCTTCCTCCACCGCGAAGTTTGTCAGATGTGTCATTTCTTCATGCTGCATGTCTCTAGAGTTGATAGAGACCAACACGTTGTCTCCTGCAAAGAATATACAATCTTTGCTAATTGATTTTGATTCAATTAGATAAATCCTCTAGGCGATTTGGATATGTTCGTAATGACTTATGTTCAAACTGAACTCTAGCCAATCTTCATCGCTAAACTGTGAGTATTCAAATGCTTTCTGGATAGATTCTTTAGTCCAGTGCCCTGGGTACAAGTTCCATGGAATGAGCACTATGTCTGCTAATCTAATAGGTTCAATATGTGAAACTCACCATAACAAACTCGAATATGCATTGTTCAAAACTGTTCTCACCATCCTGGGTACCCAATTGAATGTCAAATTTATTTTTTTAAATCCCAAGAATTGTATTGATACTATGTTGAAAGCTTTCTGGCATTCAATGAACTCTTTTTGTTCTAATGTTGTATCTGGTATATAGAGTTTTGGAATCCCTATTCCTAAAATTCTCCAAAACCTCTTTAAAACTAGATATTCTTCCATGCCTGTCTCCTTGATTCTCCTAACTTTGTCAAGGAGACCAAAAACTAAGACCTTCAGCCTGATCTCTTCAGTGACGATCATACTGATCATATCTCGATCGATCTTATTATAATTCTCCATAAGATCTTGAGATTCTTCAAGCATGTCCAAAACGTGGCTTAGACCTCTTTTGAATATCCGATCATCTTTACTTTTCTATATCATATTATAAATGGTTGTGGAATTATTTCTTGAAATATTTGGAATCCTTTGCAAATATTTCCATATTTCCTTTACTGGATTAGGCTCTTCATCTAACTCATCATCCAGGATTTCTTGATCCTGTTCTTTCTAAACATTCTATCATTGAGGTTATTTTTGAGACCTTTGATGCTTTTCAAGTTCTTCATCTACATGATCATCCCAACTCTTAATGGTTTTCTCTCTTCCTTTAGAGCATCCATTCGTCTCAACCTTCTGGTTCTTCTGAGCCTTTCTATTTCTCAGATTATTTGCACATTGAATGTTGTAATGGCCTTTCTGAACACATACAAAGCATTCAATATGACCTTTATCCTTAGACTTTCTGTTTAGAGGTCTCTTTGAAGCATTTCCTGGTTTTTTAGCCTTTCTAGCTGAGGAACCTGTGCTTTCTGATCTTTCAACCTTACTGGATGAAGATCCCTTCTTCTGAAGTTGATTCAATGTTAGAATCCCCTTTCTTTTTTCAAGTCTATCAACCCTGTCATTCATTGCTTTGATAATCAGGCATTCTACCATATAATGATTATCAATGCAAATGGGTCATATTATTGATTTTCTACTTTCGTTCATTTCACCTGCAAGAGTCAAAATAGCGTGTTAGTGCATCTGGAACGACATTATCTTTTCCTTTAATATTTTCTATATTAAAGTTATAGTATTGAAATTCATTCCTCCATTGTACAAGTCATGCTTGGGTAAACCTTTTTAATCTAATTATGATAAAATTCTTTATATAAGAACTATTAGTTCTTATAGTAAAAGGTTTTCCCAAGAAAATCTCATTAGCCCTAATTCCTTTAAGGACTGCAAGCAATTATCTTTCATGGACAGGATAATTCTTCCCTGCCTTGTAAAAACATCCACTCCAGTATCTGATGATACTATCATTATGGTTTTTTTCTTATCTTTATAATACATCCCCATGCTGAGTTTGATACATCTATTTCTAAGATTATCTGATCTTCACTCCCATCTGGATACTCCAATTCTGGGAGATTCTGTGCTTTCTGCTTCAAAATTCTGATTACTTCAAAATATTTTTCTATCCAATCCCAAGGTACCTTACTGGATACCTGTTTCTGTATTGGAACTGAGATTTTTGTTAAATTTCTGATGTATGCTCTTACATAACTTAGTATACCAAGAAACACATGTATCTTCTTGCGATCTGTAAGCTCATCGGGGAAAGTTTGTAGCATTTCTACAATATGCGGTTAAAGCTTTTCTCTACCTCCTTAGATCTGTAATCCTAATAATTCTATCTTTGGTTGCATCCAAATAATCTTTCTTTTTGAAAGTATCATCAATATAGACTGCCACGAAATGTGATAATATACTGAAGGCCTTATCCATTCTTCTCTGTAATATTCCTGGTTCATTCTTGAGTCCAAATGGAATAACTAGCCATTCAAACAAGCCAACCGGCGTTGTAAATGTTTTCAATAGTATAACATCTTCTTTGATCTTTATCTGGCAATATCCTGAATTGATATCAAACTTAGAATATACCATTGGTCTTTCATTCCTAATCCTACTTCTCAAAGATTCTTGATTAGGAAGATTGTATCCATAATCCTTTATTGCACAATTAAGATCACGATAGTTAGTAACCATTTTGGCCTTATCACGCTATTTTTCTGCATGATTCATTACCATTAATGTCGCACTCCTATGAGGACTTTCGTTGTGCCTGATTAATCCAATATTGATTAATTCTGGAATTTGTTTCTCAAATTCCTTAACCATCTCATCTAGATAGGCAATTCTCTTACTTCTGATCACTGTACTAGGATCTTTAAGGCTGATTATAGCCTCTGGCATTGTATTCTACCATAGTTTCAAAGGGTTTTCTGACCAATTTTTAGATAAGTAATCTTTTATCATAGTCAACGCCTCTTCTTCATTAATCCTCGGAACTTTCAATCCAACTAGTTCCTTACACCGCTCAATCTTTCTGTGGTATTCTCTATCTTCATCTGGATATTTTTTCACTTTAACAGTAGATACTTTCTTCTCTGGAACCATTCTGGTTTTTCCAGAAGCAGTTGGAATCAAATAGTTGTCGAGGATAATTCCTTTTGAAAATATCGTTATAGGTTGATATTTTCTAAAGAACCTATTTCCAATCAAGAATTCATATGGAAATTGAGGAATATAACAAATCATCTTCTCTATAAATATCCTTCCATTGAGTTCAATCTGAACCTCCTTGGCTATTTCTTGAATTAGAATTGTTGCATTATTACCAATTGTAACTTGCAACTCTAAAGATTCCCAGGTTACTCCTGAAAATCGAATTCTTGTACAAGAGAATGTGCATCCTATATTAACTAGGTCAATACATGTAGTTTCATTAATACTTAATTTTACTAATGTATCCCACTCCTCTATCTTTGCATTGAGTAATGAAGATATCATATATCCTGCATGAATTTCTTCATCCTCATAGATAGGTAGTTGAACAGTTCTTTGTCTAACTATCCTCTTGGAAATTGATTTTCTACGTGCTTCTACTGAAGTACCTTCATCTTTTCCAATTGAGATCCCTGGATTTTCCAAAGGGTTCTACAGTATTTCTGATTTGAAGTCTTTTATATTCAAATCTGATCTATTTGATCTTGATCCTTCTGATCTAAGATCATCTTCTTTTTCTCTGACCATAGAGATGACATGTCTATTTCCAACTTGTCTAATAACATCTAGAATAAGTAGTTTCTTCCTTCTTTCTTCCTCTGGATCTGGTGAAACCTATTTTCTAGGCCAAGTTAGCCTCTTGGGGTTTATCAACTGCGGTGTCATTGCTCTAATTGATGTTCATTCATCTTAAAAAAGATGTGTAAATCTTTACACACCCTTCCTTAGAGTTGGTCTTCCTGTATTATAGAACTTTACATAGAGGTGAGTAATTAATCTAACACATCTCTTGTCGGGTGGACATCTCAATGTCTTCTGCTAGTTCCTCGTGTTGATCTTTACTTCTAGAGTTCTACTAATACTTTTGTCCATAAGAACTACATGAAATTATGGTATCACCTTTACCCATGCTTCTCCTGCGTGCAGATTTTCTCGTGCTCCTCCTAATAGTGCATTGTAGAAATTGGCTAAACTTTCATCCACAACTGCAATTAGGACTAGTAGATCTTGTCCTTTTCTGACAAGAGGATCTACTCCTATTTGGATTATTCCAAAATGCACATACTTAGCATTTTTCTGGATTGCCTTTTGAATTCTTTCTAGTTTTAGCAAAGGCATTATAAATAATCCTCTATCAATTTTATAGACTTCCGTTGTCTCTTCATCTTCAAAGATCTTGGTCATTTCTTGATATGGTACCCAAGACTTCTGGTATACCTCAGACCAATCAACTATGGGCGTCTTCTATTCTTGACAATCTTTTCCTTCTGAAGGGATTTCAGTTTCGGAAGAATGAACCAGATCTCCTTCCATATCCTCTAATTTTACTAGTTATGGAGAGTCTTTAAATGCCCTAGCCCCTGTTCGAATCATGGATATTCAAAGCTGGATCAAAATAGGGTTATTTCCTTCTTCCTCATCTGAGGCAGAATCTTCCTCCTCTAAGTACTCTAAATATAAAGAATATAAACTTTCGTCATCTGAGTCTATATTTTCTCCTCATATAGGCTCAAACAATATCTCTGATGAATCTTCCATCATTATTTCTTTGAGACTACCCCTTCTCTTATCTGCATCTGGGAAACTATTGGATCTGTGACCTTTCTTATTGCAGAACCAACAATAATCACAACTGGATAGAGATTTTCTTTTAGGGAATCTGGGATACTTCCCATATTTTTCCTTAATATTTTCTCTTATATCCTTGTGGATTCTATTTGGTCTAAGAAATCGTTTAGATTTTTTTTGGCTTTCTACTTGAAAATCTACTTAATGGTTTTATTTTTCCAAATCATCTCCAAAACTTCTTAAACGATTTCTTTCATTCACACTGTCCATCATGACACTGTGTTTTGAATGTTCTTTGTTGGGTTCTTCCAAGCTCCTATCTGGTTGGACCGCACCCATATCTTCCCGCAACCCCCTCTACTTTCGGGCAACAAGAAGAACTCATGTATGACATATTTCTTACATCCTGTAAAACATGCCTCTACATACAATAGAGTCTTATCATCTGCCTTATTGTTTCTACTCGAACTCCTAGAGTGTCTTGCAAATCTTTACTCTGGGAAAGACGAGTCTTCAATGCTTATTGAACAATTTTAGGCCAACTGCCTGGAAGCTTCTGGATAAAGACATATAGAGCATATGCTTGATCTCCTGGACCAAGAAGATAATACCAATGCTGACACTCACAAAGATATTCTTCAAAGTAACACATGTCACAAATTTGGATCTTGGTTAAAGCTTTTCTAGCTTTTTCTACCAATTCTCCATCCCGATCTACCAGTGAATTTCCCGCAAACTTCTGTTTAAGGAAATCAACTACTACTGGTATAACTTCAATTGGGAATGTAACATATTCCTCGATAGTTGTTCTCACTTCTGAGTGTCTTAGCAGTATATCCCAAAATCTCCCCGCATTACCTCTCAAGGTAGCTCCAACAAAATTAAGTGCGTTGTCTATGGTCCACGACTGTAAACTAATTGATAGCATATAATATCGAAGTTCTAGAGCCCATTCATCTATGGCTACTCCTAGGTAAGGGGACTACCTATCGTTGACTTCGTAGGATCGTTTTTGGGAATCGCTTCGCACGAAGAACACAAAGGCTTAGAGAGAAGGTAGAGAGAGTTTCTGAAATCGTTCTGATTTCTTATTCAAAATCACCTCTCCAAACATATGTGTCGGAGGCCCCTTATATAGGCCTCTAGGCTCAGCTTGTCTGAGAAGTATACTCGATACAAGACACGCAAAGACAAAAAAAAAACAAAAAAAAAGAAAAAAGGTTGGACACACTTCCACCACACACTTTACAACAAATAAAAAATACATAAATGGCATGTCTGATTTGATCTACTCATCCATGCCAAATATGACACGTGTCTGGATCAGCGTCTAGAATCCCTCCAAGTCGTATAGATCATGAATCATCTCTCCAACTGAGACTTCCTTCTCCGACTCCTTCATTTTTATCAATTCTTTGATATCACATTGGATTTGATCTAAGACAATAAAGATATCTTCTTTATGTCCCTTTCACGTCTTGAGCTTTTCATTTAGGTTTTTAGAGACACATTTTATATCCCCAAGTTTCTAATTGAAGGTCGAATTCATTGTAGGATAATCCAAATAGGAGTAGATACTCTTGTCATAAAAGGAAAAGATCTACCAGTCCTAATTGCAGTTATGGATGACAGTTTAACCAATTTCTCCAATGCACTATTAGGAGGATCACGAGAAAATCTGCATGCAGGAGCAGCATGGTTAAAGGTGATACTAGACTTGCATGTAGTTCTTATGGAAAAAAGTATTAGTAGAACTATAGAAGTAAAGATCAACACGAGGAACTGATAGAAGACATTGGGATGTCCACCTGACAGGAGATGTGTCAGAGTAATTACTCACCTCTATGTAAAGTTCTATAATACTAGAAGACCAACTCTAAGTAAGGATGTGGAAAGATTTACACATCTTTTTCAAGATTAAGGAACATCAATTAGAGTAATGACACCGCATGTGATAAACCCCAATAGGCTAACTTGTCCTAGATAATGGGTTTAACCAGATCCAGAGGAAGAAAGAAGGCAGAAGCTACTTATTCCAGATGTTATTAGACAAGTTAGAAATATAATTATCATCTATGAGGTTATAGAAGAAGAAGATGATCTTAGATCAGAAGGACCAAGATCAGACAGATCAGATTTGAAGATAGAAGACTTCAAATCAGAAATACTGGAGAAACCTTTGGAAAATCCAAGGATCTCAATTGTAAAAGATGAAGGTACTTCAGTAGAAGCACCTAGAACATAAATTTCTAGGAGGATAGTTGGACAAAGGACTGTTCTACTACCTATCTATGAGGATGAAGAAACTCATGTAGGATATATGAGATCTTCATTACTCAGTGAAAAGATAGAGGAGTGGGATACATTAGTAAAATTAAGTATTAATGAAAATACATATATTGCCCTAATTGATACAGGATGTACGTTATCTTGTACAAGAATTGGATTTTCAGGAGTAACCTAAGAATCTTCAGAGTTGCAAGTTACAGTTGGTAATAACGCAATAGTTCCACTTCAAGAAGTAACCAAGGAGGTTCAGATTGAACTCAATGGAAGGATATTTATAGAGAAGATGATTTGTTTTATTCCTCAATTTCTAGATGACTTCTTGATTGGAAATAGGTTCCTTAGAAAATATCAACCTGTAAGGATATTTTCAGAAGGAATTATCCTCGATAACTATTTGATTCCAACCGCTTCTGGAAAAAACCAGAATGGTTCCAGAGAAGAAAGTATCTACTGTTAAAGTGGAAAACTATTCAGATGAAGATAGAGAATACCACACAAATATTGAGTAGTGTAAAGAACTATTTGGATTGAAATTTTTGAGGATTAATGAAGAATATGCATTGGCTAAGATAAAATATTACTTATCAGAAAATTGGTCAGAAAACCCTATGAAACTATGGAAGAAGGCAATTCCAGAGGCTACAATCACCCTTAAAGATCCTAGTATAGTGATCAGAAGTAAGAGAATTGCCTATCTAGATGAGATTGTTAAGGAATTTGAGAAACAAATTCCAGAATTAATCAATCTTGGATTAATCAGGTACAATGAAAGTCCTCATAGGAGTGCAGAATTCATGGTAACGAATCATGTAGAAAAACAACGTGGTAAGGCCAGAATGGTTATAGACTATCATGATCTTAATTGTGCGATAAAGGATGATGAATACAATCTTCCTAAACAATGAGCTTTGAGAAGCGGGATTAAGAATGAAATACCAATGGTATATTCTAAGTTTGATCTCAAGTCAGGATATCGGCAAATAAAGATCAAAGAAAAAGCTATACCATTGAAAACATTTACAATGTCAGATGGCTTGTTTGAATGGATAGTTATGCCATTTAGACTCAATAATGCACCAGGAATATTCCAGAGAAGAATGGATAAGGCCTTCAGTAGATTAGCACATTTCGTGGCAGTCTATATTGATGATGTGTGTGTATTTAGTAAAGATACAGAAGCGCATACAAAACATTTTCAGCAGGTTGCTGAAGTTTTCAGAGAAGAAGAGATGATGCATTCAGAAAGAAATATCATTTGGATGTAACCAAAGATAGAATTCTTGGGATTGCAGATCCAAGGAAGTAGAGAAAATATTCAATTGCATATTGCATAAAAGCTACAAAATTTCCCCGATGAGCTTATAGATCGTAAGCAGATACATGTGTTTCTTGATATGCTAAGTTATGCCAGAGCATACATCAGAGATTTAGCAAAAATCTCAGTTCCAATACAGAAAAAGGTATCCAGTAAGGTACCTTGGGATTGAACAGAAAAATACACTACTGGAAAAATGATTTTTCCCAATGCTTCTATACCAACGGTTTGTAAAAACCGTTGGGAAAGCCCATTTTTTTCCACCTTTCCCAACGGTTTGGCCAAACCGTTGGGAAAGGATGAATTCTGGACACCCTTTCCCAACGGTTTGGCCAAACCGTTGGGATAGGCTGAATTGTGGACACCCTTTCCCAATGGTTTGGCCAAACCGTTGGGAAAGGGTAGCTTATCCCAATGGTTTTCCCAAACCGTTGGGAAAGGGTCTCCACAATTCAACCTTCGGCCAAAATACCCAAAAAAAAACAAGACCTTTCCCAACGGTTTGCAAAACCGTTGGGAAAGGTCCTTTGATTTTTTTTGGAATCTACCTACGGAGAACATTATATAAATCAAAATTTAAAATAATTAGAACAATACATATATATATTTATGAAATTATGTTAACAAAAGTCATGTTAGGTTAGTGGTTAAGTCATTCCGTTATATACTAGAGGTCCTGGGATCAAATCCCACCGGATGTTTCTTTTTTGAAATACATATACCAACGGTTTTGAGAACCGTTGGTATAGATTTTCTAATTACTTATACCAACGGTTTTCAGAACCGTTAGTATAGACCCTATACCAACAGTTTTCCCAAAATCGTTGGTATAGACCTATTGTCACGGCTTACTTGCCAACGGTCCTCCAAACCATTGGTATAGCCTATACCAACGGTTTGGGGACCTATACCAACGGTTACAAACCGTTGGTATAGGGTATTTTTCTAGTAGTGATATTCCGAAGTAGTCATAATTTTGAAGCAGAAAGTGCAGAATCTCCCAGAATTCGAGTATCCAGATGGGAGTGAAGATAAGTTAATCTTAGAAATAGATGCATCAGACTCAGCATGGATATGTATTCTAAAGATAAGGAAAAACCCATAATGATAGTATCAGCAGATACTGGAGTGGAAGTTTTAACAAGGCAGAGAAGAATTATCCTGTCCATGAAAGAGAATTGCTTGTAGTCCTTAAAGGAATTAGGGTTAATGAGTTTTTCTTGGGAAAACCTTTTACTATAAGAACTGATAGTTCTGTATAAAGAATTTTATGAGAATTAAATTAAAAAGGTTTACCTAAGCACAACTTGTACGGTGAAGGAATGAATTGCAATACTATAACTTTATTATAGAAAATATTAAAGGAAAAGACAATGTTATTCCAGGTGCACTAACACGCTATTTTGACTCTTACAGGTACAATGACAGAAAGTAGCAAATCAAGAAGATGTCTCGTTTGCATTAATGCCCGATTATCAAAGCAATGAATGATAAGGTTGGTAGACTTGAACAAATAAAGGGGATTCTACCAGAGAACCACTTTCAGAAGAAGGGATCTTCATCCAGTAAGGTTGAAATATTAGAAAGCACGGTTTCCTCAACTAGAAAGGCTGAAAAACCAGGAAATGCTTCAAAGAAACCTCTAGATAACAAGTCTAAGGATAGAAGTCATATTGAATGCTTTGTATGTGGTTAGAAAGACCATTACAACACTCAATGTGCAGATAATCCAAGAAACAGATATGCTCGAAAGAACCAAAAGGTTGAGACAAATAGAAGGTCTAAAGGAAGCGAGAAAACCATTAAGAGTTGGGCTGATCATGTAGATGAAGAACTTGAAAAACATCAAAGGTCTCAAAAAGAACCTCAACGACAGAATGTTCGGGAAGAAGAGGATCGAGAAATCCTCGATGATGAGCTAGATGAAGAGCCTAATCCGGCAAAGAAAATATGAAAATATTTGCAAATGATTCCAAATATTTCAAGAAATAAGTCCACAACCGTTTATAATCTGATCCATAAAAGTAAAGATGATCGGATATTCAAACGAGGTCTGAACCATGTTCTTGACATGCTTGAAGAATCCGAAGATCTTATGGAGGATTATAAAAAGATTGACCGAGATGTGATTAGTATGATCATCACTGAAGAGATCAGGCTGAAAGTCCAAGTTTCTGGTCTCCTTGACAAAGTTAAGAGAATCAAGGAGACAAACATGGAAGAATATCCAGTTTTGAAGAGGTTTTGGAGAATGTCAGGAACAAGGATTCCAAAACTCTATATACCAGATACGACATTAGAACCATAAGAGTTCATTGAATGCCAGAAAGCTTTCAGCATGAAAGCAGTACAATTCTTGGGATTTAAGAAAATAAATTCGACATTCAATTAGGTACCCGGGATGGTGAGAACAGTTCTGAACAATGCATATCCAAGTTTGTTATGGTGAGTTGCACATATTGAACCCATCAGATTAGCAGACAAAGTGATCATGCTATGGTCCTTGTACCCAAGGCACTGGACTAAAGGACCTGTCCAGAAAGCATTCGAAGACTCGTAGTTTAGCGATGAAAATTGGCTAAAGTTCAGTTTGAACAAGTCATTACAAACGTATCCAAATTGCCTGGAACATTTATCTGATTGAATCAAAATCAACAAGCAATTGTATATTCTTTGCAGGAGACAATATGTTGGTCTCTATCAACTCTAGAGACATGCAACATGCAGAAATGACACATCTGATAGACTTTGCGGTGGAGACAGACACGATTCTTGAAGAACTCAAGACGTGGAAGAGACATAAAAAATATATCTTTATTGTCAGAGATCAAATCCAACACGCCATCAAAGAATTGATAAAAATGAAGGAGTCAGAGAAGGAAGTCTCAGTTGGAGAGATGATTGGTGTTCTATACGACTTGGAGGGATTCTAGACGCTGATCCAGACACGCGTCATATCCGGCATGGACGAACGGATCAAATCAGACATGTTATTTATGTATTTTGTATTTGTTGTGAAGTGTAAAGTGGAAGTGCGCCCCACCTTCTGCTTTTGCTTTTGTTTTTTTTTTTGTCTTTGCATGTCTTGTATCGAGTCAGCTTCTCGGGCAAGCTGAGCCGAGAGGCCTATATAAGGAACCTCCGACCCATCTGTTTGAAGAGGTGATTTTGAATACAAAATCAGAATGATTTCAGAAACTCTCTCTACCTTATTTCTAAAGCCTTTGTGTTTTTCGTGCGAAGCGATTCCAAAAAATGATCCTGCGAAGCCGACGACAGGTAGTCCCCTTATCTACTTCGTGGATAATGTTTTGTTGCTGTTTGTGATTTTTTGCACCTTTTCTGAACTCCCATATTAGGATCTCGTCGGAGACTTCGTCAAAGACTTCATCCACTAATGGTATATATATATATATATATATAAATTAAAGTTCAAAATAAAGTATTATAGAGGATAAAAAAAAAAAAAAAAAAAAGAGAGGCGCGGGAACAGGCATAGAGGGGGTTATTTACACGGCACAATTTTTTTGAAATTCGGTAGTAATTGAAACCCTTCTTCTCGAAACCCACGGCTCTTTTATTCGTTACTTTGTCTGAGCCAGCCCCGACCTCCCCCGCCTCGCCGGCTCGTCGTCACTCCGCCGACATCGACTCCCCGCATTCTCCGAGCACATATCCCAAACTCCCAAGGCGATTTCTATGGAGGAAATCAAAGAAATTTCCTCAAGGCTCCAAATCGATCCTTCGCAAATCGATTTAAGCTCAGTTCGTCTTCCTCCAGGAGAAAATTTTGGCATCATCAGGTGGGAAACCCATACTTCTGGTCTCATGAAAGTTCAATATTTTATTGTCGCTTTCAATCCTGAAAGTGATCCGGAATTGGATTTATTTATTTTCAGCGATGATGAAGATTTGTTTCAAGGGGATGAGTTAGAATTTGACCCTGGATTCGGCAACGCTATTGTTGTTGATAATATCCCTGTCGTTCCTCAAGAGGAATTTGAGAAACTCCACGGGGTTATTCGTAAAATATTTTGTCAAATTGGGGTGATAGAGGATGACGGTCTCTCAATGCCTGTTGATCCCAACACTCATAAAACCCTAGGTTACTGCTTTATCCTGTACCACACTGCACAGGTATTTCTGTGCTTTAATTTTCTCTAGTAAAACACACAAACACGTAGGCATGTGCGTACTTACATGTGTATTTGAAGCACCCATCCTTTTTAGTTGTTTCTATTTTAACTGGTTGCACCAAATTCACGTTGATGGTCCATGACTATTAATGAAAATGTATTCTTTAATTCAATATATATTAATTTTTATTCTTGATCTTCGTTATAGGAAGCTGAACTCGCCAAGGAGAAGTTACATTCCTATAAACTGGATCGATCACATATACTTTCTGTGTACACGTTTGATGATTTTGAGAAGCTTATGAAAGTTCCAGATCAATGGGCCCTTCCAGAAACCAAGCCATATGTTCCGGGGGTAACACTTTTGTTGTATCCTCAATCTATCTATTTTTTCTACTATTATTTTTATGCTTGCTAGCATTATTATTTTTAATTTTTTTAATGGTGCTGCTTATATTTCTTGTTGCATGAAGCCAAAGCATAACATTGGGAAAAAGGAGTGCAGAGGAGCATTTTAGACTAGGATAAAGTTGAAAACAATAAAACATTAGATTTTACAGGTTTATTTCGTTTTGGTGTTTGTGCTCAAATGTGTTGAAGAGCGGGTCCTTGAAAACGTTCTTGGTGATTTTGGAACAAGTATTTGATTTTTTTTTCTGAATCCCGTCCTAGCATAACCCATTAAACAACTTAAATAATTTAAAAAACGAAGTTGGCTTGATTTTTCATTCTTTATCTTATAAACATGCTCAACTAACCTTGTTACATTCTAGAGTTTTTGTAACTTTCTATCATATTATGCTAACATAGACTGTGACTTCACTTTCAAGGAGTCTTAAGCTTTTGGGCAGGCTGCCCTTGTTGCATTCGGTTCCTTGTTAGTCATTGTGATATGCACCAATAGCTGTTAGGTTTCAGTAAACTTGCTTAGATGCCATATTGATTCAAACCTCTACTGCGAGACTGTAAGCTGTATTTGCTGGCTGGCCGGACCTGTATTTCTTTTTCTGTGGCATGGAAAATATTGGCAAGTTGTCTGGTCTAACTTATTAGGCCTATTCACAAACATTCTGCTAAAGATGAAAGATCCATTTGTTTCATATAAAAGTAATTTTATATTTAAAGATTTTATAGAAAGCATAATTCATTTTGTGTTTGAGTTATAATCATAAAATGTACTTTTGTGTTTGCCTTTCCTTCAATCTTAAATTCTGTTTTCAAAAAACTAGTTAGAATTGCTTTAAAATAAATCCAAAATCTTTACTTTTTCTAGATTCTGATTTTTTAAAAGAAAAAAAACTCATACCCAGCGTCTTTTATTAGAAAAACCAAGCAAACGGGCCCTAGGTAGTTAAATTCCAAATGAAATCAAATCCAAGTGACATGCGTTTTATCTTGCTTATTTGTGTTCATGATTATCTTTTTACTTCGATACTGTAATATGCATCTTACCATGCTATTTTATTATTCAATCCACCAGGAATTGCCACACAAACATGCTTTGGTTGGCTCAACACAGAGAATAAATTTGTCTCTTTATCATCTTACTCTTAACTCAATTTAGCAATTTCTTATTTTTTGTTTATTTTATCTTTGCATGTTCAAGTTATTTAGATATATTTTCCATGTGCATCATCACAGGAAAATATCCAGCGTTGGCTTACCGATGCAAAAGCTCGTGACCAGTTTGTCATCCGTGCTAGTTTTGATACAGAAGTTTTGTGGAATGATGCTAGGCAGTTGAAGCCAGAACCAGTTTACAAACGCCCCGTAAGACATCTTTTTTTCGTTTTTGTGCTTTTAGTCCTTGTGAATGCAAGTTTGTTTATGTCTTAGTGGTAGGTGTTTGCTGTCCTGATTTATAATGGCTACTTATTGCAGTTCTGGACTGAAAGTTTTGTTCAGTGGTCTCCACTTGGATCATACCTGGCTACTGTTCACAGGCAGGGTGCTGCAATATGGGGAGGTGCCGCTTCTTTTAACCGCTTGATGCGTTATGCCCATCCTCAGGTTACTTTTGACATCGGATTTAACCTGCCACATGGATTCTGTTTCTTTGTTACAATTTTAATTTATATAATCAGGTGAAAATGATTGACTTCTCTCCCGGAGAGAAATTCTTGGTTACCTTTAGCACCCACGAACCAAGTAATCCTTGTGATACCCATGTGAGATTCTTTCTTAAGCTTTTGTTTTTTCCTTTCGTTATTGTTGTTGAAGAGCTATTTCTGACATGAAAAAATAATTTAGAGGGTTTTGCTTAATATTTTCGATGTGAGGACCGGGAAAGTGATGAGAGACTTCAAGGGAAGTGCAGATGATTTTGCCAGTGGAGGCACAGGAAGTGTTGCAGGGATTTCTTGGCCAATTTTCAAGTAAACCTTCTGTTACTATTGGATTATGTGTATTGAGATTGTTCCTTAGGCCCTGTTTGAGAACACTTACCGAAAACTGTTTATATCACTTATTACTTATGATAAGTGCCTTTGTAAAGTATTTCCACATTGCTTATTGAAAATGTGCTTTTCCTCCACTTAGTAAGTGGCTTTCCTCAGAAATTTAAGTATAAGAACTTTTTAGAAAGGGAACAAACACCATTTATTTTTTCAAATTGCTGATCATAAGTGACAACTGACACGTACACTTTTCAGCGAGTGCCGTCAAACTCAGCCTCAGCTAATATTGTCTTGTATATTTTTTTAGATGGGGTGGCGGAAGAAGTGATCAATATTTTGCTAGAATTGGAAAGCATGTTATCTCTGTTTATGAAGCAGAGTCCTTTTCTCTGATCGGCAAGAAATCGATGAAGATTGATAATGTTATTGATTTTAGTTGGTCACCCACTGAACCCATTATTTCACTCTTCGTTCCTGAGCTTGGTGGAGGCAATCAGCCTGCCAGGGTAAGTTTCACTGCTTCATGTATATTGTCTTTCCTTTGGCCCCTTTGACCTCTTATCTTCAGTTTTGTTGGTCTTTTTTTTTTTTTTTTTGCATTTGTGATTAGTTAATGAATCACACTATTCGCAGGTGAGTCTCGTCCAAATCCCAAGCATGGAGGAGCTCAGGCAGAAAAACCTTTTCAGTGTCAGTAATTGCAAAATGTCCTGGCAAAGCAATGGAGATTACTTGGCTGTTAAGGTTGACCGTTATACAAAAACCAAGAAAACCACATATACTGGATTTGAGCTTTTTCGGATAAAAGAAAGGGATATTCCCATTGAGGTTCTGGAGCTGGAGAATAAAAATGATAAGATCATTGCATTTGCATGGGAGCCAAGAGGCCATAGATTTGCAGTTATTCATGGCGACAGTCTGAGGCCTGACATAAGTTTTTACTCAATGCTTAGTGCTCAGGTGTCGAAGCTCACTACTCTAAAGGGAAAACAGGCAAATGCTCTCTTCTGGTCTCCTGCTGGTCGATTTATTATACTTGCTGGATTGAAAGGTTTCAATGGACAGTTGGAGTTTTACAATGTGGATGAACTTGAATCCATGGCTACAGCTGAGCATTTCATGGCCACAGATATTGAGTGGGATCCTTCCGGAAGGTAATTTTTTTTTTTTGATTTGTGCGGATAAATCTAGGGTTTCATATGAGCGGCGCGACACACTCTCCACAGGTAACCTTTGAGGGAGTGGATAATGACCCAGTGTGTGATTATATTAAGGGTCTGGTTGGTTCCCCATGGGCACCATTCTTGGAAAATGACACGCATTTCTGCTGTTTAGTTGTATGGGAAGAGAATCTGTGAGAGAGACAGTTGCAAAAAATCATTGGAATGATCTGTCAAAGGGCGTTCGTCCAGTTTCTTAGGCATAAGATCAGTACAGCGCCATTTCGTAATTTGATCCAACACCAAACATTCCAAGGAAGATTAGGAAGGAGGGTTGACTCGCTTTTAGGATAAAACAAATCTCAATGGGAGAGAATTGTTAGGAAAAACATTCTCTGTTTCAATTTTCAAAAGTACATTTGAAAATGTATTACAAAATGTTTTCCATAATAACCAAATGGGTCCCCATTACCCGACATTTGTTTTTTTCCAAGACAAGGATTTAATACGTTGTTATTTATTCTCCCTTGAAAAGGTATGTTGCAACTGCTGTCACTTCAATTCATGAGATGGAAAATGGATTCAACATATGGTCGTTCCATGGGAAGCTGCTGTATAGAATATTGAAGGATCATTTCTTTCAGGTATGATTGGCTATATTTTTTAGAAAACTAACGTCTCATTTGATTCTATATTTGTTTGTTTTAATGTTTTTAAACCTGTTTTTAGAATTGTTCTTCAAGATTTGTTTGGGAACCAAAAATGATAAAAATATGTTTGAATTATTATATTGTGAAGGGAAATAAACCAGTAGGTCCATTGTCAGCAAACTATTTACTGATAGGTTCACCGTTTATTGTTTACCGTTAGATCCAACAGGGAAACGATGATTTTTTTTTTTGATGAAAAAGCCCCTTGCGGTGTTCACAGAACACGCCCCGTTAAAACTCAGCACAGAAAATATTTTGTGAACATTTTCCATGAATCTTCACATAGCATTTATAGATATATGTGTGTGCCTGATAGAGCCCGGGACCACCCCGACGATTGGGTAGTCTACTTCAGGCAAGGGAAATCAAAGGCAGCAGGCGAAGGAGTAAGCTGCCCACGAGATGTTGAGCTGGAGCAGTCGGTTAGAGAAGGAGGAAGCTGCCCACATGCAGCTGAGGTGGAGCGGTTAGTGGAGGGAGCACCCAAGGGTACTATTGGAGATAGAGCAGGGGAAGGCGGTTAGAGGAGGGAAACCAATTTGGTTATAAAGTGGGGGGGGGGGCACTTCTGACAGGGGGTATCTCCTTTTCTCTTTCTGTTAGTTCGGTTGGGGTTTGGGCGGGAAATCCTTGGTGAGAAGGATTTTCGATTGCACTTCTCCTAGTTTCACCTCTCCTAGTTTCACCTGCCATCTCCTATGTAATTTTAGCCCTTTTGTGTATGAGCAGAGCCTATTTTGTTCTAGTGTGAGAGGTCTTTATCAGCTTGGTCCGACCTGCCTTTATTCCCCTGATTAGAGCGGCCACCGCTTTCTTATTCAATTTTAACTCGCCAGCAATCTCAGCTGGACCTGTTGAACAACAATTGGAATCGGTAACAGAGCAATTCACTTCGTTATCTGCTTCCGTTACCAATCTCTCCTTGGGTCAAGATGAATGCAGATCTTATCTTACCTCAATTCTACGCCGCCTCGATAAGCAACCTGTTTCAGACGCAGCTCCCTCTGCTCAGCTCACCACCGATTCAGCTATAGCTTCGGTGCCGACATTTGATCGCTCCTTTCGAGGCCCCTCT
The DNA here is from genome assembly GCA_963277665.1 of Viscum album. Lineage (NCBI taxonomy): Eukaryota > Viridiplantae > Streptophyta > Magnoliopsida > Santalales > Viscaceae > Viscum > Viscum album. The sequence goes on from OY728127.1 coordinate 1,335,509,935, forward strand.
TCCTCCACCTTTTCCTGATCCTCTGTTGCCCACCACTGCGTTGGCCGCTCCTCCCTAGCTTGATCTTGCTTTTTTTGATGGTGCCGATCCCTGGGGGGCGGCTTTCTCGTGGTGAATTATATTTTCGGGTCCATCATACACTCGTTCGATTCAGCTTGCTCAATTAAGTATGGAAGGTTGTGCGATTCACTGATTTTCTATTTTGATTGAAGTTCATCTGCAAATATCATGATCACTCTTCAAGGAAGAACTTATGGAGCATTTTAGTGGCCTCTAACTTCAGAATCGTTACGAAGAGCTTGCTGCTCTTGAACAACTAGGCTCAGTTACAGATTATATAGAGCAATTTGAATATCTGGTTTCCCTTCTCCCTCGGCAACCAGAGCAGCGGTATGTGGGTTATTTTCTCAACGGCCTTCAAGAAGATATTTGCGACCGGGTATGCATCCAAAATCCTCTGACTCGCATCCAAGCCATGCGTGTTGCTTGCCATATTGAACTTGCTTCTTGTAAGGGTGGTCCTGCTCCTCGTCGTAATATTTTTCTTCCCCGTGCAAATACCTGCCCATCACCTTCTTTCTAACCTTTTCCTCGGCCATCCTCTGTCCCTACAACTAGTCCTCCTTCCCGTTCTTGGTGCCCTCCTCCTCTCCCCTTGACTTCACCCGTTCTCCCATAACCGCCACCCACTACCCGCACTGTTAAGCGGTTGTCCCCTCAAGAATGGGAGGAGCGTTGCAAGAAGGGTCTCTGTTTTCATTGTGGTCTCCCTATTCACCTATGCATAAATGTTCTGATCCTAAACTGCGGGTACTTTTATTAGGGGAGGATGAAAACTCCCCTGTGGATTTCCCTTCCTTCCCCGACACTCCCTGCCCTCCAGACCCTCTTATTGAAGCTGAATGTACGGTGCTGACATACCATAGTTTAGCCTCCTCCTGCTTCGAACCAATACCTAATCCTTCGGACTGTTCCTCTATGAAGGTAGCGACTACCATTGCTGGAATACCACTTCTGGTTTTAATTGACTGCGGAGCTTCTCATAATTACATTTCTCTCAAGTTGGCCAAATTGTTGAATATTCCCATCAATACTATAACACAACTGCGTACCAAATTGGGTGGCAGCCACAAGTTATAGTCTCAAGGCGTTTCCCACAACCTTTCTGTCACGACCCGTCCCTCGGGGCCCGTGACGTGACTCCCGGTTGGCGACTAGCGCCGAAGGCGTCAACCTGTAAGTGGGAGACATTTGCCTGAGCGCCTGTACACACGCACGTACAACCACGTCCCAAGAAAACTGGAAAAGAGAACATGCATGCTACTAAACCACTGAGTGTAAAACTGCAATTGAAAGTAAATGAGTCAGAATACAAACCCAACAAAAGATAATTGCAAAAAGAGCAAGTACAAGATCGATGACAAACCGTCTGCTGAAAACCCCACCTGATGGGTAAGTGTAGAGTAGGTGCTGGAAGCCGTAGAAGTACGCTCCGCCTGTCTGGTCTCACTGGGCACCACCGGGTCCTGGGCCACCAAGTCCTCTGTCCAGGTGACAATCATCTGCACCAGACACAACACGTGTGGACGAAACCCGTGCAGGGGTGAGTAACATAGTACTCAGTAGGGACCCCGAAACCAACAAGGAAAGACCACAAAGCAATCCATGAAGCAAACCACGAAGCATGATCACTTACACTAGGTATAATCTAGAGTATGAAAAGTAGGACCATCAGTCGTATCATCGAACACCTTGGGCTGCTAGAGAACTCCTCAATGAGTACAGTGGGCCTGACGGGTTACACAGAGCCGCTTCCCAATAACTTTGAACTGCTGTGGCACACAGTGCCGCTTCTCACTGTGGGCATGCCGGGTCACACAGAGCCGCTTCCCACCTTGACCATACTGAAGTACTCCTCCTGTCGAGTATCGTGGATCTGCCGGGTCACACAGAACCGCTCCTCACTGTGGGCCTGCCGGGTCACCCAAAGCCGCTTCCCACCGGGCCATCGCAACTGATCTACACAGGGTCGCTTGTCAGCAGTCTTCAGGTCTCAGCCAACCGTAGGGTTTCCGCACGTAGTGCGCTTGATTTCGGGAGAACCGCTCCTCAATCCATTCGTCGTATTTCAACTTCCATGAAAGCCTCCACAGAGTGCCAAAAGATCCGCCTTGTCGTGAGGGTTTCAACGCCGCAAACGACTCGTCAATCGGACGCCCAATTTGAAAGATATTGGCGTTTTAGTAAACAAGGGCCGGTGGTGTCTGGGCCTGATCCGACCTGGTCAGACCGACCCGACCAACTCGGCCAACCTGGCCCGGGGGCCCCACATGCCCCGGTTTAGTTCAACGGACCCGACTCGGTTCGGGTCTTGGTCGGCCCGGTCCGGCTTGGGCAGTGGGCCAGGCCCATTGGGCCTCGCTGGACCCGGCCCGGTTTTGTCGGGGGACCAGCCCGCCGGGTCGCCCAACGACCCTGTCTCATTCGGCGACCCGATCTCATTCGACCCGATCCGCAACCGGCGAGCTGGTTTATTCCTAGCTTGGGCCGCTCAATGGCCCAATGTTATTTCGTCGGCCTGGCCCGGGCCTCGTGGCGGCTTGGCTTGTGCGCCCTGGTTTGCCCCGCCTGCTGGACCGGTCCGCTCTGCCCGGCCTGCGAGCGCGGGCCGGTTCTTCTTCCAGCCCAGACGCCTAAGGGCGTTTGGTTCGGTGCGCCGCGACCGGTTAAGCCGACGACGATTTTGGCCCCACATGCCGTCGCTGGACCGCGGCCCGCATGTGCGGGCCGCTTCGTCGACGTGGCAAGGTGGCCGCGTCCGCCACCGCTAGCCGCCGTTTGCGGCTGTTGCCTCTGGCGCACCATCGTGGCGCGCTGCCACCCGCCCGCGGCCGCCGTTGCGCCGGCGGGTTATTCTGCGGACCACTGGGTCCGCTTCGGTGGTCCGTTCTTCGCGTCGTCTACGCCTCCGGCCTCCGTGGGGTGCTGCCTTCCTTGCCAAGGCCTCAAAACGTTGCCGCAAATTCGAAGGTTCGACCACGAAGAACGCACAAGGCGGAGGGGTTCGTGTCTTGTTCGTGTCGGCCCGCGCCCTCCGCGTTAGAATATTAAACTTGGGGAGGTTTGAGATTAAGGTTCTATCAACAAATAATTAATCCTGGTGTAGAAAACCCAAGAAAAACACTTCCGCAAGAACGAGCGATCCATGGATCATTTTGATCGTGGGTTGATTCGTGTTCGTCGTTTCAGAAAAAGGACAGGGAAAACTTGAAACAAAATAAACCCCTACTTCTTTGGAGTTTGTCGTTGAAGCGATCCGTTCACGGGGATTCAAGTTTCGTTGGCGTTGACGCTCTTCGGTCTCGTTCTTCGAAGTGCGTCGATGTCGCTGGTGATTCGCCGACTTTCGTCATTCGTCGTTGGAGAGAATTCTCGCCATAGGCTCGTCAGAGAAATTTCACCTTTTGATCCTGATTTCTTCAGTGCGTTAACCCATTAAAAGAAAACACTTCGCATCGTTTGTGTTACGCTGTGTTGTCGCGTTGTTACGTTGTTTCATTTATGAAACCGCGTATCTGTTACGCTTCATTTAATGCGTCGTTATGCTGCACATTTACGAGCCATTTATGAGCTTCATTTAATGCGACTCGTCGTCGCTTTGTCGCAGCACCGCAGTGCCGCCGTGCCACCGTCCAACGGTTGGGAAAAACAAATAAAATAACTTTTTAAGTTATGTTATTTTTTCCCGAAAAGTCCGAAAATTAACTTTTCTGTTCGACCCTTGTCTGTCGAAGTTAGGTCTATTCTAAGCGAATCTCGCCGTTCTGAGTTCAACGGTGCATTTGGATTTTCAATTCGGGCACTCGTTTAGAAGTTGCCAAAACCGCGCATGCGTGCCATTTTAATTCGCTTAAAAAACAACTCAAAAACTATCTTTTGTCCTCGACCCCCGCTGATTGAGGTTAATTCTTGCTTAAGGAGTACATTTCATTACGAACTCAACGGTGGTCTTGAATTTTTAATCCGAGTTACCTTTTATGAGTTATGAGGATTCGAAGATAAAATAACTTTTATTTAAATTATTTTATTTACGGTTACGTTTCCAAAACCAATTTTTACAGCCGGTCCGCGCCGATTGATGTTAGGCTTCGCCTAAGGGAAGCATGCCCTCACGAACTTAACGGTACTTTTGGATTTTCAATCCGAGTTACTGTTTACGAGTTATAAGGATTTAAAAAATAAAATAACTTTATTCAATTATATTATTTACAGCCAAAAACTATTTTCCATTGTTGACCCACGCCGACCAATGTTAGAGTTTGTCTAAGGAAAACATACTCTCACAAGCTCAAGGGTGGTCTCCAATTTTCAATATGAGTCACCGTTCATGAGTTATAAATATTTGAAAAATAAAATAATTTTATTTAATTATTTTATTTACGGTTATGCCATTTTCAGATTTTCTCACTGCAGGCCTGTGCCGATTAAACTTAAGTCGTGCCTAGGTTAAACCCGCCATCTTGAACGCAACTGTGCCCTCAGATTTCCGTTCCGGACACCCGTTTAAGAGTTATTCCATTTTTTCAGGAAAACCGCTCACACGCGCTATTTAAAACTTACCATTTTTCGACGGATCATTCCGGGCACTTCGGGCCTCGGAATCGCACGCCGTCTCAACGCCTGGTCTCAAAATACTTCCATATAATTTAAAAAAAAATTTACATAGAATTTCCAGGACATTACACTTCCTCTCACAATGGGCGCTTTCACCTCATTTCTTGCTCTACATTGATAGAGTTGGGACCTGAAATAATGAAGGGTAAAAGGTCATAGGAAGTATGAGAGTCTATTTGGGGGGGAGACCATTGGTGTCCACATGTCATATGTGGGAGGGGTGTGTGTTGGTTTGTTAAGGGGAATTGAGGAGAATAACAACTTCGGTTGAAAGGGAGGGGTAGCCGGAGGTTGTTAAATAGGAGGGCTGGAGCGTGGGAAGAAGGAAAAAGGAATATTCTGGAGTTTCGACCTCTAGCTTGGATCGACAGTAGCTTGGGCGGGAGCTCCTTGGGGGAACTCTCGAGTCTCCTTTGGTCTCCATTCTTCTCTTTCCTGTTTTTCTGCCATCCATTTGTAATTCTGCTGGAAAATCAAAGGAGTTGGTCTGGTTGGATTTTATCAATTGGTCTGACCTGCCTCCACACCTCTCTGTGAAGTCGCACTGCTTGATCTCTCTCATCGGTGAACGACGCATCCGACCTGCCCCCTTCCTCTGTTCGGAAGCGACGCACTCTCCTGCCTTTCTTTGTCCCGATTTGTTTTTTTTCCCGGCCGACGCGTACCTCAACGGGACTTCACCGCCACCTCTCCCCGCGCAAAGGTTCGCCCAACTTCATCGCTGCCCGCATGAAACCACTCAAGATCTTGACTGAACTATGCCCGACCATCAGATTGGAAAATAAACGGATGCCCGAGCTCAATGCGCGAAAACAATGAGGGATGAGGTCGAGTAGTACGAGTACCGGTGCTAACGTCAGGGGCACGCCTTCGGGTAAGTAGACGCTTAAAAAATGCAACCCATATCTCTCAACTCCCAATAGCGTGATGCCAATGAACATCGAAAATGACAGCGACCACGTACAGAGCAGGTGACTAGTGATAGTGAAGTTAAACCGAACCAGACCCAGGGCATTACGAAATAACGAGAAAGTAAAAGTGATCGAGATGCGAGGGGAAAAACGTTGTTGCACATTGATGCTCCTACCTCCGCCGAGACGTCTCCTGCTAGTGTTTTTATAATGGGAAGGGCGGTCAAGCTACCTGCACCGATATTGCCCGATCGTTTAGCTGCTCGTTCTAATAGACGAGAATGTAAATAGAAAACATCGTCTGGGAATGCCTCACGGCCCGGTGGTTGGCGTAACAATAATGCCATTTGTCGATATGCCACTGCCTGTTTTGAAAGATCATCATATATGATCACAGCGTGCATTCCATGATCGCGGAAGTCCGACGGGACCCACTCCGACGTCGTGTCCACGACCAGTTTTGATTTTCTCGACTCCGGCGCTCACTGACGAGATTTCACTCTAAGCGGTCAGCTGTTGCTGCGCTTCATCGACTTCCGTCCCGTAGAGCAGACGCACAACCCGCTCTCCTCCAATGTTGACTCGCACCACTTTTTTCTCATCCACTGCTGTTGCACTTTTTCGACTCACATCCAGTGGAGTAGGCGCACACCCACTCTCCTCCAACCCCATTTAGCACTCTCCTTCAGCCCTGTCGCACACCTATTCTCACCCAAGGCCCTCGCGTCCACCTCTACTTCGCCGATTTGCTCCCCTCAAATGGAAACTTGCTACCAAGCAAAGCTGGATAACCTTGGGCAACACATGAGCAAACTCGAAACAACACTAAACGAGTTGGTTGCCAGCAACCAGCGTACTGAACATGATCGACAACGCTGGGACAAAGAGCTCAGTGCTCTCGCAGAGTTCCGTCAACTCATGATGCGCCATCTCGAGAAACAACCAATACGCGATGACCCTCCGTCAACGGGGGCAACAACAACATCGGGTCTCCAATCTGCCGCACTACAAGATGTGCCGCGACTTGTGCACAGAGCCCTGGACCCCACTGCAGTTGCACCGGATTCTGCTTTTATCATCCAACGAGCTCCATGTTTTTGACGACACAGATCCACGGGGGTGGCTCATTCGAGCTGAGCTGTACTTTCACATTCACCAGACTTCTGAGCTTTTAAAACTCTCTCTCGCGCAAGTTAGCATGGAAGGCATCGCGATCCATTGGTTTACGGTGTTGGGGGAAGTTCTTCCGGACGTCACTTAGTCTGCTTTTAAGGAAGAATTGATGGCCCGTTTCAGTGGTCTCGACAACCAAAACTGTTATGAGGAGCTAGCCGCTTTGCATCACCATGGTTCCGTCTCTGACTATATAGACCAATTCGAGTATTTAGTTTGCTTAGTTCCTCGGTAGTCTGAACCACAGTACGTTGGGTACTTTTTACATGGCCTCTAAGAGAACATAAAAAGTTGGGTGCACGTCCACAATCCGGCCACTCGCCTGCAGGCAATGCGCCTTGCTCGCTATGTCGAGATCATTTTCACGGGTGGTGACATCGCTCAACATCATGGGGCGGGGTTGTGGTATTTTAACAAGGTACGTGGAGCCGAACCATGGCAGCCACCCGATCGTCCTCGACCACATTGGCTGCCCGGGATCACTCTGCAACCAATCCACCGGGTGGACTCTGATATGCATGACATTCAACGGGAAGTTTCACGCCAAACACCCTCGGGCGGGCGAGGAGTTCGGCACTTGACGCCTCAGGAGTGGGAGGATCGACGATGCAAGGGCCTCTGTTTCCGTTGCGGGCTACCCTATAACCCCATGTACAAGTGTACTGATCCAAACTTGCGGGTGTTGCTGCTGGGGGAGGGGGATGATGGCGCTAAGGATGGAGACACTGACTGCGGTAAGGGAGCAGTTGGAGCCAACGAGGAATCCGTTCCCCTCATTCAGTCTTGTGGACAAGACTGTTTTCAAGGTCTGATGAATGATAGAGTTGGGGACCTGAAATAATGAAGGGTAAAAGGGTCATAGGAAGTAAGGGAGTCTTTTGGGGGGGGACCCTTGGTGTCCACGCGTCATATGTGGGAGGGGTGAATCAAAGGAGTCAGTTCTAGTTGGATTTTATCATATATGTACTCGACATTGGCAGTCTTGACCTCATCCTTGGCATGGCATGGCTCCACACTTTGGGTGGTATGCATATTGTTGGAGTTTGTATCCCACGTCGGATTTGTCCGATGTAGTCTTTATTATTCCTTATAAAATAACCTCAAGACCTCCGAGTTTGTATCCCACGTCGGATTTGGGTCTCCATTCTTATACTTTTACATGGTATCAAAGGAGGTTTAATCCAACCTAAGCCCTCCGATTTTTTTTCTCCTGTCTAGGTTATTTTTTTCTCTCCCGTTGGGGGGCGACGACCCTAGCTCCTTCAAAGTCGTCCGCCCCCTGCCAGCTCTCCTCCTAGCCCTGACTCCTTCTGGGCGGAATCCTTTGCTCCGCCTCCTCCCGTGGCGTCCCGAGGGCCCTCCCTCCCTCTGCGCGTCCTGATCGCGGCCCTCCATCTCTCTCGCGGTTCCAGCCCCCGCCTCCCGTCGCGGCTCCAGGCCTGCCTCCCTCCGGCCAGTCATCCCTCGCCTGTGCGACCCTCCATCGGCGCCTCCTGCTTCTCCCGCGCGACTGTTCCAGCCCCGACAGCTCCTTCCCTGCGCGCGACGGTTTTCCTCAGCGCCGCCCTCCCTGATCGGGTCGGATCCCCTCCCTGCGCGCGACATCTCCCTCTCGACGGCTCCCTCCCTGCGCGCGACGGTACTCGCCGACCGTCCGCCGACCTGCATGAGCCGTGGCCTCCTCCTTTGCGTGCGACGGACCAGACGGCCTCCCCTCTTCCAGATCTGGCCCGATTCGGTCAGATCTCGTTGCTGGCCTCTCCTCCACGCGCCGACTCTTCTCCCCGACCATTCTCGCGCGCCCTAACCACATCTGCTGGACGGTCCTCCACCCGACAACGCCTCTTGCTGAGCGTCCCCTTTCCGTGACACCTCCACCGTTGCTCCCTCCATGTTGGCCTCCTCCTACGGCAACCCCCGCCTCCATGCCGGCCTCCTCCTGCGATTTCTCGACGCTCTGACGACCGGCCCACCCATGCGGCTTTCCCAGCGCTTCGACGACTGGCCTGCCCGTGCTGTTTTCCCCGTGACTCTGACAATCGGCCTGCCTGTGCGGCTTTCCCGGTGCTCGGCCAACCGGCACTGTCGGTGCAGATTTCCTGGTGCTCCGCCGACCGGCCCTGCTAGTGCGGATTTCTCGGCGCTCCGTCGACCGGTTCGCTTTTTCGGCTTGCAACCAATCTTTTTCAGCACCATCATCCATCATCTTCCTGAGGGGGCGCAACAACCATGGTGCTTTATCTTTTATTTTGTTCTGTTTTGTTTTGTTTTGTTATCAAGCTGGGTATGTCCAACTTGAGGGGGAGTGTTTGCTTTCTTGTTTGTTTTGTATTGTCTTTGTTTTGGTCTCTTTTCTTTATGTGTCCAAGCTAGGTACACCTAGCTTGAGGGGGAGTGGAGTCTGTATCCCAAATCGGATTTGTTGTCCGATGTGGTCTTTATTATTCCTTATAAAATAATCTTTAAGGTCTCCTTTAAAGAGGACCTTGGGGTTTGGGTCTCCATTTTCATACTTTTAACACATATTAATTGGCGCACATTGACCGTGCGATTTTCTGCTGGCCAGCAACATACAATCTACGGGGCTCGCTCCACTCCTCGGCTAACCTGCCGACTCTCTGATAGTCCCCTCGGTGCAATCAGTACTGACAACCAACACCTCATCCTTGGCACTTGATAAGGCAGTACTAGTTCAGATTTAAAAGAACTTCAAAGCACTGCTCTACAGAATGTTTTCACCACTTTTTAGCATGTTTTTATAGATTCCCCAGGCCTCCCTCCCCGCCGCCACCGCGACCACGCCGTTCACCTTCAGCCCAATCGAGGTCCTGTTTCGGTTCGCCCTTACCGCTACCCCCACATCGAGAAAAATGAAATTGAAAAACAAGTTTAACAGTTGCTCCAACTGGGATTAATCCGAAACAGTACAAGTGCTTTTTCCAGTCCAGTACTTCTTGTTCGAAAGAAAGATGGTTCCTGGCGCATGTGTATTGATTATCGTGTCCTCAATAGTCACAATTCCAGATAAATTTCCTATTCCGGTAGTCGAGGAACTCTTGGATGAGCTTCATGGAGCCACTTATTTTTCGAAATTGGATCTCAAGTCTGGCTATCATCAAATCCGTATGCGTGAGGAGGATATTGATAAAGCAACATTCCGAACACACAACGACCACTATGAATTCTTGGTTATGCCCTTCGGCTTCACCAACGCTCCATCCACCTTCCAAGCGACAATGAATGATCTCTTTGGTCCTTTCTCGTGTACTTTTGTACTCATTTTTTTTGATGACATCCTTATTTATAACCCGGACTGGCCCACTCATATAACCAATTTGCAGGCTGTTTTTCTGGTGTTAGTCGCTGGACATTTCTTTGTTAATCATAAAAAATGTCATTTCGGCCAACAGACAATTGAATACCTTGGCCATGTCATTTCCTGGGCTGGCGTTTCTATGGATCCGGCTAAAATCCAGGCTGTTTTGGATTGGCCAGCACCACATTCTGTCCGGGGTATCCGCGGGTTTTTGGGCCTCATTGGCTATTACTGCAAATTTATTCAGAATTATGGGTCGGTAGCGCACCCCCTCACGACCCTTACAAAGAAAGACGGGTTCTCTTGGACACCCGCGGCTTAGCAGGCCATTGAACGGTTAAACCAGTTGATCACCACAACACCTGTCCTGGAACTTCCAGATTTTTCCAGCCCTTTTGCCCTTGAATGTGATGCTTCTGGTAATGGGGTGGGTGCCATTCTTCTCCAGCATAATCGGCCCGTTGCCTTTTTGAGCAAGACTTTATCCCCTCAAACACTTACCAAATCCACTTACGAAAAGGAGGTTATGGCCTTAGTTTTGGCCATCCAACATTTGGCGCCCTTATCTTCTTGGCCTTTCCTTTACGGTTTATTCTGACCACCGTAGTCTGAAATACCTCCTCCAGCAGCGTATTACCACGGCTGACCAACAATGTTGGATAGCCAAACTTCTTGGTTATCAGTTCGATATTAAATATAAACCGGGTCGCGAGAATTCTGCTTCCAATGCTTTGTCCAGAAAACAGGATTTTGGGGAGATTTTGATGTTGAATTCCTCTCCTGTTTGGCCAGCTGCTTCTACGCTTATTGAGGGCCTTCTCACTGACCCCTACCTCGCCAAAATCATTGTACCATTACAAAATCAGCAGCCTACTGCTGCTGGTTTTTGTTACTTTCACGGTGTCCTCTACAAGGGTTGCCTCGTCCTTCCAGCAGCTTCCCCTTGGACACACAGGATGCTAACAGAATTCCATACAACCCCTCAAGGAGGTCACCTAGGGTATTATCGAACCTACCGCAGGCTGACTGACAATATTTATTGGGTTGGCATGAAAAAAACGGGTTCAACAATTTGTCCAGCAATGTGATACTTGCCAACGATATAAATATTCTACACTTGCCCCTTGCCCCTGCCGGTTTACTTCAACCATTGGACATTCCTTCTATGGTTTCGACTGACCTCTCTATGGACTTCATTACGGGTTTACCTAAATCACATGGTTATGAAGTCATTTTGGTGGTTGTGGATTGCCTCTCTAAGTACGCTCATTTCATCCTCCTCAAGCATCCTTTTACATCTAAGGTAGTGGCTGATGTTTTTATTTGGGAAGTTGTCCGCTTACATGGAATTCTCAATTCCATTATTAGTGATCGAGACCCTCTTCTTCTCAGTCATTTCTGGACAGAGTTTTTCCGCATCCAGGTTACCACTCTCAAATTTAGTTCGGCCTACCATCCGTGTCAAACGGAGGTCGTTAATCGGTGTTTGGAAACCTATTTCCGTTGTTTTGCGGGAGACCAGCCCAAGACTTTGACATATTGGATACCATGGGCTGAACTTTGTTACGATACCTCGTGGCATAACTCTATAAACACAACACCCTTTGAAGTGGTTTATGGCCGCAAGCTGCCCTACCTACTCAGTTTTATGCCCTCTGACCTCAAAGTGGCTGCTGTCGCTACAACCCTTGTGGACCGTCGGGAGGTCTTAGCTCAACTTCGCCACCATTTGCTTCGCTTCCAAGACTTCATGCGCCGCCTTGCCGATCCCTATCGGCGGTCACTGTCCTTCAAAGTGGGCGATGCTGTTTACCTCAAGCTATGACCCCATTAACAACAGTCATTGGGCCATCGTATCAATCAGAAATTATCACCCCGTTACTATGACCCCTTCTCCATTGTCAAACAAATTGCCCCCTTCCCCACGACCTTCTCGGGGATCCGGTGGATTGGCCTCATCCGGAACGCATCCTTTCTACTCGGACGTTGCTACAAGATGGTTTTCAGCTCCCTCAATTCTTGATTCAGTCGGCTGGTAAATTGCTCGAAGATGCCACTTGGGAAGATAAATTCACCCTCCAAAACCAATTCACTACTTTTAGTCTTGAGGACAAGACTGACTCTTTAGGGGTGGGCAGTGATAGAGCTCGGGATCGCCCTAACGATTGGGTAGTCTACTCCGCGAGGGAAATCAAAGGCAGCAGGCGAAGGAGTAAGTTGCCCACGAGATGTTGAGCTGGAGCAGTCGGTTAGAGGAGGAAGTTGCCCACGTGCATCTGAGGTGGTGCAGTTAGTGGAGGGAAGCGCCTAAGGGTACTATTGGAAATACAGTAGGGGGAGGTAGGTAGAGGAGGGAAACCAATTTGGTTATAAAGGGGGGGGACTTCTGACGGGGGGGTATCTCCTTTTCTCTTTCTGTTAGTTCGGATGAGGCTTGAGCGGGAAATCCTTAGTGAGAAGGATTCCCGATTGTACTTCTTCTCATATATATATAAACATTTACCATAAATGTTCAAAAAACATATATACATATATAAATATATACAACAACAACAAACAAGCCTTAAACCCAATTAAATGAGGTTGGCTACATGGATCAAATGTCGTCAGTTAGCTCTATTGAATACCATATTTTTATTGAGACTGTTTAGAATAAGATCATCTTGAATGATTTGTTTAAGGGTCTTTTTACACCTACACATGTTTAAATATATGAAAATATATTAATATATACATATTTGAATATACGTGCATAAATATATAAATATATGCATGTGTGCCCAAAACACACATAATTTTTCATAAATGTTCACAAATGCTTTATATCTATATATCTTTATGTCCACAAAACACATAACATTTACCATAGATGTTCAAAGAATATATATATATCCACAAATGTTCATTTGGTTAGGATAAGAGATTGGTATCCTTGAGGTCTGGATAGTTTGGATGAGGCTTGAGCGGGAAATCCTTAGTGAGAAGGATTCCCGATTGTACTTCTCCTAGTTTCACCTATCCTCTCTGTAATTTTAGTCCTTTTGTTTATGAACAAAGCCTATTTTGTTCTAGTGTGAGAGGTCTTTATCAGTGCCCGTTCACAAAGCACAACACGCAAATCATTTGACAAAACTTATATATATATATATATATATATAAACATTTACCATAAATGTTCAAAAAACATATATACATATATAAATATATACAACAACAAAAAACAAGGCTTAAACCCAATTAAATGAGGTCGGCTACATTGATCAAATGTCGTCAGTTAGCTCTATTGAAGACCATATTTTTATTGAGATTGTTTAGAATAAGATCATCTTGAATGATTTGTTTAAGGGTCTTTTTACACCTACACATATGTTTAAATATATGAAAATATATTAATATATACATATTTGAATATATGTGTATAAATATATAAATATATGCATGTGTGCCCAAAACACATCATTTTTCATAAATGTTCACAAATGCTTTATATCTATATATCTTTATGTCCACAAAACACATAACATTTACCATAGATTTTCAAAGAATATATATATATCCACAAATGTTCATTTGGTTAGGATAAGAGATTGGTATCCTTGAGGTCTGGAGTTCAAATTCCGGCAAAAACAATTTCCATGTTACGGCCTTCGGGCCACCCCTCAATTGAATGTCTCCCGGCCACCCCTCAATTGAATGTCTCTTGGCCACCCCTCAATTGTAAGGTCTTTGGGGAAGGACTTTCCAGCCAAATTTAATATATATATGTATATATATGTATATGTCTATAAAACACAAACCATTCACTATAAATGTTCACAAAACAAACACACACAAAACACACAACACTGTCCATAAATGCTCACAAAACATTTATATAAATATTTTTGCGTGCCAATAGAACACATATAACATTTACCATAAAAGTTCACAACACATAATTATTAATGTGTTACATGTATGTTGACAAAACATTTATTTATTTGCCATAAATGTTTATGACACACATAACATACGTTTATATATGCGTGTCTTGGGAACATTGATTTATTCACATATTACAATATATATATATATATATGTTGATAGAATTTATTGTTAGGTTCAGTCATGTGAAAACCATTTTCTGTCTAAGAATTGGAACTTTCGGAAGGAGTGAATCCAGAAGTCCAATTCCGAAACCTGATGGTGATTGTGGAGCAATGCGACCAAGGCTTGAAGTCCTGAGGTGGGCAAAACAAAAGCGACATTCAAAACCAGACTCTGTAAGGGGGTGAAGGCTACGTATGAGTTTCTGTGAAGTTTTAAATGGAGGTGTAAGATTAATTTGATGAGCTATGTAGGATTAATACGACGTGGAGAATTTAGAAGCTCATACTGTTCACTAAATGGAGGAGTTAAGTCGATGGATTCCTTTGACTAAGTGAAGAGATGCTTGTGAAGATCGGATCCAAAGGGCACACTCTCTCCGCAGAGATAGGAAGATAGTGGAACCAGTTGCATCGGCATGCCCTACTAAATAGTAGAGCGAGGTCATTTTAAAAAAACAAAGTGATATGAAATCGATAGATGACATTGATTTGATGGCATGTGCAGAGTTGGAGTTTCAAAGCCCAATGATGCAATGAAGATTAAAGAGACTACAAGTGGCAATGGGATCCCATTTCGCTGCATTAAAAGGCGGCCCAAACTCAAGGCGCATGGATGGAAGTGATAAATGGGCTTATTATCACTCTTAATTAAGCCCAAATGAGATGCATGAAGCTCAAGACACATGGTTGCACAAATTTTGGAAGCTTTTCCCACATGGAGATTTTAGAATGACATCTTTGGACACTAAAGTCAAATCCAAAGGGCTAGAGACTCAAAGTCAAATCCAAAGGGCTAGGGACTCAAAGTTAAAGCCGGTGGGCTATGGGTGGAAAGACATGTGCTGCTTTTCCAAAAAGTCTTTGTTCGACTTTATCTTTTTGACTTTAAAGGGACAAGGTAGGTTTACCCTTTATGACTTTACGGTATTAGACCCTTGACTATTGTATCATCCCTTGGCTATAAATATCCACCCCATGACATTGTATTTTCATTGAAGATTATAATTGAGAGCTTATGCTTTGTTTATCTCCATTGTGTGAGGACTATTCCGGGTTTTCCCCTTGCTGTTGTGCATTCTTGTCTTGTCAATCTATAAGTTAGATTGGTGATTTTAGATCACAAAGTCCCCAATTTCGCGCCTCAACCCAAGTGCGTTGTTGCGTGGATTGACCATCACATCCCTCCCTTGAGTGTGTTGTCTAGGTAGTAAGGTCACGCTCCTTGTAGCGTTGGTTGACTACCTACTTTCACTATCCATACCCATCATTCGACACTTAGTCCCGAACCACACCCTTCATTCGCCACCCTGTGCGTCTCGCATCGGTTGGTATCTGAGCCCCGATTAACACGGTAGACATCTATCCCTTCGTTTATATCACTCTTACCTATTACCCTTATCTTTCCATATTATCCACCCATTAAAAAAAAAACAAAAAAACCCCTTTTCATTGAAAACCTTGAGAATTGGCCTATGCTTTGCAATATTGAAATATTTTACAACGAGCCAATTATTCATCCATCTTTTCGCATTTGATTCGCTATATGTGATTTGTATCAAAAAAAAAAAAAATCATAAAAAACCAATTTATCTCAATTCATCATTTTGTGCTTTTCAAAATTAAGCACATCCTTTCTTTGAGAGATTTCAAAAAAAAAAAAAAACGTCTTACTCTCCGTCTATCATCTTGTGTTAGGTTTCTTGCCTAACAATGGTGGATTTCATAGCAGGAATAAGAGAAGAAGATTTCACAGCAGGAATTGAGTATCAGTTCTTCCAATTGTATTAAAATGAATTCCACTGTGAATACATTCTTTGAAAAGGAGAAACAATACAGTATAGTGTTATGTACGTATCTGTATACTTCAGGAAGTTGGTTCTCCAGTCTCAGACTCCAGCCGAGATGAAGAGGATTCACGGGAGAGAGACCACCCCTCTGTTTCCTGTTTTGCTCCCGTAAGTCCAGGCTCAATTTCCGAATGCCTTCCTTCCAATTCTTGACACCGTTTTATTAAAAAGCTGTCCAGCCACGTCACCACCTCAATGGGCTTTTCCCCTCCTATTATATGTATGAAGGATGGCAGACCTATTATCTAGATTAGCGGCCCAGGTCCAATATGGCTTACAATTCGCCCCTCCTCAAAATTCACCTTGTCCTCAAGGTGAAATTCTGGAAATTGTTCAAGGAAATAAGCGCCCCTCCTCACAATTCACCTTGTCCTGAAGGTGTAATTCTGGAAATTGTTTAAGGAAATAAGCTGTATCCACCCAAGTGGACCCCTCTGAAGGAATTTCTTGCCACCGGATAAGGCAAATACCCTTTAATGTACCAGGCTGGACTTTATAAGCCAAAACTTCAGCAGGAACAACCTGGCATACCAGCCCTTCTTCAACAACTTCTGGTAACGTCTCTTGAATTGGATGGTTTCCAATGGCCCGTTTATGTTGAGAAACATGAAATACCGGATGTATTCGAGTTCCTTTCAACAAGGAAATGCGGTAAGCAGTAGCTCCCAGCCGACACAGAATCGGGTAGGGGCCAAAATATCGAGCAGAAAGCTTAGGACAAAGTTTCTTGGAGGCCGGGGGGTCTGTACATTGGGTTGCAACTTAACATAAACAAGATCGCCCTCAACAAAGTGTTCTCCCTGCTGATGCTTATTAGAATAATGAACCATCAACTGTTGAGCTCGAGAAAGATTTTGACAAAGGTGCAATAAAACAGCATCTCAATTAACCAATGTTTGCGCCACTGATTCAACAAAAGTTTCTCCTGGAATAAATCGGTGTATTGACGGTAGTTGGCGACCATAAACGGCCTGAAAAGGAGTCATTCATGTAGTTGAATGAGAAGCGGTGTTATAGCAATATTTTGCTCAAGGTAACCATCGGGCTCAAGAGAGAGGCCGCTCAGAAGCAAAACACCTCAAATAAGTCTCAAGACATCTATTGACAACCTCTGTTTGTCTATCCGTTTGTGGATGATAGGATGAACTCATTTTCAAAGTTGTATCCTCCAAGCGAAGCAATTCCTTCTAGAAATTTTTAACAAACAAGGGATCGTGGTCACTAATGATAGAGCTGGGAAAACCATGTAATTGGATGATTTCTTTAACAAAATGTGTAGCTACAATCTTAGCCGTATAGGGGTGTCGGAGTAAAACAAAGTGAGCATACTTGGAGAGCCTATCTACTACCACCATAATCACATCAAATCCTTGAGAGTGCGACAGTCCTGAAATAAAACCCGTAAATATCTCCTCCCAAATTTGTTCGGGTATAGGCAAAGGCTGAAGCAAGTTGGCTGGAAGTTGTGCCAAATACTTTTGTCGCTGACATGTATCACATTCTCACACATACTTTAAGACGCTCTGTGTCATTTCTTTCAAGAATAAACCCTTGCCAACCTTTTATAAGTCTTGTAATAGTCTGCATGGCTCCCAACAGCAAGAGTGAAAATATTGTAAAAATTTCGGAATAAGGGGTGAGTTTTTGGAAAGAACTAATCGGCCATGATAATACAAAATTCCTGCTCGAAGTTGGTATCCGGATTTGACTTCCGGTTGATGTTCAGCAACTGAAATAATTCCCTCTAACACAGGATCCTGCTGCTGTTCTGATTTAACTTGGTCCAGTTCCAGCCATAGGTGTGCAGATAATGCTGAAAACAGATGAAGAGTAGGTGTTTCCAAGGTATCCTTTTCTTCAGTCTTCCGAGATAAAGAATTTGCAGCCTGATTTACCCTCCTTGGTTTGTAAATAACTTCAAAATCCGGACCTAGTAATTTAGATAACCAACACTGGTGTTTAATAGTGTGAATCCGCTGTGAAAGTGTTTGAGCACTTTATGATCTGAATAAACAACAAAATGTTGTCCTAGCAGGTTTTGCCTCCAATGATTGACAGCCAACACTAGTGCCATGATTTCTTTCTCATAGACTGACTTGGATAGATTCATATCTCCAAGGGCCTTACTAAAGAAAGCAATCAGACGACCTTCCTGCATCAAAACAGCACTCAAACTTGACCTGGAAGCATCACATTCGATGACAAAGGTTTTGGAAAAATCAGGTAAAGCTAACAAAGGTGATGAAATGATGCAGCGTTTTAATTCTTCGAAGGCTTGTTCCGCACTAACATTCCAAACAAATCCATCCTTTCGAGTTAACATTGTCAAAGGCTTTGCTATTTTTTCATATCCAACAATAAATTTTCTATAGTATCCAATTAGCCCCAAAAACCCACACACTGCCTTCACATTTTGTGGATGGGACCGATCCACTATACATGCCACTTTCTTGGGTTCTATTGTAACTCCGTCAAAGGAAATAATATGGTCGAGATATTCCACTGTTGGTTAAGCAAAATAACACATTTTCTGGTTTGCCGACAAATGATTTGATAATAAAAATTGAAACACAACTTTTAAGTGTCGAAGGTGCTCCATCCAAGGACTGTAGATCAGTATATCATCAAAAAATACTAGTACAAACTTCCTCAGAGTTACAGTACCGGTATCTCTAAAGTCCAAGCTGTTATAATAGTCGTGCCAAAGTCCGCACTGCTATAGTGCTTTGTGGTGTCGGCCGGTTCTGCTACAGTGGTCAGAGTTGCGACAATGCCCAAAAAAATTTGGTTCGGGGCTCTTCGGCTCTCGAACCCCCAGAGCAGAATTTGGGCTGGGGCCCTTCAGCCCCCAAACCCCCAGAGCTGGGGCGCGTTGCCCCCTGCAACCCCCAATGAGCTCACCGGGAAGTTGTGGCCTGATGCGCAGTATGGGCCGCAAGCATTCAGCCCAGCTTCATCCAAAACGGATCGGGTTGCACCAATCCAACAATAACAACAACGGAAACTCAAGTTTCTCTGAGTGAAATCTCGTCTCAATTCTAGCTCCAGAACTCCTATCCTCTTCCGAAACTCTTCACTCTCAATGAAAGCTCCAATTGATAGGATTTTGGATGAGAGAGAGAGAAATCAGTAGTTTCTATTAACTGCTTCGAACCAGATTACAACAGAACCACTGAAGAAGAAGTGGAATATGGGGGAGAAGAAATAGAAGAAGAGAAGATGAAGGAGACTCCCCTGTGATACCGATCCTTGAGGCCCAACCCTAGTGAATCCAGTTGCCGCTGAAGACCAATTCGATAATCCGTCCCCCATCCAGCCCTCCCCAACCAGGATTTAAAGGAAGATGGAATCTTCTAGAGAAACCTCCTCCCAGCAGCTGGAATTAACAGCCCGAACCACTATATTTTACTTCTAATAACCCAACTAACCAACAACCTGGCAGTCCCCAACCGTTATCTATTACATTTAACAATGCTTCCCCTTGCAGCTTATTAGATTAGCCTACATAGACAACCCTTACCCCACAGTCCTATCAATCCGCGTGGTTGGCTTTTCCGAGCTGAGCAGTTCTCTCTACGAAACACACCCACAGAGCTGCAATTACTTATGTTGCGGATTTGTATGGAGGGCGATGCGCTGCATTGGCCGAAAGTGCTACTGCAAATTTATTCGACACCGACTTAGGATCAATTTTGTGAAGAGTTGCTAGCGTGATTCTGCAGTATGAAATTGCAGAATCCTTATGAAGTGATGGCGGTGCTCAAACAATAGGAAACAGAGATGGAATGAATACCTCCAACTCCCAGAGCCAGAAATCCCAAGCTGGTGCCTAGCCGAGTGTTCCACTACCCCCCTTGTGTTTCCTGCTCCTGCTTTCCGCCTTTTATCTCCTCTCCTCCATTCTCTTAGAGGCTCCCGTAACAACTTTCTTGCCCATGCTGCCTTCTGGAATATACTCTCCATACTGGTGCTTCACTCCCTCTTTTATCACCCCCCTATTGTTGTTGCTCCACAGGCCCATTTAAGTCACTTGGATCATGGGCCTTATCAATATTCATAGAACTTGTATTTATATATATCATTTTTTTGAGAGAAATGGGAAACTCAAAGATTACAAAATTTTGCACCGGGTCAGGAACACAACAAAAGCAGTGCCTCTCATTGCGAAAACAATTAAATCTAGCAAGTAACTTTTTTCTCTCTACGAACAAACAAAAAATTGCAAGATTGTTGACCTTAGGAATAAGAGTGATGGGCGTTTCATTGTAAGGTGCCAAATTAGTTTCACCCCTTCAGAAGCCATTAATCAAAGAGACAAAATCCGGGTTATTTTCTGCTACCATCCCTTCGGGCTCGTTTCCAAAGCGGCCTCCTGGTTTTGTTCGGCCTCTCGGTTCTGTCCGGCGGATCCCTCCCTGCTTTGACCTCCCGTTGCGGCTCCCCTTCCCCGCTTCCCTTCACGACTTCAAGGCCCGCCTCCCTCCCGTCGATGCTCCCGTGACAACTCTCTATGGTTCCGGGACTTTCCTTTTTCTTTTTCGTTCTTCGTTCTATTCCGAAGATCCGACATTTTATCATTGTGATGGATCTCAGATTGATCGTTGTTAATGACAAAATTAAAATTGGGTACACCCATCCACGCGCTTCTGCTGTGCCTGGAACCTACAATAGTGAAATTTTGCCTCTCCGTGGACGTACCCGAACCACGTAAATCTTCGTGTTCTCGTTCTTTTTTTCCCCTTTTACTCTTCTTTGAATCGTAGTTTTGTTGCGATTCCCGACGTTTCCGTATCAACTGGTATCAGTGGTTGAGTTCGGGAATTCTCCAACGACGTCTCCCCCCCCCTGCCTCCAGCGCGACGCGTCCCGTCGCCCTCCTCCCGCTGTTCGTCGCGGCTCCCGCAACACATCCCGGGGCCCCGCAGCCAGACGCGCCGTTCGTCGCCCTCCCGCGACGCCTTCTGGATCGCGCATCGCCCCACGATCAGTCGTCACATTCCAGCGGGATCCTGCCGGCCAGCCTCCCTGTGCGATGCCTTCCCAACCCGCCTCCCGTCACGCTTCCTTGCTCGCCGTCCAGATCCAGTGCGCCCGCCCATAAGGCTCCTCCGTGGTATCTCGCTCTCTGCGGCCCCGCCTTCTTGCAGTGCCGACAATCTCCCCGCGCGATCGGCAGTAGTCCATGCACTCCGTCGCCAGCCATCTCCGGCGGCGTTCATCACGACGTGGCACCCGACCTCCCCATCCAGGCGCGATCGACTTCGTCCTCATCGGATTTTCGGTCCCCTGCCTTCCATGCCGACCCCTCCAGCAGTCGACCCCTCCAGGCTCGTCCATCCCTGACGTTACCTCTGTTCAGACGCGGCTTGCTCCAGGCAACCCGCTGCCTCAGTCCGGTTCTCTCCCGTCGGCCCTCACCCGACGAACCGACGCCTCCCGATCCGACACCACTGCCCGGCCGGCTGCCTTTCTCGGCGCTTCCCGCTTCGGACTTAATTTGGCCCCGGCCTCCAGTAGCTTCTCGGTGACACCCGGCTCCCGCTCGATGCGTCTCCCAACTCTCGCGGCCCCGCTGCCCAACGCGCCTCTTGTCGCCCTCCCGCGCTTAGCCCCGCCTCCCGTGGCTGTCCACCCACTCAGCCGCAACACCGCGCGCGCGCCTCCTATCGCCGGCTTGTACACCAGTTCGGCGCTACTCGACCTGCCTCCCTGCGCTCCCAGCAACGCTCCCAACTCGCGACACCCTCCCTCGGCCTCCCGTTTCGGCCGTCGTCACCCACATTCCCCTTCATCTAGTACCCGTTACAGAACGACACTCTCGGTTGAAGAAATTGCTTGGATACAATCTTATCGGGCGAGTGTGCCACCATCCTCTTCTCCAGCCCCCATTCTCCATAAAATCTTTCCCCAATTCAGTTCTCACCTATCAGTCCATTGTGAATCCTGCAAGTTTGCTAAACATCGAGTAACATATTCTCCTCGACAGGAACCACGTATAGTGAATCCTTTCGATCTTGTTCATACCGATGTATGGGGTCTTTGCCGGGTTTCGAGCCAGTTCGGGTACAACTATTATATCACCTTTATTGACGACTACTCCCGCATGACATGGCTTTACATGCTTCGTCATCGGTCTGAAATATTTCATACCTTTCAGACCTTTTACAATGAAATTCAAACTCAATTCTCCACCTCTATCAAATGTTTCCGCTCCGATAATGGACGAGAATATTTATCTACTTTCTTTCAGCAGTTTCTCAAGGATCACGACATCATTCATCAAACATCCTGTCCTGATACACCTCAGCAGAATGGAGTGGTTGAGCGGAAACATCGTCATATTCTGGAAACTGCTCGTGCCCTCCTATTCCACATGTAGGTGCCACTCTGCTTTTGGACCGATGCCATCCTGACTGCAACTTACCTCCTCAATCGACTCCCTTCTATTTTTCAGGGGGAGACTCCTTTTTGGACTCTGTTCTCCTCTCTCCCTCCTCACTTACTTTCACTCTGTGTATTTGGATGTCTCTGTTATGTCCGTGTCATGTAAAAATGTGAGAGAGGGAGATAATGGTAGTAAAACAGTATAAACGTTGCATTCACTATGTTTATCCAGCAGAATTTAGAAAAATACAGTAGGGAGGGAGAGGGGAAGAAGAAGAAGATAGGTGGCTCCCTGGAAGACCACTTCCAGAAGAGTATTCCGAATCCTCTAAAGGATCGGCCCGTGCAGCAACTCCCAAGTTGAGCAAGAAGCAGAGTAACATTTATGTCTTCCTTTTTCCTCTGGCCTCCTTTATTTAAAGGCCCACCCAGCCCCCTCTAACAAACTAACAACTTCAGGTGGCCCCCTCCCAACTAAGAATATTCTCCTCCTCTAACAGCCCAGCATGTGTCCAGGTGGCCCCCCACCCAACTGAGTATTATTCTCCTCTCTTCTAATAGCCCAACTGCCTACAACACAGCCAACAATTAAAAGTCCAAACTGCCCTCCTCTCTTGCCAGCATACATTTGACAGCCCAAGTATGAACAACCCCCAACTAGTCCAAAACAATTCCCAGCCAGCCCATATTCTTAACATTCACCCCTCCTTAAAAACCACATTGTCCCCAAGGTGAACCTTCAAACCTTTGCTCAACCACTTTGGCACTACGTGGGCAGCCCCTTGTAGGAAAGTAAAGCCTCGAACTGTATGATCAGTGGACTGTTTTGCATTTAAATCTCCACCGCAGCTACTGGCAAATTCTTCCAAATTAACACGTTCAGTAGTACCAAGCAGCTCGAGGGATGCCTTTTCTAGAAATTTATGGGTAGCAGCCTGAACAGACTGTTTTGCTTGGCTGTGCATTGGGACATCTCTCGGTGGCGGCTTTGGTGGAGGCCTTAGCATCAATGCACCCTTTTCCACGATTAAGACACGACTCGGTCCTTTGCCACGATGAAACGCCTTCCGATGCCATGATTCTTCCTCTCCGTCTTTCCGAATCCCAGCAGCCCATGTACCTCCAACCTCGCTCAGCCTTCGAGCCTCACAAACAACTTTTTCCGGGCGTTTCCTTAAGACATAAGTATGCTGCAGCTCACTGCCCTTACTTCGTTGGCCACTTTTTAGTATCCGGTCACAAATAAACCAAACACATGGAAGGCTCGGTTCAACTAATGGAGCTTCATGCCCCCGAATATGAACTTCAAACAGTTCCTCTCGTTCCAATAACTCAGGCTGAGAACCAATATTTTTCTCTCCAGACCGAATGCTGGAAGCGTTATTCTTAAACACAGACACAGGTGAGTCTCGGTGCGCTTGTTCAAAAGCAGTTCGTGGAACTTGCTGAATTATTCTCTGCCAATCGGACGTAAACTGAAGCAATCCTCCAGAAAGTAGATCGAACACTCTATTCATCCCAACCAACTCCAAGTAAGTGACTGACGCCCTTTCAGTAGGCTTCAAAGCTGCTGTACTCCTAACAACCATGGATTCCAAAAAACAAAGTTTTAAGTGAATAACACCAATTTTCTCTAAGGACTTCTTTATTATGCCTTCCTGCTAACCGAAGAGTTTTGCCCATGCTATGTGTATGCGTTGCTTTTGCCACCAATGAAAACACTGCTTGGCCTCCTGCGGCAGGCAAACCAAACCAGGAAAATGTAATCTTAGTTGGGCCAAGCTGTGCCGTCCAAGGTGTACCAGTTTCATGGCCGAAATTAGTAGAAAAAATAAGTACACTAGCTGACCCAATCACCCCACTGTACTCTTCATCCAGCCGCGGGGTGAAGTCAAACACTCCCTTTCCTTTAGTACTTTCTAGGCTTGTATGGGAATCCAGATAATCTGCAGAACCCCCTAGTGAATTCTACTGAGTGTGCTTTACAACACATGGAGCCACCACTTCAAAGTCTTCAAAATTGGTTATGACAAACAACTTATTAGGAAAAAGGTGAGACCCCTCACTCTCCAGTCTCCATAAAATAATCTCTTCCACAGGAAATTTCTTGGCTAGGATGAATGGAAATTCACGATTCAGCTGATCAAATTGAAATACCCGTTGGAGATCTTGTTCACCTAGATTCTGGTCTTGCTCAAAGAGTAAAACAGGTGGTGCAAGAGGGAAAAAACAAACATCTGAAAATTGCTCATAAGAACATTGTTGTGACTCCATCAAATCCTGTTGTATGTCCCAAATGTTTGTCACTTGAAAACCCACCAAAATTCCACATCCTTTATTTTGCAGGTGCTGAAATAGCTTATCAGAATTTAGCCATTCAACTCTAGCTCGAGCAAGACTATAGCTCACGGTTGCCATTTTGTTTTTCCAATCAATGGCTATAGGAACCTTTGCCCCCTCCATTTCAACAGTTCTTGGGACTTGATGAAGCTGTTTTCGGTGCGGTGGTTCTCGATTCTCCTTATCCTCTTTACGGGCTGAAACACTTTGCCCACAACCAACTTGAACATCAGTAATAGCATGTCCTAACTGTCTACCAGATTCAACAATATTTACCATAGCATTTAAAGGATTGTTTTCTTCCAAATCCATAGGTTCTTCTCCAACATCGACGAGACACACGTCTGCATTGGTCGTTTTGACTACTGCCATGCTTCGTTTGGAAAGAACACATGTGCACTTTTCTTTTGAAACTAGAGGTTCTGTTAAAACAAGAACATACAGCTCCTCAGTACACTTTTTCTGTTTATCCACATGAGAACTCAGAACTGGAATTACCTGTTCAGGTCGTTCCTGAAAGGATTCAAGTTGCTCCTTTGCAAAGTCGCTACCAAAGGTACTTGCTGCGGCTTTGTCACCTCCCTTTCCATAACCTGAGCAATGAGACTCTTGCATATCCAGCTCTCGTGTTTCTGCTCGTAAGAACCTTAGCTGTTCTTTTAAAACTAATAGCAGTTCTTGTATCACGGCTGCCTGAGTTTGCATATTTTGTACCTCTGTAGCAAATTCTGAATCCATCCTAAACTGCAGAAAAGCCTACACAGCTCTCGGCGTCCACTCTTCAACCGTTCAAACTAGCAGCCAAAGATCAAAACTCAGCTATCAAGTTTCACATGCAACAACAACCGCTCCACGCCACTCCAACTATAATTGTCTACACTGTGTTAACGCCTCACAGCTAGACTGCTCACAGAAAGTTGGAAGAAAGAAAAAATCTTCCACAACAGAATTTGTGTCTCGTTCCCAGGTTTCCGAGCCTCCCTTCAACGATCGCGGTTCTCTAGCAGCGATCGGTTCCCGGTTATCCAACGACGATCGGTTCCCCAGCAGTAGCGATCGTCAGCCGACAACAACCCTCTTTTTTTTTTTTTTTTTTTTAATTCTGCGATTGTCTCTCCCGCACGTGCTCCAGCAGTTGCACAGTAGAAAGCAGGTAGAGGAAAGAGAAAAACACACAGCAACTTGACTGTACCTGTAGAGGAGTTCGTTCGACTCAGCTCATCATACGCTACCCCTCTCTTCGCCAGCGTCAGCTGTCCCCAGTGATGTTCGATTCACTGTTGCGAACGATTTTCTCTAGCGGCGGAGTTGTTTCTCCAGCAGGCGAAAGTTGATCCCCAGCAACGATCTCTCTCTCACGCGATTTCCCCAGCGGAGTCGCCAAATTGTCATGTAAAAATGTGAGAGAGGGAGATAACGGTAGTAAAACAGTATAAACGTTGCATTCACTATGTTTATCCAGCAGAAATTAGAAAAATACACTAGGGAGGGAGAGGGGAAGAAGAAGAAGATAGGTGGCTCCTTGGAAGACCACTTCCAGAAGAGTATTCCGAATCCTCTCAAGTACCGGCCCGTGCAGCAACTCCCAAGCTGAGCAAGAAGCAGAGTAACATTTATGTCTTCCTTTTTCCTTTGGCCCCCTTTATTTAAAGGCCAACCCAGCCACCTCTAACAAACTAACAGCTTCAGGTGGTCCCCCTCCCAACTAAGAATATTCTCCTCCTCTAACACCCCAACATGTGTCCAGGTGGTCCCCCACCCAATTGAGTATTAATCTCCTCTCTCTTCTAACAGCCCAACTGCCTACAACACAGCCAACAGTTATAAGTCCAAACTGCCCTCCCCTCTTGCCAGCATACATTTGACAACTCAAGTATGAACAACCCCCAACTGGTCCAAAACAATCCCCAGCCAGCCCCTATTCCTAACAGTCCGTGACACTTGTCTCGACCTCTCCAAACTCTCTCCCAAATCTCTCCGCTCTATCTTCCTCGGCTATTCACGCACTCTGCACGGATACCGATGCTTCTCTCCAGACCTACGACGTTATATCACATCTGCTGACGTCTCATTTGTTGAGAGTTATCCATTCTCACTTCCCTCTCCCCATCCAGATACTGACCATCGATGATTGTATTCTACTCATCATCCATCCTCCTCCGGTGCTGCCTTCTGCTGATCATCGGTTTGGTACGGTCTACTCCCGTCGCCCATCGACTGTGCCCCCCATCCAGGCCGAGGAGACCATTGTTTCCGATTCGTCCGATGCTTCTGCCCCGGCACCAGACGACTTGCCCATTGCCCTCCAGAAAGGTACTCGCTCTTGCCGGAGTACTCCTCTATTTGTATCTTCATACAGGGGTCTGTCGGCTCTAGAGAGAGTATCTATTTCTCGCACAGTTGGTGATGCAAAATCTCACCTGGGATGGCTAGCAGCAATGCGGGATGAGTTGCAGGCTCTGGAAGAAAACCATACTTGGGATCTTGTCCCCCTTCCAGCAGGCAAACAGGCGGTTGGCAGCACATTGATTTACACAGTCAGGCTGAATCCCGATGACACTCTCCATCGACTCAAAGCCCACCTTGTGGCAAAGGGCTTCGCCCAGACTTACGGTATTGACTATTTTGATACCTTCTCTCCAGTTGCCAAGATGACATCTGTTCGGTTATTCATCTTTCTGGTGGCTCATCATCATTGGACTCTTCATCAACTGGATGTCAAGAATGCATTCCTCCATGGATTTCTTGAGGAAGAGGTTTATCTGCAACAGTCCCCTGGATTTTGTTCCTCTGGCGCCGAGTCTCAAGTTTGTCGACTCCGCCACTCTCTTTACGGCCTCAAGCAGTCTCGTGCTTGGTTCGGCCGCTTCAGCACTCTCGTCACCGACTTTGGGCTCTCTCGCATCATGAAAGACCACACTGTGTTCTACAGGACGACCTCCGCTGGCTGCATCCTGTTGGTTGTTTATGTGGATGATATCATCATCACCGGCAGCGACTCTGCTGGTATCACGCACCTCAAGGGGCATCTTTACCAGCACTTCCACACTAAGGATCTCGATTCTCTCACATACTTCCTAGGCATCGAGGTATCCTATTCTCCGGTCACCATCTCCTTCTGCCAACAGAAATATGCGTTGGATACTCTGCAGGATGCTGAGCTGACATAGGCCACTGCTGTGGACACTCCTCTGGAGCCTGAGTAACGGTCTCTTTATGACTTCTCGGAACCGTATTCACACCCAGACCGGTACTGTCGACTGGTGGGCAAACTCAATTATCTCACCATGACTCGTCCCGATATTGCCTGCGCTGTTGGCAAAGTGAGCCAATTTATGGAGCATTCGACCACCTCTCATTGAGATGCTGTCCTCCGCATCGCCAAATACATCAAGTGCGATTCTGCTTGTGATCTTCGCTACTTCCAGCATGCTCATCTGAATATTGAGGCATTTTGTGATGTTGATTATGCTGGTTGCCTTGCTACTTGGCGATCTATTTCTGGGTTTGTCGTATTCCTGACAAACAACCTCATCTCCTGGCGCAGCAAGAAACAAACGGTCGTCTCCCACTCCAATGCGGAATCCGAGTATCGTGCCATGACCACCGTCACCACATAGATCATTTGGCTTCGACATCTCCTCTAGGAGCTTGGCTTTCTTCCGCAGACATCTGGTCACATTTGGTATGACAATCAGGCAGCCACCAAGATAGCTTTGAATCCCGTCTTCCATGAACGGACGAAACATATTGAGGTGGACTCCCCCTTTCTTCGCCACGACCTGGAGCATGTTCACGTCAGCTTTAGCCACATCCTGACGACGGACCAGCTTGCCGACATCTTCACCAAAGGCCTCCCAGGGGCTCCTCACTCAGTTCCAAGCTGGGCATCCACAGCATCTGCGACCCAACTTGAGGGGGAGTGTGTCTGGTCTTGTATAATGTCATCTTTTTTTTTTGTGGGACTCGTCCAAGCTGGGCATGTCCAGCTTGAGGGGGAGTGTTAAAACCCTTTTTTATCATTCTGGGTATTTCCGAGTCCCACATCGGAATACTCCTGTATGTATTCCTCTCTCTCAATCTATAAAAGAAGGCCTCCGCCTCACCTTGAGGTAAGGGGGTTTCCCATTCTACAGAAACACTGACAAACTGCATTGTTTCAACACCATTATTGGCATTGTCAGATGTTTAGAAATCTTTTGTCCGCTTCAGCTATCGGCATTGGGGCTGTACTGATGCTAGCTGGACGATCTATAGCATACTACAGTAAGGTGCCGTCTTAAAAGTGATGACGCTTGTTTTGGTCATGAGTCATTGGAGAAAGTTTTTGATTGACTAACAATTTACAGTTTACATGGACCATAAAGCACTCAAACACATCCTCAGTCATCATTATTGTTAATCCCAGTTTTATTATATTGGGTATTTTCGAGTCCCAAATCGAAATGTGGGAGACTGAAGGGGATATTCCCTAAAGCCCATACACATATAATGTGTCTTGGTATATATCATATGGTGTGATATGATTTTAGAGTTTCATCCAAAAGAAGTTTAGGATGGGCATTCACAAGGTATTGCATATTGTTAGAGTCTGCATCCCACATCGGACTTGCGGTCTGGTGTGGTCTTAATTATTTGTTATAAAAGAACCCCAAGGGCTCCTTTAGAGAGCACACCTTGGGGGTTTCGATTTCTCCTATTTTATCATTCTACATGGTATCAGAGGGAACCTAATACCGACCCCCCTCCCATCTATTTTTTTATCCCATTTAGGGTTTCTGATAATTTCCCCGGTGGGGGGCGACGACTTTGCCAAAGACCATCGAGCCCTAAAACAGCCGCTGCCCCTGGCCGACCTCTGCGGATTCCCGGTTCACCCCTGCCCCACCTCTCTCCATCTCCGACATATCTCACCCCCTGCCGGCGCTTGCTTCCCGGCGCCCCTCCCTGCAGCGCGCGTCGGCCCCTTCCTCCCGTCGCGATCCCGGTGGCTTCTCCCTCCCGGTGGTCTCCTCCTGCTGCACGTCGGATCTCCAACGCCTCCTCCACTGCGCCGCTTCCCCGCGTGACGGCCCTGCCCTCCCCGCGCGCGACTCTCGGCGCCCACGTCCAGGCGCGCTCGACCGATGCTTCGACTTCTCCCTCGGCGGCTCCCAGCCCGCCTCCTTCCTTCGGCGCTGCTCCCTCCGGCGTCGTCTCCGACGGATTTCCTCCTGACGCGCGACGGTCCTCCCTCAACGTTCCTCCGCTTCCGACCCAGGCGCGGCCCTCCCGACGACTGCTTCCTTCCCCGACGTTCGAGCGACTTCCCCTCTGCTCCTCTGTCACCGACGTCAAGCTCCCTGACGTCCTCCGCTGCGAGTCGGCCTCCCGTGCAACGACCTTCTTGCACCGCTCCCGTGCGACAACCCTCCTTTGCCAATCCCGGCCAGTGGATCCTCTCCCGCTTGCGGCCCTCCAACGACGTCCCTCCCCGGCACCCCTCCTATGTAGCCTGCCCCGCCTCCTCCGCTCTGCGCGGCCTCCCAGCGTCCCCTCCCGCTGTCCTGCTCCCTCGCTTGCCTCCTCCTGCCAGGCAGCCCCGCCTCTCGTCGCCGGCCTCCTCCTGCCAGGCAGCCCCGCCTCTCGTCGCCGGCATCTCCCAATGAATCCCGGCAGGCAGCCGCCTCCTTGTCTGTCGGCACCCCCTCGCACCTCCTCCATCGTGGCGCAACATTTTGACTGCTTGAAATCCAGGCCCTTTGGCGCCGCCAGATCCCGCAATGATTCTGCGGAATCCTCGCCTCCCGTTGCCGGCCCCACAAGTGCGGTTTTCCCGGTGCTAGTGTGGATTTCCCGGCGTCTCATCGACCGGCCCCACTAGTGCGACATTCTTGGCGCTCCGTCAACCGGTCCGGTCTATGTGGTTTCTTCTGCTGCGCTCGCGACATCAACCATCCATCATCCTGAGCAGGAGCTGCGATCGTGAGGTGGAGCAGCAGCAGCCTTGCAGCTTTGTCTTTTATTTTGTTTTGCCTTGTTTTGTCGTCAAGTTGGGTATGTCCAACTTGAGGGGGAGTGTTTGAAGTATGTTAGATTTCTTTGTCTTCATTGGTTTGGTTTGTTTTTTCTTTATGTGTCCAAGCTAGGTTCACCTAGCTTGAGGGGGGGGAGTGTTGGAGTCTGCATCCCACATCGGACTTGAGGTCCGGTGTGGTCTTAATTATTTGTTATAAAAGAACCCCAAGGACTCCTTTAGATAACACACCTTGGGGGTTCCAGTTTCTCTCATTTTATCGTTCTACACAAATGATGTGATATACGGTGAATTTTTTGATAGATTTCCAAAATTGTTTTGAAAGATAAAAATATTTTTGGGTATGGTTTCACAAGTTAGTGTATATTACAATATAACATGAAATTACACAGTCTATGAGGCTTTAGGGAAAGTGGGAGACTGAAGAGGATATGCCCTAAAGCCCATACACATATAATGTGCCTTGGCATATATCATATGGTGTGATATGGTTATATCATATGTTACGACATATATATATAAATCAAATGCATATTATGGTTTTGGAATGTCGTTGGCCATGATATAAAGATATCGTAGATACTACCTTGGCAGTTGAACCTCGAGCGCAACACCCTGTTATTACGAAAAATTTCCTATGTTTTCACTTTGAGGACAATGTGGTTTTTTGAGAGGGGAAAATGTTAGATATGTGAAGGGGTGGGCCATCAATGAGTATGTGTGTAGTGGGGGTTATACGTATGGAGGGAGAGGGTGTGTTGGGAAGGGATATAGCTATTCTGTTGGCATTCACCTTTGTTTGTTGGGGGTCTCAATCTTGGGAGGTCCGTAGAGAGGTTTCTTCTACTTCTATCTTCTTCTCTCTCACTATCTCTACTGTACATCTCAGCTTTATTGTACCGATTTAGAATAGACAATTGATTATTCTATCTCTTTTCTACACTATCGAGTTCATTTTCCTAACACCATGCAGTAGTTAATGTTGTAAAAAAATTAGACAGGCCAATAGTAAAAACGTAATTAAATAAAAAGTTTCTTAATAAAATTATAGTTATTAGATTAACATGCAACTGAAATTCATTGCATGTGAAAAGAAATAACAAAAAAGTGCAAGTACCAACCCATGAATAGTAACTACAGAAGTACCTTCAATGTTATAGTACCGACAAAACCAGCCTTAACCATGACAGGAAGTTTCAGTGAATTGAGTGCTTCTGCCTTCAATTTCAAATCTTTGAGAACATTACCTTTTCAAGAAGTAAGCATTGGGAAAATTAAACATCAATTAATTAAAAAATGATGATAAAAATAATATTAATAAATTCCGAACTTAACTTTAAGGCATAGATAGAGTTTTACTAGCATCCATCAAGAAGAGGTTTTTCTGGTTTTTACAAATATTAAACTAACTACACATCACAAGTAAAGATAAAACATTTCTACACATCATGTGTAAATCCAAAACATTCAATTGATTTTTTTTAACACAACAAAACATATCGAAGTTAATTCACGGTAAAAGGCGTAGCAGTGGAAGAACACCGAAAGCGGTAGACTTCGGAGTTGTGGAAGAAAACCGGTAGTTGTTAGAATGACAGGGACGGGGGAAGATCGGAGAGTCATGGAGGGAGAGAGGGCCGGTATGTAGAACTGGACGAGCGTGGGGGTATGTTGGAGTAGTTTAGGGTTTCTGGAAGCTGATTCCAGAAATGTAGGATTTAGGGTTTTCGATAACGGATTCCGAGCGAGGTGAAAAGTGAGTAGGTTGCAGGTGTTGATTCACGGTAAAAGGCGTAGTAGTGGAAGAACACCGGAAGCGGTAGACTCTGGAGTTGTGGAAGAAAACCGGTAGTTGTTAGAGTGGCAAGGACGGGGGAAGAAAAGAGAGTCATGGAGCATCCGACCAAATCTCAGTGGGATGTTGTTTTCCGCATTACCAAATACATCAAGAAAGATTTGCTCGTGGTTTTCGTTACTCCCATCACGCTATTCTGAATGTTGAGGCCTTCTATGATGCTGAATATACCGGTTGTCTTGCTACCTGCAATTCTACTTCTAGGTATGCCGTTTTCTTGGCAGGTAACCTTATTTCTTGGCGCAGTAAGAAGCAGACTGTTGTCTCCAGATCTAGTGTGGAACCTGAATACCGTGCCATGACCACGATCACTGCTGAGATCCTCTAGCTTCGTCATCTCCCTCATGAGCTTCGCTTCCCACTGCAGATCTCTGCTCATATCTGGTGTGACAATCAGGCAGCTATGAAGATTGCTTCGAATCCCGTCTTCCTTGAACGGACAAAGCATATTGCGGTGGACTGTCACCTTCTTCGCCTGAGCAGACCCATATCAGTTTCGGTCACATTCTGACAGTGGATCAGCTGGCCGACATCTTCACAAAAGGATTCTCGGGAGCTCGTTTGGACTCTCAGTACCAAGCTGGGTATCAACAGCATCAGCACCCCAACTTGAGGGGGAGTGTGTGTGGTTTTGTTTGTTGTCATTTTTCTTTTGTGGGACTCTTGGTCCAAGCTTGGCATGTTCAGCTGGATGGGGAGTGTTAAACCCAGTTTTATTATATTGTGGGACTCTTGGTCCAAGCTTGGCATGTTCAGCTGGATGAGGAGTGTTAAACCCAGTTTTATTATATTGGGTATTTCCGAGTCCCACATCGGAATACTCCACCATGCATTCTTTTTTACTCATCTATAAAAGAATGTGCCCACCTCACATTGAGGCCTGGGGAATTCGCCAATCTACAATTATCATACTGCAAACCAGCAGTGCTGACATGCAAAATTGCTTGGTTTAGATTTTGAAATGGTTTTCAAGCCTGGAAAAGCAAATCGAGCGGCGGATTCTCTATCACGACAGGTAGTGAGGGATGAGTTGTAAAAGGATCCAGAGCTCACAGGCACTATCGCAGCCCTTCTGCAGCATCCTGATTCCAGACCAGGTTACATTTTCAGAGATGGACTGTTGTATTATAAGGGAAAATTGGTTCTTTCTTGAAAATTTGTCCTTAACACGGCTGCTGTTGGGGGGCATGCTGTATTCTTAAAGCCCTATAAGAGGTTGGCGGTGTGATTGTTTTGGAAGGGGATGACCAAGTAATGTGATACCTGTCCGCGTCAAAAATATCTTGTAATGTCGCCTGCTGGATCACTGCCCCTGCCGGACCACGGTTTTGATGTGATTTTACCTGTCCGTGTCAAAAATATCTTGCAATGTGGCCTGCTGGGTTACTGCAACCGCTGCCCCTGCCGGACCACGGTTTTGATGTGATTTTAGTTTTTATGGATCGAAGTATGCACATTTGGCACATTTGGCCGAACTTTTTGTTAAGGAGATTGTACACGGTATACCAAGCTCTCTCTGAGCTTGTTGTCCTAACAACATTTTTATAGAACATTCACAATAACATTTCTGTATTATATATTCACATAACATTTGTGTATTATACATTCACAAAATATTGTTTCTTATATTTATATATAATTCATAATATAAACAGAACCTTTGAATGTTTTGTGTATATATAATCCATATATGTACAAAAAATGTTCTGTAAACACGTAAATTTGAATATTCTGAGGATTATATGTAATTCATATATAAATGTTCACATCTAGAATTAAAGGAAAAAACATATAATATGATTCACAGAACATGCAACTATAGGACAAAACATAAATCATTGCACAACATAAATCATATATACAAAACAATTCCTTGTTCTATATAAAATTCTGTACAGAACATATATTATGCACATATCATTTGCATATAGAACATATATTATCCATATCAATATTAAATGTTACGTATAAAACTCTGCATATAACTTTCTGCATATTAAATGTTTTTTATATATTCTGCATCGCATTTATTTTGTATATTAAATGTCCTGAAGTTAGATATTTATTTCAGTTACTGTGGAGGCCGAGGCCGCCCTGTTTGTTGAGCGCGGAGGAGGAGGAAGAGATAGCGAAAAATTTAAATAAGTACAGCAAGAAGTTTAAGGCGGAGGACCAGGATGCGTCCGTGCTGCTGAGCGAGCAGGATCGGGAGAAGCGGAAGATATTGAAGGATGAATGGGAGAAATGGGCGGGGGAGTGGCGGCGGGTGCATGAGGAGGAAAAGGTGTGGAGACAACAGCTGCGGGACGGGGAGGTGCGGGACGGGGAGGTGAGCAACGGGGAAGAGGAGTATGAGGCGAAGGAAGTGGAGGTGGAGGAATTTATCGAGGTGACCGAGGAAGTTGTTTCATTCGACCAAGATTGAATGCATGCTGGCTCCGGCTCCAGCTGCTTCATTGTTAATCAAAACTTTTGAAAACGAATATCATATGGATACATGGATACAGGACCTGCCAAATACATCTATATAACAATCATACATACGGGGAAAAATTGATTCTGAAGAATTTGTTAACGTTTTATTTTTTAATGTTTAATCGATTATGGTAAAAACACATCATCTGAGTCCAAGGTTTAGGGGTGTCGCTCTCTCTTGCTAGGCATGTAAGATTCTGGATTTTGTGGAGGTATGTACTTGTTTAAATTTTTGTTTCAATCCCTTGTTTTTGGGTAATGAATTGTTTCTTTAGTTTGAGGGACATCGGGGGTGTTTTGGTGGTTCGGGGCATGAAAGAAGAGCAAATCGGGCCATCTTGTGCACCTTAAACCGTGTGAGGTGGGAGGGTGGGAGGCTAAGCTGTGCAATTTTGGACAGTGGCATATCACACGGTTTGTAAACTGTGCGGGTCTTCCCAAATAACCGCGCGACCCAAATTTCCTTGTACAGTGGATTGCGCACGGGTTGTGCACAATTTGGCAAACTGTGCGAGTAAACCATGCGCCCCTGTAAAAGTTGGAAAAACTACAAAAATTACCACTTGGATTTTAAGTTCCCACTCGTTTCCATTCTAAGATGTTTGGAGCGCAGAGTGGGTGTCTAAATGACAATTAGAACCTCTCATGATCCCCGTGGGATGCATGAAAGATGATTTGACCAATTTAGGGCCATCCGTGGGGTGCGCCGACCTTCCCGAACTTAGATAACAAAAATGTTAGGTATGAAATCTTATTGTGCCTAGGTAGAGCCCAAGATGAACATGATGGTTGAGTAAATTGACGATTAAGGCGGGATAGTGATAGTTGGGTGTATGGTTGATAATGGCTTAAGGGGTTGTTTAGCATGACATGAAAATGGGTTAATGGGGTTAATTGGGATTGGGTCAAATGGCTTATGAATTGTATTAAAATGCCTAAGAGGAATAGTTTATATGAAATGTTGAACATGTTAAATTGGTTATGGCTTGTAAATTGAGGAATATGTTAAATGGTTTTTCATAGGGGAATTGTGGAATATGTTAAAGGGGCTAATACATGGAAAATGTTAAATGTGTGAATTGAATTAACATATGGAAAGAGTTGCTTATGTTAATTGGGTTAATGTAGGGGAATTAGTTAATATGCTTAGTTAGTTAGACATAAGAAAAGGGAATCAGGCTAAATGGCTATGTAATGTAAATGGTAAAGGTGTTAAAGGGTGATGGCATAATGTTAACTCCCATGTTGATTGTTATGACTTGTGATTGCTATTGGTATTGATTATGTTTGGTTGTGATATGATATATGTGTGGTGAATGGATAAATAAGCATGTGCACATGATTTGGTAGAGTGAGGTATTGACATGAGGTTCTACGCCCACGGGTCGAGTTAGACTAAGGCTATAAACTCCACCCCAAAATGCACGGATTAGGGAAGGGGACGAAGTTCGATTCCCCTAATGATTGCATTCGATGAGACCACTTGGACCGAGGCTTCAAGGTGAGTGTGTTGAATATGTGTTGATGTGATTATCCCTAGTGAGGCATGAAACTTGATTTATTTTCCCTATGTATTGAGATTAATGAATGTGCCTAACCCATTGATAACGTGATGAAATTGAACTAAGAAATGAAGATGGTGTAAGTATTTAAATTGGAAATAATGCTAATAATGACTTAAGTGAACTTTGTTAACTAATGGCACCCAACTTGTCTTTATTTACCTTGTCTTTACTTAGCTCTTGCATGCACTATATATTGACCGAATATTTTGTAGACATTGTTGATGGTGACCTACTGAGTTGTACTCACACCTTGCTCGGGTGCCATTGGGCACCTGAGCAAACTTCATGCTTGCAGATTGGGACAAGGGAAAAGGCCATATGTTAGGGAGTTAAGTTGGGCATGAGACATGCATGGATGAGGTTCCGAACTTGGTGCCATGGACGTTTTGGGGATTCCGTCGTTCATCTTTATTTTGGGTTTTGTTCACTTGACACTGTTTTGCATATCATGACATACTTACTGCTGGCTATGGTTTGTACCTAGTTTTGGGGGATGGTTGTTATGCATGTTCTTTGGTTATTACATGTTGTTTCGACTGTTCAATTTATTTTCTATTGTGGCTTACTCTGGTATAGAGGGTATAGTCTCTCCATGTGACTTATTTAGACCATCGTTGCTAGTCGACAATCTCTGACATACGGAGAGGCACACTTGAGGTCATGTGGCTACCCAGACCAGAGCACCATTTAGTGGCTTCTGGGAAAAGGACGTTACAAAGCAGTATCAAAGCGGTTTCTTTTCTGTTGTTGGGGGGAATGCTGGCTTCTTAAAGACCTATAAGAGGTTGGTGGTGTGATTGTTTTGGAAAGGGATGACCTACTGTATCTTGCAGTTAGTAATGTGATAACTTTTTGTGTCAAAAATATCTTGCAATGTTGCCTATTGGATAACTGTAACCGCTACCCCTACCAGACCATGATTTTGATGTGATTTTACTTGTCTGCATAAAAAATATCTTACAATGCCGCCTGCTGGATTACTACAACCGCTGCCCCTGCCGGCCACGGTTTTGATGTGATTTTAGTTGATGTGGATCCGCTGTCGAAGTATGCGCATTTGGCCAAACTTTTTGTTAAGGAGATTGTATGTTTGCATGGTATACCAAGCTCTCTCTGAGCTTGTTGTCCTAGAAACATATGTATAAAACATTCACAATAAAATTTGTGTATTATATATTCACATAACATTTGTGTATTATATATTCACATAATATTGTTGATTATATTTATATATAATTCATAATATAAACAGAACCATTGAATGTTTTGTGTATATATAATCCATATACGTACAAAAAATGTTTTGTAAACACATAAATTTGAATATTCTGTGGATTATATGTAATTCATATATATATATATTCACACACATGTTCACATCTAGAATTAAAGGACAAAAAACATACATGCAACTATAGGACAAAACATCTAGAGATGTGGAAACACATAGAATAAAAAGATCAAAAACCCATCTCATGGTAACACGTAACATTTAGGACAAAAGAAAAAACAAAGCATATTCTGTGCATTACACATAACATAAATCATTACACAACATAAATGTTATCCATATCAACATTAAATGTTATGTATACAACAATTGCAAATGCTGCATACTCTGTATATAACATTCTACATATTAAATGTTCTTTATATATTTTTCATCGCATTTATTCTATATATTAAATGTCATGAAGTTGTTAGATATTTATTTCAGTTATTGTGGAGGCTAAGGTCGCCCTGTTTGTTGATCCCAGAGAAGGAGGAAGAGATAGCGAAAACTCTAAATAAGTACAACAAAAAGTTCAAGGCGGAGGACCAGGATGCATCCTTACTGTTGAGCGGGCAGTGTTAGGTCCACAAGGCTGAGTACCCTGAGAGGGGGGTGAATCAGGGTATGACTAATTCAAAATTAAAGCCCGTTCTGATCTTGTTTCACTGTTAAGAAAAACACTCTTCTCTCTCTTTCCTGTTGCACAATATAAACAGAAAGTAAAGCATGCACATGACACAACAATTTTTACTTGGTTCACCGCTAAGGGCTACGTCCAAGGAGCATACGCCGACAAGTTATCGGTCGTACCAAATTCCACCATGAAATCCCCTTTGTCAACAAATTTGAATGTCATGTTTTGCTTTTTCAACAATCACAACACAGTTGTCCACTTTGTCAACAAACACAATCACCTAAAAAATGCTTCAATGATACCTCGAGGGATTTTTGCCCAACTGGCAGGATCAGGAGAAGCGGAAGATGCTGAAGGATGAATGAGAGGAATGGGCGGGGAAGTGGCGGCGAGTGCATGAGGAGGAGAAGGTGTGGAGACAACAACTGCTGGATGGGGAGGTGAGCGACGGGGAAGAGGAGTACGAGGACAAGGAAGTGGAAGTGGAGGAATTTATCGAGGTGATAGAGGAAGTTGTTTCATTCGAGAAAGATTGAATGCATGTCAGATCCAAATCCAGCTAATTCATTGTAAATCAAAACTTTTGAAAATGAATATCATATGGATACATTTGATACATGACGTGCCAAATACCTCTATATAACAATCATTTATATAGGGAAAAATTGATTCTAAATAACTTGTTAACATTTTCTTTTTTACAATCGAATTGATTATGGTGAATCAAAATTCCATCGATCCTGACACATTAAATATATGACACTATCATTTTGGTCACCAAAGATCAATTAATGAAAAATATTGCCATAAGTTTTCATGGATATTGATTTATTGATAAAATAGTAGATATCCACCCAAGGGAGAATGATGAATTTGTTTAATAGATGTATGTTTACAAAATTATCACTTATAATAGAATTATTCATTCTTATTGTGTTATTATGATTGTCTTTATATGATGATTTATCACGAGTTACCTATTATTAAAGTAAATTATTTATATCATCATCACCTATATTGAAAATTACTTTTCAATATTTAAATGAAGAATCAATTATGGGTGCGCTCGCAAACCATGCAAACCATTTAAATATTATATGAAAAATGCATCTATTAAATGATCACATGTATTATTATCTGATGGTGAGTATACATTGCATTCTATGCATGTTGATTAAAGTAAATATTGAGAATCACATATAATATATAAAATGGTCAACCAAAATCATTGATAAGATGTGCATAACACATATCAATAATTCAGTGATAAAATGTTGAAAATCAATAGTTTGATTTTACACACTAGAAGTGTGGTTGAACTATTTATATAAAATCATTGTTCATTGTGAATGGAAAGAAAAAATATATTTTCCCTTGAAGAGGAAAATGAATATATCAAAACCCGTCCAAACTATCCTGCCCGATCATGCTACCTCGTGCCTCTGCCCACCCTGAACCTACAAGCAGTGAGGTCTACTCTGATACCCCATGTGCCATGGACGCCTGGGTAGGATGTAAGTACAAATCAGTAGGGAAACACCAACATGGTCCCATATATAAGCAACAAATTTAGTGTATATATGTGATATGATCATAATATAAATAAACATAGTGCAAAAGAGTAAATAAATAACCATTGTTAATCCTCTGGTCTTGCGTAACACCGGGGATTGACCCAAACTTTCTTTGGCCAGTTCCAGGGTGTCTCTGAGCACATCATACAACCATGCTTACCAGTATCTTGTCAAATGAACGATTCCTAGGAACGTGTCCTAGGCAATCCAAATCACACTTGTAAGCCACTCGTCAGCTGGAGCCTGGGCGCACTCCGCCACAAAAAACACATCGTCTGAGTCCAATGTCCAGGGGTGTCGCTCTCCCCTACCAGAAATCACCTTGTCCGATTCCAGGGGTTTTTTTCTCCCCTGCCAGACATCACATCATCCTAGTCCAGGGGGGTGGTTTCGCCTTCTGGATATTGCCTCATTTGAGTCCAGGGGTGTGGTTCCCCCTACCGAACATCACCTCATCCAGATCCAAAGGGTGCATTTAAGGCATTCCAAACCATAGTATATGTATCTTGGTCGATCGTACATCCCACCATACAGATCTAAGGAGTGAATCCAAGGAATCTTAAATCATAGTATCTCCACACGCCTCGGTGGGAACTGCATCCCACCCAAACTCATCATATAGCCACAGTCAACCTCACAAGTGTGACCTCTCATCATCACATCCATAACAACCTCAAATCGTTGGTTTAGGTTCTAAGGTGAGACCTAAAACCATCACTACCCATTTACCATACGCACCCTCTCTAGGTTCAATATATCATCAGGGCACCCATCGGGGTCCCCTAGGTCACATCAAGCACAAGCACCTCACAAGGGTCCCTCGATCTCAAACTCAGTTCTTGCATCATCACCTATTACTTAGAGGAAATCACATCCCTTGGCACAATCATGATCATCCCATGGCCTCCTTTCCCTCCTAAGAAAATCCATATAAGCACCTATCTAAAGAGAAGGCTCAAGACCCTCTCAATACCCAAGTCTTTTGAGGCCAGTCTATGCACCCAACCTAACATCAAGCTACCCACAGCTCATCTGCCCGGTGCTCATACACTAGTGGGGGAGGAATGCTCATCCCATGTCCGTCTTAACTATCCCAAAGGCTCTAATGCATATAAAGGTTCCCACATAGACACATCCTTGACCATCTATCACAATTCATCACTCACAACCACCTAGAGGTCACTAAGGGAACCTATCACTAGGTTCTCTATGCCTCATTCCTCTTATTTCATTTACTTTACACCCCTCAGGGTCCAAGTATCACAGAGTAAATTATAACAATAAAGTCCTTGACCATCGGAAATTGAGACAACCAAGTCAGTGCAACAAGGTTTATCATGGACCTTGACACTTTGTTCTATTTATCTAGTCATTTCATTTTAAATAATCAATTTACATAAATTAAAGGGTCCAGTTGCCCTGAATGAAAATACCACATATCACATACCAAACATAAATAAATAAATGAAAATAAAATTGGGAATGTACAAGGTACCACCTACCTCAACTCAGAGTTACATCCTTTGATCGCTATCTAACAAATCTTGCCCGAGCTCATCTAAGTCCAACCGACTTTCGTTTGAACACCTGAGGCCCTAAATCCAATCATAACACCCAATAATTAATTATAAAAATTATAATTAATTATTCAAATCATTTTTAACAATTTATAATTAATTAAAAAAATTAAACTGATTAGGTATAATGCCCACAAACTCACCGGGCATCATCTTCTCACCGAGACCTCGAGCCACGGGGTGCAACCCACTCCAACAAGCTCCTAAACCTAGGAAAAAACATCCCATTAATTAATTTTTTCAATATTAATTAATTCCATAAATAACCCAAATAGGTATAATTTTGAAAAAATCATCAGGCCCTCTCGTTACGCCTCAACCGCAAGCGACGGGGTGCGGTCCACTCTTGACACACCCCTGGGACTAAGAAACACAAAATCCCCAACTAGAAATGCCAATTCAATGAAAAAAATTAATCCAAATTCAGCCAAAACCCTAAATAAATCCATGCAACAACATACCTCATGATAAATGGTGAACGATGATTTTATTTCCTCTTATCAACACATCTTCTACAGGCCGCATGAAAAAGACCAATCAAGCATGATGATTTCTCCATGCTTTGATGAAATCATTTATCCAAAACCCTAGACATTAAGATCAAAATCAAATGAGTGGGAAGGATGAAGAACAAGGATAAGAGAGGAGGATATCATACCAAAAATCGTGTGATGAAACACTTTGAAACTACCTTGAATCGAGGGGAAGGAAAAGTGGAGGGGGTTGGTCTCCCTCCATTCATGCAACCGTTCAAGAGGAAGGCCCTGAGGGGTTTCTAATTTAGAAACCCCCTTGGAACCTTTTTTAAAAACCCAACCCATATGTTTCATGGCGTGAATAGAAGGTTCACATTGTGAATCCTTTAGGCAGCATCCCGTCCTCTTGTTTCCTTATTCATGCCCTAAAGGAACCCCATGAATGTCATTCACAGTGCGAATGACCCATTCACACCATGAATGGCTTGCGCCTGCACTTTTCAGTAGCCCAGGTCCTTGAACACTTCTCTAATATCCACCTGAACACCCAATACCTCCACCAAATCTCAAACCATGTCCAAAAATACTATTTAAAGACATTCAAACTCTCAGAATCTCATTCTGACTCCTAATTCTCAAAACAAACCCACCACCAAATCAAAAATTCAAATTCCCTTAGAATTTTACATCTTGAAAAGGTATAGGGTTTTACAACCTCCCCACCATAACACCTATCATCCCTAAGAATCCCTATAGGCCCTTCAACCATATAACCCAAACTATCTCGGTTTCCAATTCATGCTCAATTCACCACATTCTATCTTTGAACGCCGAATGAGTTTCCATTGTGCAAATACAAAAAAGAGGAACACAATTCATTAAAACCCAAGCCACAAATCACTATCACCACTGAAACACCAAGATGGTACTTAATCATGCCCTTCTATCCCGATACACCATGGTGTCATCAATCAATTTCCTCAACAGGCTTATGGTGCTCCCCAATATAATCCTTTGCTCATAATGACCGATTCCAAGCCATGGCGCTCCCAAACATCTAAATCATTTATTGAAAACGAATTTCTCATGGTCCAACAACCTGCTCAGTGAAATTTCCATCTCAACACACCTAATTATATATAAAAAACACCAGTAAAAATTCACTACTACCCCTCATATTTGATTTTGAATCGATTCTGATGAGCCTCTACTGTCCATATAGAAGGCTTGAACATGTTGAATTTCCCTCGAAAATCCCTAACTGATCCTCAAAACACATTCATCATATCCATCACGATATACCTGATGTGGTTTCCAACCCACTGCATGCAATTATATGCAAAAGAACCAGTCGAAATTGCCCTAGCCAAACCTTTTGAAAATGTTTGGTCACACCCACTGACATGTTGTCTCATCACCCAATCATGATACCAAAATACTCAAAGGAATCACATGATCATCCAAACACCCAAAATGAAGTCTGAACATGAAATTTAGTGCAATTCCTTAACTGGATCACTAACTAACCAAGTCAATCTTCATGCTCTCACCCAAGCACTGGCACCTCTCCAATTCGATACACCCTCAAATTACATCAATTTCACCTCGAGCTTTATGCCAATAAACTAGATC
Organism: Viscum album; assembly: GCA_963277665.1. Taxonomy (NCBI): domain Eukaryota; kingdom Viridiplantae; phylum Streptophyta; class Magnoliopsida; order Santalales; family Viscaceae; genus Viscum; species Viscum album. The sequence goes on from OY728127.1 coordinate 1,335,553,745, forward strand.
CATCTAATAAATCATATGTACATCAAATATAGTATTCTTCATGGATCCATATAAGATCAGATTTATCTTCTCACCAACATCCAAGAGCTACCACAATCAACCATTGACTGATATCAAGCATCCACAACTCTACCTGCATGGAGTCATTCCTCCACAACCCACGACCAGTCCATTACTACACGTAATGAATCGATGTGATTGTACCACTCTTAGCTGAGCACAAAAAAACACCAATTACTACCTATTCTCAGATCATGGGTGTCACATACATGACTTATTTTGAAGGTAAATGTCATTTATTTTCCTTTCATTCTTTTTTTTGGATGGTTTCCAAAGGTTTTATGGAGAAATAGATGAGTTTTCATGAATTGGGCCAAACCGTGAGCCCAATTCCAGATTTAAAAATAAATTTTGTTTCCTTTATAACTTTTTCATTTTTTAATATTTTTCCCTCATTCCAATTCCTAAATGGTCTCCTCTGACCTATTAACACCAAAATATAAATTTGGAGACTTTATAAATCCATAATCATGGTGGATATGAGTTTTTATTTAAGATATTGGGCCTGCCCGAAGGCCCATTTCCCGCATTAAAAATAATTTTTAATTTTTTTATATCTCCTTCACTATTTGCGTTTTTTCGGTGATTATACCTCCCTATAAACCCAAAGAAACCCAGGCGAGCTCCCATTTCCTTTCCCCCCTCCTTGGATCTCTTTGAAATCGCGAATTAGAGCTGATCTTCATAGGGTGTCTCAAATCGTCCAGAATTGAAGAGGTAACTTCATCCCTTCCTAACTCTCTCAATTCTTACTCTTTTTCCTCCATTCTAGTTCCTAAATTACCTCCTAAATCTTGTTCGAACAATACCTGAATTTTGGATGTTTTCAATTTCAGAAACTATTGTTTTTGGAGTGATTAATTCAGGATACTTCAAGTAGGTGAGTCTATTTCTTTCCTCTTTCAAATTGCTTAGGGTTTTCTTCCCTAATTATTGAATTATAAAAAATTCCAAAAGTTAGGGTTCGTGACTAGGTTATAAATTACTGTATTTTGGGTGAAATATTGAGGTTTTAGGTTTCTTTTAACTTCCTTGAGGTGCGGCAGTCGTGCGGTTGATGTTTCGCCCCAATATTTGAGGGTTTCGACACATTCGGTAGGTGATTCTGTGGGTAACCATTTAATGATGAGTTAGTTTTCTTGATTAAATAATTTTTCATATTCCTTATATGCTGTTTATTATGCGAAAACCATTTTTGGTAGCAATAGTAAAGCATTTGGTATTAAAGTTACATTTTTGTTTGAAGTATGTATTTTTCAAATGTATTTCTTGAGTTATCTCTTGTAGTAGTTTTGTAAAACGTGGAAGTGATTTATTAGTTGTTGAACGGGGCTGCCAATTTTGGTTGGGTAATAATATAGTGTCATGTGGGCCTAAAAATGAGGGTCTTTTAATGGGTTTTATGTGTGTAACCTTGTAATACTCTTTGAAAGTGTTTTATGGATTTGTGTGTTCTCATGGGTATCTTTTGCGATATTGTTCAATGTGATTATATAACATTTGAAAGTGGATTATTACATGTTGATTGGGATGCCAATTCTGTTTTGGTAAGAGATTGGTGTGATTTTGGCTTAAAAATAGGTTTTTGAAATGAGTTTTTTGTGCAAGACATATTTGCACCACTTGGGTTCTTTTTATGAAAATTGTAAATGTTTTAGTTGGTTAAACAAAGTGGGAAAAGGGTGAATATGTACTGTTTGGTATATGTGTTCACATATTATAGTGTTTTAAAAGGTGAAGTGATGTTTTAAGATTTCAAATATTTTTAGAATGTTTTGTAAATTTTTGTAATGTTTTAGTAAATTGTGATGTTGGAGCGAAACATGTTTGTGGGCTCTTTCATGTATGTTTAATGATAAAATGATTTTGAAGGTAAAAGGGGTGTTATGTAACAAGTGAGTGGGCTTTTATGAGAGTTGTAATATATTGGATTGGTTTTATAAAATTGTTTAATTAATTTTTGGAAGTGTTAAAGAAATGTGAAAAGTGTTGTGGGCTATTTTGGTGTGAGTCGGATTTCAAAATCAATTTGAATGAAAAGTGGACTTTTGTGACTTGTGTTGTATACATGTGGGCTGTTTGGTGAATTTATGATATGGAAATATTATTTTCTTGTGAATATTATATTCATTGACTTGTTGAACTTGTTTGAGCACAAAGAGAAAACCCGGGTATCTAGGTGGGTGGACGTGTACTAGTATGCTAGTGAATCCGTGGGGTTTGGCCTCAGTTTCACTTAGCAAGATTGACGCTTACAACTCTAACTAAATTATGATGATGATGATTGGGGACAAATAGGTTATGGGTATGTACCCTACTAGTGGCTCATGCACGAGAATGGATATTTGTGATGGTTACTCTCACCGAGATACGAGGTACCTGGGACCCACAACTAGCTAGTGCCTAGGGGTTATTTCCCATTGCTTGTGCTCACTAGATATTTTTTGCTTATCGTCGGCATACGGTATGAGTGGCTGGAAAATTCAGTAGCCTTGGTATTTATTTTAAAAAGTGTTTATTCTTTAAATTAGCCCACTTGAAAACTGATTTTTTTTAAGTTGCATCTTTTAGAAATTGTAACTAGAAATTACATGTTTTTGAAAACTTGCATGCTTTTCAACTTTGAATGTTTACCGCATTGAATCTCTTAGTGGTGGTATCCTACTGGGCATTGGATCACACCCTACTTACACCTTTGGGTGTAAGTATACTTGGTTATTTTTGTTGTCGCAGGTTGGGTACAATTTTTTTTTGTTCCAGTTGTTCGGGTTTCTAGCAGGTCCTTGGTGGTGAAGTCTTGTGGAGATGGATTGAGGGCGGTGCCCCATGCCATGAGGGTTCTTGGGATATTTCATTTTGGTTTTGTGCCTTTGGTATAGTCTTTTATAGTTGTTTTAAGCAATGTAATTCAGTTCTGAATTTTTGTAAAAGATTGTTTGGTTTGAAAAATCCAGATTCGTTTTATTGGATTCTTTTGTTGTTTTAAGTTTATAAACTTGGGTAAATCATTCCCAATTCTAATTTTATGATACCCGGGCACTTGTGCCAGACCGTGGGGATCGGGAATGCCCTTTGGGCCTTGTCATGGGCCAGGTTTGGCACTGGTTTCAGTGGTGACCAGATTTGGTTCGTGACAAAATGGTTTCAGAGGGTGGTTCACTCTCTTTGGCTCATGTTATTTGGGGAACAATCAGGATAATATGGAGTTAGGATTTCTGGGACTTTGAATTTCAGTTATGAGTAGTGTGTCTGATCACCACACCTCATGACGGGATTCACGTCTCCAGGGGAAGTCGGGACCTTTCGGAGTCCTTTGGTTTTCTTGGTTTAATGATGATTAGGGGAAATGAAAATAGAGTTGGGTTAATGGTCTCAGTAAGCTCACAGGTCCTGGAAAGCCATGTGGAGCTGAGGATATTACCAAGAACACTCTCTATGACAGTGAAGTGATTGGAATATGGCCGCCAACCATATGTACAAGTCACCCACTGAAACTAGTTTCCTCTCGCATTGTCTTGTGTTCTTTAGTTTTGAAATATTGGAACTTTGGTTTTAAAGTGACCTGGTTTTAACAAGTGTAAAGTTTTTGTGAAATGATTTTCAAATAAATATGGAATGGTTTGATTTATGAAATAGTGGAACTAAATATTCAGAATTATTTTGAAATGGAAAATGGTGTGCTTACACCTCTTTTGAAAGCAGAAACTATACTGAAGTTGGTTTTGAAAAATTGTTTCCAATAGTGTTTTCTAAACTATCATAGGGTGTTTTTTTGGGATGAGATTTTATGAAATTGATGTGAATAACATGAAATTGAGTTCTTGTATAAATGGTTGTTTCTTTATGAAAATTTTAGTAATATTTGAATTGGGATTTGGATCCCTTGGTTAGCAGTTTTGAGAAAAAGGATGTGTTGGTTGGTCATTTTGGTTTTGAAAAGTGGAAAGAATATTTGTTTTAACCTTTGGTATTTCCATGAGTGAACACATGCATGGGGTTATATGGGATGATGAATGATTGATGGCATGACTGGATGAGTTCTGGGACAGATATGAGGAGGGTGCCCAGTGTGGAAGAAAAACATGCATGTGTGAGGCCCATGGGGTACCATTGGTGGATACGCTTACTGCTAAACTGTTTGTTCTCAATGAATTACTTTTAAAGAAAAACATTATGTCTTGATGAATATTTTTGTATGGTTTGTATTATGGGTTTTTGAAAATGTTGATGTTGTGGGATGTTTTGATTCCAAGAACCCCTTCTGTTTGAACTGTGTTTTGGGTTTGTGTTTGGTCGGTAAGCTGTGTTGTAGGGACGATTAGTGGTATCTTTTGAAAAATGTTTTGGGATGCCTTTACGGTGGTTCCCTTCATGTGTTTGGAGCTGGTTTGTGGCTTGTTTTGACCAATGGACCAGATTGGTTGGTTCCTTGGGTTCTCTCATTGGATAAGGTACGCCGCCATTAAAGGTTAATGCATAACTGAAGCGCAACCCAGATTGTTTCTCCATTGGAAAATCCTCCAGTTGATCAATATAAGGAATATATTTCTTGATCTTTTTAGATTGAGTATACACCCTTTCTTTTATTGGTTTTGTGTATCCTCTTGTAGTGGGAGATTGATTATGGATGGCTGAAAGTGACCTTAGCCTCTTAAGTTTCCTAATTTTTCGAAGGTGGAAGTGTTCTGGGGTTGTTAGCATGGATGAGTATTTGGATAGTGTATAAGAGGAACTCTCGATCCTTCATAGTCTCTTCGAAGAAGGAGTTCATGTTAAACTACTAGTGTGGGAAATCTGGTCATGAGAGGATATTATGGCCACTTTCTAGAATTGTGTGTTGTTTGGGGATGTTGGACAAGTTCCCTCTCTATTCATTGTTTATATCAGTCGCAATGGTCATGTTTGGGGATTCCTTGTGATGTCATGTGCTCGATTGATTGTAAAGTTGAAAGTTGGGAAATCATCTGAGAGTCTCTATTATGTTGGGAGAATATCTCCCTTGAAAAAAAAACATAAAAAAATATTCCATTTTAGAGGAAGGTGAGTATAAGTGTTCTTTACTTCTATTGTTTCTCACCCGAACAAACAAGGTGTGATGTGTGTACATCTTCTAATCCCTTGTTTCAGTGAAATATCGAGTTAGGGTAAAGTGAGTTTGGAATGTGTTATGTCTTGGAAAAACTTATCGGGGATTGCGGTGTAGTTGTTGTTTGCAACTAAAGAAGAATTCTCATTCAGGTGGTTTTCAAAGACTAACTACGAGGCCGAAGATGATTCAATATTTTGAGCTCCAGCCATAGGTCCCGGAGAGAAGCTGACGCGTAGTCAGGGGAAACCCGAGTGTCATTTAAACCCTTGTGCAAAGTCCTATCCTCAATATAAAAGATAAGAAGAGTTTAAACCTATGGTGTCATCATATTTCTTCTACTGTTCATGTTCGGTGGAAATAGGTGTTGGGCCTTGTACCCATGTCATCGCCCAATGTTATTCCCCCCACTTTGGTTTCCATTGAGTCTTTAGAGAAAGGTATGAAGTTTGGCTAGACAGATTGACCACACAGTTTGCACTTGGTTAGTAGTGACCATGCCCCAAAAAAACCATGTAGATAGAAGAATCTCCACTGTTAGTTCATGGTTTCCCAAACCGTGTAGACTAACCATGTGGTCGTCCCAACACTTTATATTTTGGGGTCTTTCTGTACCGGCCCATGCTGGTCGATTATGATTGTTGGTTCTTATGGTGGGGAGCCTATTTTTTCCCCCGTACCAATAACTTAGACTTATCAATGGTCAAGGATTGGTGGTAGGTAGTATCATTTGGATCTATCAAGCTACCTAAATCTTCCTTGGGTAACCATTGATATTGGAGAGTGCCCAATGGTTTAGTTATAGCAAGGTATGTGTAACCTTGTTCGATGTTGTTGTTCGTTTGAGTGAATTGCTTGAGTCTTGTTCGGATAGTGTTTGAGGATTTTTCCTTTGGGATAAATCCTGAATGTGATTGATTGTTTAAGAAAAGTGGTGTATGATTTTTTTGTGAAGTATTCATTCCTTAATTGATCAATGGAGGTGTTTTGGCCTTTGGGGGCGAAACCTAGAAAGAGAGTACATCTTGGTTTATCAGTTGGGTTTGGCTTTCGTATCTGGCTTTTCTGTAAATTTTCGGGGACATAAAGTTTTCATGGTGGGGAGAATTGTCACATACATGACTTATTTTGAAGGTAAATTTCATTTATTTTCCTTTCATTCTTTTTTTTGGATGGTTTCCAAAGGTTTTATGGAGAAATAGATGAGTTTTCATGAATTGGGCCAAACCGTGAGCCCAATTCCAGATTTAAAAAAAAAATATGTTTCCTTTATAACTTTTTCATTTTTTAATATTTTTCCCTCATTCCAATTCCTAAATGGTCTCCTCTGACCTATTAACTCCAAAATATAAATTTGGAGCCTTTATAAATCCATAATCATGGTGTATATGAGTTTTTATTTAAGATATTGGGCCTGCCCGAAGGCCCATTTCCTACATTAAAAATATTTTTTAATTTTTTTATATCTCCTTCATTATTTGCGTTTTTTCGGTGATTCCACCTCCCTCTAAACCCTAAGAAACCCAGGCGCGCTCCCATTTACTTTACCCCCTCCTTGGAGCTCTTTGAAATCGCGAATTAGGGCTGATCTTCATAGGGTGTCTCAAATCGGCCAGAATTGAAGAGGTAACTTCATCCCTTATTAACTCTCTCAATTCTTACTCTTTTCCCTCCATTCTAGTTCCTAAATTACCTCATAAATCTTGTTCGAACAATCCCTGAATTTTGGATGTTTTCAATTTCAGAAAATATTGTTTTTGGAGTGATTAATTTTTGATACTTCAAGTAGGTGAGTCTATTTCTTTCCTCTTTCAAATTGCTTAGGGTTTCTTCCCTAATTCTTGAATTATAAAAAATTCCAGAAGTTAGGGTTCGTGACTAGTTTCTAAATTACTGTATTTTGGGTGAAATATTGAGGTTTTAGGTTTCTTTTAACTTCCTTGATGTGCGGCGGTCGTGCGGTTGATGTTTCGCCCCAATATTTGAGGGTTTCGACACATTCGGTAGGTGATTCTGTGGGTAACCATTTAATGATGAGTTAGTTTTCTTGATTAAATAATTTTTCATATTCCTTATATGCTTTTTATTATGTGAAAACCATTTTTGGTATAAATAGTAAAGCATTTGGTATTAAAGTTACATTTTTGTTTGAAGTATGCATTTTTCAAATGTATTTCTTGAGTTATCTCTTGTAGTAGTTTTGTAAAACGTGGAAGTGATTTATTAGTTGTTGAATAGGGCTGCAAATTTTGGTTGGGTAATAATATAGTGTCATTTGGGCCTAAAAATGAGGGTCTTTTAATGGGTTTTATGTGTGTAACCTTGTTATACTCTTTGAAAGTGTTTTATGGATTTGTGTGTTCTCATGGGTATCTTTTGCGATATTGTTCAAGGTGATTATATAACATTTGAAAGTGGATTATTACATGTTGATTGGGATGACAATTCTGTTTTGGTAAGAGATTGGTGTGATTTTGGCTTAAAAATAGGTTTTTGAAATGAGTTTTTTGTGCAAGACATATTTGCACCACTTGGGTTCTTTTTATGAAAATTGTAAATGTTTTAGTTGGTTAAACAAAGTGGGAAAAGGGTGAATATGTACTGTTTGGTATATGTGTTCACGTATTATAGTGTTTTGAAAGGTGAAGTGATGTTTTAAGATTTTAAATATTTTTAGAATGTTTTGTAAATTTCTGTAATGTTTTAGTAAATTGTGATGTTGGAGCGAAACATGCTTGTGGGCTCTTTCGTGTATGTTTAATGATAAAATGATTTTGAAGGTAAAAGGGGTGTTATATAACAAGTGAGTGGGATTTTATGAGAGTTGTAATATATTGTATTGGTTTTATAAAATTGTTTAATGAATTTTTGGAAGTGTTAAAGAAATGTGAAAAGTGTTGTGGGCTATTTTGGTGTGAGTCGGATTTCAAAATCAATTTGAATGAAAAGTGGACTTTTGTGACTTGTGTTGTATACATGTGGGATGTTTGGTGAATTTATGATATGGAAATATTATTTTCTTGTGAATATTATATTCATTGACTTGTTGAACTTGTTTGATCACAAAGGGAAAACCCGTGTATCTAGGTGGGTGGATGTGTACTAGTATGCTAGTGAATCCGTGGGGTTTGGCCTCAGTTTCACTTAGCAAGATTGACGCTTACAACTCTAACTAAATTATGATGATGATGATTGGGGACCACTAGGTTATGGGTATGTACCCTACTAATGGATCGTGCACGAGAATGAATATTTGTGATGGTTACTCTCACCGAGATACGAGGTACCTGGGACCCACAACTTGCTAGTGCCTAGGGGTTATTTCCCATTGCTTGTGCTCACTAGATATTTTGTGCTTATCATCGACATACGGTATGAGTGGCTGGAAAATTCAGTAGCCTTGGTATTTATTTTAAAAAGTGTTTATTCTTTAAATTAGCCCACTTGAAAACTGATTTTTTTTAAGTTGCATCTTGTAGAAATTGTAACTAGAAATTACATGTTTTTGAAAACTTGCATGCTTTTCATCTTTAAATGTTTACCGCATGGAATCTCTTAGTGGTGGTATCCTATTGGGCATTGGATCACACCCTACTTACACCTTTGGGTGTAAGTAGACTTGGTTATTTTTGTTGTCGCAGGTTGGGTACAATTTTTTTTGTTCCAATTGTTCGAGTTTCTAGAAGGTCCTTGGTGGTGAAGTCTTGTAGAGATGGCTTGAGGGCAGTGCCCCATTCCATGAGGGTTCTTGGGATATTTCATTTTGGTTTTTTACCTTTGGTATAGTCTTTTTTAGTTGTTTTAAGCTATGTAATTCAGTTCTAAATTTTTGTAAAATATTGTTTGGTTTGAAAAATCCAGATTCGTTTTATTGGATTATTTTATTGTTTTAAGTTTATAAACTCGGGTAAATCGTTCCCAATTCTCATTTTATGATACCCGGGCACTTGTGCCAGCCTGTGGGGATCGGGAACGCCCTTCGGGCCTTGTCCTGGGCCAGGTTTGGCACTGGTTTCAGTGGTGACCAGATTTGGTTCGTGACAAAATGGTTTCAGAGGGTGGTTCACTCTCTTTGGGTCATGTTATTTGGTGAAAAATCAGGATAATATGGAGTTAGGATTTCTGGGACTTTGAATTTCAGTTATGAGTAGTGTGGCTGATCACCACACCTCATGACGAGATTCACGTCTCCAGGGGAATTCGGGACCTTTCGGAGTCCTTTGGTTTTCTTGGTTTAATGATGATTATGGGAAATGAAAAGAGAGTTGGGTTAATGGTCTCAGTAAGCTCACAGGGCCTGGAAAGCCATGTGGAGCTGAGGATATTACCAAGAACACTCTCTGTGACAGTGAAGTGATTGGAATATGTCCGCCAACCATATGTCCAAGTCACCCACTGAAACTAGTTTCCTCTCACATTGTCTTGTGTTCTTTAGTTTTGAAATATTGGAACTTTGGTTTTAAAGTGATCTGGTTTTAACAAGTGTAAAGTTTTTGTGAAATGATTTTCAAATAAATATGGAATGGTTTGATTTATGAAATAGTGTAACTAAATATTCAGAATTATTTTGAAATGGAAAATGGTGTGCTTACACCTCTTTTGAAAGCAGAAACTATACTGAAGTTGGTTTTGAAAAATTGTTTCCAATAGTGTTTTCTGAACTATCATAGGGTATTTTTTTGGGATGAGATTTTATGAAATTTATGTGAATAACATGAAATTGAGTTCTTGTTTAAATGGTTGTTTCTTTATGAAAATTTTAGTAATATTTGAATTGGGATTTGGATCCCTTGGTTACCTGTTTTGAGAAAAAGGATGTGTTGGTTGGCCGTTTTGGTTTTGAAAAGTGGAAATAATATTTGTTTTAACCTTTGGTATTTCCATGAGTGACCACATGCATGGGGTTATATGGGATGATGGATGGTTGATGGCATGACTGGATGAGTTCCGAGACAGATATGAGGAGGGTGCCCAGTGTGGCAGAAAAACATGCATGTGTGAGGCCCATGGGGTACCATTGGTGGATACACTTACTGCTAAACTGTTTGTTCTCAATGAAATACTTTTAAAGAAAAACATGATGTCTTGATGAATATTTTTGTATGGTTTGTATTATGGGTTTTTTGAAAATGTTGATGTTGTGGGATGTTTTGATTCCAATAACCCCTTCTGTTTGAACTGTGTTTTGGGTTTGTGTTTGGTCGGTAAGCTGTGTTGTAGGGACGATTAGTGGTATCTTTTGAAAAATGTTTTGGGATGCCTTTATGGTGGTTCCCTTCATGTGTTTGGAGCTGGTTTGTGGATTGTTTTGAACAATGGACCAGATTGGTTGGTTCCTTGGGTTCTCTCATTGGATAAGGTACGCCCCCATTAAAGGTTAATGCATAACTGAAGCACAACCCAGATTGTTTCTCCATTGGAAAATCCTCCAGTTGATCAATATAAGGAATCTATTTCTTGATCTTTCTAGATTGAGTATACACCCTTTCCTTTATTGGTTTTGTGTATCCTCTTGTTGTGGGAGATTGATTATGGATGGTTGAAAGTGACCTTAGCCTCTTAAGTTTCCTAATTTTTCGAAGGTGGAAGTGTTATGGGGTTGTTAGCACGAATGAGTATTTGGATAGTGTCTAAGAGGAACTCTTGGTCCTTCATAGTCTCTTCGAAGAAGGAGTTCATGTTAAACTACTAGTGTGGGAAATCTGGTCATGAGAGGATATTATGGCCACTTTCTAGAATTGTGTGTTGTTTGGGGATGTTGGACAAGTTCCCTCTCTATTCATTGTTTATATCAGTCGCAATGGTCATGTTTGGGGATTCCTTGTGATGTCATGTGCTTGATTGATTGTAAAGGTGAAAGTTGGGAAATCATCTGAGAGTATCTATTATGTTGGGAGAATGTCTCCCTTGAGAAAAAAACATAAAAAAATATTCCATTTTAGAGGAAGGTGAGTATAAGTGTTCTTTACTTCTATTGTTTCTCACCCGAACAAACAAGGTGTGATGTGTGTACATCTTCTAATCCCTTGTTTCAGTGAAATATAGAGTTAGGGTAAAGTGAGTTTGGAATGTGTTATGTCTTGGAAAAACTTATCGGGGATTGCAGTGTAGTTGTTTTTTGCAACGAAAGAAGAATTATCATTCAGGTGGTTTCCAAAGAGTAACTGCGAGGCTGAAGATGCTTCAATATTTTGAGCTCCAGCCATAGGTCCCAGAGAGAAGCTGGCACGTAGTCAGGGGAAACCCGAGTGTCATTTAAACCCTTGTGCAAAGTCCTATCCTCAATATGAAAGATAAGAAGAGTTTAAACCTATGGTGTCATCATATTTCTTCTACTGTTCATGTTCGGTGGAAATAGGTGTTGGGAATTGTACCCATGTCATCGCCCAATGTTATTCCCCCCCCCTTTGGTTTCCATTGAGTCTTTAGAGAAAGGTATGAAGTTTGTCTAGACAGGTTGGCCACAAGGTTTGCACTTGGTTAGTAGTGACCATGCCCCAAAAAAACCATGTAGATAGAAGAATCTCCACTGTTAGTTCATGGTTTCCCAAACCGTGCAGACTAACCATGTGGTCGTCCCAACACTTTATATTTTGGGGTCTTTCTGTACCGGCCCATGCTGGTCGATTATGATTGTTGGTTCTTATGGTGGGGAGCCTATTTTTTCCCCCCGTACCAATAACTTAGACTTATCAATGGTCAAGGATTGGTGGTAGGTAGTATCATTCGGATCTATCAAGCTACCTAAATCTTCCTTGGGTAACCATTGATATTGGAGAGTGCCCAATGGTTTAGTTATAGCAAGGTATGTGTAACCTTGTTCGATGTTGTTGTTCGTTTGAGTGAATTGCTTGAGTCTTGTTCAGATAGTGTTTGAGGATTTTTCCTTTGGGATAAAGCCTGAATGTGATTGATTGTTTCAGGAAAGTGGTGTATGATTTTTTTGTGAAGTATTCCTTACTTAATTGATCAATGGAGGTGTTTTGGCCTTTGGGGGCGAAACCTAGAACTGGAGTACATCTTGGTTTATCAGTTGGGTTTGGCTTTCGTATCTGGCCTTTCTGTAGCTTTCCTGGGACGGAAAGTTTTCATGGTGGGGAGAATTGTCACATACATGACTTATTTTGAAGGTAAATTTCATTTATTTTCCTTTCATTCTTTGTTTTGGATGGTTTCCAAAGGTTTTATGGAGAAATAGATGAGTTTTCATGAATTTGGCCAAACCGTGAGCCCAATTCCAGATTTAAAAATAAATTTTGTTTCCTTTATAACTTTTTCATTTTTTAATATTTTTCCCTCATTCCAATTCCTAAATGGTATCCTCTGACCTATTAATACCAAAATATAAATTTGAATCCTTTATAAATCCATAATCATGGTGGATATGGGTTTTTATTTAAGATATTGGGCCTGCTCGAAGGCCCATTTCCTGCATTAAAAATAATTTTTAATTTTTTTATATCTCCATCACTATTTGCATTTTTTTCGGTGATTCCACCTCCCTCTCAACCCTAAAAAAACCAGGCGTGCTCCTATTGCCTTTCCCCCCTCCTTGGAGCTCTTTGAAATCACGAATTAGGGCTGATCTTCATAGGGTGTCTCAAATCGGCCAGAATTGAAGAGGTAACTTCATCCCTTCTTAACTCTCTCAATTCTTACTCTTTTCCCTCAATTCTAGTTCCTAAATTACCTCATAAATCTTGTTCGAACAATCCCTGAATTTTGGATGTTTTCAATTTCAGAAAATATTGTTTTTGGAGTGATTAATTTTGGATACTTCAAGTAGGTGAGTCTATTTCTTTCCTCTTTCAAATTGCTTAGGGTTTCTTCCCTAATTCTTGAATTATAAAAAATTCCAGAAGTTAGGGTTCGTGACTAGTTTCTAAATTACTGTATTTTGGGTGAAATATTGAGGTTTTAGGTTTCTTTTAACTTCCTTGATGTGCGGCGGTCGTGCGGTTGATGTTTCGCCCAAATATTTGAGGGTTTCGACACATTCGGTAGGTGATTCTGTGGGTAACCATTTAATGATGAGTTAGTTTTCTTGATTAAATAATTTTTCATATTCCTTATATTCTTTTTATTATGTGAAAACCATTTTTGGTAGAAATAGTAAAGCATTTGGTATTAAAGTTACATTTTTGTTTGAAGTATGTATTTTTCAAATGTATTTCTTGAGTTATCTCTTGTAGTAGTTTTGTAAAACGTGGAAGTGATTTATTATTTGTTGAACAGGGCTGCAAATTTTGGTTGGGTAATAATATAGTGTCATTTGGGCCTAAAAATGAGGGTCTTTTAATGGGTTTTATGTGTGTAACCTTGTTATACTCTTTGAAAGTGTTTTATGGATTTGTGTGTTCTCATGGGTATCTTTTGCGATATTGTTCAAGGTGATTATATAACATTTGAAAGTGGATTATTACATGTTGATTGGGATGCCAATTCTGTTTTGGTAAGAGATTGGTGTGATTTTGGCTTAAAAATAGGTTTTTGAAATGAGTTTTTTGTGCAAGACATATTTGCACCACTTGGGTTCTTTTTATGAAAATTGTAAATGTTTTAGTTGGTTAAACAAAGTGGGAAAAGGGTGAATATGTACTGTTTGGTATATGTGTTCACGTATTATAGTGTTTTGAAAGGTGAAGTGATGTTTTAAGATTTTAAATATTTTTAGAATGTTTTGTAAATTTCTGTAATGTTTTAGTAAATTGTGATGTTGGAGCGAAACATGCTTGTGGGCTCTTTCGTGTATGTTTAATGATAAAATGATTTTGAAGGTAAAAGGGGTGTTATATAACAAGTGAGTGGGATTTTATGAGAGTTGTAATATATTGTATTGGTTTTATAAAATTGTTTAATGAATTTTTGGAAGTGTTAAAGAAATGTGAAAAGTGTTGTGGGCTATTTTGGTGTGAGTCGGATTTCAAAATCAATTTGAATGAAAAGTGGACTTTTGTGACTTGTGTTGTATACATGTGGGATGTTTGGTGAATTTATGATATGGAAATATTATTTTCTTGTGAATATTATATTCATTGACTTGTTGAACTTGTTTGATCACAAAGGGAAAACCCGGGTATCTAGGTGGGTGGACGTGTACTAGTATGCTAGTGAATCCGTGGGGTTTGGCCTCAGTTTCACTTAGCAAGATTGACGCTTACAACTCTAACTAAATTATGATGATGATGATTGGGGACCACTAGGTTATGGGTATGTACCCTACTAATGGATCGTGCACGAGAATGAATATTTGTGATGGTTACTCTCACCGAGATACGAGGTACCTGGGACCCACAACTAGCTAGTGCCTAGGGGTTATTTCCCATTGCTTGTGCTCACTAGATATTTTGTGCTTATCATCGACATACGGTATGAGTGGCTGGAAAATTCAGTAGCCTTGGTATTTATTTTAAAAAGTGTTTATTCTTTAAATTAGCCCACTTGAAAACTGATTTTTTTTAAGTTGCATCTTGTAGAAATTGTAACTAGAAATTACATGTTTTTGAAAACTTGCATGCTTTTCATCTTTAAATGTTTACCGCATGGAATCTCTTAGTGGTGGTATCCTATTGGGCATTGTCTCACACCCTACTTACACCTTTGGGTGTAAGTAGACTTGGTTATTTTTGTTGTCGTAGGTTGGGTACAATTTTTTTTGTTCCAATTGTTCGAGTTTCTAGAAGGTCCTTGGTGGTGAAGTCTTGCAGAGATGGCTTGAGGGCAGTGCCCCATTCCATGAGGGTTCTTGGGATATTTCATTTTGGTTTTTTACCTTTGGTATAGTCTTTTTTAGTTGTTTTAAGCTATGTAATTCAGTTCTGAATTTTTGTAAAAGATTGTTTGGTTTGAAAAATCCAGATTCGTTTTATTGGATTATTTTATTGTTTTAAGTTTATAAACTCGGGTAAATCGTTCCCAATTCTCATTTTATGATACCCGGGAACTTGTGCCAGCCTGTGGGGATTGGGAACGCCCTTCGGGCCTTGTCCTGGGCCAGGTTTGGCATTGGTTTCAGTGGTGACCAGATTTGGTTCGTGACAAAATGGTTTCAGAGGGTGGTTCACTCTCTTTGGGTCATGTTATTTGGTGAAAAATCAGGATAATATGGAGTTAGGATTTCTGGGACTTTGAATTTCAGTTATGAGTAGTGTGGCTGATCACCACACCTCATGATGAGATTCACGTCTCCAGGGGAATTTGGGACCTTTCGGAGTCCTTTGGTTTTCTTGGTTTAATGATGATTAGGGGAAATGAAAAGAGAGTTGGGTTAATGGTCTCAGTAAGCTCACAGGGCCTGGAAAGCCATGTGGAGCTGAGGATATTACCAAGAACACTCTCTGTGACAGTGAAGTGATTGGAATATGTCCGCCAACCATATGTCCAAGTCACCCACTGAAACTAGTTTCCTCTCACATTGTCTTGTGTTCTTTAGTTTTGAAATATTGGAACTTTGGTTTTAAAGTGATCTGGTTTTAACAAGTGTAAAGTTTTTGTGAAATGATTTTCAAATAAATATGGAATGGTTTGATTTATGAAATAGTGTAACTAAATATTCATAATTATTTTGAAATGGAAAATGGTGTGCTTACACCTCTTTTGAAAGCAGAAACTATACTGAAGTTGGTTTTGAAAAATTGTTTCCAATAGTGTTTTCTGAACTATCATAGGGTATTTTTTTGGGATGAGATTTTATGAAATTTATGTGAATAACATGAAATTGAGTTCTTGTTTAAATGGTTGTTTCTTTATGAAAATTTTAGTAATATTTGAATTGGGATTTGGATCCCTTGGTTACCTGTTTTGAGAAAAAGGATGTGTTGGTTGGCCGTTTTGGTTTTGAAAAGTGGAAATAATATTTGTTTTAACCTTTGGTATTTCCATGAGTGACCACATGCATGGGGTTATATGGGATGATGGATGGTTGATGGCATGACTGGATGAGTTCCGGGACAGATATGAGGAGGGTGCCCAGTGTGGCAGAAAAACATGCATGTGTGAGGCCCATGGGGTACCATTTGTGGATACGCTTACTGCTAAACTGTTTGTTCTCAATGAAATACTTTTAAAGAAAAACATGATGTCTTGATGAATATTTTTGTATGGTTTGTATTATGGGTTTTTTGAAAATGTTGATGTTGTGGGATGTTTTGATTCCAAGAACCCCTTCTGTTTGAACTGTGTTTTGGGTTTGTGTTTGGTCGGTAAGCTGTGTTGTAGGGACGATTAGTGGTATCTTTTGAAAAATGTTTTGGGATGCCTTTATGGTGGTTCCCTTCATGTGTTTGGAGCTGGTTTGTGGCTTGTTTTGAACAATGGACCAGATTGGTTGGTTCCTTGGGTTCTCTCATTGGATAAGGTACGCCCCCATTAAAGGTTAATGCATAACTGAAGCACAACCCAGATTGTTTCTCCATTGGAAAATCCTCCAGTTGATCAATATAAGGAATCTATTTCTTGATCTTTCTAGATTGAGTATACACCCTTTCCTTTATTGGTTTTGTGTATACTCTTGTTGTGGGAGATTGATTAAGGATGGTTGAAAGTGACCTTAGCCTCTTAAGTTTCCTAATTTTTTGAAGGTGGAAGTGTTATGGGGTTGTTAGCACGAATGAGTATTTGGATAGTGTCTAAGAGGAACTCTTGGTCCTTCATAGTCTCTTCGAAGAAGGAGTTCATGTTAAACTACTAGTGTGGGAAATCTGGTCATGAGAGGATATTATGGCCACTTTCTAGAATTGTGTGTTGTTTGGGGATGTTGGACAAGTTCCCTCTCTATTCATTGTTTATATCAGTCGCAATGGTCATGTTTGGGGATTCCTTGTGATGTCATGTGCTTGATTGATTGTAAAGGTGAAAGTTGGGCAATCATCTGAGAGTATCTATTATGTTGGGAGAATGTCTCCCTTGAGAAAAAAACATAAAAAAATATTCCATTTTAGAGGAAGGTGAGTATAAGTGTTCTTTACTTCTATTGTTTCTCACCCGAACAAACAAGGTGTGATGTGTGTACATCTTCTAATCCCTTGTTTCAGTGAAATATAGAGTTAGGGTAAAGTGAGTTTGGAATGTGTTATGTCTTGGAAAAACTTATCGGGGATTGCAGTGTAGTTGTTTTTTGCAACGAAAGAAGAATTATCATTTAGGTGGTTTCCAAAGCGTAACTGCGAGGCTGAAGATGCTTCAATATTTTGAGCTCCAGCCATAGGTCCCAGAGAGAAGCTGGCGCGTAGTCAGGGGAAACCCGAGTGTCATTTAAACCCTTGTGCAAAGTCCTATGCTCAATATGAAAGATAAGAAGAGTTTAAACCTATGGTGTCATCATATTTCTTCTACTGTTCATGTTCGGTGGAAATAGGTGTTGGGAATTGTACCCATGTCATCGCCCAATGTTATTCCCTCCCCCTTTGGTTTCCATTGAGTCTTTAGAGAAAGGTATGAAGTTTGTCTAGACAGGTTGACCACAAGGTTTGCACTTGGTTAGTAGTGACCATGCCCCAAAAAAACCATGTAGATAGAAGAATCTCCACTGTTAGTTCATGGTTTCCCAAACCGTGCAGACTAACCATGTGGTCGTCCCAACACTTTATATTTTGGGGTCTTTCTGTACCGG
Source organism: Viscum album (assembly GCA_963277665.1). Classification (NCBI taxonomy): domain Eukaryota; kingdom Viridiplantae; phylum Streptophyta; class Magnoliopsida; order Santalales; family Viscaceae; genus Viscum; species Viscum album. The sequence goes on from OY728127.1 coordinate 1,335,571,501, forward strand.
CCCATGCTGGTCGATTATGATTGTTGGTTCTTATGGTGGGGAGCCTATTTTTTTCCCCCGTACCAATAACTTAGACTTATCAATGGTCAAGGATTGGTGGTAGGTAGTATCATTCGGATCTATCAAGCTACCTAAATCTTCCTTGGGTAACCATTGATATTGGAGAGTGCCCAATGGTTTAGTTATAGCAAGGTATGTGTAACCTTGTTCGATGTTGTTGTTCGTTTGAGTGAATTGCTTGAGTCTTGTTCAGATAGTGTTTGAGGAGTTTTCCTTTGGGATAAAGCCTGAATGTGATTGATTGTTTCAGGAAAGTGGTGTATGATTTTTTTGTGAAGTATTCCTTACTTAATTGATCAATGGAGGTGTTTTGGCCTTTGGGGGCGAAACCTAGAACTGGAGTACATCTTGGTTTATCAGTTGGGTTTGGCTTTCGTATCTGGCCTTTCTGTAGCTTTCCTGGGACGGAAAGTTTTCATGGTGGGGAGAATTGTCACATACATGACTTATTTTGAAGGTAAATTTCATTTATTTTCCTTTCATTCTTTGTTTTGGATGGTTTCCAAAGGTTTTATGGAGAAATAGATGAGGTTTCATGAATTTGGCCAAACCGTGAGCCCAATTCCATATTTAAAAATAAATTTTGTTTCCTTTATAACTTTTTCATTTTTTAATATTTTTCCCTCATTCCAATTCCTAAATGGTATCCTCTGACCTATTAATACCAAAATATAAATTTGAATCCTTTATAAATCCATAATCATGGTGGATATGGGTTTTTATTTAAGATATTGGGCCTGCTCGAAGGCCCATTTCCTGCATTAAAAATAATTTTTAATTTTTTTATATCTCCATCACTATTTGCATTTTTTTCGGTGATTCCACCTCCCTCTCAACCCTAAAAAAACCAGGCGCGCTCCCATTGCCTTTCCCCCCTCCTTGGAGCTCTTTGAAATCGCGAATTAGGGCTGATCTTCATAGGGTGTCTCAAATCGGCCAGAATTGAAGAGGTAACTTCATCCCTTCTTAACTCTCTCAATTCTTACTCTTTTCCCTCCATTACAGTTCCTAAATTAACTCCTAAATCTTGTTAGAACAATCACTTAATTTTGGATGTTTTCAATTTCAGAAACTATTATTTTTGGAGTGATTAATTCAGGATACTTCAAGTAGGTGAATCTATTTCTTTCCTCTTTCAAATTGATTAGGGTTTCTTCCCTAATTCTTGAATTATAAAAAATTCCAGAAGTTAGGGTTCGTGCCTAGGTTCTAAATTACTGTATTTTGGGTGAAATATTGAGGTTTTAGGTTTCTTTTAACTTCCTTGAGTTGCGGCGGTCGTGCAGTTGATGTTTCGCCCCAATATTTGAGGGTTTCGACACATTCGGTAGGTGATTCCATGGGTAACCATTTAATGATGAGTTATTTTGCTTGATTAAATAATTTTTCATATTCCTTATATGCTGTTTATTATGCGAAAACCATTTTTGGTAGCAATAGTAAAGCATTTGGTATTAAAGTTACATTTTTGTTTGAAGTATGTATTTTTCAAATGTATTTCTTGAGTTATCTCTTGTAGTAGTTTTGTAAAACATGGAAGTGATTTATTAGTTGTTGAACGGGGCTGCCAATTTTGGTTGGGTAATAATATAGTGTCATGTGGTCCTAAATATGAGGGTCTTTTAATGGGTTTTATGTGTGTAAACTTGTTATACTCTTTGAAAGTGTTTTATGGATTTGTGTGTTCTCATGGGTATCTTTTGTGATATTGTTCAAGGTGATTATATAACATTTGAAAGTGGATTATTACATGTTGATTGGGATGAAAATTCTGTTTTGGTAAGATATTGGTGTGATTTTGGCTTAAAAATAGGTTTTTGAAATGAGTTTTTTGTGCAAGACATATTTGCACCACTTGAGTTCTTTTTATGAAAATTGTAAATGTTTTAGTTGGTTAAACAAAGTGGGAAAAGGGTGAATATGTACTGTTTGGTATATGTGTTCACGTATTATATTGTTTTGAAAGGTGAAGTTATGTTTTAAGATTTAAAATATTTTTAGAATGTTTTGTAAATTTCTGTAATGTTTTAGTAAATTGTGATGTTGGAGCGAAACATGTTTGTGGGCTCTTTCGTGTATGTTTAATGATAAAATGATTTTGAAGGTAAAAGGGGTGTTATGTAACAAGTGAGTGGGCTGTTATGAGAGTTGTAATATATTGGATTGGTTTTATAAAATTGTTTAATGAATTTTTGGAAGTGTTAAAGAAATGTGAAAAGTGTTGTGGGCTATTTTGGTGTGAGTCAGATTTCAAAATCAATTTGAATGAAAAGTCGACTTTTGTGACTTGTGTTGTATACATGTGGGATGTTTGGTGAATTTATGATATGGAAATATTATTTTCTTGTGAATATTATATTCATTGACTTGTTGAACTTGTTTGAGCACAAAGGGAAAACCCGGGTATCTAGGTGGGTGGACGTGTACTAGTATGCTAGTGAATCCGTGGGGTTTGGCCTCAGTTTCACTTAACAAGATTGATGCTTACAACTCTAACTAAATTATGATGATGATGATTGGGGACCACTAGGTTATGTGTATGTACCCTACTAGTGGATTGTGCACGAGAATGGATATTTGTGATGGTTACTCTCACCGAGATACGAGGTACCTGGGACCCACAACTAGCTAGTGTCCAGGGGTTATTTCCCATTGCTTGTGCTCACTAGATATTTTGTGCTTATCATCGGAATACGGTATGAGTGGCTGGAAAATTCATTAGCCTTGGTATTTATTTTAAAAAGTGTTTATTCTTTAAATTAGCCCACTTGAAAACTGATTTTTTTAAGTTGCATCTTTTAGAATTTGTAACTAGAAATTACATGTTTTTGAAAACTTGCATGCTTTTCATCTTTGAATGTTTATAGCATGGAATATCTTAGTGGTGGTATCCTACTGGGCATTGGCTCACACCCTACTTACACCTTTGGGTGTAAGTAGACTTGGTTATTTTTGTTGTCGCAGGTTGGGTACAATTTTTTTTGTTCCAGTTGTTCGGGTTTCTAGCAGGTCCTTGGTGGTGAAGTCTTGCGGAGATGGCTTGAGGGCGGTGCCCCATGCCATGAGGGTTCTTGGGCTATTTCATTTTGGTTTTGTACCTTTGGTATAGTCTTTTTTAGTTGTTTTAAGCTATGTAATTCAGTTCTGAATTTTTTTAAAAGATTGTTTGGTTTGAAAAATCCAGATTCGTTTTATTGGATTCTTTTGTTGTTTTAAGTTTATAAACTCGGGTAAATCATTCCCAATTCTCATTTTATGATACCCGGGCACTTGTGCCATCCTGTGGGGATCGGGAATGCCCTTCGGGCCTTATCATGGGCCAGGTTTGGCACTGGTTTCAGTGGTGACCAGATTTGGTTCATGACAATGAGAACATCATATTTGGTAATTTTATGAAATTTCTTTCATAACTAGGGACATACACTCCAAAAATCTATGGTGAACTCCCCACCATATGGATTTACTTATACCACTTCTCAAACACAACCTCAACAGGCTCCAAAATCATGCATGTGCCACTCCTCCTAAGCTACTCTTACCCATCCTTTCAATACCTGACCAGGATCAACCCGGATCGGCTATGGCACTACAAACGATCTATTTTGATGTCTCCTCTTCCATGGAGGGACATTTGCCCTATTTATCAAAATTCCAATAAATTGTGCCCACAATCATTCCATCAAAACCATCGGTCCTCAGCCTACACATGGATGTTCACCGATCTATCTCAATTCATCCAAATCTAACAGGTGTATGCTCTAGAATAACCCAATTATAGTATACGACTCACAACCCCATGGGTTGCACGTTATTAAACCCAAGATCATATGCCTAAATAATTTTCCATGCTCTAGGGTATGTCAATCACATCTATCTAGAAACACCCTCAACACTTCTCTTTAAAATCTGGAATTTCACCAATGCCATGGTCTACCACAAGATAGTCCACCAACTGAAATTGTTTCCAAAATCACAAATGTATACTTACGCTCCATATATCCTAAATCTGATCATACAAGATCATACTCTGCAATCTCATTGGGAACCATGCCCGGAATCAATAGGATCGAGTATCCTATGGATCCTACCCTTGAAACCATCCTGATAGCCAAGAACCTCCACTGCTTTTCATCACACAAGCTTAAGGAATAACCATTCTTATATCATATACCCGAAAACACACCCTATCCACTATTCTCATAACAAAAAATATTGGTTACAAATACAAAATTTAAATGAAATAAAATTTAAAACACAAAGACAAGAAAAAAATATATTATATACATTTAAAACATTGGTTTTTACAATTATATAAATAAGTATAAATTATCATAGACATTAAAAACATCAATGTTCCTTTTTCTTTGGCCCCCGACCCACAGTCATGCTATTACCGGACAAATCACCCCAGCTCGAGTAAAATAATGCACTTGTATAAGAAAAAATTTCTTATGTTAGTAATACTATAAATAAATAAATTATACACAAAGTTTCAATTTTAAACTAAAAACATATAATTTGTGTCATACCAGGAACACCATGTATCAGATTGAGTTGTGGTTGATTCTTGCAAGTCACACCATTTCTTATTCATCTTCAAGTATTATCTTTGTGAAAATTAACTAAATCCGTATAAGATAAAAATGATAAGGAAATTAATTAAGTAATAGCATATAATATGATGGGAAAACAATATGATCTCATTTTCTCAGTTTTGGTGATGTGATGCGCAATTTAAACTAAAATGGAACTTATATATTGAAAACATGCACTTAAAGTCATACCAACCACATTGTGTGTTGGATTGACATGTGGTTAATTTATATATTTCATAATTGAATTATGGATCTTCTAAAATTATCAAGACAATCTGAGTGTGTTTGCTCGGTTCTCAGTGAGTGACACACGTTTTTAACTAAATTGTCAATTTTAAACTGATAACGCACACTTTGAGTCATACCGGGAACACCGTGTATTAGATTGAGGTGTGGATGACTCCTACATTTCACAAATGACTCATGGATCATTTTTCTAATGTATCAAAACAATATGAATGTGTTTTCTCAGTTTTGAGTATGTCACTCTTCTTTTTTACTAAAATTAATGTCAAATTTAGATAAAAAGACACACTTGGAGTTAGACCAATCACACCGTGTGTCAGATTGAGGTCCAGATGATTTCTACTTGTCAAAAATGACTTATGGATTATTGTCTTAAAGTATTAAAATTATATGAATGTGTTTTCTTGGTTTTGAGTATGCCACTTGTGTTTTTTTACTAAAATGTCATTTTAAACTGGAAACACGCACTTTGAGTCATAACGATCACATTGTGTTTAGTTTTGATGTGATAATGACCCCTATACATAAAAAATGACTTACGAATAATTTTCTTAAATTATCAAGACAATCTAATCACATTTTCTCGGTTTTCAATGAGTGACACACGTTTTGAACTAAAATGTCAATTTTAAATTGATAACGGACACTTTGAGTCATATTAAGAACATCGTATATCCGATTGAGGGGAGGATAATTCCTACACATCAAAAATGACTTATGGATCATTTTTCTAAAGTATCAAAACCATATGAATGCATTTACTTGGTTTTGAGTATGTCACTTGTCTTTTTTATTAAAATTAATGTCAATTTTAAATTAAAATACACACTTGGAACTAGTCACATTGTACATCAAATTGAGATGAGGACAATTACTACACATAAAAAATAACTTATGGATAGTTTTCTTAAAGTATCAAAAAAATTTGAATGCGTTTGCTCGGTTTTGAGTATGTAACTTTTTTTTACTAAAATGTCATTTTAAACTAAAAACATGCACTTTGAGTCATACAGGTCACATCGTGTGTCAGTTTGATGTGAGAATAATTCATACACATTAAAAATGACTTATTAATTTTTATCCTAAATTATCATGACAATCCAAGCACGTTTGTTCAGTTTTTAGTGAGTGACACATGTTTTGAACTAAAATGTCTATTTTAAACTGATAACAAACACTTTCAGTCATATCAGGAATAACATATATCAGATTGAGGTGAAGATGATTACTACATGTCACAAATTACTTATGGATCATTTTTCTAAATTATAAAAACTATCCAAATGCGTTTCTTGATTTTTGAGTATGTCACTTGTCTTTTCTACTAAAATTAATGTAAATTTTAAATAAAAAGACACACTTTGAGTCATACCAGTCACACTGTGAATCATATTGAGGTGATGATGATTCCTACGCAACAAAAATGACTTATGGATCATTTTTATAAAGTATCAAAACAATCTAAATGTGTTTTATCGGTTTTGAGTTTGTCACTTGTGTTTTTTTACAAAAATGTCATTTTAAATTGGAAACATACACTTTGAGTCATACTGGTCACATCGTGTATCGATTTTATGTGAGACTAATTACTACAGATCAAAAATGACTTATGAATCATTTTCATAAAATTTCAAGACAATTTGAGCACATTTTCTCAGTTTTCTTTGAGTGACACACTTTTTGAACTAAAATGTCAATTTTAAACTGATAACAGACACTTTGAGTCATACCAGGAACAACATGTATTGAATTGATGTGAATATTATTACTACATGTAAAAAATGACTTATGTATAATTTTACTAAATTATTAAAACAACCTGAATGCATTTGATCAGTTTTGAGTATATCACTAATGTCAATTTTAAATAAAGACACACTTGGAGTCATATTGGTCACACCATGAAATGGATTGAGGTGAAATTGATTCTTAAAAATCAAAAATGAATTATTTATCATTTTAATAAAGCATAAAAAAAATATGAATGTTTTTTCTTGGTTATGAGTATGTCACTTTTTTTTACTAAAATATCATTTTAAACTGGTAACACACACTTTGAGTCATACCGATCACATCATGTGTCAGTTTGATATGAGACTAATTCCTATATATAAAAAATGACTTATGAATCATTTTATTAAATTATTAATACAAATAAAGTGCGTTTTCTTGATTTTTTAGTGAGTGACACGTTTTGAACTAAAATGCCAATTTCAAACTAGTAAAGGACACTTTGAGTCATAAAGGGCACACCGTGTATCAGATTGAGGTGTGGATAATTCCTACATATAAAAAATGACTTATGGATCATTTTACTAAAGTATAAAAATAATATGAATGTTTTTTCTCGGTTTTGAGTATGCCACTTGTCTTTTTTACTAAAATTAATATCAATTTTAAATAAAAAGACACACTTGGAGTCATTCTGGTCACACTGTGCATTATATTGAGGTGTGAATAATTCATACACATAAAAATTGACTTATGGATTGTTTTAATAAATTATAAAAACAATTTTAATGTGTTTACTTCGTTTTGATCACGTGTTTTTTTACTAAAATGTCATTTTAAACTGAAAACATGCACTTTGAGTCATACCGATCACATCGTGTGTCAGTTTGATATGAGAATAATTCTTACATGTCATAAATGAATTATAAATTATTATACTAAATTATCAAGATAATCCGAGTATATTTTCTTATTTTTTAGCGAGTGATACACTTTTTGAACTAAAATGTCAATTTTAAACTAATAATGGACACTTTGAGTTGTACCTGGAACAACATGTATCAGATTGAGGTGATCCTAAATCCTACACATCAAAAATTAATTATGGATAATTTTCCTAAAGTATCAAAATAATATGAATACGTTTTCTCAGTTTTGAGCATGTCACTTGTCTTTTTTACTAAAATTAATGTCAATTTTAAATAAAAAGACACACTTGAAATCATACTGGTCATACCGTGCACCAGATTGAGGTGAGACTGATTTCTACATATAAAAAATGACTTATGGATCATTGTAATAATGTATTAAAACAGCTTGAATGTGTTTTCTCTGTTTTGATTATGTAATGTGTGTTTTGAACTAAAATGTAAATTATAAACTAAAAACATACAGTTTGAGTTATATTGAGCACACTATGTATTAGATTGAGGTGCAACTTATTGAGTATATGATGTGTTTTTTTATTTAAACTATCTGTATCAAGACATAAAATATATAACATGTTCCATTTGGATGGAATAGGAAACCACATTCTGCCTGAAACACTTTACGTTTTCAGAAACATGGTGTTTCCTCTTCCATCCAAAAGGAACATGTTCTCTCTTTTCTGGCTTGTTGTTGATAGTTAAAATCATAATATGACTTCCCAAAAGATCTATAAAAAAACTAAATAAGTATTAGATAAAAATGATGAGGAAATTAACTTAAAAATAGTAAATAAAATGATGACAAAATTAACTAAATAAGTACTCAAAATTCACCTTTTCATGATGTATGTATACATTCTTGACCCATTTCATTGTTTTCATTATCTCAGTTGCAACATTGAAGTCCAATATATCATGATCATGAGAAGCTTTGAACAAACCACCCCAACTCGAGTAAAATAATCCACCTATATAAGAAAATAATTCTTATGTTCGTAATAATATAAAGAAATAAATTAAACATAAATATAAAATAATAAATTTATAAAATTTCAATTTTAAATGGAAACCACAAAATTTGAGTCATACTGGGTACACCATGTATTGGATTGAGGTGTGGTTGATTCCACCATGTCTTTTTATCATACAATTCATTCAAAGTTTTGGGTTATCTAACAATATTGTTGTTTGATAACCTAGAATGTTGAATACATTAGAGAATAAAAATAAAATCGCATCATCATAAGCGCATCATCCTTATTGAGTGAATGATCATAGTACATCAGTGAATCATCCTTGTTAAAGAATTCATTTCTTCATGATCTCTATGAAAATTAACAAAATAAGCATCAGATAAAAATGATAAGTAAATTAACTAGAAAAAGTCGATAAAATGATGAGAAAATAAACTAAATACGTAGTAGGAAGTCACATCTTCATGATATATGTGTAAAATATTATCTCTTTTTCTCAGTTTTTATTATTTAATGTATGTTTTAAACAAAAATGACACTTTTGTATTGAAAACACATAATTTGATTCATATCAATCACATCGGGTGTTAGATTAATGTGTGTTCAATTCCTACACGTGAAAAATTAATTATGGATCATTTTACTAAAGTTTGAAAACAATCCAAGCTCGTTTGATCAGTTTTGACTATTTGATGCATGTTTTAAACTAAAATTACACTTTTGTATTGAAAACACATACTTTGAGTCATACCAACCACATAAGGTGTCATATTGACATGCAATCAATTCCTACATGACACATATGACTTATGGATTATTTCCCTAAAGTTTGAAAAAAATACGAGCTCATTTTCTCAGTTTTGATCATGTGACGTGTATTTTGAACTAATGTGTAATTTTTAAAAAATAATTATCAGATAAAAATGATAAATAAATTAACTAAAAAAAGTAGATAATATGATGATAAAATTAACTAAATAAGTATTAGGAAGCCACCTCTTCATGATGTCTATTTTGATTCTGATACTATGTATTTTTCTCATTCATTTCTAAAAAATATGATTTTATTAGTTATACTTATCCTTTAGAAACAGATAAAAAATAATATACAATCATTCCGATACTAATTCTTTACACCAAAAATATATTTCTATGGTCATAGCTCGTACTAGATCACAAACATAGTTGGTAATCACCTAAATTTGATGTCACCAAACATTCAAAAACCATGTACGCTACCGGCTCATCTCTAAACAAATTTACTTCTACTTTTGAGTATGAAGGTTATCAATAATCTTGGTAGTATTGAGAATATATAGAAAAAAAATGATTAAGATTTTTTTTTATAAAATTGTAATTACATTTGAAAATTACTATTCAAAGATACTGGGTTTTCCATAGTTTTTGATATCTTTCATAAATTTACAAACATAATATCCACAATAATTGATATTATCTTTCTTTATACACTGTAGGAACATTGAAAAAAATAAGTAAATTATTTTGAAACATTCTTTGATAGTTAAATTTTTCTATATATACCCTAATCTGTTTCTATTTTAAGTAATCCATAGGTTTCTTATATCTAGTCACTAACTTTATACCACAATTTATCTTATATTCAGTAATCACCCTATCATAACAAAAATCTTGTTAAAACACATAATGAAGCATATAATTTTAATTTTATCTAGAAAATATTGATTTAAGTGAATTAAAAATTCAAAAAACAAATCACGTGTGGTCATTTTGTTGGATATCCATGTAACGACCCAATCATTTATGAATAAAATTCTCTTTCTTTCAATTAAATGTCTCATGGATATAGAAAACACATGAAATATTTTTTAATTAATTATTATATCCAATTAGATTTAAATGACCATTAAGTATCTTTACCATTGATAATATATCCATTGAGCAGTGATCACACAACTAATATAAATATAAGGTTTTAACAAATCCTTTCGACACAGACAAAGGAGGTGACCTCCTCATCCAGAAGACTCAGGCCATACAAATCTCATTTTTCAGAGCTCAGGAAGGAGGTAGCATCACTGAGCTTCTCTCTTGACCAAGCCCAATCCGAGATTAAATACATTAAGATTGAATGGAATCAGCTATAGGAGAAGTTCAAGTTAATAAAGATTACCACCTAGTCAATGTTATCCGAGCTACCCCAAGAGTCTGTCACCATCGCACACATTACCCTTAGGTCTTATGTGGGTGTTATAAGTGGTTATGTAAAAAGGTATTAGTTACTTATTGTGCAATTCATTTTTATAAATAAAAGTCTTATTCCACCAATTCCTTTGTGAGAATAGTCATTCTTAAAAAAATGATGACTTTGATAAATTGATTCTTCAGGTAAAAATAGTGATTTTGAGAAATATATACATTATTATATTAAACTAAGGTTTTTATTAATAATATTATAAAAACAATTCTTATAAATGATGATTATATTAGTTCCTTATCTATAAATGATTAGGTAATCAGTTTGATAAGAGTTATATTTTTATACGATAAAACATAAAGTGTATTTTAAAAGATTTTATTTTAAGGAATTAATAAAATTTTTAAATAATTAATATTTTAATAAAATATTACTATCAAATTAATTTTATTAATAATAAATGAGTATATAATTTTTATGAAAAATGTAATTTTTATTAAGGTTTAAAAACTGTTTTTGTCAAAACCCATCAAATTTCAATAAATGTCGGTTCTCATTTTAAAAGTGAAAATTCACATATTTAGAAAATTATTTTGATAAAATGAATATTATTTTTGGAATAAGGATGTCTAAATTATCCAACGGTTAATTTTTCATAATTTTCTAAGAGTCAAATTTTTGGGTAAAAATTAAATAATATATAAATATATAGTATGTTTTATGACATCATAATGACCCAATAGTGATGTAATAAATACCATAAAAGGGATCTTAGACCAAATATATGTTTTAAATTTAAAATAATGTGATTTTATATTTATTTGACTTATTTTATAATACGTTAGTGAATCCTCCAAAATGTATAATATATTTTATGATTTTAAATTCATTTGCTTGAGAGTGGGACTCACCTCCACACAAGAAAGGATAATATTTTAATATTTTCATTCATTTTACTAATAAAATAATTCCTTACACTCCCCTTGAAAAAAAACTATGGAAAAAACCATGGGTTGGTTTGTAGTTTTGAATATTTTAGTGTGCAGTGTCCAAAACCTAAATAATAAAGAATTCCCCCTCCTTTACTATATAAACCCACCCAAGAATCCATTTCTCTTCACTCAAACACCTTTAATATAGTCTTGAATCTTCTCTCCACTCCCTAGAGTCCTCTCAAGGCACCCCCAAGCTCCTAAGAAACCTCTCCCAAGACTTTGGGATCACACATCCAAGTAAGGGTTCCTTTCTCATTTTATCCAAGTTTCCATATATTGTTAGACCCTTTTATTTTTCAATTAAAAATGATGGGGTATGTTTTAAAACATCTCCCATACTTCCATTATTATGTTTTAATGGTGAGATACCCCTTTAAATCTCATCAATCCCTCCCATGTATACCCTTTATCATGCCAAAATTCCATAAGCGATTTCTCTCTCATCATTTCCATTCAAGCATTTATTTTATATTATGAATCTCAAATTACTTTTAATATGTTGGTATATTATGATCCATGATCCTATTACTTCCCATTTCATGTCTAAATGACAAGATACCCCTTTATCTCTTATCAACCCATTTTATGAATCCCCATGTGACACCGTTATGTTGCTGAAATTGCACTACGATTTTCCAGGCCAAATTCATCATGTAGTGAATACCATACCAATTTATCTATCAAGGGTATTCACCTTTATAAACATATAATTATTTATTATATACTTTCATGTATATATTCTACACTCTTCTATCATGGAATAAATGATGATGTTGAATGAATCCATGTTATATGATCTATGTGGCACACTTAAGCATGAGATTGAAATGTTTATGATGGGTGCACCCTGATAGAGCTCCAATGCATTGAGTAATGTTTAGTATCATGTTACCTCATGTTGGGATAGGGGTTTACCTGATTCCTTTTAGGAAATTTGTCCACCATGTTGGGATAGGGGTTACCTGATTCCTTTATGTTTATGATGCAGTGTTTTAAGTTGTTGCCACATTTCTATGTTATGATAATCATGCTATATCATGCCTTTATGTTCATATTTATCTTATGATCCATTGATATGCCTATTGCCTAACATGTATTTTATTTTTCATGTTATGCCTTCTTTACTCCCTTATCGGGCTTTATAGCTCACCCCTTTCTTGTGTACATCCTCAGGTTATCCCATGGAGTGTTAATTATGAAGGAATGTTGTGGTCATGTAAAAGAATCTTTCAATAATGTTATTGTATTTCATATTTTAAGTTTTCATGTAATGTTCTTAAGCCCCAAAGATACTAGACCTCTTGATCTTCTGAGTTTTATTAAGTGAAAGTTTATTTAATAAATCATGTTTAAATATTAAATAAAGATTAGATTTGTTATAGTTGGTATCATAGGATAGGTTTAGTTATTTTTGGGATTAGGATTAGAAAACCCTAGTGAAATCCTTAGGGATAAGACTAAGTATAAGAAAAAAATCCCTAAATTTTGGTGAGTATAGATTAAGTGGTTTATCAAGAAAATGCATTCCTGTCTGGATACAAACAAGTAGAGGTGACTCTGGCACAGATTCATCTAGGGGTAAAACATGAAAACACCTCTTTGAGCTAGACTCGAAGGGGAACTGGTGCATGACAATAGGCCTTACTGGACTCTTGGTTCGACACTCCTGGGGGATATGTTTTGGTAAATTCATAAGCTTAGTATGAACCATTATTAAGGGAGCTTGAAAAAAATCCCATACATTAGGAGATAGATCATGGATAACTTAGATTGAAGCCTAGAAATTCATAAGTTAAGAAAATAAATGTAATTTATAAGTTATCCCTTTTTTCATTGTATTCCCCTTTATGTTTTTAATAGTTTAAAACACTTAACTCTAATTTTCCTTTTATTCTATCCAATGGCCAATAATAAGAGGACTCGAGCTAACAAACGATGAAAAGATCAATGTGATGACTGTTCTAATGAGATTACTAATCCAATGGGAGCAGGAATCACAAAATTTTTCACAATAATCTCTTAGTTAACTCAAGTTTTGAATAGAAACATGGGTCAATAGAAATGTTCAACCCCCCTAAGAAATAACAATTTGCAATCGAGAGCTTCATGAGACAAAGGCCTCTTACTTTTAAAAGATCATCTGATCCCTCAATCACTGAACAATGGATAAAATCCATTGAGAATATCTTCTCCATCCTTCAATGTTTCTAACAAGAGAAGGTTCTTTTGGATTCTTATCATATGGATGGTGAGGCTGATCAATGGTGGGCATTGATCAAAAATATGAATCCTAAAGAAGAGATCAAGGTGATGGGATGGAAAGATTTCTGGAAAATGTTTTTCAATAAATATTTTCCCTACAACCTCTGTCTTAATATGGAAATAGATTTCATTGCACTCAAGAAAAAGGATGAAGAATATTTTGGGGAATATGAGGAAAACTTCACTGGACTTGCATGATATGCCTCTAGTTTTTTTGTTACCCCCGAATGCAAGGTTTACCGCTTCTTTAGTGGGCTAAAATCTAGCCTATTGAAATCCCTGTCGATCCGTGACTTTGATAGCTATAAGGAGATTGTCCGATGTGACCTCAAAGTCAAGATGGAAATCAGTGAATCTTAGGAGTATCACGGGGATAAGAAGTGGAAAGTGGACTTTAATTCTGGTGGTTCGATGGATAAATCCAATGGTGATAAAAAATTCCAACATCCCACTTGCCAAAGGTGCGGAAAGAATCACCCTAGAAATTTACATAAGGGGGCATGGAAATGTTTTAGGTGCGGGAAGGAAGGGCACCAAGCTAGCGATTGCTGATAAGAAAAACATGCTACTGTGATAGAGGAAAAGAACGCTTAATTTGATCCTCAATTCATTGTTCATTGTTATAACTACAAAGAACCAGGGCACTTTGCGAACCAGTGCCCTAAGCCAAGGGCTTTCAAAGGCACCCAACAACCTTCAAGGCAGCAAGGGTGAGATTTTTCCATCACTACCGCCAAAGTGAATCCCGATAACAAAGTGATGACAGGTATGCTAGTTATTTATTCAATAACAGTGAAAATACTTTTTGATTATGGTTTTATGCATTCTTTTATATTCCAAAAGTTTAGTAGAAAAATCCAAACACCACCACAAATCATGGAAGTAGAGATATTGGTTAGAATAGAAAATGGGGTAATTATAGCATCCCATGCATATAACTCATCCCTTGTTACAATTTTTGGATTGAACTTCCCGTTGAATCTCATCATACTTCCCTTGGTGGAATTTGATGCAATTCTTGGCATGGATCATCTTTCCCTATACAGAGCCAACATAAATTGTCGTGAGAGGGAAATCACTCTTTATATGGTGAATAGACCCCCGATTCTATACAATTTCAAGGAGGAGGATGAGTCTTATTTAGAACCATCATCTCAAGAATGAATATTACTTCCCTACGAGCACACATATCTTTCTCAGATGATTGAGTCTAAGTAAGGAATCATCCTTAAAGACATGCCTATTGTGAGGGAATTTGCTGATGTGTTTCCTAAGGAATTTCTTGGTTTTATTTCTATAATAGATGTTGAAATCTCAATTGATCTTATACCTGGAGCATTTTCAATATCCAAGACTCTATATAGAATGGCTGCTGTGGAGATTAAGGAGATAAAGAAATAACTATAGGAGAATCTGAATAAAGGATTTATACACCAAAGTTCTTCACAATGGGGTGAACCAGTCATATTCATCAAGAAGAAGGATGGGTCAATGCACCTTTTCATTTATTATCATGAGATCAATAAAATAATGTTAAATAACAAGTATCCTTTTCCATGAATTGATGAATTGTTCAATTAGATATGTGGAGCACAATACTTCTCCAAGGTGGATCTGCAGTCGGGATATTACTAAGTAAGGGTGAAGAAGGTGGATATCCCCAAGACTGATTTTCGTACAAGGTATAGGCACTATGAATTCATAGTATTGCCTTTCAGACTCACAAATTCTTCAGCAATATTCATGGACTTTATGAATGAGTCTTTAAAGATTACCTTAACAAATTTGTGGTAGTCTTTATAAATGATATTCTAATATACTCCAAAACCAAGGAGGAGTATGAGAAGCATCTAAGCACCGTACTAGAGACCTTGCAAAAGGATAAGATCTACGCAAAGTAAAAAAAGTGTGAGTTCTGGTTGAAGGAAGTCTCATTCTTAGGGAATATCATCACAAGAAATGGGATATTTGTGGATCCTTACAAAACAAAAGCAATTGAGGGATTTTCAAGGCCGACATCTATGACAGATATCCTTAACATCCTAGGGTTAACTAGATATTATCACTGATTTGTGAGAAATTTATCATGATTGTCAAACCCTCTTACCAAGATAACTCAAAAGGGAGTTAAGTTTTCTTGGAATGATGAATGTGAAGAAAGATTCATGGAGTTGAAGAAGAGGCTTATCACTAGCCCTGTTCTCACACTACCCATAAGTGAAGAGATTTTTGTAATCTCCAGTGATGATTCAAAGAAGGGCCTGAGCTATGTGTTGATACAGAATGAAAAATTCATCACCTATGCCTCAAGGTAGTTGAAAATTCATGAGAAAAACTATCCCACGCATGATATGGAGTTGGCAGCTATGATCTTTGTAATGAAAATATGGCGACATTATCTCTTTGAGGAAAAGTGTGAAATATATATGATCAAAATAGTCTCAAATATATATTCACACATAAAGAGTTGGACATGTACCAAGAATATGGTTAGAGCTCATCAAGGATTATGACTACTCAATCCATTACCACCCTGGGAAAGCGAACAAGGTGGTGAATACTCTAAATAGAAAGGACCCATAAATTATATCATTTATGAGAATTGAAAATAATCTAATCTTATTTTATTTGATGAATATGGACACGAGAATCATAAAGAAGGACACATCATCAATCCTTTCACAAATTATTTCTCAACCATCTCTTTTGGAAAGGTTAAAGGATGCTCAAAAAATTATGTGGGAATTCAAAAGAAAGTGGAAACTATCAAAAAAGGGAAATTCTCATAGTTCAATGTTAATGAAGAAGGAATTGTGAGATTTGGTTCAAGACTACGTGTTCCATCAAATCCAGAGTTAAAGAAAGAACTTTTGGATGATGCACATAGTTCAAATTTTCCATTCACCCAGGAAACATGAAGATGTATTGAGATATATGAGAGCATTATTGCTGGGATGACATGAAGAAAGAGATCACTAAATATACATCAAAGTGTCTGGTATGTCAGTAAGTGAAGGCTGAGAGGAAAACGTCTAAGAAGATGATGCAACCATTACCCACACCAACATGGAAATGGGAAAACATCACCGTAGACTTTTTCACCAGACTTCTAAAGACATCCAAAGGAAACAATGCTATCTGGGTTATTGTGGATTTTATTACAAAGACTGTACACTTCATTACAATTGGAGAGGATTTCTCATTGGATCAACTGGCACAGATATACATTAGAGAAGTGGTAAGGATGCATGGATTACCACTATCAATTGTGTCCGATTGAGATCCAAGATTCACCTATAAGTTCTGAAAGAGTCTCCAATATGCTCTGAACACTGAGTTGAACTTCAACACATCCTATCACCCTCAAACTGATGGAAAATCTGAACAGACTATCCATACACTTGAGGACATGTTGAGAGCTTGCTCAATGGACTTCAAAGGCATATGGGACCAACATCTTCTTTTGGTGGAGTTATTTTACAACAACAGTTTCCACTCAAGCATCCAAATGGCTCATTATGAATCCCTTTATGGGAAGAGGTGTAGAACAAAAACATGTTGGGATGAAGTTGGGGAATGAAAACTTCTAGGTCTGGAAATGGTTGAAGAAATGGTGGAGAAGGTTAAGACCAACCAGCAGCACATCAAAGATGCTCATAGTCGACAAAAGAGCTATGCTGACAATCGTTGATGATACCTAGAGTTTGATGTTGGAGACATGGTATTCCTCCACATATCTTCATGGAATAGAGTTATGAGATTTGGGAATAATGGAAATCTTAGTCCAAGGTACATCGAACCTTTTGAGATCCTCGATCGCATCAGAGCAGTGGCCTATCGACTAACACTCCCATTGAACCTGTCTCAAGAACATGATGTATTCCATGTATCACTTTTGTGGAAGTACATACCTAACCCATCGCATGTACTCAATCCATAGGTGGTACCATTGGAGAATGACCTCTACTATGAAGAGAATCCGGTGAAGATCTTAGATCATAGAGAAAAATTTCTACAAAATAAGATAATTCCCCTTATCAAAGTGTTGTGGAGAAACAACAAGTTTGAAGAAGTGACGTGGGAATTGGAGGAAGTGATGCGGTAGAGTTTCCCTCATCTGTTTTAGTTTGGGAAAATGAAATTTCATGGGTGAAATTTATTAAGGGGGGAAGGTTGTAACAACCTGATCATTTATGAATAAAATTCCATTTCTTTCAATTAAATGTATCATGGATATATAAAACATATTCACTCTTTTTTAATTAATTGTTATATCTAATTGGATTTAAATGGCTGTTAAGTATCTTTACTATTGATAATATATCCGTTGAACAATGATCACATGACTAATATAAATATAAGGTTTTAACAATTCTTTTTGACATATAAAAAGGAGGTGATGTCCTCATCTAGTAGACTCGGTCTGCCTCGAGAGTTTATCACCATCACACACCTTAAACTTAGGTCTTATGTGAGTGTTATAAGTAGTTATGTAACAAGGTATTAGGTACTTATTGTGTAATCCCTTTTTATAAATAAAATTCTTATTCCATCAATTCCTTTATGAGAATAGTATTTAAAAAAAATGATAAATTTGATAAATTGATTCTTCAGGTAAAAATGGTACTTTTGATAAATATATACATTATTATATTAAAATGAGGATTTTATTAATAATACTATAAGAAAATTCTTATAAAATATAATTATGTCAGTTCCTTATCTACAAATGATTAGGAAATCATTTTGATAAGAGTTATATTTTATACGATAAAACAGAAAGTGTATTTTTAAAGAATTTATTTTAAGGGATTAATGAATTTTTGAAATAATTAATATTTTAATAAAATATTATTATAAAATTAATTTTATTAATAATAAATGAGTATATAATTTTTATGAAGTCAAATGTAATTTTTATTAAGGTAAAAACTGTTTTTGTCAAAATCCGTCAATTTTCAATAAATGTCGGTTCTCATTTTAAAAGTGAAAATTCACATATTTAGAAAATTATTTAGATAAAATTAATATTATTTTTGGAATCAAGACATAAAAATTATCCAACAAATAATTTTTCATAATTTTCTGAGACAATCGAATTTTTGGGTAAAAATTAAATAATATATAAATATATAGTGTGTTTTATGACATCATAATGACCCATTAGTGATGTAATAAATACCAAAAAAATAATATTAGACCAAATATATGTTTTGACTTTAAAATAATTTTATTTTAGATTTATTTGACTTATTTTATATTGCTTTAGTGAATCCTCCAAAATGTATAATATATTTTATGATTTTAAATTCATTTCCTTGAGAGTGTGAATCACCTCCATATAAGAAAGGCTAATATTTTAATATCTTAATCCCTTTTACTAATAAAATAATTTTTTCTAATCCCCTTGTCCAGAAACCATAGGAAAAAACTATGGGTTGGTTGTGGTTTTGAATATTTTAGCATGTAGTGTCCAAAACCTAAATAATAAAGAATTCACCATCTTTTCCTATATAAACCCACCCAAGCACCCATTACTATTCACTAAAACTTCTTTAATATCGTCCTCACTCTTCTATAAACTCCCTAGAGTCATTCCAAGGTGCCCCCAATCCCCTAAGAAGCCTCTCCCAAGCCTTTGGGATCACAAATTCAAGTAAGGGTTCCTTCCTTTCTCATTTTTGTCAAATTTTTCTTATATTGTTATACCCTTTTATTTTTCAATTAAAAATTATGAGGTTTGTTTTCGCACCTCCCCCTACTTACATTATTATTTTTTAATGGTGAGATACCCCATTTCACTCTCATTAATCCTTCCCATGTTCATCCGTTACCATGCCGAAATTCCGTAAGATATTTCTCTCTC
Organism: Viscum album; assembly: GCA_963277665.1. NCBI lineage: Eukaryota > Viridiplantae > Streptophyta > Magnoliopsida > Santalales > Viscaceae > Viscum > Viscum album. The sequence goes on from OY728127.1 coordinate 1,335,591,335, forward strand.
TTCATTTCCATTCAAGCATTTCTTTTTATATTATGCATCTCAAATTTCATTTCATATATTGGTATATTATGCTCCATGATCCCCTTACTTTAAATTTCATGTATAAATGATTATATACCCCTTTTTCTCTCATGAAACCATTTTATGAATCCCCATGTGATGCCGTTATGCTGCCGAAATTGCACCGTGATTTTCCATGCCAAAATCATCGTGTAGTGAATACCATGCCCATTTATCTATCAAGGGTATTCACCTTTATGAACATATACTTATTGATTATATAATTTCATGTATCTATTCCAAATTCCTTTATTGAGGAATAAATGATGTTGTTGAATGAATCTATGTTATATGATCTATGTGGCACACTTAAGCATGAGATTGAAATATTTATGAAGGGTGCGCCCTAATAGTGCTCCAATGCATTGGGTAATGTTTAGTATCATGATACATCATTCTAGGATAGGGGTTTACCTTATTCTTTTTAGGAAATTTTTCCACCATGTTAGGATATTGGTTACCTGATTACTTTATGTTTATAATGAGGTGTTTTAATTTGTTGCCACATTTCCATGTTATGATAATAGTGATATATCATGCCTTTATGTTCATATTTATCTTATGATACATTGATATGAATACTGACTAACATATATTGTATTATTCATTTTATTACTTGTTTACCCCCTTACTGGGATTTATAGTTCACCCCTTTCTTGTTTACATCCTCAGGTTATCCTATGTAGTGTTAAGTACGAAGGAATGTTGTGGTATTGTAAAAGAAGATTTCAATAAAGATATTGTATTTCATATTTTAAGTTGTTATGTAATGTTACTAAGCCCCAAATACACTAGACCTCTTGATCTTCTGATTTATATTAAGTGAAATTTTATGTAATAAATCATGTTTAAATATGAAATAAAGAGCATGGTTGTTATAATCCATGCATTGGATCCAAATAATAAATATTTGGGGTATCTAGATTGATCACGATTAGTATCCAGTGATTCCTAAAAAAACAAATAAGTAATGAAAAAAATAAAAATGTATTTTATATGATTAGATTGCAGAGTTTACACCTACATTTTAGGCATCAAAAAGTGTCTTTTTTCTATTATTTTATTCTTAAATGCCTCGTTTAGTGTATTTTTTTCTTATTAATTTCTTCCAACTCCATAGAAATTTCTTACATAAAACAATATATGGATTAATGAATCCAAATCACAATTCACACAGTTTTCCCTTTATATAGTATTAATATGAACGCCTCTATAAAATATTAATAGTTATTAACTTTAATGAACATATTATATCATTTTTTTGGAAAAAAGTATTATGAAAATGTTCTTTATGTATGTAATAACAATTGAGACTCCCAACCATTCAAACTTTTGAATCTCATTTATACTATCAAGAACAACCATGTTTGTAATAAAGGTTCCAAATATTTATTCTCCATATGGAATTTAGGACATATATCCATCTTTGCACGTGGTTTCTATATGAAGTTGTAATTCTAACATATGCAGTAATGGAACTGGTGGGGAGAAGGTACTCTTGAAAGGTATTTTTGTTTTATTGGTCGATTCACTAGATTATATTGATCTGACCTTCCGTTTCCCCATCATTTTAACCATATATAATACCATACCTCACTTTAGACATTTTTTCAACAATTTTTACAAGTTTTTCATTTTAAAAAAATTTGTAAAGGGAATACCTCATGTATCTTTCTAAGATTAGATGGCCATGCTATGAAAGTTCTAATAGAATCATTGAATATTATAATATATGGATCATCAAGTGGAACAATAAACTCAGTGCTTGAATCTTAAGCTACCTCAATCCCCACTCTCGTGTGATCTTTTGAGAGTTCTTTGTTTTGTATCATGTCTCCTAGGATATTATACACCATATCCCTCACAATAAGGCGGTTCATGGGGTTTGATAGATAAAAATCACATACAACTTCACCCTATATAATTTTAGTAATATAAAGTTATTAGAACTTGTTTGATTCACATTTAGAAGAAAGAGTAATGAAAAAATTGATTATTTTGGGTAAGGTATGTGGTTGAGGGGAATGACTAGCCTCAAAGATAGCAGGGTCATTTGGTTGTTCATGTGATGATATTTTTCCAATCACCAGTTTACTTTGATCCTTTCACATATATTAGCGTGCCAAACCAGACCAGACAATAATATCTTAAAAAGCATATATTTGTGCTTGAAATCATTTCATAATATTATACTTATCTTCTTATGGTGTCTTCTTATAAAAATATGTTTTAGGAGACACTCCAAAACCTATACCTCTAACATGGCTATATTGTTCTGGCCGCTTCAAAGCTACTGAAAGCAATTTTTCTTCTGGTACAGTTGCTGTCAATTATTATGGCTAAACCATATAAAAAAAATATGAACATAAATAGATATTTTTATGTAATATTGTTATAAATCATAACAAATTACTATTATGTACAACTTACACATGTTTCTCATACTAGTTTTTTATTTTTACCGAACAGTTTACCCTCCTTATTTACACGAGCCTTTCATGGAACATGATGTGAGATGGAAGTGGATTCAGATTTTGATTCATCAATATACATATAAACAAAAGAACTTAGGTTTTTTCATTTCACATAAAACTTATATTTTTGATTAAAAATACATACCAATTCATTCTCAAGTGAAGCTTACCCCATCCTTACTGCGATAGGGGTACATTGGTTTTGATGCATGTTTTTTATTTTTATAACTCCTTTGTTGTTTCATAAATTAACAATTTTGAATAAAATTGGATAAAATAAATAATGCCAAATAATATATCATTAAATATAATTCACCTAAAATTATTTCTCATTATGATAAATGATGGAACCATTTCATGTTTCCTACTTTATAATGTGTTTATAAGTAACTAGTGGGTGGAGCTTTACTTTCCCCTCAACATCCCCAAGATAAAACTTGGTAAGAAGAGTCTAAAATACTCTATGGTCTTTTCTAGAGACCATTAAGACATATTTATTACAAAAAGATTATAAAATAAAAAAACTCTATAAGTAATAATGAAAATTAAATCAACATTTCATTATATAATTTTTTTGGTAAAATAGAGAAAGGTTATCATAACATTACCATTATATCTTCCCAAAGGGTTTCTTTCGTTACAGACTGGACATGACACCATGAATCTATATCAATCAGCACATTAATCCACATTTTTACCCCAACATAACTAATGAACATTGACTTGTTAGGGTCAATGTATAAGGTCCTATCCTTAAACGTTACATAATATTGAGTTAATTTAGAAATTCACATTGAGGATATTTTCAAGTTTAGAGATTTATAGAATTAGGCCATAACTATTAAATAAAAAAATAGAAATACAAAGTTGACACTTCCAATAGTATCTATTTATTCCATAACATAAAAACTTTTAAAAAGAAACATGGTTTCTTTTCATGTTTAATCATCATAACTTTTCCTTGATTCCATCCTTGACTCTATTCTCTCTTAAATCCTGCGACAACATTTAAAAACTTGGGATGAGCAAAAAAATCTCAGTATGGGACATAAAAATAAAAAAAAACCATTAGTCTAGTTATAACATGATAACCCATTTAATGTTCTTTGAGTATATGAAACAAAACATTTTTCACATGAAAAACAATCATACTTTTTGCTCAATTAAAAACATTAAAACCAATATCAAGAAATTAAAACTCCTTTAGGTGACTTAGAGCATCATATACATAAAACCCTTTCAAACATATTCAAATTGGAATAACCATATGGTTTAATTCCAAATTGGAGATCCATAATGGGGATCACCCTTTGTATAAGCTATACTAGGCTCACTTGTGAGCTATAATGGGGCTCAACCCTTAGTATAAGATGTGTCAGGCTCACCTATGACCTATAATGGGGCTCAAACCTTCATATAATCTATATCGGGCTCAACTATGAGATATAATAGGGTTCAACCCTTCGTATAAGCTACACCGGTCTCTCCCATTTCATATAATTCTCATGTACCATTTTATGAATAAAACACATTCATCACAAAACCCATTTTTTGAAATATTCTTCTAATTCATATGAAAAAAATTTCCGTATAAAAATATCATTTTCATTTAAGAGCCCATTTTCAATACCAAGGTACCCAAATAAAGGAATAATGTATTTATTTTCATTTTAAAATACATTAAGACTTATATAGGAATCCAAATATCAAATATCAGTTATGGCGGTGGAGAAGTCCTTGTCGCTGTATACGTAAAAAAACATTCTTTTTGTCATTTTGTAAATAAAGTAAAACACTTCATATAAAAAGATTAATTTTAAAAACTTTGAATGAAATTAAATATTGAAATAAAATTTCCTGTATATTCCTTTTATACCCATAAAAATAAATATGTAATTTAATATCAGGAAGAAAAAGATTTGATAATTAAATATTTAAATATTCAAGGTATCCCATATCACTTTGAACATTTAAATATCAATCTACATGATTTAATAAATAACATTAGTATAGATAAATATGGATATGAAATTTTATAGTGGCCATATATACACCTTATAAAATAATAAAGGTGCATATTATCAATAAATGGCTCAATGAAGGGAGATTGAGATGAAGTCCCTTACCTTGAGTTCAACTTGTCTCGTTTATTCTTTAATTTCATTAATAATAAACTTAGGTTAATTTTTAATTTATTTAGAACCATTTTAAAGTTTATTATTAATTTTATATCACTTATTACCATGTTGTAGCAATTAGTTAATTATTTGAGTTCATATCAGACATTTTGTTGATGTTCGATATTTGAGTCAAGTAAAAGCTCTTCGCTTCGTCCCCACTTTGGCACTCCTCAATGCCCTAGCCGACGATGTTGGCCTTCGTGGTCCCTACCCCATCCAAGGGGGGGACTCCTTTCTTCCCCCTCCATAGATATCCCCCTTCCATCATCCCATTCTCCAACCCAAATCTTCTCCCACCCTTCCCTACGATCGATCTTTTCCCTAAGGTGGTTGATCTCTTCAATGGATACCCTCAACTTCCTATTTCAATGGTGGAGTTCATGGAGGACTCATCCTCGTTAAATATGAACTTGGTTGCATGTTTCTCTTTCCATCACCCTTATATGGATGTTTTTGATTGCTTCATCACCAGCGATTGGGGTTTGTGCAATGCAGAGATTGTCAACCTACTTGACCAACGTCATATTATGATCCACTTCTCCATAGAAGCATATTTGATTTCAGATTGGTCTTAAACTAGTCAAATCTTCTAGGGATCTAATTTCATTATTTTTCACTGGTCATACGATCTTCACATGAAGCACAACTCTCCCAAGATGGCGATATGAGTAAGTCTACCTGAAATCCCTCTGCCTTTTCAGAATCTAGCTATTATTCATATGTTAGGGAACTTGATTGCCCATTTTTTATGCAAAAATAAGAGAACCAACATGGTGAGTCACCCTATTTCACCACGTATATGTGTGGAGATAGATTTTTCTAGACCTCCAGTTGATTAGGTTTGGATCTCAGTTGGTGAAGAGTTTCGGTATAAGCATAGGGTTGTTTTTGAATCGTGGTCCAATTTCTGCTCGTCCTACAATCTTATGGGTCATTTGGACTCTTCTTGTTTCTGGGGATGTAGGGGTGGAAAAGAGGAGGATAATTTGGAACATTATATTATTAAGAATAATGTTAAGTCGAATTCTAAGGATCTTAGAGTTAAGGATCTTTTTTAAAGACTGTTTCATGATCTGGGTGCTCCCAAGTTGGCAAAGCCGATCTTGGGGAGTCATTTCCCTATGATTTCTCCCTCCTTTTCTGAAACAGTTAAGAATAGAGGAAGTGTCCATGATCAGGTGAATGATCAATTATTAGACCACAGTGGTGCAGTTTCTTAGGCTGATGTAAGGGTACTCGAAGAGACACAGACCTCTATGGTGAGTGAGATAGTCTCCCCGAGCCGACATGTTCTTGTTTCAGGAATGGCTACAAATCCTATTTTGATGAATAACCACTTCTTGAATCTGATTGATGAGGGAAAGTAAAATGTGTATCTAGAGGGATGGAAAACCTCCATTCCAAGATGAAAGCGAAAGTAGGTTATAAGGCTTTCAGATGAGGTGGCAAGTGACCTTGATGGGGTCTCCCAGTTAAGTTCGGACTATGAGTAGGATTATTTGGTCCGAACTGGATCAAGGAATGGTAAAAAAGGTATTTTCTTGACTAGAAACCTTCTAGTTCCCAATTAGGGGAAAAAAACCAGACCTCGAAAAGATTACTCGAATACTACAAAGAAAATAGTAACCAGATCGTCAGGTAAGACAAGGTGCAATGTCTTAGAGGCTAAATCCGGGGAAGCTTTTGTATATCATGATGTAGATTTGGTTTCTGCTATGGAGATCAAGAAAACTACCTCTAAGGATTGAATATCTTCTACAGCTAGTGCTGGGGATAAGTATAGTTATCTATTGGACTCCACCTCTGACATGGAGGGAGGGAATTTGGGGACGGGGAAGGAGGCACCCTTGCAGCTAGCTCTTTTTCCCAAGGATGGACAGTAGGGGCTATTAGGTTAGGAGGCTAGCATTGTTGAAACTCCTTTGGTGATCTTGGTTGATTCAAAAAAAGTTATTGATGGTGTGAATATGGATAAATCATGGGATCTTCTCATGCACTCTGAGGAAGAGATGCTGGAAGAGGTATTGACCATTCATGCTTCTAATGAGGATGCATAAAGGATGAACGAGAGACCAATAGAAGTTGACTCAAGTAAGGAGTAAGTAGATTGGATCAATAAACAACATTTAATTATGACCAACGGCTTCAATGATAAGAAGATATCAGTGGTGTATTTCTTTTAAGAATGGGAAAATCTGGCTTCTCAATTCGAAGATAATATCAAAGACGAACCAGATAAAAAGGTACCATATTTGTCTTGAAAATTATTTAGGGAGGTCGCATCTAGTAGTTTTAAGCTGTTTTTTAATAATGTTAGTATCTGCTATAGTATTTGATTCCTTTTTGAACATGCGGTTTATCACTTTTTTCTATAAAAGTGTTTCCTAATATTTTTTTTAAATTTGGAGTGAGTGAGGTATTTGAGTAAAAAAAGAACTTGTTTTGATGTAAATTATTTATGTGGTCATAAGTCCATTATCTCTAGAATATTATTCATGATTTAAATATCATATATATCTAGTATATATGTATTTAGAATAGTCCATGACATTTGGAGATAATAAATGAATTGCACCGTTCATGGAGACGGTAGGCCATACGTACACATGAACACTACTTTCATTTATTTGTCATATTAAAGGAATAAAAAATAAAAGATACAAAGGTATATTATAATTCTATTATAATATCTATGTTATATATGTTACATAAGTTCATTAACTCCATCCTTTATATGTTCCATTATGGCATGAATGAGTCATATCACTTTGAGGGAGTGGTAGTCCACACTTCCTCAAATGAAATTATATTATTTGCACATTATAGAAAGAATAAAGGTATGTTTTAAATTAAAATTACAGAAGCATATAGAAAATATAAATATAATATATATCATATATAAATATAGTTCCATCATAAAGGCCACCATGAGAAGTTATAGGAGAAAATTGAACAATCATCATCTTGTAAGGCAATAGTTCACCATACACATAAATAATATGTTCTATATCCATTAGATGGAGGTGTGCATAAGTGTAGGTCGAACCCTTAGCACAACAAAATCCTAGTATATTGAGGATACTGGTGTTGTTATAAAATAATGAAATAAATATAGGTTTGGGGGTTGGATGAGGAAAATAAATGAAAAGAATTTGAGAGAAGACGTTACCTCTAAATTGGGTAACTCCTTTTGATTTTAGCCAAAAGGATTTATTGAATTGCCTTCTACCCAAGGTACATGTTTATGTTATATTTCCCTTTTCTTTAAATTAAATATTATAAAAGGTCATTATCACACCCAAGTGGCTCCATAGGGTTCTAAATTTGACCCAAGGATGCTCATGGTCCGAGATATCTCATCCAATAGGATTAAGATACATGTTTGGGTAGATTTATATTATTATAATAATATTTTTTCTCTTATTTACTTGATTTACCCTTTAACCAATGTAAATAAAAATAATTACTGAAGTTACTATTCATAATGTCCAAAAATAAAAGGTGACTATTTAAATAATTTGGACCTTCTGATTCCAAATATGGAATCCAATTTTCCAAATTCAAAACACAGAATTTGAAAAAATTAATTTAAAATTAATTCCAGTTGTCAAAACCAAAAAATTGGGTTTTAAGAAGTAAAAACTATCAAAAGATTGACACTTTTTTATGTCCAATTTAAATTTGAAATTACTTCCAATGAATATCATTGGATTAAATGATAAAAAATTAATCCAATTACACTTTAAAACCAATTAAAAGGAAAATCTAACTATATAAATAAATTAGATGAAAAGATAGTTTTTAATTAAAAGGCAGTATTTTTCACTATTAATAAAAATATGGAATTTATCAGAAAAATAACAAAATTTCAATAGAAGTAAATTTTTATGTACCACTTATAAATAAGAAGTTTATTTTATAAAATAGAACATATAAAAGTGACAAAAACTATTTTTAAAATGGGTTTTCCATCAAAAGGCATAAAACAACCTTTTAAAAATATTAGAGTATTTTATGCTAAAAATTGGATTCATTCTCATTTTAAGCCTCTTAAATTAATTAGATAAATGTAAAAAAATTTAAAATATATGTAAAATAATAATATTGTTAATTCTATTCATTCCCTCCAATACAATGACTAGGCGTTAACTACCATTTAAAATAATAATATTATTGTTGTATTATTTTTTGGTATAACTCAGTGTTGTGTGCAATGTATGATTTCGGAGAAACCTGTTGGTGCGTGTCAGGTATGATATCATACATAGTGTCCCATTTAAACTAAAATTAATATTAAATTCTAAAATATCATTAGATATGAAAATGTATTATTCTATAAATACCTAGGATGTTACATCATCCCCCCTTTTGGAAATTGCACCCTCACAATTTTAAAATTGGGCTTAGAAACTTCATTGAAAATCCAACATCAGAAAAAGAGTCAATAAAACTATTAATTTAAAAGAAATAAAAATAATTAAAAAGGTCACCTGAGATAACACATACTAGGATTCCATGTAGGAAAACATGGATATGGAAGAAAAACTAACCATCTTATTCTAATGGGGAGTGATAGAAAACATGATCAGGAGAAAGTTAACAATTAGAAAACCACAAACTTTTAATGGTTTAAACGGTTTTTGATTTTCCTGCAGGAAAAGTAAACGAAAAACGTTTTTGTTTTAAGATCTTTTTCATAAATTCAAGGAATTATTTTTCTACTTATAATAAGAACATAAGTAAATATACTTACTTGAATGGTAGAGTACCATCCATTAATCGAATTCTGCCACAAAATCATATTTTTTCCCAAATTGATGACTATTTAAGATGACTTGGTCACTACTGAAGCACTAGAATCAACTTCTATAGAATCACATAATTCACATAAGATGAACCATACATTTACCCTATCTTTATACATTCACCAAAACCAAAATGGTTAGTATAATATCAGATAATCCCCCCAAAAGAATAATCCTTTATAAGGAGAAGGACTAATTTTAATATCCAAAATTAAATAGTAATACCCAAGTTCTACATAGACCATTCAACAAAAAAATGTACTTAAAATTACTCAAAATAATCCAAACTAATATTGAAAACCAAAATTCAGAAGGATTTGATCACATAGTCTTCTAGATAAATCTTAACATTTATCTCCAAATAACACTGAATACTCTTAAAGTATCATACTTAAAATTAATTAACCTAATAACATATTTTCCATGATAGGTTATTCATTTCCATAAATAAACCAAATCTCCATATGTCTAAAATAAAAACATAGATTCTTCCAAAATAAAATTCAACCATTACTCCTCAAATGAAATCTCATAGTATTCTATTTTTCTTAGGCATATAGTGTTCCCAAAAGAGCAAATGTCTTCAAAAATAACATTTATAAATTAATCACCAAATCATTTTTACTATACTAAGGATATATATTTGATAAAACATAAGTTCCAAAAATCAACTTATTATTAATCCATAAAATCATTTAACTAAAAATAATAATCCATACTAATCAGGGACTTCACACAATCTAGTGGTAGGTGATAAATCCTAGCCGCACTTCGGTTGCGGGTTTGATTCCCACAACTTTTTCTGATGTGATGGGTTGTCACATGGTCTGCGTGTTATCCTTTTTCAAAAACTATATAATTATTATAACATTCCAAAAATATTATAAATAACTCAAAAATAACCATAACATGTTTTAACCCCAATGGTTATTTCATACCTCGCATTTTGCATCCCAAAAATTAATAACCCATAATTTACTAAAGGTGAATGTCTCCAAAAATACCATTAGTAACCATAATATTTTAGATCATAAAGCCACATAGGGTTTTCTAAGATATTGATATTATGATCAACCTTAAAACTATAAACCAATTATGATATCCCTAACTCTTAAGAAAATATCATAATATCCAAATTTGTCTAAACCGACCTCTGATACCAACTATAAGGACCCAACCTTAAACATTACATAATATTGAGTTATTTCAGGAATTGACATTTAAGATCTTTTTAGGTTTATATCTTTAGATAATTAGGCCATAAATATTACATAACAAAAACATAAAAATAAAAAGTGGACACTTCCAATAGTATTTGTTTCTTCCATAACATAATTTTTTTTAAAAAGAAACATGGTTTCTTTTCATGTTTAATAATCAAAACTTTTCCTTGATTCCATCCTTGAATATATTCTCCCTTAAATCCTATGAAAACATTTAAAAATTTGGGATGAGTACGAAAATCTCAGTAAGAGACATAAAAACTCGATAGGGGTACATTGGTTTTGATGCACGTTCTTTATTTTTAGCACTCCTTTATTATTTCATAAATTAACAATTTTGAATCAAATTGGATAAAATAAATAATGAAAAATAATATATCATCGACTATAATTCACCTAAAATTATTTCTCATCATGATGAATGATGGAACCATTTCATGTTTCCTACTTTATAATGTGTTCATAAGTAACTAGCGGGTGGAGCTTTACTTTCCCTCTCAGCATCCCTAATATTAAACTTGGTAAGAAGAGTCTAAAATCCTATATGGTCTTTTCTAGCGACCATTAAAATATTTAGAGAATTAGGCCATAACTATTACATAACAAAAACATAAAAATACAAAGTGGACACTACAAATAGTATCAGTTTCTTCTATAACATAAAAACTTTAAAAAAGAAACATGGTTTATTTTCATTTTTAATCATCATAACTTTTCCTTGATTCCATAATTGACTCTATTCTCCCTTAAATCCTGTGAAAATATTTAAAAACTTAGGATGAGAACAAAATGTTCAGTCAGAGACATAAAAATAAAAAAAACCATTAGTCTAGTTATTACCTTGTAACACCCCAGGTAAATAAAGAATATGACATTTTTATATTTATCCATATTTGTGAACAAAATATTAATATTACTTTAAATGGAACACTATGATTTATGGCTTACCCAATACACAACAACGAGTTCCTTTGAAATCTTACGTTGCACTCTAATAATAAAATAATTTTATTTTAAATGGTAGTTAACACCTAGCCGTTGTAATGACAGGAATGAAAATAACTAATTACAAAATGATTATATATTTTTTTCAAATATTTTTACTTTTTACAATAAATGTTAGAGGATTAAAAATGCAAATGAATCCAATTTTAAGCATAAATCTTCTAATATTCTTTAAAAGGTCGATTAACCGCCTTTTGATGGAGAACCCTTTTTAAATATACTTTTGACAATTTTATATGTTTTATTTTACAAAATAAAATTCTTATTTATAATCGGGACATAAAAATTTAATTTGTGTAATTTTTTTGTATTTTTCCGATAAAGTTCATTTTTTAATGAATAGTGAAAAATGTTGTATTTTAATTCAAAACCTCTTTTTAATATAATTTATTTATATGATTATATTATCTTTTGAATTGGTTTTAAAGTGAAATTAGAATACATTTTTACCATTTAATCCAATAGTGGTCATTGGAATTAATTTCACTTTGAAATTGGACTTAAACTAGTGTCAATCTTTTGATATATATTATTTCATAAAAACACGCTATTTGTTCTGACAGTGGGAATTAATTATTAAATTAATTAATGTAACTTATATGTTTTTAATTTTGTAAAATAGACATCATTTTTGAATTCGGAATATCAAATATAGCTTAGGGTGAATTTTTGGTATTTTTATGAAAAATTTCAATTTTTGATGAATAGTGAAACCACTAAGTGGTACTTAAAAAAACTGATTTTTCGTTTAAATGAAATTTTACCACCTCTGTGTTTTGAATTTCAAAAATCTGACATACATGGTTTTCATTAGGAAGTAAAATGTGGTTCAATGGGATTAAAATAATTTTTTTATGAATAGTAACTTTTAAGTTTTAAATCGCGATTAGAGGTAATTAGTGTAATTTAAGGTAAAAATAATGTTTTAATAATATGAAATGACCTTGACACATATACTACCCTTATTGTATGTGTCATGGCCGACCAAGACAATCCATGGGTCAACTTGGGGATCCCATGGAGCCACTTTGGTAGGAAAATGACATTAAAAACTTTTTATTTAATGTTAAAATAAAAATGTCACAAACATGTGTTGTTTTACTATTTTTTTTAAATGGGGTTATACAAGTCATATGTTTGACTATAAATATTCATTAGAAACCTAAAAAGATTTCCTACATCATGATATTTTTTTATAATTTTTAGACATTAAATAAATTAAATTATTTATGACACCATGATGATGTAGTGATTACCTCATTATTTAACGATTTAAATAAAATGAAAAGATAATGTAAAATCTAAGACCTACACTTGTCAAAAACCTATTGGATGGATGGATTTAGAACTCTTATAACCTTATCCTAGAAATATATAATTTTTGGACCTTTAAAATCCGAAAATCATTTTATAATAAAGTAAAAGTTTATAACATTCCAAGAGTGCCCCTCCTCTCCTCTTATAAAAGGCTCCCACCTCTACCACCTTACACACACCTATCAAGCCTTTGGCTCGGCCAAAACCTACCCATTTCATCTCTCCACATCTCTCTATTCATCATTGAAGCCTCACCTTTGGGAAGAATCCTTTCCAAGGAAGACTTTGAGCTCAAATAAAAAAGAGTTACCCGATTTAAAGGTAATGTATTCCCTTGTGTTCTTTTGTTTTATTTTTCTTATCCAGACCTATAAACTCTTTTTATTACTTTATTTTGTAACAAAACCAGTATCTTAAATATACTATGATGTTTTTATGTGAATTATTAGAGCTACACTTACACACACCTTTGTCTAATGGTTAAATAACATACTGTTTCTGTGGATGGCGAATTTCTGCCTCACGAAACGATGATTGTTCAATCTTCTCTTAACACCTTTCATGGTGGCCATTATGATGTCAATATATTTTATATATGATATATATGGTATTTATGTTTTCTATATGCTTCTGAATTTTATATTTAAAACATGCCTTTATGCTTTTCATGTTGTGCAAATGTGATAATTTCATACGAGGAAGTGTGGACTACCGCCCCCACAAGTGATGCGACTCGTTCATGAAATACATAGAATGTATAAATAATGAAATTAATAAACATATGTGACCTATATAAAATATATATTATAATGTAATTATAATATATATATATATCTCAATTATTTTTAATTCCATTAATATGACAAAGAAATGAAAGTAGCGTTCATGCGTACGTACGACCTACCGTCTCCATGAACGGTGCATTTCATTTATTTTTATCTAAAAATGTTATGGAGTAGTATAAAATGAATATTTACTGGATATATATGATATTTAAATCATTAATACTATTCTGGAGATGATTTACTTATAACTACATGAACAATCATTTTCAAACAAGTTCATTTTGACTCATGTACCAAACATCGACAAAAACTTCTGATATGAACTCACATTATTAACCAATTATTATAACATTATAATATGTGATATGAACTGAATAATAATCTTTAAAATATGTCCTTAATAAATTATAAATTGACCAAAGTTTATTATTTAGGAATATAAAGAAATGAACAAGACAAGTCAGACTTGAGGTAAGGGATCCAACCTCTCCCTTTCTTTTTAAGTACTCTCTTTTATGTCATTTCTTTTAAGCTCATATTTATTATGTTTGGGGATGTTCTTTTATATTCCCCATAATGTAATTTTTATGTTCATATTATGAGAGAACCTATTTGATCTCATAAATCCATTTTTGGAAGTTTTAAGTGGCGTCGTTAGGCTGCCGAGTTTTCGTAAGGGATTTTTCATCTCACTTTTATTCCCGTGACATTTATGCTACGTTTGCCACTATTTTCTTTGAGTGGTGTATTTAATTCCCATTATTATACACTTTGTGTAGTATAATTTCATTTATGTGTATTTACATCTTCATTGTATAACCCTTCTTCCATGGGGTGTATGTTTCGAAAGTTACCCAACTCGGTAAGGGGACCTTTCAACCTCCTCTTTTTAAAAGGATTATTTTGTTATGTCTTTTAATTCACATACTATTATGTTGGGATATATTATTATATATAATTATTTATGTAAATTTTATGTCTATGTGATGAGATACCATTTTCTCTTTCATCAACTCATTTTCTGAATTTTAAAGTGACGCCGTTTGGCTGTCGGATTTCTGTAAGGGAACTTCTTAACCCACTTTCAATTCTTTGGGTTAAACCTCTACTTCTTGATTTTATTATGAAAATATTATGTGTGTAATCTCTATGTTTTAATTTCCACAAACCTTTGTGTGGATGTACTATTTCTACACATAATCATCTCATTGATAAATTCTTACGAACTTGTATGGAAAATCATAACTCAATCTCATTTCATTGAGTTAAATATCTATGTCATTGGTTTTGTTTTTCCAAGATTATGTGTGAATGACCTCTGATTGTTTCACACTTAATATACACTTATATTTGGAATATTTATATTTCTCACACATAATTATGTGATAGATTTATCCTTAATTTAAGGATACCATCTTTATAATGGATTTCATCTCAATTTACATTTCCATTGAGACTTCATTGTTGTTATGCACCAATTCACTCTTATATGGCGTGTATACTATCCTTTGACATATTATATCATGAATCCCTTTATTCTCATGATATTATAAAGTTCAGATTAAATGTTATTACGAAATTATTTGTATTCAAGAGTCTCTCATTTTGTTAAAAACTCTTTAACAAAAATATCGTTTTAAATGTTTTAAAGATTCATTATTCTAAATCTTTATCTTTAATTTCCATGTTTTCAAAATGGTTTTCAGTATTTAATTATATGGACATTAATGTTTTAAAATTATAATTACATTAAAATCTTCAAAGTGGTATGGGACACTTTGATTCAAAAATCTCTTTTAAATGATTTTTTGAAAATGGATTGATTAATTCAATATCTTGGAATTAATTATTGTGATTTCAAATAAAATGTTGTTATTGAAATGTTTATATTTTCAATATTTTATGTGTAATGATGGTACTTGGACATTTTACGGGTGGTTACGTGATAAACCATATGACAGGTGGTGCTGTGAATACTAGGACGGGTCGTTACGTTATAACCTCCAATGCATTGGGTATGGAAGTCGGCTGTATGGCTATTCCATTAAGTATGTATGGAAGTCGACTGTATGGTTATTCCATTTAAGTATGTTTATGTCCCAAGTTACCTTTATATGTTATGTGTTCTTTATATGGGTTTTATGGTAATCTTTTGGTTACAAAAGGGTAAGTAATGGTCTTTTATTTAGTGAAGAGTTTTTACTACTTCATAAAGGTGAAAAGTATTACTTTGGTAAAGTACTCATGGTTTACTTTTTGTTTTGAAAAACTAACAGTTTTCCTTCTTTGTGTATCCTTTACTGGGATTTTTATGCTCATCCCAAGTTTTTGAAATGTTTTCCATAGGACTTAAAGATGAATAGGGTCAAGGATGAGATCAAGTAAAGACATTCTATCTAAAACATGGAACTAGACATGTTTCTTTTTAAGTGTTTTATTTATTTTATGGAAACTTAGTAGAAGTGTCTACTATGTAATCTTTTGAGATGTGATAGTTATGACCTAATTCTCTAAAACTCTAAACCTGAAAAGATCCTTTATGTGAATTATTCATTTAATTCATGATTAAGTAATGTTTAAGGCCGAGGCCTTATATACCTTATAACCCATTAAATGTTATTTAAGTGGATGAAACAAAACATTTTCACATGAAAAACACTCATACTTTTTACTCAATGAAAAACACTAAAACCAATAGTAATAAATTAAAACTCGTTTAGGTGACTTAGAGAATCATATACATAAAACTCTTTCAAACATCTTCCAATTAGAATAGACATATATTTTAATTCCAAATTGGAGATCTATAATGGGGATCGCCCTTCATATAAGCTATATTGGGTTCACCTGTGAGCAATAATGGGGCTCAACCCTTTGTATAAGCTATGTCGGGCTTACCCATGAGCCATAATGGGGATCAAACCTTAGTATAAGCTATATCGGGCTCACCCATGAGCTATAATGGGGATCAACCCTTCATATAAGCTATATTAGGCTCACCCATTTCATATAATTATTATGTACCATTTCACGAATAAAACACATTCATCACAAAACCCCTTTTTTGAAAGCTTCTTCTAATCCCATATGAAAAACATTTTTGTATAAAAATACCATTTTCATTTAAGAAACCATTTTAAATACCAAGGTACCAAAATAAAGGAAAAATGGATTTATTTTAATTTTAAAATACATTAATTATTATAGAGGAAGCCAAATATCAAATAACAGTTACGACGATGGAGAAGTCGTTGTCGCCGTATACGTTAAAAAACATTCCTTTTTCCATTTTGTAAAGAAAGTAAATTGATTCATATAAAAAGATTCCTTTTGAAAACTTTGAATTAAATTAAATATTGACATAAAATTTCCTGTATATTCCTTTTATACCAATATAAATAAATATGTAATTTAATATCAGGAAGAAAAAGATTTGATAATTAAATATTTAAATGTTTAAGGTGCCCATACCACTTTGAACATTTAAATATTAATCTCCATGATTTAATAAATAACATTATTATAGATAAAATATTGATATGAAATGTCATAATGGATGTATATACACCTTATAAAAGAATAAATATGCATATTATCAAGAAATGGCTCAATGAAAGGAGATTGAGACAAAGTCCCTTACCTTGAGTCTGACTTGTCTCATTCGTTCTTTAATTTCTTGAATAATAAACATAGGTTAATTTATACCTGATTTATAACCTTTTTAAATTTTATTATTAATTTTATATCACTTATTACCATTTTATATCAATTATTTAATTATTTGAGTTCATATCGGATTTTTTGTCGATGTTCGGTATTTGAGTAAAAAATGAACTTGTTTTGATGAAAATTATCCATGTGGTCATAACTCCATTATCTCCAGAATATTTTTCATGATTTAAATATAATATATATCCTGTATATATGTATTTATAATTTTCCATAACATTTGGAGATAAGAAATGAAATGCATCGTTCATGGAGACGGTAGGCCGTACATACGCATGAACGCTACTTTCATTTCTTTGTCATATTAAAGGAATAAAAAATAAAAGATACATAGGTATATTATAATTACAATATAATATCTATGTTATATATGTTACATAAGTTTATTAACTCTATCCTTTATACATTCCATGTATGGCATGGACGAGTCATATCAATTTGAGGGGGCGGTAGGCCACACTTCCTCACATGAAATTATCGTATTTACATATTATGGAAAGCATAAAAGTATGTTGTAAATAAAAATTACAGAAGAATAGAGACAATATAAATACAATATATATCATATATAAATATAGTTACATCATAAAGGCCACCATGATAGGTGGTAAGATAAAATTGAACAATAATCATTTCGTGAGACAGTAGTTCGCTGTACATAGAAATAGCATGTTCTATATCCATTAGACGGAGGTGTGTGTAAATGTAGGTCAAAATAATAGCATAAAAACATCCTCATATATTTAGGATACTGGTTTTGTTATAAAATAATGGAATAAATATAGTTTTGGGGGTTGTATGAGGAAAATAAATGAAAGTAGCTTGAGAGAAGACGTTACCTCTAAATCAGGTAACTCCTTTAAATTTTAGCCAAAAGGCTTTCTTGAATTACCCTTTTTCCAAGGTAAGTCTTATAGGAGTAAGTGAGAGATGTTGGGAGATTATTTTAGTAGAATTTTTATTATCCAAGAGGATTGAGAGGTGTGGATAAGTGGGTAGAGGTGGTGGCCTTTTATAAGAGGGAGGAGGGGTACTTTAGGAAAGTCTTGAAATATTATTTTATTATAAATTTATATTCAAATTATAATAGTTAAAAAGTGATAAATTTCAAGGATAATATGAGTACAGTCAAAATACTCTAACAAATATGTTTTATACAAGTTTAGGTCCCAAAATTAACCTTATCTTTTAGCTTTAACCCTTGGTTAAAAACATTAACTCTTACTATGTCTTCTTGTATTTTCATAATATATGGTTACTATTGTTATTATATAATTACAAGAGTGAATAATAATGACATTTATAAAATTATATAAGTCATTTGGCCAAATATTATATTTTTAGGACTATTATATCATTTAATAGAATAGTATTTGTTTTAAAAACTCATTTATGACAATTTTGAAACTATTTAGAAATTGATTTTTGTTAAAGTCATAAAAACTTGATTCCTTAGAAACAAAGGCATTAAATCATACCTCATATGTAAATATCATCAAAAAAATATGAGGATGAAATCAAAATGTTCAAATTACATTTATTTTAGTATTTATAATATCATTTATTTGAATATTTCATTAATAAGGCAATTGCTGCATCATCATTGTGCCATAAATATATTTATTTATTTAACGTATAAAAATTATAAATAAAATAAAATTATGTATGAAATATTTTCATCTTTATAATGAATATTTATAGTCAAATATATTATTTATATAAAACAAATTAAAATTGTTTATTTAGGAGATACATGTTTATGTTATATTTCCTTTTTCTTTAAATTAAATATTATAAAAGGTCATTATCCCACCCAAGTGTCTCCATGGGGTCCTAAATATGACCCAAGGATGATCATGGTCGGAAATATCTCATCAAATAGGATTATGACATGTGTTAGGGTAGTTTTATATTATTATAATATTATTCTTTACCCTTATTTACTTGATTTACCCTTTAACCATGGTAAATAAAAATAATTGCTGAAGTTACTATTCATAATGTCTGAAAATAAAAGGTAAATATTTACATAATTTGGAACTTATGATTCCAAATATGGAATCCACTTTTCCAAATTCAAAACATAGAATTGGTAGAAATTAACTTAAAATTAATTCCCGTTGTCAAAACCAGAAAATGAGTTTTTAAGAAGTAAAAACTATCAAAAGATTGACATGTGTATATGTCCAATTTAAATGTAAAATTACTTAAATTGACCATAATTTGATTAAATGATAAAAAATTAATCCAATTACACTTTAAAATCAATTAAAAGGACAATCTAACTATATAAATAAATTATATGAAAATACAATTTTGAATTAAAATGCAGTATTTTTCACTATTAATAAAAAATATGGATTTTATCAGAAAAAGACCAAAATTTAAACCGAAGTAAAATTTTATGTCCTAATTCTAAATAATAAGTTTATTTTATCAAATAGAACATATAAAAGTGAAAAAAAATATTTTTAAAAAGGGTTCTCTATCAAAAGGTGGTAAAATGACCTTTTAAAAATATTAGAGTATTTTATGCTTAAAATTGGATTAATTATCATTTTAAGCCTCTAAAATCCATTGGATAAATGTAAAAACATTTAAAAAATATTTAAAATCATAATATAGTTAATTCTGTTCATTCCTACCAATACAACAGTTAGACGTTAATTACCATTTTAAAAAATAATATTATTGCTATGTTAATTTTCAATATAACTAAGTGTTGTGTGCAACATAAGATTTTGGAGAAACCCGTTGTTGCGTATTAGGTACGATATCATACATAGTGTCCCATTTAAACTAAAATTAACATTAAATTCAAAAATATTAATAGATTTGAAAATGTATTATTCTATAAATACCTGGGATGTTACACAACAGGTTGACCACATTGATTCCAGCCATCCTCAAATTTTATACCCTTACTTATTACCTTGATAATTTTATTAAACAATGTGATACCACATCATTATTATTTTTTTCATCAATATTCATAGTAGTCAAACATTTAATTTAGATTATGTTAATATAGTAGAAAACACATAATATTTGTTGGAAAATTATAGTATATTAAAAAACACTTTAACCTACTCATTGAATTCTCTTTATTTTTTTAAAGGTTGAAGGGATTTGGATGCTCTATTGAGAATCCAAATCCCCTATTTGTGGTCCCCTATAATATAGAAGACATTTTCTGCATTATAACCACATTGAAATGATTGTGATCTCCTAATGAAAGGGCCATCCTTGATTGAATTTTCATCTGACCCTATAGTTGTTTTAGTCACCGACAGGACTATCAACAAATTCTTGTTTGTTGGATCTGACACATAAAATATTTGAACTACTTGTGATTCCATTATGAAAGAATCATCCTTTTCCCCTTCCACACTGAAATTCACCTTCATAAATCCCATTTAATCAAATTTAACTTCACTCCTGTTGTTAACCCATTTGCAATGAAAAATTGACACTTGAAATGTTATATAATCCAACTCATAAATCTATTCGATAATGACAAAATATGAAATATTCACATAAATTGGATTTATATCATTGTAACCAGATATGTGCATCTATTCCACCACAAGAGTAACTCACTCATTATGTTATTTTGTATAGAATATATAACCATTGATTACTAAACTGGTATAAGATATAACATTTTCATTTGGTCCCCCAGCTATCCATAAAATTCATTCAACAATTGAATTCCAAATTTTAGATAACTCATTATAAATATGATCTTGGAAATATTCTATAAACTATTGATTATCTATATTTGATATCCATCCTTTATCCCTTGATGGATTTAAATCTCTAAGAATTTATTTATGGGCTTCATCATATGGATCAACATCTTCACTATTATGTAAAATGTAAAGGTGTGATTTCTCCAAATATATGATGATAATTGTAACAACATATCTTTCAAAAATCCTTTCACCCATAATACGTCCATTGTGATGAGACTTTAGGAGACCGATGCTATAAAAATATAAATGATAATCGATACATAATTCAATAAGTTCTTCAATAATATATTTTTCTATAATACAACCTTCTGGATGACTTTGATTCTTGACATACCCATTCAAAATCTCCATATATCATTCATTGGGGTACATCCATTTGTAATGGAAAAGACTACATAGTTGAAGCTCTCTAACCATGTGAACCATCATGTGGACCATTATATCAAAGAATGATGGTGGGGAGAATATCTTTAATTCACATAATATGACTACAACCTCCTTATTAATGATTGGAAACTTCACAAGGTCTATAACATTACTGTATATGGAATTGAAAAAGAAGTAGAGTCTAGTTAATGTATGTCATAAATTTTTAGAAAGAATGGAACGTAAAGTGTCGAGCATCAAATCTTACATCAAAACATGAAATTCGTGTGATTTTAGTCCCTATAACTTTAAATAGTCATTGAAATGACATTCTTAATATTTGATGAATACCCCTCTATAACTTTTAGACCATTAAGGAAAATGATTTTTTTTTTAATTTTTTCCATATGGATAGAGTGTCAGCTGATGGAGGAAAAAAAGTCCACCCTTTACCCATCACCAATGCCAAATCGTCCCTTATCCCCATGTCAATCATGTCCAACCTAGCCTTGTGGTCATCTTTTTTTTCCCAGGAACATTTAGTAATGTGCCAATAACACTATCAAATACATTTTTTTTCTACATGCATGAAATCAAGAAAATGTCTAACATACAAACAATTCCAATATGGTAATTCAAAGAAAATTTATCTATTTTTCTAACCTGATTTTATAATGTTTTTAAAAAATTATTTATCGAAAACAATGTCAATATCTTTTACTTTTTTGAACAGTTGATCACCCATTAGTGGATACTGTGTTGTACCTTGTTTTGTATTCCCTTAAAATGTTGTTGTCTAGGATCAGTATTTATGTTGTCGAGGTAAAAATTTCTAATATCCAAAAAACATAATCTTAAAGGAATGTTTCAATTGAAATGAGTGTGTTCATTCTTCACAAATGGGACACCCTAACATTCCTTTAATGATATATCCTAACAAATTTCCATAAGCAGGGAAGTTATTTATCATCCCATACAATATGGAACTCAATGTGAATTATTCAATTCTATGAGAATCATACATTATAACACCTATATCCCATATCAATTTTAGATCTTCTATCAATGGATCCTAATAGACATCAATATCATTATTAGGTTGTTTTGGTCCAGATATCAGTAGATTCAACAAAATGTATTTTCAATTTATTCATAACCATGACAGCTGGTTATAATTAACCAACATGAACGACCATGTATTATGAGTACTGATCTATACCCCAAAAGGATTTACTCCTATAGATAACTCATGATATAATTTTCTCGACTCATTTCCAAATTCATGATACTGATAATGAGTTTTCTTTCATTAAGGAGAGTCTGTTGGATGACATAGTTTCCCATATTTAATTATTATATATATATGTCATGTCAATTTTAATGTGGTTTCCTAACATCTATATAGTATTCTAAACTATGTAATGATAGGAAAGTACCATACAACTTTCAAAGGACATGATTCATTTTTCTTGTATTGATATGCTCCACATTTAGGGAATTTTATGAGTGATTCATGGTCCTTGTGAAATAATATGAAATCATTTGAACAAGCATGATTTTTTTAGAGATCATTCCCATTGAATGTAGAATTCATTTAGAATCATATGTTAGATAAAGAAGTTCGTTTTCTTATGGTAGCATATCATTTGACATAGCAAGTTTTTTTGTAAAGCTAGTTTCACTCCATCTGTTGCCTGCTTTCAAATTATATAACTTCAATACAACTGACAATTTTGTGTATTTAGAACAACCAGTATACAATGGTCTCTTAGAAAATCAATTTAAATTCTCAAATAACTTTGTAAAATCATGAAGGTCATCTTAAATTTCTATTTTCATTTCTTATATATGATCTCCATCATCATTTAGACTGGTATTCATATCAAAAGATCTATAAACCATAGTATCATTCCAATTGGTGTGTACATTCAGTTTTTTCCCTGTGTTAATTCCAACATTTATAGCTCTAATATATTCCGTGAAAAATAAAATGTTCTTCAAACTCTTCCGTACTACATTTTCTTGAATAACAACAATGTAAACATATACAAATGATTTGAGAAGGGTCATATACATGCTCTATTGCAAACTTTATGAACACTTTAACTCCATATCAATACTCTTTTGTTATACGATTAGTGTGAATCCATTTTTGATTAATATACATTCTATTAGGTTCATAAAATATTCATTTTTTGTAAAAAATAAATAAATACACATAAGATATTCATAATCAAAGGTGAAAGTTATAGATAATTCAAATAAGGGGAACCAAAAATTTGATTGTTTCAAATAATTTCAGTATGATTTGAAGGAAATGTGTAATTTAATTTAAGAAAATTATTAATCCACTGGTGGTAGGTGTTATCCTATGAATTCATACAAAATGATCACAGGTACCCGATATGGGATGACTATTACTTAGAGTAGTTTAAATAACATAGGTGCATGTCTAGAAGAGATGGGGGATGAGTCTCAAATAATGCAATGCAATAAAAACTATCCAAGATATGAAGATGATGAGGATGAAAATTGTCTCCTTAAATATAAATGTTTATGGTATAGGATTTAGTGAATTACCAAACAACATTTCTTAGTTTTTTTCCTGAATCTGAAAAAACAAAAACAATAGTCTGATCCCTAAAAAGGGATACTTGATTAGTTTGACCATGAGAAGGCTCAACTAAATGATCTAACACACACTCATGTTGAGACAGTTATTGTAGTTTCAATATTCAAATAAATCCTTTAATTACTCCATGAAAAGAAAAATACCTTTGGTCTGAGGACTAAATTTCAGAAGCGCTTAGCTCCTCATGTCAAAATGGTAGTAATTCTAGGATGGGTTTTGTAACCTTGTTAGGCGGGAGTACAACAAGTGGGAGGATTTTATGTTTATTAATTTCTTCACTTGGTATGTGGTGGGTCAGGTGGTGTTTCATTAACAGTCTACATGGAGATTTAAAGGAGTGGTAAAGTTCAGATGTTCATCACCTATTAGTGGACAAATGTCACATATGATTAATTCAAAGATCCAGAAAAAGTAGAAAGCAGTTGAAATCACATGGTACATTTGACCACTGACAAGTATCAGTCAACCCTTGACCCTTATT
This sequence comes from Viscum album, assembly GCA_963277665.1. Classification (NCBI taxonomy): domain Eukaryota; kingdom Viridiplantae; phylum Streptophyta; class Magnoliopsida; order Santalales; family Viscaceae; genus Viscum; species Viscum album. The sequence goes on from OY728127.1 coordinate 1,335,616,147, forward strand.
TCCTTTAATTATGATATCTTACCAATGATAGGTATCAACTTCAAGTATAAATGTTTCCTCTCTCATTTATTCCAATTTACCAAGTTCTGATACACTTTACATCATAAATAAAGGGAGTTCAAATCATTATTTCATGTATAATTATAAAATATCTTATTAAAAATGTTAATAAAATGGATTTCTTACTCAATTGAATCACTTACAGACATATATTAATCTAATCATCCCTAATAAATATGTTAGAAAAAAAATTATTTATTATTGGATTCAATAATTCCTTTGGAAATTCTTGTTCTTGTTTATCATTTAATTGCGAATAAAACTTCCCAAATAAGAAATACACCCATAAATTTAATTTATAAACACTTCACAACTCATTAAAATATATCATTAGATAAAATTTATGTATATATGAAAATAAAAATCAGTTTAATATATGTTAATGAGACTTTATTCAATAATAATTACTTTGCCTCACTTTAAAAATCCAATTTATAATTTAACTCAAGAAACAACCAACTTCAAATATTTCTTTAAAAAATTACATTACATAATAATAATCATTTAATAAATAATTTAAGTATCCTTTATACTAAAAAGTAACATTGTTTCTCAATCACTATATATGGAAATCATAAAATTTAGATATATAAAAAAATATAAATACAAATATAAATTGAAATTTTTGATAATGCTCTGTTTGAAGACATTTTAAAAATGATATAATTCATAACTCTCTTTTTAAAGTACCAACTGAACCTTTGGAGCATTTATTAGGAATAAACATTTTTAATCCCCTTTTATTTAACACATTTTTAAAATTAAATTTGATTTCCAAAATAAATTTCAAAACCATATGATGTTTCAATCAATAAAAACTAGTACAAAGCATCATAAAAAAGCACATGAATGGTCAAAACAATAAATTATAGATAACTAGAGAGGGAAAATCATCAAAGAAAATATATAGGATTTTTATGTAACCAAAATCCAAAATTAAATTACATTTCAAGCTTAAAACAAAACATTGTACTAAATAAAAACGCAGACTAAACCCATTTCAAATATTCCGAATCACAAAAGGAAACTCTTCAGTCATTTAATTAGATATATAAAAAACACACCATTAAATTTAAATTGAATTTAATTGTAGAACATGAAAAATTCCCTTAAAAAACAAAAAAAATTATAACCTTTTAAGTTTATATGTAACTATAACTATTACTCACAAAATACTCATAATTCTTAAAGCAAGATTTGATAAAAAAAATCAAGCATCCAACACCTGAATCCAACCACAAAAATTCCCAAACACACCCACACAAATCAAAATAATTGAAACATAACAATGGTAGAGATTCATAGAAAAAGTGAAAAGATAACACAATAAATAATCACTATTAAATCATGGTTTGAATACAATTAATTCTAGGCCAGCATAAACACCCTTTCCACAGTCAAAATTTTTACATAGTCATTTCATTACCAGCTTTAAATATTTAACCTTTTATGGAAGGTAATCTTAGCAATTAATCGAAGTAGAAAAATCATATTTCATAGTAGTAAGGAAATTCTCAGCAAAATAATAACAACAACCATTTATCACATAAAGTCACATAGAAAACATATATAAATTCATAAGATGCACTTCCCCTTTTTAATTTGATCATCCCAGTTATTTATTTCTTAGGTTACTTCATACCATTTACCCAATGAAAGCAGTAGCATAATAATCCCACAATTTACACAAAGTAAAATAGTATTCTTGAATCACCTAAATCGATTTGAAGATTCCACGACTCACTGCATAGGGACTGAAAAAGAAGAGGAAAATATGAGTTCAAGCCTAAAATTCATAAGGAAGGAACCCAAACCAATTACAGGGGGCTCATTGAACTCGAAGGGTGAATTTTTGATCATCCAGACTTGTGAAATCAATAAGACTCGAATGAGAAAAAGTAGATGACCTAAACTTGGAACCCACAAGAGCATCGAGCCAAGAAAACACTTCACTAACACACACCGTAGAACCTGAACAAGCAGGCAACGAGAGAGGAGGATAAAAAAACAACATACCTTAGATTCAAGACTTAATTCACCCAAGAGAAGAATGAGGGGGGAGTGATGGTAGCAGTGGACTTCCGTGAGAGCTTGAGAGGCACGACTGGAATCAGTTTGGTTAGGGGTCTTTTAAAAAGATCAGGGGGGGTTATCAGTGCTTCTAAAAAAGTGCTTATAAAGATACCTTTTATCAGTGCTAAAACTTTAGCAGTGAGAAAGGATTTATAATTATAATTATAAATAAATATATTTCTAAATATATTTATAAATATATTTATATAATTATAAATGTATTTATATCATTATATATATTTATATAATTATATATATATGTTTAATAAATAATTATAAATATATTAAATAAATAAATAAATATATTATATTTTTAAAATTATTTAAATATATAATTATTTCTTTATAATTATATATATAAATTTTATTAAAAAATAATTATTTAATTATAATTGTAAATATATAATTTTATAAATATAGTAAATATATATTTATAAATATATTTATAAATAAATATATTTGTAAATATATTTATAATTAATTATTTATAATTATGAATATATTTATATAATTGTATGTATTTATATAATTATATATAATTATATTTAATAGATATATATAAATGTAAATATAAATATAGAAAATATATTCATTATTTAAATATATTAATTATAATTTTATAATTATAAATATATTTATATCATTATATATATTTATAAAATTATTCATATATAAATATATAATAAATAAATATAAATATAAATATAAATATAAATATAAATATAAATATAAATATAAATATAAATATAAATATAAATATAGTAAATATATTCGTTATTTAAATATATTTATTATAATTTTATAATTATTTAAATATATAATTATTTATTTATATTTATATAAATACTTTTAAAAAATATTTAAATATTTATATCATTATAAATATATATATAATAAATAAATATAATTATAAATATAAATATAATAAAAATATTCATTATTTAAATATATTTATTATAATTTTATAATTATTTAAATATATAATTATTTATTTATAATTATTTAAATAATTTTTTTAAAAATAATATTTATTTTTTTATAATTATAAATATATAATTTTATAAATGTAGTAAATATACATTTATACATATATTTATTTATAAATATTTATTTACAATGAATTTTTAACATTATTAACGAATATATAATTTAAATTCAAGCATGTTAAAAATGACTGAAATTGAATAATTAAAAATGAATATACTTTAAAAATATTGAAAAAATGGATAAGTTTTATTTATTAAATATAAATTATTAAAAAAATATGGATATATATTAAAATGAAGATGAATACATATTGAAAATATTAAGACATCATAAATTAATATATATAAATAAATATTAGAAAATGATTAAATTCAAAAAAAATATTAAAAATGAATAAAAAATAAACTATAATAATATTAAAAAAATAAATAAATAAAATTTACTAATTGAAAACATAATATATTAAATATATCATGTTACTAAATGAAATTCTAAAATGAATTTTAAAATTTGTATAAATTACATAAATATTAGGTGTATGTGTTTTTATATAAGATTTCATTAATTATGTGAATATCTGTGTGTGTGTGTTGTATATGAAAATGCATTAATTATGTACATGTATGTGTGAAATCAATGTAACACACATTTGATATATGTTAAATTGAAAAATCAAAAGACATTCAATTAATGTCCATTACTCGATACAATTAGTCAATATTTTTAATTATAAACCATTCTTTACTAAATATATTACTTATTTAATGTAAGAATAAATATTTTATATTATATAAATCATATTTTAAGAAATATTATATATATTGATATATACATACATACAGAAATATATATGAATATATTTCTATATTAAATTTATTAATGAATAATTATATATAAAAACCATTAAAAATGAATAAGAAATTAATATGTTTTTAATTATTACATTTTATTCATTTTCTATATTTATATTTAATATATATTAATTATCACTATTTATAATTAATGTGTGTGTGTATATATAAATATTAAATTTATTCCTTTTTATTAATAAATTTTTCATTAATAAATTTTTAATAATTTTTAAATTCATTCATTTTTATTTTTTTTGTTTAATTATGACAATTTATTCATTTTTATTTTTTTGTTTAATTATTAAAATTTATTATTTTTATATATCTATATCTAAAACATAATATTTATTAATATTTATAATTTATATATATGTATATTAAATTTATTCATTTTTATTAATAATTATTTAATTCATAAAAATTTTAATATTTTTTTTAATTTACTCATTTTTAATTTTTATTTGTTTAATTATATCATTTTATTCATTTTATATATCTATTTTTAGTATGTACTATTTATTAATATTTATGATATATATATGTTAACATTATTAATAATTATTTAATTAAAAAAAATAATATATTTATTTAATTTATTCATTTTAAATTTTTATTTGTTTAATTATTTAAATTTTTTATTGTTTTTAGTACTTGTATTTTTTTATTGGTTTGTATAAAAAATCAGGGCATGGACCGAGCAGGGCCATGCATTTGGTCAGATAGCTGGGTCGGGTCGTGTACGACTTGGATGAGTGTATGAAAGTGGGCCAAGGCCTACGAGGAGAAAAGTGTGGTAAAGGCCCATGTGGTCCTATGCAGGGCCCGTATATGTGTGTGCAGTGTATGTAGGAGCCTATCTCTACAGTAGGCCTCTAAGCTTGGCATGTGGTGGAATGATATATAAATAAGCGGTATCCCTTGTGCTATTTCAATGTGGGACTTGCCGCGCAATCAGGTCCTTTTTCAATGTTAAAAAGGTACTGATAAAGGATATATTTTATCATTGCTAAAAAAAGTGTTGATAAAGGCAACTTTTTATTAGCGCTTTTCGCTAGCACTAATAATGGTTAGAGCTGTATATTGCGCGCTTTGTAGTAGTGTGAAACAATGACATTGTATGACTCGAAATGAGCATCATCATCATCGTTGTCATCATTTGTTACTACTAAGCATAAGGCAAGGCTGCGAGCTCAGGATGAGGCTATACAAAAATTGATCAGAAAACAGGAAGAGCAGTGACGATAACATGAAGAACAATGATGACAACATAAAGAGCATTGACGATAGTAGAAGTAACAACATAGGGAGATGATGAAGCACTTGCACTAACTCACACATTGTTTAGAGATGGAATTTCCTCCACCATCTAGACCTAACCCCCACCCCCATAGTGACATTATTATTGTATTTTTTTCATGTAACATATCATATAATATATGAGGTTTGATTTTATAATTAATGTTTATTTTTTTATTTTTATTATTTATTACATTTTTTATTTTTCAGTTATTTGTGAAGAATTTTGTGTTTCAATGAAAATAATCATAAAAAATACTTTTTATGATTAAATGTTAATTATGTTGCAAAAAAATATTGATAAAATATTTATTGTGATGAAAAAAATAACGCGTCACAAATAGTATATTCACAAGGTTAATTGCAACAGTTTGTTGTAAATAATAGTATTTGTGGTGATTTTTTCCACAACAGACTATTTTCGAAAGATTTACATCGCAAATAACCTGGCATATAAAAGTGATTTTTCGGTAGTGGTTATTATCACTACTAGAAATATGATCTATACCAACGGTTTTGGGCAAACTGTTGGTATAGTTCACTAATTTGGACCTATACCAACGGTTTGGCCAAAACCATTGGTATAGGTCCATTATAGAGACCCTATACTAACGGTTTGGCCAAACCATTGGTATAGGTCCCCACTATACCAATGGTTTGTCCAAAACCGTTGGTATAGGTCCCAAAATCAAAGAACCTATACCAACGGTTCTCAAAACCTTTGGTATAGGTCTATACCAACGGTTTTGAGAACTGTTGGTATAGGTACATGTATTTTTAATGGAATCTTCTTACAGCGGACATTAAATAAATCAAAATTTAAAATAATTATGATAATACATATATATATTTATGAAATTATGTTCATAAAAGTAAGTTAGGTTAGTGGTTAGGTCTTTCAATCACAAACAAGAGGTGCTGGGATCAAAACCAACTGAATAATTATTTTTTGAATTACATATACCAACGGTTTATGGAACCGTTGGTATAGATTTTCATATTACTTATACAAAAAATTTTCAAAACTGTTGTTATAGACCTATCCCCACGACTTACTTGGAAAAGGTTCTCCAAACCGTTGGTATAGCCTATTCTAATGGTTTGGAGGCCTATACCAATGGTTCCAAACCGTTGGTATAGGTTATTTTTCCAGTAGTGTATATATATGAGTATGGTCAACCTTTTTTAAATATAATGTAAAATTGTGGTGCAAGTATATATTCATATATATATATATAAATTAAATCTCAAAATAAAGTATTATACAAGGTAAAAAAAGAGAGGTGAGGGAACAACCATGGAGGGGGTTATTTATACAACACAAAAATTTTGAAATTTGGGAGTAATTGAAAACCTTCTCTAAACCCATTGCCGCTCTTTTCTGCAGTACTTCCTTTTTCTGAACCAGATCCAACCTCCCCTACCTTTCCGCCTCATCACTCCACTGATATCAACTCCCGGCCTTCTCCGAACACATATCCAAAACGTCCAAGGGTATTTCTATGGAGGAAATCAAAGAAATTTCCTCAAGGCTCCAAATCAATCATTCAAAAATCGATCTAAGATATGTTCGTCTTCCTCTAGGAGAAAATTTTTGCATCATCAAGTGGGAAATCCATACATCGGTTCTCATGAAAGTTTCATATTTTATTGTTGATTTCAATCATGAAAGTGATCCAGAATTGGATTTACTTATTTTCAACGATGATGGATATTTGTATCAAGGGGATGAGTTAGAATTTTACCCTAGATTCAGCAACACTATTATTTTTGATAATATTCTATGTCAGCAATGCTATTATTATTGATTCAAAAATGATATTTTTGTTGATAATATCCGATTTGTAAGAATGTTACTTCTCCTTGGTGAGTTCAACTTCCTATAACAATAACCAAGGATAAGAATTAATATATATTCAATTAAAGAATAAATTTTCCTTAATAGTTATGGATAATAAACGTGAATTTGGTGCATCCAATTAAAATAGAAACAAAAAAAAGGATGTGTATTTGAATCACCCATACTTTTTTTTGTTTATATTTTAATTAGTTGCACCAAATTCATGTTTATGGTTCATGACTATTAATGAAAATGTATTCTTTAATTCAATATATATTAATTCTTATCCTTGGTTGTCATTATAGTAATCCAAACTCACCAAGAATAAGTTACATTCTTATAAACTGGATCAATCACATATACTTTTTGTGTACATGTTTGATGATTTTGAGAAGTTTATAAAAGTTCCAGATCAATGGAACCCTCCAGAAACCAAGCCATATGTTGCAGGGGTAACACTTTTGCTATATCCTCAATCTATCTATTTTTATACTATTATTTTTATGCTTGCTAGCATTATTATTTTTAATTTTTTTAATGGTGCTACTTATATTTCTTATTGCATGAAGGAAGGGCATAAAACTGTGAAAAATGAGTGAAGAGGATCATTTTAAACTTGGATAAAGTTGAAAACAATAAAAAATTATATTCTACAGGTTTATTTCATTTTGGTGTTTTTGCTCAAATGTGTTGAAGAGAGGATCCTTAAAAACGTTGTTGGTGATTTAGAACAAGTATTTTTTTTCTAAATGTAATATTTACCATGAGATCATAACTCATTAAAAAAATTAAATAATTTAAAAAATGACGTTGGCTTGATTTTTCATTTTTTATCTTATAAATATGCTCAACTAACCTTGTTGCATTCTGGTTTGAGTTTTTGTAACTTTCTATCATATTATGGTAATATAGACCGTGACTTTAGTTTCAAAGAGTCTTAAGCTTTTGAGAAATCTTCCCTTATTGCATTCGGTTCCTTTTTAGTCATTGTGATATGCACTAATAATTTTTAGGTTTCAGTAAACTTGCTTAGATGTTTGCATATTGATTCAAGCCTCTACTGCTAGACCGTAAGCTATATTTGCTGGCTGGAAGGCCATGTATTTCTTTTTTTTGTGTCATGAAAAATATTAGTAAGTTATTTGGTCTAACTTATTAGGCCTATTCATAAACACTTCTCTAAATATGAAAGACCCATTTGTTTCATATAAAAGAAATTTTATATTTAAAGATTTTATAGAAGGAATAATTCATTTTTTGTTTGAGTTATAATCATAAAATGTAATTTTTTTTTCTTTTCCATCAATCATAAATTCTGTTTCCAAAAAACTAGTTAGAATTGCTGTAAAATAAATACAAAATCTTTAATTCTTATAGATTTAGTTTTTTTAAAAGAAAAAAAACTTATGCTAACGTCTTTTATTTGAAAAACCAAGTAAACGGGTCCTAGGTAGTTAAATTACAAATAAAATCAAATCCAAGTGACATTTGTTTTATCTTGATTATTTTGTTCATGATTATATTTTTACTTCCATAATTAATATGCATCTTACTATGCTATTTTATCATTCAATCCACCATGAATTTCCGCACAAACATGCTTTGTTTGGATCAACACAGAGAATAAATTTTCTTCTTTATCATATTACTCTTAACTCTATTTAGTAGTTTCTTATTTTTTGTTTATTTTACCTTTTCATGTTCAAGTTATTTGGATATATTTTCCATGTGAATCATCATAGTAAAATCTCCAGCATTGGATTACTAATGAAAAATCTCATGACTAGTTTTTCATCCATGCTGGTTCTAATACAAAGGTTTTGTGGAATAGTGATAGGAAGTTGAAGCTAGAACTAGTTTACAAATTCCTCATAAGATGTTTTTCTTGATTTTGTGATTTTAGTACTTATGAGTAAAAGTTTTTTTTATGTCTTAGTGGTAGGTGTTTTTTGTCCAAATTTATAATGGCTACTTGTTTCAGTTCTGGACTAAAAGTTTTGTCTATTAGTCTCCACTTGAATCATACCTGGATACTGTTCACAGGAAGGGTGCTACAATATGGGGTGGTGTCACTTATTTAAACCACTTGATGTATTATTCCCATCCTTAGGTTACTTTTTAAATCTAATTTAACCTACCATATGGATTATTTTTCTTTGTTACAATTTTAATTTATGTAATCAGGTGAAAATGATTGAATTCTGCCCCAGAGATAAATTCTTGGTTACTGTCAGCACCCACAAACCAAGTAATCCTTGTGATACCCATGTGATATTATTTCTTAAGATTTTGTTTTCCAATTTCATTATTATTATTGAAGATCCATTTTTGACATGAAAAAATAATTAATAGGGGTTTGCTTAATATTTTCGATGTAAGGACTGGGAAAGTGTTGAGAGACTTCAAGGGAAGTGTAGATGATTTTTCCAGTGGAGGCATAAAAAGTGTTGTAGGGATTTATTGCCCAATTTTACAATAGAACTTCTATTACTATTGGATTATGTGTATTGATATTGTTCCTTAGGCCCTGTTTGAGAACACTTATTGAAAACTATTTACATCACTTATTACTTATGATAAGTGACATTGTAAAGTATTTCCACATTGATTATTGAAAATGTGCTTTTACTCCACTTAATAAGTGGATTTCCTATGAAATTTAATTATAAGAAGTTTTTAGAAAGGGAACAAAAACCATTTATTTTTTCAAATCACTGATCATAAGTGACAAATGACACATACACTTTTCAGTGAGTGCTTTTAAACTCATCCTTAGCTAATATTTTCTTGTTTATTTTTTAGATGGGGTAGTGAAAGAAGGGATCAATATTTTTCTATAATTAGAAAGCATTTATCTCTATTTATGAAGATAAGTCATTTTATCTAATCAGTAATAAATTGATGAAGATTTATAATTTTATTGATTTTAGTTGGTCACCCAATAAACCCATTATTTCACTCTTCATTCCCGATCTTGGTGAAGGTAATCATCCTACCAGGGTAAGTTCCATTGATTCATGTATATTATCTTTCCTCTGGACCCTTTGACCTATTATCCTCAATTTTTTGGTGTTTTTGTTTTTTTGGAATTTGTGATTAGTTAATGAATCACACTATTCACAGGTGAGTCTCATCCAAATCCCAAGTATGGAGGAGCTTAGAAAAAAACCTTTTCAGTGTTAGTGACTGAAAAATGTCCTGTAAAATCAATGGATATTACTTAACTTTTAAGGTTGACCATTATACAAAAACCAATAAAACCACATATACTAGTTTTTTTATTTTTCAGATAAAAGAAAGGGATATTCCCATCGAGGTTCTGGAGTTGGAGAATAAAAATTATAAGACCATTGCATTTTCATGGGAGCTAAGAGACCACAAATTTTCAGTTATTCATGGTAAAAATCTGAGGCCTGACATAAGTTTTTAATCAATGCTTCGTGCTTAGGTGTCAAATATCACTACTCTAAAGGGAAAACAAGCAAATTTTCTCTTTTGGTCTCCTACTAATTGATTCATTATACTTGTTGGATTTAAAGGTTTCAATGGAAATTTGGAGTTTTACGATGTGGATAAACTTGAATTCATGGCTACAACTGAGCATTTCATGGCCACATATATTTAGTGGGATCCTTCCAAAAGGTAATTTTAATTTTTTTTTGATTTCTACAGATAAATATAGGGTTTCATATGAGTGGTCGTGACACACTCTCAATAGGTAACATTTGAGGGAGTAGAAAATGACCCAATGTGTGCTTATGTTAGGGTCTAGTTGGTTCCCCATGGGTACCATTATTGGAAAATGGAATGAATTTATGCTGTTTAGTTGTATGGGAAGAGAATCTATGAGAGAGACAGTTACAAAAAAATTGTAATGAGCTGTCAATGGGAGTTCATCCCGTTTATTAGGAATAATATTATTACAACCCCATTTATTAATTTGATCCAACACCAAACATTCCAAGTAAGATTGAAAATGAGGGTTGAATCACTTTTAGGATAAAACAAATATCAATGGGAGAGAATTTAATGTTTTATTTTGTTATGAAAAACATTATCTGTTTAAATTTTCAAAAATAAATTTGAAAATTTATTACAAAATGTTTTCCATAATAACCAAATGGGGCCCAATTACGTGAATTTTTTTCCAAGATAAGGATTTAATACATTGTTATTTATTGTCCCTTGAAAAGGTATGTTTCATTTTCTGTCACTTCAATTCCTGAGATGGAAAATGGATTCAACATATGGTCGTTCCATGGGAAGCTACTATATAGAATATTTAAGGATCATTTCTTTTACGTATGATTGGTTATAATTTTTAGAAAACTAACATATCATTTGATTCTATATTTATTTGTTCTAATGTTCTTAAACCTGTTTTTAGAATTGTTCTTAAATATTTGTTTGGGAACCAAAAATAATAAAAATATGTTTGAATTATGATATTGTGAAGGGAAATAAAACTGTAGTCCCATTGTCAACAAACTATTTACTGATATGTTCATATTTTATGGTTTAACATTAGATCCAAAAGGGAAACGATGATTTTTTTGATGAAAAAGATCCTTGCGGTGTTCACAGAACATGCCCTGTTAAAACTCAACATAGAACATACTTTTTGAACATCTTTTATGAATCATCACATAACATTTATAGATATATGTGTGTACTAGTTCACAAAGCACAACATTAAAATCATTTACTATATATGTTGACAAAACTTATATATATATAGAAATTTACCATAAATGTTCAGAAAACATATATTAATATATAAATATATACAAAAACAACAAACAAGCCTTAAAACCAATTAAATGAGGTCAGCTACATGGATTAGATGTCACCAGTTAGCTCTATTGAAGACCATATTTTTATTGAGATCGTTTAGAATAAGATCATATTGAATTATTTTTAAGGGTATTTTTACACACACACATATGTTTAAATATATGAAAATATATTAATATATAAATATATAAATATATAAATATATGCATTTGTGTCCAAGACACACATAGCATTTTTCATAAATGTTCACAAATGCTTTATATCTCTATATATTTATGTCCATAAAACACATAACATTTACTATATATGTTAAAAGAATATATATATATATCCACAAATTTTCATTTTGTTAGGATAATATATTGGGTTTCTTTAGGTCAAGAGTTCAAATCTCGACAAAAACAATTTCCATGTTACGGACTTCAGGCCACCCCTCAATTATAAGGCCTTTGCACCACCCCTCAATTGAATGTCTTTGGGCCACCCATCACTTGTAAGGTCTTTTTGGAAAGGATTTCGATCCAAATTTAATATATATATATTTATATATATGTATATGTCTATAAAAAACATACCATTTAATATAAATGTTCACAAAATAAACACACACACAAAACACATAACACCGACCATAAATGTTCACAAAACATTTATATAAATATTTGTGTGTACCAACGGAACACACATAAAATTTACCATAAAAGTTCACAAAACACATAATTATTAATGTGTGTACATTTATGTTGACAAAACTTCTATTTATTTTCCATAAATTTTTATGACACACATAACATACATTTGTATATGTGTGTTTTAGGGACATTGATTTATTCACATATTACAATATATATATATATATATATGTTGTATGTATATTTTAACTGAATATATTATTAGGTTCAGTTGTGTGAAAAAAATTTTCCATCTAAGAATTGGAACTTCCGGGAGGAGTGAATCCAGAAGTCCAATTCCAACACTGGATAGTGATGGTGGAACAATGTGACTAAGGCTTGGAAGTCCTAAGGTGGGAAAAACAAGAGTGACATTCAAAACCAGATTCTAAAAGGGGGTAAAGGCTATATATGAGTTTCCTTAAAGGTTCAAAGGAGGTGTAAGATTAATTTGATGAGCTATGTAGGATTAATATGACATGGATAATTCAAAAGCTCATAATGTTCACTGAAAGGAGGAGTTAAGTCGATGGATTCCTGTGGCTAAGTGAAGAGATGCCCGTGAATATTGGATCCAAAGGGCGTACTCTCTCTATGAAGATAGAAATACAGTGAAACCGGTTTCATTGGAAGGGCCCTACTAAATAGTAGAGTGAGCCCATTTTAAAAAAACAAAGTGATATGAAATCGATAGATGAAATTGACTTGATGGAATGTGCAAAGTTGGAGTTTCAAGGCCCAATGATGAAAATAAGATTAAAAAGACTACAAGTGGAAATGGTATCCCATCTCACTGCATTAAAAGGCCCAAACCCAAGGCGCATGCATGGAAGTGAAAAATGAGCTTATTATCACTCTTAATTAAGCCCAAATGGGATTAATGAAGCTCACGACACATGGTTTAAAGAATTTTGGAAGTATTTTCCACATGGATATTTTAGAATGACATATTTGGACACCAAAGTCAAATATATAGGTATAGGTACTCAAAGTCAATTCTAGTGGGCTATGGGTGGAAAGACATGAACTTATTTTCCAAATATTCATTGTTAGAATTTATCTTTTTGACTTTAAGGGGACAAGGTAGGTTTATCCTTTATGAATTTAGGGTATTTGACCCTTGAGTATTGTATAAACCCTTAGCTATAAATATACACCACATGACATTGTATTTTCATTGGATATTATAATTTAGAGCTTATGATTTGTTTCTCTCCATTGTGTGAGGACTGTTCTGGTTTTCCCCTTGCTCTTGTACATTCTTGCCTTGTTAATTTACAAGTTAGATTGGTGATCTAAGATCGCAAAGTCCCCAATTTCATGCCTCAAACCAAGCACGTTGTTTTCTAGATTGATCATCACATCCCTCCATTGAGTGCATTGTATAGGTAGTAGGTAACACTCCTAATAACATTAGTTGACTACTTTCTTCCACTATCCATACCCATCATTCAAAACTTATCCCCAAACCGCACCCTTAATCTTCTACCCTACGACGTGAAGATCAGACCACCCCATGCATCTCGCATCAATTGGTATCAAATACCTGATTAACACATTAGACATCTATCCCTTCATTTATATTACTTTTACCCATTAAACTTATCTTTCCATATTATCCACCCCATAAAAAAAACCAAAAAACCCATTTTCATTAAAAACCTCCAAAATTAGCCTATGCTGTGAAAGATTGAAATATTTTACAATGAGCTAATTATTAATACATCTTCTTTTTGTTTTTGATTCACTATATGTTATTTTTATAAAAAACCCAAAAAATAAAATAAAAAAATCTCAATTAATCATTTTGTGATTTTCAAAATTAAGCACATCCTTTATTTGGGAAATTAAAAAAACATCTTACTATCCATTTATCATCACGTGTGTTAGGTTTCTTACCTAACAATGGTGGATTTCATAGTAGTAATTGAATAACAGTTCTTCCAATGGTGTTAAAATGAATTCGACTACTAATAAATTATTTGAAAATAAGGAGAAACAATACAGTATAGTGTTAAGTATTTATTTGTATACTTTAGGAAGCGGGTTCTCTATCCTCAGACTCCAACTGAGATGAAGAGGATTCACCGGGAGAGAGACCACCCCTCCATTCCCTGTCCAACTCCCACTAGTCTAGGCTCAATTTTTGAATACCTTCCTTCCAATTCCATGACACCATTTTATTAAAAATAATATGTACAAACACACCAACACCTCAATGGTATTTTCCCCTCCTATTATATGTATGAATTATGGGAGGCCTATTATCTAGATTTGCAGGACTAGTTCCAATATGGATAACAATTCACCCCTCCTCAAAATTCACCCTATCCTTAAGGTGAAATTTTGGAAAATTTTCAAGTAAATAAGAAAAATCCACCCAAGTGGACTTCTATAAAGGAATTACTTTCCACTGGATAAGGTAAATATTCTTTGGTGTACCAGGCTGGGCTTTATAAGAAAAAACTTCAGTAAGAACAACCTGAAAGACCAACCCTTCTTCAAAAACTTTTGGTAATGTCTCTTGAACTGTATGGTTTCCAATGAAACATTTAATTTGAGAAACATGAAATAAAGGATGTATTCAAGTTCCTTTTAGAAGGTAAAGGTGGTAATAAGTAGCTACCAGTCGCGACAGAACTAGTCAGGGGCCAAAATATTGCGCAGAAATCTTAGAACAAAGTTTCTTAGAGGTTGGGGTCCGTACAATGGGTCACAACTTAACATAAACAAGATCACCCTCAAATTTTTTTTCTTCCCACCAGTGTTGATTAGACAATGAATGAGGATAATATTAATTATTAATATATATAATATTTAAGTTCTTTATTATTTATAAACACCATTTTAGTGCATTTTACACTTTGAACATCATTTTACACTTTGAACATCATTTCACATTATGATTGTAATTCCTTCTTAAAATTCACTATTAGATGGTATATTTTTGAACACCATATAAAAATATGCAATAGTATTGATTTTATTTTCATATTTTATTTTCATGTTTCTCATTACATTGGGAACAATTCATATTTTTGGAGTACTTGAAGATTCACATTGGAAGACCACCAAAATGGGCTTTCATGCCAACACATTCTGGGAAAAGTAAACTGGACAATATCCCAATAAATAGACTGTATCATCCAAGATCCAAGCCCAATAATTCTGAAAATTGAACTGAAGATAGAGTACATCAAGGGGAACATTTAATCCAACAGTGAAAAGAGCTAATTCTATGTTTTAAAGGGATTTTCATACGGCCCAATTTAGAGATAAAAATATGATCCAGATTATGCGGTCCAGAAAAACATCCCACCATTTTATACATATCTCACAAACCAAATATCCATTTTGGATGAAATTTTATAGAAAATCAGGGGACATCTGTATATTAATTTTTTCTTCTATGTCCCATCGAAATTCGGCCATCTAGAAGCTCTGTTCGGCGCCTCTGTTTAGTGGATGCAAGTCGGTTCAGATTGATTGTCAAGGGTGTAAAAGTCCACTCTCCCTTAACTTTCCACCCACATAAGACCACCACCATTAATTGAGGTGACTTAAAATTTTTTAGGCTCGACCCAAGGCTTCAAAAATTCCTATTTAAGGTAGCATTTTTTAAGTATTTGATCATCTTTAGTGCTTTGTTTCATTTAAGTGTTATGCTTCCCATTTGATGTTGTATTGTTCTTCTTCATTTGTAAGTTGTACTAATCACCTTATTTTTCATTAAAAATTCTTCATGTTATCCTTTTCTATTATTATTATCATCATATTGATACCATTTATTCATGGTGTGAATTTATTCACACCAAACCTTGTGAAATTATTCACACAATGGTGGAGTGATTGTTTTCTTTTTATTGTTTTTTTACTTCTTCAATTCCCCCCTCACGAGTCTACTTCCCGCTTCCATTGAAACCATAACATCAATGGAGGGATAAAATATTATGGGTTGATCCAAGGGAGTAGAAAGGGTCTAGATTGGATGTTATTTATCATCCCATTAATGCCAAATCACTTATTTTAATTGATATTTTTATTTGATGATTTCAAAACTTCTTCATCCTTATTGAATTTTAAGGCCACATACTTCAAGTGCTAATACAAACATTTACCTTGGAGTGCTCATAAATTTGACCCTAATAGTGTATAGATGATTATTATTATGGTGTGTTGGTATTAAAATAGTAAGTGATGAAGTTTTTTGATCTTCTTGAATAAACCCACCTCAAATATAAGAAATTGAAATCGTTAAAAAAATAATTTCATCCAATCCACCCGCAATCGATAAACTAGGGTCAAATTATTATTTTAAATTGAATTTACTTAAGTATATTATTGTTAAATTAAACCTATCTAAAATTAACCAAAAATTTTTCCACTTCATATCCAAAAAAAAAATTCATATAATGTACGTGTCTGTAGGTTACTTTTTAGGTCTCTGAGGATTCGACAACCCAAGCTAAACTACAAGCGACCGCTTAACCCTAAAATCTTGGGTAAATTTGGGAGAGACCAAATTTTTCCACCGTTTATAGGGACCCAAGTAAGTTATATCAAAACCCATTATATTCTACCCCATTTATTCTATTCTCACCCAAATTCTCTTATCTTTTCCCTTTCTCTTTTTTTTCTCTTTTAGTGCATGTCCTCCTACACCTGTGACCAATCAAACCGTCTAGTTAGGGTGGATAGTCTTAGGGTTGGGGTGTAAAGTAAACCAAGGGAACTCTTTAAATTATATCCTAATATTCCTAAGACTCCAAAGTCAAAAATTGATCCCATTTCAATGAAAGGTATTCAAAGAAAGCAACTCATAAACCTGGGTGAGAACCAAAATTGAAATCCAAATGAGGCAGCCCCAAAATTGGGGAATGCAGCCGATCAAACCATGTATGACTACCTCATACATGCATGGACCAATGAACCCTATTGCATTAGGAATTATTCTCTAGAATAATACCACTATGTTTTCAAACCTCATTTCCTAAACCACCTTCCAACCTTCCATGTGATGGAGTCGTAAATTCCATACCTTCATGTCAAAGAGTTCAACGACATTGTTGAAACCGTGTGCCCACCACATCAACTTGAGTCAGCTAATATGAGGATCTTTCCATTCTCACTTAAGGATTGAGCAAAGAATTAGTTAAACAACTAGAGACTCGCATCAATCCACTTCTGGGACCAATTTCAAATATAATTCTAAAAAAAATACTTCCCCCACCACAAAACAATTTCACTTAAAAAGAGCATCCAAAACTTTTTTGAAAAAGAAGGGGATTAATTTTATGAAACATGGGAAATGTTCAAAGATAAACTCAACATGGTACCTCACCATATATTTTTAATCCTAGAACAAGTTTGAATTTTCTATTAAGGGTTGGTTCTAGGAAACAAACAATCCATTGACATGATGTGTAATGGAACCTTAAAAAAAACCCCAAATGATGCTTACGAGTATCTTGATGGACTGGCCGAACAAAACCAAAAATGGGGAACATCACCTTAATATGAGAAGCCACCCAAATCTAGTGGAATTCAAAAACTTAGAGAGAAGTAAATACTTAGGGGAAAACTTACTGCACTCACTAGGAAGGTTGAGGATATTGATCTTAGTAAGGTCTATGAAATTCAAACTATTGACCCTATTTTCACAATTTGCGACAAACATGGACACAAGACTGAAAACTGCCTAACCATCCCTTACATTAAATATGTTCTTATAGGAGAAAATCCAGTGGAGGTAAATGATCTAAACTTTCAAAATCCACAATACCAAAACACTTTCAATCCAAGGTACAATGACCATCCAAGATTCTGTTGGAAAGATAATAAAAAACCCAACCAACAACCTAGTCATCCACAAGGACCAAACCTCTACCCTCCACAAAATTTTCAAAACCATAACCAGTTCCAACCACAACTAGTCCAATACCAATAAACTCCTATCCAATACCAACAACCCATCCAAAAACCCATGTAACAACCAATCCAACAACCAAAGTATCCTCCTGGGATAAACCAACCAGCACAAGCCCCTACTCAATCTGTCCCTCTTCCAATCCTTGAGAAGTTGTGTAAACAAATGGAGAAAATGAACTCAGAAGTCTCATCCCTTAAACATGAACTACACACCATTAAAACTAGGAAGGCACCCATTCCTACTTAGGCGATACCATCCTCAACTTTAAGGGGAGAATCTAGTTACACACAAACCTCTCATAAACAACTCAAATTAGTGACTATTTTAAGAAGTGAGGAATCCATTTAGAAACCTGAACAAACCATTATAGAACCATTAAAAGCTTCATAAACATATGAAAATAATGAAGAACCACCCATAGATTCTAAAAAACCCTATGAGAATGTGAAGGAAATACAAACACACCAAACAATCAAACAACCTTCTCCCTTCCCTCAATGCATGAGAGGAAAATATAAACCAGAATTGAATGAAACATTTAGGTAAATATTATATCAAGTTAAGTTGAATATTCCAATTCTAGATGAAATAAAAACCATTCCTGCCTACTCAAAGTACCTTAAGAAATTTTACACTTTTAAAAGGAAATTTTCACATAAAAACCAAGTCCTTTTGGTTGCTAATGTGAGTACCACCATTCAAGAGACCATTACTCCAAAGTTAAAAGATCCAGGATGTCCATACATCAATGTTGGGTTAGGAGAGAAAAAATTTGTCAAAGCCATTTGTGATCTGGGATCCAATGTGAACCTCATTCCTTATGCCATGTATTGTCATTTAGGGCTCAAATAACTCTAACCCACATCTTTCACTCTTTAACTTGCTGATATTTGTGTTCGAGTTCCTAAGGGGATCTTAAAGGATGTTTTGGTAAAAGTTAAAAATTTAATTTACCCATATGACTTCATTTTATTTGAAAATCAACCAATATTAGGTCCTAGGAAGCAAACCCCAATCATCCTTGGCCGTCCCTTCCTTGCAACAATCAACTTTTTTATCTGAGCCCAAAATGGGAACATGACCATCACCTTTGGAAACATGAGTCTAGGCTTGAACATATAGAATGAAAAATTTTAAATTGGGGATGATAAATAGATCCATGAGGTTAATTGGATTGGTAGTGTTGATAGTAAACTCAAGGAACATCAAGAAATTACTGAAGGATGTTTAAGTCAAGAAGAGTTTGATTTTCTTTGTTCACATGAGGAAAATTTGTCTCCTTGGCTTGAATCTCTTTCAAATAGATATATTAATGATTTTCTCAAATCACAAATCAATGATACCATTAATGAAATAAATAAAATTGAGTCTATACCCATTCATGACACTAATCTGGCCAATTTAGTGGATGAAAATTCTGTTCACAAGGAACCAATTATGTCAAGAAATATGAACAATGAAACTGAGTTCAATAAAAAGTTCCATACTTTATTAGAAAGTGATAACCAATATGATCTAGAATTTAAGTTCCTACCTTCATCACTCAAGTATACGTTCTTAGGGGACAATCGAGCCTTTTCTGTTGTCATTTATTCCTCTCTTGAAGCCAATCAAGAGATGATTCTTCTAGATGTCCTAAGAAAGCATAAGAAAGAAATTGGATGGACCCTTTTTGATATTCTTGGGATTAGAAAACTTATTGTAACTCATAGGATTATTATTGAATCTAAATCCAAACCATGTCATCAACCTCAGAAAAGACTCAATCCAAATCTTATGGACGTGGTAAGGAAATAACTTCTTAAGTTATTTAAATCAGGTATCATCTACCCCATTACTGAGAGTGAGTGGGTAAGACAAATTCATGTTGTCCCAAAGAAATATGGAATTACTATTATCACTAATTAGGATGGTGAAATTATCCCCACAAGGGTTAGTAGTGGATGGAGAGTCTGTATTGACTACAGGAAGCTCAACTCTTGTACCAAGAAAGACCATCTCCCATTGCCCTATATTGATCAAATCCTCGAGCGAGTGGAGGGTCATCAATTATATTGCTTCCTAGATGGATTCTTAGAGTATAATAAAATTGAGGTCTCCTTAGAGGATCAAATAAAAACAACCTTCACTTGTCCATTCGACACTTTTTCCTTCAAGCACATGCCCTTTGGGTTATGTAATGCCCCTGGTACCTTTTAGCGGTGTATGATGTGAATCTTCTCAGACACGATGGCGGATTGTTTAGATGTATTCATGGATGACTTCTCCATATTTGGGGATACTTTTTAGGGATGAATTATGAATGCTGAAAGGGTTTTGTCAAGATGCAAGGATAAGAATCTCACCCTAAATTAGAAAAAATGCCATTTCATGGTAAAGGAAGGACTTGTTTTAGGCCATCTGGTCTCTAGTAGAGGGATTGAAGTTGATAAAGTTAAGGTTGACATCATTATTCACCTTCCATATTCTAAAATTGTTAAGTAAGTGAGGTCCTTATTAGGACATTCTAGTTTCTATATAAGGTTCATTAGGAATCTCAGCTCTATTTCTCGACCACTTTGTGCTCTATTGGTGAAAGATGCTCCATTTTTATGGACATAAAGCTGTGAGGAATCATTATCTACACTCAAATCAGCTCTTATATCTCCACTTATCATGAAATCTCCAAATTGGAAACTTCCTTTTGATCTCATGTGTGATGTGAGTAAATTCACTGTAGGAGAAGTCTTAGGACAATGGTGTGAGAAAACTCCAAGTGTCATTGTTTATGAAAGAAAATATATAAATGATGCACAAATAAACTACACCACCACTGAGGAGTTACTTTATATTATGTTTTCCTTAGAAAAGTTTAGGTCCCACCTCTTAGGATCCCCCATCACTATGTTCATTGACCATTTTGCACTAAAATACCTCTTCTAGAAACAAGATGCTAAGGCTAGAATGATCAGGTGGGTGCTTCTCTTACAATAATTTGACCTCACAATCAAGGAAAAAAAGAGTGTTGAAAAATGCTGTAGCTGATCATATCTCTAGGATATAATTTAATGAAAAATTATCTCACCTTTATGTGTCTGATTCATTCCCTAATGAATACCTATACCCTGTGATTGACTGCCCTTGGTATGCCGACATAGAAAACTTCTTAGTTACAAGAGTCATTCCAAAATTATTAGGGACCCAAGTTAGAAGGAAATTCCTTTTTGATTTCAGGAACTATGTGTTTGATGATCCATACCTCTATAAGTTCTGCCCCAACTAAGTCATTAGGAGGTGTGTCCTAGAATCTGAACAAGAGTCCATCCTTAAGTTCTGTCATAGTGAGGCATGTGGAGGTCACTTTTCCTCTAAGAAAACTTCTGCTAAGGTTCTTCAGTGTGTTATCTTTTATCCCACCCTCTCAAGGGACTCCTAATTTTTTTTTCAAAGTTTTCATAAGTGTCAACAAGTAGGGTACATCACAAAAAAGAATCAAATAACACTCAATCCCATCTTAGTGATTGAAATCTTTGACTGCTAGGGAATCGATTTCATGGGTCCCTTCCCAAACTCTAGGGGATATCTATACATTATTTTAGCTGTTGATTATGTCTCCAAATGGGTTTAGGCCATTCCTGAAAAATCCAATGATCATAAAACTTTTATTAGATTTATCAAAGAAAACATCCTCTCTATATTTGAAATTCCTAGGGCTATCATTAGTGATCGTGGAACTCATTTTTACAATCTTCTATTCTCATCACTCATGGAAAAGTATGGAATTTATCACAAAGTGTCTATTTATTACCACCCATAGACCAATGGTCAAGATAAGTTAGCCAATCTAGAAATCAAACAAATTCTTGAGAAAACTGTTAATCCATCTAGGAAAGATTGGTCGAGAAAACTCGTAGATTCTCTTTGAGCCTATCGAACTGCATTTAAAACCATTTTAGGAATATTCCCATATAGGTTGGTTTATGGTAAAGCATGCCATTTTACTGTGGATATTGAACATAAGGATTTTTGGGAAATTAAGAAAATGAATTATGACCTCTCATTGGTTGGAACAAAAAGGAAATTATATCTCAATAAACTTGAGGAACTTAGGATGGAGGCTTATGAAAATTCAAGGATCAATAAAGTTAAAGTAAAGCCTACCAATCTCAAAATCTTAAAACCAAACACATTATATCAGGTAAAACTATTCTCTTGTATAGTTTGAAACTTCATTTACACTTTGTAAAGTTGAGGTCCAGATGGTCAGGTCCATACATAGTGCATAAGGTGTACCCCAATGGGGCTGTATAAATTCATGATCCCACCAATGGCCAAATCTCTAAAGTTAATGGTCATAGAGTCAAACTATTCATTGAACAATTCTAAAAACATGAATTTGATGAATACTTGTGTGAAACAACCTTAGATGAGGAAAATACTTAAACAATTAGGGTTCTAAGTCGAGCTAGTGATGTTAAACAAAAGCACTTCATGGGAGGCAAACCCCTTCACAACCGGAGAAGCCACGGGGAATCGAACCCAGGACTGAAGGGAGATAGGGGAACACACTTACCACTGACCTATGACTTATAATGCTTCCTTATTCTATAATTTTTGTATATATACTTATATTTGACTTATATATATATATTGTTTTGTTTTTTTCTTTTTCCCTGTTCTACTATGGAACTCTATGAGTGACATGGATATCGAAGGATCAAATTAGAGCACCATGAATGTCAACTTCAACCACTATGTGACTTCATTCCATGATTCTAATTTTCAATATCATCTTTGAACTCCTCTCCTATACCCCCTTATAATTTTTATTTTCTTTAAACACTGGGGAAAATATTACTCTAAGTTGGGGGGGGTGAAAATAATGAAAAAAAAATTAATTTTGTGTGCATAAAAAAATGCGTGGAAGGAAAAATTCCTTTAACTTTGAACATGATAATACAAATTGAAAAATTTGAAACTAAATATCAAATAATTTATCATGCCATGATTCTGATTTTAATCCATGTATAATTTCATGAGCATAGATTTTGGAAAGTGTGGCTATCTAATGTGATATTTCAACATTTATATTTTCATCCAAATAAAAAAAATCACAATGCACGTCCTTTGGATAGTGGGGTATTAGTTTGAGTTTATGGGGTCCAACAAATAAATATAATAGGGTTGGTGATAATTTTAGTTTTAATATGAGTTTTAAAAAAAAAAACAAATAAAAAAAATTCAAAAAAAAACAATAAATTTGTGCGTAGAAAAATTGAATGACCTAATGCGCGGCTTTCAGCACTTGGAAATCATGAATCCATAGTTTTTTGTCCCAAAGTTAGTAATTTTATCTATATTTTTGGTAATTTGACTTTTTTTTTGACTAAGTTAAATCAAGATGATGCCCGAGTATGTGGGATTCACTTAGTACTGTAAGGTCTTTGAGCCTATGAGTCATCAAAAAAGTTTCGTTACATGGGTTGACTATGTTGAGTGCAATTTAAATTACCCTGGAAAAATTGCAAAAAAACAAAAAACAAAAAAACAAAAAAAAATACAATATTTTTTTAACACTCATCTTAATATTGAAATGTGACTCCACCTAGTGCTTCCATCATTTCCCCCATGAATAAAGAGGAACCCCCATGTCTATTGCGATGAACAACACATCATCACACTTAATTGATATTGGATGAAATATGGTGATGAATTTGAACAAAGGAATGGGCTTGAGATTGGGATATTCTTATGAAAATATCTTGTATTAAAATATTTTGAGGTTTTTTATGATTTTTTGGTATAAGGGTCTTTGGTGATCATTGTGTATTAAAATGTTTTTGGAAAAGACAATTCAAATTTCATATTGTTGAGATATATTTTGCTCAGGACTAGAAAAACTCAAGTTGGGGGGTATTATTAACCACTAAATGAGGATAATATTACTTGTTAATATATATAATATTCAGGTGATTTATTATTCATAAACACCATTTTAGTGCATTTTACACTTTGAACATCATTTCACATTATGATTGTAAGTCCTTAAAATGCACTATTACATGATACATTTTTGAACACCATATAAAAATAATCAATAGTATTTATTTTATTTTTATATTTAAATTAATGGTTTCTCATTACATTGGTAACAATTCATATTTTTTGAGTACTTGAAGATTCACATTGGAAGACCACCAAAATGGGCTTTCATGCCAACACATTCTGGGAAAAGTAAACTGGAAAACAACCCAATAAAGATACTGTAGAGGCCAATATATAATCCCAATAATTCTTAAAATTGAACTTAAGATAGAGGAAATCAAGGGGAATATTTTATCCAACAGTTACACGAGCTAATCCTAAGTGTTAAAGGGGTTTTCATGCGGCCCAATTTAGAGATAAAACTCTGGGCCAGATTCTACGGCCTAGAAAAACATCTCACCATTTTACACATATCTCTCAAACCAAATGTCCATTGTGGATGAAATTTTATACAAAATCATAGGACATAATTATATTCATTTTTTTCTTCTATTTAACACAAAAATTTGGCCATATAGAAGCTACTTTTGGCACCTCTGTTTATTAGATGCAAGTCGGCTCAGATTGATTATCAAGGGTGGAAAAGTACACTCTCCCTTAACTTTCCACCCACCCAGGCCCATCACCATTAATTGAGGTGAATTATACTATTTTATAATCTTCACATGGCTTCAAAAATTCATATTTAAGGCAGTTGTTTTGAAGGTATTGATCATATTTAGTGCTTTGTTTCATTTAAATGTTATGCTAGCCATTTGATGTTGTACTGTTCTTCTTCATTTGTAATCTTTATGAATCACCTTATTCTTCAATAAAAATTATTCATATTCTCTTTTTATATTCTTATTATTATCACATTTATACCATTACTTCATTGTGTGAATTTATTCACACCAAACCTTGTGAAATTATTCACACAACAGTGGAGTGATTGTTTTCTTTTTATTGTTTTTTTTACTTCTTCAATTAATCCCTCATGAGTCTACTTCCCACTTCTATTGAAACCATAGAATCAATGAAGGGATGACCCTATTATGGGTTTATCCAAGGGAGTAGAAAGGGGTTGTATTGGATGTTATTTATCACCCCATTAATGTCTAATCACTTCTTTTAATTGAGATTTTTATTTTATGATTTCAAAACTTCTTCATTCTGGTTGAATTTTAAGGCCACAAACTTCAAGTGCTAATACGAGAATTTACCTTGTAATTCTCATAAGTTTTATCCTCCTAGTGTATAGATGATTAGTATTATGGTGTGTTGGTATTAAAATAGTAAGTGATGAAGTTGTTTGATCTTCTTAAATAAACCCATCTTGAATATAAGAAATTGAAATTGTTAAAAAAATAATTTCATCCAATCCACCCCCAATTGATAACCTAGGATCATATCATTCTTTTAAATTTAATTAAATTAATTATCTTAGTGTTCAATTAAACCTATCTAAAATCAACCCTCAAGCTTTTCACTTCATATCCAAAAATAATTCATATAATGTACATGTTTGTAGGTTACTTCTTAGGTCTCTAAGGATTCTACAACCCAAACTAGACTACAAGTGACCACTTAACACTAAAATATTGGGTAAATTTGGGTGAGTCTAGGTGATTATTAGAATAATGAACCATAAACTATTGATATCAAGAAATATTTTGACAAAGGTTAAATAAAATAGCATATCGATCAACAAATGTTTGCGCCACTGATTCGATAAGAGTCTCTCCTAGAATAAATCGGCATATTGATAGTGGATATCGACCATAAACACCTTGAAAAGGAGTCATTCAAATAGATAAATTAGAAGAAATGTTATAGAAATGTTCTTCCCAAGGTAACCATTAGGCTGAAAAGTGAGGTCTCTCAAAATTAAAGCACCTCAAATAAGTCTCAAGACATCTATTAAAAACCTCTGTTTGTCCATATATTTGTGGATGGTAGGATGAAATAATTTTCAAAGTTATGACCTCCAAGAGAAATAATTCCTTCCAAAAATTACTAACAAATAGGGGATTGTGATCACTAATGATAGAGCTATAAAAATTATGTAATTGGATGATTTATTTAACAAAATGTGTAGCTACAATCTTAGATGTATAGGGGTGTCAGAGTAAAAAAAAGAGCTTACTTGAAGATTATATCTACTACCACCATAATCAAATCAAATCCTTGAGTGCTAGGTAGTCCTGAAATAAAATCCATAGATATATCCTCCCAAATTTTTCCAGGTATAGGCAAAGGCTGGAGCAAGTCGGCTGGAAGTTGTGCCAAATACTTTTTTCGCTGACATGTATCAGATTCTCACAAATACTTTAAGACAATTTGTTTCATTTTTTTATAGAATAAAACCCCATTCCAACCTTTTATATGTCTTGTAATATCCTACATGGCCCCAAAAAGTATAAGAGTGAAAATATTGTAATTTTTTTGGAATAAGTGGTGAGTTTTTGGAAAGAACTAATAAGCCATGATAATATGAAATTCTTGCTCAAAGTTGGTATCCAAATTTGACTTATTGATGAAGTTAAACAACTGAAATAATTCCATTTAACATAGAATCCTACTACTATTTTTATTTAACTTAGTCTAGTTCCATCCATTGCGATATAGATAATTATGAAAATATATAAATACTAGGTGTTTCTAAGGTATCCTTTTCTTTAGTATTCTGAGATAAATAATTTTTAGACTGATCTACCCTAACTAGTTTGTAAATAACTTGAAAATCCCGACCAAGTAATTTAGATAACCAACAGTGCTGTCTAATAGTGTGAATCCATTGTGAAAGTAAGTGTTTGAGTGCTTTATGATCTGAATAGACAAAAAAATATTGTCCTAACAAGTATTTCCTCCAATGATTGATAGCCAAAACTAGTACCATGATTTATTTATCATAGATTTAATTGGATAGAATTATATATATAAGGTCCTTAGTAAATAAAGTAATCAAATGACCTTCCTACATCAAAACCGCACCCAAACCTAACCCAGAAGTATCACATTCGATGAAAAATGTTTTTGGAAAATCAGGTAAAGATAAAAAAGGTGATGAAATGATGCAGTATTTTAATTATTTTAAGGTGTGTTTGATACTAAAATTATATAAAAATACATCATTTCAAGTTAACATTGTCAAAGGCTTTGCTATTTTTCAATATCCAGCAATAAATTTTCTGTAGTATCTAGTTGGCCCCAAAAACCCATGCACTGCCTTCACATTTTGTGGATGGGACCTATAAAATGATAGAGAGGTAGACCCAATACCAAATATTCCTCTTAATAGAGGCTTTGGTGTCTATTTATATTGAATAAAAAAGATGACAAAACACTAAAGTCCGATGTGGGACACAGACTCCAAGACTCCCCCTCAAGCTAGGCCTACCTAGCTTGGATACATAATTAAAGAAAAAAACCAAAAAAAAAACAATTTCAACACTCCCCCCTCAATATAAACATTCCAATCTTGATTAAAAAAAAATAACAAAAGATAAACTGCCATGGATGCTACTCCCCCTCAAGAAGCTAATAGATTATGCCACTAAAAAAGATTGTGCCAATCAAGGAACAACACCCGTATGCACTGCCCACTAGTTGTGCTACAATTGTTGCACAACCACCCATGGATGCTAAAGTAAATATGAACATTATAGAACTTTAATTCTACCTTGCTGAGTAAGAACCTTAAATCAAGATGCTGGATGAAACAATGACTAACAAACGACCTCAAAATAGCCAGGTGATACAACATCCCACTTTGTGGACCTAGATTGAAGAGGTGAAATGGAGTTTGAATTGTAGACCCAAGAGTTATTTATAGCAAGGGTTTAAATATAAATGGGGAATAGTGAACCTGATAGAGGAAAATAATTCATTTTTCAGTAGAAAGGGGGATACCGGCAGAAGGTCTGGCGACGAGAGGTGGTAGCTTCTATGTGGACGTGCTAGCATTGGGGTGCAGTAGAGGAAGAGCCGGAGATATGTTCACTAGATACTGACCATGGAATTCTAGGGAATAGGATCATGGCATCGAGGGATGAACACCTTATAGGGTAAAAATGTAACATGGTTTTGGCCAGATTGAGGAGGCTACTCAGTAGGAGGCCTTCGCTTAGATACTGAGGCGCAAAAGGGAGGAGTCGGTGAAGTAGGATCCATCGCATAGAGAGGAGGGAAACCAGATGGAGAGATGATAGGGGAGAGAGATAGTTACTGAAAAGGTGATTCCAGGCATGGAAGTAGGGAGGGGCTATCGTACCTAGGAAAATCCCACTGGGAGGGTCAGTGCTATTGGAGAACAATGCACGCAGGGAAGCATCGAAGAGGTGAGGTCATGCAGAATCTCTAGGTGGGGGATCTGTGACATGGATGGGATGCACAGAGAGGAGGTGATGCAGTAGAGGATGAATCCTAGACATGGGTGCCGATGTTGGATTCACAAATCTTCTTTCCAGTGTTTTCATTGGTGGAGAGGGTGAGGAGGCATGGTAGCTGATGCCCAGGAGGGAGCAAAAGGATGACCAGGACGATTAGGGCTATAAACTGGTGCAGGAAAATGGGGTTGTTCACTAAGGTGACATATATGCGGTGATCATAGGAACTGGGAGAGATCACAGGATGGGTCGTCCGGCAGGGAGGAGGCACATGGGATAGATCGCCCGATAGAGAGGAGGCACGCAGAGGGGCTCCATAGGGAGGAAGATTCCAGTAGGGGAGACAATGGAGAACTTATGGATCCTTACCCACAGATCCCCCCTCAACTGAGGGGTGATACCTAGATGTCCAAGGAGTTGTATATTATCAAAATATGCCTCAATGAAATTATATTGAGATGAAGTCCCTTACGAAAATTCAACAGCCTAACGACGTCAATTTAAAATTTAGAAAATGAGTTGATGGGAGAGAAAAGGGTATCACATCACTTGGAAATAAAATTTAAAGCAATAAGGATATATAATAACTTATCCCAACATAAGGAAATGTAAATTAAAATACATAACATAAAATAAGTCTTTGACTAAAAGAGGAGTTGAAAGGTTCCCTTACCTTAAGTCTGATTCGTCACGTATGTTTCTTGTTCTTCATGAATAACAAAATTAAGTTAATTTATACTTTACTAATAACATTTTTCAAGTTTATTATTCCTTTTATATTACTTATTACCATGTTATAAAAATTACATAATTATTTAAGTTAAATATCATTCGTTTTGTCGATATCAGATACTTGAGTCGAAAATGATCTTTTTATAATTACAAATTGTCCATGTGGTCAAAAGTATATTATATACAGAATAGTATTAATGATTTAAATATCATATATATCTAGTATATATGTATTTATAATAGTACATAACATTTTGAGATAAGAAATGAAGTGTACCGTTCATGGAGACGGTAAGCCGTACGTACGCATGAACGCTACTTTCATTTATTTTTCATATTTAAAGGAATGAAAACTAAATGATAAATAGGTATATTATAATTAAAGTATAATATAATATGATATATATGTTACATATTTTTATTCACACCATCTTTTATACATTCCATGTATGGATTTAACTAGTCATATCACTTTGAGGGGGCGGTAGTCTGCACTTCCAAAAATGAAATTATCGTATTTAAACATTATAGAAAGCATAAAAGTATGATAGAAATGAAAAATACAGAATAATAGAGAAAATATAAATATAATATATATCATATATAAATACAGTGTCATCATAATGGACACCATGAGAGGCGGTAGGAGATAATTGAACAATCATCATTTTGTGAGGTAGTAGTTTGTCATCCACAAAAACAGTATGTTCGAAATCTACTAGATGGAGGTGTGTGTGAGTGTAGGTCGAATAATTAGAATAAAAAAATCATAGTATATTTAATATACTGGTTTTTTTATAAAATAATTTAATAAATAGATTTTAGGGGGTTGGAGAATGGAAAATAAATGAAATAAGTTTGAGAGAATACATTACCTCAAATCGGGAAACTAATTTTGATTTAAGATAAAAGGATTTATTTAATTGCCTTATGGACAAGGTAAGGATTATATGATGAAGGTAAGTATGTTGGGAGATTATTAGAGTAGAGTTTTGATGATAAAAGGGGCTTGATAAGTGTGATTAAGGGTTAGAGGTGGTGACCTTTTATAAGAGGGAGGAGGGGCATTTTAGGAATGTCATGAAAAATTAATTTTTATAAACTGAATTTAGATTAAAAAATGTCCAAAACTCATTTAATTCGAAGATAAGATTATTATTTTTCTAAATCCTCTCAACCAATAGGTTTTAGACAAGTTTCGGTCTCAAATGTAACCTTATCTTTTAGCTTTAACCCTTAGTTAACTATTTTAACTCTTACCACGTCTTCTTGCATATTCATACTATATGGTTAGTATAGTTACCATAAAATGCCAATCAAACCAAAAGTGGTTCATTAACGAAATTTTAAACATTATTTAAGTCATTTTTACGAATCATATACTTTTAGGACTATTATATCATTTAATAAAATATATATTTTTTTAAAACTAATTTATGTCAATTTTTATACTATTCATATCATGATTTTTTAAAAATCCATAACAACTTGATTATTTCGAAAAAACTTTATTAATTAAAATATAACAAGTCATAATAATCCCTAAAATTCTTGGATTACATAAAAAGTTTAAAAATAAATTTATTTTAATATTTATAATCTCATTTATTTAAATCATTCATTAATACGGTAATCACTACATCATCATCGTGTCATAAGTAAATTTATTTATTTGATGTCTAAAAATTATAAATAAAATAACATGATATATGAAATCTTTTTAGATTTCTAATAAATATTTATATAAGAAATTATGACTTATATAACTTCATATAAAAATTATTTTAGTAAAAGATATATGTTTATGTTATATTTTTCTTTACTTTAAATTAATTCTTATAAAATGTCATTTTCATATCCAAGTGGATCCATGGGGTCCCAAAATCGACCCAAGGATGACCATGGTCATAAATATCTCATAAAATAGGATTAGGACATATTTTAGGGTAGTTTATTATTATTATAATATTATTTTTTACCCTTATTTACCATATTTACCCATTAACCATGGTAAATAAAATAATTACTGAAGTTACTATTCATATTGTCTAAAAATTAAAGGCATATATGTAAAAAAATTTGGAACTCATGATTAAAAATATGGAATCCATTTTTCCAAATTCAAAACACATAATTTTTAATAATTAATTTAAAATCAATTCCTATTGTCGAAACCAAAAAGCGGGTTTTGAAGAAGTAATAACTATCAAAAGATTGACACATGTTTATGTCCAATTTAAAAGTGAAATTACTTCAAATGACCAAAATTGGATTAAATGATAAAAATATAATATAATTAAACTTTAAAACCAATTAAAAGCACAATATAAATATATAAGTAAATTAGATAAAAATGTAGTTTTGACTTAAAATGCGGTATTTTTCACTATTCATTAAAAAATGAACTTTATCAGAAAATTACCAAAAATTTAACCAAAGTAAATTTTGATATCTTGATTCTATATAATAAGTTTATTTTTTCAAATATAACATATAAAAGTGACAAAAACTATATTTAAAAAGGGTTTTCCATCAAAAGGCGGTAAACTGACCTTTTAAAAATATTATAGTATTTCATGCTTAAAATCAGATTCATTCTTATTTTAAGACTCTAAAATTTATTGGATAAATGTAAATACATTTAAAAAACATGTATAGTAAAACTTTAGTTAGTTACATTAATTCTTTCCAATACAACGACTAGGCATTAACTACCATTTAAAATAATAATAATATTATATTATTTTTTTGGTATAACGCAATGTTGTGTGCAATGTATGTTTTCAAAGAAACTCATTGTTGCATGTTGGGTACGCTATCAAAAAAATAATTACATTTAATTTAAAAATAATATCTTATTCATAAATATTAATAGACATGAAAATGTATTATACTATAATTACCTGGGATGTTACATCCTTCCCCCTTTTGGAAATTGCATCCTTACAATTTTAAATTGGGCTTAGTAATTTCAATGAAATCCCACATTAGAAAAAGTGTTAATAAAATTATCTATTTTAAAGAAATAAAGAGAATTACAAAGGTCACCCAAGATAACACATACTAGGATTCCACATAGGAAAACATGGATATGGAAGAGAAATTAAGTGTCAAGTTCTGATGGAGAGTGATTGAAAACATGATCAGGAGAAAGTTAACTACCAAAAAACCATAAACTTGTGATGGGTTAAATGGTATTTGATTACCCAATAAGAAAAGTGAATAGAAAACGTTTTTGTTTTAAGTTTCTTTACATAAAGTTAAGGAATTTATTTATGAGATTGACTAAGAACATAAGGAAATATACTTAATTTTCAAGTAGAGTTTCATCCTTTAATAAATTTCTACCACAAACTCATCTTTTCTCCAAACGATGAGTATTCAAGATGACTTGGTCACAACTAGAGTTCTAGAATCAACTTCTAGTGAATCAAATAATCCACAAAAGATGAACTATATATTTCAACTATATTTAGACATTAACCATAACCAAAATGGTTAGTACAAGATAATATAATCCCCAAGAAGAATAATATTTTAAGAAAATAAATACTACTCTTAATCTCCAAAATTCAACAAAAAATACCCAAAGTTTAAAAAAGACCATTCAATACACAATTGTCCTTAAAATTATTCAAAATAATCCAAACTAAGATTGAAACCCAAAACTCAAAATAATTTGATCACATAGTCTTCCATGATAAATCTTAACATTTAACTCCATATAACATCAACTACTCTTGAAGTATCATACTAAAAATTAATTAACCTAATCACATATTCTCCAAGATAGGTTAATCATTTCCATAAATAACCTGAATCGCTATAAGTACACAATAAACACATAGATTCTTCCAAAATAAAATTCCACCATTAATCCTCAAATGAAATCCCATAGTATTCTATTTTCCTTAGTCATATTTTGTTCCCAAAAGAGAGAAAATCTTCCAAAATAACCTTTATCACTTAATCACCAAATCATTTGCCTATATAAAGGATATCCATTTGATAAAGCATATTTTCCCAAAATCAACTTATTCTTGATCCATAAAATCATTTAAATAAAAAAAATTCATACTAACCCGGGAATTCACATAGGTTAGTGGTAGGTAATGCACCCTTGTCTCCCTTCGGTTGTGGGTTTGATTCCCACTACCTTGTCGGATGCAACGAGTTTTCACCCTTCCTGTGGGTTTTCCTTTTCCTAAAACTATATAATTCTTAAAACATTCCTAAAATGAGATAAAATAATAAAAAATAACCATAAAATATTTTAACCTCAAATGTTATCTCATACCTTGCATTTTCATCCCAAAAATAAATAACCCTTAATTGCCTCAAATTCAAGGATCATATAAACCCTAATGGTTCTTTATAACTATATCCACAAAAGAAAAGATAATTATTCATGAATTAACATTTTTATATAACAAACTTAAGGGTTAAAAATACTATAAGTCTTCCGAAGTAATCCCATCATTAATACATTTAAACATAACATCATCCATAGATCCAACATAACTCTTCAATTAATAAAATGTTGAAATATTAATCATCAAACATTCTTCATGATCCTTTAACCATTTTTTCAAACTTATTTTGTAATACTTATTTCCTAAAAACAAAATCATGCATAATTTCTTAAGATTTAAATAATGTCAAAACATGAGATAAGAAATAATCTATACCTTTCATAGGTCATTTTCAGTTTCCTCATCTTCAATTGGAATGGCATTAGATATTGGTAAACATATATTTGTATGGTCCTACTGATCCCATTCCAGAACCTTCTTTGTAGGACATCTATTTGCGTAATGACCAAGAAAACCACATTTAAAACATTCAATTGATTCCTCAGAAAGAACTTCTTTCCCTTTCCTAGAGTTAATTGAATGATTCATTTTTTTCCATGTAAGGTTATTGATTTCTAACCTTCATTACCACATCTAAAACATCTTACCATCCCTTTGAATCATTTTACTAGCTGTTTCTTTCCACATCCTTGATTCATAGTTTTTTGAATATACTTACCTTTATTATTATTACATGAAATTCCATAGGGATTAATTTATCGCATATATGATGCCTTATAGAAATCACCAAGATTCAAGTGGTCAATCATGAATCCAGATAGTTGGTTGAGAATAATCACAAGTGTTCTCATTGCATCTCCCATTTGACTCAGTTGCTTATTCAAAAAACCACCACAGTTTCCATCACATCCATTGTTACTTTAGTGCCTGCTAGATCCGGCCATTTACTAAAACCAAAAAGGTCACTGTGAGTATATTAGTAAAATCTTCATATACTATATTATGAGGAGGTTAAACAATAAGATATACTTATTCATGTTATCTTAAAATAATTCAATTAATCTAAAATAACTATGACTCGTTCTAATATGATAACCAATATGGTTATATAAAACATGTAACTTATGCTCAAGTAACACCCTAACCTATAAAGTTTTCTAAACCGAACTTTGATACCAACTGTAAGGCCCCAGCCTTAAACATTACTTAATCGAGAGATAAGTCAATAATTTGAATTTAATTCAAATAAAGGATCTTTTTAGGTTTATATTTTTATAGAATTAGTTCATAACTTATACATAACATCTTGAATATTACAAGTAGACACTTCTACTCACTATCCTATTTTTTTATAAAACAAAAACTCTTTAAAATAAAATATGACATCATTTCCTATTTTAACAACATAAATTTTACTTGATCACATCCTCGACTCTATTCTTCATTATGTCCTATGAAAAACATTTAAAAACTTGGGATGAGCATAAAAATATTATTAAGGTATACATAATGAAATAAAACTGTTAGCCTTGCAAAAACATGTAACCCATTAAAACTTTATCATAAATTAATAATTTTCACCTTTAAGAAGTAGCAAAAACATTTCACCGAATATAAGCTCATTGATTACCCTTTTTTGTAACCAAAATATTACCATAAAGTCCATATAAAGAAACATATAGAATATAAAGGTAACTTGGGACATAAACATACTTAAATGGTATAACCATACGATTGACTTCCACACATATCACTAAATGGAATAGCCATACGACCGAATTCCATACCCAATGCATTGGAGGTTATAACGTAACCAACCATCCTTGGTTTATCAAGGAACCACCCACCATATGGTTTATCACATAACCACCCATCATTGGTCTATCATGAAACCACCCATCAAATGTGAAAGTACCATTATATAATCATAAAACATAAAATATTGAAAATATCAACATTTCACTAATAACATTTCATTTGCAATCACAATAAATCATTTCAAGATATTGAAATACT
Source organism: Viscum album (assembly GCA_963277665.1). Taxonomy (NCBI): domain Eukaryota; kingdom Viridiplantae; phylum Streptophyta; class Magnoliopsida; order Santalales; family Viscaceae; genus Viscum; species Viscum album. The sequence goes on from OY728127.1 coordinate 1,335,652,100, forward strand.
CAATAAATTTGAAAAACAATTTTTAATACCAAAACACCCAAAAAAGGAATAAGGGATTTCTTTTCCATTTAAAAATATTAAGGCTTATAGAAGAATCCAAATATCAAATAATGATTTCAGTGGCAGAGAGGTTGTTGTCACCGCATACATTAAAAACATTCCTTTTTTAATTTAGTAAAAAATTTCATAGAAAAAAGATTCCCTTTGAATGAAAGTAAAAGTGAAAGTGGTTTATTATACACCATATAAAATAAGGAGGTGTATGTTATCAAAATACCTCAATAAAAGGAGATTGAGACAGAGTCCCTTATAAAAATTCGGCAGCCTAACAACGTCACTTTAAAATTCATAAAATGAGTTGATGGGAGAGAAAAGGGTCTCTAATAACTTGGACATAAAATTTAAATAAATAAGGATATATAAGAACATATCCTAACATAAGAAAATGGAAATTAAAAGACATAACATAAAAGAAGTCTTTGACTAAAAGAGGAGGTGAAATGTTCCCTTACTTTGAGTCTGATTCGTCACGTATGTTCCTTGTTCTTTCCAAATAATAAAATTAAGTTAATTTATATTTGATTAATAATACTTTTAAAGTTTATTATTCCTTTTATATCACTTATTACCATGTTATAAAAATTATATAATTATTTAAGTTAAATATCGGTTGTTTTGTCGATATCAGGTACTTGAGTCGAAAATGATCTTTTTATAATTACAAATTGTTCATGTAGTCAAAAGTAAATTATCTCAAAGATAGTATTAATAATTTAAATATAATATATATAAATTAAATATGTATTTATAATAGTCCATAACATTTTGAGATAATAAATTAAGTGTACCGTTCATGGAGACGGTAAGTCGTACGTACGCATGAACACTACTTTCATTTATTTTTCATGTTTAAAGGAATGAAAACTAAATGATACATAGGTATATTATAATTAAATTATAATATAATATGATATATATGTTAAATAAGTTCATTAACACCATACTTTATACTTTCCATGTATGGATTGAATGAGTCATATCACTTTGATGGGGCGGTAGTCCACACTTCCTCAAATGAAATTATCATATTTACACATTATGGAAAGCATAAAGGTATGATATAAATTAAAAATACAGAAGAATAGAGACAATATAAATATAATATATATCATATATAAATATATTTTCATCATAATGGCCACCATGAGAGGTGGTAGGAGATAATTGAACAATCATCACTTTGTGAGGCAGTAGTTCGTCGTCCACAGAAACAGTATGTTCGAAATCCACTAGATGGAGGTGTGTGTGAGTGTAGGTAGAATAATTAGAATAAAAAAATCCTAGTACATTTAATATACTGGTGTTTTTATAAAATAATTGAATAAAGAGAGTTTAGGGGGTTGGAGAAGGGAAAATAAATGAAAGAATCTTGAGAGAAGACATTATCTCAAAATCGGGTAACTCCTTTTGATTTAAGATAAAATGATTTCTTGAATTGCCTTATTCCCAAGGTAAGTCTTTTAGGATGAAGGTTGGTATGTTGTGATCTTACTGGAGTATAGTTTGGACGATCCAAGGGTCTTGAGAGGTGTGAGTAAGGGTTAGAGTTGGTGGCCTTTTATAAGAGGGAGGAGGGGTACTTTAGGAATTCCTTGAAAGATTATTTTATTATAAACTGAATTTTGATTTCAAAAGGTCCAAAACTAATTTAATTCGAAGATAATATGAGTATTTTTAGAAATCCTCTCAACCAATAGGTTTTAGATAGGTTTTGATCTCAAATTTAACCTTATCTTTTAGCTTTAACCCTTAGTTAACTAATTTAACTCTTACCATGTCTTCTTGAATATTCATACTATATGGTTAATATAGTTACTATAAAATACCAATAGAACCACAGGTGGTTAATTAATGAAATTTTAAAAATTATATAAGTCATTTGGATGAATCTTATATTTTTAGGACTATTATTTAATTTAATAAAATATTTTTTTTTAAAACTTATTTATGTCAATTTTTATACTATTCATATCATGACTTTTTAAAAACCCATAACAACTTGATTATTTCGAAAAAACTTTATTAATTAAAATATAACAAGTCATAAGCATCCATAAAATTATTTTTTGGCATAAAAATTTTCAAAATCAATTTATTTTAATATTTATAATCTCATTTATGTAAATAATTCATTAATAAGATAATCACTACATCATCATTGTGTCATAAATAAATTTATTTATTTGATGTCTAAAAATTATAAATAAAATACAATGATGTAGGAAATATTTTTAGATTTATAATAAATATTTATATTATAAATTAACACTTATATAACCCCATATAATTTTTTTTAGTAAAATATATATGTTTATGTTATATTTTTCTTTACTTTAAATTAATTTTTATAAAATGTCATTTTCACATACAAGTGGATCCATGGGGTCCCAAAATCGACCCAAGGATACCCATGGTCAGAAATATCTCATCAAATTGGATTAGGAAATGTGTTAGGGTAGTTTAATATTATTATAATATTATTTTTTACCCTTATTTACTAGATTTACCCTTTAACCATGGTAAATAAAATAATTACTGAAGTTACTATTCATAATGTATAATATTAAAAGGTACATATTTACACAATTTGGAACTACTAATTCCAAATATGGAATCATTTTTTCCAAATTCAAAACTCAAAATTTTCATTAATTAATTTAAAATTAATTCCTGTTGTCGAAACCAAAAACAAGTTTTTAAGAAGTAATAAATATCAAAAGATTGACATGTGTTTATGTCCAATTTAAAAGTGAAATTACTTCCAATGACCAAAATTGTATTAAATTATAAAAATATAATCTAATTACACTTTAAAACAAATTAAAATTATTATTTAACTATATAAATAAATGATATAAAATGGTACTTTTGACTTAAAATGTGGTATTTTTACTATTCATTAAAAATGAACTTTATCAGAAAATTACCAAAAATTTAACCAAAGTATATTTTTATGTCCTACTTCTATAGAAGAAGTTTATTTTTTCAAATAGAACATATAAAAGTGACAAAAACTATATTTAAAAAGGGTTCTCCATCAAAAGGTGGTAAACCGACCTCTTAAAAACATTAGAGTATTTCATGCTTAAAATCAGATTCATTATTATTTTAAGCCTCTAAAATTTATTGGATAAATGTCAAGAAATTTAAAAAACATGTATAATCATATTGTATTTAGTTCTATTCATTCCCACAAATACAATAGCTAGGTATTAACTACCATTTAAAATAATAATAATATTATATTATTTTTTGGTATAACTTAATGCTGTGTGCAATGTATGTTTTCAAAGAAACCTGTTGTTGCATGTTGATTACACTATCAGAAAAATAATCCCCTTTAATATAAAAATAATATCTTATTCATAAATATTAATAGATATGAAAATGTATTATTCTATAATTACCTGAGATGTTATAATTATAGAGTTCAATACGACTAGAGCTTGGCCAAGGTGTTTCAGAGCTCAGTTCAACAACATAATTTTTTCCTCAAACTTATAGAGGAATTATAGAAAGTAGTTCCTAATATCTCTTATGCTGTTTCAATTCCAGTGGGAGTTCATTGATTCTATAAGTATGTCATTAGATGAGGGTAAGGTTTGGGTTGAGAAGTTCGATGTGACAGATTTTGACTTTTGTAAGTTATAGATAGAAGACTATCTACTACAAAAGGATCTTGATATTTTGTTAAATGGAACCAAATAAGAAGTGATGAAGAAGGAATAATGAGAATTTTTGGATAATAAAGAACTTAGGTTGATCCATATGTCATTGGATCTAGACATTTATTATGACATTTGTGAAGTGAAGGCGACTTCAAAATTTATAAAGAACCTTGTAGATATGTATGAGTATATCCTAGGGAAAGTTGGCGGATTATCATGTAAAAAAATTCAACATAATTTAAATTAATTTGGAATTGGTAAAGTTAGAGTTCACAGATTTATAGTGGGCGGTGTTGTTACTTTCATCACTCTTGGAATCATGGGATGCAATGGTTACCACGATTAGCAACTTGAGTGGTAAGATGAACTTAGTGCGTGTAGATGTTCGAGATCTAATTTTGAATGAGGAGATTTATCAGAATGAGATCAAAGCTTCTACTAGAATTTCCTACAACACATAAGGTCAAAGACGTTCCATTGCACGAAAGAGACAAAAAGGGAAAGAAGAAGCAGAAGCCGAAGTAGCTTAGTTGAAGGTCATCCCTTATGCTTGAATTGTGGAAAAAAGGACTATATGAAGAAAGGTTGTATCAATTGAAGTGTTAATTTTAAAAAATATACTTTTATAAGTATTTGAAAATTAAATTTCAAAAGATACAAGTGGTCTGTTTCTGAGTGTGGCTAGTTTGCTTGAGTTTTGTATAATATACCCTGGGGATTCCTTTAACTCTACATTTGAGAAGAGTATGATAAATTATACTTCTGAAAGATTTGAAAAGCTAAATCTCATGGATGGCGAAACTCTTGAGATAGTGGGCACATGTGATGTTTCTGTTCAAACATAGAATCGAAGCTTACTAAAATTTCAAGGAGTGTAAAAAATACCTAGGTTAAGGAATAATTTTATTTCAGTAAGATAGTTGGACGATGTGAGTTTCTGTACTATTGATGGTGGAGCATTTAAAGTTACACATGATTCCATGATGGTGATCAATGGATAGAAAGATGTAACATTACACCTGATAAGAGTTTTAGGAGTAATTCATGCGAGACTAACAACTTCTGCAAAGTTGTGGCATGAAAGCCTTGACTGCTTAAGTGAGTAAGGGATGAAAGTACTTTATTCTAAATTAATGTTGAAGATCATAAGCATGAAGTATGAGACATGTGAAGAATGAATCATTGAGAAGAAACAGAAGATGTCATTTTTAATAGAAGGAAAAATGACTAAGGATTGGAAGTTAGAGTTGGTTTATACAAACATATGGGGCCCTGATTCGTTCTATTCTCACAGAGACTCATTGTACTATGTTATATTTATCAACGATGCAAGCAGTATTTTCAAAGGCGCACACCTTGTAAAGAGGAACCGTGAGACACACTCAGAGTGCCACACCACTGGTGAAGCATGAAGATCACCTTGAGGTGCATGCCTCATGCATCCTGGAGGCGCTAAGGCACTAGGTGCTGTAGAGTAAAGGTGCACCAAAAAAAAGATCAAGGGATTCTAGGTCATCTGAAAATCCATAAAAGGAGTGATCCTAGTCAAAAAGGAAAACCAACATTAAAGTCAATATTTAATGGAATAATAATAAAAAATACCAACTTAAACACACCACACAACTCAAAATGTGCACAATAAGACTCTCGAGTCTTTAGAGTGTATTGAAAAGTCCATTCGAAGTAGGAGAAAGCACACAATTATGAAACAAAAACATATGGTGACCCAAAAAAATACATCCTCCCTAACTTTCATAATATTATCTACACTTATATCATTTATTTTACTATTATGATTGATTATTTGATTACTGTAGGTCAATTAAATATGCCCCATGGAACACAACATAAGGAAAAAAATTGCAGTAAATCAAAATCCCAAAGACTTGACCGTGTGACCTGCCCCTTATCCCCCCAAAACCTTACCACCACACCAAAAATGATGGTGAAATTGATTATTTGATTATGATTTGGTTAAAACAATATTATCATTTACTTTAATTTTTATTATTTTGAATGGCGCGCCACTCGCTATGCCTTGTGCCACACACATACCCTAGTAGCCTTTGCACCTTATTACACTACACGCCTTTGAAAACTATGAATGCGTCATGAAATGTGTGAATTATTTCTTAGAAAAAAGTCTAAAGTTTGCAGAAACTTCATTTGATGGAGATCCATGGTGGAAAAGGAGGGCAAAAGGAAACTGAAATGTTTGAGGTTTGACAATGGTGAAGAATATGAAATCAGGGAATTTTGAAGGTTCTCCTAAAATAAAGACATGATTTGAGAAGACCATATCAAGAAATCCATAACAAATTAGATTCTCAAAGAGGATACACGCTGGTTTTTCTAAGGAGTTTTGGGTGGAGGCTGTGAATTGTGCTATCTAGCTAGTGAATAAAAGTCCTTAATTGGGGAAAGAACTTCTAGAAGCATGTTCATCCAAATTAAAGATTGAAATTTACCATCTCAAAGTTTTTGGTTTAGTTGCCTACATCCATGTTGATGTCAAAGAAAGGGAAAAGTTAGGGGCTAAGTCCTAAACGTCTTTCTTTGTAGGGTATGTTGACAAATACTTTGGATTTTGGCTTTGGCATTGTTGAATGTGCACTAAAATGGGGAGGGAACCATATTGTGTGCCTCTAAGACATAGTCTTATCCATAACGTGTATGGGGGCCATGACTACATCATTTTGCATGCATATGTTGCATGTGTTTCCACATCCACTTCCACATGGTTTTATCAATTAGAAATCCATTATGAATAGATTAAATGACTTGCATTAATTAAAGGAATTCAATGAATAAGTCCAATGGGAATAAAAGTATGACTGATTCATTTCATTAAATGAAATGAATTTAGGATTACTATATAAAGGGATGAGATCCTTTTGATAGGGAATAACCTATTGTATGAAATAATCCCGATATTCTATTCCTCCTGAGACATAGTTTATCACTAGGTGAAGGTGCTAACACCCCTTATGCATTTAGGGAACCTTAAGAGACGTTCTGGGATCCTTCGGCCAGTGTCATTCCCTTGGAGGTATAAAACCTCTGTTTGCTGATTTGGTGATCATCATCAAACGTACTCCATCAAAAAGAATTATTGAGGTCATTGAAACCGAATTTTAGGTATTATATGCTCTTCATTTCTTTGCACTTTTCAATTCCTTGAAGATAATTTAGGATGTATTTGGGTTTGATTTCACTGTCAAGTATTATATAATGATCCCCTAAAAACCATCAGTGTTATCAGATCAAGTTTCTTCAAGGATTAAACATGTTTAATTCATGGTTTTTGAAGAACATATACCATTACCATGACACAGTGTTCCCTAGTGTCACTGTGGTTACCATAAAAAAAATATAATCTTCACCATGCCGTAGTGCAAGGTGTGGTGGTTTTCTATAAATTCTCGAAGCACCATGACTTGCACCATGTTTTGAACTCCCTATGGTTAAGAGAATGGTGAAACTATGTGGGAATGCACTATGACTGATAAAACTCCCTCCTTCACTGGACCACAATGTTTTGTTTGATCGTTTAACCATGTACCATGATTGGCTCCATGACATAGTGGTCCTATAAAAAACAACCAAAAACAAGAGGACCAAAGCATGGTGCAAGCTGTGGTAGTCGTTAAATGGCCTAAAAATTTATTTTGATAAATTGAATCATGTTTTATTAATTTGTTATAAATTTTATGTGTTAGAAATGGTAAAATTATATTTTAGATGCTAAAAATAAATATGAAAAGTTTATATTTCATCTCATGTTTTGGAAAGTAAATAATTTTTTTATTTATTAAATTATTTTTTATTCATGTTTAGTAATTTTTTTTAAGAATTATGAATATTTTTTATGAAAATTTATGTGATAAATTTATGTTTCTTGGTTATATAACTTTTCATTTCATGATAGGTACTACTCTATAAAGTCTAGTTTTTATATATCTTGACCTCAGTTTGTTTTTTTAGTTATGAGATTGAGAATATTTGAATATAATTTGTGCATATTTGGTGTTATAGATATCATGAATTGAATTCTATCTTGAGTAAAGTTTCCTCAAGTAGAGAGATTTGGGGTTAGACTACCCACCAACCTGGAGGTTTATGCCTTGTCGTTGAAAGGTGAGGGGTTAACTATCTGTCGCTCCGGGCTTACTCATGTGGATTTTTTCAATATTATCGAACTTTATGCCTTTACATGAAAAGTTTATGTACCTTATTCATTATATGCATTTAGATATCTATGAATATACTTGGATTCTATTTTTGGGTAAATAACACAAACCTATGAGTTGTATGAAGGGTTTCAAATTAATGTGGTGTGAACACATTAATTTGGTGGATGAAATAAGGATTCCAAAACTAAATTGTAAGAGAATGAATACACAAAGGAATAAAACATGATGAGATAAATTTTTCATTTGATGTAATCATTATGAATTTAATATGCCTATAGTGTATATTAAATTGGTGAAGCTTTTAAAAAGAAAACCCCTCAAATAATAAGTGTGAGATTCATTCCAAAGATGAACTTGTCAAGACCTTGATCATATAGATGGATAGTTTCATGCCATATATGAGTTCCCATAGATTATATTGTGTAAGAAAATTAGGTAATGAATGACTACTGGATTATCCAATCTGGCAGTTTCACACTATAATAAGGTGTCATAAGATTGTCTTGTGTTAGCTCATTTTTGACGTTTTCTTTTGGGTTATACTTTTCTGTTAAACCCCAAGGTTTGGGACACTAGAGGAATTGAGTTGATTATCATCCATATAATGGATTCTCCACCCTTAGTGGTGGGTGTTTTGGGTTGGGGTGGGGGGGGGGGGGTGAGGGGAAAGCCACGAGGTTAATTCCCTAGGCTAGTGTGTTTATTGTAGTTCTCTTTTCTTGCATTGTGTTCCATGATGGAAAATGTAATCGACCTTATATTATCCATATGATTGATAAAAACAAAGAGTTATCCACTAAAATATCCAAGAATCAAATTTTTTGTGATTGAATTAATATTCTACCTAAATAACTAATTTGATGTGTTTCATGCCATAACATAATCATTGATTAGTGAAATATTGATCTTGTCTCACTAAATGGATATGACATACTGGGTTATCATTTTAGTGGAGCAATTTCATTAAAATTCATTGATTAAAAGATATAAAACATAATATTAACCCATAGATATGTCTTTGTTGTAGATTATTCCATACTTTATAATAATCACATTGAGATCTGTAATAGGTATGGCCTATAGAAAAATTATATATTGGTATTTAGGTTTGAGAAGTGTTCTCATGGATAATTATTCAGATCCTTTTAATGTGAATTTTATAGAGATAAATTCCACCCACTCTGACTCATGATTATTAGATATCAAGTGTTCATTGCACATTTGTGATAATAAACAAAGATTCCAAGATTGGTGGGGATTAATGAAGGGTGAAGCTGATATTTGTGTTGGTAATGGATCAAGAGTTTTTTCATTAGAAGTTGAAACTTATGGTCTGATTTTACAAAGTAGATTAATACTATAATTAGATAACTATTATTATTTTTCCATCATAAACAAAAATTTGATTTCTGGATCTTTTTCAGATAATAAGAGATCCCTATTCATTATTAAGAACAAGAGTTGTTCTATATATCCAAATGAGATGTTTTAGGTTTTGGGAATATGGTAAGAAGTTCATATATTCTATAGATGGGTAATCCTTTTCATAACATTTAGAATTAGAAGTTCAGGGTTGATTTTAATCCAACCCGCATTTGGAATTATCGCCTTGGGCATATAAATGATAAAACTCATTCAAAGACTCCATAAAGATGGATGATTGGACTCATTAAATTATGATTAATTTGACACATTCAAATATTTTTTATTAGGAAAGATGACTAAGGAACCTTTTAAGAGAAAAGGTAAAAGGCCATTGGACTGTTGGATCTTATACATATTAATGTATGTGGACCAATGAGTACTCAAGTAAGTGGTGGTTTTAGGTGTTTCGTCACATTTACTAATGACTATAGTAAGTATAGATATGTGATTATTATGAAACAAAATCATGAAACTTTTGAAAATTTTATAGAGTTTTAGAATGAAGTATAAAATCAACTGGGAAGAAGTATTAAAATTCTCCGATCAAATCAGGGTGGTGAATATTTGAGCTACAAATTCACTGATCATATGAGATATTGTATTCTTGGAAAATCACAATGGAGTGGTGTGTATGAGAGGATAAATTATATCTTGTTATAAATGGTTCAATTGATGATGATTCAGTATGACCTTCCTATTTCATAATGGGGTTATGCTCTGTAAACCGCTGTGTTTCTATTAAACCGGGTTCCATGTAAAATAGTCATAAAGATGCCTTATGATATATGATATAATAAATGTCCCAATTTGTCTTTTATGAGGATTTTAGGTTTTGAATCACTCATACGATAATTTTATTTTGAAAAAGTAGGCCCTAAGTTAGTAAAATGCTTGTTAGTTGGTTACCCTAAAGGAACAAAGTGATATTACTTATACAACCTTAATGAACACAAAGTGTTTGTGGATTGATATTGTGTTTTACTTGAGATAAAACACATGGATTGAGTAATAACTGGGGGGAAGTTTAACTTGGATAAGTTCAATACCAACAAACAAAAAGTGATCCAGAGATGGAAGTTGAGTTGGTTCCACAAAGAGTTGTGGAATAACCAACTCAAGTTACACAAGAACCTTGAAGGTCTATTAGGATTCATCAAGAACCCGAGAGATATGGATTTCTTATGGGTAATGATGAGTTGTGTTTAATCAATGATAATTATAGAGTATTATATATTGTGATGATACGTTAAGGTTACATGAATAAAATCTTGTACTCGATACAAAGGGATGAATCTGAGATATGAAGAATAAATTCATGAGGTAATAAATAGAGAATTATTACTTGGATTGGATTGAAAAAGTGAATATAATGGAATGTCATACAATCAATGATATAAATAGTGGTGTATTATTATTATCAATCCTTAACTAATTGAGTATGTTGCTGATCATGTCGTCGACTGGAGCGCATCCATGATGATATTTTTCTACTTTTATGATGAGTTAATACATCCAATACATGATTGAATTAGACCAATGAAATTAATTAACATGATTATTTGAGTCAAATATAATGTGTTTAGCTACTTGGATGAGGTATATGTGATGTATTCATCTATTAGATGAATGATATGTGATGTATTATTCGACCTGGTTAGTCTATTTCATAGAATCAAGAAAAGATGAGTTACACATACTATATTGACATGCTACTTATTTATTAGTCACCCGATTACATAGAGAAATGGATGATATATGTGTAAATATTATCATATGATACATCTTGTGTTTGAAATGTTTGTATACAGATATGAGTATGTTTGATGAATATCACACCAAACCTCTTAGCAGTTTGAGTAGCACTACTATTTTTCTAGATGACACTTTTTGCTACATCTATGAAATAGATATTTCATATTCCTTATCAATTATAATATTTCCTACAGAGTCACATAGTTAGATCTCTAGATAAGTGTTATGTTTTGGAAAATTTTTTTATGCTAAAATAAATAGAGTTATAAAATCGTATCCAAAAGAGTTTGGTTTAATTTAATAAGAGTTGTGAAGTTTTTGCGTAATATTTTTATGATATTTTAGTGAAAGTGAGAGATTGTTGGATGTGTGATAAAATGGGGAGGGAAGCACATAATGGGCCTCCAAGCCATGGTATTATCCCATAATGTGGGTTCCATGACTACTTCATTTTTCATGCATATGATGAATGTGTTTTACACATCCACTCCCAAACAATTTTATTAGTTGAAAATACATTATGAATGGATTAAATGGATTGCATTAATTGAATGAATTATATAAATAAGTTCAATGAGAATAAATATATGTCAACACATTAAATATTGCTGATTCATTTCATTAAATTAAATGCATCTAGGATAACTATATAAAGGGATGAGATCCTACATATTGGGAACAACCGGTTGTATGAAATCTTCCTGATACTCTTCCTCTTGAGATATTTTTTATAACTAGGTGAAGGTGATAACACCCTTTTCTCATTTAAGGATACTCAAGAAACATTTTGGGATCCTTTATATAATATAATTACCTCAGAGGCATAAATACTTTGTTTGTTGCTTTAGTGATTTTCATCAAACATAATCCATTAGAGAAGAAAGATAGAGGTCATTGCAACCAAATTATCGGTATGATTTGTACTTTTTTTCCTTAAATGTTTTGATTCCTTGAAGATAGATCAGGCTATGTTTGGGTTTTCTTCTACTACCAAGGATCCTATAATGATCCCCTAAAACTTATCAGGGCCAGAAGCTGGAGGGTTATCTTCAAATAAGAGTTCTTATGAAAGGATAAAAAAAATTGGAAGTTCAAAATGAGATAAAATAATCATCAGAAGATAGGGTTTTTCTAAATGGAAGTGCGGATCTTGTGGAAAGTCTAGGGATTACTATAGTTTCAGAAACACTAGATTGTCTGAAAGAAGGAAGCTGAGTTTAAATGGTGTTTTCAAGACCATAAGTATTATAAAGCTCGAGAACTATAGAAGCTCATGGTAGAGCTTCAAAAAGTGAAGTTCCCGAAGCAATGGTTTTAGAAGGAGTAGAGATACAAATTCAGTTGCGAAGGTCTAATAGGATTCAATGACAAGTGTAGAGATACGAAAGAGACTTGAACTACCTAGTTATCATAGTTAATGAAGAACCTAAAAATCTAGAAGTGGATTTAATTATTATAGACGTGAGATAGTTAGAGTTAACCATGAGAGATATAATGGATTACCTACATGTTTCTTGGATATTAAATCCAATCGAATGAATTACTTGGAGAAGAGTGTTTTATAATAAGTGGTTTTATCTGCTAAAGGATTGAAGCAGATGGTAGAAAGTGATACGAGAAAAGACTAGCCATGATGAGTTTTCAATAACAATTTAGACAATACATAGAATGGTCTTCATGGAAGGGTTTCATGTGGAGAAGATTTTAAAACTACATTTCTTCATGAATACTTGGATAAAGAGATTTATATGGAGAAACAAAAGGGTTTTATGGAGAAATGGTAAGAGGGCCTGGTGTGTAAGCTGAAACAAAACCTTTATGGGTTGAAGATGTTGGATGTGCATTAAAATATACATGCATGAGATGCATGTACACATGCATATGATTCATGAAGTATATATATAATATATGATATTATATATAGTGTATGTTTAATACATTCTTGTGATATATATATATATATATTATCACACATATGATGCATGTATAATATATATATATACATATATATATATATATGTGTGTGTGTGTGTGTGTGTTAAATGTAATATATAGATACATATTTTATTAAATATGCATGCGATTCATATTTTGCGCATATGTTTCTTCCGGATGCTTTATTCATTGGTTACAATCCATCATGAATGGATTAAAGGATTTTAGTTAAATTCATTAAAAATGTTTAATGAATTATACCCCAAAAAACATAAACACATATGAAACATTATGAATATGAGATGCCTCAAGCTTTGACTATATAAGAGGATGATATCCTCTCTTGTTGGTTGTGTGATGTGTACAAGCCTCTTCCAAATCTCCCTTCTTCCCGAGAACTATTTATCTCACTCGATAAAGAACTAACACCCCTTCAGTTGCATGAGAATCCTCATGATATGACCATGGATCCATTTGTTGGTGTATCACCTTAGAGGAAGTGTGTGTTTGTTCACTGCTCCCCATTTCCTGCCTCAAGCACAGTCCATCGAAAGATGAAGTTTCCGCAACTCACATTTTTAAGGTACTCTGTTTTATAGTATTATTTACATGTTGATTCTTGAGATATAACTACCTATATTTTGGGTTGTATTTTATTGAAAATGATCATATGAAACCTATTAGCGGTATCAAAGGATAGTTCAATTTTTTTAATGTGATTTTATCACTTGTTTTTGAGAAAAAATCAGAACTGGAAACAATAACAACATTTTATAAAAACAGATTCCATGCGTAAGGGTAACCTATTTGTTACATTTACATAGAATATTTACATAAAGGTAGTACCCATACACAAAGGGGTTTATTTAAGGGTCATTGGAACTTTAACCTTAAGCATAAAGGTATTAGAGTTGCTGTTTAAAGGGCCCTAATGTTTATTGAGAGTAATCTTACACAAAATAGTAGCATAAAGGTATTACCATTACATGAGGGATATGTATAAAGGTAATTTGCATATTACCTTTGTAACATCCCCCATTATGGATCTCTCTCACATGAAAAAAAGGGTTGGTTAAGAGACCTCAAGCATGCCTCCTAGTACACTAGAGGTTATTGACTAATAGAGGAGGTGTGAAATGTATAGTGGGGAGACTATACACCCTGGTATAAAGTGTCATCATAGTATAAATAATCCATATAAACAAAAGTGATCAAAGTATATAAAAAGTAGAAAACAATAAAAAAGACAATTTAATAATCTAATAAATAATAATAGGAATAATATAATGATGCACTAGAATGTAACTAAATGTCATGATAGAAAAAAAACAAGTAAAATACTAGCAGAATCAAAAAACGACTCAACAGTTCACGATCCCAAACCCCATGTCAGTCCCACCTCCAAAATCTAGCGCATATAGAAAGAAAAAAATCAACAACAAAGTCCTTTTCCCTTATCCAAACCTACATCCACATAATCTACTCAAGCACTAAATGGTGGCCCAAATATGGTGTGATTATAACTAAGTAGGTCAACACCAACGTGTCAAAACAAACTACTCCGATAAGAATTGAATGAAATAAAGAGATAAACAAGTATATTAATTAATTCATTAATTAATAAAATACAACAACCTCTTTCAGATCCATGTCAAAAATATCTCTGAGCATGTCTCATAACCATGCTAACCATAACCATGAAACCATGACATAACAACCTACTTTGGCGTCATAACAGAATATCTATGAGCATGTTTCACAATCATACCAAAAACAACCATATATCCATGGTATAATAACAAAAATCCAGGTCAAATACCTATAAGCACCACAAAATCTAGGTCAAATCCTTATAAGCATTACAAAATTCAGGTCAAAACCCTATACGCATTTCAACATTCGGGTCAAATCCCTATAAGAATTACAACATGGGATTGGGCTGAGCCCGCTCAATATTAGTATTACAACATATAAGTGTGCACGTGCCAGGGCCATGCCTGATATATAATCATTTCATCAAGGATCACAAGTCTTATCATACAATAAGGATATAAACATATCACATCATAAACCTCAATGGTTGATTATGAGAATTACCATTTGTCTTTCATATCCTACTTTCATTTATATCACAATTGATAAAAAATCAAAATAATAAGTAGTAAGCCACAACTTATGGATTCTATATCAAGAAATCAACTAATGTGTCATGTCATGCTAAACACACTTGAAGTAGAAATCTAATTTAATTATATTCAAGGCTCGCTCAGCCAATGGGTATCCATAATCCAGGTCAAAATCCAATTGAAACCAAGGAATTCATGGAATAATATCATTCATTATTTAATTGATTTAGGTGCACGTTACGTTGGCACAATATCATTGCTAAAAAAATCATTGTTAAAGGGGGTCTTTAACAAGGCTTTTTTAGCACTGTTAAAGGGGGGCCTTTATCAGTGCTTTTTTTACAAGCGCTAATAAATGAGGTCTTTTATCAGTGATTTTTTACAAGCACTGATAAAAGTAAACATAAAAAAAATTATGTTTCATTAAAAATAATATATTAATATATAAATATAAATATATTTATATTAATATAATATATATTTTAAAATATGTTTTAGATAAGGTAAACTGGAATTTACACTTAATATAAAAGATATTTAGTGGAAATAAATTAAAAAATAATTAAAAAATATTTTTAATTAATAATTTTCTAATTATTGTTGATTAATAATCATTTAATAACAATTTGACGACAAAAAAAAAGTAATAAAATATCTAAAATAAGTTGAAAACATAACTCAAACTTCAAACGACCATAACTTTTGATCTAAGAATCTATTTGAGCTCTACCACATGTCAAATAAAAGCATGGAATGAGATCTACACTCTTAGTGACATAGGTAAATCTATGTCACATTTTTTAGGCAAAAAGAGGCCCATAAGGCCCCTAAAACTGATTTTTAGTTGGTGTAACCTGATTTTTTAAAATTCAATAGATTTTTAGGCTCGTTTATGGAGGTCTTATTGCCCTTTTTTGGCGGGGAATGAATTTATTCCCTAGTTTTACATTCATATTGATATTATGATTTTTAAAATTTATCATTTTTCACAATGTACTGTTATTTATAATAAAATATAAAAAAAAAATATATATATATATTTTATATATTCACACATAAAAATTTAATTTTATAAATAAATAATTAAACACATTTACATATAAAATATATTTATTAATATACAAACATATATATTAATATATGGATAATTTTTTTTAACGAAATATATATAAATATATAGATATATCATAAAATGTGAAACAAAATAGTATAAGGGAGTGGAAAAGGATTTGTTGTATATACCAGAGGTCTAGGGTTTGAAACTCACTAGAGACAGGGGTACACATGGGAGGGTGGTATTATCTAAAGTAATGATAAAGGGGTGGGGTAAGTTCTAATAAAGGGGTGTGGGATGGGAATCACTAATGAGGGGGGTGGGTGGGGTGTGGAAATTTTTTTATAAACCCTTTATCAGTGGGGACTTTATCAGTGCTAAAAAAATGCTGATAAAAGGGGGAATTTAATAGCACTTTTTTAGAACTAATAAAAGCTTAAGGACTTTAACCACACTCAAATTATCAAAACTTTTTTAGAGCTGATTAAGGCATATTCTAGTGTCATTAAAGGACATTTTTTAGTAGTGGATGAATAATGTAAAAATGATCTCAATTAGGTTCCTAGATCAAAATTGATCAAGATCAAAATCAACAATGCACACAGTTAAGATATTACACCACCACAGTCGAAAGAACAAGGGAGAGAAGGAAAAAATTGGACTAAAACTACTTACTAGGGATCAAAGGCATTGCTGGGATGTCTAGAAGGGAGGTATACACTCCAAAGTCACCTTAAATGTTCCCTAGGGTCAAGAGGAGAAGAATGTAGCGAGAGGAAAGGAAAAATCATCTACACGACAAACTTTAAAATAGAAGATCGGGGAATTACACAGCGTGTAGTGATGTTACACATCATGTAATCATTTTTAATGGGATATGCCAAAAAATCTATTGCCTTAGATGAATATTAAAATCAACCAGACATTACATGACATGTAATCCATTTACACGACATGTAAATGTTCTCCATAAGGGTTTTCAACCCATTTTCCTTATAAACCTAAACCCCCTTTAAAGCTTATAAATTTACCAAGAACCCATGGTATTAAATTTATACCCGTACTCCATTAATTCAAAAACATATATCCCCAAACATTAGGTCATTTTCCCTTAACAATGGAACTCCATCTCCGAACAAGACTCGACCACCAAGGCTCAAATGAAAAACTCAAAGAGGGATGCACCTAGAAAAATACAGGAGATTACAACCTTTATGGATTGGTTTTAAAATCAAGATATGTAGAGGTAACCTTTAAATTACCTTTACACAGGCTTTAGAAAATAGTAGTTACCCTTACGTAGAGCATCTATGTAAGGGTAAAAGGGAGGATACCATTACGCAGAATAGGGATTCTACATAAAGGTAAGTAAAAACTATATTTAAAATTGTTTTTAAATATTAAAGAAATTTTATGGATTATAAAATGTTAAATCATAATAAAAGGTATTTTGGAATATATTAATTTATATGGATTTAATTAATTAATTAATTATAAATTTTTTATAATTAATTAAATAAATTTTTATGAAACATTTTCCCCAAATATCAAAGGTTAATTTTTTAAAATACATTTTGAAAAAATAAATTAAATTCCTTATGATCTTGATATAAAAGGTTTATTTAGAAATCATAAGTGGTGATTTATAAGGTGTATATAAATTAAAATATATATGATATTTAGATCATATAAAATGTTTATATAATAGATATTGAATTATGAAATTCTTACAATTCATGAAATATCATATAAATTCCATATAACATAAAATATGAAGAAGTTCATATTGATATATAAAATTTTTATAATTAGTATTTATTTATGAATAGTTCATAAATGTCTCATGTTTTGGAAAATAAATAAAATGTTTATTTATTTTTTAAATTTATCTGATATTCATGTTTAGTAAATTTTTTATGAAATATGAATATTTTATATGCCCATTTATATCATAATTTTCTTCTGGGATAGAACCTTGCACATTGTAATGTCCCGACTCGCACTATCAGGTCCGAGCCGGATGTTACGTGACCTCATGCACCTCTCTGTACTCAAGAGGTTACTAACTAGAACTAAGAGCCTTGAGTGGAACATTGATGAGAATATACCTTCAATATCATGATGTATGATCAATAATAATAAATAATATAATAAACATAATCAAAGTACATTTATAAAACTTAAAATGACATATAGATAAATGGATTCCAGAGTGGTAAACCAAAAAAGTGTATAAGAAACAACATATAATAAAGAAATAAAAATTGGAATCCTTTGGTTCCCATCCTAATCCTCTTCCAACTCTATACTACTCTGTTCATCCATCCACTATAGGGCCCTTTCCCTTCACCAGGTCTCTGGTCATGAAGTCTACAAGCCCACCGAAATTCCTGAGTAGGGTGTGAGTATAAGACTCAACATGACACCACCAATGACCCTTAACATTAGTGCATAAAATATATAAGTTCATGGCATGATCATAAACAGGGTACATATATAACAAAAATATATGAGATAAATTAGTTAATATTGATCCTTTAATACCATTTTTTAATATCCCGACCCAAGCCATCGGGGTCCGAGCCGGATGCTGTGTGACCTCGTGCGTGCATCCCCGTATGCAAGAGGCTTCTGACTAGCAGTGAGAGTCTCGGTTCCCATATTTATCTTCTACCAGCTCTGTAATCCTCTACTCAACTATCCACTATAGGGACCTTTCCCTTTTCTGGGTCTTTAACAATGAATTTTACAAGCACACCAAAATGTCCAAGTAAAGTGTGAGTAAAAGAATCAGTAGGACACCACTAACGACCCTTAATATCCATGCATAAAATAGGTCATTAAATGATCATAAATAGGGTAAAAATATAAAAATATTATATGATATAAGATAAGTTAGTTAATCCTTATCCTTTTTTGTAAGGTCCCGACCTGAACCAATAGGTCTGATATGGATGCTACTCGACTTCATGCGCGCGTCTCCGTATGCAAGAGGTTACTGACTAGAAACGAGGGTCTCAATTAGAACAAATAGGATATTATAACATCTAAATCATGTCATAGGATCAATAATAATAACAATATAATAAACATAATCAGTGTACATAAGGAACACTAAAGATGAAATATAGATAAACAACTTCTAGAGTGGTAAATAAAACCGAGTATAAGAAATAATAGATAATAAATTAAAAAATATAAGAGTTATTCGATGCCCATCCCAGTTTTCTACCAACTTCATAATCCTCTACTCAGTCGTCCACCATAGGGCCTTTTCCCTTCACAAGGTCTCTGGTCATGAAGTCTACAAATGCACCGAAATTCCCAAGTAGGGTGAGAGTACAAGACTCATTAGGACATCACCAATGAACCTTAACATCAGTTCATAAAATATACATGTTCATTAAATGATCATAAACATGGTAAAAATATAACAATAATATATCACAAAATCAAAAAACAATTATTCGGTCCACAAGGACCAGCTCTACCTGCTTTGGCATTATGCATGGAGAAAAAAAACTGCTTTGACACCATGTTGGTAGAAAAAAATGTTGGGTACAAACCCAAGTCCCACATTGGATTCCATCAAGGATGGTGGCTCACATATAATCTTAGATGGTCAATTCCTCCTATCACCCATGGGTTTTAGGATATAACCCCAGAATGGCCCATGTGTTGTGTTTGGAAGAGCTAGGGATGGAGGAAATAGATCCTGAAAAGTGGTATCAGAGCTATGGTTCAGCCCATGTGTGATGTAGGGTGAAGTATTCCATAATCCAGTTTGAAAAAAATAATGGTTTCTCATTTGAAGCATGTTAATCCATGGTGACTTGTGTTGAAAGTCTTCCTGATAAATGGTGGTTAGGTAGTGATTCCCAGTGATGAGAAAATGACAGTGCAAGATAGTTGGATCTAATGCATTATCATTGAATAAGAGACCCAATTATGTGGTATTTTATTTGAGGGGAGGATTTTTGGGTACAAACCCAAGTCCCTCATAAGATTACATCAAGGATGGTGTCTCACATATAGGATTATATGGGAAATTCCTCCTATCACCCATGGGTTTCAGGATGGAACCCTAGATTGGACTATGTGTTGGGCTTGGAAGACCTAGGGATAGAGGAAATAGATCCCGACAATAAACCTTCTTCAGCACCATGTTAGTAGAAAATTTGGTAACCAAATAGACTTATCCCATTGGTGTAATATCCAAAAAACATGTATGGAACATTCCCACTGGTTGGGACCGCCTAAGTATATATTGACCAATGTTTGAAACATCCCTCTTGATGGATAGTCCAAATGAATGTGACATGGTGATCAATGTATGAATAATCTCTCTCAGAGTATATCCCAAAAGTATGTGACATCTCACCAGTGGAATAGTCCATGTACATGTCAACCAATGTTTGGAACATCCCACTCGAGTGGATAACCCTAAGCATGTGTCACATCTCACATGTTGACCAAATAATCCAAACCTGCATGCTCAACTACAAAAGAAAAGAAAAAAAATATGATTCAAAATACATATGACTGATTAAACATAACATCAACAACATGTGTCATTATTATCATACTCTATATAAAATAAATAAAACCATGAGTCAAAGGCTACACACACCTCATGTAATCAAGCATCGAACATAGGTTCTTAGGGATATACACACATACATAAATCAAGAGAATAAGTTGTAATAAAATATGCGCCCAGGTCAAGGGATTCCTACCTCAAGTTATCAATGTCAAAGTCATGTCTCATCAATGGTGTCATCACATACACTACATTCACACACTAATTAGAACACAATTATATGCCAAGGAATTCTAAGGTCAGTCATTGGAAAACTTTAAGCTTGGTTGGAAGGAGGAAGAAGGCTCTTTGGAAAACTAGGAAGCTACACAACACATGATAGGTGCTGCGGCATGGAGGCATGCTGAAAAAAACCATGATAGTGCATAACAATACACCAAGACATAGGGTGCACTGAGAGAAGACCACCATAGCACAAAGTGTATCACAATGGTGTATAGTTTCTTCGAAAGAACTCACTGCGACATGGGATGAGGGGATGAGGCATGGGCAGAGACCACTGTAACACATGGAGGAATACAGTGTATAATCTTATTGGCCTCAAAATGTTGTGGCGTAAGGGTGGAAACTATAGAGTGGATTATTTTTTGTATCCCTTAAGATATTTATAACGATGCTGAACAATGGGGGGTAAATCCCTTGGTTGAGTTTATTACAAAACAACACTATCCCTTGTAGTGTAAACCAAACACCACTACACCATTATGGTGTATCCCATTCCTCTACAATGTGGTCTTGTAGGCTACGACATGGTGCCACTTGATTTGGTGATATTGAGTCACAAAACTCCTTCTAAAGCTTCCTCAAGATTCTACACATACCATGATTGGTTTGATATCATAAAATTTATTTTTCATCTACCTTGACCTCAATTTTTATTTTTTAGTTACGAGTTTGAGAATAGTTTTTGGGAATAGTTTGTGTATATTAAGTGTTATAGTTTTCATGAATTGAATTATCTTTTGAGTAAATTCTCCCCTGGTAGACAATCTTGGAGTCAGAACACCTACTTTCTTGGAGGTTTTCTTTGTCCAGTAAAGTAAATGGTGTTGTATATCTACTACTCTGGGATTTTTCATGTGGAGTTTTTAAATCTCATATAACTCTATGACTTTAAATGAATCATTCATGTGCCTTATGCATATGACACATTTGGATATGTTCAAATATTATTTACTTATATTTTTGGGTGATTAACATAGACCTATAGGCTATGTAAAGAGTTACGTATTAATGTGGTGTGAACACATTAATTTGGTGGTTGTAATAGGGAAATAAAAAACTAAATTAAAATCATGCATACAAAAATAAAATAAAATAAAAATTAAACATAAAAAGATAATGATTACATAGGATGTAATAGTTATGAAATTAATATACTATGAATATGATGTATATTAAATTAGTTATACCTTAAAATAAAACCCCACAAATATTTAGTGTGATATTATTTCCAAAGAAACACTTTTCAAGACCTCAATCATCCAACTGGGTGGTTTTATGCCAAAGATGGGTTCCCCTGGATTATATTGTGCAAAGAAAGTAAATAGTAAGTGACTCTGGATTGTTTTTTCAGGTAGTTTCATGTCAAAGTTAGGTGCCCTTATATTTTCCTTGGTTATCTTATTTTTGGTGTTTTCTATACTAGCTATGAAGCCCTAACAGTTATGATATCAGAGGAATAGAGTTAAGTGAATCCATATGATGAATTTGGATAAGTTGTTAACTGCTAAAATATCCAAGAGTCAAAACTATTATGATTGAGAGGATTCCCTACCTAAATAACTAAGTAGTGAGGTTAATGCTCAAACATACTCATTGATTAGTGAAATATGGATCTTTAATCACTAAATGGATATGATATACATGGTCATCAGTTTTAGTGGGAGAAATTTCATTTAAAAACCTTATTTAAAAGACATAATATATGATACTCCCATACTGATGTCTTTGTTATAGATAATGACATACTTCACATTATCCACATTGAGATAATTTATAGGCATGAACTATAAAATAATTTAACATTGGTATCCAGGATTGAGAAATGTTCTAAAGGAGAAACATTCATAGTACCAAAATGTGAATGTTATAGAAATCAATTTCTCAAACTTTGACCCATGGCTATTAGATATCAGGTGTGTGTCACAAATTTGTTTTAACAAAAAAAACTCATATATATGAGAGAATTTATGAAGGGTGAAGTAAATATTTGATTTGTTAATGGATAAAGAGTTGCTGGATTAGAGGTCGATAATTATGATATGATTTTAATAAGTGGTTTTTTCATAGAATTAAAAAACTATTATTATTTTCCTTCCATAAATAGAAATTTGATTTCTATATCTTGTATATAAAAGATGATATTTTCATTCATTATTAATAAAAAAAGTTGTTCTATATATAATAATGAAATGTTTTATGGAATTGGGAATATAATGAATATTTTATATATTCTGGATATGGATCCTCCTGTTTATAACATTCAGAATAAGAAGGTCATGGATGATTATAATCTCACCTAAATTTGGCATTTTCGTCTTGGAAATATAAACTATAAATGCATTCAAAGACTCCATAGAGATGGATTATTGAACTCATTTTATTACGAATCATTTAATACCTGCAAATCTTATTTACTAGGAAAAATGATAGTCACATTTTGGGAGAAAAGATGAGAGAGCTAGTGGACTATTGGATCTCATAAATAGTGATGTATATGGACCAATGAGTACTCAAAAAAATGGTTATTTTGGGTACTTAGTTACTTTTACTAATGAATTTAGTCAGTATGATTATGTGTTCCACAACTGGAAAAAAGTATTAAATTCCTACTATTAGATCAGGGTGGTGAATACTTGAGATAGGAATTCATAGCTCATCCGAGAGATTCTGGAATTGTTTCACAACTAAATCCTCCTGGAACACCACAATGGAATGATGTATCTGAAAGGAGGGATCACACCTTGTTAGAAATTGTTCAATTTATGATGATTTTATGTGTCCTTCCTATCTCATTTTAGGGTTATGATTTGGGGAATACTACATTCCTACTAAAACTTGTTCCATATAAAGCAGTCATAAAGACACAATATGAGACATGGATAAGGAAACATTCCAAAATTTCATTTATAAAAATTTGGGGATGTGAAGAACTCATATACAGATTTTCTTATGATAATATTGACCCCAAATTAGATAAATGCTTATTTTTTGGTTATCCCAAAGAAACTATGGGATATTATTTCTACCACCCTAATAAATACAAAGAGTTTGTGGCCCAACATTCTATTTTTTTAAGAAACAACATATAAGGAGAGGAGTCAGTGGGAGGAAAGTTGAACTTGGGGAAGTTTAGGACCAACAAATAGGAAGTGTTTCTGATTATAGAATAATATCTAACTCTAGTTGCACAAGAGCCTCGAAGGTCTAATAAGAATCATCTGGAGCCTGATAGATATGGATTTCTCATGGATAATGATGATGAAATAACATTCATAGGGGATGGACCTACTTCTTACCAAATGACCATTGAGAGTTTTGATTTTGATAAATGGTTAAAATCCATGAAATCTGAGATGGAATCCATGTACACAAACAAAGTTTGGAACTGGATGCACATGAAGGGGTGATACCCATAGGGTGAAAGTGGGATTTTAGTATGAAAACTAACATGGATGACATAATTTATACCTATAAAGAAGTCCAAGTGGAAAAGGGTTACAGATAAGTTCATGATATTTATTATGAAGATAATTTTTCACCAATTTTGATGATAAAAGTGCATTCAAATTTTTCTACCCATAATAGATCATTATGATTATGAGATATATCAAATGGATGTAAAAACCACATTATTTGATGGGAATTTATCCGAGTATGTGTACATGATACACCCCAAGGGTTTTGAAGTTTGAAATGAGAATGATAAGGTTTGAAAGTTACAACAGTCCATTTATGGAGTAAAGAAAGTTTCTCATAGTTAGAATATCTAGTTTGATGATGCAATAAAAGAGTTTGGTTTCATTAAGAACATGAATTATTTCCATATTTTCAAGAGACTTAGTGAGAGTATAATAGTGTTTTTAATACTATTTATTGATGACATACTGCTTATTGGAAATAGAATCCTGACACTCCACTCTTTGAAGATGTGGTTGGGTAAATGTTTTTCAATGAAATACATGGGTAAACCATCTTACATACTTTCTATGAGGATCTATAGTGATAAATCTAATAAGTTGATTGGATTAAGTCTGGACACATATATTTTTAAAGTGTTAAAGTAGTTTAACATGGAGAACTCCAAGAAGGGGTCTTTATTAGTGTTTCATGGCACAAATCTTAAGAAGATTCAGGATCCTTATAAAGAGGTAGAAAGGATATATAGGATTTCTTATGCATCCACCATAGAATTTATCATGTATTCTATGTTATGTACTTGACCTTATGTATCATATTCTTTAAGAATAATAAGTAGATACCAATAAAATCCTATAGAGTCACTAGATTACTGTGAAGAACATATTTAAGTACTTGAGAAGGACTAAAAATATGGTCTTGGTCTTTAGAGGATAAGATTAGATTTGTGTAAAGGGTTACACAAATGATCATTTACAATCCAAAAAAGGTGATATTAAATCTCAATATGGATTCGTGTTTTTCCTAAATAGTGGAGCAATTAGTTGGAAGAGTTACAAAAAATACACCATAGTGGACTTAACAATAGAGGCAGAATACATCACTGCATCAGATAGTGCAAAAGAATCTATTTGGATCAAGAAGTTCATTTTTGAAATTGTAGTGGTTCCAAGCATTGAGGGAGAAATCGATCTATATTATGAAAACAATAGTTCCATTTATTAGGTTAAGGAACCCTAGTCTCATCAAAGGACCAAAAATATCCTTCTCAAATTCCATCCCATACAGGAAATCATTGATATGGGCAATGTAAATATCAATTGGGTGGATACACGGGAAAATGTAGAAGATCCATTAATGAAACTATTAACACAAAAACAACATGAGGGTCAGGTATAATATATGGATGTTAGACACATGAGAGATTGATTGTAATGATTTTAAATGTATCATGTTATTATAATAAAGACAATCTCCAATTATCATTCACTCATATATAAAATTTTATTTTACATGAATAGTCAAATGATAACATCCCCTAAAATTATAAATTTGAGTTGTCCCTAATTGATGATCATTACAGAATATTATGGGTTGTAATGATCTGATAAGGTTTTCATGGATAGAATCTTGTATTCATTATAAAGAGTGAGTTAATAAGTAGAGAATAATTACATGGATTAATCCGTTAAAGTATATCTTATGGAATGTTATACAATCATTGATATATGTAGGGGTTTATTCTTATTATCAATCCGTTTTTACCTAAGGTTAGAGAGATAACTACCATGTGAACATTCATACTTTGATACCCTAATTATTCAAGTCTACATATTGAATTTTCTAATATGAGGGTGTTTGAGTATATTACTAATCATGTCGTCGGTTGGAGCACAATCAAGATGAGATTTTTCCACTTGTATGGAAAGTCAAAGAAATCTGACCCTTGATTAAATTAGACTGGGTAAATTCATGATCATTCTTAGTTGTTTCACATATGGTGTGTTCAACTACTTGGATAAGTGACATGTGATGTATTTATTAGATAAATGAATGACATGTAATGTATTCATGGACTTTGTCTGTATTTTTTAGAGATTCAAGAAATCATGAGAGGCCAATATTATATTAATATGTTTAATATCTATTGGTCACTCAATGTCATGGAAAAAAAGATTATATAGGTATACATATGATGCATCTTGTGGTGGACTTATTCATATAGTGATATGAGTATGTTTGATGGAGATCACACTAGACCCATTAATAGCTTGAGTAACACTGACACTTTTCTAGAGGTCTCTCTTTGTTCACATTTATGAAATATGGATTTCATAGTTGTTAATGCTACTAAGTCCTATGGGTTCACATAGTTAGGCCATTGGATAATGATAAAATCTTGGACAATGTTTTTTTTTTCAAAATAAATATAGTTTGATGAAAAAACGCATCCAAAAGAGTTTGGATAGATTCACAAAGAGTTGTGAAGTTTTTCATAAAGTCCTTATTAGATTTTAGTGTTAGTGGGAGATTGTTGGATGTGCACTAAAACATACATGAATGAAATTCATGTACACATCCATATGATTCATGAAGTATATATATGATATATGATATTATATATAGTGTATGTTTAATACATGCTTGTGATGTATGTATATTATAATGCATATGATGCATGTATAATATATATATGTTAAATATAATATATAGATTTATATTATATTAAATATGCATGCGATGCATATTTAGAACATATGTTTCTATCGAATGATTTATTAACTGGTTGCAACCCATCATGAATGGATTAAAGGCTTTGCATTAAATTCATTAAATTAATTATACCCCAAAAGACCGAAACACATACAATATGTTATGAAAAGGTGATGCCTCAATATTCGGTTATATCAGAGGATGAGATCCTATTTTGTTGGTTGTGCAATGTGTGTGAGCCTATTTTGAATCTCCCTTCTCCCTGAGCACTATCATCTCACCTGAGAAGGAGCTTACACCCCTTCAGTTGCTTGAGAATCCTTATGATACTGTAACGACTGAAAGTTTCATTAATGGAAATACCTATTGATCTAATTAAATATCTCTTTATGTAAAATGTTTATATAAAATGTCAACTTATTTGGTTTTATGTTAAGAATTGTGACCATTACTTTTATAGCCTTTGAACAGTGATCACAAGATTAGTATAAATATAAGGCTTTAACAAACCCAGTTTACTCAGAAAAAGGAAGCGATGGCCTCATCCAGTAGAATTTCTCCATACGAAGACCATTTTTCGGAGCTTGGAAAAGAGGTGGCATCCTTGGGCTTCGATCTTGACCAAGCCCAAGTTGAGCTTCATCATGTCAAGCTCGAACGGGACCGTCTATGGGAAAAGTGGAAGTTGATAGAGATTACCACTCGAGCGATGTTATCCGAGCCACCCCAAGAGTCTGTCACCATCGCACACCTTACCCTTAGGTCTTATGCGGCTGTTTTAAGGGGTTATGTAACAAATCGCTAGTACTATGTTCATGTAAATTATTTTTTTATATAATAATGAATATACTTTCTTGTCATCATTGATACATTGTAAATAGTTTTTAAAGTACAGATAGTGTTTTTAGTTATTATTTAATTAAGAATTATATTTTATTAAATTAAGGGATTTTTTTGAATTAAATAATATTTTAATAAAATAGTATTATTATTATTAAATTAATTTTTATTAAATATAAATTATCTTATAATTTTATGAATGCAATTGTAATTTTTTTTAAGGTTTGAAATCCATTTTTGTCAAAACCCGTGAATTTTCGATAAATGTCAGTTTTTATTTTAAAAATGAAAATTAACATATTTAGAAAATTATTTAGATAAAATAAATGTTATTTCTGGAATCAGGACATCGAAATTATCCAACGGTGATTTTTTCATAATTTTCTGAGACAATCAATTTTTTGGGTAAAAATTAAATACTATTTAAATATATAATGTGTTTTATGACATCATAATGACCCAATAGTGATGTAATAAAATACTATAAGCTTTATGTTCGGAAAATATATGTTTTAACATTAAAATAATGTGATTTTGGGTTTGTTTGACTTACTTTTTAAAGCATTAATGGAACCTTCAAGACTTATTAAACACCTTGTCTTTTTAAATTGTTTTCCATGGGAGTGTGACCCACCTCCACATAAGCAACCCTATTATTTTAAGAAGTTAGTACTTTGGCCTTATAAAATATTTTTTTTTCTCTTCCCTTTGCCAAAAACCATGGTCAAAAACCATGGGATGTTTTGTGGTTTGTATTTATTTAATATAAGGGGTCCCAAACCTAAATAATAAAGAATTCCCTCACCTTTCCTATATAAACCCACCCAAGCTCCCACTTCCTCCTCACTCAAAGCCTTTGGAGTTTATCCAGACTCTGAACTAATCTCTCTATAATCCTCTCAAGGTGCCCCAATCCCCCAAGAATCCTCTCTCAAGCCTTTGGAAGCACACTATAATCCTCTCAAGGTGCCCCAATCCCCCAAGAAGCCTCTCTCAAGCCTCTCTCAAGCCTTTGGAAGCACACTTCCAAGTAAGGGTTTTTTTCTTACTTCCTCATTTTTGTCCAATTTTCTTTAAGTTGTTTTTACATTTTAATTTCAATTATTAATGTTGGGGTATGGTTTCACACCTCCCTCATACTTCCCTCTTTATGTTTAAATTATGGGATACCCCTTTCTCTCTCATTAAATGCCTCCCATGTACACCCATTACTATGCTGAAATTCCAAAAGGAACTTCTCTCTCCTCTTTTACATTCAAGCAATACTTTGGTATCATGAATCTAAATTCCATTATAATTGTTGGGAAATGTATCTATATGACCTCCTTACTGTCTATTACATGTAAATAGGATGAGGAACCCCTTTCCCTTTCATCAACCATTTTTATGAATTCTTATCTCACGCCGTTACGTTGCCGAAATCGCACCAATTTTCTAAGCCAATGTCATTGTGTAGTGAATACCATGCCCATTTCTCCATCAAGGGTATTCACCTTTATGTACATTTACTTATTGATTATAAAGTTTCATGTATGAATTCCACATTCCTTTATCATGGAATAAATTATTATGTTTTATGAATCCATGTTTTATGATCCATGTGACACACTTATGCATGAAATGAAATGTTTAAGAAGGGTGCGCCCTTATAGCACTCCAATGCATTGGGTAAAGTATAGTATCATGATACGTCATGTGAAATGAGTGTTGACTCATGCTAATTCAAGTGAAATGAGGGTTTACTCGTGCTTCATGTGCAATGAGGATTTACTCATGCTCCTTGTGCAATGAGCCTTGGCTCATGCTAATTCCATGTTAAGTGTTGTTGCCACATTTCCATGTTATGATTATCATGCTTTATAATGCCTTTATGTTAATGTTCCTCTTATGCTCTATTGATATTCCTATTTTCTAACATGTATTATACTCCTCATGAATTCCATGTTCATTCTCTTACCGGGCTTTATAGCTCACCCCTTTTCTTATGCATGTCCTCAGGTTATCCCATGCAATGCTAAGTACGAGGGAATGTAGTGGTCATGTAAATGAAGTTTTCAATAAAGATGTTGTATTTCATGTTTTAAGTTGTTATGTAATGATCCTAAGCCCCAAATACACTATAACTCTCGATCATCCATATTGTATCAAGTGAATAGTTTATGTAATAAATCATGTTTAAGTTTGTAATAAAAGCAGGGTTGTCATAGTTGGTATCAGAGCACAGGTTTAGTTATTTTTGGGATTAGGATTAGAAAACCCTAGTAAATCCTTAGATACAAGACTAAGTATAATAAGAACATCCCTAAGTTTTGGTAAGTACTGAGTTAGTGGTTTATCAAACAAATACATCCCTTTCTCGATACAAGCAGGTAGAGGCGGCTCTGGTACAGATGTATCCTAGGGGTAAAACCCGAAAACACCACTTTGAGCTAGACTCGAACGGGAACTGGTGCACGACAATGGGACTTGATGAACTCTTGGTTATGACACTCTCAGGGGATATGTTTTGATAAATTCACAAGCTTAGTATGAACCCTCACTACAACAAAAACCGGGTTTAGCGGCGGTTTTGTGGCGGCGGTTCACAAAACCGCCGCTAAACGTTTTCGCCGAAAGGTTTCGCGGCGGTTTTTAATAAACCGCCGCGAAACCCGAAATTTTTTAAAACAGTCGCGACCCTTCCCTACCCCCACCCCGATCTTTCCCCCAAACCCCCGCGCCCTCCCTTCTTCCCCTAACCCCCCCGGCGACCCGCAACCCTCGACCCCCAACCGTCCGGCGACCCGCGACCTCCGGCGACCCCGCGACCTCCGGCGACTCCGCAACCTCCGTCTCCGGCGACCCCGTGACCTCCATCTCTGGCAACCCGTCTTTTCCAGGTATGTATCCATTTAACTAGGTTTGAAATATAGAAAATTTTGATAGAGATTATGGTTATGGTAGGTCTTGTGTTATATTTGAATATTTGGATTAATTTTTAGTATTATTTTGTTTCTTTGATATTCAGTTTGTGGATGTGCTGTGAAAATCATTTAATGTGCATCAAAAAATAGATTTCCCTAGAAAACATTCCTTTGGTTATAAATCAATCCCATATAAATTGTTTGTAAAATGTGCTTGGTTTGATGAAATATTTTAAAACCATTGATTTTATTAGGAATTTAGATAATAATTGATGTGATTGTTGTGTGAAATGTGTGTTTTTTAAATGAGTGTTTTATGGAAAATCATTCTAATTTGATAGGAATACTTTGGTATTTGTTTGCTAATTTTCTGTTTTTTGGAAAATTATTGGGATTTTTTTCTTATTTTAAATCATTTGAATTGGTTTTCTATAATAATTTTTTCTTTTAAAAACCAATTCAGTTTTAAAAGAATTTGGAACCCCATGGGGGGTTTGAAAAACAGACTATTTTCATTTAATGAAATTGATATAGTAAATGTTTTTTACATTAATTAAATATTGAGATTTGAGTATCTTAGGTGGTATCAAGAAATGGTTGATAATGTTTTAGGATTTATGTATGCAATTTGGTTCTTTTACAAGAACATGTGTTATTTGAAAAATTTATTTTTGGAAAATGCATTTTTTGAGAATGGTTTTTTTATTTTATTGTGAATTTTGTTGTTTTAAAAGAATTTATAGGAGAATGTGATGTTCCATTTAGGATGTTTTGGGATATCTTGGTGTGATTTTGGGGAAACAAATACTTAAGAGTCTATGCTTTAGTTTATTTGATGTGATCCCCCCCTCCAAAAAAGATCTATTATGAAATTAGAGTGTTCATATTATGGGTTCTTCCAACTTTTTTTGACCATTTCTATGATCCAATTGGAGTGGTTGGTGTGGTTTTATTTTTGGGGTGATGTGATTTAGTTTACTTAAGGAATCACATCATTAGTGGCTCTATTAGGGATTTTCTAGTCTAGTAGTTTAGAAACTTGAACCTTGGAATAACTGTTAGATCGATGAGGATATGTTTTTCTTGGAGTCTACTGGGTGATAACATGGAATGATAAGCAGTAATGAAATTTTATAGAAAACATGGGTAAACATTTCCCTTTTTCCTAGTTCTAAACAAAAGTAGGTACATAATGTATATCAATTATAACTCAGAAATCAAATCAGTACAAAATAAAATAAGCAGTAGAGGCATAAATACCAAGGAACACTATAGTTTAGACTAGAATAATAATTATACCATAATAAATCATGTGCACAATACAATTCCTATAACACATGCCTAGGAAGAAGAGGAATACCCCATGAGTAAACCCCCCCCGAAAATGCTAAGTTGTCCCCTAGAACAATGGGACTAGGAAAACAAGGAAATACCCATGAGAAAACCTCCTAATAATCACAAAACATGGATGATGGACACAAGATAAACCTTCCACCTAAGTACCCAAGGTAACCTAAGTGATCATTTTCACAAATCAATTTCAATATTTTAAAAGTACCCATTTCATTTTCATTTATCAAAAATCATGGAAAAAAATTTCTCTCAAAAACCCCTTCTTAAACAAATGAAAATAGTCATTCCAATTTGATAAATCAACTTATAAATTAAGAGAAATTAGGCTAATTATCATAGGCTAGAGATGGAACCACCTACCTCAAAGCTGAAGTCACACATTCCCGTAATGGGATCCACCAACAATGAAAACCCAATGATGAAAACGAAGGCCCTAGAATATAATAAAAACATTAATATTGATATAAATTAGAAAATAAGGGGTTGGTGGAAAGGGAAAACAACAAATACCTCAAGAACAGACATCCACCACACCACAACTAACCAAGGAATGGCCTCCATAATGAGATCTCCCAAAGGATCTAGAATAATACAAAAAGATTCAAAAACTTAGGCCACCAGATCTGATAATATTACCCTAGGGTGCCACCATTATCAAGAGAAACGAAGAATCAGAAATATTTCTTACCCAGAGAGATGCGCCACGAATATAATAAAAGATCCAATGTTGAATGGATTAATCTAGATGGAGCATAGTCTCCCAAAATAACCCGAGAAGATCTCTAGGTATGGATCCAAGGTCCTAGAGAAAAGAACTGAAACCAAAATAGCCACTCACCTATTTTAAAAACTAAACGAGGGCTATTTGATGATGTGTAATACTATTACCTGCTGTGAAATCCATGGTGTTCTAGTATGTTGAAAAATCCTTCACCTCGAATTAAAAATCCATTATTTTAAAATTTACGATGTGAAACCACTCTTCCCGAGGTGTAAACTTTCACAGCATGAATACCCTTTCATGACTTGTATCTAGTAATAGTTCCACGGTGTGTAACCTAGTTATAGAGTGTGAAAGACTTTTGAATCATGTAGAAAAAGCTGGTTAAAGATGAAAGTACAACAAATATCTGACTTCACCATTTTAGGTATCTTACCAATTCCTTCCTAGTCCTTTACAGACAATGGAAAAAAGGAAAACCATGAAGAGGATAAAAAAATACCTGATAGATCAGTAATAGGATCTTACAAACTCCCCACTATAAATAATTTTTGTCCTCAATAAGTCATGTAAAAGATGTAATCCATGGAAAAATATGAGTTCACTGCTCCTTCATCAAATTAGTTATGTATTCCTTGAGATATACTTTGGTTCCATATATTGAACTCCATGAATGGACTCATAGGTTACTTGTTTTATGAATACCCCAATAGTGATACTTTGATTCTTTTATAAAATGCCCTATACTGGAAAATGAGGCATATTACATATCTACCAAGGAGTGATCCTGATTCTCTGGATGAGTGACCTTCTTTAGGGATAGATTTTTATACCATTCCACAAGAGACAATCAGACCCCTACATGATATACATGGGAAGATCTCAAAAGTTCAGGCTTTACACCATGCCGAAAGTGATACAAAGGCTTCATCATATGGATCACCTTTGATGGACGCTTACAATGATGTGTATTTTTTGTTATCCTAGAAAGATAAATAGGATCCTTTTTATGGATCACATTATATGGGCTCATGATTAAATGAATTATATTCTAAATTTTACTTAAATGTGGCCATTTAGATTTCCCTAGAACAATAAAACAAACATTACCCATTGTGAAAATGGTTTCAGTGAATGTAGTTAACTTGATTTAAAATGCATTATGATCAGTTTCGATCACACATCAAAGGGGTGTTGTTTGAGGCAACATAAATGTGTGATCGATGGTGTTATGATAAGTGTGTACCCCGATATTCTTATTGCTCCTAAATGAGGTGTTGACGCTGTCTCCTATGGACCAGACTTGTTCAGTTGGTCTGAAATGGTAAATGTGGTCAATGAATCATCTTTATTATATTATGCATACTTTATGGCCAATGGTTCATCTTTATTATATTATGTTTCTGTAATCTTACACTATCGTATATTTTGTGTAGGCACATTGTGATATACATGGATAAAAGCTGGATCACATTACCGAGGAACACATCTCAATATGTTAAGGGTTTGAATGGGTTTTTAGATTTTGCAATTTCTAATCGATCCGTTGAAGGGAGAATAAGATGTCCATGTCCTAAATGTAAATTTAGAACATGGTTGAAGAGAGATGAAGTTTATGAACATTTAATACTGAAGCAATTCCCTGAGCAATATTTTTGTTGGATTTGGCATGGAGAATCAAACAATACAGAAAGATTGAGGACTGATGTTAATCCACAGAATGAGGTCCCAAGTTCTTCGACAATGGAAAATGAAATGCAAAACCTCATAAATGATGCATTCGGCACTGCAAGACACCACTATGAGCATCAAAACATATCAGAACAACCAGAAGAGGGTGCTACAAATTGCAACGTGACAAGTGATGTTTCTGAGACTGTAACACAAGCAGATCAAGATTGTAACATATCATTGGATCCTCTTGATTCTGTGGAGCCAAATGTAAGGGAAAACTTCAGTGAGGAAAATGCATTTCATGATTTAGTTGCCGATGGAAATCAAGAGTTGTATAGTGGGTGTTTGAAATATTCAAAGCTTTCATTTCTACTGAAGTTGTACCATATCAAATGTCTATGTGGAATTACAAATAAGGCAATGTCCA
The DNA here is from genome assembly GCA_963277665.1 of Viscum album. Taxonomy (NCBI): domain Eukaryota; kingdom Viridiplantae; phylum Streptophyta; class Magnoliopsida; order Santalales; family Viscaceae; genus Viscum; species Viscum album. The sequence goes on from OY728127.1 coordinate 1,335,687,185, forward strand.
TGTTATTGGAATTGATTCGTGATGCATTTCCTGAAGCAAAAATCCCAGAATCGTTTTATGATATGAAAAAAGTTGTTAACAAGCTTGGTCTGAATTATACAAAAATACATGCGTGTCCCAATGATTGTATGCTTTACTGGGGAGAGGATTCAAGTAGACAGAATTGTAAGAAATGTTCTTCTTCTAGATGGCAGTCAAAGGGTGATGTTGGAAGTATGACTGAACATAATTTCACGGAGAAGAAGAAAAGGAACACACCTGCAAAAGTTTTGCGTTACTTTCCTTTGAAGCCTCGATTTCAAAGATTATTCATGTCATCAAAAACCGCCGAACACATGAAGTGGCATGCTGTAGATAATAACAATGATGGGTTAATGAGACATCCACGGGATTCCCAATCGTGGAAGACATTTGATTCATTACATCCAGATTTCTCAGCTGATCCTAGGAATGTTCGATTGGGATTGGCTGCCGATGGATTCAACCCATTTGGGACTTTGAGTACGAGTTATAGCATTTGGCCAGTTGTTTTGATCCCTTATAATCTGCCTCCGTGGATGTGTATGCAACAAACATCTTTTATCATTTCGATGATTATTCCTGGAAAACAAATGCCTGGAAATGATATTGATGTATACCTGCAGCCTTTGATTGAAGAATTGCAGGAGTTATGGAGCAACGGTGTTGAGACATTTGATGTTTCTTCTAAAACAATGTTTAAAATGCATGCTGCTTTAATGTGGACCATTAGTGACTTCCCTGGGCTTGGGAATTTATCTGGTTGGAACACTTATACGGGTTTGGCTTGTCCCGTTTGTAACTTTGATTTCGAGCCCAAACGGCTACCTCACAGTAGAAAATGGTGCTTCTTGTGCCATCGAAGATTTCTTGATGCATCTCATAGATTTCGGCTGAACAAATCAAAATTTAATGGTTGCATTGATCGTAGACCACCTCCAAAGTTGTTAACTGGTTCTGAAATATTGACACAGCTTGAAAATGTTAAAACAGAATTTGGGAAGGTTCATCATTTGAATGATAGCGGAAAACGAGTGCGAAGTGCATCGTCAAGTGAAATCAGAACGCAACAATGGAAGAAAAAAAGTATATTCTTCAAACTTTCATATTGGGAATTTAATTCTTTGCGCCACAATCTTGATGTGATGCATATTGAGAAGAATGTATGTGATAATTTGATTTTCACATTACTTAATGAGCATGGAAAGTCGAAGGATCATCTCAATGCTCGCAAAGACTTACAAGTAATGAACATAAAACGTGATCTCTGGCCAGATGAGAATGAAAAGTATGCTCCGGCCATTTTTTCATTGAAAAATAGGGATAAAGATACGTTCCTTCAAATTTTAAAGAATGTGAAGGTATCTGATGGGTATTCGAGTAACATCTCGAGGTGTGTTGACTTGAAGAATCGTAAGTTATATGGATTGAAAAGTCACGATTCACATGTTTTGTTACAACAGTTACTAACATTGGCATTGCGTACATTATTACCTGAAAAAGTTACTGCTGTTGTACTCCATTTCTGCACATTTTTCAGACAGTTATGTGAGAAAGCTCTACATCCATTTCAGCTAGACAACCTACAGGAGAGGTTTGTATTGACCCTTTGTGCAATGGAGATGATCTTCCCTCCATCGTTTTTTACTGTCATGATGCATTTAACTGTGCATTTGGTTGACGAAGCTAAATTAGGAGGCCCCGTTCATTATCGATGGATGTATCCAATTGAGAGGTATTTTATTTATATGTTTCCAGTTAAGTAAACATTTTTTGGAATTTAAATAAATGCATAATATTATTATTATTTTTTCACAGATATCTTGGGCATTTGAAAGCATACGTGAGAAATAAAGCTCAACCAGAAGGCTCTATTGCTGAAGGCTATTTGGCCGAGGAGTGTCTCACCTTTTGTTCCAGATATTTGGATGATATTGAGACAAGATTTACTCGAGTTGGACGTGTTGACGACACATCAACTCAATCTCAAATGCATCAGAAATCAAAAATATTTCCTGCTATTGGCCGATCAGTTGGGAGGACCTCATACGCGACACTAACAGAATTGGAATTATTACAGGCACATAGATATGTGCTGCTGAATAGTGAAATTGCAGATCCATTTATTGAAGAGTTGAGGATACAAACAAAGAGACGAATGAGAAGCCGAACACGAAATGAAAAAGATATAACGAAAGCTGTGAATAAAGAGCTGGTAGAATGGTTTGCACGACGTGTAAGTTTATAAATATTGCAATAAATACGAATATTACTTTGACACATACAATTTGCAAATCTATTAAATTATATTTTTTTTTTCAGATCATGAATACTGATACTCGAGCTGACTTTTCAGAAGATTTGAAGTTTCTTGCTAGAGGTCCTATAAAACAAGTTAGAAAGTTCAACGCTTATAATGTGAATGGTTTTAGATTTCGTACATTCGATCGAGAAGTGGGTTTGAAAACACAGAATAGTGGTATTTTTACATTTGCTGAAGTGGAATACTATGGAAAGATGCATGATATTATTGAATTAAACTACCACAGGCATTTTTCTGTTGTTTTATTCAAATGCAAATGGGTCGATTTTATCAGAGGTGTTAAAAGAGATTCATTGCAATTTACTTCTGTAAACTTCTCTCGCTTGATGGATGTTGGTGATCGTGAACTGCATGATCCATATATCTTAGCATCGCAGGCAAAAATGGTATATTATGTGAATGATGTTGTGGATGAAGGGTGGAGTGTAGTTACTCACGTAATACAAAGAGATTTGTATGATATGGGTGATGAAGTGGAAGATTTGACCTCTGCAATTGAATTTCATCAACAACAGGAAGCAGAATTATTTGTCCATCATGATATTGAAAATATTGGTCTAGCAAGGATGAATGAAGTGGATGAAGCAATGGAGCAGGAAACCGACATGATTGAAGGGGAAAATGATTGTATGTGCAATTATTTATTCATTCAGCAACTACTTGTTTCATTTCTGTAGTCATTCATTATCATTGTTATATATATATTGTTTGTTAATACTGGGCATCTATTATCATTTTTAATTTTTTTTCTGCATGAATTTTTTGAAATATATATTCTGAACTTAATTTTATTTGATTAAATGACAGGAATGCCAAGGAAGAAGCGGTACACTATTCCTTCTTCTTCTGCGACAGATGACGATCCGTCTGTCCCCACAGTATCATCTCCCCCTGCACCATCTCTGACACCATCAGTGGATGCCTCATTAGGGGATGAGTCATCGCCTCCCCCTACAGGAGCTTCAGCAGCGGGGCAGCGACACGCCCACTCCAGTTCATCACGGACATTCTGGAGGGTCGCAGTCATAGGTACAAATTTTAATTAAATAAATTTATTGCATTTTGTTTATAGTAATTGTTTTCTCATTGCAGATGAAGACAATGAAACCGTGGAAAGAGACATAAAAAGTTCTGATGTTTGGAACATGCATGGCAAGAAGATAGTGGTGCCATTTGATTCTTATGGGGTCCCGACGGATGACGCCGCAGGTTTACTTGGTCAGATTATAGGTCAGCTGGCAGCGGAGCCCGTTTCCCTGCCTATTTCGTATGATGATTGGAGGCATATGCCTCCAAACTGAAAAAATGAAGTTTATGATTCTCAGATAAAGGTAATTTTATTACTTTATGGTTTAATTGAATGTCATTTTACTAATATATTCAAAATGAATTTCTGTATACAGATGTTCTTCCACTTTACCGTTGCTGATGTGATAGCACGGAAGTGGACATTGAAAAATCTTGGAAAAAAATGGAAAGATTTCAAATGGAGGTTGTGGTGTGATGTCAACGATTCTTCGTTGACCGTGCAGCAGATGTATGAGAAGATACCCAGTGGGGTACCGAAAGAATAGTGGAAGGTTTTTGTCGATAGACATCGTGATGAGAAGCGGATGGTATTGAAATATATATTATTATATTATCCTCATTTTACATTTATAAATGTACATGAAGAGGAGATAGACATTGAATACAATACTATTAAATTGAATTTTATTTATTTCAGGATCTCTCAAGAAAGAATGCTTCAAACCGGGCGAAGCAGGTAATCCCGCACACTGCGGGTTCAAAAAGCTTTTCAAGAAGCCGAATGTCATTGGTAATCTTTTAATTAGTTTAAATATTTATAAGATAATATTATCTATTTAACATATTTGATTGATGATTTATCTTTGTTTAATGCAGTCACAGAGTTTAGGGCATGAAGCATCCCGAACAGAACTGTGGCTGGATGTTCATAAAAAAACAGATGGAAGTTTTGTTAATGAACCTGCCAGAGAAGTTGGGGTATGAAGTCAATTATTTATTATAATAACTTAATATCAGTTTTTACTGTGTTAATATATATTGATATTTGATTTATAGGTAAAAATTAAAGAAAAATGGGATGCCAATCCTGGGCAATCCTACTCAGTCTCCCAGGATGACCCGGTTGGTCAAGTCCTTGGGAAGGAGCATCCTGGTAGAGTGCGCGGGATGGGTTTGGGACTCGTACCATCTGAGGTCTTTCGCATGCCATCAGGGATTTCGGCCTCATCCACTCCTGGTTATAGTCATTTCATACCTGAAGATGCTCAGAGGGAGATGTCTGCTCTACGAAACACAGTTCACCAGCAGGGGAATCAGATATCTGATTTGCAGAAAGAGTTGCTTGAAATACGTCAGCATATGAGCAGATATGCCCCCGGTGGTAGTGCATCGGGTAGTGGTGAGCAGGTAAATCACAAAAAAATCAAAATCATTTAGTTTGCAAACTTTTATTGGTTTTAATTTTTATTATAAATATGCAACAATATTTAATTTTCAATATAATGTTCTTACAGGTGGCAGCAGGTGGTAGAGATGAAGGTGGAGAGGGTGACGATGCAGCATCAGATGATGAGTAGTAGTATTGTTGATGTGTTGAACAAGTATGATAACAGTTGGTTTGTAGTAAAAGCATTTCATTTGCTGAAAATTATTTCTTTTTAGCACTCTAGTGTTGTTCTCTATGTATTAAGATGGTATTCTGAGACTATGTTTGGAGTAATTAATGTTTAATTATCATAAAATCAAGAATTATTACCCATTTTAATTGTAGATGATATATTACACCATTTAAAGGAATCTGATAGGTTTTTTATGATTGATATATGGTCTAAAAATCACCCGAGGTGGTTGAATGATGAGGTTATCTTGAATACATCCTTCCCTCATAGGTTTGAATACATCTGGTTTGTGGTTATATCATTCAGTGTTATAATAGAAGAAGATATATAAATGGGGCTCACAATATATATGATCTATGAATTCATATACTAGTTCTTAGATGTGTACATTCATGAAATCATTATATACCAATTGGAAGTGGGTGGAAGTCAAAATTGTGATGGTCACAATGTATCCCCAATATTAGGGAGGATATGTGATCATATATTGAATAATGATTTCATAACATTATATAGAAATCAAGGAGTCCAGTTAAATACATTATTAAGAATGATTGTACATGGATGAGGTTTTAGGACTCCCCATGATACCATAATTAATTGTTTAGAATGTAATTCCTATTTCATATCATCATTATTGGGAGGAATATGGAATCCCTCCATTACCTAAACTCTCTTTAAAATGACTTTCAATCCCCTAATCGATGGAAATCTGGAATTGAATTTCAATAAGTTGTGGGATTTTTTGGGAACATTAATTTTGACCTAGTTGCATTATGGGTGAATAAAACACCAATTTTTTTTTGTTTTCCGATAAAAATATACATCATTCATCTGTTTTTGTGTATATATTCTATGAGTTGTGTTGGATGTTGTATACTTTTACATTGTGATGTGTTTATGTTTTGTTTTGATTCTCAAGGATGATAATTGTTTAATAGATTTTTGTTTTGAGGGTCCAGAATTCAAAAGTCACTCCCTTTACATTTTTCCATGTCTTGTTTCTACTAAAAGGAATTTTAGAGGTGTTTTAGAGTCTTGGTGAGAGTTATGTGCATTCAAAGGGTCACCATTCCATGTTGTTGGTTGTGGTGATGGTTGTTTTGGCCATTGGTTCTTGTAGGTTGTCTATGGAGATGGTTGTGTGATGTTAGGATACACCACAAAGAGTGAAATGGTATGGTTGGTTATGTTGTTGGGAATGGTGAATGGATGTCCACCCTGTGTAACATGGGAAATAGAATATGCACGGTGAAGGGAATTATATTGTTCATTTCACTTTTGGGTACCACCTGTGTAGCACGGGGAGCTAGGTTTAACCATGTCGTGGTCTTGGGTGTGGTGAGGAGAAAACAACCAATCTTTTTATGTTATGTCATAGTGGATGTTCATGGAGGGAATCGAGGGATCCAGCACACCTTGGTCCATTCCATGTTCTAGGATATGGTGGTGGTCAATTTTTTTTAAAAACACATGAAAGGCAGGAAAGAGATATGGGTGACTTAGATCTCCTTTAACCAAGGGAGACCACAGCATATTGGGATGTCTCCACACTATGGAGAACCCATTTGGGATTTCCTCTATAAATAGAAGGCACATATGGACTTATTTTGATTTTCTTTCTTCTAATTTGATATTTGGATAACACCAAATCCCATTGATTACCTTTTACCATCTCTCTTAATGTTTTTATCCTCTTGGATTGTGGATAATTGAGTTCCATTTATTCAAGTTTCCTTCTTCTTTCCTTTCTACCTTTTATTATTCCCAATATTTTGGGTGTTTATTGTTGAGAACCCCTATATTTTTGGTTGAGTTATGAGTGTGTTTGGGTGATGGGATTCTGAGGATAGGTTTTGGTGGGTTTCTCTTATATCCTAGTGAAACTTGATCCTTTGTTTCTTCTGTTGCGATTATGGTTCTCCTTAAATCTCTAATTAAGGTAGGATATTTGAGTTCCCTCATTACTATTTTAAATATGTGATATTATAATACTACTATTTCATCTTGGGTGGAAGTTAAGATATTTCCTAATGAAAATAATTAATTGGATATATTAAAATTAATGGGAAGGGGTGATATCAAATGTGCTTTAGGTTTTTCATGATATTGCTTTTCTATGAATGTGTGTTGGTTGTTGTTTATTATGAATTGTTTTTACTTCTATGAAATTATTATTGTTTCTAAAATTTAATTTGATAAATCACCTCACATTAAAATGATAATGTCTTTACTTATGGTAATTGAATTTCCTATCTGTAAACAAGGAATCATTGTCTTTTCCCTTTTCTTGTGAGGTTGATTTAATTTGATAGTTTGCATAATAGATGGAATTATGGTTATGGTTACTTTATGAGTTTGGATTATGGATAAGGTGATGATTTGTGATGCAAAAATTGTGGGTTGGATGTGTTTGAATTTTATAACATTGTGTCTTGTCCTGTTAGTTACTCAGTAGTTATGGAATTCTTGAAATGGTAAATCCTAGTAAATGAATGATGATGGATAAATTAGTGGGGCAGTGGTGTAGCAGATGCAACGTATTTTTTTTTTCCAGTTCAACGTTTAGCGGCGGTTTTAACCGCCGCTAAATGCCATACCTGTGAGCATTTAGTGGCGGTTTTAACCGCCGCTAAATAACCGGGAATCCGTTAGCGGCGGTTTTAACCGCCGCTAAATGATGAACTGGGCAGAATTTAGCGGCGGTTTTAACCGCCGCTAAATATATTATGTTGATATTTAGAGGCGGTTTTCACCGCCGCAGAATAGGCGCATCAAACGACTGAATTTAGCGGCGGTTAAAACCGCCGCTAAATAAGATACCCATATAACCGCCGCTAAATGAAGAAAAACCGCCGCTAAATGACGGACATACGACACATTTCTAAAACCGCCGCGGAATCGAAAAAACCGCCGCTAATAGATTGCCGACGCCAAATTTAGCGGCGGTTTTTGTAAACCGCTGCCACACAATATAGCGGCGGTTTAAACCGCCGCTAAACCGGAAAAAAACCGCCGCTAGGATCGGCATTTGTTGTAGTGCCTTATTAAGGGATTTTTTAAAAAAAATTCCCCTAAGAATATATGTTAGAAAGTAGATCTTGAAAATCCTAGATTGAAGCATATAGACTCATGAGTTAAGGAAATAAAAGTTTATTTATAAGTCATCAAATTTTGTCTTTGGATTACCCTTTATGTGTTACCCCCTAACTTTCCTTTTATTCCAGCCAATGGCCGGTAATAGGAGGACTCGGGCTAACAACCGGTGTGAAGATCAATGTGATGACTGTACTAATGAGATGCCCAATCCAATGGGAGTGGGAATTGTGAACTTTATCATGATTCTCTCTCAGATAACTCAAGATTTGAATAGAAACACGGGTCAAGAGGAACATCCAAACCCCCCTAAGAAGGAACAAGTCACTATCGAGAGATTCATGAGAGAAAGACCTCCTGCTTTTAGTGGATCATCTGATCCCACAATCACTGAACAAAGGATCAACTCCATTGAAAAGATCTTCTCTATCCTTAAATTTTATGAACAAGAGAAGGTTCTCCTGGTGTCTTATCATATGGAGGGTGAAGCTGATCAATGGTGGACGTTGATCAAAAATAAAAAGCCCGAGGAGGAGATCGAGGCGTTGGAATGGAAGGATTTCCGGAAGATGTTTTTTGATAAATATTTTCCACGCACCCTCCGAATTAAGATGGAAAGGGAATTCCTTTCCCTCAAGAAAAAAGATGAAGAATCTTTTGGAGCGTATGAGTAAAAATTCACAAGTCTTGCACGATACGCTTCCGGCTTTGTCGTTACCCCTGAATGCAAGGTTGACCGCTTCTTTGGTGGGCTGAAGCCTAGCCTTCGGAAAGCATTAGTGATCCGTGACTTCGATAGCTATGAGAAAATTGTCTGATGTGACCTCAAGGTTGAAATAGAGATTAGGGAATAATAGGGGTATCATGGGGACAAGAAGCATAAGGTGGACTTCAATGCTGGAGGTCCGATGGATAAATCCAACGGTGCTAAGAAGATCCAGCACCCCACTTGCCAAAAGTACGGAAAGAAGCACCTTGGAAATTGCCTCAAGGGGACGAGGAAATGGTTTAGGTGTGGAAGAGAAGGGAACCTAGCTGTTAACTATCGTAAAGAAATACCCGCGGCTATGACAGAGGAGAGGAACACTCCGTTCGATCCTCAACGCGTTGTTCATTACTACAACTGCAAAGAACCGGGGTACTTTTCAAATCAGTGCCCTAAACCAAGGGTTTTCTAAGGCAACCAACAACCTCCAAGGCAGCAAGGAAGAGCTTTTACCATCACTTCTACTGAAGTGAACCTCGACAACGAAGTGGTGACAGGTATGCTAGTTATTCATTCAAGAATAGCAAATGTAATTTTTGATTCAGGTTCTACGCATTCTTTTATATCTTGAAAGTTTAGTAGAACAATCCCAACACCACCACAAATCATGGAAGTGAAGATGTCAGTGAGTACGAAAAATAGGGCAATCATTGCATCCCATGAATATAATTCCTTCCCTGTTATAATATGTGGATTGAATTTCTGGGTGAACCTCGTCATACTCCCTTGGTGGAATTTGATGCAATTCTTGGCATGGATTGGATTTCCTTATATAGAGCCAACATAAATTTTCGGGAAAGGGAAATCACACTCCATATGGAGAATCGACCCCTGATTCTTTACAAGTGTAAGGAGGAAGATGAATCTCCTTTAGATCCATCATATCAAGCATGGATATTACTGCCCTATTAGCATGCGTATCTGGCTCAAATGATTGAGTCCAAGGAAGAAACCATCCTTGGAGAAATGCCTATTGTGAGGGAATTCGCTGAAGTGTTTCCCGAGGAACTGCATGGTCTTCCTCCTAAAAGAGATTTTGAATTCTCAATTGAACTTATACTAGGGGCGCTACCAATATACAAGACTCCATATAGAATGGCTATTGTGGAGTTTGAAGAGCTAAAGAAAAAACTACAGGAGAATCTAGATAAAGGGTTTATACGCCCAAGTGCTTCACCATGGGGTGCACCAGTCCTCTTAATCAAGAAGAAGGATGGGTCAATGCACCTTTGCATTGATTATCGTGAGCTTAATAAAATAACGATAAAGAACAAGTATCCTATCCCATGAATTGATGACTTGTTTGATCAGCTGCGTGGAGCACAATACTTCTCCAAGGTAGATTTGCGGTCGGGATATTATCAAGTAAGTGTGAAGAAGGAAAATATCCCCAACACTACTTTTCGCACAAGATATGGGCACTATGAATTCATAGTAATTCCTTTCGGACTCACTAATGATCCAGAAATCTTCATGGACTTAATGAATAGAGTCTTTAGAGATTACCTTGACAAATTTGTGGTAGTCTTTATAGATGATATTCTAATATACTCCAAAACCAAGGAGGATCATGAAGAGAATTTAAGAACTGTACTAGAGACTTTGCGCAAGGAGAAGCTCTATGAAAAGTACAAAAAGTGTGACTTATAGTTGAAGGAGGTCTCATTATTGGGCCATATCATCACAAGTAATGGGATATATGTGGATCCCTCCAAAACAGATTCAATTGAGGGGTAATCGAGGCCAAAATCGGTAACAGATATCCGTAGCTTCTTGGGGTTAGTTGGATATTATCGACGATTTGTGAGAAATTTCTCACGATTGTCCAACCCTCTTACCAAGATAACTCAAAAGGTAGTAAATCTTGCTTGGAGTGATGAATGCGAAGAAAGATTCAAGGAGTTGAAAAAGAGGCTTATCACTGTGCCCGTGCTCACTTTACCTACAAGTGGGAAAATTTTTGTGGTATTCAGTGATGCTTCGAAGAAGGGATTAGGATTTGTGCTGATGCATAATGATAAAGTGATATCCTATGCCTCAAGAAAATTGAAAATCCATGAGAGAAACTATCCAACGCATGATATGGAGTTGGCGGCGGTGAACTTTGCCTTGAAAATCTGGCGACATTATCTCTATGGGGAGAAATGTGAGATGTATACTGACCACAAGAGTCTTAAATATATATTCACACAGAAAGAGCTTAATATTTTCCAGAGAATATGGATAGAGCTCATCAAGGATTATGACTGTTCAATACATTACCACCCTGGGAAAGTGAACAAGGTGGAAGATGCCCTAAGTAGAAAGGACCCAGCGATTCTATAAATGATGAGAATTGATAAGGATCCAATATTCTTAGACTTGATGAAGATGGACATGGGAATCATAGAGAAGGGAACATCATAAATCCTTTCACAAATTATTTCTCAACCGTATCTTTTGGAAATGTTAAAGGATGCTCAAAAGGATGATGTGGGAATTCAGGAAAAAGTAGAAGCTATCAAAAAAGGGAAATCCTCAGAGTTTAATGTTAATGAAGAAGGGATTGTACGATTTGGGAAAAGGATATGTGTTCCATTACATCCAGAGCTGAAGAAGGAACTTTTGGATGATGCACATAGTTCAAATTTCTCTATTCACCCAGGGAGCACAAAGATGTATCAAGATCTCCGAGAAAACTTTTGGTGGGATAATATGAAAAAGGAGATCGCTGAATATACATCAAAGTGCCTGGTGTGCCAGAAAGTGAAGGCAGAGAGGCATAAGTATAAGGGGATGATGCAACCATTGCCCATTACAAAATTTAAATGGGAGAACATCACCATGAACTTCATCGCTGGACTTCCGAGGACATCCAAAGGCAATAATGCAATCTGGGTTGTTATGGATCGTCTTACAAAGACTGCACACTTCATTTATATTTGGGAGGATTTCTCATTGGATCAACTGGAATGGATATATATCAGGGAAGTGTTAAGGCTTCATGGAGTGCCACTATCTATTGTGTCTGACCGAAATCCAAGATTCACATCTAAGTTTTGGAAGAGTCTTCAACATGCTCTGGATACTAAACTGAACTTCAGTACAGCCTATCATCCTCAAACTGATGGCCAATCCGAGCGGACTATCCAAACACTTGAGGACATGTTGAGAGCATGGTCAATGGACTTTAAAGGAGGATGGGATCAAAATCTTCCTCTGGTTGAGTTCTCTTATAATAACAGTTTCCACTCGAGCATCCAAATGGAACCATATGAAGCCCTTTATGGGAAAAGGTGCAAAACACCAGCATGTTGGGATGAGGTCGGTGAACGTAAGCTGCTTGGACCAGAAATGGTCGAGGAAATGGGGGAGAAGGTGAAAAACATTCAGCAGCATATCAAGGCAGCCCAGAGTCAATAGAAGAGTTATGCAGATAATCGTCGACGAGACCTTGAGTTTAAAGTTGGAGACATAGTTTTTATACGCATATCTTCGTGGAAGAAGGTCATGAGGTTTGTAAAGAAAGGGAAGTTAAGACCAAGGTACATCGTCCCCTTCGAGATTCTTGATCGTGTCAGAGCTGTGGCCTATCGACTAGCACTTCCACCTACCATGGACAAAGTAAATGATGTCTTTCATGTATCTCTCTTAAGGAATTACATACCAGACCCTTCACATGTACTCTCTTCCGAGGTGGTACAATTGGAGGATGATCTTTCTTATGAGGAGCAACCACTGAAGATCTTAGATCGTAGAGAAAAAGTTCTACGAAATAAGACGATGCCCCTCATCAAGGTGTTGTGAAAAAACCACATGTTTGAAGAAGCGACTTGGGAATCAGAGGAAATGATGAAGTTGAGTTACCCATAACTATTTTAGTGTGGGAAAAGGAAATTTCTAGGGCAAAATTTCTTAAGGGGGGAATATTGTAATGACCCAAAGTTTCATTAATGGAAATCCCTCTTGATATAATTAAATATCTCTTTATGTAAAATGTTTATATAAAATATCAACTTCTTTGGTTTTATGTTAAGAATTGTGACTGTTACTTTTATAGCCGTTGAATAGTGATCACAAGATTAGTATAAATATAAGGCTTTAACGAACCCAATTTACTTAGACAAAGGAAGCAATGGCCTCATCCAATAGAATTGCTCCATACGAAGCCCATTTGTCGGAGCTTGGAAAATAGGTAGAATCCTTGGGCTTCACTCTTGACCAAACCCAAGTTGAGATTCATCATGTCAATCTCAAATGGGACCGTCTATGGGAAAAGTGGAAGTTGATAGAGATTACCACTTGAGCGATGTTATCCGAGCCACCCCAAGAGTCTGTCACCATCGCACACCTTACCCTTAGGTCTTATGCGGCTGTTTTAAGGGGTTATGTAACAAATCTCTAGTACTATGTTCATGTACATTATTTTTTTATATAATAAAGAATATACTTTCTTGTCATCATTGATACATTGTAAATAGTTTTTAAAGTACAAATAGTGTTTTTAGTTATTATTTAATTAAGAATTCTATTTTATTAAATTAAGGGATTTTTTTGAATTAAATAATATTTTAATAAAATATTATTATTATTATTAAATTAATTTTTCTTAAATATAAATTATCTTATAATTTTATGAATGAATTTGTAATTTTTATTAAGGTTTGAAATCCATTTTTGTCAAAACCCATGAATTTTCCATAAATGTCAGGTTTTATTTTAAAAGTGAAAATTAACATATTTATAAAATTATTTAGATAAAATAAATGTTATTTCTGGAATCAGGATGTCGAAATTATCCAATGGTGTTTTTTTCATAATTTTCTGAAACAGTCAATTTTTTGGGTAAAAATTAAATACTGTTTAAATATATAATGTGTTTTATGACATCATAATGACCCAATATTGATGTAATAAAATACTATAAGATTTATGTTCGGAAAATATATGTTTTAAAATTAAAATAATGTGATTTTGGGTTTGTTTGACTTACTTCTCAAAGCATTAATGGACCCTTCAAAACTTATTAAACACCTTGTCTTTTTAAATTGTTTTCCATGGGAGTGTGACCCACCTCCACATAAGCAGCCCTATTATTTTAAGAATTTAGGACTTTGGACTTATAAAATATTTTTTTTCTCTTTTCTTTACCAAAAACCACAGGAAAAAACCATGAGATGGTTTGTGTTTTGTTTTAATTTAATATAATTGGTCCCAAACCTAAATAATAAAGAATTCCCTAACCTTTCCTATATAAACCCACCCAAGCTCCCACTTTCTCCTCACTCAAAGCCTTTGTAGTTCGTCCAACCTCTGAACTAATCTCTCTATAGTACTCTCAAGGTGCCCCAATCTCCCAATAAGCCTCTCTCAAGCCTCTCTCAAGCCTTTGGAAGCACACTTCCAAGTAAGGGTTTTTTTCTTCCTTCCTCATTTTTGTCCAATTTTTTTTAAGTTGTTTTGCCCTTTTAATTTCAATTATGAATGTTGGGGTATGGTTTCTAACCTCAATCATACTTCCATATTTATGTTTTAATGATGGGAGACCCCTTTCTCTCTCATTAAATGCCTCCCATGTACACCCGTTACTATGCTGAAATTCCACAAGGAACTTCTCTCTCCTCTTTTACATTCAAGCAATACTTTTGTATCATGAATCTAAATTCCATTAGAATTGTTGGGAAATGTATATATATGACCTATTTACTGTACATTACATTTAAATAGGATGATGAACCCCTTTCTCTTTCATCAACCATTTTTATGTATTCTTATGTCACGCCATTACGCTACCGAAATCCCACTGATTTTCTAAGCCAATGTCATTGTGTAGTGAATACCATGCCCATTTCTCCATCAAGGGTATTCAACTTTATGCACATTTACTTATTTATTATAATGTTTCATGTATGAATTACACATTCCTTTATCATGGAATAAATGATTATGTTTTATAAATCCATGTTTTATGATCCATGTGGCACACTTATGCATGAAATGAAATGTTTAAGAAGGGTGCGCCCTTATAGCGCTCCAATGCATTGGGTAAAGTATAGTATCATGATAAGTCATGTGCAATGAGTGTTGAATCATTCTAATTCAATTGAAATGAGGGTTTACTCATGATTCATGTGCAATGAGGATTTACTCATGCTCCTTGTGCAATGAGCCTTGGCTCATGCTAATTCCATGTTAATTGTTGTTGCCACATTTCCATGTTATGATTATCATGCTTTATCATGCCTTTATGTTCATGTTCCTCTTATGATCTATTGATATTGCTATTTTCTAACATGTATTTTACTCCTCATGTATTCCATGTTTATTCCCTTACTGGGATTTATAGCTCACCCCTTTTCTTATGCATGTCCTCAGGTTATCCCATGTAATGATAAGTACGAGGGAATGTAGTGGTCATGTAAAGGAAGTTTTCAATAAATATGTTGTATTTCATGTTTTAAGTTGTTATGTAATGATCATAAGCCCCAAAGACACTAGACCTCTTGATCTTCCATGTTGTATCAAGTGAATAGTTTATGTAATAAATCATGTTTAATTTTGTAATAAAAGCAGGGTTGTCATAATACGATCATGGATCCATTGACTGGTGTTTCACCTTGGTGTTAGTGTGAATTCATTCACTACTCCTTGTAGCCTCCCTCATGCACACTCTATCAAAGGATGAAGATGGGAGCTGCTATAGCTCATAGTTTCAGGTACTTTGTTTTGTAGTATTATTTACACGTTGATTCTTGAAGATAAATACCTCTATGTTTTGGGTTTTCTTTTAATGAAAAAGATAATAATATTATCATAAGAAAATCATAAAAATAAAAAATAGAGACAATGAAATAAAAAGGTTTAACAACTTTATAGTATAGAGAAATTTTTCTCAGAGAAATGCAGAGCATTTCTATTATTGGAAGGTGTTCAATGATGAGTGATTAATCATCCTTCTTATCTATATCAATGACATTATCTTAGAAAGTTTGGGTAAGGATTTACCTAAGGATTTGAAGTTTTAATTGTCCATAAATTTCAAGATGAAGGATCCTAGACTAGTAAAATGGATCTTGGGGATACAAATTTCATGAGAATTAAAGTTTGAAACTTTTTTCTCGATATAGTTTGATGAAATTAGGAAGGTGGTGGAATGCTTTGAAATGAGTGAGGTGAAACCAATTACCACTCCCTTGGATAAATACTTAAAGCTAAGAAAGGAGAAGGCACGTAAAACAGAAGTAGAGGCTGAGTGCATGACAAATGTTCCATCTGCATCAATAGACATATGTTTTATGTATGTTGTGGTTTGTGTTGGAGTGTGCATACCGTATTAGACACGAGACTTTTTCCATTTTTATATTTCTCTATAAATAAACTCCAGGGACTCTCTTAAGCAGCATCTTGGGTATTGGGTCCACATCTCTTATCATTTTAAATGGTATTAGAGGGGGGATATCTAACTCGAGCCCTCTCTCCCATTTTTACTCTCTTACCCTTGGTTATCTTGTGTCTCCTCCCATTGGGGGTGGTGTCCCCTTAGCCACCTTCATAGTAGAGTGACCCCCAATATCTCCCCGTGCGATTCCTCTTATCAGTTACACCTCTTCTTGTTGCCACCCCCTTGTGGAACGACCTCTTGGGAAGTTCCCATACTGAGCAGAATCTACCCCTAAACTCACCCTATCTTCCTGCCAGCCTTTGCACATCATCCTTAATAGTGGCAGAACCCCCTACACAATAGCCACTACACCCCATCACCGACCTCTTCCTGGGAAACAGTTGCGGCGCCCCGTCCCGTTGGTCCACCCGTTAGCTCCGAACTCTCCTCTTAACAGTTCCTATTCATCCATTCGAACCCATACCCTTATTGAGAAAACTCCCTGCTCCCACAGGAACCAAAGATAGGGCCATCTAATTAGGATTCATTTAAGGAGGTCTTGGTCAAATTTCCTCCATCGTGCTGATCCACTTCACCACCCGCATTTGCTCGTCGTCCTCTCCTCATGCACGCCCTAGTGCGACCACCTCGGATGACCCTTCTCCAGAGGACGTAGTGACCCCACCTGATGGCCTTCCTCCATGGGTGTAGCCCCTCCTTCCGGATGGTTCTGAAGACCCGGATGACTCTCTATGATGGCCACCCCCTACACAACCAATCTCTTCTGACCCATGCTACTGCATGACACCCTCATCTCCACCCGATTCATCACAACATTGGTTTCTTCTGATATTTCAGATCGATGGATATTTGGATCACTGATTCTTTGAATTATTGTGATAACCATATGTATTCTTCATCAGATTTCCCTCAGTCTTCTGGTAGTCATGGGACCTTTACCATATATTTTTCTCTCCGTGAGCTAGTGCCTCAGCACCTCCCTATCCAGCGATCAACCATTCTCATCTCCCCTCTCTGTGTGACACAAAAAACATCCCAGGCTTTCCTGAGAAACTTTCCTAGTGTTCTGTTGACTGGAACCATTAGTTTGGATTTCCCTGCACTCCATAGACCGGCCCCACCAATGTGGTTTTCTTGGTGCTCTATCGCCCGACCCGCTATTGTGGTTTTCCCATCGCCCCATCGACCTACCCTCCTGTGCTGATTTCCTGGCACCAACACCTCCTACAAATGACCTAACACAATCGATTGGCCCACCTTTTTAGATTTACCAGTGCTCAATCAAATGACCTTGCATGTGTGGATTTCCCAATTCCCCATCAATTGGCCTCACTTGTGCGGCTTTCTTGGCACCCTAGATCATCGTCTCCTTGAGTGACAACTACCAGCTTTCCCAAAACACCATTACCCGACCCTTCCTATGAAACTTTCTAGGAACCCTTCCAACTAGCTTGCCTATGCAGCTTTCCTAGAGCCTCATTTATCATCCTACCTATACGGAATTCCTGTCACCTCATCGACTGACCCCTCCTATGTGACTTTCCTAGAGACACATCGACCAGCCCCGCATGTGCGGCTATCCCAACACCTCATTGTCACATCTTTTTTATTGAAATATTCCATCATTCATCATTTTTTATCTCAATGGGGAGCAACGATCACATATTATTTCTTTATGTTTCATATTTTTTTAATCAAGTTGGGCATGTCTAGCTTGAGGGGGAGTGTTTTCAGTGTTTCTTGTTTGCTTTGTTTTTCTTTTCTTTGGTCTGTTTTCTTTATGTATCCAATATAGGTAGATCTAGATTGAGGGGGAGTGTTGGAGTGTGAATACCACACCAGACATGAGTCTTTTCTCATCTTTATATTTCTCTATAAATAAACTCCAAGTCCTCTCTTAAGAGGAATCTTGGGTCTTGGGTCTAACTCTCTTATCATTTTACAGTTTTTATGCAGTCAGACATTGCGAATGCAATGAGAGTTGTTAGAATGATCCTGGATAATACCAAAAGAGAACAATCATAAGTAGTAAAGTGGATATTCTAATATTTTAAAGGTTTTGAAAGTTTTTTAGTTTTTTTGTAATGGATTAACCATTGTAGGAGTTTGATTATTTAGACTTTTTGGGAGATGTGGACACTCAGAGGAGCACCATTGACTATGTGTTTTCTCACAAAGGAACAACTGTGAGGTGGACGCTGAATCTTCAACCGATAACTACACTTTCAATAATATAGTTAGAGTATGTTTCAATAATTTAAGCTCAAAAAGAGTTAAGGATGGGAAAAAGTTGGGTACTCGCTAATTTTGGGGTACCTAACCCTAAACATGTTTATACCAATTTATTTTATAACCTACTCTGAACCCTAATAACTACCCAATATCCAAAAACATTTTTTAAATTGATATTTTATTCAATTTTTTTAATACAATTGGGGGGAAATGCTACATGGCGGTGCAATAGCAAGGCGGAATCTCCAGTTCCTATTGAATAGTTCTTGGCACACGAGAACTTATAAATCCCCATGATGAAATACCATATCTAAAAATCTTAGCAAGATACAGGGTGTTTATAATCCCCTCCTTGATCAAATTCTTTCAATGAGCTACCACTGGAGCCACTGACCACCTTATTGTCATGTTGTCACACAGTTCTTCTCTTGGTTGTATTATTATTTTTGAATTAAATATATATTAAAAATAAAATAGGTTTGGGTATTAACGAGTAATCTCCCTAAAACCCAAAACCTACCTGATTATTAATCGAGTAGGATACCTAGAACTCAGACCTTACCCTAACCCATTTAGGGAGTACCCTAACCTGATTTTTTCAAGCCATATAGTATCGAGTACCCAAAAATCAGGTATCTATTTCCATCCCTATAAGGTGATAGTTTGGATGAAGATGATGACGAAGGACAATGTGTTGGATCTTTGAAAGCTGAATGAAGTTCGGAATCTAGCAGATAGGTTGACCAAGGTTGTAGTTTGGGATATAATGAGGTGGTGTGATACCTCTATCAAGTTTTGATTATAAACATGTTGGGGGGACCATGATGTTGCAAAGAAATATTGAGAGCGGAAAATATTTTCAAATTCTTATAGAAGACTTAGTAGTGAAGTTTGAAAATGTTTCTAAAATGGGATATTATTTGGTTCAACCATGTGAACACCATTGTCTTTTCAAGAATTAAAACTTTCAAAAGGAGTGAATCTAGAATTTCAATACCAAAACTAGATGGTGATGGTTGAGCAGTGAAACTAATGTTTGGAAGTTCGAATTTATGAAAAACGAAAGTGAAATTCAGAACCCGAATCTAAAAGGGGGTGAAGTCTATATATGAGTTACCATGAAGGTTCAAACATAGCGTAAGATTAATATGAAAAGCCACATAAGATTAATTAGACATGGAGTATTTAGAAGCTCATATTTTTCATCATAAGTAGTTAAATTGGTGGATTCCTTTGACTAAGTGAAAGGATTCTCATGAAAATCATATCCAAAGAGCATGTTATCCATGAAGATAGGAAGGTGGTGGAACTAGTTACACCAGGTGATCTCTACTATAAATAGTATAGTGGGTCCATTTGAAAATAAGGATAAATTTTTTTGACATCGTAGTCTTCTTCTATTTATTTTAATAAAGAGTTTGAAACATCCTCTCTATAGAGTAGGATTTTGTTTGAACCATGTAAAATATTTGTGTTTTTATTTGTTTTTTTATTTTTATACTTGTCTTCTAGAAGTTCTTGTCTAGTGTGTATGTGAGCATTGTAGTACATGAATGAGGCACATTTTCTTCCCTGTTATGGACCCATTATGAATGTGACTTCATTCTAATTCGTGGTTTTGGACTTCGTTTCCTCCTATAGAAGTTCTAGAGGATAACTTATAGATTGGTACAACACATACATGTACACATGAGAATGTTACCACATAAAATTTATTTATTCAAAAAACAAAAAACATATATTTGATAAGGTCCATGACCCAAGTGACTTAAATGGTTCCATTGAGAAACAACGAGGGAGAGAAGTGATAAAAGGGGGAGGGAAGCACCAGTTTGGAGAGTATATTCTAGAAGGTCATGTGGGTAGAAAGTTATTATGGGAGATTCTAACAGATTGGAGGAGAGGAGATAAAAGGGTAATCATGAAATGTGGGAGGGGAAGAAGTGGAACACTCATCTTAGATCTATATGGAGACTTCTTTATATGGGATTTAGAGATATTCTTTCCATATATGTTTCATTTGTTTCATATGTTTCATTATTTTCCTTTTTCTATAGCTACTGTGAGGATCAGTTTGGGTTACTGAGAAGGGTAATTTGGACTGTCGGGGTCTAACACTGGTTCCATTGTTGAGAAACTGAATCATTCTACCAATGTATGGAGACTCACAGTGGATAAAAAACTAGGATAGAACACTAAGATACTAAAATTGAAAAGATGGGAATCTAGTTAGAAAAATTGACCAAATCAGATACGATGATTGAAGGGACAAAAATATCTTTGCATGATGTTGTCTCTCTATATGGATCATCAAGAAAAGTGACCTATCAAGGATGAGGCACCTCTGTATTGAGGCATGGGGGGGGGGGGTCAAACTCTAAGAATGATGATCACTCCATGGTGAATGATAAAATAGAAGGAATAGGATTGGATCATCGAGGATTCATTGTGGACCTGAAATACATGGTCAAATGACCATAACTCCCTTTATTCCATGGAGAGGATCCATTATAGAATCTTGGATGAGAGAGAAGAAAAAATTAGTAGTTTCTATTAACTATTTAAAACTAGATTACTACAGAACCACAAAAGAAGAAGGGGAATATGTGTAAGGAGAAGAAATATAAGAAGAAATATCGAGACTCCCCTAGGATATCACTCCCTAAGGCCCGCGGCCTAACCCTCTTGAATCTAGTTTGCGTTAAAGAACAATCTGATAATCGTTCCCCCATTCAGTTCTCCATAACCAAAATTTGAAGAGGGTGGAATATTTTATAGAAGCCTCCTCCCAGCAGCTGGAATTACTATCCCACTAACAAGCCATCTGACTAACAACCTGAAAGTCCCCAACCACTACCTATTACATTTTACAATGATCTCAAAAAATCATATTAGAACAACCTACATAAACAAACCCTACCTCACAGTACTATCAATTTAATCTACTTAAAAATCACTTTTACCTCAAGGTGGGTAAAACCTAGTGAATTTATAGAAACCGAGATGGAACAAATCCATAAAAAACATCTCCATGGTGGAGGCTCTAGTGGAGGCTTATGAAACCAGGAGTCTTTTAGGACCCACTCCTTTTCCATCAAACCATTTGTAACATGAAAATATTCCTTCCTATGTTGAGGTTCTTGATTCCATTTATCTTCCTAAAAAACTTCAATATTTTCATCACCTCTAAGAAATTGTTTGTTGCTCACTTATGTATCCCACACCTCTATGAATTTCCCTTTGCTTGTTTCCTCATCTTCAGTAGTTCTCGATCTGAACTGCTCTCTTATCTTATATGATTCCATAGCCTCTGGCCATTCCAAATTTTCCTATTGTGTATTCGACTCAGAGAATGCCTTATCTTGTCCCTACAATATAGACGTAAGCTCACTATGCCGCTACAAATATGTACTCCAACTACTCCCCTTCCACACATATTGGTGCTTTCAAAGTCTGAAACACCTATCGTAGTAGTCTTCCATAAGAAACTATCCAAACATGAATGAGACACTCACCTATTTTCCTCTATATTTCCACAATTCCTTAAAATAGATCACTGAATCTACTTCTTCCATACTACCATATCTTCCAAGGAGTTATTCCTTTAATTATGTCCAAGTGCGCTCTAACTTGATCAATATAAAATATATGATCTAACACTGAACCAGACATTCCATGCACATTTTCTACAACATAACATTCATCACCTCACATACGCATTAGATTGAAAAATATGTTTCAGTTATAATGATCCTCCATACTGGTTACTCTTCAGAAAATATTGGCATCTCCATCGATTTTGATAGTTCACAACATGCCACCCACACTGCACTGGGCATTCCTCTACCATTTTTTTTGAATCTACCAACCTCTATTCCTTTACTTTAGTTTTCATTTGAACACTGATTTTTTCCTCAAAATTATTAGACTTAATTTTTTATTCACCTCTTCTAGAACATTCCATCTATCACAGAATCAGCCTAAACACCATTGAAATCAACTTTTGTATCAGAATCTAGAACCGCTAAATTTTAGTTTCTGGTTGTTTTTGTTATCTGACCTCATGATACTAAGATTCATATTCCAGCATTGAAACTGCTGACTTAATTCCTAACACCTTTCTCTCTATTCACATGGGTATATAACTATTTTGAAAAACGCTGGGAGCAATGAAGCGATAAACGATTCAAAGAAGAGTAAAAGGGAAGAACAAAATAATGAGAAGAAGATCTTGGGATGCAGATATTTACATGGTTCAAGAAATGATACCAACATCCATAGAGAGGTAGAATAAATCACTAAATAAGGAGCACAAATTATAGAGCGTATCTCAGAGTTCCAAGTATAAGAAACCCTATCCCTAAATGGGATAATAAAGAAGATGAAGTATTGTGCCACCAACCACACAAAAAGTCTACACTTATACAGTGAATGATAGATATAATTCCATATCGCTAAAGTTCTGCAACCACCCAATTCCAAGGTGCTACAATGGAAAATTAATAGAAATCCACAAAGATACAGTACTACTATCTCCAAAGTTAGAGATTCTACAGTATTTGTGCCGAAGTCCGGACTACTATAGTGACCTGTTAGTGTTGTCCGGTCAGCTCTACTTTAGTTGGTCATATTTGCTACAGTTACCCAAAATTTGGTCTGGTAACCTATGACCCTCAGACCCCCAGAATAGGGGCACACTGCCCCTAAAACCCGCCAATGAGCTCACCATAGAGTTTCGACCTGATGCATAGTATGATCCACAAGAATTTGCCACAACTTCATCCAAAATGGATTGGGCTGCACCAATCCAAAAATCTCCCACTTGGATCTTGATCCTCTACACTGACGTGCTTTGATGCCATTGATTTAGAAAACTTACTTAACATGAGTTCCTCCTCTTCTTCACTCACCTATGCATGCTTTCCATTCACAACTTTAATTTTAGGCTAACAGTTTTTGAAATACCAACTTTTTTCCTTTTTATGTTCCCATAGTGTCCTCCCATATTCTAACTCTCATCCTTTAATTATCAGTGGAGACCAACAAAGGCAAAAAATTTCCTTAACTTCTGTATTACCATAAGTTTCATCAACATGAATGCCATGTATTTTCCACAAATATTCTACAATGTCAGTAACCCATTCTGTATCAATCCTCTAATTAAATGGTACTTCAACTGAATGGGATTCATTCTAGCATAAAGAAATTGGTTCTTTTCAAGATGTATAACACTCTAACAATAATAGTGCAATAAAATTTCCTATTTATTTCTACCCAGCTCATCCAAGATATTATTTAGCCAAACCATATCCTTTCTATATTCTTTTATAACAATGCATTCTTCCTCTGTGGTGGATAAATCCACCACCTTCTAAAATTGTGATATCCAGCTTACTACAATTACTACAAAAGTAAATACATAACCTATGGTACTCCTCCTACTGCTAGAATCACCTCCAAGGTCATCATCCATATCCCCTGTAATAAATTTCCTTTTCCAAAGAACAAAGATACCTCTTTTTTCCCTTTAAGATTACTTAGTATACACTTCACATATTCCCAATGTTTCTTTTTAGTATTATCCATGAACCATATCAAAACTCCCAATGCATGAGAAATACCGGGTTGAGTATAGAACATAAAATACATCAGGATTCCAACAACTGATTCATATGAAACCTTTGCCTTGTAATCAATATATTATGTTGTATTCGGTGATTTCTCCTTTGATATTTTTAAACAGACCACCATGGGAATAAAGACTAGATTTTCATCCGTCATATTGAAACTTATCAGAACCTTTCCAAAGTAGTTATCCTATGATAACATAAAGGTTACAGCTTCATGGTCTCTCTTGATATTCATCCCCAAAATCTTTTCAGCTTATCCAAGATATTTCATTTCAAAATACTTAATCAACTTCTCTTTCAACACATCAACTCTCTAAATACATATCCTATAATAAGAATATCATCCATGTAAAGAAGTAGTATTAAATATTCATCACCAAAAGACTTTATTTAGAAACATTAATCCATGAAACATTATTTGTATGCATTTTTATTCATAAATGCATCAAACTTTTTGTTCCACTACCTGGGTGCCTGAATTTAACCCATATAAGATCTTACGAAGTTTTCACACTAGGCCTTCCTTCACTAACTTAATGTATCCCTCTGAATGCGGTATATAGCTTTCATCCTCCAGATCTCAAAAAAGGAAAGTAGTCTTGATATCAATATTCTCAAGGTATAAATCTCCAGATGAAATAATACTGAGAACCACTTAGATGGGGGTAAGTTTCACTATAGGGTAGAATATTTTAGTGAAGTCCACACCTTCTTTCTATTGAAATCTTTTCACTATCATTCTTTCCCTATACATCCTCTTTCCATTATGTTATTCCTTGACCTAGTATACCAATTTGTTCTTCAATTCCCTCTTTCCTTAAGGTTTCAAATCTCAATTATTATTGTCACGTAGTGAATAAATCTCCTCCTTTATAGAAAACTCCCACTTTCTCAAATCCTTTAACTGAATTTCCTCTTCAAAACATTATAGTTCTCCAATTTTAGTTAATAAAAAATAGTGTAATGATGGTGAATACCTATTCACAAGACTTATCACCCTTTTTGATCTCCTAAAATACACTTGTGAATTAGGATCCACTGGTTTTGATGTCTCATGCTCAGGTACACCTTCAAGCTACACTTCCTTTTTTCACTCTAAATCTCCATTTCCATTTTCATCTTTAGCTGCATGGAAATCCTTGTATGTGACACCTTCATTAAATATCATGTTCTGTCTCCTGATGACCATCTTATTGAGATCATCCCAAAAGAGATAACCAAACTCATCAGCACCATAGCCAACGAATAAACATGGTTTGGACTTAGCATAAATATTATACCATAAATTAGCATCAATATGTACTTATTCCAAACTGCCAAAGACTTGTAAATGTGAGAGTCTTAACTTATTATAAGACCAAAGATCCTCAGGTAGACATTCTCCTATTAGTACATATGGACTCCTATTAATGAGATATGCTTCCATGTTCACTACATCAGTCCAAAAGGTCTTGGGTAACCCTGACTGTAACCTCATGCTCATAACATGTTCATTCAGTGTCCTACTCATCCTTTTAGCTACACCATTCTACAATGGTGTTCCTAGGATAGTCTTCTCCCACTGAATTCCATTATTGAAATAGAATTATCTGAACTCTTAAAAACCATACTATCCACCGTTGTCAGACCTCAAACATTTCAGTTTTGATCCTGACTCATTCTCAATAATGGTCTACCACTTCTGAAACATATTAAAAACATCAGATTTTCTTTTTATAAAGTAAACTCATACATTCCTTGTTGAGTCATCAATAAATGTCACATAATTTTGTAACCCTCCAAGGGAAAGTATTGGTGCATCCCCCCAAACATGTGTGCACCAGGTCCAGCTTCCCAGTATTTGGTGTTTTGCATCATTTTTGAAAATAATACCTTCTTCTGCTTTCTAAGGATGCAATCTGAACATAAGCCAACTTTCACCAACTTCATCTCTAATAGCATTCCTTTTGTCTCCATCACCTTCACCCCTTTCTCACACATATAGACTAAGTTTTAGTGAAATAGTTGTGAATATAAAATATAGTTTATTTATTCAAGAATGTCTATGCTAGTCTCTGTCATGTTGTATAGGGTACAATTTTTGATCCTCAAGCTATGACCATAGATCCCTTGGTAATCTTCCAAGAACCACTAGTAAACATGGTACCAAAGCCTGCATCATTAAGATTCCCAAAAAAAATAAGATTTCTTCTTAAACTAGTGATATACCTCACATTTTCCAAAACTAGTGAACTCCCACTACTGGTCTGGATATGTGCATATTCTTTCCCCATAATCTATAAGGGTTGATCATCAACAAGATGTACTTTTCCAAAATTTCTAGAAACAAAATTATTTATGAAACCCTTATCTGATGTGGAATGGAGAGACACTCTCGATTCTAAAATACAAGACTCCATATGACTATCCGTGCTCAGTAACAACACATCATCAGCTCCTTCAGCCACCATGTTTTCTACACTGGTTTTAGCAATATTCCATTTATCTCTACACTCTTTTTGACATGTCCTTTTTGCAAATCCAATAGGTAAGACTAGTCCCCTTTTCCTTGTCTTGACTCTTTACTCTTGACATTGATCGTCGTCTGTGATTGTCTCACTGCAAATATATTCCTCTTACATCAAAATTCCATGTAGAAATAGAGAATCTACCATTTCTCTTCTTTGAATATCCTCACCGAGGATTAGGTCCCACACATATTTTAGAACCAACTTTGTATTCCCCACAGTGTTCTCTTATGATGCAATTGAATCAGGTGCTGTGGAATGTTCTAAAAGCAATGAGAACGTTTGAGTAAGTGGTTTATCATGCTCCTCTTTTGTTCCAAATCCAAAGGAGATGAATCTG
Source organism: Viscum album (assembly GCA_963277665.1). Taxonomy (NCBI): domain Eukaryota; kingdom Viridiplantae; phylum Streptophyta; class Magnoliopsida; order Santalales; family Viscaceae; genus Viscum; species Viscum album. The sequence goes on from OY728127.1 coordinate 1,335,714,126, forward strand.
TCTCTAAAGTTGTTAGTGTATAATCTTGGTTTCCTGTTTGTTTGACTCTGATTATAACCTAGGATGATTCCATTATGATTTATGGCTATAGTATGTCACTAATGGGAACTTTTAGCTATGTGAAAGGATTATGAAACTCCATATAATGGAATATATTTAGTAATTCATCTTTAAACATTGACCATGTCACACTTGGTTAGACTTCCGGTACCATGTTAAACTAGTATAACATGACTCCTACCATAGATACCTGAGAAATGAGAATATTTGATTCCTTCAGAGTCTGGTGGATATAGAAATAAAATTCTTCTTATGTGATCCCACCCCTAGGATCCTTCTCATTGAACACTGATGACTCCTCTGGGACTGGGGAAAATTTCCCATCATCCATAAGTGGTTTCTTCCCTAAAGGTTTTAGGCATCATGTCTAGTTCCCCAACCAATGAAGTCAAATTTTCCAATACAACTTTCAGACACCCCATGTGCTGTTCTGTGATGTGCAATCATACTTCCATTGGAAGTGTTTACCTCCTTCAAAAGAAAATCTAGACATGATCCCCTCCTGTATAAACACCTTCTCGTGTGTTCCCCTACTGCAAAACTGGGGGTACGGGGTGCCTTTTTTTATTTTTTTTATTTTTTAACTTTTTGGAAGAACTACTTTACCTTGGTGAAAGAAACCATGAGACCACCATCTCCTGGCGATCATAGGGCCAAGGTGTGCTCTCCAAACACGAGAGAAGATAAACCCACATGCATAATTCCATGTGGTTTTTTAGAGCAAACCAATCTAGTGAACAAGGAAGGATGATGAACAATCATTACTTTTGAAGCAGGCATCATCATCAGGGGAAATCCTGACAAGGCACGACGTATCCGATTATGATGATAAATGGTAGGGTTTCTTCCAGTCGCATGACCTCAAGTCAAAATATGGTAGAAAATGGGTGTTCTGTGTCCCCCATAGATGATGATTGCCATAAATTCCTAGGGTGTGTACTGGAGAGGAAAGGAAGTAGGAGAAATATTGGAAGCAACAACTAGTGCGTTCGGTGGAGAGGAAGTAGAACGGAAGGTTGGACCAAATGATAAGACCCAAGCCTCCCATGAATGCCTCTATCTATAAAATTATCATAATAGTAGTAGACTTACATGAATGGGAGAAGAATAAGAATAATGAGAGAGATAAACTCAAGATATTTCCCAAGAACTCTCACCCAAGTCCATTGGCCACTTCCCTACTGTTAACATAATTCTCTTCCTCCACCTACTCATTAAAATCCTCTATATATAAGTGTTTCCCTAATAGAACATGAACTCCCCTAAGCATATTATAATTATTCCCTAGCATATTCTCCTAAATTCCCAGGATGGGGCCACTACCCTGGGTACCTAACATATTTTTAGGTCACATACTCTTATTATACACACCATCATTGTAAGGGTAGTTTGGGGAATGTACTTGGATAAGTCAGATGGGTTGATTTCCCACTACTTATAGGAACCTAGGTTGGTGAAATAGAGGTATCATGATATATTGGGAATGTATTGTTCACTGCTGGAGTTGATATCCAGGAGGAGTGGACTTCTTCCAAAACTTATACCTGCACCATGTCGCACAAGTCTTTAGTGGAGGCTCCCCTTGAAACCTGTTCTTCAATGTCATTACTTTATTTTATTGTAATTAATAGTGAATAAAGGAATGAGAAACCATATATTCTGGATTTATTGTTACATTTTGTTCCTTTGAATTCTATCTAAGCTTGTTGTACTAACATTTTTGTCAACTCCACTAGGGAAAAAAAGAGAGAGACTTTAGATGAACACTCTTGATGAAGAAGATTGTAGAGGGGATCTTGAAGTATAAGGTGCTTAGACAAAATGATTTCAAATTTGGATGAAAATGAGGATGGAAAATCACATAGAAACCATTGATATGGTAATAGAAAAAATTCAGCATACATTTCAAACAATGTAAGAAATCTTGAAAAGGTTCACCTGTGGAAAAATTGAGAGTCAACTAATGGTGCAGTCGTCTGAATTAACCAAGAAGTTTGGGATCCTATGGAATTTAGTAGCTGAACCGGATTTTGAAACACTAAAAAACTACATGGTTTCAACACCATTATTGGCATTGTTGGATTTTCAGAAATCTTTTGTCCACTTCAGGTATTGATATTGGGGATTTAATGACTCTAGATGGATGAACTATAACATACTATAGTAAGGCACCATATGACATTCAAATTTCCATGTCCGTTTATGAAAAGGAATTGATGGCACCTGTTTTGTCCAGAATTCATTGGAGACAGTATTTGATTGAAAAACATTTTACAATTTACATAGACCATAAATCACTCAAACACCTCCTCAGTCACCATTATCATACTGTATACCAATAGTGTTTGTAATAGAAATTTCTTGGTTTAGACTTTTAAGTAGTTTTCAAGCCTAGAAAAGAAAATCAACCAGTTGATTCTCTATCAAGATAGGTAACTGGAAGTTTGGAGGGGATAATGGAAAAGAAACATTTAGGTTAAGTTATTTATGATCCCTTAGACGATGTAGCGAGGGATGGGTTTTAAAATGATATAGAGATCATAGGCACTATTGAAGCCCTTATACAACATCCTGATTCTAGACCAAGTTATGTTTTTAGAGATGGACTGTTATATTATAAGGGAAAATTGGTTATTTCTTGAAAATTTGTCATTAATACTAAGTTCTTGAATTAATATCACACATACACTGTTGGGGGCATGCTTTATTATTAAATCCCTAAAAGTTGTTGGTGGTGTGGTTGTTTTGGAAAGGGATGACCAAGTGTACCTTGCGGTTAGTAATGTGACACCTGTCTGCATTAAGAATATATTTAAATGTCACCTGTGGGATCAATTCATCTGCTACCCCTACCATACCACGATTTTGATGTGATTTTACATGTATGTGTCAAAAATATATTTCAATGTGGCCCTCTGGGTTACTAAAACCACTTCCCCTGTGGTTTTGACGTGATTTTATATTTTATGGAATGGCTGTCGAGTATGCGCATTGGACTAAACTTTTTTTCAAGGAGATTGTACGTTTTCATGGTATACCAATCTCTCTCTGAGTTTGTTGTCTTAAAAACATATGTATAGAAGATTCAAAATAACATTTTTTTATTATATATTCACATAACATTTATTTATTATATATTCACAAAATATTGTTGATTATATTTATATATAATTCATAATATAAACAGAAACTTGGAACATTGTATATATAATCCATGTATGTACAAAAAATGTTCTGTAAACACATAAATTTGAATATTCTATGGATTATATGTAATTCATATATAAATGTTCACACACATGTTTACATCTATAATTAAAGAAAAAAACATATAATATGATTCACAGAACATGAAACTATAGGACAAAACATCTAGAGATGTGGAAACACATAGAATAAAAATATAAGAAGCCCATCTCATTGTAACATGTAAAATTTAGGATGAAAGAAAAAATATAACATATTTTTTGCATTACACATAACATAAATCATTACACAACATAAATCATATATACAAAATAATTCCATGTTCTATATAAAATTTTGTACAGAACATATATTATGAATATATCATTTTTATATAGAACATATATTATCCATATAAATATTAAATTTTATGTATAAAACTATTGAAAAAGTTTCATACTATGATTATAAATTTCTGCATATTAAATGTTCATTATATATTTTACATCGCATTTATTCTGTATATTAAATGTCCTGAAGTTGTTAGATATTTATTTTAGTTATTTTTAAGGTCAAGGCCAACTTGTTTGTTGAGCCCGAAGAAGGAGGAAGAGATAGAAAAAAATATAAATAATTAAAGTAAGAAGTTCAAGGTTGAGGACCAAGATGAATCCCTATTTCCGAGCGAGCAGGATCAAGAGAAGTGGAATATGTTGAAGGATGAATGGGAGAAATGGGTGTCATTCTCACCTTCTAGACATGTAAGATACCAAACTTCGTAAAGGTTTGTCCTTGTTTAAATTTTTGTTTCAATACATTGTTTTTAGATAATGAATTATTTCCTAAGATTTTAGAGGCGTCAGGGGTGTTCTCTGGGTTTAGGACATGAAAGAAGGAGAAATCAGACCAACCTGTGCAAGGCACACGGTTGGCGCATGGATGACACATGGTTAAGTAAATCATGTGAGGTAGGAGGACAAGCGGTATAATTTTGGAGATTGGAATATTTCATGGTTTCCACATGGTTTTTATACCATTAGGGCCTTACTAGGTAACCATGTGACCCAAATTACCTTTGATAGTGGCTTGCGCAGATTTTGTGCACGGTTTGACAAACCTTGTGGGTAAACCATGAACCCCTATAAAAGTTGGAAAAATTATAAAATTGACACTTCCTGATTTTAATTTCCTACTCATTTTTATTCCCCATTTCCTCCCTTTCATCCATAGCGATGAACCCTAGCAACCCAAACTTCCAAGATGTGATTCTCCTTCGATCTTAAGTTGTTTGCGTATCAAAGCTCCGAGTGAGTCTAATACATATCTTTCTTCTCTTTTTGGATTAGGAATTTCATATTTCTATTATATTCATCTGAAGCCCTCAATACCTCTTTTTATAGTGATATCTAGGTTGAGTCTTCATAGGGTGGTTGAATCAGAATCTAAGGCTTCGATTAAGAGTGCGTTCATCAAATGATTCAAGGTATGTGGTCTATAAGTTATATTCCTTGGTTTTTATATGGATTTTTGCATTCAAGGTTGTGTTCTTGTTTTCCCCTTATTGTGTTCTTGGGGCTGTTAGTGAAATTTGATAGAGTGGGTGTCAAAATGATAATTAGAACCTCTCATGATCCCCGTGGGATGCATGGAGGATGACTTTACCAATTTAGGGACACCCATGGGGTGCACCAACCTTCTTGAACTTAGAAAATTGAAATTTCAGGCATGTAATCATATTGTTCCTAGGTAGAGACCAAGATTAACATGATGGTTAAGTTAATTTATGATTAAGGTGGGATAATGATAGTTAGGTCTATGGTTGATAATGGATTAAGGGTTTGTTTGGAATGGCATGAAAATTGGTTAATGAGGTTAATTGGGATTGGGTCAAATGGATTAGGAATTGTATTAAAATTACTAAAAGGAATAGAGTATATGAAATGTTGAACATATTAAATTGGAAATGGCTTGTAAATTGAGGAATATGTTAAACAGGTTTTCATAGGGGAATTCTGGAATATGTTAAAGGGGCTAATATATGAGAAATGTTAAATGTGTGAAATGAATTAACATATGGAAAGAGTTTGATATGTTAATTGGGTCAATATAGGGGAATTTAGTTAATATGATTAGTGAGTTACATGAACTTCTGGTTGAGGTGATGGCCCCACATTCCCCTAGTGTGGTTACTCCCAGGGTTTCTCTATGCATCTTACGACAACAAAAATATCCACCTCTTTGTTTGATTTATTTATCCGGTCTCCCTGGTTAGGAATAATTAGTGGGGATTTTAGAGGTGGCTTTGTTTTTTGGTTCTTTTATGTTTCCTTGGTTGATTCCACCTCTTGCGCATTAGTTCTATCTTCATTGCTGGTCTTGTCCTACTTCCCTCACTATCTATTCTTCAGGTGTTCCTATTCTCAAATATTATGTTGGTCATAGTGGTGACACTGGCTAAGACACAATTGATTCACTATCATGATAGGTAACTTGAATTTTTGAGGGGAGAATGGAGGAGAAACATTTAGGTACAGTTCTTTATGATCCCTTAACCGATGTAGTGAGGGATGAGTTGTAAAAAGATATAAAGCTCATAGGCACTATGGAATCCCTTATACAACATCTAGATTCCAAACCAAGTTATATTTTTAGAGATGGACTGTATTATTAAATCCCTATAAGAGGTTGGCGGTGTGATTGTTTTGGAAAAGGATGAACAAGTGTACCTTGCGGTTAGTAATGTGATACATGTCTACATTAAGAATATCTTGCAATGTCAGCTGCTGGATCACTGCATCCGCTACCCCTACCATACCATGATTTTGATGTGATTTTACATGTATGTCTCAAAAATATCTTACAAGTGTGATTGTTTTAGAAATGGATTACCAAGTGTACCTTGAAGACCAATAGTGATTGTAAGAAAAATTTCTTGGTTTAGAATTTTAAGTGGTTTTCAAGACTGGAAAAGAAAATAAAGTAGTTGATTCTCTATCATTATAGGTAACTGGAAGTTTAGAGGGGAGAATGGAGGAGAAACATTTAGGTTCAGTTATTTATGATCCCTTGGCTGATGTAGTGAGGGATGATTTGTAAAAGGATATAGAGCTCACAGACACTAGTAAATCCCTTATGCAGTATCCTATTTCTAGACCAAGTTATATTTTTAGAGATGGACTATTATATTATAAGGGAGAATTGGTTATTTCTTGAAAATTTGTCCTTAATCCTATGTTCTTACATTACTATCACACATCTATTATTGGGGGGCATGCTGTATTATTAAATCCCTATAAGTGGTTGGAAGTGTGATTGTTTTGGAAAGGGATGACCAAGCGTACCTTGTAGTTAGTAATGTGATACCTGTCTGTATTAAGGATATCTTGCAATGTCACCTGCTAGATCACTGCATCCGATACCCCTATCATACTTTGATTTTGATGTGATTTTACATGTATGTGTGAAAAATATCATGCAATGTGTCCTTCTAGGTTACTTCAACCACTTCCCCTGTGGTTTTGTTGCGATTTTAGTTTTTATGGACTGGTTGTTGAGTATGCGCATTGGCATAAATTTTTTGTTAAGGAGATTGTACGTTTTCATGGTATACCAATCTCTCTCTGAGCTTGTTGTCTTAAAAAATTATGTATAGAATATTAAAAATAAAGTTTGTGTATTATATATTCACATAACATTTATGTATTATATATTCAAAAAATATTGTTGACTATATTTATATATAATTCATAATATAAACAGAAACTTTGAATGTTGTATATATAATCCATATATGTACAAAAAATGTTCTGTAAACACGTAAATTTGAATATTCTATGGATTATATGTAATTCATATATAAATGTTCACACACATCTTTACATCTAGAATTAAAGGACAAAAACATATAATATGATTCACAAAACATAAAACTATAGGAAAAAACATCTAGAGATGTGGAAACACATAGAATAAAAAGATAATAAACCCATCTCATTGTAACACGTAATATTTAGAATGAAAGAAAAAATATAATATATTTTGTGCATTACACATAACATAAATCATTACACAACATAAATCATATATACAAAAAAATTCCTTGTTATATATAAAATTATGTATAGAACATATATTATGCATATATCATTTTCATATAGAAAATATATTTCCCATATCAATGTTAAATGTTATGTATAAAACAATCACAAATTTTGCATACTCTAATTATAAATTTCTACATATTAAAGGTTCTTTATATATTCTACATCGCATTTGTTCTGTATATTAAATGTCCTAAAATTGTTAGATATTTATTTTAGTTATTGTGGAGGTTGAGGCCACCCTGTTTGTTGAGCCCTCAGAAGGAGGACGATATAGAAAAAATTATAAATAAGTAAAGTAAAAAGTTCAAGGTTGAGGACCAGGATGAATCCATGATGCTGAGCAAGTAGGATCAAGAGAAGTGGAAGATGTTGAAGGATGAATGGGCGAAATGGGTGTCATTATCCCCTACTAGACATGTAAGATCCTAGACTTTGTAGAGGTTCTTCCTTGTTTAATTTTTTTTCAATAATTTGTTTTTGGATAATGAATTATTTCCCAAAAGTTTTAGGGTACTCATGGGTGTTCTAGGGGGTTAGGACATGAAGGAAGGGGAAATCAGACCAACCTATGCAAGGAACATGGTTGGCACATGGCTGGCGCATGGTTAATTAAACCGTGTGAGGTGGGAGGACAAGCTGTATAATTTTGGACAGTGGAATATTTCTTGGTTGACACATGGTTTTTAAACCATGAGGGCCTTACTAGGTAACCATGTGACCCAAATTAAATTTTACAGTGGATTTCACACATTTTGTGCATGGTTTGACAAACCTTGTGAGTAAACCATGCACCCCTATAAAAGTTAAAAAAATTACAAAATTGACACTTTAATATTTTTAGTTACCACTCGTTTTCTGTCCCCATTTCCTCCCTTGCAGCCCCAATGATGAACCCTTGCAACCCAAACTTCCAAGAGATGATTCTCCTTCAATCCTAAGCTGTTTGGAGTACTGTTGGTTGCGTATCAAATCTCCGGGTGAGTATAATCCCTATATTGCTTCTATTTTTGGATTAGGAATTTCATATTTCTCTTATATCCATATGAATCCCTAAATACCTCTTTTTAAAGTGAGATATTGGTTGAGGCTTAATAGGGTGGTTGAATCAGAATCTAAGGCTTCGATTAAGAGTGTGTTCATCAACTGATTTAGGGTAGGTGGTCTATAAGTTATATTCCTTGGTTTTTATATGGATTTGTGCATTCTAGGTTATATTCATGTTTTCCACTTATTGTGTTCTTGGTTATGTTAGTGATATTTGATAGAGTGGGTGTCAAAATGACAATTATAACCTCTCATGATCCCCATGGGATGCATGGAGGATGACTTGACCAATTTAGGGCCACCCATGGGGTGCACTGACCTACTCGAACTTAGATAACTAAAATGTTAGGTATAAAATCACATTGTGCCTAGGTAGATCCCAAGATGAACATGATGGTTGGGTAAATTCATGGTTGAGGTGGGATAATGATAGTTGGGTCTATGGTTGATAATAGCTTAAGGATTTTTTTGGAATGAAAAAAATTGGTTAATGGGGTTAACTTGGATTGGGTCAAATGGATTAGGAATTGTATTAAAATTCCTAAGAGAAATAGTGTATATGAAATTCTGAACATGTTAAATTGGAAATGGATTGTAAATTGAGGAATATGTTAAATGGTTTTTCATAGGGGAATTCTGGAATATTCTAAAAGTGCTGATACATGAGAAATGATAAATGTGTGAACTGAATTAACATATGGAAAGAGTTTGATATGTTAATTGGGTTAACATAGGGGAATTAGTTAATATGATTAGTGAGTTAGGTGAACTTCTGGTTGAGGTGATGGACCCACATTCCCTTGGAGTGGTGACTCCCTAGGGTTTCTCTATGCATCCTACAATAGCCAAAATCTCTACCTTTTTATTCTATTTATTTATCTGGTCTTCCTGGTCAGGCATCATCAGTGGGGATTTTGGAGGTGCCTTTTTTTTCATTTCTTTTATGTTTCCTTGGTTGATTCCACATCTTGCTAATTAGTTCTATCTTCATCGCCAATCTTGTATTGCTTTCCTCACCATCTATTCTTCAGGTGTTCCTATTCTCAAATATTGTGTTGGTCATAGTGGTGACACTGGATACGACGTAGTAGATTTTCTATCACGATAGGTAACTAGATGTTTGGAGGGGAGAATGGAGGAGAAACATTTAGGTTTAGTTATTTATGATCCCTTGGCCAATTTAGTGAGGGGTGACTTGTAAAAGGATATAGAGCTCATAGGAACTATTGAATCCCTTATGCAACATCCTGATTCTAGACAATGTTATGTTTTTAGATATGGACTATTATATTATAAGGGAAAATTGTTTATTTTTGGAAAATTTGTCCTTAATCATAAGTTATTGCATTACTATCACACATCTACTATTGGGGGGCATTCTATATTATTAAATCCCTATAATAGGTTGATAGTGTGATTGTTTTGGAAAGGGATGAACAAGTGTACCTTGCAGTTAGTAATGTGATACCTATCTATATTAAGAATATGTTGCAATGACACCTGCTGGATCACTTCATCCTCTACCCCTACTGTACCACAATTTTGATGTGATTTTACATGTATGTTTCAAAAATATCTTACAATTATTATTGTTTTGGAAAGGTATGACCAAGTGTACCTTGCATACCAATAGTGTTTGTACGAAAAATTGCTTAGTTTAGACTTTTAAGTGGTATTCAAGCCTGGAAAAGAAAATCAAGCAGTTGATTCTCTATCATGATCGATAACTAGAAGTTTGGAGGGGATAATGGAGGAGAAACATTTAGGTTTAGTTATTTATGATCCCTTGGCCGATGTAGTGAGGGATGAGTTATAAAAGAATATAGAGCTCATAGGAAATATTGAATACCTTATATAGCATCCTGATTCCATACCAAGTTATGTTTTTAGAGATGCATTGTTATATTATAAGGGAAAATTGGTTATTTCTTGAAAATTTGTCCTTAATCTGAAGTTCTTTCATTACTATCATATGTCTACTGTTGGGGGGAATGCTTTATTATTAAATACCTATAAGAGGTTGGTGGTGTGATTGTTTTGGAAAGGGATGGCCAAGTGTACCTTGCAGTTAGTAATGTGATACCTATCTGCATTAAGAATATCTTGCAATGTCATCTGCTGGATCACTACATCTGCTACCCCTATCGTACCATGATTTTGATGTGATTTTACATGTATGTGTCAAAAATATCTTGCAATGTGTCCTAGGTTACTGAAACCACTACCCCCGTGGCTTTGATGTGATTTTAGTTTTTATGGATCGACTGTCGATTATGCGCATTGGACTAAACTTCTTTTCAGGGAGACTGTACGTTTTCATGGTATACCAATCTCTCTCTGAGCTTGTTGTATTAAAAACATATATATAGAACATTCACAATGAAATTTGTGTATTATATATTCACATAACATTTATGTATTATATATTCACAAAATATTATTGATTATATTTATATATAATTCATAATATAAACAGAAACTTTGAATGTTGTATATGTAATCCGTATATATACAAAAAATGTTATGTAAACACGTAAATTTGAATATTATGTGGATTATATTTAATTCATATATAAATGTTCACACACATGTTTAAAACTATAATTAAAGGAAAAAAACATATAATATGATTCATAGAACATGAAACTATAGGACAAAACATATAGAGATTTGGAAGCACATAAAATAAAAAGATAAGAAACCCATATCATTGTAACATGTAACATTTAGGATGTAAGAAAAAATATAAAATATTTTTTTCATTACACATAACATAAATCATTACACAACATAAATCATATATACAAAACAATTCCTTGTTCTATATAAAATTTTGTACAGAACATATATTATGTATATATCATTTGCATATATAACATATATTACCCATATCAATATTAAATGTTATGTATAAAACAATCGAAAATGTTTCATACTCTGATTATAAATTTATACATATTAAACTTTCTTTATATATTGTACATCACATTTTTTCTGTATATTAAATGTACTAAAGTTGTTAGATATTTATTTCAGTCATTATGGAGGTCGAGGCCACCCTATGTTTTGAGCACTGAGAAGGAGGAAGAGATAAAAAATATAAATAAGTAAATTAAGAAGTTCAAGTTTGAGGACTGGGATGAATCCCTGCTGCTGAGCGAGCAGGATCAAGAGAAGTGGAAGATGTTGAAGGATGAATGGGAGAAATGGGTGTCATTATCCCCCACTAGATAATGTAAGATCCCATACTTAGTAAAGGTTTTTACTTGTTTAAATTTATGTTTAAATACATTTTTTTGGATAATGAATTATTTCCCAAAAATTTGAGGGGCCTCAGGGGTGTTGTGGGGGTTTAGGACATGAAAGAATGGGAAATCAGACCAACCTATGCAAGGCACACAGTTGGCGCATGGATGGCGCATGGTTAAGTAAACCATGTGAGGTGGGAGTCCAAGCTGTATAATTTTGGATAGTGTCATATTAAATGGTTGACACATGGTTTTTAAACCACGAGGGCCTTACCAGATAACCATTTGACCCAAATTACCTTTGACAGTGGCCTACGCACATTTTTCACATAGTTCAAGAGACCTTACGGGTAAACCCTACACCCCTGTAAAAGTTGGGAAAATTAAAAAATTGACACTTCGGGATTTTAAGTACCCACTCTTTTTTCTTCCCCATTTCCTCCCTTGCAGCCTTATTAATGAACCCTAATAACCCAAACTTCCCAGAGGTGATTCTTCTTCGATCCTAAGCCATTTGGAGTGCCGTTGGTTGCATATCAAAGCTTTGGATGAGTCTAATCCCTATATTTATTTTCTTTTTGGATTAGAAATTTCATCTTTCTCTTATATCCATATGAAGCCCTCAATAACTATTTTTACAGAGAGATCTAGGTTGAGGATTCATAGGGTGGTTGAATCAGAATATAAGGCTTCGATTAAGAGTGTGTTCATCAACTTATTCAAGGTAGGTGGTCTATAAGTTATATTCCTTGGTTTTTATATGGATTTGTTCATTCAAGGTTGTGTTATTTTTTCCCCTTATTGTGTTCTTGGTACCATTAGTGAGATTTGATAGAGTGGGTTTCAAAATGACAATTAAAACCTCTCATGATCCCCATGGGATGCATGGAGGATGACTTGACCAATTTAGGGCCACCCATGGGGTGCACCGACTTTCTCTAAATTAGATAACTGAAATGTTAGGTATGAAATAATATTGTTCCTAGGTAGATCCCAAGATGAACATGATGGTTGAGTAAATTGATGATTAAGGTGGGATAGTGATAGTTGGGTCTATGGTTGATAATTGATTAAGAGTTTGTTTGGAATGGCATAAAAATTGGTTAATGGGCTTAACTAGGATTAGGTCAAATGGATTAGTAATTTTATTAAAATTCCCAAAAGGAATAGTGTATATGAAATGTTAAACATGTTAAATTAGAAATGAATTATAAATTGAGAAATATGTTAAATGGTTTTTCATAGGGGAATTATGGAATATGTTAAAGGGGCTAATACATGAGAAATGTTAAATGTGTGAACTGAATTAACATATAGAAAGAGTTTGATATGTTAATTGGGTTAATGTAGGGGAATTAGTTAATATGATTAATGAGTTAGGTGAACTTATGGTTGAGGTGATGGCCCCGTATTTCCCTAGATTGGTGACTCCCTAGGGTTTCTCTATGCATCCTACGGAAGCCAAAATCTCCACCTCTTTGTTCGATTTATTTATCCAGTATCCCTGGTTAGGCATCATCAGTGGGGATTTTGGAGATGGATTTGTTTTTAAGTTCATTTTTGTTTCCTTGGTTGATTCCACCTCTTTTCCATTAGTTATATCTTCATCGTCGGTCCTGTCCTACTTCCCTCACCATATGTTCTTAGGGTGTTCCTATTCTCAAATATTGTGTTGGTCATAGTGGTGACACTGGCTACGACACTGGTTGACGAAGGGTATGTGGCCTCTTACTTTATAGATCTGACTTCATCTCAAATCTAGGAACTTTGTTTACTTTTTTTCATCATGAGGTTTAGGGAGGGGTGCACTGAAGTGTCATCGCCAAAACTCTCTCATTCTTGGGTCGAGGATGTTGTTCTATGGATTGGTGTGGGTCAGAAGGATTGGATGGTTGGTAACTGGGGTTTGAGTGGGAATTTGGGGTGGAGTTGTTTGAGGTTTAGTAGTCAATGATAGTGTCAATGTGGAGGTAATTAGATGTATATGTTTCTTCTATGGCTGGATAATTATTTAGGTTATCTATAAAATGTTTGTGGGACTGATTGTTTTATGGGATCACATGTATATTTATGGATTTTGGATCTTGTTTCATCATATTATAATGGCAGTGCATCTTCTTACAAGTACTGCTGGGTGGGCGGCCTCAATTGAGGGATGGGTGTGCTAACACCCATTATCCATCCATTTTCCTCCTTGTTGGATGGATGGGTGCCTTAATTTGACTTTGCATAGAGATTTTGTTCTTGAGTTTTGTCACACTATGATTTTCTCACAAGCTTTGTTGGGGGGGGGGGGGTAGCTCAAAAGAGAGATAGGTGTGCTGGCACCTATCATTCGGTCTTCTCTCTACATGTCAATGTGTGTGGGATGGGTGCTATGCCTCATTGTGCTGAGAGGACCAGTTTGGGATATACCTAACACTGAGAGGGGGGGGGGTGAATTAGTGTTGGGGACTTTTAAAACCAATTCCAATTTTTATCCGTGTACCTATTGAACTGTTAGGATCTTGATTCTCTTATTCTCTTTTCCACTTTAGAGGGGGTGGGAAACAATCCTCTTCCCTGGACTGGTGATAGCTAAGTCCAACTTGTAGTATTTAGCTGGTTCTTTATACTGTATATAGAGACAGTATTCTTCCTTTTTGATAAGGTAGGTTCTGCTCTTGGTCTTATTTAGTGCTCTTCACTTGATTACTTGCAAAACAGTAGGTAGGAAATTCATACTTCTTTATTTATCTTCTTCTCTAGTGCAACACTAACTGCACTAGACTTCTTCTTTCTTCTTTTTAGTGTAACAACTAACTACACTAAACTTATTCTTTCTTTAGCTAGAATCACATACACCAATGTTATTATTCAAAAACTGAGGATCATCTCACATAGTATCATATGAATTAAATTTCCTTGAATAATTTTCAGCCTTCAGTTGGGAATACTCTACTCTTTTTCTTATTCTCTTCTTTCTCTTTGACACAGTATAATAAGGAATAGTACTGTAGTGTCTTAATATATTTATTCAATTCTCAATACCAACACATGAGTGTATCACTATAATTCCTTCTTCCTTTGTGTAGATATGAGTTTAGTTTCACATCTATCTCCTCGTCACACAAGCAACAACACCCCTGCAAACAGTGTATATAAATCATGCAACCAGAGAATGTTCACCTTTGTACAAGCAGAGAGCTCCACAGGTCTTCTTCTTCACGTATAGGACATGTGATTCTTCTTCACAGAACCAGGTATGATTTGTGGATCTATCTTTGTGAAGCACTACACGGGTGAGTATTCACCGGTTGTGTACCCATGGGATCTCCTTCACAAAACACCACAAGGGATTGAGAAAACTAGTCGCTTGTTTGTGCTTTCTTCTTCACACAGAGGGTGAAGTTCTCCTTCTTCACAAGACACACTAGTGCAGAAAACGTTTTTTACGTCACCATTTTTTACGTCGGTTATATAAAACCGACGTCATAATATGTAAAACGAGGTTTTTTACGTCGGTTATTTAATAACCGACGTAAAAACCTATGTTCGGTACACCTTTAACGTCGGTTATTTTTATAACCGACGTTATTAATCGCGCGGCTTCGTTTTTTACGTCGGTTATACATTAACCGCCGTAAAAAACAGAAGCGGGGGGTGTTTGTTACGTCAGTTATTAAATAACCGACGTAAAAAACGCGGTTTTTGAAGGCCTTTTTACGTTGGTTATAAAATAACCGACGTAAAAAAAGAATCCGCAGATGTTTTTGACATCGGTTATGGAATAACCGACGTAAAAAAACGCGGATTTTGAGCCCTTTATAACGTCGGTTATAAAATAACCGACGTAAAAAAAGAATCGGAGGAAGGTTTTTACGTCGGTTATTGAATAACCGACGTTATAAATGTTTTTAAAAAAATTATAACGTCGGTTATTGAATAACCGACGTGATAACTCATTTAAAAATTTACCCAGACCAGTGGATTGTCATTCGCGAGTTTACCTTCGACAGTCGCGACTCGTCTCTCTCGCGCGTAAACCCGAATCGGCTCGTCCATTTCGTTGGTTTAGATTCGTTTTGCGATCATCGTTTCTCATATTTAATCTCCTCGGATCAATCATATAAACTCGCAGCACTCAGGTAATCCTCCCACTCGTTCGTTTTTTTTCGCGGATAGTATATATATATGTGTTGTGATTTTTTTGTTGAAACTAGCTAAGATTCTTCGATTACGAACCCTTTTAACTCGTTTTGGCACCATAATCTTATTTATCATCCCTAGATCTATTAGTTCGACTTGCAATATTGACTAATTTTATGATTTCACTAATTTTTCATCGTTTTCTATAAATCCCCGAGAGGGTTGGGGCGTGTCCATTTGGATGGGTTTCCCTTTTACAGTTGTTACTACTTTATTCACACACAACCATGGCATAGGTGCATGGATTTGGGATCACGTCACCATTTTCACCCCCTGCAAACAAAGTTTCACGAGGAGGACTCACCAGATTTCCCCTCGGCATGTTAAAAATTTTAGATACCCTCTTTTCAGCAAGTAAAAAATTAACTAGTTTTTTCTTCACTACTTATCCTAAACAAATAAAACCACCATTCTTTCTAGAACCTCTACTAGATCCATTGCATCCATCAACATACATATTTGGATATGAAAGCATCCCTTAAGCCTTATGTTCGATGCTAACATCCTTTACTGATCTATAGAAAATATGATGGTCTGCTAAGCTCTCCATTTAAAAGTCAAACCCCACCAATTATTCATCCTCATCATGAGAAAATGGCACAACATCTGAATTTATGATTCAATCTATTGGGTCACTGAACAAACATTAACTCCTTCAAATCCACACCTGGAATAGACAACCTAATGTCGAGTTCCTTCTCTATCTATTGAAACTCAGTTCTTCCTCCACACCTAAAAACATTCTTTGAATGGCCCAACTTCTTGTTATGGTAAATTTTCAGTGATTCCAGGGGGGTGGGAGGGATATCAAGAGGGTTGGGGGTGTCCAGGGGGGTGTCCAAGGGGGTAGGGTGTGGGGGGTGGTGTCCAGGAGGGGTGGGGGGCTGTCCAAAGGGGTCGGGGGTGTCCAGGGGGGTTTACAAGGGGGTGGGTGGGTGTGGGGGGCTGTCCAAGGGTGTGGGTGGGTGTTGGGGGGTGTCCAGGGGGGTGTCCAAGGGGGGTAGGGGGTGGGGGGTGGTGTTTAGGAGGGGTGGGGGGGGGGGGCTGTCCAGAGGGTTGGGGGGTGTCTAGGGGGGTGTCCAAGCAGGTCGGGGGTGGGGGGTTGTGTCCAGGAGGGGTGGGGTGCTTTCTAGAGGGGTCGGGGGCTGTCCAGAGGGGTCGGGGGGTGTCCAGGGTGGTGTCCAAGGGGATGGGTGGGTGTGGGGGCTGTCCAAGGGGGTGGCGGCCTGTCCAGAGGGGTCGGTGGGGTGTCCAGGGGGGTGTTCAAGGGGTTGGATGGGTGTGGGGGGCTGTCCAAGTGGGTGGCGGCCTCTCCAGAGGGTATTTGGGGTTGTCCGGGTGGGTGGGGGGGCTGTCCAGAGGGTTGGGGGATGTCCAGGGGGGTGTCCAAGGGGGGTAGGGGGTGGGGGGTGGTGTCCAGGAGGGGCGGGGGGCTGTCCAGAGGGGTCGGGGGTGTCCAGGGGGATTTAAAAGGGGGTGGGTGGGTGTGGGGGGCTGTCCAAGGGTGTGGGTGGGTGTTGGGGGGTGTCCAGGGGGGTGTCCAAGGGGGGTAGGGGTGGGGGTGGTGTTTAGGAGGGGTGGGGGGGCTGTCCAGAGGGTTGGGGTGTCCAGGGGGGTGTCCAAGCAGGTCGGGGTGGGGGGTTGTGTCCAGGAGGGGTGGGGGTGCTTTCTAGAGGGGTCGGGGGCTGTCCAGAGGGGTCGAGGGGTGTCCAGGGTGGTGTCCCAAGGGGATGGGGTGGGTGTGGGGGGCTGTCCAAGGGGGTGGCGGCCTGTCCAGAGGGGTCGGTGGGGTGTCCAGGGGGGTGTCCAAGGGGTTGGATGGGTGTGGGGGGCTGTCCAAGTGGTGGCGGCCTCTCCAGAGGGTATTTGGGGTTGTCCGGGTGGGTGGGGGGGCTGTCCAGAGGGTTGGGGGATGTCCAGGGGGGTGTCCAAGGGGGTAGGGGGTGGGGGGTGGTGTCCAGGAGGGGCGGGGGGCTGTCCAGAGGGGTCGGGGGGTGTCCAGGGGGGTTTACAAGGGGGTGGGTGGGTGTGGGGGGCTGTCCAAGGGTGTGGGTGGGTGTTGGGGGGTGTCCAGGGGGGTGTCCAAGGGGGTAGGGGGTGGGGGTGGTGTCCAGGGGGGGGGGGGGTGTTATATCTTACTATATTTTGTTTAAAAAATAATATTCAAGCATATTTTTTTAAATACACATCGATTTGTTTTATATTTCAAAATTGTTTACATTCAAATTATGATTTATTTCATATAAACATATATTTGTCTTATCTAAAAAATATATATATTTTTGCTATTTGTTATAGGTAATAATGAGTCGAAGTTGGATTATGGCACATCGAATGAGCAATGAATATGAGGAAGGTGTTGATGCCTTTTTGGAATTTGCTAAATGAAATGTTCCAAGTAGTGACATTTTTTTCTGTCCATGCCTGAAATGTCTGAATATGAAGAAGTTGAAAAGTAGAGAGATAAAAGATCATCTTATTTGTCATGGTTTCAATCCGAGTTACAACCCTTGGATTTGGCATGGTGAAACTAGACAGAATGTCACTGATGATAATGAATCGCAAGATGGTAACTCCGATGGAATTGAAGAAATGATTCGCGATATTGTAGCAGAACAAATTGAGATAGAACCGACAGTTTCATGTCTATATGGTGATGCCGAAAAACCATTATATCCGAGTTGTACAGATTTTACGGTTTTGTCGGCGGTGTTAAGATTGATTAACCTGAAGGCGAAACATGGATGGAGTGACAGAAGTTTTACAGAGCTGCTACAATTGATGAAAGACATTCTTCCAAAAGATAACGATCTTCCAGATTCACATTATAAGGCCAAAAAAATATTATGCCCGATGGGATTGGGATACAGGAAAATACATGCCTGTCAGAATGACTGCATTATATATAGGAAGGAATATGAATTTCTGAAAGAGTGTCCTAAATGTGGGACATCACGGTATAAGGTGAAAGAAAAATCACAAGCTGATGTAGATATTACAAAGCTCCCTTCAAAGGTATTTTGGTATCTTTCTATAATTCCTCGTTTCAAACGTTTATTTGCTAATTCACATGATGCAAAAAGGTTAAGATGGCATGCTGATGAGAGGGTATGTGATGGAAAAATACGTCATCCAGCTGATTGTCCACAATGGAAGAAAATTGATGCCCAGTACCCTACATTTGGAAATGAAATTAGAAATCTGAGACTAGGCTTGTGCACAGATGGAATGAATCCATACCGAACCCTCAGTAGCACACATAGTTCATGGCCTGTTTTATTGGTAATTTACAACCTCTCTCCTGAAGTTTGTATGAAGCACAAATATGTCATGTTGAGTATCATGATCTCTGGTCCAAAGCAACCCGGCAATGATATTGATGTATACTTGTCACCGCTGATTGATGATTTGAAACTGTTATGGGTTGATGGTATTAGGGTGTATGATTCTTATAAAATGGAATATTTTCAACTGCATGCAGTGCTTCTATTCACTATAAATGACTTCCCAGCATATGGAAATTTGTCTGGATACAGTGTTAAAGGGCATAAAGCATGTCCAATTTGCGAACAACAGACGACATATTGTCAATTGCATCATGGGAGGAAAACAGTGTACATGGGTCATCGAAAGTTTTTTCCTATGGATTACCCTTATAGAAGACTAAAAAAGGCATTCAATGGCTCACAAGAATTTGATACTGCTCCAAAACCTTTATCCCCAGATTTGTATTTTGAGAGGGTGAAAAACCTTGATGTGACATTGGGAAAGACACAGAAATCTGGTAATGATAGACATATTTGGAAGAAAAGGTCAATATTTTTTGAGCTACCATATTGGAGGTATCATGAAGTCAAACATAATATTTATGTCATGCACGTGGAGAAGAATATCTGTGATTCTTTGATCGGAACATTGCTAGATATTAAAGGAAATACAAAAGATGGGTTGAATGCAAGGTTAGACCTACTATCAATGGGAATACGTTTGGAGTTAGCTCCCACTCCTAAAGGAAGATGAACATTTCTTCCCCGGCTTGTCATACATTATCGAAGAGGGAGAAAAGTAGCTTCTGTCAGTGTCTTCATGATATCAAAGTGCCTCAAGGTTATTCTTCAAATGTAAAAAATTTTGTCTCATTGAAAGACTTGAAGTTGATAGGTATGAAATCACATGATTGTCACGTCATGATGCAACAAATTCTACCAGTTGCACTGCGTGGAATATTGCCCATCCGTGTCAGAAAGACTATAATGAGGTTGTGTTATTTTTTCAATTCAATTTGTAACAAGACGATTGATGTGAATGATTTGAATATTTTGGAAAAGGATGCAATTTTTATACTTTGTCATTTGGAAATGTATTTTCCTCCAACTTTTTTTGATATGATGGTGCATTTAATGATTCATCTGGTTCGAGAAATAAAGCTTTGTGGACCTGTATATCTTCGTTGGATGTATCCTTTTGAAAGGTATATGAAAATATTAAAGGGATATGTTAAAAATCCATATCGACCTGAAGCCTCCATTATTGAAAAGTATATTTCTGAGGAGGTAGCAGAGTTTTGTACGAGCTACTTGGCTACGGCGCAACACATAGGTTTGCCTCCATCTCGCCATGAACGGGTTAATAATGAGGGAAAGGGGATTCGTGGCTTGAAAGTCAAATCACTGTCAGATGAACATATGAAGAAGTTAGAATCATACATCTTGAATAACATAACTGATGTTCAACCGTATATCACATTGCATATTAATGAGTTGAAACAATGTCATCCAAAGAAGAAAGAAATGTGGATTTTGAATGAGCACAACAAAACTTTTTTGCCATGGTTTAAAAAGACCTTGCTTGGTAGATCAGATGTATCAGAGACATTAAAATGGATAGTGGGTGGTCCATCTTTAAATGTGATAACATGGTCCGCTTATGAAATTAATGGCTATACATTTCATACGAAATCTCAGGACAACAGAAGTGCAGTTCAGAATAGTGGTGTATTGGTGTTTGCAGAAGCAATGCATTTTTCGAGTGCTAAGGACAGAAACCCAATTTCGGCATCAAGTGCATATTATGGAGTGATTGAAGACATATGGGAGGCTGATTACTTTAAAATTAAAGTTCCTGTTTTTAACTGTAAATGGTTTATCGGTAACAAAAGTGTCAGACACGATGAATTTGGAATGACACTTGTTAATCTGAATAGATTGGAAGACACAGCTGATTCTTTTATAATGGAAACACATGCCAAACAAATTTTCTATGTAGTAGATCAATCAGATATGCAGTGGGCTGTTGTTTTACAAGGGAAAAAACAATATGTTGGTGAGGATGAATTTGATGAAGATGCTGATTTATGTGAGATCCCTACTTCCATGGAAAGATTAACAGAACATAATGATGAGTATGTTGAAGACATGGTTTGTGCCATAAGGAACGATCATGACGAAGGAATTTGGGAAAACAATCCAACTGTACATTCCTAAAATTACAGGTAACACATGTTTATTTCTTGTTTACATTTAGTTTTTTCATATAATGTTAGATATTGTAAATTTTTTACTTATTAAAACATGTATCAAACCAAAACGATAAAACAATAAAAACCGTAAAGAGGAGAAGTCCTGGGCGCACTGGCTGGCCGGTGGTGGATCACCGGTTGGCCGGTGGTCCAGAGCAAAGCTCTGTCTGGTCCACCGGCCGGTCGGTGATGAGACAGCGGCCGGCCGGTGGTCCAGACAGAG
Source organism: Viscum album (assembly GCA_963277665.1). Taxonomy (NCBI): domain Eukaryota; kingdom Viridiplantae; phylum Streptophyta; class Magnoliopsida; order Santalales; family Viscaceae; genus Viscum; species Viscum album. The sequence continues at coordinate 1,335,735,696 of OY728127.1, forward strand.
AGGAAGGCTCTCTGTCTGGTCCACCGGCCAGCCGGTGGTGATCCAACGGCCGGCCGGTGGTCCAGACAGAGCAAGGCTGTCTGGTCCACCGGCCGGCTGGTGGTCCAGATAGAGCAAGGCTGTCTGGTCCACCGGCCGGCCGGTGGTGATCCAGAGGCCGGCCGGTGGTCCAGACAGGAAGGCTCTGTCTGGTCCAGCGGCCGGCCAGTGGTGAGCCAGCGGCCGGCCGGTGGCACCAGGCAGTGGGCAAGTCTACTTCCTGGGTCCTCCGGCTGGCCGGTGAGCTCACACCGGTTGACCGGTGGACTCAGTGAGTCCACTTTTCAGCTTTTTTGGGCCAACTCCTTGGCAACCTTTTGCCTGTTTTTACCATGTTTATCATTGTTTAACATGCTTACCATATTACCAATGTTTACTATTATGTAATTTAGTACACTTTTCTATTTTCTGATTAAGTAGTATTACAATATTTGAATTTGTATATTTGTGAACTAATGTTTGTTTTTTTGATTTGAAGGAAAATGACAGATCAATCAGTTGATCAGCCACATGATTCTGGAGATGAGCATATTGGTCATACATCTGGGGAGGAACATTCACATGATCCTATTACGAAAAAGATTTCAAAGGTTGGTAAGCGTGGGTGCACACATTTACCAAAATTATCACTTGCCCGTACGAAGGAGGAGAGGATAGTCGTGGAGTTTGATGATGATGATCTTCCTAGAGGTCCAAATGCTAAAGATTTTAAGGGTTTTGTAGCAACTCAGGCTAAGAGAAAAGTAAGCATTCTCTATGATGATTGGAGAAGTGTGGATAAGGCGATAATTTCTCAGCTGTGGGAGACCATTTTGGTAAGATCTTTTTCTATTGTTTGACTGTTCTTTAAATGTTTCTAGTATATATAATATTTTTAACCTCTTTTTTATCAGATGACATTTGATATTCCTGACACTGGAGGAGTCAGATGCAGATACTAGCAGTCTTGACAAATTGTCAAGATATTCAAATTTGTTGGCGGATCATTATGACTTTACAATGGAAGCTCATGTCTGTGGACGTGAACTAAGTGTGGGGATTATGAAAACTGATATCATGGAGTTTGTCACTGGAGATAAGTTGGGCATCAACGTGGTGCAAATTTTTATCATGTAAGTCTTAACACCTTTTCCTTGCGTTATATTTATTAAAAATGTATACTTATGTCTGCTTTGTATTAGGTATCTGTATAAAATTTGTGAGAGGAATGAGCTGACAGATGTATATGGATTCGTGGACCCACAATTGATTTCCCCTGAAGCATGTGCATTGGATGAGGAACAAAGAATGCTTTATATTGCTGATAGATTTGAAAAGAATGTAATCACACAGTGTTGGATGATGCCTTTTTGTGAGAGGTATGAAACACATCCCTCTCAAAGAGTTAATTATCTTTTAACATAAAAAACCACTAACGTTAAATTTCCTTTTATCAGGGATCATTGGATGTTAGGGGTTTTTTGCCCTAGGGAGAAAACACTTTATTGGATATGCTCTCTCCATGATGATGTGCGAGAAAGTTTTAAGAATATATTGGAAACGTAAGTTTCAATTTCACAATAGTTTTATATATTATAATGAATTTTAAATTTACCCCATTCGTATTATTTTCTAACAGGGCATGGGTCCACTTTCGAAAAAGCGCAAAGAAAAGGAATTTCAAGATCAAATATGTACATGCGAAGGTAAATATCCATTTATAATTTGTACATTTTGATTTATTACATAAAAATAATATATTGAATTTACACTCATTCAAACAGAAATGTCATGAGCAACAAGGCATCATCGAATGCGGATATTACATGTTAAGATTTATGTATGAAATAATAACAACTGGGACAGTTCTGAGTTTTGACCTGGTAAGATTTCCTCTTTCTCATAATATTTCAATTTGATTTATTCATTATACACGTTGACTACTATCCTTTTCCTTTGTAGCTTTTTGATGACCCTCAACCCTTTACTGCTGAAGATATCAAACACTTACAAGTGGAGTGGTCAAATTATTTTACAGGTTTGATTGACTTTTAGTTGTTTGTAATGTAAAATGTAATTTTGAATATTGTCAATGTAATTGTGTATTTCTTAGTCATTTAGGTTGGATTTAGTTTTTTTTGAAGTTGACAGTGTAAGTTTTGAATGTTATATAAGTGAATGTTTAATTTTTCTCTACTTCTTGTTTTGGTCTACTGTTGATGGTTTTTCTGGTCTGGATTTTGGTATGGGGGGAGAGGTTACAAGGGGGTGGGTGGGTGTTTGGGGGGTGTCCAAGGGATATGGGAGGGGTGTCCAAGGTGTGTTTGGGGCTGTCATAGGGGTCGGGGGGGGGTGTAAATGAGGGTGGGGGGCGTCCAAGGGGTGGGGGGTGTCCAAGGGATATGGGAGGGGTGTCCAAGGTGTGTTTGGGGCTGTCCAAGGAGTCGGTTGGGTGTAAATGAGGGTGGGGGGGGGGGGGCTGTCCAAGGGGTGGGGGGGTGTCCAAGTGGTGGGGGGGTGTCCAAGGGATATAGGAGGGGTGTCCAAGGGGTGTTTGGGGCTGTCCAAGGGGATGGGGGGGTTTCCAAGGGGTAGGGGGGGTTTACAAGGGGTCGGGGGGTGTCCAGGGGGTGGGGGGGCTGTCCAAGGGGTGGGGGGGTGTCCAAGGGGTGGGGGGTGTCCCAGGGATATGGGAGGGGTGTCCAAGGGGTGTTTGGGGCTGTCCTAGTGTTCGGGGGGTGTAAATGAGGGTGGGGGGGCTGTCGAAGGGGTGGGGGGGTGTCCAAGGGGTGGGGGGGTGTCCAAGGGATATGGGAGTGGTGTCCAAGGTGTCTGGGAGTTCTGTCCAAGGGGCCGGTTGGGTGTAAATGAGGGTGGGGGGGCTGTCCAAGGGGTGGGGGGGTGTCCAAGGGGTGGGGGGTGTCCAAGGGATATGGGAGGGGTGTCCAAGGGGCGTTTGGGGCTGTCCAAGGGCTCGGGGGGGTGTCCAGGGGTCGGGGTGGGGTGTCCAAGGGGTCTGGGAGGGCTGTCAAGGTGTGGGGGGGGGTGTCCAATGGGTGTTTGAGGCTGTACTAGGGGGCTTGGGGGTGTAAATGAGGGTGGGGGGGCTGTCCAAGGGGTGGGGGGGGGGTGTCCAAGGGGTGGGGGGTGTCCAAGGGATATGGGAGGGGTGTCCAATGGGTGTTTGAGGCTGTACTAGGGGTTGTGGGGGTGTAAATGAGGGTGGGGGGGGGGGCTGTCCAAGGGGTGGGGGGGTGTCCAAGGGTTGTGGTGGGGCTCCAATGTGGTGGGGGAGGGCTGGCCAGGTTGTTAGGTGGGTATAGATGAGGGTGGGGTTCAGTTGGGGCTTGGGGGAGGGCTGGCATGGTTATTTTTGTTGTTTGGTTTCTGGTTGCTTTTTGGTGAGAGCAGTGCAATTATTTTTTTAAAAAAAATATCACTTTCACGTCGGTTATAAAATAACCGACGTGGTAAATAAATCGGTAGGGGTTTATCACGTCGGTTTTTTCGAGAACCGACGTGATAAACCGTTCCCGGGCCTTTTATCACGTCGGTTCTTAATATAACCGACGTGCTAAAAGGCCTGGGAATCGATTTACCACGCCGGTTATTGGATAACCGACGTGATAAAACGTTTCCCAGGCCTTTTTATCACGTCGGTTATTTAAGAAACCGACGTGATAATAGGCCCGGGGTAGGGTTAATCACGTCGGTTATGTCATAACCGACGTGATAAACGATATCCCAGGCGTTTTATCACGTCGGTTTAGAACATAACCGACGTGATAACCCCCCCCCCCGCGCATATTTATCACATCGGTTATTAATGAACCGACGTGATAAACACCGTGATGTTAGGGATGTTACGTCGGGTTTTAAATAACCGACGTAAAAAACGTTATTTATAACGTCGTCCGTATTAACGTCGCCTAAAAACCGACGTAAATAATGAAAAATAACCGACGTAAAAAATGTTTTCTGCACTAGTGACACTTCAAGAGTGCATAACACTTGTTAAAGGCCTGCAGTACCCTCCAATTTTTCGCGCACCCTTCTAGGTGACTTGCAGGTAAAATTCAAACCTTGCACGTAAAAATACCTATTAGCGTGAAAAAGGATTTTCGCCCAACTCTCCTTTATCACGCAACCCTGGATTTTCACGCAACACTTCACTTTTTCACATAGCACTCTCTTTTTCATGAAACACTGGCTTTTTCATGAAACACTCTCTTTTTTGCGCATCAATTTCTTTTTTGCGCAACACTTTTTTTTTTGCGCACCACTTCTTCTTTTCGTGCACTACTCAATACTTCAATTTTTTCCACGCGTTAGAGCTCAGGATTTGTCTAAGTGTTGAGCCTTTTCAAATGAGAGGGTTTCACCTCATATTTATAGGCATTTTTGAACCTATTCATAAAACCCCTTCCTGCGCGTAAAAGTGTCTCTCACTTATTTATATTATGTGCCCCTTTCCTCTTTTTGTGCAAACCTCTTTCTTTTCACGCAACTCAGCGTATAATTTTACGCACTTCAGAGCTCGAGATTTCTCTATGTGTTGAGCCACACAAATGAGAGGGGGTCACCTCATATTTATAGGCCTTTTTAACCCTGTTCAAAAGACACTAATCCACACGTAAAACCCTATTCATGCATGTAAAAACTCTTTCAAGCAACATCATATTTTGCTCAATGCTCCAATTTTTCACGCACCTCATGCCTTTTCCAATTTTTGAGCTTCATATCTCGAAACACCTCTTGCGCGAAAAACTTCATTCATCTATTTCATGCACCATGCTAATATTTCATGAAATGATTTATTTTTCATGCACCACACTAATATTTTGCGCACTGCTTTATTTTTTGCGCACCACGCTAATATTTTTCGCAACCTTTATTTTTCATGCACTCTGCCCAATTTTCCGCACACTTCATGCCTTTTCCATTTTTCGATGTTCTGACCTTGAATCATGCCTTGCGCGCAAAAAACTAAAACATCTTCAAACTTGCATGCAACATCTATTTCCAAAAACACATTTCTTTATCTCCCGATTTTCAGGCCCTAAAATTTGGAAAACACTAGAAAACGGCGCCACCTTAAACTATTCTTTTGTGCCACCTCCAGATTGTCCATTCCTTTGTCATTTCTCTCTCCACCACTTCCCATATTCATTCTTCATCTTTCATCACAAACTCCACTATCATGATATATATCCTTTGAAAGACCAGATTTAGCATCTTCAGAGTTACAATGGAAAGTACTAAAACTTCCATATCTTCCAGCAGCATCATTCCTTCCAATCAAAACTATATATTACTGGCATCATAATTTCTCCCCCTTTACTTCATAAGGCTTGCATCACACGTTCTCCTAACTTATGATATTTGTGAAATACATATCAGCAAAGAATCGTCTGGTTTAAATCACCATTCTTCATTTTTGTAGACAATGTACCACCTTTGATACATGTGTTTTGAACTTAGGATCAGCTCAACAATCGTCTGAATTTACTTCATAGAGAATTTCCCAAGTATTACATTCAATGATATGATTTCATAACAATTCTCTAGGAATCCTCACTTCAGCCTACATCCATTAACTTTGGAGTCCTTGATTTTGACTGATATTGACAACTGTTGACAACAAATACAATCTTCATACACAAAGTGGTCCCAACATGTGCTACCGACATGGTGCAACTTTTTAGAAGGGGGATGAAATATTTTTTTTGACCTATTTCACTAATGCATTGTCTATCGGGGGGGGGGGGGGGGGTGATGAAACTTTTTCCCTTATTTAGTTTGATATTATCTTCCCATTGGGAACTTAGGACCATTTTCAATCCTTTTGGTCTATCTCCCTTTTGTAAATTTTTCCACTATTTTGTAATGAGTTTCCTATTTTCCCATTCATTAAAAGAGGTTCTATTGTTTTACTATCTAATAAAGGGGACTATGCCCTCAAACTATTAAAAAAATGCTTAGTGAGTTAGATATAAGAAACAAGAATAAAAATAAATGGATATGTAATGTAAATGGTAAAGGTGTTAAAGGGTTATGGAATAATTTTAACTCCCATGTTGATTATTATGAATTGTGATTTCTATTGGTATTTGTTATTTTTGGTTGTTATATGATATATTTTTGGTGAATGGATAAATAATCATGTGTACATGGATTGGTATAGTGGGGTATTGATGTGAGGATCTATGCCCATGGGTCGAGTTAGACTGAGGATATTAAACTCCACCCCAAAATTCACAAAGTAGGGAAGGGGATAGATTTATATTCCACTAATGGTTTTATTTGATGAGACCACCTAGACTGAGGCTTCAAGGTGAGTGTGTTGAATATGTGATGATGTGATTATCCATAGTAAGGTAGGGATATTGATTTATTCCCCCTATTTATTTATATTGATGAATGTGCCTAACCCATTTATAACATGATGAAAGTGAACTAAGAAATGAAGATGGTATAAGTATTGAAATTAGGAATAAGGATAATAATGACTTAAGTGAACCTTGTTAACTAATGGTACCCAACTTGTATTTATTTACCTTGTCTTTTATTAGCTCTTTAATGCACTATATATTGACTAGAAATTTTGTAGACACCATTGGTGGTGTCCTACTCAGTTATACTCACACCCTTTTTGACCACCATTGGGTACCCGAGCAGACTTCTTGGTTACAGGCCTGGATAAGGGAAAATGCCCTATGCTTGGGAGTTGAGTTGGGAATGGGACATGCATGAATAAGGTTCTGAACTTGATGCGAGGACTATTTTAGGGATTCTAATGTTTATCTTTATTTTAGGTTCTGTTCACTTGTCACTATTTAGAAAATCATGACATACTGTTGGATATGGTTTATACCCAGTTTTGGGGGATGGTTGTTTATGCATGTTATTTGGTTATTGCATGTTATTTCTGTTATCCTATTTATTTTATCTTGTGTATTACTAATTTTATCCATTTATTCATAACTTGTTTTATACTCAATTTAGTAAATTTCATGTAAAAGTGCATAACTGGTGTGAGATAATCATGTTTTAATACTAAATATAATTTTGAGCATTATTTGAAGTAGTCTAATTGAGTCAGTTTACTATTTTAATTATAACTATCAACCTTCTTATCCAAATTGAATGTTTCATGTTTTTTAGGATTTATTATCCAATTTTAAAAATATAATTATAATGAATCATTTTCCAATTCTACCATTTTAAGGGTCATATGGATCACACAAGAAGGTCCACAAAATATGTGAAGAAAATGGACCAGCCATGAATATTGAATTACTGGGATCAATATAGAAGTAAAAAAATCTTTGATTCTCCCCCAAAAGTCTGGGGATAATACCATTCATATTTTATAAAAAATTCAAGTCCCAACTCTACTAAAAAGGGGCCCAAATGATGCATTTAATTCCAGCCCACCATTCTGTCCGGGAATTAAAATCAACAAACCAATATTAACATTTCTCCTGATAGAGACAACCATTAGAGATAATATTTTTTTTGTTTGAAAGTGGAGATATTCTTGGCTGACTTTGTTGAATAAAGTGTTTGAATTTTAGGGAGTATTCCTATTCAAAAACCTATTCACATTTTGGACTTGAAAAATTATGGATTGAAATGGAAAGATTAACATTGTTTAATCAAACCACCATAATTTTGGATAATTAAGTCCAATGAACTTAAAATTTTCATAGTATGTAGAAAAAATGTATATATACAACTTTTAAGAATAATATATTTCAATATTATGCTTTCTGGAATGTCCAATATTCGATCCAAGTGGAGGGGCAGATTTGAAATGAATACAGTCCACCATCATTGGGCTATAAATACATCCCCCTATTCTTCTTGAAAGGGGTTGGAATTTAATAATAGAGGAGAATACATTAGCAGGACCAAAGATTTTAAAAAGGCTTTTGAGGACCTTACATACTCAAGTTTTCACTTGAGAGGCCCTTCCTCCTCTCTTTTCTTTCATGTTATTTTGTTTTCTTTTCATTTGTAATCGTATGAGATGTTTTCAATTTCATTTTAATTTTAATGAAAGTTTCTTCTTCATATTCTATTTTAATAATACACCCTTTGTTATTAAATATTAATGGTCTTAAAATAGTTTAAATTAAGTTGAAACCCCTTCTCTCCTTCTCTTTATCATTCAATCTAAATTCCATATTTAACATTAACTTCACCGTTTTTGGGTGTTCGACGCACTACTCTTATCTTGTCCCTTTATTTTTCTTCTCTTTATAATTCATCATCATAAAAATTACAACCATTTTATTATAAAAACAATTGATGAGTAAATATACCATTGGGTTGAGTTATAATTTGGGAATGTTAAGTGATTGATAGATTTTTCTCGATGAATATTCTTTAAATTAACATTGTGTATGTTAAACTTAGAATGTCGTGGATTAATGATATGCTTTGTTTAACGTGTGGTTTACATGGATTATTGGAACCATAAATACACTAACATAAACAAGTTATTATTAATATTATAACCCTATGTTAATTTAAGGCTTGGATTAAATCCTTAAAACTTGGGAATTCCAATCAACATTATCTTGTAAAGTGGGTGTTAATTTAATGCAATATAAAGAAAAGCTCAAGGATATCGAAAGCTTAACTCTCTAATGATGAACTCAAAAAAATATTTATTAAATTATTAAATCAATCAATAATTTCAATTAAGTTCTATAAAAAAAACCCCAATCAAAATACAATTAACTAAAAACAGTCAATTATTAAAAAGTATCATTGCTGAGGATTCGACCTGAGTGCTGTTATACGCATTAGCAGAGTATCAGAACCTTGAACGGTCGATAAGTGACAATAAGCCACACTTAAAATAGCGTTTCTTCCTAGGATATTTAATTAAGTAGTAATTAGTTTTTGGTTATTGTAAAGAAACAAAAAAAAAACAAAATTTAATTTTTTTTTAAAAAATACAAAGAAAAACCCGCCTTCTAATAAAAATCATAAACGGAAAAAACACAAAGAAAAAACCATATTACTCTTTATTTAAAAATATATCTGAATTTTCCATAGCTTCCCAAACAATCCCTCAAATTTTTTTGACATTTAATTTGAGCGAACTCTTCGCCAACTTAGGAGGAACATTAGGGATAATTAAATCATTCAAGAACCAGTCCTTATAAAACCAATTGAATTAGATATGGATAATCCTAAGGAATAAAACCTTAAAGAAATTTCTAACCCTGATATGAATTAACACCCCATTGGTATTCAATATCCAAACATTGAGGATGACTTTTAACTCAAATTAGTTTTGATTCATCTTCTTCCTCATTTCCACGGGCTAGCCAGTGAGGATCCACATCTTCATCTTAAAGAGTTCCAAGTGGTGTTCTCTACCATGAAGCCTCAAGGGGTTTCTGAGGAACAAATAAAACTATAAGAATTCTATTTATCCCTATTTGAAACTGTAAGTCATGACTTTACTACCTCCCTATGGAATGCCATGAAGTGACTTTTCTTAGAATTTTTTCCTGCTTCTCATACTACTTATATCCAAAAGGAAATAAGTGGTATCCAACAATTCCCAAATGATTCATTCCATGAATACTGGGAGAGGTTCAAAAATCTTATGGACACATGCCCACACCCCCAAATGCCTAACTAACTCTTGATCCAATACTTCTATGGGGTGTTATTGGTTATGGAGAGAACTCTCATTGATGCCACAAGTGGAAGTGCTCTTGTTGATAAAAATCCCACAGATTCAAGAGATCTTATAAGAAAAATGGCTGTAAACACACAACAATTCCATACTCAAGTGCATGATTAAGTCAAAAAAGTCCAAGATAGTCAATCGATAGAGACAAACAAGATGAACCAATGGATGAGTGAACTTACAGTTCTTGTGAAACAACTAGCCATGGATTCCAAAGCCCCAAACTCATATTCTCCACAATCTCTGTTCCTTGGACCTATCAAGAACTGTGGAATCTGCAGCTCCCCATCTCATCCAACTGACACATGTCCAAAACTTCAAGAGGATATATCTTATTCATCCGGACCAATGGAGCTCAATGCAACCTATGCTCAGAGGAACACCAACCCTCAAAAATCTGGCCAGTTCATTATAAACTTCAACCAACCCCACTCTAATCCCTTATCTTCTACCTTGAACCAAGGATTGAGGTATGGTAATCCTATTTCTCATCCCCCTCAATTCCCTCCTCAAAACCCAAACCAATTCCAATATGGTCAAGGTTTTGGTAACTTCCAAAAACCTTACCCTTTTGTTACTCATCCTCAAAGGATCAATCCTCCTCTTGATCCTCCTGGATTTCTCTATCCTAATGAGCCTTCCCAATTCCCAAACCAATACAATCACTTTCCCAAGAACCAAAATCAAGTCAATCCCAATCCGGGACAAGCCTCTTCTTCCAAGAAACCATGGGAAAGTGCAGTGGAAGATCTTTCCCCCTTCACCCGTTCTAGCCTTAAAAATATTGAAACCCAAATTGGTTAACTTGAATCCCACCTGATCCAACAAAAATAATCAAATTCTTCCCAAATCCTAGATCAACCATTACCAAACCCAAGGTTAATGTAAGTTCAATCTCACTTAGATCAAGAAAGAAAATTACTATGCCTTGTGATGAGTCCTCTAACTCCCCTTTAAATGGTGACCTAAAAATTAAAATAAAAAGAGATTAGAAAAGGAAACTAAATCCATTCCATCACATACTTCCATTCCACTTAGGAACCAAATTCCTTTTCCTCAAGCTATTTTAAAGCCAATTAAGTCCTTTTATCTGAATCCTAAAATGCTTGACATGTTTAGACGCGTTGAAGTCAGCATTCCCCTCTTAGATTCCATAAAATAAATACCTAAGTATGCCAAGTTTCTTAATGAATTATGAACCCATAATAGGAAACTTAAGACCTTAAAAAATGTTTCTACCCAACACTCTATTCCCATAAAGTTCAAAGATCAAAGGACCTTGACGGTTCCATGCCAAATTGGAAGTTCCAACTTTTATGATGCACTCATATAACTAAGAGACTAAATTAATTTAATGACTAAATGCATATTCTCCAACCTTGGTCTTGGTACCTTACATCTAATGTGTGTTTTCATTCAATTGGCCAATCGAAGTACTATTATTCTTGAGGGTATAATCAAGGATTTCCTTGTTCGTGTGAATGATCTTATCTTCCCTTATGATTTCTATGTCCTTGACATGGAAGGTGAGATAAACTCTTCCAAATCTCCCATAATTATAGGAAGACCATTACTAATGACAACGAGAACCAAGATTTATGTCCATTAAAGCATATTATCCATGTAATTTGGTGACCAAATGGTCAAGTTCAACCTTTTCCAAGCCATGCGATACCCATTTGAGGACCACTTTGCATTCTCAATCCATGCTTCTGAGGAAACTTCTGAGTGTCAATTTAACCCCATTAAATCATGTTAATCATGTTCTAATGAGAGAGGATCTTGTGAAATATTCACCATGATTAACCAAGTCATAAATGGGGAAGTTTATGTTGACCTCTCATACATAGACTCCATCAATCTAGGGGATATTGAAAACTCTCTTGAATCCCATCTCAACTCTGATATCTATTATTACACCTTGGGAAATATTAGGAAAAATTAATTATAAGTATCTGGAGTCACATCCTCCATTCCCAAGTTGTATAAACCACAAATAAAAGAGGAGACTGATCTGAAAACTCTTCCTAAATACATGAAATATGAATTCCTTTTCCATGATCACTCTTATCCTGTCATTATCTCTGCTTCACTTACTAAAACTAAGGATTTCAAACTTATTTAGGTGTTATAGGAAAATAAAAAGTCCTTAGGTTGGACCCTAGATGATATATCAGGAATCAACCCTACCCTTTTCATGCATCACATCCATCTTGAGGAATCATCCAAACCAATTAGACAACCACAAAGAAGACTCAATCCACTCATAATTGAGGTAGTTAGGGAAGATATCACCAAGATTCCTCAAGCTAGTATTATCTACCCAATTTCTAATAGTGAATGGGTTAGTCCAATTCAAGTTTTACCTAAGAAGGGTGGGATACCTATTATCCCAAATGAACATGGGGAGGTAGTCACAACTCGAGTAAAGAACAAATGGCATGTGTGCGTCGACTATAGGAAATTGAACATTGAAACAAGAAAAAATCACTATCCTCTTCCATTCCTTGATCAAATTCTAGAATGATTAGCCGGAAAGTCACATTATTTCTTTCTTGATGGATACATAGACTATTTTAAAATCCCAATCACACCTCAAGACCAAGAAAAGACTACTTTCACTTGATCCTTTGGAACATATGCATATAGTAGAATGACTTTTTGCCTTTCCAATTATCCTTCAACATTCTAGAGGTGTATTGTGAGTATCTTTTCTAAATTCATTGAACACTGCAAGGAAGTCTTCATGGATGACTTTACCATTTATGGCGAGCCATTTGAATCTTTCTTGAATTCACTCTCTCTAGTCCTTAAAAAGCGTGTCAAGTGAAACCTTGTGTTAAATTTTGAAAAATTCCACTTTATAGTTGAAAATGGGATTGTTATAGGTTACATATTTTCAGAAGAGGGTATTGAAGTTGATATTTACAAAATTAAAGTGATCCAATCACTTCCTGTACCCACCTCTATTCGAGAAATACATTCATTCCTCAGTCATGTCAGTTTATATCAGTGATTTATCCATAACTTTAGTAAGATTTCCCTTCCACACACTTGGTTTCTAAAAAATGATGTCACTTTCCTTTTTAAGAGGTTTGAAAGATAGCCTTCTTTGAACTCAAAACTACTCTTACATCTGCCACGATAATCCAACCCCAGATTGGTCCTTACCCTTTGAGTTGATGTGTGATGCTTTTGATAGAGCTGTTGGGGATGTTCTTGGTCAAAGAAGAGAAAATATTACTAATGTAATCTATTATGCTTAAAAAACTATGGATAAAATTCAATCTCACTACATTGTCACTGAAAAGGAACTTTTAGGAGTGGTTTTTTGCCTTAGATAAATTCTATCCATATCTATTAGGTGCCAAAATCATCATCTTCATAGACCATTCTTCTATAAAGTTCTTACTCAAGAAAAGTGATTCCAAACTGAGGCTAATAAGATAGATCCTAATGCTCTAAAATTTTGACCTTGAAATCAAAGATATATCAGGAAAGGAAAACCCTATGGCTGATCACCTAAGTAAAATTTCCAATTTTTCACATTCATAAATCATTAATCCTAAATTATTGACTGAGCACCTTTCATCTCTCACTCTAAAGTCACCATGGTATGCCCCAATTTTAAATTACTTGGTTTCTGGTGTTTTTATTGAAAAGTTTTCAAAAGAAAAAAATGAAGTTGAAAACTGATTCAAAATACTATTTTTGGGGAGAAAATAAACTTTTTAAAACTAGGGCTGACATGGTAATTAGGAGATATGTTGATGAAGATGAACATTCCTCCATATTATAATTCTGTCACTCACTTCCCATAGTTGGAAAATTTGGACAACAAAGGACATACCGAAAGGTTATAGACTCTAGATTATTTTGGCCTTCACTCTTCAAGGACTCACATGAGTTATGTAAATCATGTCCCACTTTCCAAAAGTTTGGCACAATTTTAAAAAGAAATGAAATTCCCCAAAATACCTTAATATTTTGTGAGATATTTGATGTTTGGGGAATCGATTTCATGGGGACATTCCCTCATCCCAATGGATTATAATACATTCTTCTTGCAGTCGATTATGTTTCTAGGTGGGTTGAGTCCAAATACACTAGAAATTATGACTCACATACTATTAGTGAGTTCCTAAAAACCCACATCTTCCATAGATTTGGAGGTCCCCATGACTTGATCAATGACTTAGGAACCCATTTTTGTAATAGAACCCTGAAATATCTTTTGAAAAATAATAGTGTTGTAAATATAACTTCAACTACATATCACCCCCAAAAAAATGTAATGGATTAACTTTCTAATAGAGAAGCGAAAAGAGTACTTGAGAGAATTGTAAAACCCACCAGAAAAGACTAGCCTGAAAGACTTGGTGAAGCACTTTGGGCTTATCGAATTGCCTATAAAACACCCATTGGGATGTATTGTTTTAGACTAGTTTTTGGTAAAGTGTGTCATTTTCCAATTGAAATCCAACATAAGTAATTTTGGGCTATGAAAACTTGTAATTTTGATTGTGAAAAATCTGGTGAAGAAATATTGTTGCAGTTGACCAAATTAGAGGAGATTTGACTTGATTCCTATGAGAATTCCAATATATACAAAGGATAAGGTACTCCATAAAAAAAATCCTAATAAAGGTATTACATGAAGGTGAAAATGTATTACTCTTAAACTCTAGATTTTGGCTTCACCTAGGTAAGCTTAATTCTCGTTGGGAAGGTCCTTTTATTATTTCTCATGTTTACCCATTTGGTGCAGTACAAGCCCAAGACCCATATTCCAAAAGAACATTCACGGTTAACAGAAATCAGTAGAAGAATCACCATGATAGGACACACATCCTGGGAACCACCTTAACTTCCACAGAACCACCACCAGATGGAGACGACAACCCACCAAATCCAAACTAGAGGAAACCTATTTTATTTTAACTCCCTCTTTCTCACTTCTTCCTCCTTATCTCTCTCTCTCCCTTTTTCTTCTTCTTCCTCTCTTTTTAATTTATTTATCACTTTTATCATATTTTTTTTTCTTTCTCCATTTCTCTTTTGTGTGGGTGTGTATTTTAAAATACACTAAAAAAAACTAAAAAAAATAAAAAAATAAAAAAAACAAAAAAGAGTCATACTTACTCACCATCCAATTTTGAAATTTTGTCCAACAATTTTGGGGAGTCAAAAGACATGTTTTCATCTCAAACAATTTGTATTTTCATCATGAATTTGGACAAATAATCTTACGTCAAAAACAAAAACTTTTGAATGCTCAGTTTTAGATTTGGAAAATGATTCTTCCTCAACCATGAGGAACAAAATTAGCTTTCATGCCATGACCACTTTTGGACATCTTTTTAAAATGTGTGTTTTCACCCCCAATTGTGAGTCTTGAGTTTGTGGACCTTTGAGTTGAATTTCCCAATTTTGTGTGCATTAATATGATATAGGCATTTTCTAAACCTCATGAGAATCACAATATCCAAATAGCCTCTCATTACCCTTACATTAATCCTACTTTTGAAAGTCCCTATGATCCTATGAAAACCTTTTATTTGATATCCACATTACAAGCCCAATCCCTTATCCCACCCAACATCTACATGGATTTACATTGCATTATTTATTGAAATTTAAGTGTGGGGGGAATGGATTTTATCTTTGGGGTCCCTTTTATCGATTTTAAATGTGTTATCATATACTTGAGGGCAGAAATCCATTTTAGTGCGGGAGAGAGGTTTCCATTCAGTGAGTTTTGGGGAATGTAATTTTATTTATGTAATTTTTTAAATGTTATTGAAAAGTTTTGAAAAAAAATTTAAAAATAATAATAAAAAAACATAAAAAATGTGTTGTGTCTTGTGTGGATCAAAAATAACTCTTTATCAACCTTTGATATTGTTATAACTATTAAAATTAGTTGTCATGATGAGATCAAACATGGGTTGGGAGATGAGTGTGAGATTTGTTTCAAGTTTAACTTTAGAAAAAATCAAAAAAAAAAAAGAAGAAAAAAATAAATAAAAGAACACTTTCATTATATATTCTTATGTCATTGGGATAAGTTTTGTGTTTTGTAAATATTTCATCTTATCATCCCCTTAAAATTTTATTCCTCCTTTGTGTCTTTCTTCACACAATAATGCCCTTGTAAATATGTGTTTCCATTTCCTTCCATGTTTCATTTCAAAAAAATATGCATTGTTTTACCCATGATGATGTTTTACCCATCTTGTCCTCTCTCTTGGACATTATATTCCTACAATCCCATATCCATATAAAAACACCTTAAAAAGACCTCTTGATTCTTTTTCACTTTAGGATAGTTAATGGAAGCTGAGAGCTCTTTCAAACTCTAATATTTTTACTTTTGGTAGGAGAATGAGTGAACCTCTAGAAATAAATTTTTATCATCTTGAGAGGAGTGAGTTTTGAGTACCTAGATTTTCCATTTCTAAATTTGAGCATGAAAAATGAATTGTTTTTGGAATATTATTTCTGTAACAATTTGTGGTGGAATTCAATATGTATGAGTGAAATAGTCTAAACAACCCATGATTGGGGAGAATTTTTTTTTAATATTTGTTGGCAGGTGAGAATGATTTAGTTATGTTTTTTTCATTCACATGAGGACATGAATAAGACTAAGTGTGGGGGAGTTGATGTTATTAATTTATTAATAACTTTTTTATACTTCATTTAGTAAATTTCATGTAAAAGTTCATAATTGGGTGAGATACTCATGTTTTAATACTAAATATAATTTTTGAGCATTATTTGAAGTATTCCAATTGAGTCACTTTAATATTTTAATTATAACTCTCAACATTATTATCGAAATTTCATGGTTTTTGTTTTTTAGGATTCCTTATTCAATTTACAACATATCATTATAAGTAATTATTGTCCAATTATTCCATTTGAAGGGTCATATGGACCACACAAGAAGGCCCATAGAATCTGTGAAGAAAATGGACCATCCATAAAGATTGAATTACTGGGATCAATATAGAAGTCCAAAATCTTTTATTCTACATCAAAAGTCATATAAAAGTACTATTCATATTTTATAAAAATTTCAAATCCCAACTCCACTAACAAGTGGCCCAAATGATGCATTTAATTCCAGCCCACCATTCTATCCTAGAATTAAAACCATCACACCAATATTGACATTTCTCTTGATAGAGACATACATTAGAGGTGATATTTTTTTAGTGAGAAATAGGAGATATAGTAGGTAGATTTTTTTAAGAAATTGTTTTGATTTTAGGGCATATTACTATTCAAAAACCTATTCACATTTTGGCCTTGAAAAATTATGGATTAAAATGGACAGGTTAACATTGTTTAATCAAACCGCTATAAATTTGGCTACTTAAGTCCAAAGGCTGCAAAATTTTCAGAGTAGACCGAAACAATGTATATATAAAACTTGTTAGAAGAATATATTTCAAGATTCTACTTTTTGGATTGTCCAATATTCGATCCAAATGGAAGGGAAAATTTGGAATGCAAATAGTCCACCATCATTGGGATATAAATACATCCCCATTTTCTCCTTGCAAGGGGTTGGAATTTCATAAGAGAAAAGAATAAAATGGAACAAAACATAATTTAAAAAGGCTTGGGAGGAACTTACATACTCAAGTTTTCACTTGAGAGACCCTTCCTCTCTTTTATTTCATGTTCTTTTGTTTTCTTTTCATTTGTAATCGTATATGCTGTTTTTAATTTCATTTCAATTTTAATGAAAGTTTTTTCTTCATATTCTCTTTTAATCATACACAATATGTTATTAAATATTAATTATCTTAATATAGTTTAAATTAAGTTTAAAATATTTCTCTCCTTATCTTTCTCATTCAATCTAAATTATGTATTTAACATTAACTTCACTGTTTTTGTGTGTATTCAGCACACTACTCTTATCTTGTACCTTTATTTTTCTTATATTTATAATTAATAATCATAAAAATTACAACTATATTATTAAAAAACAATGTCTGAGTAAACATACCATTGGGTTGAGTTATAATTTGCAGATTTTAAGTGATTGATATCTTTTACTCGATGAATATTCTTTTAATTAACATTGTGTATGTTAAACTTAGAATGTCATGGATTAATGACATGATTTATTTAACGTATGGTTTCCATGGATTATTGGAACCATAAATACACTAACATAAATAATATATGATTAATATTATAACCCTAAGTTAAATTAAGGCTTGGATTAAAGCCTTAACCCTTAGGGAATCCAATCAACGTCATATTATAAAGTTGGTGTTAATTTAATGAAATATAAAGAAAATCTCAAGGATATCATATGATTAACTCTATAATGATGAAATTTACACAATATTTATTAAATTTTTAAATCAATAAATCATTTAAATTAAGCTCTACAAACAAACTCCCCAATCAAAATACAATCAACTAAAAACAATCGACTATTAAAAAGTATCATCACCGAGGATTCGACCAGAGTGCTGCTATACACATTAGAAGAGTACCATATTGTTGAATGGTTAATAGGAGAAAATAATATTCACTTGAATTACTCCGGTATATAGGGTATAGTCTCCCCATAATACTTATTTAGACCCTCGCTGCTAATCATCAACCTCTGGCGTATGGGGAGGTGCACTTGAGGTCATGTGGCGACCCAGCCCAAGTCACCATTAATTAGTGGATGCTAGGATAGGGATGTTATATGACATCACCTCATTAAATTCTAGATGCATCACTCTTCCCTACCATACATCACACTATCCTATTCCAGGTGTGTGGTTCTGCCTGCTAAATATTGCATCATTCGAGTCTAGGGGTGTGGTTCCCCCTACTAGACATCACTTCATCCAGATCCAAAGGATGTGTCCAAGGCATCCCAAATTGTAGTTTCTATATCTTGGTGGGATGAAAATCCCACTATATACATCTAAGGATTGAATACAAGGCATCTTAAACCATATTATCTCCATAAACCTCAGTGGGTAGTTCATCCCACCCGAAGTCATCATATAAATGAGGTCATCTTCACAAGTGCATGAGCTATCATCATCCAATCCATAACAACCTCAAATCATTAGTTCAGGTTCGAAGGTGATTCCCACAAACATCACTACCCATTTCCCATATGCACCCTCTTTAGGGTCAATATATCATTAGGGTATCCATTGAGGCCCCTAGGCCACATAGAGCACGAGAACCTCAGAAGGGCCCCTAGATCTCAAAATCTGTTCTCGTATCATCACCCATAAATTAGAGGGAATCAAGTCCCTTGGTATAATAATGATCATCCCAAGTACTCCTTTTCCTCCTAGTAAAATCCATACAAGAACCTATCTAAAGATAAGGCTCAATCCCCTCTCAATACCCAAGTCTTCTGAGGCCGATCTATACCCCCAACCTAACATCAAGATACCCACGACTCATATACTCGATGATCATACACCAGTGGGGGAGGACATCTCATCACACATTCATCTAAATTATCCCAAAGGATCAAAGGAATCTAAAGGTTCCCACATAGACATTTCCTTGGAAATCTATCACAATTCATCACCCACCACTACCAATAGGTCACTAAGGGAACCTATCACTAGGTTCATGTCAAGACCCATCCCCTAGGCCCGTGTTGTGACTACCCCAAGCCTGCCTTCCATAGGATAGGGGTTGGAGAATAGAACTGGAAAGACATAACCCAAAAAGGGAAGGCATTTCATTTAAACTTGTACACACACACACTAGGAACACAACATAAGCAAACCAAAAAGTAGAACTACTGATAGTAAAAGTGTGAACTGAAAGTAAAAAGGGACAGTATACAAACCCAACTAAAAATAAAGTACATCAAAAAGGAAAAAATTTTCTCTGGAGGTCATCCACTAAGGATCCTACCTGAAGGGTAGGTACAAATCGTCGTCTATCATCACTGCCACTCACCATGTCTATGAATCACCCATGAGCACCATCTAGTCTTGACTCCCCAAGTCTCAGTCAAGCTATCCATCATCTGTACAAGACCAAACAAGGCGTGGGTGAAGCCCATGCATGGGTGAGTATAACAATACTTAGTAGGGACCTTGAGACCCCTGAAGGTATCTCAGTATTCCACAAATGAAAAACCACAAAGCATGATCATAATCACAAAGAACAAAGTAAAAGACAACTCACACCAAGTATACAAGTTAGAGAATAGGAATAAAGATGATTAGCCTTAACCTATATAATTTTATTATATTGAGAGATTCTACTGCCGATCCATGAAGGGTCGATAAACTGCTGATCTACAAAGGGTCACTCTACTGCTGACCCACAAAGGGTCGCACTACTGTCAATCCATAGAGGGCCGCACTACTGCCGATCCATGAAGGGTCGATGTACTGCTGATCCACGAATGGTCACTCTTATGCTGATCCACGAAGAGTCTATTTTATGCTAATCCATAAAGGGTATCTTTTATGATGATCCATAAAGGGTCACTTTTATGCCGATCCATGAAGGGTCTCTCTTTAATCTTCACGTCACAGCCAACCACTGGATTCCCACACTAAGCACGCCTGATTTTGGGAGGATTTGATCCTCAAGCTGTTGGTCGTATCTCAACCACCACGAAGTACCATAGAGAAGTAACCCAAAGGACCTTCTTCTCATAAGGGTTCCAACATGAAAAATGGAATGTCAATCAGACGCCTGGTCTGTAAGATATGGGTAAAAAGGGACCAGTTGGATTCGAGTCCAATCCAACCCGGACATACGCTAACTTCCTCCAAAACTCATGTAGAGTATATCAAAATGACCGGTCTATAGCAAGGGTCCCAACACCCCTGAAGGTGCGTCAATCAGATGCCCAGTCTGAGAGATAAATACATTTTAGTAAATAGGGGCGGGTTGCGTCTGGGCCCGGTCCAACCCGGTCAGACCGACTCGACCAACTCGGCCTAGGAGCCCCACGATACCCCAGTTCAATTAGACAAACTCGACCTGACCCGGTTCGGGTTGGGGTCGGTCTGGCCTGGCTTGGCCAGTGGGCTAGGCCCAATGGGCCTCGCTGGAACCACCCCAGTTTGGATGAGGGTCCAGCCACCCGGATCGCCCGGCGACCCGGTCTCATCCGACCTGGCCCAAAGGGCATGGATCCGGCCTAACGACGCGAGTTTGGCCCACTAGGCGCGGGTCTGGCCAGCCTCATTCCTGGTCCACCAAAGGTGGACTGGTTCTATTTGGATAGGCTAGGACGTGGCTGAGAGCTACGTCCAGCACCTCCAACCCTGCGGTTCATCCATGGGGCTGCTCCCCCAGCTCTGGTCGGTTGATCGTGGCTCCTCCGCATGCGACGCGACATGAATCACATTGGATCGCTGACAGTTTCCGGCTTGGAGGCCGACAACCCCTCCTACCGTTCCATGACCAAAGGCTGCAACCTCCTCCGCATGGGACAGCCACCGACGCAACTGTCTCGGTCACCACAATGCACCGCCGTGGTGCACTGCCCTTTGGCACCGGTGCACCAACTAGATCTTTGGTGGACCACCGCACACTGTCCGGTGGTCCATTCTCCATGTCGCCTACACCTTGGGCCTCCTGGAGATGTCACCTTCTCCGCGATGGCCTCGATTCTACCTTGACGTCCACTTCAGAATTTATTCATGAAGAATACACAAATGGAGGGGCTTGGGCCTTGTTTGTGTCATACCACACCCTCCGCATTAGCAGTTTACAAACATGGGGAGGTCTGGAGGTTTTAATTCAACTAACACAATAGATAATTTAATCCCAGATAGAGAAATCCCAAAATAATTCACCCTCCCACAAGAACGCATGGTCTGAAGATTAACCTGTTCATGGGTTAATCCATGTTCGATGTTTGGAATAAGTACATGGAAACATTCAAAATTAAACAAACCCTAACTGTACTAGGTGGAATCCATTTTGGATGAAGGAAGGAATTACACATTCATTGAAGTTCATCGCCGTTTGTCACCCTCTAGATCGAATCCTCCAACCGAAGCCGTTCGATCTTTATTCTTTGTTGGAGGGTGGCGTTGTCAGCATTTTGTTAGAGCTTTCCCCGCAGTTACCAAATTTTTCCACCAACGGATTGATTAAAGAAAGATAAAAATACCACAACGTTGTTGAGTTCATTAATGTTTCTCATTAATGAACCTTAATTAATGAACCATTAATTAAATCGGTGTTGTAGTTACACAATAAAAGAAAGGATTCATTAAATGACCCTCATTTAATACTTGTTGTTACGCTGCGGTTTCGCCAACTGTCTCTCAACGGTTGAAGTGAGAAATAAAATAACTTAAATAGTTATTTTATTATTTTACCAAAAAGTCTAAAATTTAACTTTTCTATCCAACCCTTGTTGGTTGAAATTAAGCTTCGACTAAGTAAATCCCAACATTGTGAATTCAACGGTGCCCTTAGATTTTTAATTCGAGCACCGGTTCAAAAGATTGAAAAACCTGCTCACAATTTTACTGAACGTATGTTAAAAAAAGTTCAATAATAATTAACATTCACACTCAACCCACACCGGTCTAGGTTAGGCTCTGCCTAAGGGGAACACGCTCCCACAAACTCAATGATACTCTCATATTTTCAATTCAAGTTATTGTTTAGAAGTTATAAGAATTTAACAATAAAATAATTATTACTTAATTATTTTATTTACGGCCAAAAACTAACTTCCTCTATTGGCCTACTCCAACAAATGTTAGGATCTACCTAAGGAATGAATACCCTCACGATCTCAGCAGTGGTCTCATATTTTTAATCTGAGTCACCGTTCGTGAGTTTTAAGCACTTGAAAAATAAAATAATTTTATTTAATTATTTTATTTACAATTATTCCATTTTCAAGTTTTCCCACCAGAGGCTTGCGTCGACTAAAATTAAGTCATGCCTAGGGTAAACTCGCAATCCTAAATTCAACAATTACCTCAGATTTCTGATATGGACACTGGTTTAAGAGTTATTCTTCTTTTTTAGGAGAACCACTCACGCATTCTATTTAAAGCTTAACATTTTTTGACTGATCATTCTGAGAACTCTGGGCCTCGGAATCACATGCCTTCAAATTTTTTAGTCTTGAAATAATTCCATATAATTTAAAAAAAAATTATACAGAAATTTCAGGACATTACATTCTCCACACCTTAGGTATTTACATATCTAAAAGCTAAAAAAAGACAAAACAAACAATTGGGGGAACTGAGCATGAATCTGAGCCTCCCACTCCCTTGTCCTCTCATGGAGATTCTCATGCTTCCACCCAATGCACACTAGGGGAATCGACCATCCATGAAGGACCTACTCTTGTCAATCCTCTAACTCCACCAGAAACTCTGAAAACGTCACCCCATCATCAATGTCCAGATCACCCCCATTGATGACATGCGATGGATCATTCATGTACCTCCTTAGATATGACACATGAAAAAATTCGTGCACCTAGTGCATCTATGGGGGAAGATCTAGGTGGTACACCACCTTTCCAACTCTGCTAAGGATCTGAAAAAGGTCTAATGAACATCAGAGATAGCTTTCTAACCTATAAAAATCTCCACAATTCTCATCGAGGTTAGACCCTAAGGAAAACATGGTCTCTCTCCTCAAACTCCAAGGGTCACCATCTTCTGTCGGTATAATATTTCTGTCTACTTTGTGCAGTCCTCATCTGCTCTTGGATGATCCGCACCTTCTCAGTGGTAGACCGTACCAACTCTAAACCCATGAGTACTGACTCCTCTAGGTCTATCCAGCATATAGGCGATCTGCATGGCATCCTGTACAAGGCCTCAAATGGTGCCATTCCAATGGTGGAGTGATACCTATTTTTGTACACAAACTACAACAATTGTGGGTGGTCCTTCCAACTGTGACCAAAATCTGGGACACAAGTACGAAGAATGTCCTCCAAGGTCTATATGGTATGCTCCATTTGACTATCTATCTGGGGGTAAAATCTATGCTCAATCATGATGGAAACTGATGATCAAATTTAACTTGCTGACAAGTGAGGCATTGTGAAACAAACTCGGCCGTTTCTTTCTTTATCCCTAGCAACCAGTACTAACATTATAGATCATGTTACATCATTGTCACACTAGGATTTACCACCAAAGGGGAAGTATGGAACCCCCTCAACACCTCCTCCCTCAACATCACTAGTACTAAGGTGCATCATATACAAAGGATGATGTTCTCCCCACCTATCGACAATCTATCAGAAGAATGTCTTGAGGATATCTGAGTACATCGAACCTCATAGTCAATATCCACAAGATATGCCTCCCTAACATGCTGTAAGAGTGGGGGAGTGATAGTCATAGACTGTAGGTAAGATACTCTATCACTATACATGAAGGATATCTGTATCGCGGCTAGCTACTCCATCGCCTCACTCAGCAGCTGCAAACCAGACCTCCTGCTGAGTGTGTCTGCTACCACATTCCCCTTCCCAAGAGTATAGACTATCTAAAATTCATAGTCCTAGAGGAACTACAGCCATCACCACTATATAAACTACTGTAAGGCCTACGAGCACCTTTCTATCCATGAGAAAGGCTACCCCTTTTAACTGATTGATGTTCCCATCAACCCTTTGGTAGTGGGTACTCATTCTCCATGACCACTTGGTTAAAGTTCCAGTAATCCACACATAACCTCGAACACTGGGTCTTACTAAGCCCTTCCTCTGAAAGTCCCCTAACTCTACTCTCAACTCCCAGAGCTTCATGGGAGCCATCTGATATGCAGTTTTAGATATCGATGCATTTCTTGGGTACAAGACAATGCAGAAGTCCCTCTTCCTATAGGGAGGTAATATTGGAAACATATTTTGAAAGGATGTTCCCGAACTCTGCCACTAATGTTGGGAACTGAAAACTCAAAACACCTGCTACCATGAGGGTAAGGTTGGCTGACTCAAGAGTGATCAGCTGTACCCTCATATGAACAAGTTTATCCCGTGCTGCCTGGGATTCATTTTTCATCGACCAAGGAAAACCCCATTCCAATGCTGTAGATATACCACATCCTTTTTCCTAAAACAGTAAATCTGATCCTGAACTGTGGATGACAAGTCCATACCCAAACTAATTTCTTAAGGCCTCAACACTACCACTAAGAGGTTCCTACTGAAAATCTCACCTCAAGGGCCATATCACACCATCAGCATAATTGTGATTATCTAGTCTCCTCCCATTGGTATCTCCAGAAGTATGGGTCAAGTCAAATGTTTAACAGTAAACTCTAGGTCTTGAACAAGATTTGTGAGAAGAAGGAATGATTAGTACCTACGTATATTAATATGGCAGCTAGTAGTAGACATAGACCGTACCTCAAATCATTCCTGGAGCCCTTTTGTCACACTCATTGACCATATGCAGCTACTCCCTTTCTCTGTCCTCCAGCTCCCTGAGCCTGGTGGGGACCACATTGGGGTGGTGGTTGTAACATGTCAAAATGTATACCAACTCCTACTTCTCTCCTGGATCATTTTCCACGTCTTCTACCCTGCAAACTCATCTGTCCCTATCACTTCCTCTTCCCAAAACATTTTACACATTCAAGTATCTAATACTGACGCCAGTTTCCTAATTTCCCACTACTGACATTCATTGGATGTATCTACTCATCCAAATAACTTTCAACAAAAAAATGTTCTCTCTAGCACCCTAACATAATTAGGAATGCACAGAGGAATAATTCTATCTCAGATGTCCCTAAACACATATCACTCAGAGGTTCGAGCCTTGAATCACTGGTCATATCATATTCATCAAGTACCTGGAATGGTCTGTACGCCTCGACGAATACTCAGATACCAACATTTCATCCTTCCGAAGCTCTATAAGCTTTTGGGAATACATACCCCTTAGATTTTTATGGAAAGAGAACCCATATATGAGGAAGGTTATCAAGTTTTTTCCATGTAAAAGTCACCTCATCATAAGACCAGGGTAATCTAAAACCTATCACCTCCCTACTGAGCCACGTATAAGGCTCACTACCAGGACCTCCATCTGATTGAATGGCGACCTGGATAGATGGAAACCTAGTCACCACCTAAAGTCTATCCTTATCCGCCTGTGAGTCAGGATCGCCTTGGAACCATAGGGGTATCTGTTGCTGAAACTCATGTAAGGCATTGAGACTACATGTTTCCTCTACTGGTAGTGCTAGTAGTAACTGCTGACCAACAACAGCAGTATTGCTGGGACACCACCTGTAGGTACCATCTCAGGAAACAGTCCCTGTACCGAACCCTCATCACTATGTGGACCATCCTCATGGTCACACACTGGAATCCTGACTAGCTATCTAGATGGAGGCGTCTTGAAAGATAATCAAGATGAACCATGGTCAAAAGGTTATACCTGGTGAGATGACTCAAAAGAGATCAATAGAAAAACATTTTTAAAACACATGCAACTAGTGTTTTTGTGTACCAATTTGGAAAACAAAATTCAGGGTCCTGGTGTATGCATATGTCGACCGCCACACCAACACTAGAATCCCTGGAATGAAATCCGAACTCAAGACACTTAACACTATTTTACCCATTGAAAATACATACTCTTAGTTCTTGTGGTAGAACTAAATTCCATATGATAGCACTTTGTCACGACCCATACCCCAGGCCCGTGCTATGACTACCCTAAGATCTCCATCCATAGGCTAGGGGTTGGCAACTAGCATCGAAAAAGAATAACCCAAAAAGGAAAGACATTGCCTTTAAACCAGTACACACAAAGACTAGGTACACAATATATGCAAACCACAAAGTAAAACTAATGATAGTAAAAGTGTGAAATAATTGTAAAAAGGGCTAGTATACAAACCCAAATTAAAATAAAGTACAATAAAAAAGAAAAAATGTGCTCCGGAGGTCATCCACTAAGGATCCTACCTAAAGGGTAGGTACAACTTTCCGTTGGTCGTCACTGCTGATCACCACGTCTATCAATCACCTCCGAGCACCGTCTAGTCATGGATCTCAAAGTCTCAGTCAAGTTGTCCGTCGTCTGCACAAGACAAAATAAGGTGTGGGTGGAGCCCATGTAGGGGTGAGTATAAAAATACTCAGTAGGGACCCTGATACCCCCAAAGGTCTCTTAGAATTCCACAAAAGAAAAACCATAAAGCATGATCACAATCATAAAGAACAAAGTAAAAGATAGCTCACACCAGGTATACAACTTAAAGAACAATAATAAAGATGATTAGTATTAAGATATATAATTTTATTTTATTGAGAGGTTCTACTATCGATCCACAAAGGGTCTCTGAACTGATGATCCACAAAGGGTTTCTCTACTGCTGATCCACAGAGGGTCGCACTACTGCAGATCCACAGAGGGTCACACTACTACCGATCCACGAAGGGTCACTATACTGCTGATCCATGAAGGGTCACTCTTATGTTGATCCATGAAGTGTTGATTTTATGCCGATCCACGAAGGGTCGCTTTTATGGCGATCCATGAAGGGTCACTCTTTATTCTTCACGTCACCCAGCCACTGGATTCCCGCACTAAACATGTTTGACTCTGGGAGGATTCAATTCTCAAGTAGTTGGTCATATCTCAACCACCATGAAGTACCACAAAGAGGTAACCCAAATAGCTTCCTTTTCGTAAGGGTTCCAATGCAATATACAACGCATCAATCAGATGCCCCGTCTGTAAGATATGGACAAAAAGGTAAAAAGGGACCGGCTAGATTCGAGTCCAATACAAACTAGACATATTAAAACTTCTTACAAAACTCACATAGAGTATATTAGAAGGACCTATCCATATCAAGGGTCCCAAATACCTTGACGACGCGTCAATCAGACGCCCGATCTGAGTGATACATGCGTTTTAGTAAAGAGGGGCCGATTACGTCTAGGCCCAGTCCAACCCGACCAACTCGGCCTAGGGTCACCACGATACCCTAATTAAATTATACAGACTTGACCTGACCTGGTCCAGGTCAGGGTCAATCTATTCTGGCCTAGATAGTGGGTTAGGCCCAATGGGCCTTGCTGGACTCGGCCCTGTTTGGCTGAGGGTTTAGCCCGCCGGGTCACCCAGCGACCTAGTCTCATTAGACTCGGACTAAAGGGTGTGGGTTTGGCCTGACAGCGCAGGTCTGGCCCACTGACATGGGTCTAGGCTGCCTCATGCTCGGTCCACCAAAGGAAGACCGGTTCTATTCGGACTGGCTGGGACTCGGCTGAGAGCCACGTCTGGTGCCTCCTGCTCTGTGGTTCATCCACAGAGTCGCTCCCCCAATTGCGGTCGGTTGACCGTGACTCCTCTGTGTGCAGTGCAGCGCGGCCCACATCATCTCACCACTAGTCTCCAGCTCAGAGGTCGGCGGCCCCTCCTGCTACACCGTGGCCTCCTCCGGATGGGACAGTCACCGATGCTGCTATCCAGGTCATCACAGCGCACCACCATGGTGCGCCACTCTCCGGCGCCGGTGCACCCTCCGGGTCTTTGGAGGACCACCGAACACACTCTGGTGGTCCGTTCTCCATGCTTCCTGCAACTAGGGCCTCAAGGCGATGTCACCTTTCCTACGATGGTCTCGATTCTGCCTTTCCATACACTTCAAAATTCAGTCAAGAAGAACACACAAATGAAGGGGCTCGGGCCTTGTTCGTGTTAGCCCACGCCCTCTGCATTAGTAGTTTACAAACATGGGGAGGTTCGAGGGTTTTAATTCAACTAACACAAGAAATAATTTAATCCCGAATAGAGAAATCCCAAAATAATTCACCCTCCCACAAGAACGCATGGTCTGAAGATTAACCTGTTCGTGGGTTAATCTAGGTTTGACGTTTGGAATAAGTACGAGAAAACTTTCAAAATTAAACAACCCCCTACCTGGACTCGGTGGAATCTGCCATGGATAAAGGAAGTAATTCCATGTTCGTTGAAGTTCATCGCCATTCATCGCCCTCCAAATCAAATCCTCCAATGGATGCCATTCGATCTCTATTCTTCATTAGAGGGTGACGTCATCAGTGTTTCATCAGAGCTTTCCCTGTGATTTCCAAATCGTTCTGCCAATAGATTGATTCAATAAAGAGAAAAATACCACTGTGTTGTTGAGTTCATTAATGTCTCTCATTAATGAAACTTAACTAATAAACCATTAATTAAACTAGAATTTTAGTTACACAATAAAAGAAACGATTCATTAAATGGACTTTATTTAATGCTTGTCATTATGATGTAGTTTCTCCAACCGTTGTTCAATGGTTTAAGTGAGGAATAAAATAACTTAAATATTTATTTTATTATTTTTCCAAAATTTATAAAATTTAACTTTTCCATCTGACCCTTGCTGGTCGAAGTTAATATTCGCTTAAGAAAACCCCGACATTGCGAATTCAATGGTGCCCTCAGATTGTCAATCCGATCACCAGTTCAAAAGATAGAAAAACTCACTCACACATTTACTAAATGTACCTTAAAAAAAATTCAAAAATAGTTAACATTCACCCTCAATCCGCACCGGTTGAGGTTAGGCTCTACCTAAGGGGAACACGCCCCCAAAAAATCAATGGTACTCTCAGATTTTCAATCTGAGTTACCATATAGAAGTTATAATAATTTAACAATAAAATAATTATTACTTAATTATTTTATTTACGGCCAAAAAGTAACTTCCACTGTTGGACCACACCTGCCAATGTTAGGATCTACCTAAGGAAAGCATACCCTCTTGAGCTTAATGGTGGTATCATATTTTTAATCCAAGTCACCATTCATGAGTTATAAGA
This sequence comes from Viscum album, assembly GCA_963277665.1. Taxonomy (NCBI): domain Eukaryota; kingdom Viridiplantae; phylum Streptophyta; class Magnoliopsida; order Santalales; family Viscaceae; genus Viscum; species Viscum album. The sequence goes on from OY728127.1 coordinate 1,335,765,233, forward strand.
ATTTGAAAAATAAATAATTTTATTTAATAATTTTATTTACGGTTATTCCATTTTTAGGTTTTATCACTAGAGGTCTATGCCGACTAATCTTATGTCGCGCCTAGGGTAAAGCCGCCATCCTGAACGCAATAGTGCCCTCAGATTTTTGATTCAGGCACCCTTTTAATAGATATTCCACTTTTTTATGAAAACCACTCATTAACTCTATTTAAAGCTTAACATTTTTCGACGAATCATTTTGGGCACTCTAGGCCTCAGAATCATGCGTTTTCAAATTTTTCAGTCTTAAAATAATTCCATATAGTTAAAAAAAATTATACAGAAATTCCGAGACATTACAGTTCACTACACCTCATTCATTTTATTTCATTTAGTTTAAACCCCTTAGGGTCCAAGTGTCACAAATTAAATTATCATAATCAAGGCCTTGAAAGTCGGTGATTGAGAAAATCAAGTCATTGCACAAGGGTCCATCATGGCACTTGACACTCAGTTAAATTTATCTAGTCATTTCATTTTAAATAATCAATTTACATAAATTAAAGTGGTCAGTAACCTTTAGTGAAGAGATCAGACATCGCATTCAAAAAATAAATAAATAAATGAAAATACCATTGGGAATGTACAAGGGACCATGTATATCAACTCAGAGTTACATCCTTTGATCAACGCCTGACAACTCTTTCCAGAGATCATCCAAGTCAAATAGAATATCCTCCAAACACCCCAATCCCTAATTGAAATCATACCACCCAATAATTAATTATAAAAATTATAATTAATTATTAAAATCACTTTTAAAAATTTATAATTAATTAAAAAAATTAAACCGATTAGGTATAATCCCAAAAAAATCACTGGGCATCATCCTCTCACTGAGACATTGATCCACAGGGTGAGACCCACTCCTGACATATGTTTGAACCTAGTACATGAAATCCCATTGATTAATTTTATAAATATTAATTTATTCAATAAATAATTCAAATAGGTATAATGTAAAAAAACTCACCGGGCGATCCCATTATGCCGAAACCGCAAGAGACGGGTTGCGGTCCACTCCTGAAGCACCCTTGGGCCTAAGCAACATAAAATACCCAAATAAAAATGCCAATTCAATGAAAACATTAATCCAAATTCATCCAAAACCCTAAATAAATCCATTAAACAACATACCACATGATAAAAAGTGAATGAAGACTTGATTTCCTCCTCTCAACATCTCCTCTATAGGCCACATGCAAAATCCCAATCCAATATGATGATTTCACCATACTCTAATGAAATTGTTCATCCAAAACCCTAGAAATTCTAATTGAAATCAAATGAGTGGTAAGGAAGAAGAACAAGGAGAAGAGAGGATGAGATCATACTAATAATCTTGTGATGAAATGCTTTGAAACCACCCCCCGAATCAAGGGGAAGGAAAAGGGGAGAATGGGGGGGGGGGTCAGTCTCCCTCTATTCATGTGATCATTTGAGAGGAAGATACTGAGGGGTTTCTAATTTATAAACCCCCTTAAAACCTTTTTTAAAAACCCAAACCACATGTTTCACAGTGTGAATAGGAGGTTCAAGCCATGAATCATTTAGGAAGTATCACATCCCCTTATTTTCCAGTCCATGCCCTAAAGGCACCCCATGAATGTCATTCACATTCTGAATAACCCATTCACACAATGAATATATTGTGCCTACACTTTTCAGTATCCTGGGCCTCCGACCACTTCTATATATCCATCTCAACACCCAATACCTCCACCAAATCTCAAACCATGTCCAAAAATACTATTTAAAGATATGAAAACTCTCAAAATCTCATTTTGACTCCCAATTGTTAAAAAAAACCCACCCCTATATCAAAAATTCAAATTCCCCTCATGCCTTGAAAAGGTATAGGTTTTTACAACCTCTACACCATAGCACTTCTCATCCTTGATAATCCCTGGTGAACATTCAACTATTTAACCCAACCTATCTCTAATGCCAATTCATGCTCAATTCACCACATTCTATCTCTGAATATCGAATGAGTTTCTATTGCAAAAATAAAAACATGAGGAAAGTGATTCATTAAAACCCAAGACACCACTCACTATTTCCACTAAACCACCAAAATGAAACTTCCCATGTCTGTCTATCTTGAGACATCATAATTTCATCAATAAATTTCTTCCATGGTCTTATGGTGCTCCCTACTATAAGCCTCTTCTCAAAACAACCAATTCCAAGCCATTGTGCTCCCTACCATCTAGATTATTTATTGAAAATGTATTTCACATGGTCCAAAGAACTTATTGGTGTAGTTTCCATCTCAAAACACCCTATTATACATAAAAACACTGGTTGAAAGTCGATACTACCCCTCATATCCAATTCCTAATTGATTTAGACAAGCCTCCACCATCCAAGAAGAAGGCTCGAACATGCCGAATTTCCCTAGAAAATCCCCAGATGATCCTCAAAACACATTCATCATATCCATAATGATATAGCCTATGTGGTTTCCAAACCACTTCAATCAACTATATGAAAAATTACTAGTCAAGATTCCTCTAACCAATCCATTTTGAAAATTCTCGATCACACCCACTAACGTGCTGGATCATTACCCAATAATGATACCAAAATCCTCAGAGGAATCATGGAATCATCCAAAACCCACAAAATGTATGAACCTAGAATTTAGTGCAATTACCTAACCAAATCACTAACTAACCAATTAAATCTTCATGCTATCACACGAACACTGGTGCCTCTCTGATTCAATACACCCTCAAATCACATCAATTTCACCTTGACCTTGATGCCAATGAACCAACTCCATATGATACCTCATATGAACATCAAATCTTGCATTCTCCATGGATCCATATAAGAACAGATTCATATTCTCACCAACATCCTAGTTCCACTTCAACCATCCAACGGATAGTCTTAAGAATCCGCGAATCTACCACTACAAATTCATTCATCCACAAACCATGCTCTATCCATTACTGCATGTAATGAATAAATGTAACTACCCTTATCTTAATTGAGTGCCAACAAAAAACACCAATTACTACCTATTCCCAAATCATGGGAACATAATCCTTGGAAATTCACTGAAATTTATTTTATAACGAGGGATATAAACTCCAATGGTCTATGGTGAACTACCCACTATATGGATTTACTTATACCACTCCTCAATTGAAACCTGAATAGGCTCCAAAATCATGTACATGATGTTCCTCCTAAGCCACTCTCACCCATCTTATCAAGACCTGACCAAGATCAACCTGGATCGACCGTGGCATCACAACTGATTAATTTTCAATGTCACATCTACCATGGAGGGATATTACCCCCATTTATCAAAATCTTGGGAAACTGTTCCCATAATCATTCCATAAAAACCATAGATCCTTATCCCACACATGGATACTCCCTAATCTATCTCAATTCATCTGAGTCTAATGGGTGTATGCTCTAGAACAACCCAATTTCAGTATAAGGATCATGACCCCATGGGTCTCACACTATTTAACCCAAGATCATTTGACTAAATCATAGACCATTCTTTAGGTCATTTCAATCACATCTATCCAGAAGCACCATCAACACTCATCTTTAAAATTTTTCATTTCACCAATGCCATAGTCTACCACATGATCATTCGTCAACTGAAATATTTTCCAACATCACCAATGTCTAATCATGATCCATCTATTCTAGATATGATCATTCAATATCATAATATGCAATATCACGAGGAACCACACCTAGAATCAATAGGATCAGGTATCCTATGAATCTTACACTTGAAACCAGCCTTGATACCCATGAAGCTTCACTAATTTCCATCACACAAGATCAAGTCATAACTATGCTTATATCATATACCAAACAATACACCCCATTCACTATTCACATAACTCAAATCATCTACCCATGCTTCCATCTCTAAGTCATTGACAAGTTTGGGCTAACCCTCATGTGGGTTACCCACACACATATCATCTCAATTATAAAACCCAAATAATCTATATCTTGAGCTACATCTCAAAGAACTAGGTTCACCAGCCTAACCTATAAGTCATACATGCAACATCTTGTGTTTTGGACCAGGTTGAAAATTCCAAGTGAATTTGAATTTTCATTTGGTGGACATTCCAAATCTTAAATCGAGTCTTGAAATGTAAATATAAGAGTTGGACACTTAAATGTGTTGTTTTTATACATGGTTTAAGTCTTGAGAAGTGAGTTGGAGTTTTGGGGTATTTTTGGGAGTGTTGGGCTCTGAAATACCACTTTCCGGGTGAAATAGATAGGGCACACGATTTTTTTAAACCATATGGTCCCTTAGGAGAAATTGTGTGGCCCCATAAGGGGGTTTCACATGGTTTGTTAAACCATGCAATACAGGGTGCATGGCCATGTAAGAGGTCTGTAGTAAATTGGAGAGGTGGGCATATGGGCTGCACATAGTTTTCCAGACCATGCACCTAGCCCTCATGGTTAGTGCCACTTAACCAGTAGCACTGCATGGTTGGCACATAGTTAGTTTAAACAGTGTGGAAAAATTGTGCGGGGTGTGGATCTTGGTCAGTGAGAGCTACAATTTTGGCACATAGTTTGCTAAATCTTTCATCCAAATTCTGTGCCTCATTAAAATGATAAAAATTACCATTTCCCCTCGCACCTTAAATAGGGTTTTCCCCATTTTCTTCCTCCACCACACCTAGAAGCTCCCCACATGCCACTCCTTCCTCCCTCTTCCATGTGTGTAACTCCTTTGATCTTACTCCGTTTTGATCACCATTAATCATGTTGGAAGCCTCTCGGTATGTCTAAGAATACTATTTATTCATTTTTTTGTTTATCTTACCATCTTTGGTGCTATCTCTGCATGAGATGATTTTCCCTATTTTTAGGTCATTTGTCTCATCTCTCAATTTCTCTCATTCCATCTTGAATAAAATCATGATAATGGAAAAGTGGAATATAATAAGTATGGGGTAGGTTTTATTATTTATTTTCCCTAAATTTTTTCTCATTTATATGATTTTTCCATTGTGCCACATGCCGATCTTTGTTGCGTTGCTCCTAAATTACCAATTGTTTAAATTAAATGCTTAGAACTCTACCTTGATGTTTCTTAAACCCCTTATCATGGTTGGAGCTCGATGAACCCAACCCAAACCACAACATGATGTGGGTTTGATTAAATGTTATTAGAATTTTTTAATCACCTTTAACTATAATTCCTCACTTTCACTTTAAATAACCTTTTGAGGTGAGTTGAGTTTTCCCTCATGGAGGAGATGGTTAAACTAAAATGAATAAAGTGGTAAGTAAATAATGATCCATTTTATAATAAAAACTACCTTAGATGAGTGCTTCCTTAAAATGAAAAATGAATTATTAAATTAATAATAATGGTTATGATAAGGCATGGGTGCTTACCATGGCCTCCTTATTTATGAATGAATTGTATTACTTGGACCATTTTATTAGTTATTCTTAGAATTTAATTGCATGATCTTGATGACATATATATTATGGTATGGATGAACTCATGGGCTGTAATTAATTTTTAAATGGAATATAATAATAAAGTCACACTGCACTATAGAAGATGTCGAGTTCCATTTCATAGAATGACTTGGATAAGGGCTCATTAGGAAAGTGAGACTACCTTATACTGGATTATTAAAGAGGGAACTAAATTAGGCTTATCAACATATCATTTCAAACCCCCTTGGTCAAGGATATTGGACATGGTGATTCATGTCGCTTGGGTTGATGGACATGGAATTCCAAACCCCCTTGATTAGGATGCTGGGAATGACCCATATCATTATTACATGTGATACTCAGGCATAGCGTCCCTCGGGCATGACATCCCTTATATACTGTAATAATCGGGCATGGTGTCCCTCAGACATGGTGTCCCATATATATTGTGATACTCGGGCATGACGTACCTCGGGCATGGTGTCTCTTATATAATGGGATACTTGGGAATGTCTTCCCTTATATGTTGTGATACTCAGGCATGATGTACCTATTTATTCCATGAGACCTTTTTGAGTATGCATGGATGCTTGAGTTAGGCCTTGGTTCCTTTCTAGAACCATGTATCCATACATATGGCTATATATGTTCCTACATATATAGTGCATATATTTGAAAATATATGTAAATAAATAAATATATATATAATAACCCATGATTAGAGATATACCGGCTTAGGCCGAAGCAGATATAGTTAGGCGAGTGTCCTCCAGGAACCTAAGCCTCACTCATTTATATTCATTTATTTACATATTTATCTATTATACCTACACACTACTGTATTTTATATTTAGAGGCTGGACAGCACTAGAAACCATTAGTGGTGGCCTACTAAGTATATCTCACACCCTATTTGGGATTCCATTTCATTGGGGTACCCAAAAAAACCTCATGATTGTAGGATTTGGTGAATGGATTGAGATTTCATGCTGTCATCCTTCTGGGATAGGATAGAGTATGGTAGGAGAGGATCGATCTTGGTGGATCTCTTCACTCATTATTATCCTTCTATTGATTCTTTCGACAAGTTTGTTTCTAGTTCTCGGGGTTTATAGGAGAGTGTGACTATTGATCTTCTTGATAATAAGCATATCATGATACATTTTTCTTCTACAGATGTCTTGATTTATTCTTGGTCCAAATCTCCTTGATGTTGTAAAAAATACCATTTCTTCCTCTTTTATTAGAATTATGATTTTCATATGAAGCGTGATGCTCCATCTACGATGCTGTGGGTTCATTTTTCTTGAGCTTCCCATTACTTTCCAAAATCCATAAATTATATTCATGATATGGAACTTGGTAGGTATTTTTCTATGTTCAGAAAATAGAAAAAAAATGATTTTTACCCTATTTCTCCATGTATATTAATTGAATAAGATGTTTCAAAACCACTAGTTGAGTGGATTTGGATTGAGGTTGGTGAAGAGTTTTGTTACAAATAGAAGTTAGTCTTCAAATCTTTGATATATTATTGCTCTTATTTCAAGCATATAGGAAACTTTGTTTCATTATGAAGACATAGATATAGGGATCATCAAGATCTTTCTGGCATCCCCATTGGTTCTTCAGTTCTTGAAGATATAATCAACCATATCCCTACTCAAGACATGCTGAGACTAATGAAAACTGATCCAAGGTTCGTGGATATTTTTTCCAATTTTAGGAGTGTATTGGTTGATTTCAAGTTGAAATAACAGATTCCAGGTGAGGCTGGTCAGGTACCTCACATTGAACCTCCCTCTTTTGATGATATGGTTAAGGCTAGAGTTATGGGCAAGGGCCAGGAGATCGCGCAACTTGCTGTTTATAGGGGTGATGTCTCTAATGCTCAAGATGAATACATAAAGATTTTTTCAAATCAAGAGTTTCATGGTCTGAATTCAGTATTGAATCCAAGGTAGTGGCCTTTTAGTCAATAATATTCAAGAAAAATTTTGACTCATCAAGTCCATTTCATCGAGCCTTCCAATGGGGTGGGTATTCAGAACAAATTTATAGTGATAGGTTTTGGTGATCCAACTTCACTTGAAGGAGGAGATGGAAAGGAGGAAGGTCATGAAGGGAAAAAAATTATTGGATATAGGTTGGATGAAAAATAATTTGATAAGTAATCTGATTCTTAAACATGGTCCTCTAAGTGCAAGGAATCAGAACTTGCAGAACAGTACCTTCAGTCCGCTTCAAAGAAAGGAAAGAATACCCTTGTTGATTCAGAATGGTTCATAAAACATGTTAGGAGACCATGAATATTGAAGGATTACTCTAACCATCACATCTCTCCATTCACAAGATCTTCTATCAAAGTTAAATCCCTTCAAAAAATATCTATTATTTCTGTTGACTCCACAAAGGGAAGTGGCATTGAAGAAGGACAGTCCGATAGAGAAGGTATTTCTCTCTTGTTACCCGAAGTAAGTAAGTATATGGATCGTGTATTTCAAGTGTATTTTGAATCATTTACCTATGATGAGTTAGTATAAATCCAGCCAGATAGGGCAATTGTCCCATTTCAAAGGCTGGAAACAACTGCTAATGCTCAGAAGTTTTCAGATAAGGAGCTGTTTGACATAGAGAACACTCAAAAGATTCTCCTGTATTCTAATAAAGATATTTTAGAGGATTACTTCATGATAAAATTATCAAAGGATAATTCCCACAAAATGTTTTAAATACTTCCATAGTTTGAGTTGAATGAAGAACAAACCTCTTTGATAGATAAACAGAATCATATTTTGATACATGGATTCAATGAGGGGAAATTAATCTTGGAAGAAAATTCAGAAATATAGGACAAGATCACATACCAATTTGAGGATATCATCAATGAAAATACATATATTAAGGTAACGTCAATAAAATGGCTATTATACAAGGTAAATCATTCCAACCCTTTTTAATTTTTCTGGAACAACCTGATTATCTCATATGTGGTTTGAGGTTTTTTTTGTATCTTGACTTTTGATGGGTTCCCACTTTTCCCTTAAAAAGTTCTTTTGGAATAAAAATTTCTAAATTTTAGTGTATACCAACTTTATGTCTATCTATATATTTTAGCATGTTCATGAATGATAAATTATTCATTCATTATTGATTACCATTTATTATTATATTTCACTACCTTTATTTAGTATTACTTATGATATATTTAAAACTTATCCATAGGGTATATTCTCCCCACTTTACCACCTATATACCCTTGCTGCTAGTCGAAATCATCTAGTATATGGTGAGGCATGTTTGAGGACCAATGGCCAACCAACTTGAGGCACCATTTTAGTGGCTCTCAAGTTGGGACACTACAAGTGGTATTAAAGGTTTATTTTCCTTCATTTTATTATTTAGGGAAATGGTAGTTAGGAGACTAGGAATGTGTCAACACTTGGTAAATAGATTGTGTTTGGGTTTGACCAACCCACACATGAGGGAAAGATCATGTTTCTAGGGATTGGTACTATTGTTCATGACGTTGGTATTACATTTTCTTATTATTTCACCTTGGGTGATTATTGTATTTTCACTAGTTACTTATTTATGACTTTTTAAATTTTATAATAGTATTTAAATATTATTTATATGAATTCATGAATCATTATAGGTGCATTGAGATTCACTTTTCCATGCATATTCCATGCCATGTAGGTTAAATTTATAGACTTCTTGATACTTGTGATAAATGTGCCTTGCTTGATAATTTTTCATGCTTACCTATATATCTTGTTTAGGTAATTTCTAGTATGATATCTTATATAAAATTATTGTGTCATTTATTAGCATGCTTATTTGTATACCATGTTTCTGTGGTTATCTACCCACATGATGGTATTTAATTCTTGTGATAGAATGCCTTTTTATAATTAAGATTAAATTATTGGTTATTAATGTGTCTGCATCAACCTAAACGGTGTTTTCCCATATATCTTGATAGTGGTACCTTAATAAACTAATTTATACATGTTTGAAACATGGACCATTGGTTTCATGGTATGAAACAATACTAGTTTCAATTAAATGGGATCCAATTGTTCAATTTATAAAGTGTATGGGCCTTTATAAATTAGAGAATGGTGACCCATATAATTGAACCTTTATATATGGGCTTTCTATATTCTAAGACTAAATTTAAAACTTGGTTGTCATTACATGAATTCCAATTGTAACTTACAAAGTTAAGTACAGTTATAATTTGGGAATGATGATTCATATAACTAAACCAGGATATAGATATGTGTAATTGATGAACTCCAATTTGTACAAAAAATGATTTCTTTTAAATGAATGGTAAATTTTGACTTATGAGTCTTGTACCTCTATCACTTAGGCATTAAGACCCGTATGATTAAATTATTGAAATGCACAAATAGACCCAGATAGGTCAGATGGGGCATGTTGCTTATGATATAACTAGACTGGACCCAAGTAGGTCAGTCTTGATATGATATGATTGTATGAAAAACCCATTAAGGGTCTATTAGAGATCTTAAATGAATTATTGGGAGCCTCATAGGTCATCTTACCCCTTATCATGTCTTGTTACTTAACCCATGGGGTGTTTACATGCTAAATGGTATGGTTATTTAAAGTGTATGAATCCACTTATATTATTTACATATAAATTTATGGTGACATATTACTTAGATGATTTCCTCCCTTAAATGATAAAAGACCATTATTTTAGTCTATTTTATGCCTTTTGTAATATCAGGCTTTTGTTAATTAAGATTCTAGTTATAACCTAACAAGTGTTTTCCTCTATAGCTTGGAAACTAAACTTTTCTTTAACCAAGCTAAATGTGATAACTTATGGTTAAATTATTAAATATTTAAAAATAATTATGAGGTAGTTTTTCTATTGCTACATGGAATTAGCTAGGTAAGATTATAAGTACAGATTCCTTATAACTAATTCTTATTATTATTTTATGTGAATTGTTTAAAATGTTATAACAAATGAGAATTAGTTAAATTCCTTAACGTGAACCTTTAGATGTGTTTATAGCATAAACCCCATGTGAGGATTATCTTTACTCTTATCTTGATAAGTTCTTGGGATGGGAACATGGATGTTGGCCATGGGTCCTAGTTGACTTTTTCCTAGGCTGCGTTGGAGCTAGAGGTTAGGCGGTATGGCCCAACAACTTTGATATGAGGCTACCCTGGTAGTAGTAGTTTCCTAAAAATCTTTAAGAATTGCTAAATGATCGTGATGAATTTTCAGAAGAGAGGTGTTGTTTGGGTGCCGTTTGTCCTGAGTAGGACTCCTAATGATAAAGAAACACCCTCAAGTAAATTGGTGATTATTCAACATGCTAATACTTTTTAAAGTTGTGATCATTGTGTAATTATCCTATTTAGAAGGTTAGACATGCATTGGTCATGATTGGTGACTTCATTGGTTGTGTGAACTTCCTTATTTTCTATAGTCTATCACATTCTAGGAATGTGTGGCACCTATTGCACTACTATAATATTGCAGTAGAACACGTTGTTACAAGTGGTGACCACTGAGTTAAAAGTTATATGTTAAATCGTATGTTGTTAGAGAAACAAGGTTTCATGATACCTTAAACCGCATGGTTTCCCAAACTCTTGGATGATGGGCCCTATGTTTTAAAAAAACTACATTCATATGTCATCTTCAAAGTAGAGTGACATGGACACTAAGAGATTATTGCAAGCATTGTAGCCATGAGATGGAAATTTAAGGTTGAGTTATCCCAATGATTCAATATGATGTTATACAAAGGATTATGTGCTATGAAACAAACGATTTGTCTTAGTTTTGGCTTTTTATTCCTAATGATGACAACGAATGTGGACATGACTTGGAGGGGGAGTCACATGTATGTCAAAGATATTTTCTGATCCAACGTGATTTTAAGTAGCTAACTTACCCTTCCTCTCATGTGAAATCTTACTAAAAGTGTTGTGTTCACATCCAGGAACTACATTCAGTGTTGAGGGAGTGTGTTCCATTGGATACACTCCATTTCATTAGCTTGATGACTAGGAAACTCCTCAGGTGGGGAGCATAGTGTTAATCATGAGAAGCTTTTCCTTCCAGTTAGAAGGAATGTGATCAGAGAGAACTGTTTTGAAATTTTCAAAAAATATTATGAAGGATTTTAAGCATGGATAAAACTTGAAACCTTTAAATGAAATTGTGAGGAGGGATACCATTCGATACTTAGTGTCTGGTGGGGATGATGTTTTTAAGATGAGGCCCAAAGGATATTTTACTTTAATGAGGTTGATGTGACAAGTAGCATGATCATTTTGGACTCTATATTGAATGAATTGGGGAAGTGTGATTCTAGTATTGAACCAGGTGGTATGGGATTGCACACCCATCATGCTAAGTGGGATGCAGGTGGTATACACCAATTGTGTGGGGTACCATTTAGATAACCAAATAGTGAGTGGTCATGTGTGAGATGAGGATTGATAGTTTCATATTATAATGCTTTTAGGCATGGTGACCTAAAACTTGAGTAAATTAAAGGTAGTTCCCATGAAGATGGCTCTGAAATCAATTTGGGCACTACGAGACAATTGAACCATGTTTAAATTTGGACACTCATGGTTGGGAGATGTGGTATCAGTCATTGGCTAAGGCTATTATAGACTATTTTCAATATGAGCGTAGATCAGAAAGAGAAACACACACATAATGATAATATATTTGTATAATCCTTATTTATAGGTGATAATGAACTCTATCTTGACTTCATCTTGAGTACACTGAGAGAGAATCAATTATACACTAAGCTTAAAAATCAAATGCCTTTTCTATTTTAATGGATGAAATCATTGGAAGTGCACTCATGGAGTGGTTTAAAGAAATATTGATGGTTTTGATTCCACCATAGATAGTTGGTGATGACCCCATGAGATAATGGACATGGATATATGGGACCAGCCGCTGGATAGTTTTTTTTAGCACTCGTATGTCATTTGATAAAAGGAATGAGGAATGGTTTTATTCAGTGATATCCCTAGAAGTTAGTTATGGGCCTTAGTGGATGTGCTCGAAGTGAACAGGAGGTTCCATGTGAGAAGGAGTCATGTATTTGTTTGATATGAAATATCTGTATAGGCTGAGTTATTTTGAGAATAGTTGATCAGAGGTAGCTTTACTAGTGTTCTCTTGAAAAGAGGTATGTGTTTGTTTTGGGAACATTTCATGCACACTATGGGTTGAGGCCGATGTTGTGGAAACGATCATCTAGTCTTTTCAACAGAATTAAAAGAGACCAATTTTGAGCTGGGGCGATTAGAAATTGACCATTGAGATCAATTGAGGATCAAAATCAGTTTTCCCCCCAGTAATTAGGAATATCGTTTGTAGGAACATGATGGGAACATCATTAGAATGCTATGAGTGAACTTTAGTAGGAAATTATGATGGTTTAGGTTATTTGACTCAAAATTATCCATTCAAAGTTTAGGACCTAAGGTGGGAAGCACCTTAGGAAACTTGTTAAAATAGGTGATGATGTGACCATATCTTAGGTTAGATGGTCTCAAGTAAGCTCCATATTGATGTCTCAGTTCTGTTCTTGATTTTTGGATCTTTTTTTAGTGGTTTAAGCACCATATGCTTAAAATGACTCTTAAAGGTGCGTTGGGCATTTGGAATTGCAATTCATGACCTGAGTGGGTTAGGTGTTGCTTAAGTTATTACCCAAGGATTCTTGGGGATGATAATTTCTAAGGTGGGGAGATTATAATGTCTCATGTTTTGGACCAGGCTGAAAATTCAAAGTGAATTTGAACTTTTGTTTAGTGGAGGGGATAAATATTAAACTGAGTTTTAGAATGTAAATCCAAGATTTGGAAAACTTAAATGTGTTGTTTTTAGACATGCCTTAGAGACCAATAAGTTCCTCAAAGGTTTGGGTGAATTTTGGGAGAATTGGGATCTAAAATCCCGCTTTTGGGGTGAAACAGATAGGGAACATGGTTTTTTTTAAACCATGTGACCCCTCAGAATAAATCACGTGGCCCTATAAGGGGGTGTCACATGATTCATTAAACTGTGCAATGTGGGGTGTATGGCCATACAAGAGGTTTACAATAAATTTCATTGGTGGGAACACGGGATGTGCACGGTTTTCCAAACTATATGCCTAGACCACATGGTTAGTGCCACATATCTAGCAGCACTGCATGGTTAGAAAACTGTTAGTTTAAACCATATGGCTAGACCATATAGGGTGTGGTTCTTAGGAAGTGAGAGCTATATGATTATCATATGGTTTTCTAAACCATGTGGCCTAACTGTGAAACTCAATAAGAGGGAAAAAATTACCATTTCCCCCTCCACCCTTAAATGGGGTTTACCTCATTTTCCTCCTCCTCCTCACCCAATATCTCCCTGTGCACACCACTCTGTCCTCCCTCTTCCATGGGTGAAACTCCTTCAATATTACTCTATTTTGAGCACCATTAATCACATTGTATTCATATCAGTAAGTATAATAATTATATTTATTAATTTTTTAGTTTATCTCACTATATTTGACTCTATCTTTGTGTGAGTAGATTCAACCTATTTTCAGGGAGTTTGTTTAATATCACAATATATCTCATTTTGGCTCAAATTAAATCCTAATAATGGATGAGTGGACCACCCTACACACAAAGTACGTAGAGACCTAGTTTTTTTTCTTGTAAGACTTTGAAATATTTTTATATATATTTCCAGAGCTAGGTGTAGAGATGACATGTGATTCTAAGGCCTGGTGTGCCTGAAATTAATTATATAAAAATATTAAATATATTTTATATTGAACACATGAAACTTATTAAAGAAAATGGGATAAATATTAAATAGTTGATCAGATCATAAATATGAGACCATGATTGATTTTGGAACATGGTGTTTATGCTAGTCGCGATATAAAATGAGTCAGTGTGGGACTTTTAGACCCATCATTCATTGGTGATGCATTTAATGGATTAAATAATTAATTCTTTGATTAATTAGTTTTTTTTGGAATAAAAAAAGTCTATAAATGTATCACCTTGGAAAAACCTTTCTAGGGTTAGCCTCATAATTTCTAGAATTTACGGTGAGATCTATCTTCCCCCTTATCTGGAAAATCATCTTAGATGACAACAGAACACCAGATCAGATCGGATCAGGACACAACGAACGCAATAGATCCTTCAAAATCATTGGCGAACACATTATTCATCAGAAATTGATCTGAAATCGAGGTATGAATAATCAATTTGTGTTGTTATTCCCTTTTGATTAAATGGTTGAAAAAATCCATCTTCTTCCTTGGATCTGTGCCAATTACAGCATCAACATGTGCCCATGTACTAAAATATAACTTTATTTATTTTTTTTCTAATTTGGAATCCCTGTTCTTGATCGATTGGAAAATAACTCTTATACTCGATCAATTGACCATTTTTTCTTGTGACTTTATCCCCATTTTTCTTTATGTTCTTCTCTATTTGTATCCCCACAATCTCTAATTGACATTGTTAGGAGGCACCAAGCTCAATCGGACCCCCAGATTCATGGAGAATCTAAGAAAAGAGAATATAATGATGAATAGAGCATAGATCTGGAATGATTGTGGAATGAGGATGATCATTTTGGGGGTTTAAGATCATAAAATCAAACCTGGAAGACATGGAGGCAGACAAAATGTATGTTGAAACCCTCAATGATGACCATAGTCGATTTCTGGAAAACGACAGCCGGAGACCATGATTTTTGTTTAGATCTTCGAGTTTCAATACAATTCAAGGAAATATATACAACAAATCAATAAGATTCGTGATGCAGAAGTTATATCTGGATTTCTGTCAAACACCTAACTAAACACTATGTTCAATTAAGAACACACAATGTATATCCCCTCCTACAGGCATGGCTAAAATTAGGGAAAATTAAGTAGAACACAATTTGTAGTCCCCCTCACACACCATATACCCCCTTCCCGGCTAGACAACCCGTGTGATAAGTCACACAAATGAGAACCCGTGTGGATGTACACAGGGTTAGCTACACACCTGTGTACTCTAGTACATAGAAATAACAAGTAACACATAACTCTAGTCCCATTTAGCTAGTACACATCATGTAGTCCACCTACACGATGTGTAATGCTACGTGGACAGGAACCCATGTTCCCACCAAGGACACAACCAGAATATGAAGTGGGGACACACACGATGTGTTTCTCCTCACACACTATCTACCCCTTTATATATTATGTGAAAACCTCAAACACCATTATCTCATTCATTTGAACTCAGATTTTGGCCCATGAGGATCCTATCTGGAGTGTTTTTCCTCATAGAACGTGATGGTTCCCTTAGTTGTGGATTTAGAGATATGATGTGGAATTTTATAAGAATTATACATTTTGAGTCAATAATTGATGATGATAGTGATATGAAAAGATCACCAGAGGCTTAATCCTAAGTGGAACCCTCTAGCTAGGCTGGGCATGGGTCGTCAACGACTCCTAGTGTGGAACCCTCTAGCCAGGCTGGGTATGGGTCCTCTACAGACTTCCGAGTAGAACCCTCCTGATGAGAAGGGCATGGATCCTCAACGACCTTTAGAGTGTATCCCTCTAACAAGGCTGGTCATGGGTCCTTAACCTTCTTAGTGGAACCCTCCTGTAGGGCAAGGCATGGGTCCTCGATGACCTAGCGTGGAACCCTCCAAATAGGCTGGGCATGGGTCATCAACCTCTTGAGTGGAACCCACCTTTCATGCCAGGTCATGGGTCCTATACTTAGAAATTATGAATTCTCAAATATGTGGAATATTGATGAGATGTGGTTTGATGTGGCTTTGGAATCACAAGGAATGATGACACTTTTCCTAATGAGATACATTTTTGTGACATGACCTAAAGCTACACGGGTGAGTTAGTTCCACCCAAAGTTGATAGCATCAAGGTGTGGTGAATGGGTTATTTATAATTGTGTGTTCATGGAAGACATGTGGGATACTAGGCATCATTGTTTGACTTTTGGAACTATTGGCTACTCTTCTTCATAGGCTGAGCTGCAAGATAGAGACCCCCTTACTCTCTCATTTGGGTTTATTTTGAATGAGAATATATATATATCCTTCTTCTATATCCACTCCTTGGATTTGGTTACTCTCCTTTTATGAGATTCAAAGACACGTGGGGTATGAAATGTTCTTTATGTGTCTAGCTTCTCATGGTTAGATGAGTCTACTTTGCTGCTATTGGTGTAAAAGGATCGATGGGTAGTTCATGTACTCACCATGTTTATCCCCTTGCGTTTGGATGAGATTATTTTCACTCTTTTTTGGGTTGAGTTGTACTCTTTCACCATACCTTGTTATTTATAGTATTTTATTATTCTTTTGTATCTCTTACTGCTCCCCCATAATCATTTGAGACATCCTACTTGGTATGTTTATACTCACCCCTGTATGGGATTTTCCCACACATATCATGTCTTATGAAGATGATGGTCATGTCGACTATGACTACATAGGAGCTTAGGGATACCAGGTGCTTAGACCACATATGGTGGTCATAGCTTGGGATTATGGAGTTGGGTTATCTTTTAGTTGTTTACTTTTCTAGTTTTTTGTCAGGTTGGAAAAAATTTATTATTGGGCAAGTATTTTTTCCCATTAGTTTTCAGTTTACACTACCATACTTTTGTACTATATAGAGGTTCATACATTCTTGGTTTACTTTATAGCAATGTTGCATCTTCTCCTTCTTTCCCTATAAGCTTTTTCATTGAGTTGGATATGTGTGTGTGTACAGGTACTTAGGAAAAGGTCTCCCCAAGTTAGTTATGCCTTCAGTGCTTGTCGCCACCCCTGGTTTATGGAGGTCGGATTGGAGTAGTTATGGATTGAGCCTCGACTTGGGTTAGGTCATGAAATATTTTCATCAGAGTATGTTCATTCCTTAGGATGTTGTTCATATATATCCCCTTAAGATGATTTGGTTGGGTTTAGGGAAATAAATTCAAAGTTCCTAGAGTGTGTCTCTCAGGCTAGGGAATCCAGTAATGGTGCAATGACTAATGTATCCATTCACCAGGACCTTGACCACCTACTTGTAAAATCAGAATGACGAGACATTTTTTGCAGGGATTAATGGTAAAGTCATCATATAGGATTGAGTATTTGACTGTCTTTCTTTAGGAATACCTCCATTATTGTTGATATATATATATATGACCATCTGACCCTGATAATCCTTGATAAATTTTAGAATGCCCCCATGATGATAGCCAACCAAGATACCAACTCTGTTTCATTATGACAACCCTATGGGAGATGAGGCGTCTGTTCAGGGTCCATCCTGCAATACCCTTCCTCCAGGTGGGTTGGTGGTAGTACCTACCCCAAGTGAGTAGAAAATCATCCCAATAGAGCTATCTGAGGATACGCGTAGTCTAACTGTGATCCACGAGTTCTAGAGTTAGATATTACTAAGGTTACATGGCGAGCCAGATCCTCAGGCATCAGCAGATTAGATAGAGTAAGTGGTCCGTATCTTCAAGATTTTTCAGACACCGATGAACTAGGTAGTTTCACTAGTATCTATCCTCTTTCATGCACCAAATGGGTGTTGGTGGAGCCTTGTTACAAAGATGCACGATGATTCGAAAATCCCATGAGACTTCTTCCAGTATCTCTTTCATGAGGAGTACTACCCATACTGCTTGTGATAAATTCAGATTTAGGATATTATAGAGCTAAAATAGGGATGGATGATAGTGTATGAGTATGTATTGAGGTTCAAATACCTTACACGTTACTCCCTTAACATGATCTGGGATGATTACTTCCAAGCACAAAAGTTTGAGCAGGGACTATGCAGAGAGATCCAAGCCAGCGTTGTGACCTTGTGTATCCCCACCTATGCTAGGGTGTTGGAGTGGGAACTAGTGAAATAGAGATTCCTATAAGAGGGACACCTAATATCTCGAGCAATAAGTGGGTTCCACAAAGCCGATTCATCTAAAGAAGCTAGAAGACATTAGGTGCATGGATCTCTGTGTAGGATATCCTTCCATAATCAGACTCAGGCATGTGGATAGAGGTAGAATGAAGCACCAAGGTATCTTGGATAGGGGATGTGTTTTACTTTTTATGGGAGAGGTCATATGGTGCATGATTGCCTGACCAGATGTGCTGAATAGCATCGACAGATTGCTAATGGACTGCCATGATAAAGACATCACCATGATCAAGGATCACCAAGGCATATATTGGGTATTCCCTAGGGAGATAGAACTGGAAGAGGAGTAGGAGGATATATGGGTGGTGGAAACCATCATGATATCCTTCCACCACCACTACCAAGTAGCCCACATCAGGTTCAAGGAGCTGGTGATCAGGGCCATAGACAACTGCATGCTTTGGATGTCTACGATCCCATAGTGCACAAGATGATAAGAGGTATGATATGTATTTATTATGCTCTTTCCTCAATACTATTAGACATAGGTTCCAACCATTACTTAATCTTAATACTTTTTGTGTGAGAGATAGAGCTCCCAGTTGAGGTTCTAGCATAACATCTTCAACTTGAGGTTCCTATAGGGAATGTTTTTTTCTATATCTTTCATCTTTCGGTAGTGCGAGATATCGCTTGGATGAGAGAGGTTAAAGTGGTACCTTTAGGTCATCATGATGTAAGACTATGGAATCATCCTAGGTACGGATTATCTATGCATGGTCTGAGCCCAGATCCACTATCACCTTAATCAATTCAGGTGCCCACGTACTGATGGGATGAGATTCTCCTTTTTTGTAGAGAGATATCTCATAGAAGACTAAGTGGGTTCATCAAATAGGAGGCTAAAGACCATCACCCACCAGTTGGAAATTTTAGACCTTGGTGTAACAAGATCATTAGGAATTCAGGTTCCTTCAGTTGTGGGTGATTATATTGACATCTTCCCCGAGGATGTTATGGGACTACCTTTGAGGAAAGAGATGGACTTTTTCATTAACTTACCTCTAGGTATAGATCTGATATCTTATGTGGAATATTATATGGAACATAATGAGATCCAATATTTTTAGTTATAATTGGAGGAACTTTGAGAGAAAGGTTTCATCTGACCTAGTGTGTCCCCCTGGGTAGCATCAGTGTTGTTTGTGAAAAATGAGAATGGAAGTTTGAAACTTTATGTGGATTATTATCACCTAAACTAAGCCATAATAAATAAAAAGTACCCATTACCAAGGATTGATGACCTCTTTGACCAGTTTTGAGGCATGAGATGGTTTTTAAAGATGGATCTCAAGCCTGGCTACCACCAGTTGAGGGTTCACAAGGATGATATTCCAAAGTTGGCATTCCAATGTCACTATAGACATTATGAGTTCCTAGTGATTCCCTTTGGTATGAAAAATGAACCTTCCATGTTTATGGATTTTATGAGAATGGTATTATATCCATACTTGGAATAGTTTGTTATTGTCTTCATTGATGACATACTCATCTACTTTGCAACAGAGGAGGAGCATGCAGAGAACTTAAGGATGGTTATAGACTTGATTTGAGAGCACCAACTTTATGGGAAACTCTATAAGTTCCAGTTCTGGATACATGAGATTCACTTTTTGAGGCATGCCATTTTTTAACATGGTTTATCCACAGAAATAGTGAATATTGATGCAATATTTTCTTGGGAACCACCTAAGAGTGCATTAGAGGTGCATAGATTTCTTGGCATGGTAGGGTACTACAGGAGGATTGTGAAAAACTTCTCTAGAATTGATGCCACTTTGACCACCCTAATGTAGAAAGGGAATACATTTACATAGTATGAGAAGAGATAGAGGTCCTTTGAGGAGATGAGTAAGAGGTTGAAGAATGAACCAGTGTTGAGAATACAAGAGGAAGGTGTGAAGTTCTTAGTGTATTGTGATTCCTCATGAATCGGGATTGGCTGCGTGTTAATGTAGTAGTAGGTAGTTATCACATACAAGTCGAGATAGTTGAGACCACAAAAGCATAAATACATGACTCATAACCTGGAGCTGACAATGATAGTATTCAAAATGTGGATGTGGAGACCCAATCTTATAGGGGAGTGCTTTTTGGTTTACTCAGACCACTAGAGTCTCAAGTACATCTTCACTCATTGAGACCTAAACCTGAGACAATGATGCTGGTTGGAGTTCCTATAGGACTATTAATTCAATATATTCTATACTCCAGGGAAGGTAAATTTTGTAATAGATACCCTTAGCAATAATTCCTAGGCACACTTAGCGTAGGAAACTTCAGAGTAGTTAGCTTCTCTATAGCTAACCCTAGTGGAGAAAGAGGTTATAAATTTTCTTCAGTCAATGGTGTTGTCTCTTTTTCTTATTGAGCATGTGAGAGAGTCCTAGCTGTGATACATTGACTGTGAGGTTTCACATGATTAGATATCCACAAGTGACTCACTAAATGGATATTCTAAAGGAGGGAATCACGTTATCAAGTTCCAAGGGAGAACAATAGTTCCAGTCATGATGTAGGAGGACGTGATATGATAATTCCATACTTCTCCCCTAGTTGTACATCCTGATGTAGGTAAGATGTATAGAAACCTTTAGCAGTAGTTTTTCTGGTCCGACATGAGACTAATCATAGAAGAGTTTGTCTCTTGGTGTCTCACTTGTCATCAGGTGAAGGATAAGAACCATGTTCTAGTAGGTTTGTTACAACCCCTTGAGATCACAAAGTGGAAGTGGGATGACATATCCATGGAATTTGTCATAGGGATTCTACACATAGTGAAGGTTCATGACGCCATCTAGGTGATAGTTGAACGAATAAAAAATTCATCACACTACCTTTCCATCAGGGAGAAGCATTTGGTGGAGAGTTTTGGGAAGTTGTAAATAAGAGAGATCATTCACCTTCATGGGGTTCCCTCTAAGATAGTATATGATTGTGACAAATGGTTTATGTAACAATTTTGAAGACTCCTGTAGGAGGAATTCAGGACCCAATTGCATATGAGTACATCCTTTCACACCCACACCTATGGGAAGACCGAGTTCACTATCCATGTGATAGAGTATATGCTGAGGTATTGCGTGTTAGAATTCGACTAAATCTGGGAGGATCACCTTCCCTTAGTAGAGTTTGCATATAATAATAACTATAACTTTACCATAAACATGGGACATTTTGAGTCCCTATATGGTATACCCTTAAGGTAAAAATTATGCTAGATAGAGATTATAAAGTCATCTCTTGTGGGACCAGAAATGGTGCGGGAGACAATGGAGAAAGTCTAGGTCATCCATGAATGGATGAAGACAGACTAGAGTAGACAAAAATATTATACATATCATCATTATAGTACCTTAGAGTTTGAGCAAGGAGACCATGTTTTCCTACGAGTCTCCCCATTATAAGGATTACAGAGGTTCTTCTGGGGAGAAAAGCTATCCCCAAGGTTCATCAGGCCGTTCGAGATTGTGAAGAGGGCTGGTGAGGTTTACTACCACCTTGCCCTACCCCCACAACTATAATGGGTGCACGATGTCTTCCATGTGTCACAAATGAGGAGATACATGCATGAACCCACACATGTCATTGAATGGGGTGAGTTGGACATCAAGGATGGAGCCACCTTTATGAAGAAACCAGTGGAGATTGAGGATCGACAAGAGAGGACCCTATGTGAATGGACCATCTCTTTGGTTCGCATGCTATGCCAGCATGAAAACATATAAGAGAGTTATTGGGAGAAAGAGAGCCAAGTGCGAGCTCAGTATCCTAAGCTGTTCTGCTAGTTTTTATTTTTGGGGATGGAAATTTTGAAGGAGGGAATGATGTAGACACTTTTATTTTTTCCTTATAAGACTTTGAAATATTTCTATATATATTTCTAGAGTTAGGAGCTAAGACAACATGAGATTCCAAGGTGTGTTGTGCCAAAAATTAATTTTATAAAAATATTAAAAATATTTTATATTTCATGCACACATAATCTTAAAGAAAATAGAAAAAATCTTAAATAGTTGATTGGATCATAATTTTGAGACCATGGTTGAGTCTGAAATGTGGTTTTAACCTAGGCATGACATAAAATGAGTTGGTGTGGGATGTTAGGATCCCTCACTCATTAGAGGTATGTTTAATTAATTAATGAATTAATTATTTGATTAATTAGTTTGTTTTCAGAACAATATATATGTATATAAATGTATCACCTTGAAAAAACTTACTAGAGTTAGCCTCATAATTTTTGGAATCACCGAGGAGAGCTCTCTTCCCCTTCCTCTGGCTCATCATCTCAGATGACGACGAAATGCCAGATCAGGACATAAAGAATGCAATAAATCCTTCCGAATCATTGGTGATTTTTTTCTTCATCAGTGATCAATATGAAATAAAGTTAGGACTCATCAATTGGTGTTTTTATTTCCTTTTGATTAAATGTTTGAGCAAATCTATCTTCTTACTTGGATCTGCACCAATTGTAGCCTCTGCAAGTACCCACATACTAAAATATAAGTTTATTTATTTTGTTTTATAATATGAAATCCCCATTATTTATTTATTGGACAATAATACCTGGACTTGATCAATTTAACTTTGTTATTATGCCTTTATACCTGTTTTTATTCACATTCTTCACCAGTTGGTTCCCCTAAATCCCGACTCGACATTGTCAGGATGTACCAAGATCGATCGGACCAACAGATTAATATAAAATCAATGAAACAAGAACATAATAATGAATAAAGAAAATATATAGAAATCTTGTGGAATGAGGATGATTGTTTTGGTGGTTTAAGATCATAAATTCAAACATGGTATCCATGGTAGTGCACAAAATGTATAGAAAAACCCTTAATGATGACTGGAGCTGATTTCTAAAGAAAGATGGCCGAAGACCATGATTTTTAGTTAGATCTATAAGTTTCCAGCCGATTCAAGGTGCTATCTACAATAGATCGAGTAGATTCCTGACATGGAAGCTAGATCTGGATTTCTATAAAAAAACCCAACTACACACCATGTTCAATGAAGAACACATGATGTGTATCCCCTCCCGCGGCAACTGACAGGGTTTGAAAAAATTAAGGAGGACACAACATGTAGTACCCCTCACATGCCATGTACCCCCTTCCCAGTTGGACAACCCCTTTGATGAGTCACATGGATAGGAACCTATGTGGAGGTACACAAGGTCAGGTACACAACCGTGTACTCCAGTACACGGACATGACAAGTAACAAACGACTCTAGTCCCGATTAGACATGACATTCCATGTAGTACACCTACACAATGTGTACTGATACAGGGAAAAGAACCTATGTGCCAACCAGGGACATGACCAGGCTATAAATTGGGGACACATTCCATGTGGGTCCCCTCATATTCCGTGCACCCTTTGATATCTTCTGATCAAACTTTGAACCTCCGTATCTCATTCATTTGAACGTGGATTTTGGACTAGGAGTATCCTATCCTAAGTGTTTTTACATATAGAACGTGATGGTTCCCTTGCTTGTGGATTTCGAGATATGATGTGTAATTTTACTAGAAAAACACCTTTTTTAGGAAATGCTTGATGAGGGCAATGATCATGCATGATCACCAGAGGATTACTCTTAAGTGGAACCCTCCAGCTGGGATGGGCATGGGTCCTTAATGACTCCTAGAGTGGAACCCTCCAATCGGGCTGAGTATGGTTCCTCTACATACTTCTAATTGGAACCCTCGTTATGGATAGGGAATGGGTCCTCTATGACCTTTATAGTGGAACCCTCTAGCTGGGTTGGTCATGGCTCCTCAAACTTCTGAGTGGAACCCTCCTACAGGGAAGGACATAGGTCCTTGATGACCTAGACTAGAACCCTCCAACCGAGCTGGGAATGGTTCCTCAACCTCTAGAGTTTAACCCTCCTATCATACTAGGTAACGATTCCTCTACCTATAAATTGTGACCTCTCAAATATTCGACATAGTGACGATACATGGTTTGACATAGATTTAGACTCACGAGGAAGAGGGATGATTTTTCCACCGAGATGCATTTTTGTAACACAATATAAAACTATGTAGGTGAGTTAGTGACACCCAAAGTGGATAATATCAAGGTGTGTTGAATGAGTTCATAATAATTGTGTGTTTAGGGAAGATGTGTGGAATTCTAGGCATCATTGTTGGACTTTTGGAACTGCTGACTACTCTTCTTCATGGGATGAGCTGTGATATGTAGATATTCTTACTATCTCATTTGGGTTTATTTTGATTGAGAATATATATATATATATATATATATATATATCCTTCTTATTGTATCCAATCCTTGTATTTGGTTACTCTCCTTCCAAGAGAGGTGAATATGCATGAGGTATGCCACTTGCTTTCCATGTCTAGATACTCATGGTTGGATGAGTTTACTCTCATACTATATGTGGAAAAAGTTTGATGGGTAGTTCATCTACTCACTATGTTTATCCCCTTGTGTTTGGATGAGCTTACTTTCACTCTTTGTTGGGCTGAGCCACACTATTTCACTATAACTTTTTCTATATACTGTTTTCCTCTTATTTTGTATCTCCTACTGCCCCCCTTCAACATTCGGGGCATCCTACTAGGTATTTTTATACTCAACCCTACATGGGATTTTCCCACATGTATCATGTCTTATTCATATGACTGATAGGTTGACTGTGATTATAGAGGAGCTTAGGTATATTGGGTGCTTGGATCATGTACAAAGGTCATATATTGGGATTCAGGTGCTAGGATCTCTTTTAGTTGTTTACTTTTCCAGTTTTCTATCAGTTTGGGACATATTTTTGGTTGGGAATGTATTTTCCCCTTTAGTTTTTAGTTTACCCTACCTTACTTTTGTACTGTCTCTAGGTTCATGCATGTTTGGTTTACTTTATAGCAGTTTTTTATCCTGTCCTTCTTTCCCTCTGCAATTTTTCATTGAGTTGTCTATGTGTGTGTATTGGTACTTAGGAAAAGGCATACCTAAGTTAGTTATGCCTTTGGTACTTGTTGCCAACCCTATCCTATAGTGACAGTCTTGGGTTAGTTGTGGATCAAGCCCTAGATTGGGTTGGGTCATGAAAAGGTAGGTGGTCTAGTGGCTTTTCCCTAGTCTCACTTTTTTATATGATATTACCATTATGCCACACATCAGAATTCCTAGCGTTGCTACTAAATTAAAAAGTGTTTTAATTAAATTCTTAGACCTCAAACTTGATGTTCCTTAAACCAATTATCATGGTTGGAGGTCAACGATCACAACCCAAACCACCAAATGAGTTGAGTTCAATTAAAGGCTATTTGAATTTGTTAATCGCCTTTGACGATAATTCCACGCTTTAACTTTAAATCAAAATTTGAGGTGATTTGAATTATCCTTAATGTAGGAGATGGTTAAAATAAAATGAATGAATTGGTATGGCAATCATGATCCATTTTATAATAAAAACTACCTTTGAGGTGTGATACCTTAAAATAAAAAAGGAATGGTTAAATTAGTAATAATGGTTATGATATGGCATGGGTGCTTCCCATATTCCTTGAACCTTTTTTTATTATTTATGATTAGACTTGAATTGAATGATCTTGATGAAATATATATTATGGTATGTATGAACTCATGACCAGTAATTAATTGTTAAATGGAATATAATAATAAAGGTAAACTGTGCCTTGAAGGATGCCGAGTTCCTGTTTATGAAATACCTTGGATAAGATCTCATTGGGAAAGTGAGATTACCTTATACTGGATTATTAAAGAGGGAACTTGGTTAAGGTTATTGACATAGCATTTCAAGCCCCCTTGGTTGAGAATGTTGGACATGGCGATTCATATCACCTGTGTTGCTGGAAATAATGTTACACACTCCCCTTGATTTGGATGTTGGGAATGACACTTATCCTTATTACATGTGATACTCAGACATGGAACACTTTATTTACAAGGATTTCCCTCAGTTTGAGAACCTATATCCTTTCTGTATCCCTACCCATGAGTCTATGAAAATTCACTATTATGAAGAAGTGAATACAAATTGTGTTAAATCCCTTTAGACACATCCTATCTATTAATAGGAATGATTATACTAACTCTCATCTATTTATAAATTTTGGTTATAAAAATTTTATCCCCCAAAAAAATTAAATACAAAACTTTTTTCTCTCAAAATGTTATTCTAGAAGTTTGTGTCTGATCAGCCTCTATTCGATTGCCAGTGTCTGATGGCTTGCGTCCGATATCCTTAGACCGATACAAATTTTCTAAATATACACATTTCCAAACTTTCCAATTTCTTGTATAACCTAACTATTATTATCAAAGAACTACTTAAAACTCATACTGATATACTTAGTCTGATTATCTCTGTTCAGTAATATGAACTTGGCTTAGTCAAATCTTCTGATCAGAATACTTTGTCTGAAAAATATTCTTCAACATAAATCACATTATTTTTGGAAAACTCATTTTTGACACCAATTCTATAGAGCATCAAATTTTTATGCATGGGTGAATAATTTTAAGTACCACGGTAATTTAATCTTCTATATATAAGTGCTAAAAAAATAGTAAAGATGAGAAATTGAAATGTTTTCCTTCTCACCCAAATTCCAAATATCCAAATTTCACATTTATTTGATCTTCATTTTGACTACTTCAAACCACCTCATCTCTTCTGGTGTCTTCATGAAACTTCTTGATTCTAATTGAAAATCCTATCTTTAAAAAAGATAGAAAACCACTTGAAAAAAAAATTAGTATTGAAATAGTAATCTAGAAAACTCTTCATCTATCTAATCCTCTTGAACTACTTGAATTAAAAGACCTCTCAACCATATTATCACAATTTATAAATGCTCTGTCTAGAAACTACATGTTTATAATGACTCAGTCCGAAACTATATTCATCATTCCAGTTATATTGACTGAATTGAAATACATATTTTTTTATCTTGAAACATTGAAAACAAAACTAATATAATCTCTCACTCCGATGATCTAAGATAACTAAAAATGGTTGACTACATTTTTGAAACTTATAAATACTTTAGAAATGTGAAACGACTATATAGTAACAATTTTAACCATTCTAATATTGTATTTTTCCAAATAATTGGATCTTTTATAATTTTTTTCTTTATAAGTCTTATCATTATGCTCATCTTATCTTTAATCTAATGGAACTCAGCATCCGATGACTTATCGATGTCAAAATCTCATATGATGGATTAGTATCAAATTCTCATCCAATGAGTTAATATCAACATATTTCATATGTTTCAAAAAATGCATGAACTTAGCAACCACAACACTTATAGATTTATAAAAATTTCTATGTCCTATGATCTGTGATCGATGAATTGGATCACAACTTCCCTTTGAATAGACTTAGAAACTACCTATAGTCTGATCGAATATATCTGATAGAAAACTCAAACAATGTCTATCTTTTAACAAATTCTTCATCCAATCAACTTCTTGTGGTGATGAAACTTCAAATTTATTCATATTTTTCATTTAAAAACAAAAATGATACCCTCCTTTTCTTTCGATTAGAAATTAAAATATGAAATCTTGAGCCTCTTTAAGTTTTTTTCACGTTTCAAACACCACAACAACTCAGGTGTGTCTGATCTAATGTACCATGTTTGATCATCAACTTTTAATTTCTTCAGACTTCATGAACTTTACACATTCAGTATTCTGAAAACCTCTGTGACTGGTACTTATTAGTTTGATTATCCACATTCAGAAAACTTCAACATTTTAAAACCATGAAGCTTTAAAATTTTTCACTTCTCTTTCCTTCACAAACTCCAACTTGTATCATGGCCTCTTCATGATATTTTAGGAACTTTAAAGAATAGAAAATAATTGTTTAATTTTTTTGTGTAACATCCCTACCCGATTGACCACTAAACCGGTAGTCAAAATAGTTTCCACGTGGCCTTAAGCTCACCTCCCCATATGCCATAGGTTTCTGACCAATAGTGAGGGTCTAATAATGGATGGTGGGGAGAATATACCCTCATTATCAGAGTAGAATAAAATTATAATAGTAAGGAAAAAAGACAAATAAGTATTAATAAAATACAGAGTAGTGGAAGTTAAATATAATAATTGAGTAAATGTGGACAATTCCAAATACAACCTTTCATGAATGTCCATGTGATGATACCTAATAAAGTAGAGGAAACATAAAACATGCAATATGATACAATACATGAACAAAGAAAATATTAAAAAGGCTCTAAGAAAATGTGACCTAATTGAGTATCATGAGTACTATATCAGTACTATGCTCCCAAATCCTTGGTACAATGTGCAACATAAGAAAAAGGTCAAAGACCTGTGAACAAGATGATTTGCTTGGGTACCCTAGTGCAATGGTGGCCCGATAAGGGTGTGAGATATACTCAGTAGTCCACCACCATTGAAATCTAAATAATAATACAGTCCATGCATATTTAATAAGAAGTGTTCATTTATAACAAAATTAAATAAACAATTATAAATAAATAAATAACTAAGTCAGGCTCAAGTTTCTCAAGAGAACATGACCCAACCATTCCTACTTTGGCCTAATATGGAATTCCTAAACCAAAGGTAACCTGTACGAATGGTATATTAATGTTATTAATTTATTCATAACTTTTTTTCTACTTCCTTTAGTGATTTTCAAGTAAAATTTCATAATTGTTTTGAAATAACCATGTTTTAATACTAAATATAATTTTTGAGCATTATTTGAGTTAATCCAGATTCAAGTCAGTTTACTATTTTAATTATAAATCTCACCCTACTTATTAAAATTGTGTGATTCTTATTTTTTAGGATTATTATTTAAATTTTCTATAAATCATTAAACTGGATCAAGGGACAATTCGGCCATATTAAGGGTTATATGGACCACACAAGAAGGCCCAAAGAATTTTTCAAAGAATCTAGAATAGCTGTGATGTTATATTTTTTTAGGATTAATCTAGAATTAAAAATTTGTTTATTCTCCAAAAAAATATAGGGACAATATATTTCATCTTGGATAAAACGTTCAAGGCCCAAATCAACAGATAAGGCTCCCAATTGATCCATTAAATTCCATCCAACCATTTTATCCAGGATTTTTAAAGCAGCACACAATCCTTGACTTTTCTCCCAATATAAATATCCAATTGAGCTAATATTTTATGGTGTAAAATAAAATATATATCCACACAACTTTATTTAAGAAATGGTTCAGCTTTGATGATATATTCCTATTCAAAAACCCATTTACATTATGGATTTTGAAAAAGTTTGGATTAAAATGGATAGTAGAACTTTATTTAGTAAAATAGCCATAACTTTGGATACAAAAGTCCAATGGCCACCACATTTTGAAAGTAAAACTTCCACATGAATATAATTTTTTTTGAAATAATATTTCTCCATATTTTTCTGTCTAAATTATCAAATTTGTGAGCTAAGTGGGGGGGGGGATTTGGAATGCAAACAGTCCACCACCTTGGGCTATAAATACACCCCCTCTTCTTCTTGCAATGTGTTGAAATTTTAGAGCATAAGTGGATACATTATAACAACCATATCCTTGAAAACGTCCTGGGAGGATCATCCAAACTAAAGTTTCTACTTGAGATACCTTTCCTCTGCTCTTTGTTTCATGTTCTTTTCCATTTGTTTTCATTTGTAATCCTTTAAGTGTTTTTTTAATTGTGTTTAAATATTAATACAAGTTTCTTCATCATCCATTTTTCCCATATACCTCATATAGTTTAATATCAATGTTCTTAAAATTTATGAAATCAAATTAAAAACCAATCCTTTCTTTCACTTTCTCATTCAATTGAATGTGAATTTTAATTCTCTTCACCATTCGTGTGTGTGTTCGACACACAACTCTTTTATTATCCCATTATTTTTACTCTATTTTTAATTCATCACCAAAAAAACATATTACCAGGTTACTAACCATATCAATGAATGAGTAAATATAGTATTGTGGTGAGTCATAATTTGGGTATGTTAAGTGATTGATATTTTTTACTCGTTGAATATTATTTGGGTTAACATTGTCTATGTTAAACTTAAAAATGTCGCGGATTAATGACATGATTTGTTTAACATATGAATTACATGGAAAGATCCATAAATACAATACCATAATTTTTTTTGATTGATATTATAACCCTAATTAAGTTAAGGCTTGGATTAAAGCCTCAATACTTGGAATTATTATCAAAATCATCTTGTGAAGTGGGTGTTAATTTAATGCAATATAAAGCAAAGTTCAAGGATATCATAAGATTAAATACCCAATAATGATATCACCCCAATATTTATCAAATTTTTAAATCAAACATTATCCATAAATCATTTAATTAATCTCTACAAACAAACTCCCCATTAAAAAGTTAAATCAGAAACAATAAACTCTATAATTTTCACCATCATTGAGAATTCAACCCGAGTGCCACTATACACATTAGTAGAGCATCAAAAATTTGAATGGTTGATAGGTGAAAATTGGCCATGATTCAAATGGAATCGTTTCCAAGGACGGTGAAACTATTAGTCAATAGTTTTTTATTTTTTAAACAAAAATTCAAATTTGTTTTTTGAAAAAAATACAAAGAAAAACCCGCCTCCTCATAAAAATCATAAACAGAAAAAAAAATCACAAAGAAAAAACCACCTTCCTCATCCTTCTAAATTTTCTATGAATTACCTATTGCCTCACAAACAATCCATTGGATTTTTTTGACCCAAATATCAAGTGAAAACTTTAATAACTTAGGAGGAACATTATGGACAATCAAATCACCCAAGAACCATTGATTTCCCATACAATTATTCTAGATATGACCAATCCTAGGGAATAAAACTTAAAAGAACTTTCTACCCCTAATATGAATTACCAACTCTTTGGTATTTAATATCCAAATATTGAGGCTAATTTCAAACTCAAATCAGGTTTGATTCATCTTCTACCTCATTTCCACGGGCTAGATGATGAGGATACTCATCTTCAACTTAAAGATTTCTAAGTGGTGTGCTCTACCATAAAGAATCAAGGGGTTTCTGAAGAACAAATCAAACTTTGAGAATTCCATTTCTCCATATCTAACTCCTCAAAGTCATGGATATACAACCCCCTAGTTTTATAACCACATGGAATGACATAAAGAGACTCTTCTTATAGAAATTCTCTCTAGATTCAACAACCACTTCTATCATAAAGGAAATAAGTGGTACTCATCAATTCTCTAATGAATCACTCCATGAGTACTAGGATAGGTTCAAAAAGATTATGAAAACCTATCCAAACCACCAAATATCTCACCAAATATTGACCCAACACTTCTATGAGGGGTTATTGGATATGGATCAAACACTCATTGATGCTAGAAGTGATAGTTATCTT
Source organism: Viscum album (assembly GCA_963277665.1). Lineage (NCBI taxonomy): Eukaryota > Viridiplantae > Streptophyta > Magnoliopsida > Santalales > Viscaceae > Viscum > Viscum album. Next base: position 1,335,797,221 of record OY728127.1, read on the forward strand.
GTTGAAAAAACTCATGCAGTTGCATGAGATCTCATAAGAAACACGTAAGAAAACACACATCAATTCCATACTTAAGCACATGATCAAGTCAAAAGATTCCATGATAATCAATCCATAGAGCCCAACAAGATGACCGAGTGGATGAGTGAACTTATAGGTCTTGTGTGTTAACTATATGTGGATACCAAAGCCCCAAACTCATCTCCTCCACAATATTTATTCCCTAGACCTATCAAGAATTGTGGAATCTACAACTCACCATCTCATCCAACCAACACATTCCCACAACTTCAATAGGATTCATCTGATTTATCAGGACTAATGGAGCTCAATATAGTATATTCTTAGTGGAAAACCAACTCTCAACAATTAAGACAATTAATTAAAAACTCCATTGAACCCCACTATGATCCCTTCTCTTCTACATATAACCCTAGATTGAGGTTTGGTAATCCCATCTCTCATCCCCCTCAGTTCCCTCCTCAAAATCCAAACCAATTCCAATATGGTCAAGGTGGTGGTAACTTCTAACAACCTTGTACTTTTCTTCCTCAAACTCAAAGTAGAAATACTACTCTTTCTCCTCTTGGATTCCACTATCCCAATGAGCCTTCTGAATTCCCTACCTAATACAAGAACTTTCCCAAGAACCCAAATCAATGCCATCCCAATACGGGACATGCCTCTTCTTCTAAGAAATCAAGGGAAATTTTTGCAGAACATCGTGCATCCTTCACCTATTTTAGCCTTAAAACATTAAAAACCAAATTAGTCAACTTTCATCCCACCTTAGCCAGAAGAAAACATCCAATTATTCCTTTTCCTCAAGCCGTCTCTAAGCCAAGAAAGTCCTTTGAACACAATACTGAAATGAATGACATGTTTAGATGCATTGAAGTCAACATCCCCCTCTTAGATTCCATAAAACATATCCATAAGTATCTAAAGTTTCCTAAGGAATTGTGAACCCATAAGAGAGAACTTAGGACCATTGAAAATGTTTCTACCCAATATTCCATTCCCATGAAGTGCAAATATCTAGGGACCTTTAAAGATCCATTCCAAATAGGGAGTCCCAAATTTGATGATGAACTCACAGACCTAGGATCCTTAATAAATGTTGTGCCCAGATCAATATTCTCCAACCTTGTTCTAGGTCCCTTCTACTCAATGAGTGTTGTCATCCAGTTAGCCAATCGAAGAACAACCAATATTAAGGGAATAATTGAGGATGTCCTTGTTTGAGTTAATGATTTTATCTTCCCGGATGATTTCTATGTCCTTAGCATGGAAGGTGAGATGACCTATTCACAATTTCCCTTAATTATAGGAAGACCATTACTCATGATAAATAGAAATAAGATTGATGTACATGCAAGCATACTATCCATGGAATTTGGTAACCAAATGTTCAAGTTCAATATCTTTCAAGACCTGCGATATCTATCAGAGGATCACTCTACATTCTCAATCCATGATTCCAAGGAAACTTATGAGAGTGTATTCACCCCCATTACATGATGTTTATGATGTTATAATGTGAGAGGATCTTGTGTAATTTTCACTATGATTAACAAATTCATAAATGTGGAAGTTGATGTTGACCTTCAATTCATAGACTCTATAAATCTAGAGGATCTTTAAAAATATCTTGAATCACATATCAAATCTGAAATCTACTATTTAACCTTGTAAATTATTGAAGAAAATGAATCAAAACCAACTGAAACCAAGGAGTCCAAACTTGTTCTTATTTTAGAGGAAAATAAATATGCCTTAGGTTGGACCCTAGATAACATACCAGGAATCAATCCTACCCTTTTCATGCATCACATCCATCTTGAAGAATCATCGAAACCAATTAGACAACCACAAAGAAGACTTAATCCACTCATACTTGAGGTAGTTTTGGAAGAGATCACCAAGATTATTCAAGATGGTATTATCTACAAAATTTACTACATTAAATAGGTTAGTTTGATTCAATTAGTACCTAATAAGGGTGGGATAACTGTTTTAACAAATCAACATGGAGATTTGGTCACAACTTGAGTGAAAAAATTGTGTGTGTATATCGATTATTGGAAATTTAATGCTGAAACCTGAAAAGATCACTACCCTATTCATTTCCTTGATCAAATTCTTGAATTATTAGATATAAATTCACATTATTTCTATATTTATGGATACATTGGATAATTTAAAATCCCAATCTCACCTCAATACCAAGAAAATACTACATTCACTTACCGCTTTAGAACATATTCATATAAGAGAATGCCTTTTATACTTTTCAATGCTCATAAAACATTATAGAGGTGTATGATGAGTATATTTTTTGAATTCATTAATCATTTAATGGAGGAATTAATAGATGAATTTACCATTTATGGTGAGTTATTTGAATATTTCTTTCATTAAATCTCTCTAGTCCTTCAAAAATGCATCAAATTTAACCTTGTGATGAATTTTGAAAAATGTTACTTCATGGTTACTAATGGGATTTTTCTAGAGAAAATAATTTAATAAGAGGGTATTCAAGTTGATCCTTCCAAAATTGAGGTGATCCAATCACTTACTAAACCCAAATCATCTCAAAACATCCATTCATTCCCTGGTCAGGCCAGTTTCTATTGGCGATTCATCCAAAACTTCAATAGGAATGACCTCCCACTCACTCGGCTACTCTAGAATGATGTTACATTCCATTTATATGAGGCTTGAAAGAGAGCCTTAATTTAACTCAAATATGTTCTTATATATTCCCTGATAATTAAACCCATATATTGGTCCTTACCCTTCGAATTGATGTGCAATACTTTTGATAAGGCCATTGGGGCCATTCTTGGTCAAAGAAGATAAAATATTCATCATGTAATCTATTATTCCTAATTTTTTTTGGATAAAATTAAATATCACTACACTGTGACTGAAATGAAACTTTTATCTATGGTTTTTTCCTTGGATAAATTCCAAACCTATCTATTAGGTGTCAAAATCATCATCTTTACAGACTATTAATCTTTAAAGTTCTTACTCAAGAAAATTGATTCCAAATCGAGGATAATAAGATTGATCCTAATTCTCTAAGAGTATGAAATTGTGATTAAAGATATACCTGGAAAAGAAAACCCTATGGCTGATCACCTGAGTATAATTTCTAATTATTCTCATTTTGAAGTAATTGATCCTAAATTTCCAACTGAACACCTATCATCTCTCACTCCAAAGTTTCCATGTTATGCCCCAATTGTAAATTACTTTGTTACTGGGGTTTTTCCTGATTTTTTTTCAAAAGAACAAAAAGTGAATCTAAAAATTGATTAAAAATTCTATTTTTTCTAAGATAAGAAACTTTTTAAAACTAGTTCTGACATGGTAATTAAAAGATATGTTGATGAAGATGAACATTTCTCCATCTTAGAATTATATCTCTTAATTCCTGGTGGTGTCCACCTTGGACCAAAAAGGACCTCCCAAAAGTTCATTGACTCAGGATTCTTCTATCCTTCACTCTTTAAGGACTCATATGAGTTATTTAAACCATGTACCACTTGAAAAAAGTCTGGCACAATTTCTAAAAGAAATGAAATTCCCAAAAATCACTTAATCTTCTCTGAGATCTTTAATGTTTGGGGAATCGATTTCATGGGACCGTTCCCCCATTCTAATGGATTCTCATACATTATTATTATGGTCTATTATGTTTCTAGGTATTTCAAGTAAAAACCCACTTGAAATGATGACACACATACTATTAGTGAGTTCCTAAAAAACCACATATTCTACCAATTTGGAACCCTGTGTGCTTTGATAAGTGACTTAGAAACTCATTTCTATAATTGGACTATGGAATCAATTTTTTAAAAAAATGGGGTTTTATATAAAACATAAACTTTATATCACACTTAAACAAATGTCATGGATGAAATTTATAACAAATAAGTGAAAAGAGTGTTTGAGAGAATTGTAAATCCCACAAGAAAAGACTGTATTGAAAGACTTGGTTAAGTACTTTGGGTTTATTGAACTGCCTATAAAACACCCATTGGGATGACTCCATTTAGGATAGTTTTTGGTAAAGCATTCCATTTACTGGTTTAAATCCACCATAAGTCATTTTGGGCTATCAAAACTGGAGGATCTTTATCTCGATTCTTATGAGAATTCCAAGGCACTCCATGGAAAACACATCCTGTGAAAGGTATTCCATGAAGTTGAAAAGCTAATGCTCTTCAACTCTTGATTTTATATTTACCAAGTTATGATTAATTCTCATTTGTAATGTATTTTTATTATTATTAATTTTTACCTATTTAGTGTAGTGCAAGTCTAAGACCCATCTTCTAAAAGTACATTCATGGTTAATGGACATCAGTTAAAGAATCCCCATGAGAGGACACACACCCTAGGAACCACATTGTATTCCACCAACCCACCACTGTATAGAGATGAAAACCCACCAAATATAAACTAGGGGGAACCTCTTTCCCTTTAACTCCCTCTTTATCTCTTCATCCGCCCTCCCTCCCTCTCCCTCTTTTTTCTTCTTCCTATCTTTTTCATTTTTTACCACTTTCTTCATCAAAATATTTTTTTTCTATTTATTTTTTGTGTGAGTGTGTATTTAAAAAAAATTAAAAAAGCTAAAAAAAAACAAAAACAAAAAAAGAGTCCTAATTACTCACCATTAAATTTTCAAATTTTGTCCAACCTTTTTGGGGATTCCACTAACTTGTCTTCATCTCCAACATTTTGTATTTTCATCCTAAATTTGGATAAAGAATTTTGTTTCAAGAATAATAAATTTTTACTGACCAATTTTTTATTAGAAAATTATTCTTCCCCAACCATTAAAAACAAAATTATCTTTCATGACAAGGTCACCTATGACCATATTTTATTTTCTTTCACCCCTAATTATAAGTCTTTAGTTTGTGGACCTTTGAGTAGAATTTTCTACTTTATTGTACATTAACATGATAGAGGCATTTTATAATCCACATGAGAATCACAATAGCTAAATATACACCCATTACCCTTAAATTTATCCTCATTTTTAAATACCCTTAGAGCCTATGGTTTTTATAGCCACATTACAAGCCCAAAACCTTATCCCACCCAACATCTATATGGGTTTTTATTGCATGATTTTTTTAAATTTAAGTGTGGGGGGACTAGATTTCATTTTGGGACCTATTTAATTGATATTAAATGTGTCATCATTTTCTTGAGGGCAAGAATCCATTTCAATGTTAGGGATAGGTTGTCATTCAGCGAGTTTTTGGAATGTATGAATTTTTATGACATCTTGTGAAAATGATATTGAAAAGTGTTCAACAAAAAAAAAGTAAAAAAAAACAAAAAAAATGATTGAAAAAAATAATGGGTTGTGTATTGAGAGGGTAAAAATTACCCTTTATCAACCATTTATCTTTACATAAATATTAAAATTAGTATCTTGAGGAGATCAAACAAATATTGGGATATGAGTGTGAGATTTATTTTAAGCTCAACTTAAAAAAGATAGATAAAAAGAAAAAAAATAATACTTGCATCATATTTTCTTATGTAGTTGGGAGAAGTTTTTTGTTTTATACATATTTCATCATTTAATACCACTTCAATTTTTCCATCACTTTCCTTCCTTAAAAAATTAATTCCCTTATAAATATGTGTTTCCATTTCTTTCCATATTTCATTTAAAAAAATTGTGAATTTCTTTTTCCTTGTTGGTGTTTTACCCCTCTTTTCCTATATTTTGGACATTATATTCATACCATCCCATAGCCACTTAAAACCCCCTAAAAATAAATCTTTATTATTGTGTACATTAGGATAGGTAATGGAATCTGAGAGCTCTTATAAAATCAAATGTTTTCACTTTTGGTTAGTGAATGAGTGAACCTCTTATCATCTTGAGAGGAGTGAGTTATGAGTGCCCATATTTTCCATTTCTAATTTTGAGCATGAAAAATTAATTGTTTTTGGAACATTTTTTTTGTAATAATTTGTGGTGGAATTCATTATGAATGAGTTAACTAGTCTAGACCCTCTGATTGGAGAATTTTTTTTTAATATTTGTTGGTGGGTGAAAATAATTTAGTTGTGTTTTATATTTGATGTACATAAGGATATGAACAAGAATAATTATATATTATTTGATTCTATTAATTTATTCATAACTTTTTTTTCTACTCCCTTTAGCGTTTTTCAAGTAAAATTGTATAATTTTTTTGAAATACCCTTGTTTTAATACTAAATATAATTTTTGTGCATTATCTGAGTTAATCCAGATTTGAGTTAGTTTGATATTTAAATTATAACTATCACCCTACTTATTAAAATTGAGTGATTATTATTTTTTAGGGTTCCTATTTAAATTTCCTACAAATCATTAAACTGTAGTTTGGGCCAATTTGGTAATATGAAGGGTCATATGGACCACACAAGAAGGCCCAAAGAATTTTTTCAGAGAAACTGGACAAGTTGTGATGTTATGTTTTTTGGGCTCAATAAGAAATTTAAATTTTTTTTATTCTCAACAAAAAGTATAGGTAAAATATATTTCATCTTGAATAAAAATTTCAAGGCCAAAATCAACCAATAAGGGGCCCAATTGATCCTTAACATCTAGCCCACCATTCTGTCTGGGATTTCAAAGCATCACACAATCCTTGAATTTTATCCCAATATAGACATAAAATTGAGCTGAGGTTTTGTGGTATTAGATAAAAGATATATCCTAAATTATTTTTTGAAGAAATTTTTTGACTTTGAGTTCATCTTCCTATTTAAAAACCCATTCACATTATGTCCATAAAAAAGTTGGGATTAAAATGGATAGAAGAACTTTGTTTAGTAAAATAGCAAGAACATTGGTTAAAAAATTACAATAACCTCCATATTTTGAGGATAGACTTTAAACATCCATATATAAAACTTTTAAGAAGAATATTTATCCATATTATTCTGTTTAAATCATAAAATTAGCAATCTAAGTGGAAGGGAAGATTTGGAATGAAAATAGTCCACCACCTTGGACTATAAATACATCCCCCTCTTCTCCTTGCACAAGGTTTTAATTTCAGAGAATAAGTAAATAAATTGGCATGACCATATCCTTTAAAAATTCCTAGGAGGACTTTATAAACTCAATTTTCTACTTGATATACCTTCCCTCCGCTCTTTGTTTTCATGTTCTTTTCCATTCATTTTCATTTGTAATCTTGTAAGTGTTTTATTGTAATTTTGTTTAGATATCAATGAAATTTTATTAATAATACCTTATTCTCATCTAAATTATGTATTTGAATATTAATTTTATTAAAATTTGTTAAATCAAGTTAAAAACCAATCCCTTCTTTCACTTTCTCATTTAATCAAAAGTGCATTTTAATTCTCTTCACTGTTCATGTGTGTGTTCGGCGCACAACTCTTTTATTATCCTATTATTTTTGTTATATTTTTAATTCATCACTATAAAAAAATATTACCAGATTATTATCCATATAAATGGATTATTAAATATACCATTTGGGTGAATTATAATTTGGGTATGTTAAGTTATTGAGAGATTTTGCTCGTTGAATATTCTTTAGGTTAACATTGTGCATGTTAAACTTAAAAATGTCATGGATTAATGAAATGTTTTGTTTAACATGTGGATTACATGGATGATTGGATCCATAAAAACAATACCATAAACAAGTTTTGATCATTATTATAACCCTATTTAAGTTAATTTTTGGATTAATGCCTCAATGCTTGGAAATTTCAATCAAAATCTTCATGTGAAGTGGGTATTAATTTAATTCAATATAAAGAAATGTTCAAGTATATCATAATATTAAATCCCCAATAATGAAATCAAACCAATATTTATCAAATTATTAAATCAAAAATCATCCATAAATCAATTTAATTAACCTATCCAAACAAACCCCCCTAAAAATATTAATCAGAAACAATCAACTCTATTTTTTTACCATCACTGAGGATTTGACCTGAGTTCCATTATACACATTATTAGAGAACCATACCTTTGAACAGTAGATGGGTGAAAATAAACCACGCTTTAGATATAAAGTAATAATGGGTCATCATAATTTAAGTAGCTTGAAAAGGCCCGATCCGAGACATGTGATTTAGCTTGGCGGATGACCTTTTTTAATTACATAATATATTGCATTTAATTTATAGAGTAATATCTAGTATTTATTTATATGGAATCCTATTCCAGTCTAAGGTGAACCTTAAAATAGAACCTGAGTATCACACTAGGAGAATAATAATTTTCCAAATCCAAAGGAGTTTATTTGTGGTGATCCATAAATGGAATCCCAAGTATCACTCTCGATGTAAGTAGAACATGTCCCATATAAGTTCATCCCTGGTATTTCACAAAGGGGTATGAGTATCACTCATGGAATGGTGTAACCATATTAACACCAATTCCATCCACAGGTGCTCACATGGGAACTAGAATCACTCATATGGAGGTAAAAAACATGCACGGTGAGCCCATCCAAGATATAGCTGGTATCACCCCCGATGTATGAAGCCTCACCGACCCATGATCCCATCCTTGGAATTATATAAGTTGTAATCTAAGTATCACTCAATGTATAAATGATACATTCATTCCTTTTAAATTTAATCACCAAAAAGTCCAAGTATATAACCAAGATTTACCATAAACAAGGTGAAATGTAGGGGGATACGTATATAAGAAAGCCACATCACAAGTCATGAATACTAAATGAAAGGACCAATCCCTTTTATATTTTCAATTACAGATAATAAGGCCAAATTATTAAGCTTGGAACCAATCAAAACAACAAACCATTAAACATATATTTTTTCCGGCTTATAAGAGAGCGCACCTCAATGAGGGGTTTTATTAAAAATCATGATATTATATTTAAACAATTAATTTATTCAAATTCATACATTTAATTTTATGAAACAATTAAATATACCCAAAATGTAAATTCAAATATAATCCAACCATTTAATTAATTTAATTTTAATTCATACACTTTAAGGGCGGTCCAATTGTAAGGAAAACACCATATTTTAATATGAAAAGATAAATGAAAACATATAAAGGAGTGGATTAGGTTGAGTCCATAGTATCCAACCACATAGATATGAGTTTATGTTACATTAAAATGTGGTATATGAATTTTATTTAAGGAAAAAGATATTATAGAGGCGACACTCAATAATTCAGGCATGTGACACAATGATGTTATTCTATAATCAACGAAACTTTGAGGGATAATATAAATAACACCTAACTTATAAAAATGATGACCCATACATCTAATATCGAGGAATGATTTGGTATAATTATAGAGAAATTGAATAAGAGGATGAACACCCTAAAAATAGGGTGAATTAGCTCGCATGAAGATAACACAGATGAGGATAATAGAAAATAAGAAAAGAGATAGAGGAATGAATAGCTTACCGAGAGGAATCCATGGAGACCAACAGAGCTCAAATCCAAAAACAAATGAAGGATATATATCAAAGCCAATTTTAGGCTTGGGAGGAGCCTAATGCAAGAGGTAGAGGGACTCACCCACTGGAAATGGGTGAGAGGAATGAGGAATTCGTTTTTAAGTTCATTAAGGGTAAAATTATAATCTCCCCCACAAGAATGAGGTCACACGATTTATCCAAACCATGAACCAACCATGTAGCTACCACTATATAATAACTACACCCTAAAAGGTTTCCCCACATAGTTTTTCCAACCATGCACCAACTGTGTGCCAAAAAGTGTACACATACTGCCTAAGTGGCACTAAGTGTGCGGGCTAGCCGCACTGTTTGGGAAAACTGTGCACAGCCCGTGTGCACCCTTTGCTAAAAACTATAGAAACCCCACACATCAATTTAATTCATTCCACATATTTAGATAAAACCATGATACACCTCCTTCTATACTGGACCAGGCTGCATGGTTTACCCTAAGGGACACATGGTTTCACACAAACAATGTACCCTGCCTTATTTTTCCTTTAAGCGGGATTTTAGGCCCTTGTGCTCCCGAAACATGAAAAAACAACTGAGGTACCTATTAGGCCTTAAAAAAGACATAAAAAATCACACTTAAGGGTTTTAACTCTTTATATTTCATTATGAAGCTTCATTTACAAAACAGAATGTCCAAAAATGACAAAATTTAAAAAACCTTGGAATTCCATCTAGTCAAAAAACACGCGTTGTTACAATCTCCACACCTTAAAACTTACCATCCCTGAGAATCCTTATCAAAATGAATAGAACATAACTAGAACTACTTTGGTTGTGAAGTATTATTCAAACAACTTCATTGTGTTTCTAAATGCCCAACACACCTCCAAGCATCACCTTAACATACGACACATAAGCCATAGAATCTCAAGCTAATGCTTATGTTTTTGAAATGAAGCATTGAGATGGAGCTTCCCCAATCTCATAAAACTAGAGACATGATCTCCATGTCATCTATCTAACCATCTAGTCTATGGTGCATTCACCATAGATTCTAGCATTTGAGGGAAAATTATGAATCATGGTATCTCAATCATCGATATTGTATTTCAAAACATGCCCATAGTGTTATAATTACACTCATGACACAGAACACGATTCATGATCTGATCAAAGGATCAATTAAAATTCAACCCTATTTAAACTAATTGTGCTAACCTTTACATGAAAAGATATAACCAACATTTACATTGCACCCATCTGACCTGATAGGGTCATGAAGCGGTTTCTCTCTGACCACATATGAAAAAATAGAGGGATAACTAGTCGAACCATATCTAATTGACTACTCTAAAAATACTCTTCCTAGATGGCTAGTAAATTTTATTAACTAGACTTTGTGAATTTTTTAAATGAAGGAACCATGATATTTTCTCCGATCATGCTCAATGAAGCCAGTAACCGACCTATGGTGATGTCTTTATCGAAACATCCATTACACTTTCGTTCCCAGAACGAACATGGGTGCATGACCAATCCATCACACTTAGATCATTACACACTCAATAATACCACATGATCTTGACTAAGGTTTGGGATAACCTCAAAAGCATTTCTGGGAACCAAAGATCTCATCTAGGGTAGTTTATACACATCCTTTTACAAGCAAGACATCAGTACAAGATGAACATCCAAATAATAAGGACAATAATTGATCCCAAAGTGGAATCTGCCTGATGATCAATTCAAAGGGAAATAGATGATGTCCATGAGTCTAACCATGGAATTCTTTCTTTGGAATCCAGGTATCAATCAAGACTAACCATTCCTCTATAAGGACAACCATGCTTCCGAACCCCATTTAGATATGGACCACTCAAGAAGACCAACAAATTTTAAAACTAAGAATAGTGTATAACTAATGCTCTCTAATTATACCTAGGTGATGCCAAGATAGGGGACATGATCATCATTTAGCCAAGAGTACACTAATAGGATTAAAACAGTTTCCAAAAAGGACCCAAGATACTTCAACTAAAACATAGATGAAGTGCTCTATAAGGCTCCAAACCTTTCATAAATAAAAATTCAAGGAGAAGGATAGTAAATCCACCATAGGTAAACTTCCTCAAAAGATCTTGGTTACTCCTACCGAAGCATCACTATTACCTGACCATGCTATTTTTACTACCCGATCCATCCTATGATTGTTCAAGTGCATCCACTAAATTCCGTTCATGGTCAATGATGTTTTTAAAATATTCATACACAGCCACCCAAATCATCATCATACTAGCTCACAAGCACTGATGTGGTTTGAAACTCACCAACCCCAAGGGCATTCAGAAACAGTGTTGACCATCTCCAAACGGTCCCTCTGGTTGTGTTCCTTATACTCTAAAGGACATGATTAACCAGAATTGAAGTGACGATTCCCACCTTAGGAATTTACTTATCTTTTAAAGCTGAGATTGACTAGAAAAACATAAGCGTGCTAGATCAGATTCACCTTAAACAAACACATGACACTTCCCCAAGTCATGCTCACATATGTCATAACATTTGGAATGAAATCCAAAACCAACAAGACCAGCATGCTAAAAACACCTGATCCTCTTTAAAACATCATCGCAAACATTGGGATGAGTTGATTTATTTTAATGCCCAGTCCAATCTACTCTAGATAAGACCCATGAATCAAGATTAACAACTCAATATTAACTGACTATCACCAAACCCAAACAATTCCCAACATAATTAAACAACTCAATAGTTACTTCATGTATCGACACATACCACCGAGGTTTCATAATAAAGAAGACACATCCTTGATACTATCCATAGTCTCAATATCCCTATGCATCCCTATATCCAATGGAAAATAATAGAAAATAGCCTATAGTAAGACTATTCCAAAAGACTTGAAAATAAGGATGATGAGATACTGAGTTTTCCATCATTGAAGAGGAAGAATAGAAGGATCAAATGACCCACTAAACGGATGACCATACCCTAAGAATGTATAAATCTATGAATTGGAGCATTACCTGATGCTCATACCCTTAATGAGGGTAGAAACATGAAGAGACCACCCATCAATACAAGGTTTTACTTTAAAAAAACTAAGAGTCCTATGAGGGACAAACAAATCCCAAATGAAACCTCACTCTAGAAAATTTTCATAACAAACTAGCAAGGGATTTAAAGACCCAAGGGTGCTACCTACAGCATGATAGCCCCATACTTAAATAGAAAACGTCAAACCTACCAAGGGATCATGCCAAAAAGGCCACTAGTCCTAAGAGACTATCATTTAGGTTCAAGTGATAAGGAAAGAGGCCTACACCTAAAGCTCATGTTTCCATTTTAAGGAAAATACTCAGGAAAGATTTAGACTTACCTCACTCGAGGGTTGAAACTAATAACACCATATAAGGTTCCATTTTAGGTCATTAAAACAAAACTAATTTAATTATTTAAACATATATAGGTCTAGTTTTTAGGAAAAACTAACCATTCATAAGAAAAAATAAGCTGGATAAGATCGTAAAGAAAAACATGAAAGTTATATTAAACTTCCTTTTGAACATTACTTAATTAATTAACACTCTATCCGAATTAGGAAATTTATAATATAAATAATATTTTAAAACATCATTTATTTATTCATAATCTTATTAAAATTGGATTAGTTAAATAAAATTTTAATATAAATATATAGATAAAAACAACATTTAGGTTTCAATTGGAATTTTAATTAACCAAGGCCTCATATAAATACAAAACAAAACAAAAGAAAATAAAGATATATTATTAATTAAAGAGGCACTGGTCAAGTAATATTCCATCATAAATTTATATGTAAAATCATATAAATGGTTGTAGAAACTTTAAATGACCATCACTATATGGCATAAGCACACCCTCATGGGGTTAATAAAAAAGGTATATCAAAAGAAAAGGTGGCCTACGAGGGTCTCATCAAGCCGTCTTGGGTTCAACTAAACAACCCAAACAATTCAAGAATATATATATATATATATATACTTAAAAACTACCATAGTATTTCATTACCTAATAAACATTCCCCAACTAAACTACTTGGGTCTAGTTGTGCATTTAAGAATTTTATCTATATTGGTCGTTATGACCAAGAAATAAAGGTAAAAACATTAATGAGGCAACCATTTCATTTAAAGTCGAACACTTTTATATTTATTCAACCTTATCTAGGCATATAAGTCCCACAAAGATGGTTTGGTTATATGGTTCACCACTTCTCGATTTGTAAAGCACCCATATACTTAATAAAATGTAGGCAACCTCCCATTTAACCACAACCAATTCATTTAGGATAAAATAAAATTTTAACATCTCAACCATTTATACTATAATATTTAAGAATAATAAGCATATCTAAAATGGTTTGATTAGATGGGTTACCATTTCACAAATTACAAAGATCCCATACAATTTACAAATTGAAAGTATGCACCCATTTAATTAGATCCAATAAAGGTTTTAGCCCATGGAACCAATGGTTCAAACATTTCATGACTGGTTAGTGAGGTGTCACCATCAATCTATGTATGAAAACACCATTTAGGTTGATGTTGTCACCGTAATATCCAATTGTACATTTTAAAATTTAAAACTAGTCATGATAAAAATTACAATTACATATGGTTTAACATGGTAAGGAAACATGGAAACATGTAAATTTAACCATGGAAAGATACTACATAACTAAGTAAACACAAATAAAATGATAAATAAACACTAAAATCATAGAGGAAATGGAATAACACTCAAGGAAATAATACTAATTAAACACTTAAATAAATTATAAACATTCATTAAATGAAATAACTAAATAGGTAAAAGATAATAATGTCACTAAAAGCACCTAGATGTCTTATAACAGGCACACAATAAAACATTTAAGGCACATCAAAAATTTCAAAAAACCTAGAAATGCAGTCTACATGGAATGGAATATGCATGGAATATGAGTCCTTACATGCCTGTAATGATGCATGTAATGCTTCCTCCTTGACATACCTGGACAAGGGTAAATATTTTAATCTCATAAATTAGTAAGTAGCAAAAAGTAATCGAATCAGTCAAGGTGAAATAAAAATCAACTATAATAACTAAAAACACAAAAAATAGTCCCATCCCTATCCACTTGGACTTTTCCCCATACATGGGTTGATCACTCCCAGGCATGAGTATTTACCAAGCATCGTCACATTCCTATTATCCTGTCTACCTACTCAAAATAATAAGAAAAAATGAAAAAAGGTTTTGATACCACTTTGTAACGTCCTATCTCGAATGACCACTAAACGAGTAGCCATACTGGTTTCCACATGGCCTCAAGGATGCCTCCCCGTACACTAGAGGCTGCCAACTAGTAGTGAGAGTCTAATAGTGGATGATGGGGATACTATACCCTCATTATCAGAGTAAAAAACAACATAATAGTAAGTAAACAACAAACAAAGTAGTAAAATGAAAGGAAAAGCCGAAAAAGGTAAATATAATAACTGAGTAAACACGACAAATTCTAAATACAACCATGCATGAATGTCCATGTGATACTACCAAATAAATTAGTGGAAACATACATAAGTTGATATGATACAATAAATGAACAAAGAAAATAATAAAAAGTCCCCAAGAAGGGTGATATCCTCAAGAATCCTGAGTACTAGCTTAGTATTGTGATCCTAACTTCTTGGTACAATGTGTAGCACAAGCAAAAAATCAAAGGCCTACAAACTAGAGGATTTGATTGTGTACCCTAGTGAAATGGAGGCCCAAGAAGGGTGTGGGATATACTTAGTAGGATACCACCAATGGTGTCTAAAACATAATCCAGTTCATGCATATATAATATGGAGTGTGCATGTATAAAAAAAGTAAATAAGAAATGTGAAATAAATAAATAACTAAGTCAATATTAGGTTCCTCAAGATCACCTGGAATGACCATTCCTACTTCATCCTAAGTTGGAATTTCTAAACTAAAGGTAACCTCTGTGAATAGGATATAGAGTAATAATAGGTCATCATAATTTAAGCATCTAGAAAAGGACTGATCCTAGACATTTGATTTATCCTAGAAGATGTTCCCTTTTATTTAATTACTTAATATATTACATTTAATTTAAAGAGTCATCTCTAGTATTCATTTATATGGAATCCTGTTCCCGTCTAAGGTGAACCTTATAAATGAACTTAAGTATCTCCCCAGGAGTGTAACAATTTTCCAAGTCTGAAGGAGTCTATCCATGGTGATCCATAAATGGAATCCCAAGTATCAATCCCAGCATAAGTAGAACATATCTTCTCCGAGTCTATTCATGGTATCTCACAAAGGATTTTTAGTATCACTCAAGGCATAGTGTAACCATATTTCCACCGAGTTCCTCCACAGGTGCTACCATGGGAACCAGAATCACCCATATGGAGGTAAGAAACATGCACAGTGAGCCCGTCCAAGATATAGAAGGTATCATTCTTGGTGTATCAAGCCTCATCAAAACATGATCCCATCCTTGTAATTTTTTAAAGAGGAAGCTGAGTATCTCTTAAGGAATAAACAAATCATTCATTCCTTTTAAAGAAGGTCCAAGGTAGGGGGTATGTATATAAGAAATCCACATCACTAGTCATGAATAATATAGGTGAGGGCCAATCCCTTTGATCATTTCAATTAAAAATAATAAGGCCCATGTATTAGGATTTACATAAATCCAAACAATGAACTGTTAAACATATCATCTTTTTGGTATAGGTGACAACACACCTCAATGAGGGGTTTTATTAGAAATAATGATATTCTCTTTAAACAATTCATTGATTCAAATTTATTAATTTTATTTGATGAAATAATTAAATATAACCAAATGGTAAATACAAATATAATCTTACCATTTAATTCATTTCATTTTAATTCATACACCTCAAGGGTGGTCTAGTTATAAGGTAGACACAATATTTTAATATAAACAAATAAACGAAAATGTGTGAAGTAGTGGATCAATTTGAGGTACTAACCTCCAAGAACACATAGAGGAGTTTATTTTACATTATAATTCATTCTAGGAATTTTAATTAAAAAAATTTATATTATAGAGGTGACAATCGAGAAGTAGGGAACACGATAAAACAACATTATTCTATAATCAATGAAACTTTTAGGGATATGATAAATACCACTTACATAATACCAAGGATGACCCACATGTCCGATATAGAGGTCTGATTTGGTCTGTTTTGAGAGAAATTGAAGAAAAATATGAACCCCCTTAAAATAGGGTGAATTACCTTGCACGAAGATAGCACATATGAGGAGAAGAGAAACTAAAAAAGGAGATAGAGGAACGAAGAGCTTACCAATATGAATATATAGAGACCGACAAAGCTCGATTATGAAAATAGATGGAGGAGGATGATCAAAGAATGGGTTAGGATTAGAAGGAGACTCACATGAGAGGGAGAGGGACTTAACCACTATAAATGGGAAAGAGGAAGAAGGAATTAGGTTTTAAGTTCATTAAGGGTAAAATTGTAATTTCACCCTCAAGATTGGGGCGCACAGTTTGGCCAAACCAAGTGCCAATTGTATGACTCCCACTACATAAGAACCACCCCCACTTGGTTTACCTATATATTTTTTTCTAACCGTGTGTCAACCATGTGCCAAACAGTGCACACATATTGCCTAAGTGGCACTAAGCCTGCGGGCTAGGTGCATGGTTTAGGAAAACTGTGCATAGCCTATGTGCAACCTATGCTAAAAAATGCAGACACCCTGCATGTCTATGTACCTCTTTTTGCACAATTAGATCAAACCATGCAATGCCTCCTTCTCCACTAGACCAGACCACACAATTTACCCTAAGGGTTGTACGGTTTCAGAAAAACCGTGCACCTTGCCTGCTTTTTTCCTTTAAGCAATCTTTCTAGACCCAATACTCTTGAAACATGATGAAACACCTGAGGGACCTCTCATTTCTTAAATCATTCCTATGAACATCACATTTAATTTTCTAATCTCTCAAAATTGCATTCTGAATCTTGGTTTATAAAACATACTATCTACCAATGAAAAAAATTCAAAAACCCTTAGAATTCCATATGGTCTAAAAACATAAGATGATACATTTTTCAAGTTCTATAACTTCCCAACTTTTTAATCTCAAAAAATAGAAAAATTTATGAATTCTATTTTTAGTACCTTCTGACTTTCCATCAAAATATTAATATGATGGGCTGGGTCTGATAGATTTTCCGATCAAACATCTGATTTATAACTTTTAAAAACACATTCTTTAACCTAGTTCTCAATAATTTCTATGAAAACAAGTTATAAACATTAAACAAAACATATTTCACCTGATTTATAGAAATAATATTTTACAATTTTTTTTCAATAAAAACAAAACTTTGTTAAATAAAAAACATCACAAAGGATCTTCAATCTACCCCTTTGTATTTGTTGAAAATTCTCGTAAACAAAATTTTCAACTCATCATTTTTTAACACTTAGAATTTTTCAAAAATCATTTTTGAATTTTACTAAATTATATCCTTTCTCAAAAAGAGTGTCCTGACATGACATTAATGGATAAATTAATGTTTTTGAAAAAACTCTATCCCTTAGTGATAAGAAAATTTGTGTCTATGTTATGATAAACTCCCCATTTATTTTATCTTTTCCTATAACTTGTATTTTTATTACCCATTCTATGATAACCATAACTTCATATTCATTTAAGTAAGAAAAGTACTTCTTTACCCATTATAGGATAAATTTTTAGAAATCCCCCCCTTTTTCAACATAATTCCAAGCATAGTGGGGGACTTACTTAAAATGTTTAGGTAGTATTTGGTGGAGGCTAAACCAAAATATGGTGTCTCAATTCTTCAAATCTCTTACTTAGCATAACTTTTGTGAAAACATCAGTAATTTGATATTTCATTAAAATATATTCCAAAAAAACATCCCCACCAGCAAATTTCTATTTAATGAAGTGAAACTTAATATCAAAGTGTTTCGATCTTGAGTGTTGGACATGATTTTTAGAAATATCAATTATACTATGATTATAAAAAAGTATCTTCAATGGTTTGAAAATTTTAACTTTCAAATCTTACAACTGAACTATAATCCATAACATTTGTGTAAAATCCTATGTAGCTACAACATTTTATAATTCTACTATTCTCAAAGTTATTGAACTCTATTTTTTACTATGTTAAATCACACAACATTCTCTTAAGAAAAATATTCCTCTTGAAGTTGATTCTCTGTCATTGTGATCAACAGCCCAATCAGCATCATTATAACCATGAAAGTTCATTTCAAAACTTATTCTATATAACATCCCATTTAATGTCTTTTCCTCTAAAATATCTTAGAATTATCTTTACTACCAACACATGACATTCTTTCGGATCACTCTGATATTCATCACACAAAGTCACATTATAAAAAATATAAGAACTTGAAGCTATAAGGTAACGAATACTTACTATCAATTTTCAAAAATATTTTTGGTTCACAATTTCCCCATCTCTATCTTTACTCATATTCATCCTGAATGAAATTGGAGTAATTTTTTTTAGATTCTTCCATACCAAACTTTTGAAACAATTCCTCGATATAATTTTCTTGAGATAGGAAAATGTATTTTTCCTTTTGTTTAACTTGTAAAGCAAGGAAGAAGTTTAATTTTCCCAATATTGAAATCTTAAAATTATTCTTCATTTATTCATTAAATTCTTTAAAAACATCTTCAATATCCCCAAAAAAATTATATCATCAACATATATAATTATAATCAGGGTCCTAGAGTTTACTTCTTTAGCATACAAGTTGATGTTGACCTTTCCTTTATAAAAATTTTACTTTTTCAAAAAAACTATCGAGTTTAGAATACCGGTCATGTGGTGTTTACTTTATCCCATAAAAATATTTCTTCAATTTAAAAACTTTCTTTACATCATTTTCAAGTAGATATACATAAGGTTTCTCAATGAAAACTTCTTATGAAATTTCACCATTTATAAAAGTTTAATTTACATCCATTTAATACACTTTATAATTTCATTGTGTATACACTTCTATAAAAATTATAATAGTTTATAATCTTGTAACTAGGTAAAATGTTTCTTCAAAATCCACACCTTATACCTCTTCATAGCATTTTAAAACAAGTTATTGTTTATTTCTTAAAACTTATCCATTATTATTCAACTTGTTTTTGTACATCATTTTGTTCTAATAAATTTTTTATTTTATGGACATAGAAAAAGTTACCAAATTTTATATTTATCAATATGATGTAACTCTCAGTTCATCACATAAACTCATTCTCTGTGTTCAACCTCTTTTAAACATGATTTTGGCACAATTTGTGAAATGAGTTATGTTTAATTTTATAATCTCAACCTTCTTCTTTTCTAAAATAGAACCTTTTGATTCCCAAGAATATTTTTAGTTTCAACATGTTTATTTGAAGTGGGAAATTTCAAAGTTCCTCTTCCAGCTTCACATTCCTCATCACATGATTCTTCCGAATCTTGATAAGTCTACTTTAACTTCCATTGGAAATCTTTAGTTTGTCTTCTTCAACATTTTCAACATTATTTGTTAAGGAATTAAAAATTTCAATAACTTTCACATCATAGGAATCCACCATTTTTTAGATATCTTTTTCCAAACATCTCTAACTTCTTACTTTTGGTGAATATCCCATGAAAATTCCTTTTTCATCTTTCTCATCAAATTTTCCAAGATCCATATTTTTTTTATTTTTAGTAAACATGGACTTATAGAAAACTTGAAGTACATAAATTAAGGTTTTTTGTTATACCACATTTCATAATAATCCATGTTGGATTTCAGAATTAAAAATAATCTTTTTCCACATGTATAGTAGTACAAATAGCTTCTCTATATTAGAACATTGAATGTTTGTATTCTGCTAACATACTTCTTACCATTTCCACCAAACTTATATTTTTTCTTTATACTACTCCATTTTTTTATGGAGTGTAGGGACCATATATTGATGCTTGATTCCATGATTTATCATATACGATTTAAAATAATTGCATGTGAATTATATACTATTATATATTATCAAATTCTTTATATAAACCCCCATTTCTCTATCAAAATCGTTTTAGAATAATTTGAACATCTCTATAGCCTCTGACTTGTATTTAATAAACATTATTTTGGTTATTCGAGTGAAATCATCAATAAAAGTGATGAAGTAAAAATATCATTTTTTATTGATGTCTCGTCAGCCCATATAAATTGGAATGAATAAGTTCAAGAGGTCTGGTAGACTTAATATCAACTTTCTTATGACTTTTATTAGTCATTTTCCCTTTCTGACAAGTTATAAAAAAATCTTATTTCCTTTTTTTAAATTCTTTAAAATTTCAAACTGCATTGACATTAGAATATTTTATGAAGAATATTTATGCCTTTTCTTTATCCTCTCATAAAAACTTTTTCATCTTCCACACTTCTGATGATATAAAAATCTTTTATGAAGATCACTTATTTTTCATCATCAAAATGTTGACTTACACTAATTAAGTTATGTTTTAGACCTCCAAAAAATATAAATTCCTTATATTTTAACTTTTTTTCTTCAATCTCATCCATTCCAATTCATTTTATTTTTAAGGAATTATCACTCTTGAAGGTAACAACTCCTCCTTCATGATTTTCAACATCTTTTAATATTTTCAAATCACCTGTCATGTGTGATGAACAACCACTAAAAAGTATCCATGGTTTTTTCTTTTTTACTTACTTTAAGTGTTTTCTCAATAAAAAATATATTTCCTAAACTTTCTTCTTTATAGTTTCCTTTTATTTTCTTTTATAAGAAACTTGTTTTGAAAGGAGTGTCAAACATTTTTTAGCAAAATGACCCGGTTAATCAAATATTCCACAAACTTCCTCCAGTCATTCAAACAGTTTCTTTGCTAGAAGATTTCTAATATCATGATATCTTTTTCTTACTTCTCTTGGCTTAGGAGAATTACTAATTCTTCTTCCACCATTTCTTCCAATCAGTTCAAACCCCTTTCCTGGAAGTGACATGTTTTGAAAATAGTTGTAAGATCTATGACTGTAAATTCCATAACACCCAAAAATACCATCAAATCATGGTTTTATGTAGAACTATAATATTTCCCTATAATAAGATTGTTGAGGTTCATAAAATATTTCAACCTTAGTTTCCTCTGGGTGTGTAGAAACCTTCCTCTGGGTGTAATTATCAACTTTCGATGATGTGATAGATTTTTCACATCCCTTATTAAACCAATATTTCCTAACACTTCTTAACACAAGAAATATTAAAAAAAAATAGATGAATGTTTTAGTTTAGTGGGTGTAAATTTAAAGTGATTCTTGGAGTGAGATTTTTATGTAACTTTAGATGACTCAACTTTTACTTCCAAAGCCTTGATAAAAAGTTCATTCAACTTCATTAAAATAATTTCATCCTCAAGAAGTTTTTATTGAGACTTGTTTACTTAATGCTACTTAGATTCTAACTTCTTAATGAGATATTCAACCATATTTCCCTATTTGGATGTTCTCATTTTTTAACTTAAGATCTAATATATTTATTCTTCTTCCTTCTTGAAAATATCTTTTCCACCTTTAAAAAAATTATCCACTATCTTTCTTCACAATTCTGATTTATTTCTTAAGAGTTATATTTTTCTCAAGTCATGCAAAAAGTTATGATATGAGCTAATAAACTCTATAATTTTCTTCACATCCTTTTTATTATTCTTCACTACCTTAGGAATATTTTGTTTTCTCAACTTTTGTAATGAATGTTTTGAACTTTCATCTTTGAAAAAATTGTTGTTAGTTGAGTCTGATTCCGATTTCTTACTAAACATTATTATTTTGTTTCCAGTGAACTTATTCTTATATTTTTTAGATGAATTTTATTCTTTATAACTTTTATTCCACTTATTCTATTGAGGTTTTTCATTAGACTCGTCTAGATATTATTAAACTTTCTTCTTGGTTAAATTCATAACAAATTTCTCAATTCCACCACACTCAAAACATTTTATAGGAAGTTTTCCTCTATAATTTCCTCTTCCTCTTCGATAATTATTAGTGATAAGAGACATGATTTTTCATTAAACTCATCATACTATTTATATTTGGAATCAAAAGGATCGACATCTTTAATGTCTTGAATTTACATCTTTCTCATGGATTTAAAATCTATTTATATTTCATAATATTTTTGAACAGTGGAGATTTTATAATTTCATAAGAAACAAGAAATTTATGTAGTTCATCAAGTGATAAATAATCTATATTTTCTAAAGAAAAAACATTTAGAATCAAATATGTATGAAATGTTTCTCATGAGTTTATTCACAATTGTATAATATTCTAGGATATATCTAAAACCTATGATGTTGCAAAAAACTCATTTAATCTAGTGAATTACTGATCAATATTTTTTCATCAATCATTCTTTTGTATTCAAACTTACTATTATAGATTTGTATCTTTGCTTCCTTCACTTTAGTATTCCATTATAAAATACTTTTGATCTTTTCCCACATTATCTTTTCTATTTTGAGACCCATCTCCTTCATATAAAAATTTTCTGATAGAGACATAAGAATATCATGTCTATATTTTCCATCAACTTCAATATTTCTATTGTTAGTAAAATTCATAGTAGAATCTTTCACAATGGATGGAAAACCAATTGTAGCAACATCAATAACTTCTAGGCCAAGAGATATGATATATGGAATCATCCTATTTTTTCAACCATGATAATTTTTCCATAAAATGTTGAAATTCCTCTAACATTGATAGAGTTGAGATTATTCATGATAATGATACAATAATGGAACCTTCCCTATGACACCAATTTAAGTTCTAAAGTATTGAAGAACAACTGATAGGGGGGAGGGGGGTTGACTCAGTTGGTGTCTTTTAAAAAATTTCAACTTTAGGAGACTTAAACCCTAAAACTTGTTAGAGTTTCTTCCTTATAAAATTTTAGTAAAATAAAGTGTATATAGAAATAGAAAAGTAAACATGGAACACAAAATTTAAAAGGTTTGGCATTAGTGTAAGAATATACATCCATACTATAGCCAATCCCATGGGTCTATGGAAATTTAATGTCATGAATAAGTGAATATAACTTGTGTCAACACTCATTAGACACCTTTTAGCTCTCAATAGTAATGATTATACTAACTCCTATAAGTTTAAAAATTTTTATTACAAAAAATTGAGCCACAAAAATAAAATAAAAAGAACTTTCATCCTACAAAGGTTAGTCCAGAATTCAGTGTCTAATCAGCCTCTATCCAATTTCCAACATCTGATGGCCTGCATCTGACAGCCTCATACTGATAAAATTTTTCTAAATCTATGCCATTACAAACTTTATAATCTAAATATATAACCCAACTATGCTTCTCAAATAACTACCCAAATCTTATATTGATAAACTTAGTCTGATTCTCTCTGTCTAGTAATCTGAACGTGGCTTAGTCCGATCTTATGATCAAAATACTCACTTTGATAAATCTTTTTCAACAGGAAACAACTTCAATGGAAAACTCACTTTTGAAACCTAATTCTGAAGAGTATCAGATTTTTATGCATGGGTGAATAGTGTTAAGTACTGATCTATTATAACAACCTGAACTTTTTGAATGATAATTGTTTCCTGAAAATGAAGGTTAAATTATTTTATACATAAAAAAGCCATATCACTTTAATAACTAAGTTAATATAAAGGGAAATGTGTCCATCTAGTTTTGAATGTTATACGACCATTGGTCAATTATGGTCATTGGTCAATATGAAAATTAGGAACTATACTATTGATATTAATTCTAATGTTATAATTAATGATTATAAGTAAAATTTGAAAAATGATAATTGATATTGAAAGAAGAGTCAATGGCCTCAACCAGTAGAGTCATGCCATTTGAAGCCCATTTCTCAGAATTTTGGAGGGAGGTATCATCAATAGGGTTCTCCCTTAACCAAGCCCAATATGAGCATCAATAAGTGAATCTTGAAAGAAATATCCTATGGGAGAAGTTCAAGTTAGTGAAGATTACCACTCAGTCGATGTTAGTCGATGCACCCCATGAAACTACCACCATTTCACACCTTACTCTTAGGTCATATAAAGATGTAATAAGGGATTATGTATCGATTACCTAGTTACTTAAAGTGTAATTCCATTGTATAGGTAAAATTTTTGTTCTATCAATTCCGTTTTAAGAATAGTTTTTCTTAATAAAATTGAGCTGGAATCTGAAAATTTATTTTTCAGATAAAAATTTTACTTTTCAGAAAATATATGAATATCTATAATAAACTAATATATTAGGAATAATAATTATTTTAATTAAATATTATTATAAAAACACACTTATTTAAATATAAATGATAAAATAATTTTATTATATTTAAGTTTTAGAAATTTTTCTAGGCATTTTAAACCCGATATTATTTTTAATAAATAAGTATTTTTATATTTAAAAGTTAGAATCATGATATTTAGATAATAATTCTGATAAAATAAATATCATTTTTTAAATCGTAATTTTAAAGTTAGGTTAGGGTTAATTTATGATAATTTTTTGAAATACTTTATTTTTTTTCGTGAATAGTAAATAGATAGTTTGAGTTTTTTAGTATCTTTAATGACTTCATTATTATTTAATAATTATGTAATAAATAATTAACCACAATCCAAAATCTAAAAAATGTTATTTTATTAATATCAAGTATTTTAATATAATTAAATCATTTTACAAATCTATAATATACTTTCCAAATTCTAAAATGGAAACTTTAAGTTTAAAAATGTCATTGTTAGTAAACTTTAATTTTCCTTGAAAAAATAAGTAATATAAAATGATGGTCGAATATTGTGGATTAAAATAACATAAATGTGTCTCAAGTGTCCAAAACCATGGGAAAGACCATGGTTTTTCATGTAACATCCTGAATTTTCCGTGCATTATTTTAAAATATTATATCGAATATTTATAAAACCAGGATTTGTGATGGTGTGCGATTCTGAGGCCCGGAGTGCCAGAAATAAATGTTAGAAATAAATTAAATTCTTTAATAGCACACGAGAGTTGTTTTCTTGTAAAAGTGGAATAAGTTTTAAACAAGTGCCCAGATTAGAAATCTGAGGGTACCATTGCATTCAGAGCATCGAATTTACCTTAGGTGGGGCCTAACATCAACCAGCATGGGTCAGTAGTAGAAGTTAGTTTTCAGAAGTTTTAAAGGAAATAAAATAAAATAATAATTTGTTTTATTTGTAACATTTACATAACAGAATGACACGTTATTTTGTTTTAAATAAGAAGGATCCCAGGGTTAGGCTAATAACCCTAGAAAACTCCATCGAATCCTTTGTAGTTGGGAGAGGATCCACCCTTGGAAAATTTCTGAAGAACGGCAATGATCGACAACGCATGGATCATTACACGGTTAGATCAAATCCCAACCAATGAACACTCTCCTTATTCATCGATGATTGATTTAGGGGTTTTTATTTCAATTATTTTCCCCATTCTTGGATTCAAACAGCGAATGCAGATCAACCCATGAACATGTTGACCCGTAGATCATTCATTCTTGCAGGAGGGTCTTTTATCGAGTTTATTTTGGGGGATTGATCCATGTTTAATTTAAATTAATTTTATTTAATCCATTTTATCCTTCTAATGGGAGAAAATAAATTCCATGATGAATGACAGTGGAGGTTCATTCCTCAAATTTGTTGTGTGGATTTCTTCTTCTTTTTTTTCACCCCGCGTTCTTTGTGTTTTTCATGAGGTTACGAACAACGGAT
Organism: Viscum album; assembly: GCA_963277665.1. NCBI lineage: Eukaryota > Viridiplantae > Streptophyta > Magnoliopsida > Santalales > Viscaceae > Viscum > Viscum album. The sequence continues at coordinate 1,335,823,637 of OY728127.1, forward strand.
TGTTGCGCATCCATTTTGAAATGAAATGATCCCAAATTATATATCCATCATCATAAAGACTCAACAGAGGTGCGAAAATGATGGAGGCAAACGAATCGACACAGTTCAGAAGAAATTGTTCTTCAAACGTTTTTCACGTGGATGACCGATATGGGTTTTCAGGGCCAATCGAACTCCTGAAACCTTCTAGAACGTTGATGTTATGGAGGGGAGACCTTGGATATTTAGTTTTCAGGAAATTGGATGAATGTATCAAAGATATAAAAATCACCGAGGTACGGTGATGAAGAACAGTGATTCTGGAAAATCGCGATAAACACAGCATGTATCCCGATGGACACAACGTGTGGGGCCAACTCATTGGTGACTAGGGTTTCACAATGAAGGAAGAAATTAGATGGTGTTTTATAGATGTTACATGGATTTTGGGTCCTTAAATGGGACTCATCATGTATCTTGGTCGATACATGGACACGGGGTGGAGTACATGGCATATACTCCACCACATAGCCAGACCAGGCCGATTACATTGGTTACCCCATGTACCGGTACACGGGCTAACATACACAGGTTGAATCCATGTATAAGAATATAACCGGTGTACACTGAGTGGCCCCCAGATAGTAGGAAATGACATTTCACACTCTTACACACCATGTATACCTCTTTCTACATGATGTGCTCTTCGACTCGGGCCGTTGTACACAGGCAGTACCCGAGGTTGTAGGACATGGCGTGTGACTTTTCTACATGTTGTGTACCTTTATGTACATGACTTAATCTTCTCATCCATCATTCCTTGGACAATTTTCACTTGGTTTAATGCCCCCTTTTCTTTTCCCCCTAAAGGTTATGCATCATTTCCTTCCACAGGAGTATGATTCTTTTTTCAGGAATTTCTGGATAGAGTTAGAATCCCTTCAAGATTCCCAAAGTGAGATCCTCTACCCATTCATGACCCTAGTTAGAGTTAGGTATCAACATGCCCAATCCTACAGGACATCGATCCAATACTTTGTAGGTGAATCCGAATGAGTTGTGGTATACGCCAAGGACCTAACAGTGATCCTCCTCCATGTATCATGACCTTTCCCCACTTAGGAGTGAGTTCTCCCAGAATGAGTGTATCTATCTCTCTCATGACACTTCCCAGCGAGCATTACTCCTCAGATGGGCATCATCAGAGCTATCAGACTCATGGAGTGAGTTCTCCGAGAGAGTGCTTTGTGTAATATTCGAACTGAATCCCTAGCGTGGGTATGCAGTCATTGTAACTTATCTCTAGACTACAGGTATGGTTTTCGAGTATATCTAGATATGTTTCTCTTATTATATGTTCTATAGACATATACTATATAGATATGATTTTACATTTACTTTGTGTATTGCTTTGTATTTTTCAGGTTCCCCTACTAAGTATTTTTATACTCACCCCTACATGGGCTTTTCCCTCACATGTCGTGTCATATTCAAATGAGTGGCCTTTTGATGGAGTACAGGGTGTACTAGGATGGGACCGAGCTTTGTGAGCTCCCTTATAGGCCTAGGTGTTCGTACAGATACAAGTTTTAGTCCAAATACTTATTTATTGCTTATAGGTTGGACTTTGTAGTTTTCAGACTCCTTCTTTTGGTGGGATTGTATTCTGGACCAGTTTACATTTCAAACTTTAATTTCCATTTCACCTTGTTGGCTGGGGTTAGTTGTATGCATTCATTTTTATCCTTGGTAGTTTTTTACATTTTAGAATTTGTGGGCTTGGATATGTGTGTGTGTATAGGTACTTAGGCAATGCCTCCCATGTTAGTGATATACCTACTCGGTGCTAGTCACCATCCCCTGACCTATTGGAGGTAGGCTTGGGAAGTTGCGGAATGGGCCCCATTGGGATGAGTCATGACAGAGTGGTATCCGAGGTGGTCAGTTCTACCATATGAGAAATAGTTTTCGATATTGGTTTGGGGAAACAATGTTAAGTGTTTTGATCTTGTCTTCTAGGCCAGGGAATCCAGTGTTGCTATGGGCGGCTGATATATCCATACACCAAGACTCTAATAACCTGCTTTTCGACCCAGTTCATGAAAACACTATTTTAAGGAAAAAATGTAGCATAAATGCATCATATAGGAATGGGTTGTGTTTTCCATGTCTTTTTGGGTCAATATATCCCGATATACTCTTTGAATATGGTACATCTAGTTTCCTTACAGGATGCCTCCATGACACATACATGCTCGGATTCAGTGACTCGATCACGAGGATGACCCCCTCAGTGATGAGGATTCGATTCAGGGACCAGTTCCCCTGGTGTTACTTCTAGGGGGTGTACCTTCTATACCACCACCAGTGAAGCAGAATGTGTTTACCATAGTACCGAAAGATGACAAGTGTAGGCTGAGTGCACTTCATGATTTTCATAGATAGATACCCCTAAGGTTCTGGGGAGAGCCTGAACCTCAGGCAGCTGAGGACTGGCTTGAGGTGATGAACAAAGTTTTTCATCTAGTTAGGACACTAGCAGACTATATGGTGATCTTAGGAGTGATCCTTCTTCTGGGTTAGATGGTAAAATGGTGGAGTTTGACCACTCAGACTCATGATGAGAAGAATATTTCATGGAAGGAGTTTGAGTGACTTTTTAGGGAGGATTTATCTCTAGTTATGCTGAGAGAAGTGAGTACCTAGGAGATTATTCAGCTCTAGTAGGGAAGTTTAACAATGGTTTACTATTTATCAAGGTTCATAAACCATGCCAGGTACTCGATAGATATGGCCAGGGATCTATAATTCAGAGCTCAGGCCTTCGAGAGAGGTCTATGATGGGACATATAAGCTAGTGTCATGCCAATTTTAATTTTGACTTACGCATGAGTGCTTGAGATAGATTTGGTGGTTTAGAGCTTCTTGGATGAGAAGAGATAGCCAGTTGCAGTCAGCAGCAGACAGATAGGTGCAGAGACCTCAACAGAAAGGAATCAACATCAGGAATATGGATCAGGATGTGGGAGACATCATAGGAGAACCCAAGATAAGGGATTTATGGTCCAGAGCTCTCAGGATGGATCCATTCATCCTAGAGAGATACAATTCTACTCATACGATTGAAAAGGACATATCGCTAGAGATTGTCCAACCCATTGAGATGTTGATGGGGAGTTGGTGGATGGACCATCGAGGAAGAGGCAAAGAGTGGAGCAGGCAGACCTGATAGGAAGCAGATGTGGAAGAGGAGCAGGGAGAGAGGTAGGAGGTGGCTGATGTTTTGATCTACTTCCACCACCACCCCTACGAGGTCCGCACCAGGATCAAGGAGCTAAGGGATAGGGGCGGGGGCAGCTGTATGTTGTCAAGGCATATGACCTAGGGACTCTAGGGATGATCCGTGGTACAATATGTGTCTTTTATACCTTAGATTCCGTACTTATAGACATAGGTTCCAGTCATTCTTTCCTTACCATGTGTCTTGTACAAAACCTTGAGATTCCAATGGAACCTTTGACTCGACCCTTAAGCTTGGAGACACCTATAGGTGGAGACTCGATGATCACACCTCTTTGAAAATAGTGTGATCTTGCCCTTGGAGGTGAGAGTTTCAATTGGAACCTCTTGGTGGAAGCATTGAGACCTTATGACATCATTCTCGGTAGGGATTGGTTATCTTTGGGCCATGCCTAGATTGACTATTTTAGACAAGGAGTGTAGTGTGTCTACAGTGATGGAATGAGGTTTTCTATTATTGTATAAAAGGAAACCCAGGCAGTATAGAATGGGATCATGCATAGGAGGGTGTAGCCGATCACTCATGAGTTGGGTAGCCTTACCTTGGGAGCAGTAGATATTTTGACCTTTCAGTTTCCAATGGTAGTGGCAGTGTATGGGGACGACTTTCTAGAAGATGTTCCAAGACTACCTCCCTGTTGGGAGATCGACTTACACCTCAGGATGACATTGATATCATCACTAGCATATCGAATGGCTCCCGTAGAGCTTCATGAGTTGAGGATGCAGTTGGAAGATTAATAGATGAAGGGATTTGTGAGACCCAGTCTTTCACTCTAGGTGGCCCCAATTCTATTTTCCAAGAAGGTAGAAAAGAGTTTGAGGATGTGCATGGATTACCAGTACCTGAATTAGGTAACAATGAAGAAAAAATATCCACTGTCAAGGATCGCTGAACTCTTAGATCAGTTGATAGGAGCGCTATGGTTCTCAAAGGTTGAACTTATATAACCAGTTATGAGTAAGAAATATGGATATATCGATGACAACTTTCAGATGCTGCTACGGTCACTATGAGTACTTTTTGATTCCTTTCGGTGTGAAGAACTCCCCTATAGTGTTCATGAGATTTATGAATCAGATCCTCTAGCTGTACTTAGACCGGTTCATGGAAGTCTTCATTTATGACATCCTTGTGTACTCGAAAACAGAGGAGTGGCACACGAGACACCTACAAATAGTTCTAGACGTACTCTGAGATCACTAACTTTATGGGAATCTCTCAAAGTGTCATTTCTAGATACAAGAGGTCCAATTTTTGGGACATGTTATATTAGAAGATGTAGTAGTAGTGAAGCCATCCATGGTCGAGGCAATGTTAGCATGGGAGCCACTCTAGAGTGTGACAGAGGTGTGGAGCTTCCTTGGGATGGCAGGATAATACCAGAGATTTATCCCAGATATCAGTACCGATGTAATCCTTGACCTGGAAGGGTAAGCCTTTTGTATGGATGAAGAAGTAACATCAGGACTTCCATTAGTTGAGGAAGAGTTTGACGATCCCACCAATCTTAAGATTTATAGAAGAGGGTGTCGAGTACATAATTTTATACGATGCACCAGGGACCAGGCTTGGATGTGTCCTGATGCATAGGCAAGCAGTGATTGCTTATGGTTCACACCAACTAAATTTGAATGAGAATAACAATACAACCTATGATCTCAATTTAGTATAGGTATTTTTCTAGTAGAATATATTGTGACACTACCTGATGGGAGAACGATTTATCATTTACTCTGACCACAAGAGCCTCAAGTACATATTCTTGCAGAAGGATATGAATATGAGGAAGAAGAGATGGCTAGAGTTCCTCTAGGATTATGTCTTTGAGATCTTTTATAATCCCAGGAATGTTAACATTGTGGTAGATTTTCTAAGTAGGAGATCGAGTTCGAAGCTGCTGAGCTAGGCATCAGAGCAGTTGTCCTCACTACAATTATCTTTCGTTGATGGAGATGATGTAACTTATCTCTAGTTGATGGTTGTCGCCCCTCCACTCTTATGGAGAGTTAGGGAGGCACAACTAGGGGATATCAACTATGAGACTTTACATGATTAGTTATCTATAGGATATGATCATCATGGATATTTTCAAGGTGGGGAGCACATCTTCCTTTTCAGAGGATGCACAGTTGTGCCAGTGGTATTGTGGGAGGAGGTTCCGAGCGAGTTTCATACATCCCCCTTGGCCGTACATTATGGAGTATAAAAAATTTACTAGGACCTATGGAATCGATTCTAGTGGAAAGGTATGAAGAAGGTATTAGCAGAGTTCATTTCTCAATGTCTTATGTGATAACATGTGACAACTGAGTACCAGGTTCCAATTGGGTTAGCTCAATGACTGGAAGTGCCAGAGTGTAAATGGGATGGAATATCAATGGACTTTGTGAAGGGCTTACCACATACATCCAGGGGACACGATTCCATCTGGGTGATCATTGACCGACTCACCAAGTCATCCCACCTCCAATCTATCAGGGAGTAGAATTTCATAGCGATCTTGGGATGCCTCTACATGCAGGAGATAGTTCAGATTCATGGAGTCCCTTCAATGATAGTCTCATATTGTGATGCTTGTTTTACATCCCATTTGTGGAGGGGATTGCAAGAGTCATTTGGGACTCAACTAAAGTTGAGCATAACATTCCATCCCTAGACATATGGTCAAATATAGAGAACTATTCAGGTTCTAGAGGATATGTTGTGGGCCTATATCTTAAACTTTGGTAACAGTTGGGAGGACCACTTACCACTAGTAGAGTTCATGTACAACAATAGTTTCCACTCCATCATCGGTATGGAATCATTTGAGGCTTTATATGGGATAACCTATCGATAATTGCTTTAATGGACCGACCCTAGAGAGTTATAACTCATGGGTCCTAAGTTGGTATGAGATACCACTAAGAAGATGCAGATCATATAAGAGTGTATGAAGACTGCACAGATTTGAAATAAGTCTTAGGTTGAAAGACAACAGAGACCATTGGAGTTTGAGGAGGGAGACCATATTTTTATTTGGGTCTCACCTCATCTAGGGTTGCAGAGATTTGGCCAGGGAGAAAAGTTGTCGCTGAGGTTCAATGACCCTTTTATGATACTGTGTAGAGTTGGTGAGGTGGTGTACCACCTATATCTACCGCCGAAATTACACCGGGTACATGTTGTATTCCATGTGTCATAGATGAGGAGGTACGTGCATGACCCATCACATGTCATCGACTAGGGAAAGTTAGACATCAAGGATGGAGAAACCTTCACAGAGTACCCAGTGGTGATAGAGGATCAGCAGGAGAGGATTCTTCATGGGTGAGGGATTCCCTTGGTGCGTGTTTGATGGCAGCATGAGAACCTTTAGGAGAGAACATGAGAACGAGAGGCTGAGATTCGTGTGCAGTACTCAAATCTATTTTAGTATCCTTTTGGTTTGGATTTTCAGTGACATAAAGTCCCTAAAGTGGGGGTAATGTAATGTTACAAATTTTCCATGTATTATTTTTAAATATTATATTGAATATTTACAAAACCTGGATTTGTGACGGCATGCGATTTCAAGGCCTGGAGTGCCCGTAATCAATATTTGAAATAAATTAAACTCTTAAATAGCGCACATGAGAAGTTTTTCTAAAAAAGTGGAATAACTTTTAAATGGGTTCTATGATCAGATATCCAATGGTGTTGTTGTGTTCAGAGAAGTGACTTTACCTTAGGTGGGGCCTAACATTGACCAACACATGTCAACAATAAAAGTTAGTTTTCAGAAATTTTAAAGGAAATAAAATAAATGAATAATTTATTTTATTTGTAATGTTTCCATAACACAACAACACATTATTTTGTTTTAAATAAACCGGAGCCTAGAGTTAGGCTCATAACCCTAGAAAACTCCATGGAATCCACTGTATCTTGGGAGAGGAGCCACCCTGGGAAAATTCCCGACATATGATGATGAACGAAAACACGTGGATTGTTGTACAGTGAGATCGAATCCCAACCAAAGATCGTTATCTTTCTTAACTGACGATCTAGGTATGGGTTATTATTTCAATTGTTTTCCCCATTCTTGGATTCAAATGGAGAATGCAGATCAACCCACGAATAGATTGACCCGTGGATCATTCGTTCTTGTGAGAGGATCTTTTATCAGGTTTATTTTTGGGGATTGATCCATGTTTAATTAAAGTTAATTTGATTTTTTATGTTTGATCCTTCTAATGGGAGTGGATCAACACCATGAAAAATGAAAGTGGAGGTTCATTCTTCAAATTCGTTGTGTGGATTTCTTATTCCTTTTTTTACCCCGCATTCTTCACGTTATTCATAGGGTTATGAAAAACAGATTGTTGTGCATTCGTTTCACAATGAAACAATCCCAAATTGGAGATCTTACATCATAACTAATCAACCAAGGTGCGACGATGATTGTGTAAAAAAATAAAAATGGTTTGGAAGAAATCATTCTTTGACCGTTCTTTGCACGGATGATTGAGACAAGTTTTCGAGACTGATCAAACCCCTCGAAACCTCCCAGAACATTTATGGTATAGCAGGGAAACCACATATATTTAGTTTTGAGGTGATTAGAAGGCCAGATAGAAGATCATAGGAGCACTCGAGGTGTGGAAATAAAGAATAGTGATTCTGGAAAATCTCGATAAGCCCGATGTGTATCCCGAAGGACACAACATATGGGATCATCTTAGCAACAACTAGGGTTTCACGATGTAGGAAGCAGTGACACAATTTGTGAAATATGTCACATGGTGTGTGGTTCTTTACATAGAAATCAACGTGTATCCTGTATGATACACAGACATAGGGTGGATTACACGTCCTGTACTCCTCCACATGACCAGACCAGGCTGGTTATGTGGGTTACCCCGTGTACTGGTACAGAAGCAAAAAAACACAGGTTGAAGCCGTATATAGGCACATGACCAGTGTACATGGAGAAATCCCTAGATAGGACATGGCTTGTCACATTCTTATACGCTGTGTATACCTCTTTCTACATGAAATTCTTTTCGACTCGGGCTGTTGTACACGGGTAGTATCTGGGGTCATAGGACACAGCATGTGACCTTTCTACACACCATTTACCTTTATATACATGGCTTGATCTTCTTTTCCACCATTCCTTATACATGTTTTACTTGGGTTAGTGCCCCCTTTGCTCGTTCCCCAGAAGGTCAAGTATTGTTTCCTTCCATAGGATTATGATCACTTTAGCAGAACTTTCTGGATAGATTTAGAATCCCTCCGAGAGGCTCGAGGTGAGATCCTCTACCCATTCTTGACCCTAGGTAGAGTCAGGTATCGACATGAACAATCCTACAGGACACTGATACTCTACTTTCCAGGTGAATCCAGATGATTTGTGGTATACGCAAAGGCCCTAGCAGTGATACTCATCCATGTATCATGATCTTTCCCCACTCAAGAGTGATTTCTCTCAGAATGAGTGTATTTATCTCTCTTGTGACACTTCTTTATGAATAATACTCCTTAGATGGGTGTCATCAAAGCTATTAGACTTAAGGAGTGAGTTCTCAGGGACGAGTGCTTCATGGAATCTTTGAACCGAATCCCCAGTGTGGGTATGTGGTCTTTGTAACTTACCTCTAGACTATGGGTATGAGTTTCAGGTATATCTAGATATGTTCCTATTGTTATATGTTCTATAGAAATATATTATGTAGAGATGACCATACCTTTACTTTGTGTATTGATTTGTTTTTTTGGGGTCCCCTACTGAGTATTGTTATACTCACCCCTTCATGGGATTTACCCACATGATTCATGACTTGTGTAGATGAGAAACCTTTTAATAGATTCCAAGGTGGACAAGGACCAGACTGAGATTTGTGAGCTCCCTTACAAGCCAAAGTGTTCCTACGGCTATGAGCAACAGTCCCAATACCTATTTCTTTCTTATAGGTTGGACTTTTTAGTTTGAATACACTTTATTTTGGTAGGATTTTTTTCTAGCCCATTTTAATTTCTGACCTTTACTTTCTATTGCACTCTGTTGGCTGGGTTTAGTTGTATGCATGCATTTTATTTGTTGGTGGTTTTTTTTACATTTCAGCATTTGTGGGCTTGGAGATTTGTGTGTGTGTGTGTGTGTATAATTTCTTAGGAAATTCCACCCATGTTAGTGATATGTATTCTCAGTGCCAGTGACCAGCCCCTGTACTATTGGATGTGGTCTTGGGGAGTCACAACACATGCCCCACTAGGACAGTTCATGACATTTCATTTTCCACAACCAGGCTTTCTAATGCCAATATTTGGAAATTAATAAACAAATACCCCACTTTTTCTATAAATACCAACCAATTTGTCCATTTAATATCACTAAAATTCATCCCCCATAAATATATGATATTTTTACCTCCTAGGGAGTCATTCCAAGTTGTCCTCAATCCCCCAAGGTCCCAATCCTCATGTTTTAGGATTTACTTTTCATGGTAAGGGAAATATCATTTTTTCTCTTTGTTTTAAGAACCTATTTCTGTATATGTATTCTAAATGATATGGTTACTCACTATTATTTCCTTTTTATTAATTACCTTACTTTCAAATTATGTTTTATCAATGTTATACCCTTGTCCCATATCTTTTTACCCATTTCTAAAAACATGTTTTATACCTATTTTCTACCTATTTCACTTCTTAAAATGTCTCTCTTATCCTTAATAAATTCCCTTTTATTTTCTTTTTGTGAATACCCAAACCTCTTTATTTTATAGGGGTATTTAGAAAGATGTAAAAATGATTTATTTTATTCTTAGATTAACATACATAAAACCCACATTCCCTTTTTCTGGATTAAAAATGACATAACAATCATGTTTTTAAAGCTCTTTTGAAATGCCATGGTTTTGATATGAAACCCATTTTGTTTTATTATAAAAGGGTTATTTAGGAATTGTTTTATTATGATATATGTGCATCAAATACATTAATACATATTAAGTGTGTTCCATGATATCTCTCTAATTCATTGGGTAAATAATTTAATTTCTAGATATGACATGTTTTATGATAACTTGGTGGATAACCTTGGTAATTTTTATGACACCTCAATGAAAAAATATGGTGATATGATTAAGACTGTATCATTTAAAGGTTCTAGACACATTTTCAATTTATTATTCATGTTATATTATTTATGATATTCCTCATGTTCTCTTGTTCATTCTATAGTTATATTCCTCATTTTTTTTGTTGATATTCCTCAAGATCACATGTAAACTGTTTCCCTTGATTTCCCTTACAGAGCCTTATGCTCACCCTTTACTTTGATGTATGTCCCTAGGTTTTGATATGTAGTAAATATACTTAGTATATAACTGTTAAGAAGCCTTTAATGTGGATAAGAAGTATTTTTTATGTTTTCATGTATTATGTACCTTTTTTTCAAGAAACTAAACTTTAAAAGATCCTCTATTTTGTACCATGTAATGAAAAGTTTATGTAATAAAAATGAGGGATTATATAGTTGGTATGAAAGGATTATTTAGTTATTTGGGGAAATTAGGATTTGAAAACTTTAGGAATAACCCTAGTGAAAAGTTAAAATATATGAAAACATCCTGATATTTTTGTGAAATATTAATTAAGTGGTTTCTAGGAAAAGAAATCCCTGTCTCGATACAAAAAAGTGGATGTGGCTCTAAAACAGATGTATCTAGGGATAATAATAAAAAACAAAACTTGGATGTAGAATAAAATGAGAATTGGTGCCTAAAAATGGTCCTTGATGCACTCCTAGTTTCACACTCTACCGGGATATGTTTTGTTAATCATAATATTTTTATGAACCATTATGAAGGATTTATAGAAAATGTAATTGTCATTAAAGAATAGCATATTTGAGCATGATGTTTTAAGACATAAAATTCCTTTAGAAATAATAATATTATTAAAAGAAACACATTTGTCAATAAGGTTTTATTCTTTTAGAAAATGGTGGGAAATAGTAGGAACTTCATAGATGGTGAGAACAATGAACCATGCACTAATGATCGTTTAATAGAATCTGAAATAAAAAAAATTCATGAGAATGATGAATCAACTAACTCAAGTTATGAGAAATAACTTGAATCAAGATGAGAGTCCGAATTCAACTCGAAGGGATAAAATTTCTATTGATTTCATTATGAATCAATGAACACCTTATTTTAGTGGATATATCGACCCATTGATTACTAAACAATGGATAAGATCTATAGAAAAGATCTCTTCTGTACTCTATTGTTCAGAACATGAGAAAGTCACCCTAGCTGTGTATTGCTTAGAGGGAGAAACTGATCAATGGTGGACACTGATTACAAACATGAATCCAATAAGGTTGATTGATGCTATGAAGTGGAAATATTTTAGGGGATCCTTTTTCAATAAATATTTTCCCCGTTCGATGTGAATGAAAATGAAGAAGGAATTCCTAGAGCTGAAGTAAAAGGAAAATGAATCTGTGAGAATCCATGAGATGAAATTTATAAGAATTTCTCATTACACCTCTAGATTTATCATGGATCCTAATGTAAAGGTTGATATATTATTTAGTGAAATAAGACCCCATATATAGAAGAATCTAGCCAATTGAGTCTATGAAATCTTTGAGGCGATAGTGCGGTGTTCTATGAAAGTTGAGTTAGAGTTTAGAGAGACACATTGGTCCCATAGATCAAATGAAAAGAAGAGATATTTGGAAAAAAAATTGGGAGTAACTTTGATCATGGAATAGGAGGGAAGAAAGTGAAACTCCCTATATGAAATAAATGTGGGAATAAGAATTTTGGTAAATTCTTACTCGGGAGAATGAAATGTTACAAGTGCGAAAGAGATGTCCATATTTCTCAGAACGATTGTAGTTTGGTGAATCCTAGAATTATCAACACTAAAGAAAAAGGGAAGATGGTGTAGGTCCATCCTAAAGTATAATGCTTTAAGTGTGGAAAAATTGGTAACTTTTCCAATAATTGTTCAAATCAGTAGGTAATGGAGGGGAATCACCATAAACCCCATCATAGGCCAAGGGATAAATGTCAAACATTTCATATCACAATGGATTAAGTAGATACTCCAAATGATGTGGTGGTAGGTACTCTCATTGTTCTCTCAAAGCTAGAAAGTAATTTGTTTGATTCTGTAACTATGAAATCCTTTATTTCCAAAAAGTTTGAAAATGATATAGAATAAATCCCTGAAATTGTAAAAGTATATTTATCAGTAAAGACTTCTGGAGGGATTATCAAAGAATAAATAATGTATAGAAACTCCTGTATTCAACTTGGTAAGCACAATCTCATTGAAAATCCAATAGTCATTCCCATGATGGAATTGGACACTATACTAGGGATAGAATAACTCTCAAAGTATAATGGGAAATTTGGATCTGGAGTAATTAAAGAAATAAATTGAATATATTTTGGAGAAGGGATTTATCCAACCAAATGTGTCTCATTTGGGAGCACCTATTCTCTTTGTGAAGAATAAGAATGGATCAATGTGTCTATGAATTGATTATAGAGAACTTAATAGGATCAAAGTGAATAAAATGTATCCTCTTCCAAGGATTGATGATTTATTTGACCAGCTTCATGGGGATCAATTCTTCTCAAAGATTTATTTTTCATCAGTTTATCATTAATTGATGGTGAAGAAAGAATATATTACAAATACCTCCTTCCAATCAAGATATGGGCATTATGAGTTTATTTTTATTCACTTTGTATTGAATAATTCTCTTTCTATATTTATGAACTTTGTGAATAGAGTATTTAAGGACTACCATGATAACTTCGTGGTGGGTTTTATTGATGGTATTATGATATATTACAAAATTCATGAGGATAATGAGGATAATATAAGGATTATATTGAAAAACATCAGGAATGAGAGGCTATTTGGGAAGTTCAACAAATGTGAATTTTGGTTACAATGATTTTCTATCTTGGGGAACATTGTAACCAATGAAGGAATCTCAGTTGACTCTTCCAACATAAAGGTTAGGGAAGAGTGGCCACATCCTATAAGAGTAATTAAGATTCATAGTTTTCTTGGTTTAGTAGAATATTATAGGAGGTTTTTGAAAAACTTTTCATGAATTTCTAATCCGCTGACTAATTTAACTCGAAAAGGGGAAAAGTTTATCTAGAAAAATTAGTGTGAATAAAGGTTCCAAGAGATGGAGAAGATATTGGTTACTAAACCTGTGTTAACTGTACCCTTAATCTTATAAGGATTCATTATTTTTAGAGATTCATCTCTAAAAGGTCTTGGGTGCATCCTCATGAAAAATTAATAGGTGATTTATTATGAATCATGACAGTTAAATCCTCATGAGAATAATTATCCTACACATGACCTAGATATGGATGTTTGTTTTTTCTCTAAAGATATGGAGGAACTATCTTTATGGGGGGAAATGTGTTATATACATAGACCACCAAAGTTTGAAGTATATTTTCATGAAAAAAGAATTGAACATGAGACATGAGAGATGGTTGTAACTCCTTAAAAACTATTTTTGTTTAATTAATTATCTCCCTAAAAGAGAAAACAAAGTTTCTCATGCATTAAGTAGGAAATACCCTATTGTGCTGGAAATTATGAGGATTCAAGGAGATACTTAGATCAAAGAACTAGTAAAACTGGACATGGGAATCTTAAAGGAATGGATATCATCAACCCTATCCCAAATGATTATTTAACCATAACTACTAGAGAATATCAAGAAATATCAAAGAGAAGCTCCTTTTTTAGAGAATAAGATAAAGGTCGTGAAGAATGAGAAGTTTCCTGAGTTCAATATTCATCAGGAAGGTGTACTAAAATTTCATACAAGACTATGTGTCCCATAGATTCCAGAAATAAAGAGAAACCTAATGGATGATGCTCATAGATATAATTTCTCTATATATCCTAGAAGCATAAAAATGTATAGGTATCTTCATAGTCATTATTGGTGGGATAACATGAAAATGGATATTTCCTAATTCACTACAAGATTTTTGATATGTCAGTAGGTGAAGGAGGAGAAACAACTTCCTAAAGGGGTATTGCAACCACTACCCATACCAACATTTAAATGGGACAATATAATTATGGAATTTTTCACAGGTCTCCTGAGAACATCTTAAAGAAACAATGCGATATGGGGTATAATGGATAGTCACACCAAGACTACCCATTTCATATCTATTTGGGAAGATTCCTCTCTTTAATAACTTTCCATGATTTATATAAAGTGGTAAGGTTGCATAGAGTACCAATTTCTATTACATTTTATTATAATCCAAGGTTCAAATCAAAATTTTGGAGAAGTATTCAACATGCTATGAATGCCGAATTGAATTTTAGTATGACCTATCACCCCCAAATTGATGTCCAATCTAAAAGGACTATTTAGACACTTCAGGACATGCTGAGAATATGCTCAATGAAATTTAAAGGTGGATGAGATCAACATATCCCATTAGTTGAGTTCTCATAAAACAAAACCTTTCATTTGAGTATTCAAATGGAACCCTATGAAGCTATATATGGAAATTTATATAGAACTTATACTTTTTGGGATGAATTTGGTGAGGGAAAGCTTCTTGGGCCTGATCTTATGCAAGAGATGACACAAAAGGTTCATGCCATCCCACAATACATAATGGTTTCTCAGAGTTGGCATAAGAGCTATAATGGAAAACATCAAACAGACATGAAGTTTGATATTGGTGACAAGGTGTCCCTTCGAATATCACCATGGAAGAGAGTCATGTGGTTTGGTAAGAAAGGGAAGCTTATCCCCAGGTATATTGGCCCTTATAAAATCCTTGATCGCATAGGAGCCATGGGTTGTTGGCTTAAATTTACAAAAAATATAGTTCAAGTTCATGATTTATGCCATGTATCTCTCTTGAGGAAGTAAATACCTAATCCCTCACATGTAATAAATCCGAAGATGGTACAACTGGTACATGACCACTCTTATAAGGATCAACCAATGGAGATCTTGGACTTTAGAGACAGAGTTCTATGCAACAATACTACCCACCTCATCAAAGTTTTTTGGAGAAACCATAAAAATGAATAAGTGATGTGGGAACTAAAGGAGACAATGACATAGAAGTACCCACAAATTTTCTCAAATGTGAGAATGAGTTGAAATTTTTGGGATGAAATTTATTAAGGGGTAATTATGTAATGACTTGAACTTTTTGAATTATAATTGTTTCTTGAAAATGTTGGTTATATTATTTTATACAAAAAAACCATATCTCTTTAATAATGAAGTGGATATAAAGGGAAATGTGAACATTTGGTTTCGATAATTATATGACCATTGGTCAATATGACCATTGGTAACTATATTCTTGATAATAATTTTAATGTCATAATTAGTGATTATAAGTAAAATTTGACAAATAATAATTGATTCTGAAAGAAGAGTTGATGGCCTAAACCAGTGGAGTCATTTCATTTGAATCCCATAGGTCAGAATTTTAGAGGGAGGTATCATCACTGGGTTTCACCCTTAACCAAGCCCAATCCGAGCTTCAATAAGTGAAGATTGAATGAAATCACCTATGAGAGAATATCAAGTTAGCAGAGATTACCACTCAATCGATGTTAGACAAGACACCCCACAAAACTACATCCATTTAACACCTTGCTCTTAGGGTGTATGTGGGTGTAATAAGGGGTTATTTTTTGAGGCCCTAGTTACTTAAAGTGAAATTCCATTGTATAAGTAAAATTTTTATTCTATCAATTCCATTTTAAGAATAGTTTTTCTTAATAATATTGAGATAGAATATGATAAATTGATTTTTTCAGATAAAAATTTTCCTTTCTGAAAAAGATATAAATATTTATAATAAACTAATATATTATGAATAATAATTATTTTAATGAAATAATATGATAAAAACACTTTTATTTAAATATAAATGATAAAATAATTTTATTATTTTTATGTTTTAGAAATTTTAATATGCATTTTCAACCCGCTATTATTTTTAATAAATATGAATTTTTTTATTTAAAATTTATAATTATAATATTTAAATAATTATTATAATAAAATAAATATCATTTTTGAAATAATAATGTAAAATTTTTGTTAGGGTGAATTTATGATAATTTTCTAAAATAACTTATTTTTTCTTGAATCGTAAAAACACAGTTTGAGTTTTTCGGTATGTATAAGGGATTCAAAATTATGTAATAATTATTTAATGACTAATTAACCACAATTCAAGACCTAAAATATGTTATTTTATTAATATCAATTATTTTAATAGATTTAAATCAATTTTCAAATCTATAATCTACTTTACAAATTCTAAAATTAGAACTTTAACTTTAAAAATATTATTTTGAGTAAACATTACTTTTCCTTGAAAAAAATAAGAAATATAAAGTTATGGTTGACCATTTTGGATTAAAATAACATAAAAGGTGTCCCATGTGTCAAATACGCTGGGAAATTCCATTGTTTTTCATTTTCCATAAACTAGGTTTCCAAGGCCTAAATTTGGAAATTCATAAACAAATACACCACTTTTTATATAAATACCCACCCATTTATCCATTTTCTTTCACTAAAAATTCATCATCCTTGAATATATAATATCTTTACCCCCCAATTAGTCCTTGAAAGGTGTTATCAATCCCCCAATGTCCCAATACTCAAGTTTTAGGAGTTACTTTTCAAGGTTAGAAAAATATCATTCTTTTCTCTTCGTTACAAGAACCTATTTTTTATATATATTCTGAATGTTATGGTCACTCTATATTATTTAATTTTTATTAGTTAAATTACCTAATTTTTTTATCAATGGGAGACCCCTAACCACTCACTTTTTACCCTTTTCTAAAAACATATTTTATACTTTTTATGTTGTTGATTTCACTTCTCAAAATTTATCTCCTCTCCTCAAGAAATTCCCTTTTATTTTTTTGTGAATAAAAATACCTATTTATTTCTATGGGTATTCAAAAAATTGTAATTTTTTTACTCTATTCTAGTATTGATATACATAAAACCCACATTCCCTTTATTTGGGTCAAAATGGAATAATGATCATGTTTTAAAATCACTTTTGAAACACCATGATTTTGATATGAAACCCATTTTATTTTATTCCCCATGGGTTATTTATGAAATGTTTTATTATAATATATATAGCTCAAATTAATTAATACATATGAAATTTACACCTTGATAGTGATCCAATTCATTGGGTAAGTAATTTAATCTACAGAGATGACATGTTTTATGATACCTTAGTGAATAACCTTGGCAATTTTTATTACACCTCGGTGGAAAATCTTGGTGATATTCTTATGAATGTATATTTTAAATTTTGCAGAAACATTTCCATGTTATGATTCATGTTATTTTATTTATGATATTCCTCATGTTCTCTTGTTTATGCCATAATGATATTCCTCATGTTTTTATTGATATTCCTCAAGATCACATGTAAACTGTTTCTCTTGATTTCCCCTATAGGGCCTTATGCTCACCCTTTCCTTTGATGTATGTCCCCAAGTTATGATATGTAGTAAATTTACTTAGGATGAACATTTTAATAATACTTTCAAGTGTATTATAATAATTTTTTAAGTTTTCATGTATTATGTACCTTTCATTTTTAAGAAACTAAACTTTAAAAGATCCTATATTTTGTACCATGTAATGAAATGTTTATGTAATAAAAATAAGGAATTCCATATGTACATTCATATTCTATTTATAGGTGCTAAAACAATTATAAATACAGGAAAATAAAGTATTTTCCCACTCAGCCAAATTTCAAATCTCTGAATTTCATGTTTATTTGAGCTTAATTTTGTCCATTTCAAACCTTCTCATCTCTTATGGTGTCTTCTAGAAACTTCTTGATTCTACTCAAATTTACCGTCTTTAAATAAGATGGAAAAAAATTTGAGATAATAAAAATTAATTCCATAAATGGTGATATGGAAAACTCTTCATCCATCTAATCTTCTTGGCCCACTTGAACTAAAAGACCTCTCAACCATCTGTTCACACATTGTAAATGTTCTGTCCAGAAATTGAAAGTCTAGAACATGTCAGTCCATAACTCTATTCATCATTCCTTTTCTCTTGACACAATTGAAATATATAAATTGTTTTGTCTAGACACAGTGAAAACAAAACAAATATAATTGCACTCCCCGATTCTTTAATCCAATAGAAGATTGTTGACTCTATTCTTGAAACTTATAGACTTCAAAAATGTGCGGTGATTGTCTGGTAATAAATTCAACCTTTCTTACATTTTATTTGTCTAGAGACTTTAAATATTATATTCGTTTATCTAAAAGTCTTATAGTTATGATCATTTTCTCTTTATTATGATATAACTCCAAATACAATGCATTATTGGTGTCAAAATATCATCTAATGGATCAATATCAAATGATTATCTGATGAGTCTGTATTAACATATTTAAAATGTTTCAAAACCACATGAACTCAGAAAGCACAACACTTCTAGATTTTTGATAAGTTTTTTGTCTGATGATCTATTCTCTATGACTTGGATCACAAATTCACTTTTAATAGACTTAGCAATATCTCCAGTTTGATCAGATCTATCCAATAGAAAAAGCAAAAAAATCATTTATTTTAAAAACTTCTTCATCCAACCAACTTCTTGTGGTGAAGAAAATTTATAATTACTACTGTTTTTTAGTTGAAAACAAAGATGTTCTCATCCTTTTTTTCAACAATTAAAATCTAAAATGTTGATCCTTTTCAAGTTTCTTTCACATTTTCAACACTGAACCAGCTCAGGTGTGTCGATATGATGAACCACATCCGATCAGAAACTTTTATTTATTCAAAATTCATCAACTACACACATTCAGTATTATGAAAAATTATACAACCGGTAATTATCAATTTGATTATCCACATATGGAAAACTTTAAAATTATAGAACCATTAAGATTTAGAATTTTTTACTTCTCTTTCCTTCACAAACTCCATCTTGTATTATGACTTCTTCATGAATTTTTAGTAACTTGAAAGAACAATAAATCATCAACTAACATATTTTGAAAGTTACATGACTTAACAAATTTTTGAATCTCATCAATATAGAAAAATTTATGATTTCAATTTCCAGCAGCTTCTGACTTTTCATAAAGATATGAATCTATTGTGCTGAGTCTGATAGATTTTCCAATGGATCGTCTGATCAAGCATCTGATCGCCGACATTGTAAAACATGTTATTTAAGAGGGTTCTCTATAAATTCTCAAAAAAAGTTTATAAAAATACAATAAAACATATTTCACATGATTTACAGAAACATTCCTTTACATAAAATTTAGTAATCAACAAAAACAAAATTTTTTTAAAACAAAAAACATCACAAAGGATCTTCACATGGTGTCCCTTGTATACCGTGATACTCATACGTGGCATCCCTCAGATCTTTTCTAGCACTATGTATCTGTATATATGACTATATATATTCCTATTTATATAGTGAATATATATGAATATATATATATATATATATATATATATAATTACCCATGATTAGAGATATAGTGGCTTAGTTTAAAGAAAGTACAGTTAGGCGGTTGTCCTTCAGGAACCGAATCCCAACTTGTTTACATTCATTTATTTACAGCTTTATCTATTATACCTGTATACTATAATATTTTATATTCATAGAATGGATAAAACTTGACATTGTTGGTGGTGGCCTATTGAGTATATCTCATACCCTATTCAGACCGTCATTGAACCAAGGTATCTGAACATAACTCATGATTGTAGGATTAGTTGTATGGATTGAGGTTGATTATTGTTATCCTTCTAGGCTAGGATGGATTAAAAGATAATAGGAACGATATTGTGCTCATGATTCTATTGGGTATTAATACTATGTATTTTATTTATTTACTTCTATTGTCATTCTTTCCATGTACTATGTATACCCACCATATGTATGTCTATACATTGTAGCATATTCATGAATGATCATTTATTCATTCATCATTTATTTACAATTATTATTATATTACACTACCTTTATTTATTATTTCTTATACTATATTTAACACTAATCTATATGGTATAGTCTCCCCACTGTACCACCTTTAGAACCAAAAATTCTAGTTGGCAGCCTCTAGCTTATAGGGAGGTGATATTGAGGCCCAGTTTCCAACCAACATGGGGAAATGTTTTATTGGTTCTTAGGTTGGGATAATACAATATATAACATAGTCCATAACTCAGGTGAAACATCCATGTTCCCATCCTAAACATCACTTGATAGCTCATGTGCCAACACACCCACTCTTGGGTCTCACGTACCCATATCCGACATCACATGCTAACTTATCACCTATTAGAGCACTAATTCTGACTATAAAACTGTATATGGGACTACCTCCTCAAGAATCGTGACCTAAGGCTGATCCTCACTAAGCCTCCATGTACGAGAGACACCCCCTCGAGGTTTAAATACCCATTTAAGAACTTAAAAACACAAAATGGCATCTCCCTACCACAATCCATCTCAAGTACACCATGATCATACAGTTTAGTTAAGCAGAATTCCACTAAGAAGCTATATCAGAAAACAACATATAATTTTTTATTTAAAATTTATATAACCAAACCTATTTCTTATCCAAAACCAATATCATAATCATCCACAATGGGTCCAAAATGAAGGTATCAGGTGCTAATTTTGACCTACCAAGGGTCAATATACACCCCTTAACATGAGGAATTGAAAATTCATCTCCATTGATCATCTTATCATAGATAAACATGAAATTTTATTAGAAGAAACATGTACTATGTTCTAGAGGAGTAGAATAAAACCACCAAGATATATGGGGAAAATATATATAATTTTTTACTAAGACTTTAAACAACTGAAACCTATATCACTGGTGATAAAAATCACAAGAAATAAAATGTATGTCATGTTAATTATACATTCCAAATATAATTCATGAAAAACTACCTCTTTACAATAGTCCATGAGAAAAAAACCACATAAATCATAACTCCAAAATACATGTGTGTCGTGGTAGGTGAAATCATACAAGCATAAAATCATAAACTAATAATAAAAATCTCATATCCCCAGTAAAATAGACTTTATACTAGAAAATATATTTTTGAATCAACAATAAAATATTCATCACAAGCTTAGTTACATTCCTATGTCACATGTTTACCATCTCCCCAAATAGTATGACAAAATAAAAATCTGATGCACTCTGTGATTTCAGTCGCATAAAGACTCTGATAAAACTTTGTAATATCCCACGGTCCATGAGTATTAAATTATGAATGTACTTGAGGATTAATCACTAGGAACTGAGGCACACATCCCTATACTAAAGAGGTTGGTGACTAGTAGAATAGGGGGGGTCTAAAGTGGTACCATGGGGAGACTATACCCCCATATCAGAATGTGAAATGATAGATAAAATTAACCAGACAACATCTATAATAAATAAACATCCATCAGAGTGCACATAATATCTAAATAACATCCATCTATAAAACATGATTGCAGAATTAAGAAGTTAAATAAACTCACAGTCATACAAGAATACAACATTGATCTCTCACAAATATGACCCCATATACATTATGAAAAAAATAATAAGAAATTAAGACTCTTCCACATCCCTAATAATAAACTCATCTAAATATCTATATTTTTCAAGATATCATGCTTGATAATGCTAACCTAGGACTCTTACTAACATGAAGCTAAAAATAGTGAGGTCTGTTCGGGTACCCAAGAGCCATGGACACCCAAGAAAGGTGTGAGTACAACTTAGTAGGTAACCACTAATGTGATCCTATACATAACTAGTAAATGCACTGTATAGATGTGATATTATTATAGTATAAATAAACATAGTGATAAATAATAAATAAATAACCATAGTCGATCTTGGGGTCCTGTGTAACACCTAGGATTGATCCTAACCCACTTTGGCCAATGTTGGGGTGTCTTTGAGCATGTCATGTAACCATGCCTACCAATATCATGAAAAATGGATGATTACTAGGAGAGTTTCCTAGGAAACATATATCATGCTCCTAGTCCACCCATAATTTATATCCAGGGTGTACCTTGACAATAAAAAAATATCATTTGAGTCCAGGGGTGTGGCTCTCCCCTACTAGATATAACCTTATTTGAGTCCTGGGGTGTGGTTTCCCTTACCATACATCATATTAGTGGATTGTGAATCCTACCATATAGATCCAAGAAGTATGTATAAGGTATACCGAACTAATAACATAACAATTCCTAGGATTATGTCTAAGTTTATCCTAACTCATCTATAAACTCAAGGGGTTTCTCTTCCTGGAATCCATCACCTAGAGCCGAGGGTGTGTCTATACCTTGTTAGGAATCACCTCATTCAAGTTCAGGGGTGTCACTCTCCCCTAATAGACAACACCTCATCCAAGCCTAGGAACATGGTTACCCCTTAAGGATATCACCTCATTCGAGTATAGGGTTTCGGTTACCCCTACCAAACATTACCTCATCTAGATCAAAGGAATGAGTCAAAGGCATCAAAAACCATAGTATTTGTATATCGGTGGATGGTACAACCCATCATACAGATCTAGGAAGTGTATCTAAGGAATCCCAAATCATAGTATCTCCCTAAATCTCAATGGGAAGTGCATCCCACCAAAACACATCATATAGTTGGGGCCAAACTCACATGTGTATGACCTATCATAATCAAATCTATAACAAGATCAAACCATCAGTTTAGGTACTAAGGTGAAATCCACAAACATCAATACATATTTCATGGATGCACTATATCTAGGTTCAATATATCACTAGGGCACCCACTGAGGTTCCATAAGCCATTCCATGTACATACATATCACAAGGGTCCCTCAATCTCAATCTCAGTTATCACGTCATCACCCATCACTTAGAGGGAATAATGTACCTTGGAATAATCATGATCATTTTAAGGCCGCCTTTTCTTCTTGGGAAAATCCATACAAGCACTTATCTTAAGAGAAGGATCAATCCCCTCTCAATACCCAAGTCACATGAGGTCAGTTTAAACACCCAACCTAACCTCAAGATACCCAAGGATCATATGGCCAATTCTCATACATTAGTATGAGAGGAACAATCACCCAAAAATCATCTCAACTAACCCAAAGTCTGTAAGGCATCTTAAGGTTCCCACATGGCCACTTCATTTCCCATTTATCACAATTCATCACTCACCTTTACCTAGAGGTCACTAATGGTAACTATCACTAGGACTTGTATGTATTTTTTCCTTTCATTTTTTTAGTTTACACCCCTTAAGTTTCAAGTTTCACAAACAACATTATAATAATCAATTAATTGACCATCAGTGATTGAGGAAATCAAGTCAATTCACAAGGGTCCATCATGACCCTTGACACTTTAATCAGTTTATCCATGAATTTTATTTTAAATAAACAAATTAAATAAATTAAAAGGGGTCATTATCCCTTATTGGTGTGACCAAACATCACATACGAATCATAAATAAATTAATTCAAATACCATCAGACATGTACAAGGGACAACCCACCTCAACTCAGAGTTACATGATTTGATCACCACCCAAAAACTCTTGATCAAGATCATCCAAGTTTAACCAGTAATCATCCAAACACCTGAGGCCCTAACTCTAATTATAACACCCAATAATTAGTTGTTATAATTTTAATTAATTATTAAAATCACTTTAAACAAATTATAATTAATTAAACAATTTAAACTGGTTAGTAATAACAGCCCAAAAATCATCGAGTATCATTTTCTTGCCCAAACCCTGAGACATGGGGTGAGACTCCCTTCTGGAAGGCACCCAAACCCAGGAAACAAAAATAATTAATTAGTTTTATTAATAATAATTAATTCCATAAATAATACAAATAGTCCTAATGTAAAACAAATCATTATGGGCTCCAATTTCATTTAAATCATAAGCGATGGGGTGTGGTCCACTCTTGATTCACCCCAAGCCTAAGTAACAAAAAATACTCAACTAGAAACACTAATTAAATGAAAAAATCATCTAAAATTTTGCCAAAACCCTATTTAATTCCCTAAAACAAAACAACCCATGATAAATGGTGAATGGAGACTTGATTTTCTCCTCTCATGACCTCTTCTATAGGCTGCACACAAAATCCCCATCAAGTGAGATGATCTCACCATTCTCCTATGTAATCGTTTGTCTAAAACCCTAGAAATTTGGACTGAAATAAAATGTGAGGGAATCATGAAAAACATGGAGAATAGGGGATGATATAATACCAAGAATAATGTGATGGAAAGATCCAAAACCACCCTAAATCGAGGGGAAGGAAAATGGGAGAAGGATGGTTTAGTCTCCCTTTGTTCGTACAACCATTCAATAAGAATAAATTTAGGGGTTTTTAATTTATAAACCCTCTTTACCCCATTATTTTAAAAAATATATAGGCCCAAGAATATTTTGGTTCTTAATAAAATTCATTGGGTGTGAGTTTGACCTTAAAATGGATAAATTATATGTTATGGTTTCTTAAGAATAATATGGTTGGATGATTTTAGTGTCTTGGTTTGAAATCATCAAGTGAGTAACTATGTTTTTGATATATGTTTATGAAATAAGATTTCAAAATATTTGATAATCTTGAAATGGAATGATGGTTTGATATTTGTTGAATTCCCCAGGTAATTAATTTTATTATTGATGAGTTGTAAAGGGAATTTGGAAAATCACTTGGTTAATGAGAATCGGCACCCTATGTTTTATAAATCCCAAATGACTTTATAGTTATAACTGATGATTTATAAAATGGATTGGTTTTTAAAAAGGGTAAATTAGGTATTATGAATAATGTGGTTGTTAAAATGTGATACAATTATTATGGATCATGGTGGTGTTGGTAAATTCAACTAATGATTAGTGATATATGGTTAAAATTAAATCATTTCTAAGTGAATTGATAATTCATATTATACAAAGAAAATTCTAAATTAGGATTTTTGATCTGAGATGATTGGAGAATCTTGGATGATATCCTTATATTACATATGATATATGCTACTTGGAAATGTCAGGATAAGTGCTAATATTACATATAATGCTTGATGGTTGGGACTATTGAGATGAGAAATCAGATTCCATGTGTTTAATAACAGATTGAGAAGACCAGGAGGAGTGCCTAGACCCATATTATTATTATTAATTGGGAATCTTGTGTTGAGTTCTTTGATTCTATAGGAATTCTAGGATGAGAATCTATATTTCATGTGATGAATGGTGAATAGGTGATTTTTTGGATGAGTGCTCAAATTCTAAGTAAATGTTTTTATGAGTACTCAAATTCCATGTTATACTTCAGGACACTATGAATGCCAGGATAATCCCTAGATTCTAGGTGTTTACTAGTGTAGGTATGATTATTATGATGTTCTCATAGAAACACCAATATTGGATAAAGCATGTATGATTGATTGGGGTCACAGACCTAAGGATCGATAATGATATAGTTGTCCTCAAGTGTTATCATGAATCTAGGGCATCGGTTGTTACTATTTTTTTAGTTATTTTAAAAATTGTTAAAATATTTACCTTGATCAATTCTGGATGCACTCTTATTTCAGACTGGTTATTTTAGGGATGCTGTTAGTGGTGGCTTGCAGACTTTTACTCACTCCTTTCCCAGGCTTCCATGGCACTTGGGTACCCAAGTAGACATTATAATTGATCTAAAAGACAAGTATAATGAAATTATCGATGTAGATGATAATTAGATTAAAATTATAGTATGGGTATGGATAATGGGACCAAGATAGACTCATAACCATTTTGGGGTAAGTTTGAGTTTAGTTTTATTTTAGTCTCTTATTATTGTTATGTATGATCCACCCATGGGGGATCCTTGATATATATAGAATGTGACTCCTTTCGAGTCACATGTATGATTTTATTTGAGACTGGTTTATCTATTATGTAGTTTTATAAGTTTTCAGGAGTCTAGGGTTGAAAATTTGGTGTTTTTGAAAAAACAAGGCAGGCACATGGATAATACTAACCATGTGGTATGTTACCATGAGTCCCTATGTCACTTTTCAAACTTTGAGCATGGTTTTTCAAACTATACATGTCCTTATAAAAACTATGAGAGTGTCTAATAGTTAGTCCAAAGGTTGTTACATGACTTATGAATAATTTTTCAAATCATGTGGTTCTCCATAGGTAATCATGAACCTTTATTTTTAGAGGATAGAGGTCATCGCACAGTTGGCACACAATTTGTTAAATTGTGTGGCCTAATCGTGCATACAAATCCAAACTTATTAAAGTTGTAATTTTCTTCAACATCCATAGTCATTTTTAAGTATAATAATCTTCTAATCCCTCTTAGTCTCAACCTAACCTCTCTTTAAAACTCTATAGAGTTCTATTCTTAGATCCTTGGTGATTTATCTTCATTCTTAGTGGATATCTTTAAGGTACATTCTGTTTTTTATCTGACATACTCTCTTATTTCAAGATCTCTCCTTGATATATTCCCCCTTGTTCTGTTAGAACCCAATTGGGTTTTAATTTTCATATATAAAGGTTTTCATAGTGTATTTATGATGTGTATTTTGGATCTAGGCTTGTGAGGACCATATCTCATGGTTTCCAATCTTCATTCTCAAAGGCGACTAGTTTTCCTTCATTAGTGAGGTAGGTGTCTCTATAAAAATGTTTTAACTCATGAATTACTTTATGTTCTTGTAAATTTTTTTAGTTTGGTTTGTGAAATTTATTTATTTGATATTATGTATCCTGGGTGGCATGAAAAAGGGGTGTTTAAAAGGGGGTTTATTTAAAAATAGATATGCATTTTATGTGTTTTATGAAATTAATCAAAGATGATTTTGAATCAAAAATGGATTTTCAATAATGGTATCGGTGATTATTTTATATAAAATTTTTTATAGAATTGTGATCAGGTTTTTCAATTGTTTTTGAAAATATAACACATTGGGAACCTTGGGTACATCAAGTTATGGACATATGTTGACCTTAGTGAGTGTGAAACAACCATGAGTTATTATTATGATGTTGATTGGTTGTGAAAGGTCTTAATATTGGAAGGATTCATGGTATGACTGGATTAGTGTTTCTTTATGTTCTTGAGTACATAATCCCATAGGCTAGATCCCACTTGTGCTTGTTTTTATACATGATGGCGTTGTTCCATGTTGATTCCTCACATGTTTATTGTATGGCATTTCCATGGCTAATTTTCATTATTCCCTATATATTGTATTTTATATACTTTTCATATTATTGTTTCATATGATTATGAAATAATTTAAAGGAAATCAAAATATATTTTACAAAATGGTTTTCATTTGAGATTTAACGGCCTAGTCCAGCCCACGATCATGATATTGTTTACTTTGGCCTAACCCACAAAGTTTTGCTTTCCCTGGGCTTTGGCTCTCAGACATACCCCTTGAAAAAGGTCTCATGATGGGAGAGGTATCCATAAAACCTTATAAAGGGGTGCTTCATACTCATCCTACTTTGATGTAGGATTTATATAATCCACCCCCAGAAGGGCCCAACATCCTCGATTCTTTTATAAACTTTTTTATGTTTCAAATTTAGAACCAATGGTTTCATGGAGATAGAATTTGTATAGTTTCATGGTGGTATCCTACTAGGCCTTATACTCACACTCTGTATATGACTTTATGAATATGAAGACCTCATTTTATATGACACAGGTAAAGGGAAGGGAATCATGTAGTTTGTTGGCTTCTCTTGGATGGTTTCACCTTCTTAGTGATATGGGTTGGTGGTGATGGTTGGTCACATGGATACATTGTTTTGTTTTACTTCTAGGTTTAGCCTTTTTTTCTTTTCCTTGTATATCTCATGGATGTGTAATATTCTTCTAGGTTGTACAGTATTTATTTTATCTCCTTTTTGTTGTTCTTGAGAAATATTTTGGTTCATGTGTTGATATTCACATTGTGATGAGTCATCTTGGGTGATGTGTCATGTTGAATTGGGTTAGTTCAATAAATATATAGCATACCCATCATTATGGATTTTTTTTACCATTATTATTTATTGGAAATTTCCATGTTTTAACGACGATGGTTATTTGGACCAGTTTATTTGTTGTCTTTATTTTCACTATTATAGATACTATAATAACGAGGGCACAATCTACCCATGGTAACCTCATAAGACCTCGCCACTAGTCAGTAGCCTCTGGAATACAGGGAGGCATGCCTGCGGACATGTGGTGCACCAACCTGAAGCACCAGTTCAATGGATTTCATGATAGGGTGTTTCAAATATTGTGTATTATTTTATTTTTAAAAAACATTTATAGGTATTTATTTATGGGTTTGGGGATTTTTTGGGTGTAAATAGATATATCTACAAGAAACCATTCCCTTTAGTTCCCAGTCAATTTTGGGGATGGCCACCATTTTTTCCCATGTGCAGAGCATAGTATGGGGTACCTCACGGGTGGAAATCATCATCTCCATTACCCACCCGATAAATGTGGGATAATTTATCCATTGAGATTTTGAAAATTGGAATAAAAATCACATGGTATCATATTCTGATCTAGATTTTTTATTTTTTAAATGGTAATAAATTGCTTTATCGAAATTATACCTCAACCATTTGATACTTATATACATACATGCATATATATATATATATATATATATACAATTAAAATCACTAGTAAAATTAAATAAAAATCTTAATTATAACATTTTATTATATATGTATAAAATTATGTTTTAAGTTAATTTTTTTTGAATAATAATAATGATAAAAACATTTAAATATAAATTTAATAATAATAGTTGTATATATAGTGTTATAAGTTATTAATAAAATTAAAATTAAATAAAATTATTAAATATAATGTTTATTAATATCTATATAGATATATATATTTTTTAATTTATAACATATTATTGTTATACATATTATATATACATATTATGTGTGTTTGTTTTATATGTATATATAAAAATTATTCCACACAAAAATAATTTATGTAGTAAAATAAATATCCATAAAAAATTTTGTTTATAAAAATGGTTTGACAATTGTATATATTTATATTTATATATATTTGAATATATAATTTGTGTATATTTTTTAAAATTTATTATATATATATATACATTATATATACATTATTTAGTTTTTATATTATGTATTTACATTAAACTATATAAATTTATATAGATAATTATATAAATACACATAATACTTTTTGAATATATTTATGCATATATAAGTATAAAAAAATATTTAGTACATACAATGTATAAAAAACACTACATATTTGTAGTATATTTTTGAACTATAAATTTGTATTGTTTTTATTTATGTATGTTTGTGTGTGTGTGTGTGTTAAGACATTATGTGTATATATACATATATTTGTGTGTGTCAGAGAGAGTAATTATTCTTTTATACTTGTATGTACATTTGTATCTATACACTGAGGATTTATAGTGTAAAATTTACACCAAATATTTCTCATGTAAATTTTACATATAATAATATATAAATGTATATATGTACTTAATTTAATGTATTCTTATAAATATTTATATTTGTATAAGAAATAACTGGGTACATAACCAAAGCATGAAAAAAGGTTAATTTTTAAATTTTGACACTGAATCTATCATAATATACTAGATTCCTTTTAGAAATACTCAATTCATGACAAGGATCTCATGAAATATAATCTAAGTAGGAAAAAAAATTATACCTTGGTGGAATGATGTGATCTCAGTTTTATATTCTCTTCTCTAGATCATCATAGCTTGAAGACACCAAAATAGATTCCCTCTAAATCATTCACATGTGTATCATAGCTCCAAAAATGTCATACTTTTATTCCTATGTGATAACATAGAAAATAAAAATCCTTATGATGCTCGTATGATCACCATAA
The DNA here is from genome assembly GCA_963277665.1 of Viscum album. Classification (NCBI taxonomy): domain Eukaryota; kingdom Viridiplantae; phylum Streptophyta; class Magnoliopsida; order Santalales; family Viscaceae; genus Viscum; species Viscum album. Next base: position 1,335,853,963 of record OY728127.1, read on the forward strand.
GATCATGTGACCGATCCCAAAACTTTGATCTATACATTCTTGATCTCTCTCTCTAGAAGATTGAGAGGAGGGATGAGAGGAGGGGAGAACACAAAATTCATGAAAATGGACACCTGTACAATTAATGGCTCAAAAATTATCTTTAAAAGTTAATTCTTAGTTTATAAAATGTCCTTTAATCCTTGTTATAAGTCAAACCTCTTAAAGTGAACCAAAATGACATGAATAACTAAGTAAATGTATCGTGCATGTCATTAATATTTTAATACTCATTGGTAACATTATTAAATGTTGTGTGATAATCCATGAGCCATTAACTTGTTTTTTTCTCCAATAATTTTTTAACGGACCATAGACATGCAATGTTCTTTCAAAAAACAATAATTTATCTAATTCACATTTTATAATTAAATAACTTGATAATACATTGAGAAATAAATTCAAATATCATTATTATAAACTAGAATAATATAATTGAATTAATTTACTTGCGATCATTCACTTGGACATTCCCTAGTCCCCACATGTTACAACCCGACCCACTAGGTCCTGCCTGGCTGACGATAAGTTGAGTGTGACTACCCTAAGCCTACCTTCAATAGGCCAGGGGTGGGACACTAATGATGAGTAGGAATATGACAAACATGGGAGGTATTATCCTAAGGAACCTATATGTGTGCACACATCTCCAAGCCCATAAAATGATGAAATTTAAAACGACAGAATTGATACCATTGTATGCATAAAATCTACCCCACAATAATAGTATGAAAAAGTACAAAAGAGATAAAGGGGACAAATACAAGCCTAAAAAGAAACTATAAATGAGTCTAACCTGTCAAAATGAGGGGATTGTAGACAAATGTCACTCATGGTATGAACCACAGTCTATCTACCCCAACTAAGCTTCATCTTCTCTTTGTCAACCAAGAACTTCATCAAAAGAACTATTATCTGCATAGGACATGACATGTGTGGGAAGAGCCCCTGAAAGAGAGAGTATAAAAATACCTAGTAGGACACCCTGAAATCACTAAGCATAAAACATCAAGATAGTAGTATGCTCATTAAAGGAGCATTAAAATCATAAATACAAGACATACAAGAATACACATCTAGATATACTCATGGTAGACACTATGTCTCAATGTAATGTCACAACCACATTTCAAGTCTAAGATTCTTCTTGAAATTTCTTAGTAACAATCATCTGAGAGAACACACTCTGTGAGTCTGATATCACAGATGGTGTTCATCCGAGATGTCATGGTCATCAAGTCTCTTCAAGAGAAAGTATATAGAGGAACAAAGAAGAGATTAATAATGAATCTGATTTTTCCATGTATTTCTTTAGAATATTGTATGGATTATTTTTGGATCTAGACACTGAAATGATGTGATAAAGCGAGGGCTGGTGATCCCAGAATGAATATTTGAAAAATATTAAATATATTAATACCATTCATGGATATTTTACCTAAAAATTTAGAATAAATACCAAATAGAGGCTCATATTAGAAATATAAGACCACTATTGAGTTCAAATTATGGGTTTTACCTTAGGCATGACATAATCCATGTCAGTGTTGGGTGTTTGTCATGTGGGAATTTGTTGGTGAATAATAAAATAAATTTAATTATAATTATTTAATTACTCAATTAAAAAACAAACTTAATAATATTTAATATATATGATTATATGACCAATTTTAAAGTCTAGTCACATAACCCTACAAATTGAGAGAGAGAATTAGAGGAGATCTTGGTGAACGACATTAGATCGGTTTGAGATCGAGGATCGTGTGCCAAAAAAGTTTGTGGATCTCACCAATAATGGAAACACATGACCATTATTTATCATCAATCAATCCAAACTCTTGGTAGGAGGTTTAATTTGTGTAATTATATCTCATTATTCTATCCCAGTCGAATTAAGATCAATTCAACAAACAAGGATTGATTCGCACATCGATGATAGATTTGTTTGCAGTGGATTTATTTGTTTACTTTACTCTTTATTTTTCTAATTATTAAAAAAATTATTGAGTCAGAGATGAACAAAGTCTGTCATTATTTCTTCACATTTTTTGATTTATGTATTTCTCCCCTATTTATTCACATGTTAATCATAGGAAATTTCTTTGGTCCATAGTTTGATGGAATACTCGTTATTCAATTGTTTCACAACCATTATTCATAACAATAGATCAATAATGTGGGTGTAGTTTTAAATCAAGGGTGTGATCAAGGTGAAATGGTTATAGAGGATGATAAAAGGTAGAACAAATGGACTTTTGTATTCCATTCTTACTAGTTTTGATATGCCGCGGTGAAAAATGGCTCAACATTGACATTTTTTATGAAGATTCAAACCCGAATCCAAGCGAGCAGTGACGATAGGGTCCTGCTAACCATAAATACTTGATTTTCAATAAGAATCACAGAAGTGGTGATAGGGAGGATGATGTGGAGAAGAACTAGTGGGATATGTAAAATCCTAGTTTACACGGTGTGTATTACAAAATTACACACTATGTGGGACCCCCTGTGTGGCACTAGGGTTTCCACTGATAGAAAAAATATCACATGCCGTGTAAAACCTTGTCACACTCCTTGTGACCCATTATAGAAGTTTGGCATGTATCTTAGAGGATACACATGCATGACCAGGTCCGGATACACAAACACGACTAGAGTACATGAGTAGAGCCATGTACTTAGAAATGACAAGAAAATGTGGTCAAGGTGTTGATATACCTCTACATGGTGTGTATACCTACCTACACACTGTGTATTTTTATGTTTAAAATCCTTGTGATGAAACACTATACGGTAATACCAGAGGTTAGTTTGACATTTCGTATACCCCCAGTACATGCTGTGTACCCCTAGTACACTCTATGTACCCCGAGTACATACCTTGTACCACCTAAAGGGTGTTTGGATCCCCTAATTTCTTTAGTTTGGAATAGTATAGGCAAATTTTATTCCATTGGTCTATACCCTTGATAGTACAATGTGAAATTGCATCTGTAACGACCCAAATTTTTATCGATGGAAATCCCTTCTTATAATAATTCCTTACATTATAATCACATTAAGAAACAAAATGACATATAATGATACTAAATACCATATGACCATTAAACATAATTTTTTCCACTTCTGTGTTTTGAATTTCAAAAATATGACATACACGGTTGCAATCGATAAGATGTTTGGAGTCCAATAGGACAAACTTAATTTTTTGGTTAATAGTAACCTACCCTTATGAATAGTAATATGACCCTTATGAATATTAAACCCTCCAAAAAAATAGTAAAATCTCCCATGAATATATAAATAAAATTTAGGCATCTTATAAGTGATAATATGACCATAGTAAATGTATTTGTATTTTTATAAGTAATAAATAAATAATTATAATTAATTAATTAATTTGAAATAAAATTTGTTTTCCTAAAATGTTTTCATAAATTAACAATTCTATGTCTTCTTTTTTTAATATAATTTTATAAGACCTTATGTAATTTTTGAAAACATTATGAAATCAGTTTTAATTTTAAAATTTGTATTTTTCAAGTAAATTATGATTTTAATTAAAAATTAAATTAATCATATTTAGAAAATTATTTTTGAAAATGGAGTTCATTTTTTGATTCTACACATTGAAAAATGGATAAGGTGAATTTTTGGGATTTTTCTGAAATACTTGAATTTTTTATGAATAGTGAAATACTATAATTTACAAAATAAAAAAAATCCACTAATTATAGAGTCATGTATGATGTTTTTCTATTGTAATCCTAATTGGTTCGAACCCAAATGAAATTATTAATATTCTTGATCATTTAATAATCACTATTACTTGTCTTTTGGAGAAATAATAAATTAATGAATATAATATTGAGAGAACTCCTCTCCCTTCCACTATAAATACCACCCCTCACACGCTCATTTATTCACACCTATAAAGCATCAATACTTGTATAAAATATAACCAAACATATTCCCTTTCCCCTACCCCACGCCCAAGGGCTTCCGGTTTCATCAGAAGACCAATCCAAGGTTCCTTAAGGGGGATTCAAGAGGTAATTCCCCTCTCTCTTTCCCTTTAACTTCCTTTCAATTTCAAGTTATTTTCTTAATATCTCCCCAACTATCCTCATCCAAATGGTATGGTAACTCTATTATATTACATATAATTTAAATTTATGATACTAATGGGATAATATATCATCAAATCCACTTCTCCTCTTCTATTTATTTTAGAAAGGAAAACATTGTTCTTGAGGTGATAATTTATCACCTTCAAGAACGACATGTTTTCATTTTTATTTACCACATCTAGATCTGGTAATGAAACCATTTTTATGGTTGAAACAGATAATTTTATATGTATTATATCCAATTTAATGTTCTAGAACTAACTTATGTACATATTATTAAATGATTAAACAAAACAAGTTTGTTGTGGTCGAAAAATCGCCCGAATTAACCCAAACAATCATCATTAAATTCTTATCTAATGATTCATCAACATGGTATATAAAATAATTAATTATAAGATAATTTAAACTCTTTTAATATCATTAATAACATAAAATATCAGTTCTTTATGTTTATCCATGTTCTACATGATCTTCCATTCATGAATATAAGTGAACAGTTCAAGAAAACTATAAAAATGAATGTTCCCGAACAATGAATTTAAACTCTATAACTCATCCAAAATCCCATAAAAAAAATAAATAAACCTTAATGAATATTATTAATGTGTGAAATTTTCTATATTTAATGAATCTAATTTGGTTATACAGGAAATTAAAGCAAAGAAAGCGTTCAGATACAAGGTAAGGGAAATTCTTGAACCCAACTTTCATACTTTGAGTTTCCCCACTTTCAACTCAATTTCAGAATGGATATGACTTAAGAATAATTTATTCATACTTATATTACATATTCTGGGATATAAATTTTTTCTAATTGAGTTTATGGAAAACCCAATGTTCTTCCAAAATAAATCTTCTTACAAATTAACACCCTCTTTTTTACTTCTCAAAGATTGTTTCTCCTTCACTCACCGTTGATTATTCTATGTCATGAATGTTATCCCATCTTTATTGTGGGAGCCTAATTTTTATGAATGTATTATTTATTATGTGAAACCAATTCCTTCACATGGGTTATTTTATTTTTAATTTTGACATATGTTCTATGTGGCATGCATGATAATGTAAATGTTATGATGTGATGGGTGCGCCAGGAATTATATAGCGCAATATGAATGTTATGATGTGATGGGTGCACTCAGAATTATACAGAGCTGTGATGCATTGGGTAAAGTGATGAATCTCATTAGTTAAAGGGAAATGATTCATGAACATGATGCTATAATTGTTCACAACTATGTGTGGTAGTTCACCACTAAGACATGATGTTTCATTTTTATACATTGCCACATTTCAATTATTTTATTAACGATTCCTATCATGTTCATGATCCATTGCCTATGTTATGGTTGTGATCACACATTGTTATATTGTTCATATATATCCTCTTACTGGGATTTTATCTCACACATTTTTTATGTATATCCTCAGGGGACTACATGTACTAAGGAGAGGTCAAGAGCCAATAAGAAGCTATAGAATAAGTAATTAAATAAATGTTTATCCTTGATGTTGTAAATGTTATGTTTGGTTCTAGTTTTCCCAAAACACTAAACCTCTAGATCCACATGGTGTAATACTATTATGATGTTTATCTTTATAATGATGTAATAGTAATGTAAGAAAATGTAGGGTCACTATAGTTAGTATCAGAGGCAAGGTTTAGTTAATTTGGGAATTAGGATTAGTGAACCCTAGAGAAAACCTCTAGTATGAGACTAAGTACAAATATTCACACAAGAAACTTTACATAGGGATCCCATAAGTTATGATTTTAGTGTAAATTGTATAAATGAATAAGTTATTTATTCATGACTATTTGACTTATTCTTTGTTCTTATATTTTATATTTTAGAAAATGATGAGAACTAGGAGAAACCAGTCCAAAAACCCATGTGAGGGCCAATGCAATGATTTCCCAAATGAAATCCCCAAGGATTTGGGAGGTAGAGTTAAAAAATTCATGGTGATTATTACCCAACTATATCAGGTTATGAATAATAACCTAAATAATGAGGATCATCCTCCTTTACTAAAGAGGGAGTAACTAGTTATCGAGTGTTTTATGTGGAAAAAACCATTGATGTTTAGTGGATCTTTCGATCCATTAGTTGTTGAATAGTGGGTCAACTCCATGGAGAAGATATTTTATGGGATTCACTGTTCTAAGATGGAGAAGGTGACATTATCCATTTATCATCTATAGGGAGAGGCCGATCAATAATGGGAATTGATTAAGAACACCAAGCCAAGAGACGAAATTGAAGAGATGGAATGGGAATACGTTAAGATCGTGTTTCTTAACAAGTATTTCCCATGAACTCTTTGTAAAAATATGGGGAGAGAATTCATAGATCTCAAACAAAAGGAAGGTTAATATATCATGACCTACGAAGTGAATTTCACAAGTCTTGAAAGGTATGCTTCAGGTTTTTTTATTAATAATGATAGAAAAATTGATAGATTCTTTAGTGGATTAAAACCACACCTTCAAAAGTCTCTTGAAATTCGAGACTTTGGGAGTTATGAAGAAGTTTTTTGGTGTGTCCTTAAAGTGGAGATGGAGTCTGGAGAATGGTACCATGACTATGATGATAAAAAATGAAAGTTGGAGTTTCAAGCTAGAGGATCTAATGATAAAGGTGGGAAGAAAACTCAACAACCCACATGCCAAAAATGTGGGAAGTTGCATCATGGGAACTGCCTCAAAGTGATGGGGAAATGCTTCAAGTGTGGGAAAGAAGGCCACCATTATCAAGAGTTTCAAAAAGACATGAGAAGGAAGGAGAATTTAGTAGAATAAAGGGGAGCCCCACCTATGGTTCAATGCTACAACTATAGGGAGAAAGGGCACAATGAAATCCAGTACACTAAACCTGAAGTCCTCAAGGCTAATCAGTGTCAGCATCCACGAAATAAAAAGGAACAAGGGAAGGCTTATTCCATCACTACTATGGAAGTGGAGAAAGATAATGAATTTGTATAAGGTACACTTCCTATTCACTCAATAATGGAAAACGTCTTATCTGATTCTAGTTCTACACATTCCTTTATATCTTGAAAGTTTTCTTGAACTATAGAATCAAATCCCCAAAACCTTGAAGTAGATAAATCTGTAAAAACACCTAGTGGTTCAATCATTGAATTCTAAGTGTTTGAATCTTATCCTATTGGCTTATGTGGGAAGATTATTCCAGAAAATATTTTAATACATCCCTTGGTGGAATTTGAAATTATACTGGGAATGGATTGTCTCTCGTTATATATAGCACATATCAACTATCGAGAAAAGGAAATATATTTTCATATTCCGAACCATCCCATTATCCTCTACAAATGCAAGGAAGATCATGAATCTCATTTGAAAAATACTTCAATGGTGTGGGTGTTGATACCCTATGAAGATGCATACCTCTACCAAATGGTTGAGTGAAAGGAAGGTTCCAACCTTGTGGAAATTCCCATCGTGGGGGAATACAGTGATGTATTTCCTAGAGAGTTACCTGAAATTCCCCAGGATCATGAGGTAGAGTTCTCAATAGAACTCATACCTGGAGATACTCCTATCTCAAATTTTCCCTATAGTATAGATCCTATAAAACTTGACGAGTTAAAGAAGCAGCTACAAAAGAATTTAGACAAAGGGTTTATACACTCCAGTGCACCACCTTGGGGTGCGTGAGTGATCTTTGTGAAGAAGAAGGATGGATCAATACGGTTGTGTATCGATTATTGGGAACTCAAAAATATCACCATAAAGAACAAGTATCATCTTCCAAGGATTGAAGACTTGTTCGATCAGTTAATAGGATCTCAATACTTCTCAAAGGTGGATCTTCATTCTAGATATCATCAGTTAAATTTGAGGAAGGAAGATATTAAGAAGACTGCCTTCCATACAAGGTATGGGTACTATGAGTTTTTGGTGATTCCATTAGGACTTGATAATGTCCAAACAATCTTCATGGATTTGATTAATAGAGTCTTTATACATTACCTCGACAAATTTGTGGTAGTGTTTATAGATGATATTCTCATCTACTCTAAGAGTAATGTGGAACATGAAGAGCATCTAATACTTGTGTTGATGACATTGATAAAGGAGAAGTTTTATGACAAATTCATCAAGTGTGACTTTTGGATAAAGAAATCCATGTTATTGGGACATGTGATCACTTGTGAGGGAATTTCTGTGGACCCTTAAAAAAAAAGGTGATTTAAGAATGGACCAGACCCTATAGTGTCATATAAATCCATAGTTTTCTTAGATTAGCTGGGTACTAATGATGTTTTGTGGGAAATTTATCCCAATTTTCAAGACCTCTAACTAAGCTAACAAGGAAATGGGTAAAGTATGTCTAGACACAAGAATGTGAGAGAAATTTCAAGGAGCGAAAGGGAAGGCTGATCACTGCAACCGTACTCACACTACCAAAAAGTGGAGAATTTTTTGTGATATATAGTGATGCTTCAAAGAAAGGCTTGGGTTGTGTACTCATGAAAAATGATAATGTTATAGATTATGCCTCATGAAATTTTAAGATCCATGAGAAAAAATACCCGACGCATGATCTAGAGCCGGTAGCCATGATTTTTACCTTGAAAATATGGAGGCACTACCTTTATAGTGAGATGTGTGACATATACACTGATCAAAAGATCCTAAAGTATATATTCACACAAAAGGAGATCAACATGCATCAAATTAGATAGTTAGATCTAATCAAGGACTACAATTGCTCTATTCACTATCATCTTGGAAAGGTGAACAAGGTAGCTGATGCTCTTAGTAGAAAAGAAACTGCTACTCTATACATGTTATGGATTGAGAAAGATCCTATCTTCATGGATATGGAAAGGATGGATTTGGAAATAATAAGGGTAGGGGATACATCCTACCTTTCCCAAATGATTACACTGCCATCAATCCAAGATATGATTAAGGAGGCAAAGAGGGATGATATGGAGTTATAAAATAAGGTGAATGCAGCAAAGGAAGTGAATCTGCATGAGTTATATATCAAAGATGATCATGTGATTCAGTTTGGAACATGGATTTGTGTGCTTTCATCATCCAGGATAAAGAAGGGGCTATTGGAAAATTCACATAGCTCAACAATATCTATCCATCATGGTAGTACCAAGATGTACCGAGATCTCTGAGAAAACTTTTGGTGGGATAACATGAAGAAAGAGATTACAGAATATATCTCAAGGTGCTTAATATGTCAGCAAGTTAAAGAAGACAAGAAAAAGTACAAAGGGATGATGCATCCATTACCTATACCCATGTGGAAAAGGGATAATGTCACTATAGACTTTTTCACAGGTCTCATGAAGATGTCCAAGGAAAATAATTCGATATGGGTGGTGGTTGTCCGACTCACCAAGAATGCCCATTTTATTGCTATTCGGTAAGCTCTACTGCTTGAACAACTTGAAATGACATATGTGAAGGAAGTGGTGAGACTTAATGGTGTTACACTCTCAATTTCTTCTGATTGTGATCCAAGGTTCACATATAAATTCTAGAGGAGCCTTAAACATGCTTTGAGTGCTTAATTAAATTTCAGCACAACCTATCACCCCCAAACTTATGGAAAATATGAAAGGACTATTCATATGCTTAAAGATATGCTAAGAGCCTACTCTTTATAATTAAAGGTGGATGGGATCAACATCTCCCATTTTTTGAGTTATCGTACAACAATATCTTCCACTCGAGTATTTAGATGACTCCATATGAAGCTCTGTATGGAAAGCGATGTAGAAATCCAACCTGTTGGGATGAAGTTGGAGATAAAAAACTACTTGGACCCAATCTTGTGCAAGAGATGATAGAGAAGGTTCAAGTAATCCAAAAACATATCAAAGCTGCTCAGAGTCGGTAAAATAACTAAGCTAACAACCCTCAAAGGGACTTGGAGTTTGACGTTGGAGATAGTCTTCCTTCAAATATCACCATGGAAGAGAGTCATGCGGTTTGAAAAGGAAGGGAATATAAGCCCAAGGTACATTGTCCCATTTGATATCCTTAACCACATAGGATCCATGAGATATCAAATTTAAATTCCATCGAATATAGATCATGTTCATGATGTGTTTCACGTATCACTCTTGAGAAAGTACACACCAGACCCCTTATATGTATTGAACTCAGCGGGGGTACAACTGGAAGATGATCACTCTTATGGGGAGCAGCTAGTAAAATTCTAGACAGGAGAGATACGGTTATACACAAAAAGACAACCCACCTTAAAAAAGTGTTGTGGAGGAACCATAAGTTTGAATAAGAAACTTGAGAACCAGAGGATGCGATGAAGGAGAAGTACCCTCACCTATTTGTGTAAAATGAAATTTCAAGGAAAAAATTTCATATGGGGGGAAGAATGTAAAAACCCAAAGTTTTATCAATGGAAATCACTTCTTATAATCATGCCTTAAATTATAATCACATTAGGAAACATAATGATATATAATGATATTAAATACAATGCGACCATTAAACACAATTTTTTTCCACTTTTGTGTTTTGAATTTTCAAAATCTGACATACAGAGTTGCAATCAGTAAGATGTTTGGAGTCCAATAGGACAAAATTAATTTTTTTAGTGAATAGTAAACTACCCATATGAATAGTAAACCCTCCAAAAAAATTGTAACCTCACCCATGAATGTATAAATAAAATTTAGGCATCTTATAAGTGAAAATATGACCATAGTAAATGTATTGGTATTTTTGTAATTAATAAATAAATAATTATAATTAATTAATTAGTTTAAAAGAAAATTTATTTTCCTAAAATGTTTTAATAAATTTAAAATTATATTTATTCTGGTTTTAAGATAATTTTATAAGACCTTATGTAATTTTTAAAAGCATTATGAAATCAGTTTTAATTTTAAAATCTGTATTTTTCATGTAAATTATGATTTTAATTAAATATTAAATTAATAATATTTAGAAAATTATATTGAAAAATGGATTTCATTTTTAGATTATACACATCGAAAAATGGTTAGGGTGAATTTTTGATATTTTCTGAAATACTTGAATTTTTTATGAATAGTGAAATACTATAATTTACAAAATAAGATAAATCAACTAATTATAAAGTCATGTATGATGTTTTGATGATTTAATACCAATTAGTTAGAACTCACATGAAATTATTACTATTCTTGATAATTAAATCATCACTATTACTTGTCTTGTGGAGAAATAATAAATTAATGAATATAATATTGAGAAAACCCCTCTCCCCTCCACTATAAATACCACCCCTCACACCCTATATTTTCACACCTCTCAAGCTTCAAGACTTGTCTAAACTCTACCCAAACATATTCCATATCCCCTTACCCATGTCCAAGATCTTGTTGTCTCATAAAAAGACCATTCTAAGGGGCCTTAAGGAGGATTCAAGATGTAATTCCCCTCTCTCTTTTCCTTTAATTTACTTTCAATTTCAAGTTCTTTTCTTAATATCTACCCACCTATCATCATCCAAATGGTATGGAAACTCTAGTATTTTACATATATTGTAAAATTATGATACTAATGGTATTATATATCATACAATACCCTTATCCTCTTCTATTTATTTTAGAAAGGAAAATGTTGTTTGTGAGGTGTTAATTTATCACCTTCAAGAACGATATGTTTTAATTTTCCTTTGTCACCTTCAGATCTGGTCATAAAACAATTTTTATAATCGAACCAGATTATTCTATATATATTATATCCTGTTTAATGTTCTGGTACTAACTTATGTACATATTATTAAATTATTAATCAAAAAAAGTTTGTTATGGTCGAAAAATCGCCCAAATTAACCCAAACAATCATCATTAAATTCTTATCTAATGATTTATCCAAAATGTATATAACATAATTAATTATAAGATCATTTAAAATCTTGTAATATAATAATTAACATGAAATATTAGTTATGTATATTTATCCATGTTCTACATGAACTTCCATTCATGAACACAAGTGAACCGTTCAAGAAAACTATAAAAACAAACTTTCCCGAACAATGAATTTAAACTCTATAACCAATCCAAAAGCCCATAAATGAACTTAATAAAACCTTAATGAATATTATTAATGTATAAATGTTTCTTTAATTAATGAATATAATGTTTTTATATAGAAAATTAAAGTGAATAGAGAATTTGGACACAAGGTAAGGGGAAATTCTCGAACCCAACTCTCATACTTTGAGTTTTCCCCCTTTCGACCCATTTTCAGTATGGATATGCCTTAAGAATAATTTATTCACACCCATATTAACTATTTTGTTATATAATTTTTTTAATTTAGTATTTGAAAAACCAATGTTCTTCCAAAAGAACACTTCTTACAAATTAACACCCTCTTTTTTACTTCTCAAAGATTGTTTCTACTTCACTCACCATTGATTGTTCTATGTCAAAAATGTTATTGATGTTCTTGATTTGTGTATAATTTTTCATATATATTAATGATCATAAAAACTTGTTTTCACCTAATATAAATCATTTTGTGCATCAAATTCTTTATATTGGTGATTATGATGATTCTCAGGTGTTTTCCATCCAAAGTCACAAATCAGGAAAGAACAAAACAAGAATTCAAATATACATGGTGTGTACTTCATACATACTCACTGTATTATTTACACAACACAGATCAGTAAGAGTAGATACACACCCATGTTGTCGACCAATGCTTACATTCCATGTGCTTCCTATATACATGTCGTGTCATACCTTGTAGAAGCGGTTGGTGGATGATGATTGATATAACAAGCCATGTAGGGAGGCACTACACACCATGTATATCCACCTACCAGGTGGTGTTGTGTTTCAAGTCATGGGAGGCTCAGTAACTCACCCACTAAAGGAGAAAATAGGGCCAAAATGGTTTGACCAGGGTACACACCATGTACTTTCTGTTACACATCGTGTATTTACAAAATATATTAATATATGGGAAGACCCTCCTAATTCGACATCGATTCTCAGATAGAAAAAGGGACCAATTCTAGAGATTCCCAATGATATAAGAAGGAGAGAAGAAAATAAAGGAGGTGTTGTAACTACCTCCCCATCGATCATCGATCCAAAGTTTGTGTAATGTTCCATTCAGGTATCAGAAGTTTGTTAGTTACTAGCTACTCCACAAGTAGCTAAATCCCCTATGTGTTGGGGTTGAGGATGATTATGGTTTTTATTTTTTCAAATGCTATATTATACTTGTTTTAATCATTATTCTATCATAATTCCTTAATAATACTTTCTAAAAATCACTAGAAATCTTGAATCAGACTAAGAAAATTATTTCTAGGGATCTTTTGAGGAATTACGATTAAGAACATCCATGATCATTGGATGCACTTATCATCTCGAAAGGGTTCAATTAATCAAATTAAAAGAAACCGAATTCCAGACCAAAGAATTGGTTTCTATTGATTTTAAAAAAACTCACCAGACCAAGGTAGTTCTGTTACATTCATAACCTAAATATTTGAGTTATAATGACCAACACAACCTAATATGAAAATTGATTTAATAAAAACCTTAAAAATACAGAGCCCCAACACATTCTTTCAAAATTTTCATTTGAACCCAATTTTTTTGTTTTTATTTATCTTAAAGTAATTTTTTAAGAAATTGAAATTCAATCATCCTATTATTAAAACACAAAATTTGAATCTAAATTTCAGAAAACTTCACTAAATTAATTAGAAACTAGAAAAAAAACACAATAACTCCCTCTCCTTGTGGATAGATCCCTTAATTTCACTATACTTGTTTGGTTAATTTAATTTGGATTGTCAAAAGTAATAATTCGGTTGAGACGATACCAAATTTTGGCGCCTTTGAATAGGACAGAAAGTTAATAGTGTTTTTATTAATCAGTTTGTATTAATTAAAGTGAAAATAAAAATAAAAAACACTAAAAAATTTATATTCTTAATCTAATTTCTATTTTTAATTATTTTATTTTTCCACTTTTATGCTTGGTTTTTTGTTTGGTGTTGTGAAGGTTCAAATGTGCATGAGTGGCCAAATCATGCATTCTAAGAGCATTGAATCATAGGATATCCTTACACTTGATCTAGAGATAAAACAAATGATATTGCGGTGACGGTGAGAACTTATGGACAAGCACAAATAGAACACCCCCATGGAGAACATAGAAGAGGGAGATAAAACTACTGTCCAATGAGTTGGAAAACCATTTGCGCCAGATGACAATTAGAACCAACAAATAGTTTTAGAGAATGAGAATATCTGGCTTCCACTAGAAAACATAATGGAATTCATCCAAAATAACAAACAAACATAACCAGATCTATTTTCTCTAGGGTATGGCCCGCAGCAACCCTAGTAGTTCCCACATGAGCGATTTCCAAACTGGAAGCCATGTCAGGGGCCTTATTTTTCTCCGGAGTAACAATTTGTACCCCCACCTCTTTTAAGAGGAACTACCCCCACATTGTACCCTTATAGAGTACGGTCTTCCTTCCATCTAAGGAGAACATATGAGAATTTTTAGATCACCAATGAAAGCTCATCATTTTGAGATCAAGCCTGCCATCATGCAACTCATCCAAAACACGGTGCAATTTGGAGGATTACCTAGTGAAGACCCTAACACTCATCTGTCCAATTTTCTGGAGATTTGTGACACCTTTCGCCACCATGGGGTTTCTAAGGACACCATTCACCTTCGGTTATTACCATTTTCATTAAAGGATAAAGCGAAGTACTGGATCAAAGGACTACCTCAATACTCCATCCTCACCTGGGAGGCGTTGGCCCAAGCATTATTATCTAAATATTTCCCACCCTCCAAGATGGTGACTCTGTGAAATGAAATTCACAATTTCTAGCATCATGATTCATAATACTTGTATGAATCTTGGGAGTGTTTCAAATAAATGCTAAGTAAGTGAGATCATCATGGCCTTCCATTATGGATGGAAGTCAAAACATTCTATGATGGTATCACAACAAACACCAAATCTGTGGTGGACGTAGCTACTGGAGAAAAAGTAATGAGGAAATCACTAGAGGAACTCTTTGAATTTCTCTAAGACATGTCTGAAAACAACTTACAATGGAACTCGGAGTAGGGAACTCAGAAGAGAGGAATGAAAAACATTGATTCCATTACGATTATTGCTTCCCAACTTGATGTTGTATCCAAGAAAATTGATGTGTTAAATCTGAAAAGCACATATCATGTTCAAGTAGAAAATCATCCGGCATGTAGTGAATGTGGTTACAACCACACAATGGGTGACTTCCCAGGCACTAGTACCAGTCCTTCAATAAGTGAGGTAAACTATGTATCTCATAACAGAGTTCCAAATATGTACCCTCAATACCAAAAATAGACATGGAAAGATAACTCAAATATGGGATGGGGGAAACAACAATAAACTTATCAACCCCACCCCCAAAGGCCAACCAGTTATGGTCAACAAAAATACTATAATCCATATCCCAGATAATAGTAGTAGGGATATTTCCAACAATAAGGGTATCAAAACCCTCATCCAGTGAAACAATTGAGGTAGCCCCAACATCAACCAGCTACACAACAACCTCAACAAGAACCCCTATCAAAGCTAGAGGAGATGGTTTAAAAATTCATAACAACTGTTGAAACAAGATTTTAAAATCAAGAGGCATCCATTTGAATCCTTAAGAATTAGATTGGGAAACTTTCCAATAATCTCTCTTTAAGGAAACCTGGTAATCTTCTAGGTAACACTAAGAAGAACCCATGGGAAGAAGCCAATGATATCATATTATGAAGTGGGAAGGAGTTACCACCAAATATAACTGAAAATAAATGTGAGGCCAAAAATCCAGCTCAACCAACGTACTCTTATGAAAAAGAAGTAAAAGTCGAGGAGTCTCCCTTGACTTCAGAACTACTGAAGATCAGAAATGGTAATGGAAAAGAAGTGGTTAAGACTTTTTAATCTCCCTTACAATTTCATGTACAAATAAACCAAATGAACTGGATCAACAATTCGAAAAATTCATGGAGGTATTCTGAAAGCTTCATATAAATATTCCTTTCACAAAGGAATTAACTCAAATGACAACGTACATAAAGATCATGAAATATATCCTCTATAACAAAAGGAAGATAGAATATTTGGGGGCCATTACTCTTACTAAGGAATACTCAGTAGTGGTACAATATTCTCTTCCTCCCAAGATCTAAGATCCAGGTAGTTTCACAATCCCATACACAATTGGATCTTGTGAGTTTGGGAAAGACCTTTGTGACTTGGGGGAAAGTGTTAAGATTATTCCCTATGGAGTCATCAAAAAGTTGGGGCTAAATGATCTCAAACCAACTTGAGTAGCCCTTTAACTAGTAGATTGATCCATCAAATATCCTAAAGTGTTACTTGAGGATATTCTCATGAAAGTGGGATGTCTTATTCTTCCTACTGACTTCATCATACTCGACATGTAGGAAGATCAAGAGGCACCTCTCATTCTAGGAAGACCCTTCTTGGATACTAGGATGGTGTTGATCGATGTGCACCAAGGTGAGTTGATCTTCTGAGTGGGAAATGAAAAGGTATCCTACAATATCCCCAAAGTAGTAAAATAGGTATCCCTGATGGAGAATGAGGATTTTTTTCCTTGACAATTCTGAACGATACCTTGGGCTACATGGGTGATGACATGGAATTTTCTTCTATCACCACTAAACCGGTCATCAATGACATCCAATATGAATATGAACCAAAAGAGTTGCAATTTTTCATCATCCAGGGTGGTCATTATTGGAAATGTGTAATCATTATTGATATCCTAGAGAGAGACAAGCTATAACCAATGGTACCCTTAGTTATGAAGGCCCCTCAACTTGAACTAAAACCTCTCCCATAATCCTTAAAATATGGGTACCTAGGTGATGAGAAAACTCTCCCAGAAATACTAAATGATTCAATCACAAAATATCAACAGTATGTGCTTCTAAAAGTTATGAGAAGAATAAAACATGCCATTGGATGGGTAGTTTCTGATCTTAAAGGGATCATCCAAACTATTTTCACCCACAAGGTGTTACTTGAAGATGAAGACAAGACCTCTCAGCAACCACAATTATGGTTAAATCCTCCTATGAAGGAGGTAGTGAAGAAGAAGTTAATAAAGATCTTAAATGCATGAATCATTTACCTGATCTTTGACAGCCCATGGGTAAGTCCTCTGCAAGTGGTACCCAAAAAGGGGGGTATCATCGTAATCACTGATGATAAAAATGAACTTATCCCAACTAGAAAAGACACAAGATGGAGAGTATGTGTGGATTAGAAAAAACTTAATTATGCCACAAAAAATATCACTTCCCACTTTCTTTCATGGATCAAAAGATGGATCGATTAGTAGGTCATGAATTCTATTACTTTCTAGATGGTTATTCGGGATATAACCAAATTTAAATTACTCCTGAAGACCAAGAGAAAAGCACCTTCACATGCCCACATGGGAATTTTTCCTATCAAAGGATGTATTTTGGCATGTGTAATGATCTATATAACTTTCAATGTTGCATGTTGGCCATCTTCCATGATATGTTAGAGAAAATTCTGTAAGTCTTCATAGATGATTTTTCCATCTATGGGAAATCATTCAACACTTGCTTGAAAAATATAGAATTAGTTTTGGAATAGTGTGAACACACCAATATGGTTTTAAATTGGGAGACTTGACACTTCATGGTTTAATATGGCATTGTCTTAGGCCACCAAATTTCTAAAAAGGGCATTGAAGTTGATGCAACAGGATTGAAATCATCTCACAATTGCATATTCCTACTTCTTTTCGGGCAATCTGAACCTTTCTTGGGCATATAGGTTTCTATAGGAGATTTGTTCATGATTTTTTAAAGATAGCTCATCCATTAAAATAGATTCTTACAAAAGATGTTATCTTTGAATTTGACGAAGAATACACCACAACTTTCCAACTTCAGAAGAAAAAATTAGTAGAAGCCCCTATCATGATTGCCACGAATTGGGAGGAGAATTTTGAGGTCATGTGTGATGTAAGTGACTATGAAGTGGGAGTAGTTCTTGGGTATAGACTCAATCAAATATTCAGAATGATATATTATGATAGTAGAGCCTTAAATGAAGCACAAATCAATTACACTACTACTGAGGAGGAAATGCTCACTGTGGTTTTTTCATTCGACACATTTGGTTCTTATTCAGTGCTATCCAAAGTAATTGTCTACAATGACCATACAACACTTAAATACTTGATAAACAAGAAGGATGTAAAACCATGACTCATCCATTGGGTACTTCTTCTCCAAGAATTTGACTTAGAGATACATGATAAGAAGGGATATGAAAATGTTGTGGCTGATCATCTCTCCAGGTTATAATTGCCTCATCTAGAAAGGGAAGATGATATAGAAATCAAGGAGGACTTCTCAGATGAGCATCATTACTCCTCATTCATGGTATGCTGACATAGCCAATTACTTGGCTATGAGATTCATTCACCCTGATTTGACATTCAACCAAAAGAAAATATTTTTGTCTAATGTGAAAAGATATTTCTGGGAAGACCCTCTGCCCCCGCTCATGTGGATATGGGGTGATCCGATGCTGGATTACAAAAGAAGAAATTCAATCAATTTTGGAATTATATCATTCTTCCACAACTGGGGGGCATCATGGGCTAGACCAAATAATGGAAAAAATCTTTAATCTAGGTTTTTCTGAACCAGAATACATAAGGATTCTAGAACCTTTGTGACACACTGTGATCGATGCCAGAAGAAAGGAAACTTGGGGTGCCAATATGAAATTCCTCAACACCACATTCTTGAGGTCTAGGTCTTCGACATTTGTGGTATTGACTTCATGGGCCCTTTTCCTCCATTATTTGGAAACTCTTACATACTAGTTTGTTTGGAATATGTATCGAAATGGGTGGAAGCTGTTACCACAACACACAACACCGCAAAGGTCATTGTGGATTTCTTGAATAAGAACATTTTCAATAGGTTTGGTGTTCTACAGGTGCTTATTAGTGATATGGGAATGAATTTTTAAAATGCGTTGATGCTAAATGTGCTTCTGAAGTATTGTGTGAGGTATAACCCAGGGAAACCTTACCATACCTAGTCTAGTGGCCAAGTGGAGGTCTCAAACCATGAATTAAAGAAGATCCTAGAGAAGATGATGGGGGATTCAAGGAAGGAATGGTCCAAGAAACTTGATTATGCCTTGAGGGCATACAAGAGCACATTCAAAACACCTCTAGGTATGTCCCCATTCCGATTTATTTAGAAAAATCCGTGCCATCTACCAATGGAACTAGAACATAAATCCTTTTGGGCTGTGAAATCCCTATACTACAATCTTACAACTGCAGAAGAAAAGGGAAAGTTTCAACTGACAAAACTTGATGAAATTAGGAGGGAGGCATATGAGAATTCCACGTTATATAAGGAGAAGAAAAATTCAGTCCATGACCACATGATCTGTCAAAAATAATTTCAGTCCAGTGATGAGGTATTTTTATTTAACACTCGTTTGAGACTATTCCAAGGTAAACTCAAGTCTTGGTGGTCGGGACCTTTCAATGTGATCAAGGTTTTCCCTATGGTGCGATGGAAGTGGCTGGAGTGGACGGTGAACAATTCAAGGTAAATTAGAAGTGTTTGAAACCCTATTTTCAAATGGAAGATATGGTGGGTACACTCTCCACCATAAAATTCATGTAGCAAAACACTCAGGTAAGGTCAAGCCAAAGACGTAAAAAAAGGCGCTTCCTGGGAGGAAACCCAGAGGTTACACGTCATCTACCACCTATACACATGATGCATACATATCTTTTTAGTATATATTCTAATATTATATATATAAATATTAAATAAGTTATTAAAAAAGGATGATGTCGGTGTCCATAGTAAGGTTACTAGAATATATCTGAGTTGTCGCCGGTTTGAATCCATCCATTCCTACCTTCAACATGAGGTTCATCCTTTTTAAACCCGTGTTTAATTAAATGACATGTGTAGACTTTTCAAAATAAAATATATATTTTTCTATATAAAAGAAAACCCATGATGGGGATGGACCAGCTGGCTAGGGTCATAAATCGGTTCCAAAAGACCCAGGTTCAAATCCTGACAACCGAACCATTTCCATAATTTTTAATATTAATAAAACCACATGGAGTAAATTTCAATATATGTCGTGTGTGCCTTGTTTTCAATGATAAGTTAAACAGTTTTCAAAATAAGAAAATACATGCGGGTGAAGTTGGTAGATTGGTAGAGTCTCGGGCCTGGATTCAAAAGACATGGGTTCGAACTCGGCTAATCTCCCTTCTTCATTCCATTTATTCAAAATAAAACCACATGTTGTGAATTTTCTTTGTCCCTTTTAGAATTATACCTTTACTTTAAATATTAAAAGTAATTATAAATGGGTAGCACTAAAACCTTTTCTCCAGTGGTTGAGGGCTTATGTTCAAAACAGACGATCACCAGTTCGAATCGTGCCCCAAGCACCATACCAAAAGTTATAGTTCTCTTTTTCTAATTTTAGAACACATGACATGTATTTCCCTGATACATTACGTGTATAGATTTATTTTTAGTATATATATATATATATATATTTCTTTTTTATTTTAATTATTTATATTAATTGTTATATAGTTTACTATATTAATTATATTATATAATTAATTTATTAAAAAAACATACACAACGTGTAGACCTTGACACACATTGTGTCCTTCACCTATAAAGTCTAGGACCCTACCTGGCCATAGTCCGTGTCGCGCGACCCCCTTCCTACCTGTTTCTTCCCCCATATGCCGTCTACCCTCCCCACACCCAATTCACCGATTTTTAGTGTTTTAAGGACTCATTTATTCCAGATTTTGATCTTCAAACCAAGAACACCTTTCTACACTCATTATTTAAAAGTTTAAATAGTATTTATGGTGATTAGGGATCAGTAGACCATTCGGTTTCCCCACATAGTACATGGGGTGTGCGAAGAGCACATGCCAGGTACATCTCGTACATGGCCACACATGAAATGCTTTCTCCATTTGAATTATACATGGCATGTAACATCCCAGAAAAAAAAATAAGAAATATTTCATATTTATTAATATTTGTGAATTAAATATTAATTTTACTTTAAATGGGTTTCTATGTTCGATAGCGTACCCAATACGCAACAACGGGTTTCTTTGAAATCTTACATTGCATATTAATAATATAATATTATTATTTTAAATGGTAGTTGACTCCTAGCTGTTTTATTTGCGAGAATGAACAAAACTAACTACAATATGATTATACATATTTGTTAAATGTATTTACATTTATCTAATAAAAGTTAGAGGCTTAAAATATGAATGAATCTAATTTTAAGCATAATTTACATTAAAAGGTCGATTTATCGCCTTTTAATGGTGAACACTATTTAAATCTAGTTTTGGTCACTTTAATACATTATATTAGACCAAATAAAATATTTCTTTATAATGGTGACATAAAAATTTACTTTGTGTAAATTTTTGGAATTTTTCCGATAAAGTTCATTTTTTAATGAATAGTGAAAATATTGTATTTTAATTCAAAACTGTGTTTTAATATAATTTATTTATATGGTTAGATTATAATTTTTATTGGTTTTAATGTGTAAATAGAATATATTTTTACCATTTAATCCAATTTTGGTCATTGGAATTAATTTCACTTTGAAATTAGACATAAACAAGTGTAAATCTTTTGATAGTTATTATTTCCTAAAAACACGCTATTTGTTTTAACAACGGGAATTAATTTTAAATTAATTAATGCCACTTTTATGTTTTGAATTTTTCAAAATAGGAATAATTTTTGAATTCAGAATATCAAATAAATCGTAGGCTGAATTTTTGGTATTCTTCTGAAAAACTTCATTTTTTGATGAATAGTGAAACCACTAAGTAGTAGTTAAAAAAACAGAATTTTTCATTTAAATGAAATTTTATCACTTCTATGAGTTTAATTTCAAAAATACAAGAGACATGGTTAATATCAACAAGTAAAATGTGATTCAATAAGATGAAAATAATTTTTGGTGAATAGTAATTTTTGAGTTTTATTTATCATGGTTAAAGGTAAATAGGGTAATTCAAGGTAAAAATAATATTATAATTATTCAAAATTATGTTAACACTTTTCCAAAACTTATTGGATGAGTAATGGACGACCAAGGTCATCCTTGGGTCAATTTTGGGACCCCATTGAGCCACTTGGGAGTGATATTGACACTTTAGATTAATTAATTTAAAGTAAAGACAAAAATGACATAAACAAATATCTCTTTGTAAATTAATTTTTACATGGTTTTATCTAAGTTATTTTTCAACTATAAATATTAATTGAAAATATAAAAATATTTCCTACATCATTGTATTTTTTTTATAATTTTTAGACATAGAATAAATTAAATTATTAATGACACAATAATGGTGTAGTATTTACCTCATTAATAAATGATTTTATTAAATAAGGTTATAAATATTAAAATAACAACCAAAACCTGTCCAATTATTATTGAATGAATTTATTTCGACCATTAGTCATCCTATATTCAACTTTAATTATTTTTGGACCTTTATAAACCGAATATCATGATATAATAAAATAATATTTTCACACTTTCCTAAAGAGCCCCTCCTCCCCCTTATAGAAGGAGACCATTTCTATCCAATTATTCACACATATAAAGCCTTTTGGATCTTCCAAAATCTACTAAATTAAGCTCCATACATCCATATCCTCCTCCTATAAGCCTTAACTTAGGCAGAAGGAACTTCAACAAACCATTTTGGTTCAAACCAAAGTGAGTTACCCAAATTAAAGGTAACAGTTTCTCTTAAATTCTTTTGTTTTATTTTGTTTTACTTCTCCAACCCCTAAAATCTTTTTATTCCTTTATTTTATAACAAAACAAGTATCCTCAATATACTAGTATGTTTTTATGAGAATTATTTGTACTACACTAACACACACCTCCATCTAATGGGTGAAGAACATAATGTTTCTGTGGATGGAAAACTAACGCCTCACGAAACGATGATTGTTCAATTACCTCCTACCGCCTCTCATGGTGGCCATTATGATGGAACTGTATTTATATATGATATATATTATGTTTATTTTTTCTTTATGATTCTATATTTTCCATTTATATCATAACTTTATGGTTTCCATTATGGGTAAATGTGATAATTTCATTTGAGGAAGTGCGGACTACCGCCCCCTCAGATATGACTCATTAATGTCTTATGTGGGATGTATAAAGGATGGAGTTAATGATATTATATATGATATTATACTGTAATTATATTATAACTATGTATCATTTTGTTTTAAATCTATTAAAATAAGAAATAGAAATGAAAGTAGCGTTCATGTGTACGCACGACTTACCATCTCCATGAACGGTGCAGTTCATTTCTTACCTCCAAATGATATGTACTATTATAAATATATATATACTGGATATATATGATATATATGATATCTAAATAATTAATATCATTTTGGATATAATGGACTATTGACCACATGGACAACTTGTAAATATAAGGTGTTCATTTTTTTACTCAAGTACCAAATATCGACAAAATGACCATTATTAACTTGAATGATTACATAATGTTTATAACATGGTAATAAGTGATATGAAAAGAATAATAAACTTTAAAAAGGTTATTAATCAAGTATAAATTAACTTTAGTTTATTATTCAGGATATTAAATAATGAACTGGTCCAGTCGGACACGAGGTAATGGGTTTCTTATCTCACTTTTAATTCCGTGAGATTTCCATTGTTCACCACTTATTTATTTCATGTGGTGTTTGTACTATCCATGATTGTATTAATTGTGTAATATACTTTAATTTATGGATATTTACATCATCATTTAATAATCCATATTTCATGGGATGTATGTTTCGTAAGTTACCAAATTGGTAAGGGAATTACAAATTTCAATTTCCACTCATTCGGCTTTACGCATACTTCATTGATTATTTTACTCCAAGATTATGTATGGAATCACTATTCATTTGCTTATTTCATAATTCCCACTCCCCATTATGTGGATATACTTTTTATACAGATAATCACTCCATTGATAAAATCTCAAGTCATCGATATGAACTTGATAAGAGTAATTTTAACTCAATCTCCATTTGTTGAGTTAAATATCCAACTCATTGGTGTTGTTTTTACAAGAGTATGCGTGAATGTCCTCTGATTGATTTACACTGAATATCCAATAATATTTAGTGTATTTATATTTTCACACATAATTACGTCGTTGATTTATCCTTAACCTAAGGATATGGTCTTTATAAGAGATTTCATCTAAATTTACATTCCATTGAGACTTCTTTGTTGTTATACACCAAATAAATTTTATATGGTGTATATAATGTAATTTTACATAGTATATCATTAATCCATTTATTCTCATGATATTATAATGTTTTGATTACCTCAATTATTTGTATTGAAGTGTCTCTCTTTTGGTTAGAAACTCTAACTAAAATATCATTTTAAATGTTTTAAATATTTGTTATTCTAAATAATTCTAATTAATGTACATGTTTTAAAAATGGTTTTAAGGATTTATTTATATGAACATTAATGTTTTAAAATTAAAATTCCTTTTTAATGTTTCAAAGTGGTAGGAGACACTTTGATTAAAAAATCTATTTTTGAATGGCTTCTTGATAAATAGTGTGACTTTTAAATGTTTTCAAGAAAAAGGGGGATATTTCTCTCAAATAGTTTTGATGATTATTTTCATCTATGTCAGTATCCTTCATTATTCTCGATTGAGCTTAATATATTACAATAAAATCTTCTATATTGTATTGAATGAGTTATGTTTGACTGTGGATGTGCTATTTTTATACCATTCATGGTTTGTGGATAAAGTATTGACATTTCATTTGCTAGTTTTAATATCAATGTTTATGTTATGTTTCAAACTTTTCATATGAGAAATTCATTGGACTTAGTAAGTGACAGGTGGGGCCCTCTATAGCTCCTAGTTGCATTGGTAGGTCTCATGAGACAAACTAGTGTCTTGGCATAAGGCCTTAACAAAATCTTATTTGTAGTCTTGGCACGAGGACTTGACTATGTGGTTATGATGTCCGACATTATGCATTCCATCATTATGAGATTAGGTATTGATATTTCATGTGGTTATTTGACTAGTAGAATACCCATGACTGTGTTTTATTATGGCATTATTTACTCAACTCATATTCCTGCCACAAAGTGTTCATGTTTATTATTTGTAAAGGCATGTGTTTTCAATTATTCACCGTGCCTAATGTTTATGTTATCTTCTACTGTATTTCTTACTCTTACTGAGCATTTGAGCTCACCCCTTTATCATGTTTCATTTTCCTAGGATATGAAGAAGTTATTTATGAGTTACTTACAGGAATAATCTTGGAAGCTAGGATGTTTCTAATGGAATAAATTAATGTTGTTTTTCTTTTCAAGTTGTAATGTTGAACTTATGTATGTATCTTGTTTCCAAGACTACTAAACAAATCGGTCCTTCAGGACTTGATTCCTTGTAATCATTTCAATGTTATGTAATAATGCACTGACTCTGGGTAACTAGGGTCGGGGAATTACAGTTGGTATCAGAGGGAGGTTTAGTACAGACCTTGGAAACTAGATTTAGATAAACTCTTATTAGAGCTCATATCCGTAATATAGACTTTGAGGATTAGTATAGAAGAACTTCCTAAAATTTTGGTATTGTAGAGATTTTGTGAGTTTTTCAAGAAATACATCCTTGTCTGGATACGAAAAGGTAGAGGTGGATCTGGCACATATGTACCTAGGGGTAAAACTCAAAAACACCGCTTTGAGGTAGACTCAAATGGGAACTAGTGCACGACAATGGGTCTTGCTGCTCTCTTGGTTATGAAACTCTCGTGGGATATGCTTAGGATAATTTACATTTTCTTTACAAAATGATTTGAATGATTTTAATATAAGATGAGAATAAATAACCTTGGTTAATACTAGGGTGTTTTTGATTGAAAACAAGGTGTGATGATATTTTCTAAATAATTTTATGACTATTCTTACTCACACAATGTTTTCTAGTTTTAGTCAATGACTGTATTCCAAGGAAGTCATAGTAACTTTGAGAATGATGTACAAGGGTGGAACGATGGTGGAAATAAGCAACAAAATGGAATGTTGATAGGCGTAAAATATATCGTGTTCATGTCAAATCTGTTTTCCAAAAATATGATCAAAAACAAATATATTAACCAACCCCCGAAATCAACAAAGAAGAGAAAGGTGATGAATGATAAGAGCTCCAGCAGTGGAGACCATGGAGAAAAGAATCCTCAATTTCCATAATGCAGGAAATGTGGAAGGAGACACCCCAGAAAGTGTCTCAATAGAACAAATAAATGCTTTATGTGTGGGAAATAAGGACATAAATGGAATAATTTATGAGGGAAGATGAAGAGTACTAAGGAAGAAAATAAAAATGGTCCCAAGAATCCATTTATAGTCATTTTCCATAAATGTAGGGGACCTGGCCATTACCCGAGTAAATTCCCTATTCTATAGGATATTTTCTTGGTCAAAGAAAAAGCTATGTGGAAATAAATAGTTGGAGAAATTTTTAAAAGTATTTGTGCTCCTTGTTGATGGGATTACTTTGGAATAATTTTCTCTTGTATTTTTAACCCTATAGTTTTTCATGTGAAAATGATATTTGAGGAAGAATAATCTTTTCTCTTGTGGATATAGTTATAAATATCCATTTGGTTTTATGTGATCATTGGGTTTGAGGAAATTACAAGTTATTATATTTTGGGATGAAAATGAAAGGTATGAGATAAAATTTGTGGTTAAATTATGTTATGGTTATTTTTGGGAATTTATCTCATTTTGGTAATGTTATAAAATATAGTTTTTGAAAAAGGAGAACACACAGACCGTGTGACAACCCATTTTGTCGGACAAAGCTGCGGGAATCGAACCCTCAACCAGAGTGCGATTGGGATTTATCACCTACCACTGGACTATGTGAAGTCCCTGGTTAGTGTGACTAATTATTTTTAGTTAAATGATTTTATTGATCAATAATAAGTTGATTTGGGATATTATGTATTATCAAATTAATAACTTTAGTATAGGAAAATTATTTGGTGATTAAGTGATTAATGTTATTTTGGAAGACATTCGCTCTGTTGAGAACACTATATTCCTAAGGAAAATAGAATACTACGGGATTTCATTTTAGGAATAACAGTGGATTTTTATCAATGTTTTTATTGTGGAATTATAGTGATTTGGGTTATTTATGGAAATTATTAACCTATAATAGAGAATATGTGATTAGGTTAATTACTTTTAAGTATGTGACTTTAAGAGTATTTGATGTAATTTTGAGATACAATTTAACGTGGAAGACTGTGTAATCAAATTATTCAATGTTTTGGGTTTCAAAATTAGTTTAGATTATATTGATGGATTTTAAGGAAAATTGTTTATTGAATGTTATTTATTGAACTTTGGGTATTGTTGGTTTAATTTTAGAAATTAAGAATAATATTTCTTTCTCTAAAGGATTATCCTTTTTGGGGATCATATGATCTTGTACTAACCATTTTGGTGGTGGTTAATCTCTAAAGACAAGGTAAATATATTATTTATCTTTTGTGGATCATGTGATTCTCTAAAGGTTGATTCTAGCTCTTCCGGTGTGACCAAGTCATCTTGAATACTCATTGTTTGAAAAAAAATATGAGTTGGTGGTAGAAATTTATTAAATAATGAAACTCTACTTAAAAAGTAAGTATATCTCTTTATGTTCTTAGTCAATCTCATAAATAAATTCCTCAACTTTATTAAATGGAACTTAAAACAAAAAAAAATTATCTGTTTACTTTTCCTACTGGGAAACTAATGACCATTTATCCCATCACAAGTTTGTGATTTTCTTGTTGTTAACTTTCTCCTAATCATGTTTTCTATCCATCTCCATCAGAACTTGACACTTAGTTTATCATCCATATCCATGTTTTCCTACATGGAATCCCAGCATGGGTTATCTCAGGTGACCTTTGCACTTCTCTTTCTTTCTTTTAAAGTGATAGTTTTATTGACTCTTTTTTCGATGCATGACATTTAATGAAGTTTCCAAACCCAGTTTTAAAATTGCGAGGACACAATTCCCAAAAGGGGTGAAGGATGTAACATCCCAGGTAAAAAAAAGAAATAATACGTATGTCATATTTATTAATATCTTTTAATTAAATATTAATTTTACTTTAAATGGGTTTCTATGTTCGATAGCATACCCGATACGCAACAACGTGTTTCTTTGAAATCTTACGTTGCACAATAATAATATAATAATATTATTTTAAATTTTAGTTGACTCCTAGTTGTTGTGTTGGTGGGAATTAACAAAACTAACTACAATATGATTATACATTTTTGTTAAATGTATTTACATTTATCCAATAAAATTTAGAGGCTTAAAATATGAATGAATCTAATTTTAAGCATAATTTACATTAAAGGGTTGATTTACAGTCTTTTAATGGTGAACCCTCTTTAAATATAGTTTTGGTCACTTTAATATATTCTATTAGACCAAATAAAATCTTTCTTTAGAATGGGGACATCAAAATTTACTTTGTGTAAATTTTTGGAATTTTTTCGACAAAGTTCATTTTTTAATGAATAGTGAAAAATATTGTATTTTAATTCAAAACTGTGTTTTAATCTAATTTATTTATACGGTTATAGTATCATTTTTATTGGATTTAAAGTGTAATTAGAATATATTTTCACCATTTAATCCAATGTTGGTCATCAAAATTAATTTAACTTTGAAATTGGACATAAACAAGTGCAAATCTTTTGATAGTTATTATTTTTTAAAAACACGCTATTTGTTTTAACAACGGGAATTAATTTTAAATTAATTAATGCCACATTTATGTTTTTAAATTTTCAAAATATACATCATTTTTGAATTCATAATATCAAATAATTCTTAGGCTGAATTTTTGGTATTCTTCTAAAAAACTTCAATTTTTGATGAATAGTGAAACCACTTAGTAGTAGTTAAAAAAACTGACTTTTTCATTTAAATGAAATTTTATCGCTTCTGTGAGTTGAATTTAAAAAATCTGAGAGACACAGTTAATATCAAGAAGTAAAATTTGGTTCAATAAGATGAAAATAATTTTTGTTGAATAGTTACTTTTGAGTTTTATTTACCGTGGTTAAAGGTAAATAGTGTAATTCAAGGTAAAAATAATATTATAATTATTCAAAATTACCTTAACACTTGTCCAAACCTTATTGTATGAGTCATGGACGACCAAGGGAATCCTTTGGTCGATTTTGGGACCCCATTGAGCCACTTGGGGTGATATTGACACTTTAGATTAATTAATTTAAAGTAAAGACAAAAATGACATAAACAAATATCTCTCTATAAATTAATTTTTACATAGTGTTATATAAGTTATGTTTTCGACTATAAATATTAATTGTAAATATAAAAATATTTCCTACATCATGGTATTTTTTTATAATTTTTAGACATCGAATAAATTAAATTATTAATGACACAATAATGGTGCAGTATTTACCTCATTAATAAATGATTTAATTAAATAAGATTATAAATATTAAAAAAACAACCAAAACCTATCCAATTCTTATTGGATGAATTTATTTAGACCATGAGTCATCTTATCTTCTACTTTAAGGATTTTTGGACCTTTAAAACCGAATATCATTATATAAAAAAATAATATTTTCACACTTTCCTAAAGAGCCCCTCCTCCCCCTTATAAAAGGAGATCATTTCTATCCAATTCCTCACACCAATCAATCCTTTTGGCTCGTCCAAACTCTGCCCAATTAAGCTCCCTATATCTCTCTCCTCCTCCTAGAATCCTTACCTTAGGCAGCAGGCACTTCAATAAACCTGTTTGGTTCAAACCAAATTGAGTTACCCAAATTAAAGGTAACAATTTCTCTTAAATTCTTTTGTTTTATTTCTCCAACCCCTAAAATCTTTTTATTACTTTATTTTATAACAAAAACAGTATCCTAAATATACTAGGATGTTTTTATGAGAAGTATTCGAACTATACTAACACACACCTCCATCTAATGGGTGAAGAACATAATGTTTCTGTGGATGGAAAACTAACGCCTAACGAAACGATGATTGTTCAATTACCTCCTACCACCTCTCATGGTGGCCATTATGATGGCACTGTATTTATATATGATATATATTATGTTTATGTTTTCTTTATTATTCTGTATTTTCCATTTATATCATACCTTTATGGTTTCCATTATGGGTAAACGTGATAATTTCATTTGAGGAAGTGCGGACTACCGCCCCCTCAAAGTGATATGACTTGTTAATGCCTTATGTGGGATGTATAAAGGATGGAGTTAATGATATTATATATTATATTATACTCTAATTATAATATACCTTTGTATCATTATGTTTTAAATCCATTAAAATAAGAAATAAAAATGAAATTAGCGTTCATGCGTACGCACGGCTTACCGTCTCCATGAACGGTGCATTTCATTTCTTACCTCCAAATGATATGTACTATTATAAATATATATATAATTGATATATATGATATATATGATATCTAAATAATTAATATCATTCTGCATATAATGGACTATTGACCACATGGACAACTTGTAAATATAAGGTGTTCATTTTTTTACTCAAGTACCAAATATCGACAAAATGACCATTATTAACTTGAATGATTACATAATGTTTATAACATGGTAATAAGTGATATAAAAGTAATAATAAACTTGAAAAGGTTTCTTAATAAAGTATAAATTAACTTTAGTTTATTATTCAGGATATTAAATAATGAACATGTCAAGTCGGACACGAGGTAAGGGGTTCTTATCTCACTTTTAATTCCATGATATTTCCATTATTCACCACTTATTTATTGCATGTGGTGTGTGTAATGTCCATGATTGTATTAATTGTGTAATATAATTTAATTTATAGATATTTACATCATCATTGAATGATCCATCTTTAATGGGATGTATGTTTCGTAAGTTACCAAATTGGTAAGGGAATTACAAATTTCAATTTCCACTCATTCGGCTTTACGCATACTTCATTGATTATTTTACTCCAAGATTATGTGTAGAATCACTATTCATTTTCTTATGTCATAATTCCCACTACCCTTTATGTGGATATACTTTTTATACACATAATCACTCCATTGATAAATTCTCAAGTCATCGATATGAACATGATAAGAGTAATTTTAACTCAATCTATATTTGTTGAGTTAAATATCCAATTTATTGGTGTTGTTTTTACAAGAATATGTGTGAATTTCTTATGATTTATTTACACTGAATATCCAATCATATTGAGTGTATTTATATTTTTCACACATAATTATTTCTTTGATTTATCCTTAACTTAAAGATACAGTCTTTATAATAGATTTCATCTCAATTTACATTCTATTGAGACTTCTTTGTTGTTATACACCAAATCACTTTTATGTGGTGTATATATTGTACATTGACATAGTATATCATGAATACCTTTATTCTCATGATATTATAGTGTTTTGATTGCCTCAATTAATTTTATTCAAGTGTCTCTCTTTTGGTTAGGAACTCTAACTAAAATATCATTTTAAATGTTTTAAAGATTTGTTATTCTAAATAATTCTAATTAATGTCCATGTTTTAAAAATGGTTTTAAGGATTTATTTATATGGACATTAATGTTTTAAAATTAAAATTCATTTTAAATATTTCAAAGTGGTATGGGAAACTTTGATTCAAAAATCTATTTTTAAACAGCTTCTTGACAAATAGTGTGACTTTTAAACGTTTTCAAGAAAAAGGGGGATATTTCTCTCAAATAGTTTTGATGATTATTTTCATCTATTTTAGTATCCTTCATTATTCTCGATTGAGGTTAATATATTTCAATACAATCTTCTATATTTTATTGAATGAGTTATTTTTTATGTGGATGTGCTATTTTTATACCATTCATGGTTTGTGGATAAAGTATTGACATTTCCTATGCTAGTTTTAATATGAATGTTTATGTTCTGTTTCAAAATTTTCATATGAGGAATGGATTGGACTTAGTAAGTGAAGGGTGGAGCCTAATATAGCTCTTCGATGTATCGGTAGGTCTCATGAGACAAACTAGTGTCTTGGTATAAGGCCTTGACAAAATATTATTTGTAGTCTTGGCACGAGGCCTTAACTATGTGGTTATGATGTCCGACATTATGCATTCCATCATTGTGAGATTAGATATTGATATTTCATGTGGTTATTCGACTAGTAGATTACCAATGACTATGTTTTATTATGGAATTATTTACTCAGCTCATATTCTTTCCACAAAGTGTTCGTGTTTATTATTTGTAAAGGCATGTGTTTTCAATTATTCACTGTTCCTAATGTTTATGCTGTCTTCTGATGTATTGCTTACTCTTACTGAGCATTTGAGCTCACCCCTTTCTCATGTTTCATTTTCCCAGCATATGAAGAAGTTAGTTATGAGTGACTTGCAGGAATAATCTTGGAAGATTGGATGTTTCTAATGGAATAAATTAGTGTAGTTTTTATTTTCAAGTTGTAATGTTGAACTTATGTATGTATATTGTTTCCAAGACTACTAAACTAATCGGTCCTTCAGGACTTGATTCCTTGTAATCATGCCAAATTTATGTAATAATGCACCGACTCTGGGTAACTGGGGTCGGGGCGTTACATGGTATGTATGTTTGGTACACACCGTTTACCGTGCATCCCCTAGCCTTCTGGACCAGACCGTGTCCTTTAGGAAACAACCCCTTCCCATGTTACCTGACATGACATGTTTTTTTGGGACATGTCGTGTCCTATGACCCTTTGGAGGACTCTATATGGATGATGTACATTCCTTTCACACCATGTTAACACACATGACATGTACCCATTTCCACATGGTGTGTATGTTGTCTGATCCCCTACCCTAGTTGAGTTGTTTCTGGCTCCTTACATGGGTGCCACTCCATTTTTTACTACATGGTTTGTACACCTTGATACACATAGTGTACTGGTTTTTACCCAACCACATTTCCTCACACCATGTCTATCTAGAGTAAACGGTCTCTTACATAGATCATACTACACGTTGTCTACCCTGGATCTACAGGCGGTGTTCTCCTTAAGTTTCTGTGTTCTCATATTTTCTTTCTTTCTTATTTTTCTTCATTTATTTTGTTTTATTTTATTGTCTTTGAGATATGGAAGGTGAAAATCCCACATTTTGGAAGCGACCTGATTCTACTGGAGAGGGAGAGAAGCCCCCTTGCCATCAGATTCTTCTTCGACATTCTAAGCAACTGGCTTTGGATTTCCCAGTTTTCCGGCCCCCAACATTGGATGCTCTGCCTCCTCTTCTAATGGTGCCTCACTCTGTGGAATCCTTCAGTCCAGTCACTTCCATGGAACCTCCATCCCTGCCCTTGATGGTTCTACACCTTCTGTAGTGGCTAAGAGATCTGGTTCCGTCACTCCCTCTTCTAGCTCCATCCCCTCGGTGCTAACCTCCACACTAGCAGTGGACATAACTGAGCCAGCACCTCCACCTACTAGCCAGACCTCTGCGCCAGCTTAGGTATCCACTACTCCACCTCCTACCACTATAGAAGGACCATTTGATCTAACACCAGTAGTTCCACCACTGCCTGCACCAGCTACTGCCTTCCCTCAGCTGAATCCATGCCCGATCTTTCCTAAGGGTCATTCTATGACAAATAGATTATAGTGATTCTCCCGCCGCACTATCTAGTTGAGTGACCGCTACCTAGACGTCATCCTTCCCTAGCATCTGGGAATTTGGGAGGAGATTGAGGAGCTCCTGGGACATACGCATCTCCTTGATCCATTATAGGTCATAACACCTACTAACAAAGATTTATTTTTGGAGTTCATGGCCACCTTCGAGTTCGATGGGCCAATCTATCACTAGACACCCATAGACACTGCTACTCTGGTTCTCTTTCAGCTAGGCGGCTGACCTTTTTCCCTTACTATGGGATATTTTGGCCGAGGGTGTGGTTTCTAAACACATCCTTCCACCCCACCTTCTATCTCCAACCTTACCCACCTCGAGCGCTCTGACCTCATTTCCATGTAGTGGGAGATTTCTGGGCCTGACCACAGGTACACCCTCACATCGTAGAAGATCACGCTCATCATTTCTTATCCCCTTCATTTCCTCTATAGGTTATTTAGTGCCATTATTTTTCCTAATCATGAAGATGTGGGTGTCATGTCTGGTCGGGACATGGATCTCCTTACTTGTATTGTTTAGAATGACTACCCTAACCTCCCATGCCTAACCACCACCTACTTCCATTCTACAATTCCTGACCATCAAGGAAACCTAAAAAGTGATTTTTATGCCACCCTCATGGAACACCATTTGGGAGTATTTGTGACCACTCTCCCTCACACCCCTTGGTCTCCCCTTAGCGCCTTGACTTTCTCAAGATTATTCGCATGAGGATGGTTGAGAAATGGGGGGACGACTACGGGCTTGTGCAGGATGCCCCTGATCCTTCCATAGTGAGATATGACCCATATACTCCCACTCATGTTGCAAACTAGGACCCACCCCATCCACCAATGGATGTTACCTCACAACCCCACCCCCTCTTCTAGCCTTCCTTATTCTTCCACCATCCCCTCTTCTTCTGGGCCTTCCACCTCCTCACCTCCAGCTGCACCCTAGATCGATTTCCACATCACCCTCTGTTTGGCCGAGTAGGAGCACCACCAGGATGCTATGGCACAAAAACTTAGGTGGCCTGAGCAGATGTTGGGGATTCTTCTTCACCACCATGGCCTTTTGTTACCCCCATCCTTTGCGCTGATACCTCCATCCACTCCTTATACTTCTTCCACACATTCACCACTGACAGCTCTGTCCACAAATTCTGTTTTTCTATCTACTGCTAGCTCCCCTGGTACCTACACTTATAGGCCTGCAATACCTTATGTGCCTACCACTCAGAGTGACACTCCCATGCCTCCGGTATCCGCTGTAGCTACTTCTCCTTTGGTGGATTCCACTATTTTAGATGATGCCTATTTTGAGGCGACCTAGTGATAGGGGTTTGGCCCATATATTTCAATTATATATATATCTTTTTTCTATGCTTGGGATGTGATGATGTATGTATCTTCAGATTTTTTTTCCATTCCCTAAACCATCACAGGTACTCTAGAGAGACTTGAACATATCTTATTCAACTACTTTCCATATTTGTCGATTCACCATGAGGGGAGTATTTTCTAGTGTTTCTTTTTCATTTTTCCTGTGTATTTACTTCTTCTATTTCTTCCACTCATATTAGACCCACTATTTCTCCTCCTCTTCTCCTCTTCCTTGGTATTTTAGTTGAGGGACCATGTGCTGTATTAAGTGTGGAGGAGGGTCTCTAACTACACTAGTCTTTGGCTTGAACTAATTTAGATGAAATCATTAATAGTTGAAATATTTTAAATTGTGGATTTTTTTGATTAATTATAATTATAAATAATAAAGACATAAAAGAGAATTTTAAAATTTACATGCTTATTTCATTTTTCAAAGTACTTTTAAATAATTGATGATATAATTTTCTTTTGGGTTTAAAGTCTTGGACATTTACATTTATTAGAATGATCATTTGTACTCATGTCATGACCTGATTGACCTTTTATTTTTACCCATTCCCAAGAGGTATTCTGATCTTTTTTTCAATATTCCTTTTTATACCCTCTTTATTTAGAGATTCGTGGGATATGCATAAATACCAAAACTTGCAAGTTTTTCAATTCAAAACATGAAGATTTTTGAATCATATTAAAATTATTGAGGTAATTTATTGTTTTTATCCCCTTTTAATTTGAGGCCTACCCTACATCTGATCTTAATAAAACCTTAGAAACCTTGAACTGCCTTGATAGGAAGCTACATTACAAGCCTATTTTCCCTTCCTACCCTAATTATTTCATAATTTTTTACGATTATTTATTGATCTTTAGAGAGGGAGTTTTGTCCATTCATGGTATATTTTGAATTAACCAAGCATTTAAGTGTGGGGGAGTTTATCACTTGTTCATTGGGGAAAAAGGGTTTCCAAAACCACTATTTATTGTCTTCTTAGAGGTCCCCTTATTAAAAAAATGCAAAACATGGACCAGATTCATTCATGGTTTATGAACCCATATTGGAAAGAGAATATCATGGTGATGATACCCTTTGAGAGATCTTTATTGGTGGTGCACTTTCAGTAATATTTATTTTGAATATCATGCGTTATTGTATAAGAATTTAGACTCCTTTTCAAGGATATGAGATTAATCTTCATAATTACCTACCAACCCTTAGCCTCAAAAACATATGGACCTTATTGAAAGCCCTCATGATTTTTTTTTGATTTGACTTCTGAAGTGGAGAATGTTAACACTTGAAATCCTATGGATAGAGTGAATATACTTAATATTGAGCATAAATCTGATTAAATATTCTTGAGTGATGAGTGTGGTAATTTTTGGTGAGGTAAATCATCAAGTGACATGTTTATTTATGGAAATTTAAATAATGTGTATGAAAGAGGATTCATATTTTTAATTATATTATATATGAGGCATGATTATAATATATTTGGAATTGAAATATGTTTTTTGCCTTTAAAAATCTTGTACTATAGATATATTATTTAAAATTACAATTATTTAAATTCTTCCCTTTTTGGGGTATGGATTCTATTCATTTGATGCCGAGATTTTTCTTGAGGAAAAGAAAATGACTAAGTGTGGGGGGTTTGATGTGCCCGATTTGTCTATAAATTTTCATATATATTAGCAAGAATATTTTTTTTCCACCAAATATCAATCATTTTGTGGATAAAATTATTTATATTAGTGATTATGATTATTTTTAGGTGTTTTCCATCCAAATTCACAAATCAGGAAAGGACAGAACAAAAATTTAAATATACACAGTGTGTACTTACACATGTTGTGTATTATTGCCACGACACGGACCGGGAAGACTGGATACATGCCCATGTTGCCAGTCAAAGCTTACATTTCATGTTCTTCCCATATAAATGTTTTGTAGTCCCTTCTAGAAGTGGTTGGTGGCTGATGATTGATCTAACATGCCATGTAGGGTGGCAATAAACGACATGTATATCCACCTACCGGACATCACCTTGTTCCAAGTCAAGAAAAACTCATAAGCTCACCCACCGAAGGAGAAAAGAGGTCCAAAACAGTTTGAATAGGGTACATGATGTGTACCTTCTAGTACAAGCCATGTATTTCTAAAAGATATAAATAGATGTGAAGATCGTCCTAATTTAAGATCGATTCTCGAATACCAAAAGGGGCCAATTCCGGAGACGCCTAATGATAGAAGAAGGAGAGAAGAGAAGAAAGGAGGTGCTACTTCAACCTCCCCATAGATCATCAATCCAAAGTTTGTGTAATGTTACACTATGGTATCACAAGTTTGTTAGTTACTAGAAACTCTATGAGTAGCTAAATCCCCTGTGTGTTGGGGTTGTGGACAATTATGGGTTGTATTTTTTCAACTGTTATATTATAATTATGTTAATCATTCTTCTCTCATAATCCCTTAATAATACTTTCTAAATATCACTATAAATCTTGAATCAGACCAAGAACATGATTTCTATATATCTTCTGAGGAATTATTATTAAGAACATCCATGATCATTGGATGTTCTTATCATCTCAAAAGGGTTTCAATTAATAATATTAAAAGAAATTGAATTCTAGACCAAGGAATTCGTTTCTATTTATTTAAAAAAACTCACCAGACCAAGGGGGTTCTGTTAAATTCATAACCAAAAGATTTTATTTTTCATGAACAACACAACCTAATAAGAAAATTGATTTAATAACAACCTTAAAAATCCACAGCCCTGACACATTCTTTCCAATTTTTCATCTGAACCAAATCTTTGTGTTTTTCTTTTTCTTAAATTTATTTATTAAACAATTGAAATTCAATCATACTATTACTAAAACACAAAAATAGACTGTAAATTTCAAAAAACTTCACTAAATTAATCACAAACTAGAAAAAAACACAATAACTCCCCCTCCCTGTGGATTGATCCCTTACTTTCACTATACTTGTTTGGGTAATTTAATTTGGAATGTCTTAATTAATACTTCAGATGAAATTATACCAGTTATCCCCTCTTTATCATGGGATCCAAATGTTTATGAATTTATTATTTATTAAGTGAAATCCATTCCTTTACATTGGATATTTTATGTTTAAGTTTTACATATGTTCTATGTGGCAAGCATGATAATGTAAATGTTATGATGTGATGGGTGCACTCAGATTTATATAGTGCTATATGAATGTTATGATGTGACGGGTGTTCCTGAAATTATATAGTGCTCCAATTCATTGGGAAAAGTGATGAATCACATTAGTTAAAGGAAAATGATGTGTGAACATGATTCTAGCATTTTTCATAACTATGTGTGGTATTTTACCACCAAGACATGATGTTTCATTTTATGCATTCTCGCATTTAAAGTATTTTATTAATGCTTCCTATCATGTTCATGATCCGTTGCCTATGTTATGATTGTGCTCATCCATTATTATATTATTCATATCTATCCTCTTACTGGGATTTTAGCTCACCCCTTTTTGATGTATATCCTTAGGTGACTACATAAACTAAAGAGAGGTCAAGAGACAATACAAATCTAGAGAAGAAGGAATTAAATAAATGTTTATGATTGATGTTGTAAATGTCATGTTTGGTCCTAGTTTTCCCAAGAAATTAAAACTCTGGATCCTTGTGGTGTAATACTATTATGTTGTTTATGTTTATAATGATGTAATAGTAATGAAAGAAAAATCTGGGTCGCTATAACATCTACATCTTTGGATTGTGATCCCCTATAGAGTTTGAGTCTCAAATATAATTTTTGGTGTCCCTATGAGAGACCTATGTGTGATCCTTTATCATTTATTCTTATAACCTTGGTGGATTTTGTGGAATTTGTGTGACATACATACGTAGGGAACTGATCCTCCATCTAGAAAGTTGATTTAGTAGGGTTCACAGTATCATTGGAATACGATCCCCTGCATTCTGGGTTGATCTAGATTGGATTTGTGGGGTCCCCTAATGGTCCTGGTTGTGATCCCCAATCTAAGTATCATGTTATTTAGAGACCAATAAGTTTTCTTGGGTGGTGATCAATGATATTTAACTCTTTTATGAGTTCCTCTAATGATAGTATGGCTCATGGAGTGGGTTCTCTAGGAATGATAATTACCTAGAAGCTTCGAGAAGAATCCTATGGGTGGTAGTTTGGTTTTGACCGCATAGATCATGGTTTCATTACTAAGTATATTTGGGTGTTTTTTACACATTTATTGCTCTATACTTGTAATGATATGACCATTCTTGATGATTTGTGTTTAGTTTTTTCAATTTATCATACTGGGTATTGTTATACTCACCCCTGCATGGGATTTGCCCGCACGTGTCTTGTATTATATAGATGACAACCCATTTGATGGTGTCCTAGGATGACAAAAAGTGGGTGGAGCATAGCTTGATCTAGATATAATGATGTGTTTTTGAGTGGTTTCATTTGACCGTATTCCCCACCTTATGAGAAGGATAGACTCTTTCTAGTTTTTGTTTAGGCTTGTATTTGGACACTTTATCATTTTCAGTACCTTAATATTATACTATGATTGTGGAATTATAGATATATTCATTCATGGTTATCATTTTTTTTACATTTACAAATTTTATAGTCTTAGAGATGTGTTTGTGTATACATGTACGTTAGGATAATTCCTCCCATGTGTGTGATATTCCTATTCATCACTTGTCACTATCCCCTAGGCTATTAGAGGTGGGCTTGGTGTAGTCACGGTTCAAGCCTTATTGGGTTGTGTGGTGAAACATTGGTATTAGAGGAGTCAGTTCTACCTTAGGAACCGAGTTTGTGAGATTAGTTAGGGCTATATTGAAACAATGTTAAGTCTTTCAAGTTCAGATTTCAGGTGATAGAATCTAATGTTAGTGAGGCAACTAGCGTATCCACACACCATCACTCTGATCACCTACCTTTTGAATTAGTACATATAGACATTGGTTGTAGGGTTAACATTTCTACCTGAATCATATAGGAATGGGTTATGGTTTTTTTTCCTTCTTGAGTTTTCTCCCCAGATAAACAATTTGACCGTGGTATATCTTATTTATTTTAGGATTACACTATGAAGATAACTATCCTAGATTCCACTGTGTGATTAGGAGGATGATCCTTTGAGTGATAAGGCTTTAGTATAGGGTCCTTTATCAGAGATAGTACATCCTAGTGGTTTACTAGCTATACCACCAACCATTGAGTATAAGTTAGAACTAGAAGTACCAACAGAGTATGCACACCGACTGAGTGCACTCTATGAGTTCTAGAGGTAGAAACCTCCCAGGTTTCAGTGTGATCCAGACCCCCAGGTGGCTAAGGAATGGTTTGAGGCAGTCACTTGAGTTTTTTTTCTTTTGAGTATGGTTGCAGATTATGTGAAAGTCCCCATAGAGTGTCTTCTTTTGGGATCTATTGGGTGATGGGGGGTCCTAGTGACTTAATCACATGACAAGACAATTTTGTTTTGGTTATAATTCAATCATATCTTCAAGGATGAGTTTTATCTAACCATGTTATGATCAGTGCACATATAGAGGCTTGTACATCTGTAGCAGGGAAATATGACCATAGAAGAGTATTCAGTGACATTTACTAGTCTCTCATGATACTCTATAGTTATAGTGAAGGATATATTCTTTAGATCTTGGACCTTTGATTAAATATTACACTAGGATATCATGGATTCAGTGATATCTCTCTAAATTCGCACCTATGTTGGGGTACTTGAGTAGGTCTTAGTGGTGGATAGTTTACTAGAAGAGTATGCACCAATAGCGGGTGTTGGTATTGGGAACCCAGAAGTTAAGACCTCAACATCATGTATTTAATGAAAATCATAGGGATCCAGGCTTTCCATATTCATTAGGAAACAATCCCAGGATAGAGTATCAGAGTTCAAGGTCTCTTGGTATGGCTCGATTTAGCTTTTCTAGAGGTGGTGTTTGTCCTACAACAGTTGGGGAAATCTTGCACATGATTGTCTAACCCATCATACAGAGGACTGAGAGTTGGTTGATAGACCACTGAGGTAGATATAGACGTAGGATAAGTGAGTTATGTTGGATAGTTAACATGGTAGAGAGGTTTTTATAGCATTAGGAGGTGGTTGGAGGTTTTACCTATTTCCACCACCACCCCCATGTGGTCTATGACAAGCTCATGGAGCTTGTGACCAGGGATGAGGCTAGATACATATGTATGGAATGGCTATCCACAATTCACGCTTCGATTGAATATTTTAGGCAGAGGATGTAGTGTGTCCATAGTGATTGGACAAGGTTTTCCTTTGTGGGTGAAAAGGAAACCCTGGTGGAGTAGGATGGGCTTAGACATA
Organism: Viscum album; assembly: GCA_963277665.1. Taxonomy (NCBI): domain Eukaryota; kingdom Viridiplantae; phylum Streptophyta; class Magnoliopsida; order Santalales; family Viscaceae; genus Viscum; species Viscum album. The sequence goes on from OY728127.1 coordinate 1,335,895,878, forward strand.
TGAAAGTGTAGCTGATTACTCATAAGTTGTCTAGAATAACTCTTTGAGTAGTGGATGCTATGGGATACCAGTTTCCTATGGTGGTAAAGGAGTATGAGGATGTTCCAAGCTTACCTCCCCACCAAGAGCTATAATTCTGCAATGAATTACACCCTATGATGTTCTTGATATCTGCCCTAGAATATTGGTTGGCTCCAACAAATCTTTGTGAGTTGAGGGTGTAGTTAGAGGACTTGTAGGAAAAGGGCTTTATGAGACCCAGTTCTTCCCCCTAGGAATCCCAAGTGTTGTTTACCAAGAAGAAGGATGGGAGCTTGAGGTTATGTGTGGATTAATGGAACTTTAACCAGGTGATCATGGAGAATATGTATCCACTACTAAGGATATATGACATCTTTGATCAGTTGAGAGGTGTGTGTTGGTTCTCAAAATTGACCTTAGATTAGGCTATCATTGGATATGAGTATAGGTTGAGGATATACTGAATACAAAATTCATATTTTGTTATGGTAACTATGAGAAAATGGGGATTCCTTTTAGTGTAATGAACTCCCCATAAGTGTTCATGGGACTCATGAATGAGATATTTTATCCTTTCTTAGACCAGTTCATGGGTTTCTTCATCAATGATATCGTAGTGTAATCAACATTTGAGGAAGAGAACATGAGACACTTGAGGATGGTTATGGACACACTCTAAGAGTGAAATCTTTATAGGAAGATCTCAAAGTTTCAATTTTGGATTCAAGAGGACCACTTCCTAGGACATGTCATCTCAAATGTAGGAGTGGATGTGGACCCAATGATGGCTGATATAGTGCTTGATTGGGAGACACACATGATTTTTACTAAGGTGTGGTGTTTCCATAGGATGGTAGGGTACTATTAGAGGGTTTTACCCAATTTCTCTAGAGTGGAAGCACCCTTGATAGTGTTGACATAGAAGCATCATGATTTTTTGTGGATGAAAAGGTTCCAATAGTATTTTCAGAAGTTATATAAGAGTTCGACAAACACTTCTATATTGAGATTTTTTGAGGAGGGTGTTGATTTACGAGTGTTTTGTGATTCCTTAGGGACCAAAATTGGTTTTTTCTTGATGAAAAGGTAGTAAGTGGTTGCCTATGGGTCTAGGAAGTTTAGAACAAATGAGAAGAACTACACAACCCATGATATTGAGAAAGAAGTGGTAATATTCACCTTGAATATGTGTAAAAACTACCTAATGTGTGAGAATTTTATCATCTAATCTGACCATAAGAGTATCTAATATATCTTCTCTTAGAAGGATCTTAACTTGATATAGAAGAGATGGATAGATTTCATACAATATTATGAATTATAGATTGTATATACTCCCAAGAAGGGGAACATGGTAGAATATTCCCTTAGTATGAGATCTTATTCGTATTTTTTCATTGAGGCATTGAATTAGTTGGCCTCATTATAGTTATAATTTATAGATGGGGATGGATAAGATTACCTAAATTTGATGGTTTTTACCCCTCCTCTTTTATAGTGAGTTAGGGAGTCACAACTTTGGGATAATGTTTATGAGACCCAAAATACACAAATATCTATTGGACATGCTCTAGATGGATATTATGAAGGTGGTAAGTATCTTATCCTTTTAATAGGATGGACGATGGTACCGGTGACATTGCAGGAGGAGGTGATTGTGGAATTTTATAAATCCCATTTGGAGGCACATCCAGGTGTGAAAAAGATGTACTAGGACCTCTAACATTATATTTGGTGGACATACATGAATATGTACACTGTAGAGTCTATCCCTCATTTCCTTACTTGTCTCCTAGTGAAGGCTAATTATTAGGATCTAGTGGGTTTAGCTCAACCCCTTGAGATGCCCAAGTGGAAGTGGGATGGGATATACATGGACTTCATTATGGGGTTAACACATATGTCTAGGGGAAACGATGCCATATGGGTGATCATAGACCTACTCACCAAGTTTTCCCACTTCCTAGACATTCGAGAGCAAAGTTCAGTAGAGATATTTGGATGCTTGTATATGTAGGAGATAGCTTGGTTCCATGGAGTTCCCTCAATTATCATTTCAAACCATGATTCTTGATTCACATCGTGATTATGGAGAGGAATATAGGAGACCTTTTGGACTCAATTGCATTTGAGCATAAAATTTCACCCCCAAACCGATAGCCATACTGAGCAGACTATTCAAGTCTTGGAGGAAATGATATGATCTATCCTGTTGGATTTTGTCCATAGTTAGGTGGATCACCTACCCTTGGTGGAGTTTATGTACAAAAATAGATATCATTCCACCATAAGTATGGAACCATTTGAGGACTTTTATGGGAGAACATATAGGTCACCATGTTTTTGGAATGATCCAGGAGAGTTAGAACTCATGGGGTTAGAGCTGGTGTAATTTACTACATATAAGGTTCATATCATCTATGAGAAGATGAGGACTACACAAAGCCATCAGAAGTCCTATTCGGATCGATGATATTGGCATTTGGAGTTTGGGGAGGGATACCATGTGTTCCTGATGGTCTCACCTCGATGTGGATTACAAATATTTGTACAAGATAGAATAATTTGTCTGACATTCATTAGAACTTTCTAGATACTGTGTAGAGTTGATGAGGTGGTGCACCACTTAGATCTAACACCGTACTTGGACAGGGTACACGATGTCTTCCACATGTTGTAGCTGAGGAGGTATGTGTATGACCCATCCTATGTTATTGATTAGGATGAGCTAGACATAAAGGATGGATCTACCTTTTTTGAGTACCTAGTAGATATTGAGTATCAACAAGAGAGGATCCTTCATGGGAAAATGATTCCCCTAGTGCGTTTTTGGTGGTATCACATAAATCTTGAGGAGATCCCTAGGATTGGGAGACCCAGATGCAAGCCCAATTCCCCATATTTTTGAGTAGTTTTTTTCTCTTTTCATGGTGAAAAGTTGTAGATAATGTAACAACCCTAATTTTTACATTTATTGCTTTAGAATATTATATGGTGTATTTTTGGATCCAGGCATTGAGACAACATGAGAATCTATTTCCTAGCGAGCTTGAAATTAATATTTGAAAAATATTACTGAAATTAATATCACACACATGTATTTGTCCTTAAATAGTGGAATAAATCTCAAATAGAGGATCATATAAAAAATATTATGCCCCTGTTGAGTTTAGAGCATGGGTTTTACCCTAGGCACGACCTCATCCATGTTGACATCGGGCATTGGGGTTGAGCCCCTTCGTGGGAGAATAATTAAGTAAATAAAATTATATTTATTTAATTATTAAATTAAAAAACTTACATATTAATCTCCTATATATATGCTACTATGGAAAATTTCCAGTATTATCTATATAACCCTATAAATTAAGAGAGATAATTGGAGGAGATTTTGGTGAACGACATCAAATCAATTTGATATTGAGGATTGTGTGCCAATAGAGTCTGTGGATGTCTCCAATAATAGTAAATAAAGAATATTATTCATCAAAAATCGATCCAAACTCTAGGTATGATGTTTTATTTGTCCAATTCCATCCTATTATTTTATCCCGGTCGAACATGGATCAATTCAATGAACACAGATTCATTCATTCATAAACAGTAGATTTGTTTGTAGTGAATTTATTTGTTCATTATTTATTTTACCCTTAATTTTTCTAATTTGTCGACAAAATATAGAGGCTAAAACGAAAAAATTCCAAGGTAAGTTCTTCAAATTTTGTGTTTTATGGATTTATCTCTCGTTTCTTTTCACGTTCATCGTGGGAAATTTCTTTGGCCTGTGGTTCGAAAGAATAACCAGTATTTTATCATTAAACATATGTTCTTCAGAAAAATAGATCAATATCATGGTTATGATTTAAAATTAAGGTTGTGATCAAGGTTTTTTTATGATGGAGGATGATCAGAGGTAGAATAGATGGATCAATAGATTCTATTCTTCCCAATTTTGATGTGTTGCTGTGAAATATGGTTTTATGGTGATGTTTTTTTGAATAGATTTGAACCTAGGTCCTAGTGAGTAGTTTCATAAGGGGTCATTCAAACCTATATCCTTGATTTATAGTGATAATCATGGTGGTGGAAATATGGGGGATGATGAAGAGAAGAACAGTGAGATCTATAAAATATAGGGTTACACAACATGTAATCTAGAATTACACACCATGTGGGACCCCCTATGTGGTGTCAGGGTTTCTATGGAGAGAAAAAGATCAAATTCCATGTAACCCCATTTCACACACCATGTGAACCATTATGGAGGCTCAGCTTGTATCTTGAAGTATACATGGGCATATGCAGATTGAGATTCAAGGACACAACCAGAGTACATGGGTAGAGTCATGTACTCGGACTCGGCCTGATGGAATGGACAAGGTTCCGATAGACCTCTACACACTGTATATACCTACTTAAATTCTATTTACTTTTAGGTTTATATGTTGTGTAAGGAATCACCACTCAAGTAGACCAGGGGTTGGTTGGACATGATGTGTACCCCCTTAGAGGGTGTTTGGAGCACTTTGTTTCTCCAATTTGATGTGTTCCCTTGGTCCATCACCTATAGGGTACAGTGCGACATTAAATCCACATATCAATATTATTATCTCCTTCGGAAGATGTGTCTCAGATAGAGTTTTTGGTATCCCTTCATGATACAAGAGTGTGATCCTAAATATTTATTCTTATATCCTAGGAGAGGTTTGTGGAATCAGCATGACCTCCATGTGTTGGGATTGGTCCTCTATCTAGTAGTCCATTTTAGTAGGTTTTGTGGTATCATTCACATATGATCCCCTATATAGTGGGGTGATGTATATTGGGTTTGTGTCGTCCCTCAGTGATCCTAGTTGTGACCCCCTATCCAAGTACTGGGGTCTTTAGAGACTAATGAGTTTTCTTGGGTATGGCCTAATGATATTGACATATTTAAAGAGTGTCTCAGATGATAGAATAGATCATGGAGTAGGTCCTCCTATAATGATAATTTCCTAGAATCTTTGAGTAGAATCCTATGTCTAGAATTTTGTTTGTGGCAGCCTGGAGTTGTGGTGTCCTTCTTATTTATATCTGGGTTTTTGTTTATGGATTGATTAGTATATCCTTGTTATGTGATAACCATTCTTGATGATTTTTTTGTTTATCATTTTTGGGGTGTCCTATAGGGTATTGTTATACTCAACCCTACATAAGGTCTTCCAACACATGTTGTGTGTTATGTAGGTGACGACCCATTTGATGGTGTCCTAGGAAGATAGGGAGTAGGTGTATCATATCTTGAGCTAGACTGAATGAGGTTTTTTCCTAGTGGTTTCATTTGATTGTAGTCCCCACCTTTTGAGCATGTTGGAATCTCTGGAGTTTTTATTTGGGCTTGTATTTTTCTCCTTTATCACTTTCAGTACCTTAATATTGAACTCTGATTGTGGGATTACAAATGTATAGATGAATGGTTATCTGTTGTTTTACATTTTAGCATTGTATGAGAATGGATATGTGTGCATGTGTACATGTAAATTATACTAATTCATATAATGTGTGTGATATTCCTACTTAGCACTGGTCACTATTTCCTAGCCGATTGGAGGTGGGATTGGAGTAATCACGATTTGGGCCTCATCGGGTCGGGTCGAGATAGATACATAGATATGGGATCACACCCAAGGCCATGGGGCATACCGACAATACAATATGGATTAACGCACTAAGTAGGGGATAATTACCCATGTATTTTGGTCACACCAATTCCTAGAACCCCACTTATAGAAGAAGATGATAGAGGATCCCAGCCAGGGAAATGGGGGGACACCGAGAACTCTATATGAGATAAATCCCTTAGAGAGGATCACTATCCTATGTACAAGATGTAAGGAAAACTATACCCTCATAGGGATGGATTGAGGAAATGAACCCTAAGGAAATTGTTCCACACTGAAGAAAAAAAGGGAATCATGCCTACCTATAGGAAGTATATGATGTGTACTAGTAGTACACAACATGTTCTGCCACCTTGATTTTACCAGTGTGATTTGTCTTGTTCCTATGTACTCTAGGTTATGCCCATGTACTTGCCTGTGTCTATGACTATGTACCCTGAGGGTACACACTAAGTCTCTAGGTTTATTCACATGTACTATGACACATGACACATGGTGTGTGATACTTAAATTTCCAAAAAAACCCTAGCGCCACAGCCAGGGCCCCACACAATCCATGTTCTTCAATTACACGCTGTGTAATGTAGGATTTCTAGAAATCTGCAGTTCCTTCATGCATATTCCCATGATACCCTTGCCTTTGAATATGATACCATTCTCACTAGAGGATCATAAATTTAATTTTTTTATCCTTATTATCATTATAGATTTGATTCTAGTTGTCCAACCCAATCAGGAAACCGTCACCATTTCTCATTCCATTATTGCACGTCAAACTGAGAAATCAGGAACCTCCAAATCAATCCTATATTTCTTATTTCATCATAATCTCTAATACAGCTTGATCCAATCACCAAATCTCAAACCCAATTCATGGTATCAATTTGTTTCACTAAATAATTATCACACAATGATTGATTACTAGTTATTTATCAAATCACTGACCAAATAAAATACTGATGATGAACACACAAAGAATGTGGAGAGAAAAATCACAAAAAATAATATGAGTAATGAACCTTAGTCATTGTTCAAACTTGAATTCATCCATTTCTATTATAAAAAAATGAATAAAACATTAATAAAAAATAAAATAAATTTCTCAAACACTGGAACTAAACCCACACAAACAACACAATCGATCTGAAAATAAAGTATGTTAGTAGATTTGATTTGAGTTTATCATGGGATAATCAATGGGGTAAATAAGTCACAAAAATTAATTCCCTACATTGATTTGGATTGAATGTTGATAGATAAAGAATCTTCATTGTTATCATTAGTGAGATCCTCAAATTCCATTGGCGAGAATGATCCTTAATCCATTGTCGTCGTTCACTAAGCCTCCTTTCGACCCTCTCTCTCAATTATTCGGGTTATGTGAAAAACCTTGGGAATTTTCCATAAAAACATATTTATAGAAGTTAATTTAGTTCCTTTCATCATAACATCATAAATTAATTTATTTTATTCCTTTTTCCCATGATAGTAATTTAACAAAACACCTGACACTCACATTGTTTATGTCACACCTAGGGTAAAACTTGAATTTTGAACTCAATAATGGTCTATAATTTATGATCTGAGAATCCTTTTAGGAGTTATTCTAGTTTTTTAGGAAAATTGTGCACATATGATATTGATATATTTATTATTTTTAAAATATAAATTATGGGCTCATTGGGCTTCATAATCTCACACCGTCTCAGCGTCTGGCTCTAAAAATATGACTAGATATATTCCAAAGCTTTACATGGAAAAACTATATCATTAAACTCTACCCACCTTAGGTATTATTATCCTAAAAATTGAAAAATACTGCTCAAAAAGATGTGGGTGGTGTGATCACATCTGGATCTCCTGCTCCCAAGTGCTCTCCTGAAGATTTTCATGATGCTACTGGACACACACTAAGGGAATAAACCACCCACAAAGGATATTCTCCTACTGATCCTCAATCTCCATCAGGTACTCTATAAAGCTAGGTACATCCTCAATGTACAACTCAGCCTAGTCGATAACATGCAATGGTTTGTGCATGTACCACCTCAACTATGACACATGGAAGATGTTGTTTACCTGGTATGACTTTATCAATCAAGTTAAGTAGTATTCCACCACACCATATCCATGAATTATCTGGAAAGGGCCAATTAATTTTAGATATAACTTGATACCCATAATAAATATTTTTAATATGTATCGAGGTGATACCCTTAAGAACACATCTTCTCCCTATTAAAACTTCAAAGGATTCCATCATCAACCCATATAAGACTTATAATAGCTCTGTGCAGTCTTCATCTGCTATTGGATGATCTATACCTACTTTATTTTCTCCAGCACCAACTATGGGCCCATAATCAAAGAAATTTCTAGATCAGTCCAACATAGTGGTGACCTGTAGGGTCATTGGTAAAAATCCTAGAATGGTTCCTTACTAAAGGTGGAATGGTATTTATTGTACAAAACTCCACCAAGGGTAGGTGATCCTCCCAACTATGTCCAATATTCAACATGAAAGATTGCAACATGTCCTATAAAACTTGAATGGTCTTCTCAGTCTGGGGTGAAACACTATGCTCAAACAAAACCAAGTCCTAAAGGCTTCCTGTTATCCTCTCTATAATCATGATGTGAAGTGAGCATCATATTCTAAAATGTTTATCAAGGAAACTCTATGGTGCCATACTATCTCCTGTACATAAAGTTATCCCAAGATCTCTACTGAACTCCACTATGAGATAGCTAGGAAGTGGGATGAATTGGTGGGTTAGTCTATGTTCACCTATATGAAATCATGTACTCAATAATTCCATGGTATCACCATCATTAATTACATAGTTATACCATCCCAATTCTACTTTGGCACCTTAAGGGGTTGATCTAAACTCACCATAACTTGGTTTTCAACCATCACCTACTGGTAAGTGAGGCATCAAGAGGAAAACTCTGATACCAGATTCTTCATGTCTAGCCAGCATAACTAATTCTAAATGTCACGATACATCATTACCACTCCTAGATATAATTCTAAAGGGGATGTTTGAAACTCCATCATCACCTCTTCCCGCAACATCACTAGTACCATCGTCTATCCTTTAAAAAGGATGATGTGCTCCCCACCTTTAGAAAATCCATTAGGATAAATTATGTAGATATATGAGCATATAAAGTCTCATAGTTAGTATGTTCATGATGAATCTACCTAACATGCTATAGATGTGGTGGGGTAAAAACCATCAACTGGAGGTAATATGAACCATCCTTATCCACAAGGGACAACTACAATGAGGCTTACTACTCTGAATCCTCTGCCAAGAACTGCAAACAAGATCTCCCAATGAGGGAATATTCCAACATAATCCCCTTCATGGGAGTATAGACAATCTCAAAGTCATAATACTAGAGGAACTCTAGCTGTCACCTCTGTCCCAAGTTAAGGTCCTTATGAGAGAATATGTACTTGAGACTCTTATGGTTAGAATAGACAATACACTGCTCACCTATAAGGTAGTTTCTCCACATATTGAGGAATAAGACTATCAATGCCTACTCTAAATCAAATGTCACATATTTTTTATCATGAGGTATAAACTAACTATACCTAGAGAAAATATTCACCTAATTTTTCCTCAAAACACAACCAATTTTGGTCCCTTAAGCATTGCATAACACTACGTACTCGACACTGTCCTCTGGAAGTATCAAGATTGGGTCACTCATCAACCTCTACCATAAATATTTAAAAGCTTAATGGAACCTTTACATCTAGTTTAAAAGATTCCCATACTAAGTAAAATAAGTAAAGGTAGATGATATCCTATAGAAATTAGGTTTGAATCTCTGATAGTATCCTTCAAAACCAAGTAATCTTTGAAACTCTGTCATGATCTTGGGTGGATCCCATGATAATACTACCTCAATATTTTCTAAGTCCACTACTACACCATTTACTAAGATGATAGGTCCCAAAAATTGGACTTCCTGAATCCAAAATTGACACTTCAAAAGCCTCTCATAAATCTGGTTCTATCGGAGTAATTCTAGGACCATCCGCAAGTGTCTTGCAGGCTCCTCTATGGATGAAAAGTACACTAGGACATCGTTGATGAAGAATACCATGAATCGATATAAGAAGGGATGAAATATCTATTTCATGAGTCCAATTATCACTGTTGGGGAATTATTCATGCAAAATAGAATCACCAAGTACTCATAGTGATCTTAGAGATATCAAAATACCATATTTGGTATATCCTTATCCTGTACTCATAGTTGGTGATATCCTGATCTGAGGTCAATATTCAAGAACCATTTCAATCCTCTCAACTAATTGAAGAGGTCTTCAATCCTTGGTAGTGTATTCTTATTCTTTATGGAAACCTAGTTCAGGTGATGATAATCCCCATACAACCTCAATCCCCCATACACCTTCTAAGTAAACAACACTGGAGATGCCTAGGGTGAAACACTAGTTCAGACAAAGCCCTTCCTATGTAATTCCTTTAATTGAAACATCAACTCACGATGTTGTAAAATATCTATATGATATGATGGAATTAATATTAGGTCCATCCCTGGATGAAATTAAATGTAGTGTTTTATCTCTTTATGGGGAGGTATGCTTTGCACGTCCTCAGGGAATATATCTACATACTCCACCACTATGGTAGGAAGCTCAAAGATGAGAAAATCTGATGCACCAAGGGTCATTATATTCTACTAGTGAGTAATCAACTTCACTCTCTTATGTATGAGTCTATACTACTCCATATGGGTTTCCTTCTTACCCATGAAGGAAAACCTCATCCCATATATGTGGTCACACCACATTCTCCACCTAAAATAGTCAATATGTTCATGGATTGTGTATAGTTAGTCCATGAATAAGAGGACATCATAAGGCCTCATTCCTAATACAATGAGATCCCATGAGAAACTGTCTCCTCCAAGCTTCATATCACAGCATCAGTAAAAGTGTGTGATCACTTATTCATCTCTGATAGGAGTCTCTAGGCATAAGGGTGTAGCTAAGGGTTCAACCATAATATCTTGGTTATGAACTAAGGATGTATAAAAATAATGGATTCAACCTATTTTTATAAGTACTATAGATAAGGTAAAAAATACATAGATCATACCTCTAATCACTCTCAGAGTCTTTGGGTTATAGGGATCCGCTACTTGAAACTTCCCTCACCCCATCCACTGGCTCCCTGAACCTCGTGGGGACCACTTGGGGGTGGTGGTGGAAACTAGTCAAACCATCTACCACCTCCTGCTACTCTACCTACCGATCTTCCATGTTCACTACACTACGAACCTCCCTGCTCCTACCACTGCCTATGATTGGGAGACCCATCCACAGTTTCTCTATCAGCTATATGGTTGGTTGGAAAATATTTCACTAGAAGTCCTCGACCAACACAAGAGTTTCTCCTACTGTCTCTAGGATTACTAAAGCTATCCTAAGAAACCTGAACTGTAGACCCTCTATAATGAGATCACCTCTTGAAACCTCTTATGCATCCAGATCCCTAAGTCTTCTCTCAACTACCCACCTCCAAATACTTAGATCCTATATTCCCACCACTGGAACCCAATATTGGTGTCTAATCAACTATAAATATATCTACTACCAATGCACACTCTAGAAACCCAAAATAGGTAGATATTCATAGAGGTTCTACACTAGCCCATATATCTTTACATAATCCTCACTCAAAATTCTCTTCTTAAAATAATGGATCCTGAACCATATCTATTGAGTATCTTGAGATATTTGTAAACCTTGTTGAATACTCAACCAAAAATATGATTCTTTTCTAAATCTATTATGCCATCCTGCCTTTTTATTACATGACTTTTCATTACATTTTACAAACAGAGGATCTTTAAAGTCTAGTGTCTTGGAAATCAGAAACATAATAAATGAAAACAACATAAAAAATACTTCTAATAAACTTTTAAGGCTTCATCATAGGTTCATCCTATGTAAAATTACTGAATCTCATAACCTGCATACATACATCAAAGGAAAGGGTGAGGAGAAGGCCCAGTAAGGAAAACAAGGGAATCCGTTTACCTGTGAATTCAATAAAAACTTGATAAAAAAACATAAAGACATGAGCAATGGAAGTATAGGCATTTCATAATAAAAATAACTTGAAACATAACATGAATATGAGGATAAAAAATTTCATTTAGACATTCATGAACATATCACCAAGGTTTATCCCCGAGGTGTCATAAAAATTACCAAGGTTATTCACAAAGGTATCGTGAAACTTGTCATATCTAGAGATTAAATTATTTACCCAATGACTTGGAGAACTATTAGGGAGAACCATTAATATGTATTTATTTACATGTGATCCACATAGATAATAAATCATTTCTCATAAATAACCCATATAGAACAAAATAAATGGGTTTCATTTCAAAATTGTGACGTTTTAAAAGTTAAAAAAATATCATTATGTCATTTATAACCCATGGAAAGGGAGTGAGGGTTATATGTATTTCAATTACAGAATAAAATATATATATTTTTTTATATTTATGAATGCCTATAGAAACAAAATAGGTCTGGTTATTCACATAAATAAAACAAGAGAGAAAGAGAGAGAAATTTTGAGGCGAAATTTCTACAGCATAACGACTATATATCACGGTTTTAGAAAGTAATAAAAAGGGGGGGTACAAGGGTATAAGATAAATAAATGAACCATTTTAAAGTATAGGGACATAATAAAAATAAATGAGATCATGATGTAGAAATTTCAATGACACACCACATGAAAAGGAAACTTGAAAGGAAAGAGAAAGCGCGATTTCTTTTATGAAAATTCGGCAGCCTAATGGTGTCACATAAAAATTTATAAAATCAATTGATGAGAGAGGAAATGGTCTCTAATAATTTGGAAATGAAATGTACAGTAGTAAAGATATAGAAGAAAAATCTCCCTCATAATAAAATGGAACTATAAGACATAACATAAAGGAAGTTGTGACTTAAAAGTGGAGGGTGAAAGGTTCTCTTACCTTGAAGAGTAACTTCGAAAGCTTAAAGGTTGGGACCTTTGGAGGCTTGAGAGAACCTTGGGAGGACTACTTGGAAGGTAAGAAGACCATAACTTCGTTTAGGAGGATTTTAGAATGAAATTACTAAGGGAAATGGCTTGGTATTTATAGGAAAAGTGAGGGAATAAATTATTAATTTCCAAGGGACACCTCATCGATGGTATTTGAAAAACCATGGGCTTGACCATGGTATTTGCCCATGGTACTGGCCACTTGGGAAACCTCATAGAATATATCACTATTCATAAGTCTACTAGAAATCTTACAACATTATTACATCATTAATGATGTCATTATACTCCTAAAACTCAAAAATGTTTTTTTACTATTCACTGAAAATTCAACAGTTTCAGAAAAATCCAAAAAATTCACCCTAACCTAATATCGATGCTCTGAATTAAAAGATGAACTACATTTTATGAAAATAATTTTATAAATAATTTTAATTTAATTTTTAAATAAAATTATTATTTATTCCAAAAATACAACTTTAAAACTATAACTCATTTTGTAACACCTTAAAAAAGTAATCAAGGTCCCATAAAATTATTTTATAACCATAATACAATAAATTAAAAATTTATGATTACATTTTATGAAAATATATTTCCATTTTAAATTATTAAATTAATTATAAAATCTCAAATAAAATATTTAGGACATACAAAAATACCAAAACTTAAACTATGACCGTTTTTTCACTTTTAAGATGTTTAAATTGTATTTATAAATTCATGTGTGAAGTTTCTATTTTTTTGGCCAATTTACTATTCATTACTATTCATATGGGTATGTTACTATTCATACATTACTATTTACTAAAAATCAATATGATCTTATTAGAATCTAAATTTCTCACTAATCATAACTATAGAAGACCATTTTTTGAAAATCATTTCACATTATTAATTATTTAAAGTTTACCTAAATATTTTAAAATACCCTTTCTTCCCAAAATTCATCAACAATAAACATCCTATATTTATTCGGAAATTTGAAATTCACAAACCTTTCCATAATAAGAAATAACAATTTTATTTATATAAAATGATTACACAAAGTAGCTAAGGTCTCGTTACATATCACCTTATTACACCAGCATAGAACCTAAGTGTAAAGTGTGCTATGGAGATAGAGTATTGGGGTGGCTCGGACAACATTGCCCCGAGTGGTGATTTCTATCAGCTTGAACTTCTCCCGTAGGTGATTCTATTCAAGCCTCACATGTTGAAGTTCGACTTGGGCTTGGTCCAAAGCAAAGACCAGTGATATTACCTCCTTCCCAAGCTCCAACAGATGTGCTTCATATGGCCCGAGTCTACTAGAAGAGGCCATTCAATCTTCTTTCTATATTAATTAACCAAGATAATTGTACTTATAAAAACACAACGTTAAGATTATAGTTTCCAATGGTCATATTGACCAATAGTCATATAACAGTCAAAAACCAATGGTCTCATTTTAATTATACCCACTTCATTAATTAAAGGATATAGTTTTATTGAGTATAAAAATAAAATAACACAAAAATTTAGGAAACAAATATAATTAAAAAGTTCGGGTCGTTACATTCATCTCCCCTTAAGAAATTTTGTCCCCAAAATTTTATCTAGTACCCTCTGATGAGAAAAGGTGTGGGTACTTCTGTCTCATAGACTCCTCCGGTTCCCACGTGGCTTCTTCACATTTTTGATTCCTCCACAACACCTCAACAAGGTGAGTAGTCTTTTTGCGTAGAACCTTGTCTCTATGATCCAAGATATCCACCGGCTGCTCCTCATAAGAGAGGTCATGTTCCAATTGTACCACCTCTGGATTTTGTACATGTGAAGGGTCAGCTATGTACTTCCTCAAGAAGGATACGTGGAATACATCATGAACTTGTTCTATATTTGGAGTAAGTTCAAGCCGATAGGCCACTGCTCCTACGCGATCAAGGATTTCATAGGGGACCATGTACCTAGGGATGAGCTTCCCTTTCTTCCAAAACCTCATGACTCTCTTACAAGGTGAAATTCTAAGAAAGAATTTGTCACCAAAATTAAACTCCAAGCCCCTTCAACGGTCGTCGACATAGCTCTTCTGCCGACTCTGAGCAGCCTTAATGTGTTCCTATATGGCATGGACTTTTTTGGTCATCTCTTTCAAAAGATTATTCCCAATAAGATTTAAATCACTAGCTTCATCCCAACAAGTAGGGGTTCTACATCGCTTCCCATATAGAGCTTCATAGGGTTCCATTTGAATACTCGATTGGAAGCTGTTTTTTGTAAGAGAAATCAACTAAAGGGAGATGTTGATGCCATCCACCTTTAAATTCCATTGAGCATGTTCTTAGCATATCCTCAAGTGTTTGAATAGTTCCTTCAGATTGTCCATCAGTTTGTGGGTGATAGGCCATACTGAAATTCAATTTAGTGCTCAGATCATGTTTAAGACTTCTTTAGAATTTTGATTTGAACCTTGGATCGTGATCAGATACAATAGAAAGTGGAACTCCATAGAGCCTTACCAATTCCTTCACATAAATATTGGGAAGTTAATCAAGAGATAAATCTTCCCGAATGGAGATAAAATGGGCAGTCTTGGTGAGATGGTCCACACTAATTCATATCGCATTATTTCCTTTGGATGTTCTCAGGAGACCAGTGATGAAGTCTATAGTGATATTATCCCACTTCCATACTAGTATGGGTAGTGGTTACAATACCCCTTTAGGAAGTTTTCAATCCTCCTTCACTTGATGACATACCAGGCACCTTGAAGTGTAGTCAGCAATCTCCCTTTTCATATTATCCCACCAATAATGATCATGAAGGTCCCTATACATTTTTTTGCTTCTAGGATGTATAGAGAAAGTAGAGCTATGAGCTTCAACCATCAAACCCTTGTTTATTTTTGGAGTATATGAAACACATAGTCTTGTACAAAATTTTGGTACACCTTCTTGATCAATATTTAACTCAGGAAACTTCCCATCCTTCACAGCCTCAAACTACTTCTGTAATAAAGGATCTTCTTTCTGAGATTTATTGATCTTCTCTAGTAATGACAGTTGAGAAATTATTTGGGTTAGGGTTGATGATGTCCCTTCCTTTATAATTACCATGTCTATTTTTACTAGGTCATTGATCAAAGGATCTCTTTGAATCCTCATAATGGATAGAACAACTAGGTCTTTCCTACTTAATGCATCAACAACTTTGTTTTCTCTACCGGGATGATAATGAAATGAACAATCATAGTCTTTAAGAAGTTCCAACCATCTCCTTTGTATCATGTTCAATTCCTTTTGTGTGAAAATATACTTCAAAATTTGATGGTCTATGTATATATCACATTTCTCCCCATAAAGATAGTGCCTCCATATCTTCATATCAAAAATGACTGCATCCAGCTCCAGAACATGCATAGGATAGTTCTTCTCATGAGTCTTCAACTGTCAAGATGCATAACCAATGACCTTTTCATTTTTCATGAGGACGCACCCAAGCCCTTTCAGGGATACATCACTAAAAATAACAAATCCTTCTCCACTTGAGGGAAGAGTTAACACGAGTTCAGTAACCAATCTCTTCTTCAGCTCTTAGAAACTTTCCTCACACTCCTTTGTCCAGATGAACTTGACCCCTTTTTGAGTTAACTTGGTTAATGTATTATAAAGTTGTGAAAAGATTTTCAAAAACCTCCTATAATAACCCGCTAAACCAAGGAAACTACGAATCTCAGTTATTATTGTAGGCTGAGGCCACTCCTCTACAACTTTTTTCTTCTTATGGTCGGCTGTGATTCCTTCATTGGTAACAATGTTCCCTAAGAAAGAAACTTATTGTAACCAAAATTCACATTTTCTAAACTTCCCAAAAAGACTCTCCTTTATTAGAGTTTGAAAAATAACCATTAGATGGTCCTCATTATCCTCATGACTTTTGGAATATATCAGAATATCATCAATAGAAACTACCACAAAGTTATCAAGGTTGTCCTTAATGACTTTATTCATCAAATCCATAAAAATAGAAAGTGCATTAGTCTGTCCAAAAGGCATAAAAACAAACTCATAATGTCCATATCTTGATCGGAAGGTAGTTTTTGGAATATCTTCTTTATTCACCCTCAATTGATGATAACTAGATCGAAGATCAATGTTAGAGAAGAATTGAGCCCCACAAAGTTAGTCAAATAAGTCATCAATTCTTGAAAGAGGGTATTTGTTCTTTACTGTGATCCCGTTCAATTCTCTATAATCAATGCATAGCCGCATCAATCCATCATTATTCTTCACAAAAAGAACAAGTTTTCCCCAAGGAGACACACTCGGTTGGATAAACCCCTTCTCCAATAGATCTTGGAGTTGTTTCTTTAATTCCTCCATCTCCACAGTTTCCATCATATATGGGGTCTTTGATATTGATGAGATCTAGGTACGAGTTCAATAGAGAACTCTACCTCTCTTTCTGGGGGAGGTCTAGAAAACTCCTCAAGAAATACGTCAACATATTCCTAGATGATGGGGACATTTTATATCCTCAAACGCTCATTTAATTCTTCTTCTTCACCGACCAATTCCATAAAGAAGGATATAGGAGGTTCTTGTAGAAAAATATCAGGTTGAGATATCTCTCCTTGGAAGATAATTGTAGGTTTTCCATTCAAGACTACTAATATTTCCTTTCTTATGCACTTGATCTTAGCATTATACTTTGAGAGCCAGTCCATCCCTAGTATTATGTCGAATTCCAGCATGGGAATGACTACTAGATTTGCGATAATATTGTTCTCACCAAAGTAAATACTAGAGTTTCTAAACACTAATGATGCTTAGATAATCCCACTAGAAGTCTTTACTGATAACTCTACTTTTAACAAGTCAAGGTTTGATTCTAAATTCTTTTCAAACTTGGAGAAAATAAAGGAATGCGTATAACCCGAATCAAAAAAAGTACTTTATATCTTTGAGAGAACAACAAGAGTACCTTCTACCACATCATTTGGAGCTTCAACTTTAGTTGTGGTGATAGCAAAAGCATTACCTTGCTTCCTTGTCATTTTCTAAGGCTGATGGTGGTTCCCCTCCACTGCCCTCGGATTTGGACACTGATTGGAAAAGTGCCCAAGTTGTCCACACTTAAAGCACTTGTGATAGAAAAAGAACGACCTTGCTCCCTTGTCTTTTGTTATCGATCAATAACACTTTTTATCATATTCTAATTCATTATGACTATTATTAAGGTGTTTCAGGACATAAAAAATGATATATTTATAAAAGTAATAGATTTTATTCTCAAAATTGAATACAAGGGCATATATGTCTAAAATTATTATAATTATTATATATTTTATAACACTAGGCACATAATAACCATAATTTAAGACTAAAATAATTCTTATTAATAATGTAAGGTGGTGATATTCTATATCCAAGGTAGTTTGTCTTTCTCTATTGGTAGTTTGAAGATCTACCTCACCTTTGGATTCCTTCCTGTATCTACTTGGATCCAATATTCATATAAAAATATAACCACCATAATATATATACAATAACCAACTTGTAGAAATGTAAAGCTTTCACTTGAAAATAAGAACACGAAAATATTTCTCATGCTTATTCACTGAGGTGAAAAAATTCTTCCAATGAGCCTTATTAACATATGAAAAACATAATTCATCTTATTTCTTAGCTTTCCTTTGGATCTTTCTCTTATTGGTTGGTTGGTGTGTAGAATTAGAATTGAAAATATTCTTATGGACCTTTTATTTTCCCTTCCTTTTGTTCACCATATGGAATCTAGGTATTTATTTAATCATAAAAAATTAATTCTGGATACTCGATATAAATGTTCTAATCTAGTTATCCATGATAGAAAATAGAATTTTTATTGAGCTACTCAATATGAAAATCCTGTAATAAAATAATATTAAGAACCATCCAAATGGTGTCAAGCTTCACTATAAGTGAGAAAATTTCAATAGAATATGCTCCTCCCTTCTACTAAAATCCTTTCACCATCAGCCATGAATTTTATCTCCTCTTACCATAATATTCTTTCTCTTAATGATATACCCTTTTTTATAAAAAATTTCCTTTCCTTTTGGAAATGACTTCATCTCTAATTTTTTAGCATAAAAATAGAAGACCTCTTCCTATATAGCTGGCTCCCACTTTCTTAACTCCTTTAACTTAATTAATTCTTAAAAGAATTTTAGATCTCACCATTCAATAAAAAATAGTATAATAATAATTAATACATTTTCAAAAATCTTATCAACCTAGTTAATCTCCTTAAATATACTTAAGGAGAAAGATCCAATAGTTTTATTTTCATATGATCATATCAAAAAATTCTATTAACATCCTAATTCTTAATTATTACTCTCAATTTCAACTGTATGATAGTATTTATACATGAAACATTTATTAAATGTAATGATTTTACCTCTAATGATCTTTCTTTTCTCATTATTTCAAAAGTGATATCCAAAATTCTCAATATAATAAAAAATAAAGAAACATTCTTTAGACTTAACATCATGTTTTTCAATTACATCAAAATCTATATATGCATATGAAAAATAACTAATAACTTGTAAATTATAGAATATTAACTCCTTCCTTAACCATATTTTCTAAAGTAATAATTCTCCCATTTGAATTAATAAACTTATATTGATAAGATACACTATCATATTTATTACTTATTCTCATAAAACCATAAAAAACCCAACTGAAACCTTGTAATGACAACATATCCATTCATTGTTTTTTTTATTCTCTCAACCACACCATTTTTTATGGTGTACTTGGAATAATATCCTCCAATAAAATTTCATTTCCATAACATAATTACTTAAATTTTACACCATCATATTCTCCACCATTTTCAAACCTCAATCATTTTAACTTTGACCTCATTTCATTATCCAATAGATTCTTCCACCTATGAAACAGAATAAAAGCATAAAATTTTCTTCTCAAAAAGTAAAACCTTAATTTTCTTGATAATTCATAAATAAATTTTGAATAATACAGTGACCTTTTGAGGGGAATTAACAAGTGTAGTCTCCGAAACACTAGTGTGAACCAGGTCCATCTTTCTGAACATCGATGTTTTGTATCCTTTTATAAAAGAAACATTTTTTCTTTCTGAAGATAAAGTATTTGAGTAGTACAAACTCTACAATATTAATCTCCTATGATGTTATTTTCTTATATAATACCTTCATTTCCTTCTCACTCATGTGGCCAAGCCATCAATTCCAAGGTTGTGAATCACCAATAAAATTTTCTGTTAAAGTCATTTCCATGGAATTTTCTATGATATTGTGGAGTGTTATATTGTTCATTCTATAAATAATATTCATCATTATATTTATAATCTTACAAGAATCACAATTTAATGTCAAACTGATACATATATCATGAATTTATTTTTGGATCTTCACCAAAATAATATATATATAATTCATATTGCTTAATTTTTTTTTTGATTTCCATTAAATCAATAAGAATGAGCCCAAGGTCAATATAACTTGGTTTCATGAAATTAAACTGAGGTCACATGCATATACCAACTCCCTCCCATATGTTATTTATCAAATGGATCAATGGTTTTTCATATGTTTTTCGAACGTGTTCAATGCACTCATCAATGAGACATAATTCAAAGGTGACATTTAGGAATAACTAACATGCCCGTCATGTTCTTTATTAATGGAGGAGAGTCAAGCATCACCTATATAAAGGGAATTGTATCCTTGGTATGGGTGTTGATTAAGATCATATTATAGGTGATAGTGATCATTAGTTTCATTAAAATATTTATTTATATCCTTTGTTCATGAAACACTATTTATCATTCCATAGTGAAGGTGCGAGGACCCCCTTAACATTTGGGAATCCTCACGCTATGATAATGGATCCTTCTCCTGATGGATCATCCATAGAGGCAGGGAACCTATTTATTTTCTCTTGTGATCATCATCAAACCATAATTTATTAGTGAATAATATGGAGTCCACTACACAATCATTATTTGTATGCTCTTCTTTTTTTTGTGTTTTTTTCATGCATCTTTTTTATTCTATTGAGGGTAGATTTGCCTACGTTTGGTTTTATTCCACTACATAGGATCATGGAATAATCCAAAAATAACTGTTAATTCTACCAATTCCATTAATATTCAAAAAATAAATATTCTTCATTCAATTTTAAATGAAGAACATGATATATTCATCATTATTGGTTTGGATTTATGTTATATAATAACGTGATGCATGTTCCTCCTACTACATTGGTGGAATTGTGTTAATATGTTAATGTGATCTAGAGGGTGAAGCATAACAAGGTAATTTGATAACACTACTTGCATTACAACCATAGAAAATAGATTATTATTTTTCTCTTAATAGAGTTACATTTAGTGTCAATCTGATTTCAGGATAGTCTTGAGTGTCAATCGTAGATTGAAAATGTAGTGTGATCATGTTAAGGGCATGAAATGTAGATTGAATTCATAATTAAAGCCTGACATGCGCTTGTACAACACCCATTCTCCTTATGATAGTACTGATCTATTCAATCTCTATCTACTGCTCATGTCTAGCCTACCTTTGAGCTTGGTTTCAGTCCCTATAGTGGTTGACTGGTCTGACATGCTAGTTAAGTGATGAACCTATTTTTAGATAAATTAAATAAAAAATTTTACTTATTAAAAAAATAAAGAGGAACTAATATTTTATATTTAGTTTAAAATGAAAATATTTTTTAAATTTTAAATATTAATCATTATAAAATGGGATTTTACCTAAATTAAAATTGGGGTTTTAAATTATTTATTTACCATGTTAAATAAAATGTCCATTTATTTGAAAATGCTTATAGTGAAGAACCCATGAATTCATTGATGATTTTTTATTTTTTGTCAACCTTAAATGTGATGATTATTGGGATGGTATTTAGTTCAAATGCATGTGTTAGTTATGTTAAAATGGAACATTATCTATGTCATATGATTTTTGGAGTTGAAGAGTTTTGGGTGGATTGGAATGGCGTAGTCTTTATGTTTGGACAACTTTTTTTATGTTGGTCACTATTAAAAAAAATTCTAGCCAACCAACTGACTATGGGTGCATGAAAGTAGCAGTAAGACACTGTGTGGAGGCATCACAATGATAGACGAGAGTGCAGGCATGGGGAAGTGCCTAAAAATGTTAGGGATGTAATCTGAAACAAATTAGTGTGTTAAGACGATATGCTTTATAAAATAAATGAGAGTAAAACTATTTAAATTTAAATGTGGGATCAGTGATATCCAGGTACTGTAGATCCACTTTAAAAATAAGGAATTAATACTAGACATTCGATTTTCTTAATCCCACTATTTGATTATCACTGTGTGTTATCTTATACCTCAAGCTCACTCTAGGATTACTACTCACTGGGATTTCCATGAGTGATGTTAGCATATGAATGAGACGAGTATTCTTAACATCATTTAATTGTATTTTTGATGTTAACATGATAAAAATATCATTCAAAATGGTTTTTATGATTCAATGAAGATCAAACAAAATAAAAACTAAAATGGAGGCAAATGTTTTTTCGATGATGGTGATGCTTTGTGAAATGTTACTTGAGGCAATGTTGCATGACCTGATTCAATGTTTGGGGATCTATGATTTTCAGAGGTACTAAGATGATGAGTGCTATTTGTAAATACCACATACTAAGATCATTTTTTTTTTGTGTTTATCAGTCATCTGAGGTTTTCTCGAGAGAGAAACATATTAGAGCCATACTGTTTTGCGAAGAATAAGGTATACCCAGGAAGAAGGTGAGTTTCTGCAAACTAATATTGGTACTGACACCATTGTTACATGAAGTAGATAGAAGCAACATGTATCCATTTTATGAAAAGAAGAAGAGGGCTAGTGTTTCTATACATGTTCACATGAAGGTTCCATGTAACACACTCAAGAACTAATACTCTCTTGAACCAACATTCTCATGAACTGATACTCTCACAAACCAATATTCTCACAAACTAATATTCTCATGAACTAAACCTATCACATTAAGGTTATAAGACTCATGATTGAGTTTGGTTTATGTGAAATTCATACATGATGTATTTTTATTATGAGAAGAAGACATAGATCCACATGCACCTTTCATGCGATGTGTTCATGTGAAGTTATTTTATGTGAATAAGAATGTTTCCCAGTTGTGTGATGTGGAAAAAGGAATTTAAAGTGTTTACATTGTTATGTGATACGAGCATTAATCTAATAGGAACAACATTTGTGTTTCAATGATGCACACCATTGAAATTGTAATTTGACAATGAGCTCATACGCAAAGTTCAATGCTGTGAAAACTCTAATTTGTTTAAGAAGTAATTTCATATAGTGAATTCAATAGTTTTAGACTAATAAAAAAGTATATTCACTTTTTTTTTCTAAAAACTATGTCTATTTCATGAGTTTGAGTTTTCAAAGTGTACTTTAAAAAGAAATAGTAGTATGAATCAGTTGCACTATATAGTGGTGTGTTGAAGTATATTGATATTTAGATATAAGGACTCTAAAATTAGTGAGAAAGTTTAGTATCATCTTATTATTTAATCTCAAATAGAAAGATTAATTTTGTGTCATAGGATTAGCTTGGATTATTTCTTAGATTGATTTTGTTTTGTTTGTAAACTGTTATAAACAAGTATAATCATTTTTTCTAGGAGGCATTGTATTGAGAAATGGTTGATACCTATCCTTTATGGTTCCTGGGTGATACCTAACCAGCCCACTCGAAATTTGTGATTTATTTTTAGTGGATAATCTATGGATGAAACCAATCAGACTATAATAAGTACTTAGTCACCCTTCTTAGTGTCAAAACATGTATTTTTTTTGTGTTTTGGGGATAAAACTCTAACAATCCATCAATGGTTTATTTCAAAGAAAATAAATTATAAAACTATAGTTCCACTAACTCAACCCCACCTCTAAGTGGTACAACTCTTTCTTGGATACTTAAATTGGTAACAAAGTAGGTTACTTTTAAAGGATCCATTTAAAGAAGTGACAGAGAATTTTAATTCAATCAATGATAGGGTTGTTCCAATTTTTAATGGTAATAAATTTCATGGAAAAAATAATCTAATGCTTCCTTTCTTACTATCACAATTATTGGAGGCTTGTGATGTAGTGACAGTTGGATTTTCACTTCCTGAAAAAGATGATCTCATGTATTTTTGTGACAAAAAGAAATATGGAGGTTGATGGAAAATCCATAAATGAAATTTTATCATCCTTTTATGATAAATTATTTACTAAAGTTATTGGACTTAAAACAACTAGGGTGATATGGTACAAACATCAAAACATTTATAAAGGGAATGTTAAGATCAAAGAATCCATGTTTCAAATTCGGAGGGATAAATTTGAAGATATCATAATGATAGAAGATGAGGCCATGGATGATTATTTTACCAATGTTAATGAATTTTTTATCTATATCAGTGGGTTTGGAGAAAATCTAGAGGATTCAACAGTTTTCAAGAAATTAATGAGAAACTTTCCAAGTATATTTGACCTGAATATTTCATCCCTAGAAGAAAAACAAAGACATATCTCTTTATTAGTTTTAAAATAATTTACTCAACTATGAGATGAGGAAGGATCCAGTATTCAAGAAAAAGGATAAGGAAGAAATAGAATTCAAGTCCATGAGTAGACTAAAGCTCAAATAATAAGAAAATGAATAATCTAGTGAATCTGATGATGAATAAGTGAAGCATGATGAGTATAAGAAAATTATGTCTCTTATCTCAAGATACATCAAAAAGGGAAATGGTAATTACAAAGTTAATAATACACTAAATTTTTTCAATTGTAGAGGAATTAGGCATTTTGTAGTTAATTTTACAAAGAAGAAAAGTGCATAATATGAGAGTGATGATCAAGATAAAAAAATAAGAAAAATTACGAAAATATTTAAAATATTATAAAAAAATAGTTGACAATAAGAAAATGTTTCAATAATGGAAAATAAGAATCTTTCTGATTAAAGAATATTAAGAATACTCTTCCTCTGTTAGTCTTTCTGAGGCAAAGGTTCTAGAAAAATTTAGGAATTTTACAGATCAAATTGGGAAGTCTCATGAAACATCAAGTGTTGGTAAAGAAGATGATGAAGTTTCTTACATATAACATATGTTAAAATCAGTACTTAAATACTGAATTAATAAAAATATAAAACTCAAGAAATAAATCAGACTATTGAAGTAATAGATTAAAATAGAGGATTCTTACGTTGATGAGATCATAAATCTAAAGGTAAAAGTTGCAGAGAAAGGAAAAATGATGAATGATATTTTTGAGAAACCAACCTTAAAGGATAAAGAATTGCATAAGATCTGGAAAGAGTATCTCAAAGTTAAAAATTATCCAAAGAAGATCATTGAGGATTTTAAAAAATCTATAGAAGTTAAAGCTGAAATATCTCAGGTATATGAGAATATTTTCTCAAAGAAATAGGTTACATCTTCTTCTAATAAAACTCAAGGTAAATCTATTATTTATAATAATGTAGGTTATATTGAAAACATTTGGAAAATATAGACTTCTAAGAACAAAGAGAAACATTTCCCTATAATAAATAAAGATGTGGAAACTTATAAGAAATTTATCAACTCAAGATAGAAAGAATCATAGTATGTGGAGGTACAATAATAATAACATCCTGAACAGAATCTACAATTGTTTGGTAAATACAAATTTAATTGTTATTGTTGGTGATATGGAATATTAGGGCACAAATCCTATTATTATTGGTATAACATGTCACTTCCTTAGAGGAAATATGAGTCTAGTGGAATCAATTATGAAAATATAAAGAGAAAATCGTTTAAGAAAAAAACAATCATGAAGAGGAAAAAAAATCCATCCATTCAGAATAGATTTGATTATTTAGAAGAAATTTGTAGAATATGTTATCAATAGGGTCATTGTTCTAATGAATGTATGACTATTATTCAGGGTCATCTTTCTAATAATTAAAAGGGTAAAAAAATTCGAAAAGACAAGATAGAAGAAAAATATCTTATTGGTGAAGTTTATTTGAAGGATAGAGAAAGAGACAAAACATGGATTCTTAATAGCGGCTATTCATCTCACATGACAGGTGATACAAAAATACCAAAGAAAATCTAAGAACACAATGAAGGATCAATTACTTTTTGGAATGAAAGTTCTTTGAAAATAAAATGTGTTGGTACTGTTGTCAATGAAGACCATAAACGGAAATCCAAGGATGTTCTTTTTATTGAAGGGCTTAAAAATAATCTGTTGAGTGTGATACAACTTTGTGATGATGGAAATGAAGTTATTTTAAAAAGGATTATTTCATCATAAAAATTCAAAGGATAGAAGAGTTATCATCAAGGGTGAAATAATGAGTGTTAATCTATTCCAAATTGATGATCCTACAAATTCATGTTATTTTAGTGTGAATGATGAAAAGAATCTGTTGAATATAAGGCTTTCCCATATTGGTAAAAACAATTTGAGTAAAATTTAAAAACATAACATGCTAATATATCTTCCTCATTTGAAGTGAGAAAGAGATTCTATTAGTGAAACCTTCCAAAAGTGGAAGCTTGTACATGCTATTCATATAAGAGTAGAGATTCAGTTTGTTAAACCACTTGATCTTATTGATTTTTATATTTTTGGACCAATGAGACATAATTCTAGTAGCAGTGAACTCTATTTTATAAAATTCATTTATTATTTCATCCAAATGAAGAATTTCATGTTTATTAAGCACAAGTCAAAAGTAATTGAAATGTCCAAGTTTTATAAAAGAAAAGTATATAAAGAGTTTGTATTTTAAATAAAAAAATAATAATAGATAATGGTGGGGAGTTCCCTAGTAATTATTTTGAATCATATCTCATAAATCATGGAATTAAGCATCAACACCGTACTCCCTATACTCCTGAAAAATGGATTATCAGAGAGAAATAACAGAAGTATGGTTGAAATGGGAAAAAAATGTTTTCTGAACATAATCTTTCAAACTTCTACTAGAGAGAAGTAGTGTGTATAATTGTGCATATACATAATAGATTTTTATTAAGACGAGACTCCAACATGACTCTGTATTATATGTGGTACAAAAAGAAGCCAAAAGTGAAATATTTTAAAGTGTTTGAAAGTCTGTGTTTCATAAAAATCAAGAATAAAAATCTAGGAAAATTTGAGGATAAAGTTGAAGAAGGGATATTTATGGGATATCTTTAAAATGGGAGAGGATATAGATGTTCGAATAAAAAATGACCTAAGTTGATATACATTTGTTAT
Source organism: Viscum album (assembly GCA_963277665.1). Lineage (NCBI taxonomy): Eukaryota > Viridiplantae > Streptophyta > Magnoliopsida > Santalales > Viscaceae > Viscum > Viscum album. The sequence continues at coordinate 1,335,923,006 of OY728127.1, forward strand.
CTGAAGAATTTTGAAAATAAATCCAATTCTAACTCAAAAAATGTAGTATATTTTGAAAACATTGAATCAGAAAAAACATAGATTTCTAGAGGAGAGAATGAAGAAAATACTGTACATGAACCAGAGATAGTTGATGTTGACTTAGATAAAACTAGAAATGAGGATGAAATTTTTAGAGTTAAAAAGGAAAAGAATCAAAAATTGAACAAACATGTTGATTTAGAAAATATTATTGGAAATCAAAAAGATCTAGTATAGACTATAAGAATAATGAAAATGGAATATCTAATAGCTCTCATTTTCAAAATTGAACTAATGTTTGTAACACCCTGACCCTAGTTACCTAGAGTCAGTGCATTATTAAATAACATCAACATGATCATAATAGATCAAGTCTCTAAAGACCGATTAGTTTAGTATCTTTGTAAGTACTAGATACATACATAAGTTTTTCATTACATATTCAAATAAAGAAAAACAACATCATTGTGTCCCATTTGAACACACTCTTATCCGTGAGCCTATTCCAGCAGGTTAACCATAAAATACTTCTTCACATCCTGGGAAAAATAAAACACAGAAAGGGGTGAGCTGAGATTCTCAGTAAGGATAAAAATATAGTGGAATATTTTATAAATAAGTATAAACATTTAAATAAATGTATAAGACTAAAACAAAAGCCTTTTTAAACTTAAAATTTGGCATAATATGGAAAATATAAATCAAAATAATTCCATTTAATTTTTCACATGGATATTCTACTATTCGAATAATCACATGTAATATCAATAGCCAATTTCATAATGATAAAATGCATAATGCCAGACTTCATAACCACATATTCAAGGCCTCATGCCAAGACTACAAATAATATTTTTTCAAGGCCTTGTGTGAAGTCACTAGTTTGTCTCATGAGACCTACCGATGAATTGAGAAGCTATAGCAGGCTCCACCCATCACTTACTAAGTCCAATGCATTCCTCATATGAAAAGGTTTAAACGAAATATAAACATTCATATTAAAACTAGCATACTAAATGTCAATACATTATCCATAAACCATGAATGGTATAAATATAACACATCTAAAATCAAACATATCACAAAACCTTCAATACAATATGGAAGATTTTTATCATAATAAATCAACTTCAAACAAGTTTAAAATCTATCAAAGGATTTTGACATGGATGAAATGAAAACTATTTGAAAGAAATAACTTTTTCTATTTTGAAATCATTTAAAATTACCATAATCATAAAAGAAAACATTTATTTTTAAAATATTCTTATAATCTTGTAAAAGAATATTTGAAGGTGTTATAATGGCTGAAAATAGCCGCTCCCACCGTATAAGTTAAAAAACATTCTTTCCTTAATTTTGTCGAAAAGGTTGTAAATGACCTTGTTTGGAAAATGATGGAAATATTCCTTTATAAAAATCTTATAAAAAGTAAAAAAATTGTATAAATTACTTAAACACATAGTCTAGGAAATAGTAAAAATATTTTGAGATACATTTTTAAGAAACATGGATGTGGATGATAAAGAGGTCCCAGTAGATACTCTCGTATAAACATACTCGGATAATGAAGAGATTGTAGAATTAACCCTTACCTTGTACTTTTCCTTGATCAAGGGTATGTTAAACTCCTGTATAATAGTTAAATAATTGTTATTAAATTATAAAATAACCAAATACATAAATATGATATCATATATGATCTTCTAATGTTGCTTTGTTAATAATATTTTAGTAGTATCATTGTTTTGGATGTTAACTGATTCATTTTACTTTATATGTTTTGTTACATAAGTAATGTTTTTTATGGATAAGATGTACTTGATTCATATTAAGAATGATATTATGTTCTTAAAAATTATTTTTAACCATAAAATGAAAATTATTCTTGAATGGTTACGATGAGGAATGAATTTCATCGCGTTCGTGCAGACAGTAATCCGTACGTACGAACGAGCATAAATATCATTCAATTGAAGGTGAAATCGTATGAAATTGGATGGTATATCATATATACAGAATCCTTAACATGTTATATTTATTATTTACATCAGTTATACTCATTATTATACCAATCCAAATAATAAAGTGTTTGAATAACAAACTACACCACGACGTGAAGACAGTAAGCCGTACACACACACGTATGGTGACCTGTCATTGATAAGATAGATAGAATAATGAATATGGTTGTAACATATTTATAATAACATCACAGTATGTATAAGTTACTATATTTATTATTTTTGTATGGAAATAACAAAGAAAGAGGAAGTGGAAGAAGAAAATAACTTTGAAAGAGGTGGTGAAATTATTACCTTTTCTTCAGCTGTTTCCTTTTGATTTGATAAAAAGGGGTCATTAGGTTGGATTATGATCAAAGTAAGGCATCTAGGTATAATGGAGGGTATTTGGGAGGATATTTGATCAGGGTTTTGCTGAGCCAAATGGATTTTGTTGTGTGATTTTGAGAGAAGGGGAAGTACCCGTTTATAAGGGAGGTGAGTGTCATTTTAGGAAAAGCTTGAAATATTATTTTATTATACAATAATATTCAGTTTATAGTGGATCCAAAATGATTTATTTCGAGGATAATGTGGGGATGGTTAGAAAAACTCTCAACCAACAGGTTTTAGGCAGGTTTATGTCACCATTTTAACCTTATCTTTTTTATTTAACTCTTAGATAAATAGTTTAACTTTTACCATGTATTCTTGTATTATTATAATAATTGGTTAATAAAATTACTATAAAAATCTAAGAGAACCCCATTTGGTTCATTATTGATATATATAACCTTATCTAAGTCCTTTTTCCAAACCTCATATTTTTAGAAATATTATATCAATTAATAATATAGTATTTGTTTTAAAAACTCATTTATGTCAATTTTAACACTATTTGGTATTTGATTTTTGTGAAAGTCATAAAAACTTGATTACTTAGAATAAAATTTATTAAATCAACCCTAAAATTACATATTAACCTATAAAATTAGTTTAATTCTTCATAAGCCTCAATTTATATTTATTTGGATATTTATAATATCAATTATTTTAATATTTCATTAAGATGGTAATTAATTCATCATCATTGTGTTATAATTAAATTTAATTATTTAATGTCTAAAAATTATAAATAAAATAACATTATATAGGAAATCTTTTTATATTTCTAATTAATATTTATAGTATAATTTATCTTATGTATAACCCTATATTAAAAATGGTTTAGTTATTAAACTTTGAATTTAACACTTTTAACTCTTCTTTAAATAAAATAATAATAAATGTCCTAATCTAATCCAAGTGGACCAAAAGGATCATATTTTATTCCTAGGGTTGATTCTGGTCGAAAAAACTTATCCAATATAATTAGGACATGTTTTAGGGTAATTATAGTATCATTTTTAACTTTAATTACCCTATTTACTTTTAACCGTGGTAAATAAAAGTCAAAAGTTACTATTCCCCAAAAATTATTTTCATATTATTGAACCAAATTTTACATAATGATATGAACTTTTTCTCTCAAATTTTTTAAATTCAATTCATAGAAGTGGTAAAATTACATTTTATGCAAATTTGCTAATGTGCCTAGAAGGTGGGTAAAAAACGATAAAAAGTTCAATAAAATTTTATATATCTAATATTATTATAAAATGAATTCAATGAATTAAATTGAACTTATATAGTAATTATGTATCTATTTTGACTTAAAATAAATTTAAATAAAATAAATAATTATTTAAATAAATATTCGGTTTTTAACAATAATGTAGTGTTTTTCACTAGTCATCAAAAATTGAAAGCTTTCAGAAAAATATCAAAAATTCACCCAAAGCTAATTATGATATTCCGAACCCAAAAATAAAGTCCATTTTGAAAAATAATATTTATAAAATTTCAAAAAGTGGGTATTAATATTCATAATGGCTAGTTCGATTGGTCATGGTGTGTTAAAACTCTAAGTTGTGTACAATGCAAGCTATTGCATTATTAAAAGGGAAATGTACCATGGAAGCTTGGGGTGTTACATTCTCCCATCCTTAAAATAATTTTGTCCTAGAAATTCTAGAATATTTCTGCATAAAAATATTCAGGTGGTTCTTCATCATAAGTTCCTCGGGTTCCCACATCGCCTCTTTCCTATTTTGATTTCTCCATAGAACTTTCACCAGACGAGTCGTCCAGTTTGTCAACACTTGTTCTGTTGTATCAAGAATACTAATAGGCTCTTCGCAATAAGACAGGTTGGCTTCCTGTTTTATTTCTTCATAGGTGAGTACATGCGTTGGGTTAGACATGTATTTTCTCAACAGTGATATGTGGAACACATCATGATCTTTGAAGAGACTAGGCGGGATTGTCAAATGATAAGCTACAACTCTAATTCGTTATAGAATTTCAAAAGGTCTGATATACCTAGGAATTAATTTACCCTTCTTATAGAATTGTATAACTCCCTTTCATGGAGATACCTTCAATAAAACATGATCTCCTACTTGAAATTCAAAATCCTTCCTTCGGTTATCGGCATAGCTCTTTTGCCTACTTTGAGCTCCTTTGACGTGGGTTTGGATAAACTTCACCTTTTCTATTGTTTCCTCAACATGTTCTGGGCCAACAAGTTTTATTTCACCAACAACATCCCAACAAGTTGGTGTACGACATCTCTTTCCATATAACTCTTCATATGGTGCCATATGAATAATTTAATGGAAGCTATTGTTATAGGAAAATTCTACCAGAGGTAAATACTAATACCACATACCTTGAAAATCAAATGAGTAAGATCTCAACATGTATTCTAAGGTTTGAATAGTCTGTTCTAATTGTCCATCAGTTTGAGGCTGGTAGGTAGTGCTCAAACAAAGTTCAGTATCCAAGGACTTCTGAAGACTTTTCCAGAATATTGATGTAAAATGGGGATCACGATCAGAAACAATCAATAGGGGTACTCCATGAAGTCTTAAAGCTTCATTAATATATAGTCTTGCTCGATGTTTAAGTGGTAAATCTTCTCTTAAAGAAAGAAAATGTGCTGACTTCATAAGACGATCAACAATGAACCATATTTCATCATTCTTTATAGGAGTCTTTGGTAGTCCCATGACGAAGTCCATCATAATATGATACCATTTCCACTCAGGTATGGGAAGAGGTTTCATGAATCCTCTAGGATGTCGTCTTCCTACTTTCACATGTTTAAAAACCATACATATTGATAGATAATCAACAATCTCCATCTTTTTGTTGTCCCATAAAAAATGTTCCTTAAAATCTCTATACATCTTAGTGCTACCGGGGTGTATAGAGTAATTGGAGCTATGAGCATCATCCAACAATTCCATTTTTAGATCAGGTATTTCAGGAACAAAAATTCTCTCCTAAAATTTAAAAAATCCCATATTCATATATGAATTCGATCAATCTCCCATAATTCATAGATTTAATTTTCTTTTGAAACTCCTCATCATCAATCTGAGAACTTTTTATCCTTTCTAGTAAAGATGGTTTAACTACCATTTGAAAAAGTATTGATTTTTCACCTTCCATGATTATTATCATATCCATCTTTACTAGATCCACGAACATAGGATCCCTTTCAACTCTCATCTTGTTCAAAACATCATGATATTTTCTGCTCAAAGCATCTACCACCTTATTTTCCTTCCCCAAGTGTTAGTGTATAGTGCAATCACAATCCTTGAGTAGTTTGATCCATCTCATTTTCCTCATGTTGAGTTCTATTTGTGAGAATAAATATACTTAAAGCTCTTGTGATTGGTATATATCTCAAATTTTTCACCATAGAGATAGTGTCTCCAAATATTCAAAGCATATATTATATCTACTAACTCAAGATCATGAGTGGGATAGTTTTGTTCATGAATTTTTAGCTGTCGTGATGCATAGGAAATAACTCTATCATTATGCATAAGGACACAACCAAGTCCTTTCTTTGAAGCATCACTATAAATAACAAACCCATCGAATAATCGATCAATCTTACTCCTTGGGTTATTTATATAATCTGCTACAACCCTTGATAACTGTGTAAATTTCGCCTCATACATTGTGACATTCTCATCCTCCTTTTGTCTTAGACTCATAAATTGTCTTTCCATATCTTCTCAATGGTCATGAGGAAAGTATTTTTCTACGAAAATATCTTTAAACTTTCTCCATTCCATATTTTATACTTCTTCATCGTCCTCTGTGTTTTGAATTAATGACCACCATTGATATGCATCTCCCATGAGGCGAGAAAATTCCATGACAACTTTTTCCCTTTCGCTACTCCCTAAAGCATTAAATATTTTCTCTAAGGAACTTATCCATTTATCAGCTAAAAATGGATTTTTATTACCATTGAATTTTGGTGGTTGTTGCCTTATGGAGCGGTCTAACATTGATCCTCTGCGTTGTGAATTAGGGTGCTCCATATCGGTAAGGTTATTATTCATAACCTGAGTGAGTTGTCCCAGTATGGTGATTAGCTAATCAGCACCAGTTGTATCACCAACACCACTATAATTATCTTGAGTAGGATGAAAATCCCAACATTGATTACCTGCATTGATACAATTTCCATTCCTTCCACTAGGATACATTTCTAAAAAATGGCGTACAATAGATTAGTTTATGAACCACAATACATAATTTCAAATTTGTAAAACACTTAAAATAAATTGAACAGTTTATGGATATAATCCATAATCATAAAATAAAATTCTTTGAGGAATTATTTACTAATAAATACTTTATAATGGTTTGTAAAGAAAATGTGAATTATCCTAAGCATATACCCCAGGAGTATCGTAACCAAGTGTGCAGCAATGCCCATTGTTGTGTACCAGGATGCCTCAGATCAAGCCTGAAACTCCATCTCAGAGTTTTCACTCCTAGGTACATCTGTGTCAGAGTCACCTCTACCTTCTCATATCCAGATAGGGATGTATTTCTTATAAAACTCAAAAAATCTCAACATTACAAAAATTCTAGGAAATTCTTCTATATTAATCCTCAAATTCTATCTTAGGGTAATGTTCTATAATCATAGTTTTTCTAAATCCAGTTTCCAATGTTTATACTAAACTTCCTATGATACTGACTACAACACCCTGACCTTAGTTACCCAGAGTCAGTGCATTATTACATAACATCGACAAGATCACAATAGATCAAGTATCGAAATACTGATTAGTTTAGTAGCATTGGAAGTACTAGATACTTACATAAGTTTTTCATTACATCATAAAATAAAGAAAAAAACATCATTGTGTCCCCTTTGAACACACTCTTATCCCTTAGCCTATTCCTACAGGTTAACCATAAAATACGTCTTCACATCATAGGAAAAATAAAACATAGAAAGGGATGATATCAGATGCTCAGTAAGGATAAAAATATAGTGGAAACTTTCATAAAAAATCATAAACATTTAAGGAAATGTATAAGATTAGAACAAAAGACTTTTTAAACTTAAACTTTAGCATAATATGGAAAATATAAATCAAAATAATTCCATTTACTTATTCACATGGATATTCTACTAGTCGAATAATCACATGTAATATCAATAGCCAATTTCAAAATGATGGAATGCATAATGCTAGACTTCATAACCACATAGTCAAGGCCTCGTGCAAAGACTAAAATTAAGATTTTGTCAAGGCCTTATGCCAAGACACTAGTTTTTCTCACGAGACCTACTGAAGCATCGAGGGGCTATATCGGTCTCCACCCATCACCTACTAAGTCCAATGCATTCCTCATATGAAAAGGTTTAAACATAACAAAAACATTCATGTTAAAACTAGCATACAAAATGTTAGTACTTTATCTATAAACCATGAATAGTATAAAAATAACACATCCAAATTAAAAAATATCACAAAACCTTATATACAATATGGAATATTTTTATCATAATAAATCAACTTCAAACATGTTTAAAATCCATCAAAGGATGTTGACATAGATGAAATGAAAACTATTTTAAAGAAATACCTCTTTCTATTTTGAAATCATTTAAAAGTAATATAATTATAAAAAAAACATTTATTTTTTAAATATTCTTATAATCTTTTAAGGGAAGCTTCAAAGGTGTTATAATGGAGGAAAATAACCGCATCCACTGGATAAGTTAAAAAAACATTTTCCCTTAATTTTGTTGAAAAGGTTGTAAAAGACCTTGTTTGGAAAACGACAGAAAGATTCTTTTATAGACATCTTATAAAAAGAAAAACAAGGGTATAAATTACTTTAACCCATAATCTAGGAAATAGTAAAACTATTTTGAAATACATTTTTAAGAATCATGGAATTGGATGATAAAGAGGTCCCAGTAGATACTCACATATAAACAACCTCGGATAATAAAGAGATTGTAGAATTAACCCTTACCTTGTACTTTTCCTTGATAGAGGGTATGCTAACCTCTTTTATAATTGTTAAATAATTTTTATTAAATTACAAAATAACCAAATACAAAAATATGATATCATATATGATCTTCTAATATTACTTTGTTAATAATATTTAAGTAGTATCATTGTTTTGGATGTTAACTGATTCATTTTTCTTTATATGTTCTGTTACATAAGTAATGTTTGTTATGGATAAGATGTATTTGATTCATATCCATAATGATATAATGTTCTTAAACATTATTTTTAACCACAAAATGAAAATTATTCTTTAATGGTTACGAGGGGGAATGAATTTCATCACGTTCGTGGAGACTGTAATCCGTACGTACGAACGAGCGGAAATATCATTAAATTGAAGGTGAAATCGTACATAATTGGATTTTATATCATATATAAATAATCATTAACATGTTATATTTATTATTTACATCTGTTATACTCATTATTATACCCATCCAAATAATGAAGTGTTTGAATAACAAACTACACCACGACGTGGAGACGGTAAGTCGTACGTACACACGTATGGTGACTTGTCATTCATAGGATGGATAGAATAATAAATATGGTTGTAACATATTTATAATAACCTCACATTATGTATAAGGTACTTGTGTTATTATTTTGGTATAGAAACAACAAAGAAAGATAAATTGGAAGAAGAAAACAACTTTGAAAGAGGTGGTGAAATTATTACATCTTCTTTGGGTGTTTCCTTTTGATTTGATCAAAAGGGATCCTTAGGTTGGATTATGATCAAAGTAAGGCCTCTAGGTCAAATAGAGGGTAGTTGACAGTATATTTAAGTAGGGTTTGACTGAGTCAAATGGATTTTGAGGTGTGATTTTGAGATAAGGGGAAGTACCCTTTTATAAGGGAGGTGAGGGTCACTTCATGAAAAACTTGAAATATTATTTTATTATACAATCATATTCGGTTTATAGTGGATCCAAAATAATTTATTTCTAGGATAATGTGGGGATGGGTATAAAAACACTCAACCAATAGGTTTTAGATAGGTTTAGGTCACCATATTAACCTTATCTTTTAGATTTAACTCTTAGATAAATAGTTCGACTTTTAGCATGTTTTCTTGTATTATTATTATAAATGGTTAATAAACTTACTATAAAAAATCAAGCACACCCCATGTGGTTCATTATTGATATATCTAATCTTATCTAATTACTTTGGTGTAACCTTATATGTTTAGGAATATTATATCAATTAATAATATAGTATTTATTTTAAAAACTCATTTATGTCAATTTTGACACTATTTGGGATTTGATTTTTTTTAAATCCTAACAACTTTATTAATTCGAATAAAATTTATTTAATCAACCATAACCTGTAATATTAACCTAAAAATTTATTGTAATTCATCATGAGTCTCAAATTACATTTATTTGGATATTTATAATATCAATTATTTTAATATTTTATTAATAAGGTAATTACTGCATCATAATTGTGTCATAATTAAATTTAATTATTTAATGTATAAAAATTATAAATAAAATAATATTATTTAGGAATTTTTTTTTTATTTATAAAAAATATCATAGTCAAATTTATCTTATGTATAAACCTATATTAAAAATGGTTTAGTTATTAAACTTTGAATTTAACACTTTTAACTCTTCTTTAAATAGAATAATAATAAATGTCCTAATCTAATCCAAGTGGACCAAAAGGATCATATTTTATTCCTAGGGTTTATTTTTGTCAAAAAAAACTTATCCAATAGAATTCGGACATGTGTTTATGGTTATTATAATATCATTTTTAACATTAATCAACCTATTTACTTTTAACTATGGTAAATAAAAGTGAAAAGTTACTATTCATAAAAAATTATTTTCATCTTATTGAACCACATTTTACTTAATGATATCAGCTATTTCTCTCAGATTTTTGAAATTAAATTCACAGAAGTGGTAAAATTACGTTTTATGAAAATTTACTAACGTGCCTAGAAGGTGGGTAAAAGACGGTAAAAAGTTCAATAAAATTTTATATATCTAATATTATTATAAAATGAATATAATGAATTACATTGATATTATATAGGTATTAGGTATATATTTTGAATTAAAATAAATTTAAATTAAAATAAAATAATTATTTAAATAAAAATTCAGTTTTAAACAATAACGTAGTGTTTTCTATTATTCATCAAAAATTGAATGTTTTCAGAAAAATACCAAAAATTCACCCTAAGAGAATTTTGATATTTTGAACCCAAAAATGAATTACATTTTGAAAAATAAAATTTATAAAGTTTTAAAAAGTGAATATTACTATTCAAAACAGCTATTTTGATTTTTCGTGGTGTGTTAAAACTCCAAGTTGTGTACAAAGTAATCTATTGCATTATTCAAAGGGAAACATATCGTGGAAGATTGGGGTGTTAAATTCTCCCCTAAAAATCATTTCATCCTCTAAATTCTAGAATATTACTGCATAAAAAGATTTGGTTGGTTCTTCATCATATGTTCCTCAGGTTCCCATGTTGCCTCTTCCATCTTATGATTTCTCCATAGAAATTTCACTAGACGAGTCATCCAGTTTCTAAACATTTGTTCTCTGGTATCAAGAATTATGATAGGCTCTTTTCAATAAGAAAAGTAGGGTTCCATTTCAATTTCTTCATAAGTGAGTACATTTTTTAGGTCAGGCATGTATTTTCTCAATAGTGATACATGGAACACATCATGAACTTTAGAGAAACTTGGCGGCATTTCCAAATGAAAAGCTACAACTCCAATTTGTTCTAGAATTTCAAAAGGTCTAATGTACCTGAGACTTAATATACTCTTATCACCGAATTATATAACTCTCTTCCATGGAGATACCTTCAAGAAAACATTATCTCTTACTTGAAATTTCAAATCCTTCCTTTGGTTATCATCATATCTCTATTTTTATGTGGCTAACCTAACAAGATTTTCATGGATTCTATGGGATAAAAGGATTAAATGTACAAGTTGGGACATTATAAAAAAGGATTATTTTGAAAAGGGGTTTTTAATATCAAATAAATGCCTCAATCATTTGAAACATATATACCTCAAACCCTCAAGTTTTGATAGAAATAAATCAAATTCTGGTTAAATCAAGCATGGTATGGTTCTCTCAAGAAGTGAGGTGAATGAAAAGAGTATGAAAAATAGGTTTAGAATCCTCATAGAAAAGTGATTTCAAATATCATGCCAGTGAATTGTGGCATGATATTCAAAATTCTGAGTACTTTTCATGAAATTCCAAAATATTTGAACTTGAAACAAAGTCATTTTCCGCATTCATTTAAGCTTAGTTTCATGGGATAAATTGTTTCACACATTGAAATGGGTTTCAAAAATGGTGATGATATTCATTTTAGCTCAAAAGCTTTAAAAACACACAAAAATTTGAAAAACACAGTTTCTTTTTGAAAAAAAAAACAATTTAAATTCCTAAACTACAAAGGTTCCCTCCCCCACACTTAAATGATTATGTGTCTGCAATGCATTCAAATTGATTTAACATGTAAGATTATTTTGAATTGAATCATAGCAATCAATAAAGTGTAAAGGAAAGGTACAACCTGACTTATTGGTAGTGCAATGTTGAGTTAAGCTCCTATGTGCTACACACATAAAAACCTACAACCAAAAGTGGAGAAAATTATATAATAAATTTATTAAAGGAAAATAAAAATGAAATAGAGTGATAAAAGAAGGATAGATCTTGGTTTGATCCCCCAAGTGGGCCCTGGGTTTTGACTGCCTCCAGATGGGCAGTTTTAGTTGGTTATCCCCAATCCGACGGTAGGTTGAGTTTCTTTGAGATGAACCACCAACACATTTTCCTTCCAGTTAGAACTTCTTTTTTTTATTGAGGACTATATGGATACGGTACACCAAGTCCACTATAATGAAAATGATATACATCTTGTATGGTGTGGTTAGGATAAATAATGAGTCATACTCTTTCTTGGTTTCCACTTTCACAACTTCTTCTTCATTCTCTAGTGGTTCCTCAAGGCATGCTGTATCAAAAGAATAGTCAAAGGGAAAATCAGGGAGTAATTCAATTTAAATAAAATTAAAGTATTATGAATCAATATCAAGCTCTTCCCTTTCAAAGTAAGAATTGTGTGTATCTTTTTCCTCATGTAAATCCACTTGGAAATCATCTTGAAGTCCTTTAAATAAATGATCAACATGTTTGGGGAGCTCTAGGTGTTCCTCTTTCTATGTATCTTCTTCTTTTTCCTCATCCACCAAGGCAATACAATTGTGGGCCAAATCTGAAAATTTATAACAAGGGGAGGTAATACTCAATTCAGATTTAATAAAATCAGAATGAAAAGATTATAAGAAAATATTATCTACCTGAGTTTTTTCAGCTTCAGTTGATTCTTTAGTATGAGGTTTCTCTTATAGTTGAATTTCACAAGATAGAGGTAGGTAGTCAGGCTCCTCCATCTTTTCTTCAAATTCTACCGCTTTGGTGGTGTCTTCCTTCAATGATTTTGGTTCATCTACTTTATAAGGAATATGTGGATCAATTAGTTCTTCGAAATTATCTTAGAATCCATCTAGATCTTTTTGATCTCCCAAATGTAGCTTAGTAGGCAATTCTTCCTTCTTTTCCTCCTCAGGTTCATTCATAGGTTCTGGTTTTTCCATCAATGCACGAACATATTCAAATGCAAGTTCTACTTTGTTCTCTAGTTTTTCTATGTCATTTATAAGTTCCTGAATCTGAACTATATCATAACTAGCCTCATCTAATTTTTACAAATGTGGGTAGCTATTATAGGAATTAAAGAAATAATCATTTGAAAACATCATAAAAAAATATTTTTTTAACTTTTTTTTGAAAAATGTTAAATATTAATAATTAGATTGCGGCACTAGCTCCCTGGAAACGGCACCAAGTTTTGACACGTGCCTATCATGGTGTGTGGAAAAAAAATTATTTACTATGTTAAAATATAGTATAGTAGTTAACCTAAGTTGTCTCTAGAGAGGAGCACACAACAATCATGTTTTTCACTTTGTATTTGAATTTGTTTGATTTTGAAAAACAATGAAACAAAACTAAAGAAAGAAATAAAGTTTAATATTTAAAACAAATTTAAAAGGAATGTGATTAAAAAATAGTGATAAGTATTGTGTGATCATGTTGGGGTTGGTTTTTCAACTGTAATGTTATCATAGTTCCAATTTTATTCAATCTTCTTCTACTAAGTTGGTTTAAGTGATATTTCACAATGGCGTTCTATCACTCCCTTAGTAAATGGTGATGTTGAGAGTAAACCTTAACAATATCTCAGATCATTATACTCTCCTTCCTATGTGTTAAACAAATTTAGTGAATACTCACAATTGAGTTAGGTAATTCCCGACCTGGTCTTGTTTATCCCAAACAATTTAAAATATTCAATACCCCCGCCACATGTACTGATGATCACCGAGTACTTCACCACTAAGACCTGATCTATTCCATCGTATATAGACTAGAACCTAGTGGAGGGAGATCATTAATATTTAACAAAGAAATAATAACAACAGAATATTAAATCAAATACAATCGCATAAGATAATAAACCGTTTATTAGAATTTGAAAACAACTTCACAGAAGAGAGAGATATTTTATTCAATCAAATTTAAGAACTCAAAAAATTACAAATATAAAACCTTACCTCCACCAATAACCTCATAAGTTTAACCCACCATGGTAGGGGTATTAGAAAATTATGAGGAAGATGAAGGAATTACAAAAATAAAAAGAAGAAATGAGTGAAAATAAAGAACAAAATTTTCCCCTCCAGAATCTGTCCTCCCGAATTATAGATTTGGTTATGCCCTCTCCCTGTCGAATGATGACAAGGTTCCTTCTTATAAAAGGTGGGAAATGGAGTTGTACATCTACCCTCAAAATATCAGGTCCATTGGATCCATTTCAAGGAAGTTATGTCCGCCTAAATTTAAGAGACTTTTCCTGACTTCCATACACTATTCCACCAACCATTCTTTGACTATTTCATTTGATGCCTTAATGAATGAATTTATTCCTGATATTTTTTGAACCTCTGGACCTTCTAGGAATATTTCGAACCCAGCTGGAATCACAAAATTTGGAGGTCTATTGGCCAAGATATGATTCTTTTAATTAGTCATGGTCCATTCTACCGGCCAGAATAAATGTTCACATTGACTGATTTTGTTTGGCATGTTGGAGTTCAAATTGGAACTTGGTCCAGAATAATAATTTGTATCCAACTAACCATTTCATTCAAAAAAAGGAATAAGGTTAATTGGATGGAAAACGTGGGAGTTATACTCAAAATACAGAGGCAACATAAATCTATTTAATGTCCAAAATTAACCACTTTTCACATTTAAGCTCAAAACTCACCAAAAGTCATAAAATGATGCAAATAAGATCAAATTGATTAATGAGAAGGGATTAACTCATTAAAAAATATATGTATAAATATGAATATATGATCTCTGTCAGTATGTTAGGAGCACAAATTCTCTTCCCAAATTTCAAAATCCCATATTCATATATGAATTCGATCAATCTCCCATCATTCACAACATTAATTTTATTTTGAAACTCCTCATCATCAGTCTGAGAACTTTTTGTCCTTTATAGTAAAGATGGTTTAACTACCATTTGAAAAAGTATTGATGTTTCACCTTCCATGATTATTTCCATATTCATATTTACTATATCCATGAACGTAGGATCCCTTTCAACAATCATCTTGTTCAAAACTCCATGATACTTTCTTCTCAAAGCATCTGCCACCTTATTTTCCTTCCCTGGGTGGTAGTGTATAGTGCAATCAAAATCCTTGAGTAGCTCAAGCCATCTCTTTTGCCTCATGTTGAGTTCTTTTTGTGAGAAAATATACTTAAAGATATTGTGATTGGTATATATCTCACATTTTTCACCATAGAGATAGTGTCTCCAAATATTCAAAGTAAAGATTACAGCTGCTAACTCAAGATCATGAGTGAGATATTTTTGTTCATGAATTTTTAGCTGTCATGATGCATAGGCAATAACTCTATCATTCTGCGTAAGGACACAACCAAGTCCTTTCTTTGTATCATCACTATAAATAACAAACCCATAAATAATCAATAAATACTACTCCTTGGGTTATGTATATAATCTGATGTATTCCTTGCATACCATGTAAATTTAGCCTTATACTTTGTGACATTCTCATCCTCCTTTTGTATCAGACTCAGAAATTGTCTTTCCATATCTGCTCGATGGTCATGAGGAAATTATTTTTCTATGAAAATCTCTTTAAACTCCATCCATTCCATATTTGACACTTCTTCATCTTCCTTTGTGTTTTGAATTAATGACCACCATTGATCTGCATCTCCCGTGAGGCGATAAACTCCTATGACAACTTTTTATCTTTCCCTACTCCCCAAAGCATGAAATAGTCTCTCTAAAGAAATTATCCATTGCTCAGCTACAAATGGATTTGTAGTCCCATTGAATATTGGTGGTTTCTGACTCAGGAAGCTGTCTAACATTGATCCTCCACGTTGTGGATCAGGGTGCTCCATACGGGTAAGGTTATTATTCATAACATGAGTGAGTTGTCCTAGTATGGTGATAAGCTGATCAGCACCAGTTACATCACCAGTTCCACTATAATTATCTTGATTAGGAGGCCAATCCCTATATATATTATGTGCTTGATACGGTTTCCATTCCTTCCACTAGGTGCCATTTCTAAATAATGGATTACACTATATTAGTTTATGAATCGTAATACATAATTCCAAATTTGTAAAACACTTAACATAAATTGAAAAATTTATTGATATAATCCATAATCATTAAAATGTTTTCTTTGAGGAATTATTTAGTAATAAATCCTTCATAATGGTTTTTAAAGAAAATTTGAATTATCCTAAGAATATCCCCCAGGAGTGTCATAGCCAAAAGTGTAGCAAGACCCGTTGTCCTGTACCTAGATACCCTGGGTCAAGCCCGAAACTCCTTGTCGGAGTTTTCACTTCTAGGAACATCTGTGCTAGAGTCGCCTCTAACTTCTCGTATGCAGACAGGGATGTATTGTTTTGAAAACTCACAAAATATCTACATTACCAAAATTCTAGGAAGTTCTTCTATACTAATCCTAAAATTCTATCTTAGGGTAATTTTATCTAATTAGAGTTTTTCTAAATTTAATTTCCAAGGTTTGTACAAAACTTCCTCTGATACCAACTATAATGTCCAGACCCTAGTTACCCAGAGTTGGTGCATTATTACATAACATTGGAATGATCACAATAGATCAAGTCTTAAAATACTAATTAGTTTATTATCCTTGGAAGTAATAGATACATACATAAGTTTTTTATTACATCATCAAATAAAGAAAAAAAATTCATTGTGTCCCCTTTGAACACACTCTTATCCCTTAGCCTATTTCTATAGGTTAACTATAAAATACTTCTTCACATCTAGGAAAAAATAAAACATATAAATGGGTGATATTAGATGCTCAGTAAGGATAATAATATAGCAGAAACTTTCAAAAATAAGAATAAATATTCAAGGAAATGTATAAGACTAAAACAAAAGCCTTTTAAACGTAAACATTAGCATAATATGAAAAATATAAATCAAAATAATGCCATTTACATATTCACATGGATATTCTACTAGTCAAATAATCACATTTAATATCAATAGCCAATTTCATAATGATGGAATGCATAATGCCAGACTTCATAACCACATAGTCAAGTCCTCATGACAAGACTACAAATAAGATTTTGTCAAGGCCTTATGCAAACACACTAGTTTGTATCAAGAGATCTACAGATGCATTGAGGAGCTATAGTGGGTTCCACACATCACTTACTAAGTCCAATTCATTCCTTATATGAAAAGGTTTAAACATAACAAAAACATTCGTATTAAAACTAGCATATGAAATGTCAATACTTTATCCATAAAACATGAATGGTATAAAAATAACACATCCACAGTCAAACATATCACAAAAACTTTAATAAAATATGGAATATTAGTATCATAATAAATCAACTTCAAAAAAGTTTAAAATCCATCAAAGGATGTTGACATAGATTAATGAAAACTATTTGAAAGAAATAACTCTTTCTATTTTGAAATCATTTAAAAGTCACATAATTATAAAATAAAACGTTTATCTTGAAAATATTCTTATAATATTGTAAGGGAAGCTTCACAGGTTTTATAATAGCAGAAAATAGCTACACCCTCCATATAAGTTAAAAAAACATTATTTCCTTAATTTTGTCGAAAAGGTCGTAAAAGACCTTGTTTGGAAAACAATGGAAAGATTACTTTATAAAAATATTATAAAAAGTAAAACAAGGGTATGAATGAAATTAAAACATATTATAGGAAATAGTACAAATATTTTGAAATACATTTTTAAGAAACACGGATGTGGATGATAAAGAGGTCCCAGTAGATACTCACGTATAAACAACCTCAAATAATGAAGAGATTATAGAATTAACCCTTACCTTGTAATTTTCCTTGATCGAGGGTATGTAAAACTCATATATAATAGTAAAATAATTTTTATTAAATTATAAAATAACTAAATATATAAATATGATATTTTATATGATCTTCTAATATTGCTTAGTTAATAATATTTCAGTTGTATCATTGTTTTGGATGTTAACTGATTCATTTTCCTTTATTTGTTTTGTTACAAAAGTAATGTTTTTTATGGATAGGATGTATTTTTTTCATATCCAGAATGATATTATGTTCATAAACATTATTTTTAACCATAAAATGAAAATTATTCTTGAATGGTTACGATGGGAAATGAATTTCATCGCGTTCGTGGAGACGGTAATCCGAACGTACGGACGAATGACAATATCATTCAATTGAAGGTGAAATCATATGTAATTGGATGGTATATCATATATAAAAAATCTTTAAATTGTTATATTTATTATTTACATTAGTTATACTCGTTATTATAACAATACAAATAATGAAGTGTTTGAAAAACAGACTACACCACGATGTGGAGACGGTAAGCCGTACGTACACATGTATGGTGACTTATCATTCAAAGGATGGATAGAATAATGAATATGGTTGTAACATATTTATAATAACATAAAATTATGTATAAGGTACTGGGGTTATTATTTTGGTATGGAAACAAAAAATAAAAAGGAAGTGGAAGAAGAAAAGAACTTTGAAAGAGGTGGTGAAATTATTACCTCTTCTTCGGGTGTTTCCTTTTAATTTGATAAAAATGGATCCTTACGTTAGATTATAATATAATTAAGGCCTATAGGTAAAATTGAAGTTATTTTGGATGATATTTGGGCAGGTGATGTCTGAGACAAATGTCTTTGGAGGTGTGATTTTGAGAGAATGGGAAGTACCCTTTTATAAGGGATGTAAGTGTCACTTTAGGAAAAGATTGAAATATTATTTTATTATACAATAATATTCGGTTTATAGTGGCTTAAAAATGATTTATTTCGAGGTTAAGATGGGTATGGGTTGAAAAAATCTCAACCAATAGGTTTTAGACAGGTTTAGGTCACCATATTAACCTTATCTTTTAGATTTAACTCTTAGATAAATAGTTTAACTTTTTCCATGTATTCTTGTATTATTATAATAAATGGTTAATAAACTTACTATAAAAAACCAAGAAAAAACCATGTGGTTCATTAATGATATATCTAACCATATCTAAGTCCTTTGTCCTATCCTTATATTTTTAGGAATATTATATCAATTAATAATATAGTATTTGTTTTAAAAACACATTTATGTCAATTTTGACACTATTAGGTATTTGATTTTTTAAAAGTCCTAAAAACTTGATTAATTCGAATAAAATTTATTTAATAAACCCTAAAATTCCATATTAACCTATAAAATTACTGTAATTCATCATAACTCTCAATTTACATTTATTAGGATATTTATAATATCAATTATTTTAATATTTCATTAATAAGGTAATTACTTCGTCTTCATTGTGTCAAAATTAAATTTAATTATTTAATGTCTTAAAATTATAAATAAACTACCATGATATGGGAAATATTTTTATATTTATAAAAAATATTTATAGTCAAATTTATCTTATTTAAACCCTATATTAAAAATGGTTTAGTTATTAAACTTTGAATTTAACAGTTTTAACTCTTCTTTAAATAAAATAATAATAAATGTACTAATCTAATAAAAGTGGACCAAAAGGATCATATTTTATTCCTAGGGTTTATTTTGGTTGAGAAACACTTATCCAATAGAATTAGGACAAGTGTTAGGGCAATTATAATATCATTTTTAACTTTAATTAACCTATTTACTTTTAATTGTGGTAAATAAAAGTCAAAAGTTATTATTCACTAAAAATTATTTTCATCTTATTGAACCAAATTTTACTTACTGATATAAACCATGTATCTCAGATTTTTGAAATTCAATTCACATAATCAGTAAAAATACATTTTATGCAAATTAGCTAACGCACCTAGAAGGAGGGTAAAAGACGAAAAAAAGTTCAATAAAATTTTATGTATATAATATTATTATAAAATGACTTCAATGAATTAAATTGAACTTATATATTTATTATGTATCTATTTTTACTTAAAATAAATTTAAATAAAATAAATAATTATTTAAATAAAAATTCGGTTTTAAATAATAATGCAGTGTTTTTCACTATTCATCAAAAATTGAATGTTTTCATAAAAATTCAAAAAATTCACTCTAAACTAATTTTGTTATTCCGAACTCAAAAATGAAGTCCATTTTGAAAAATAAAATTTATAAAATTTCAAAAAGTGGGTATTACTACTCATAATGGCTAGTTTGATTGGTCGTGGTGTGTTAAAACTCGAAGTTGCGTACAACACAAGATATTGCATTATTCAAAGAGAAAAATACCGTGTAATCTTAGGGTATTAAATTCTCCCCTCCTTCAAATAATTTCATCCTTGAAATTATAGAATATTACTGCCTAAAAAGATTCAGGTGGGTCTTCATCATTAGTTACTTGGGTTCCCACGTTACCTCTTCCATCTTATGATTTCTCCATAGAAATTTCACTAGACAAGTCGTCCAGTTTCTCAACACTTGTTCTCTGGTATCAAGAATTCTGATAGGCTCTTCCCAATAAGATAGGTCGGGTTCTAGTTCTATTTCTTCATAGGTGAGTACATGCATTGGGTCAGGCATGTATTTTCTCAACAGTGATATATGGAACACATCATGAACTTTAGGGGGACTTGGCAGCATTACCAAACAATAAGCTACAACTCCAATTCATTCTAGAATTTCAAAAGGTCCTATGTACCTAGGACTTAATTTACCCTTCTTACTGAATTGTATAACTCTCTTCCTTGGAGATACCTTCAAGAAAACATGATCTCTTACTTGAAATTCCAAATCCTTCCTTCTATTATCACCATAGCTCTTATGCCTACTTTGAGCTGCTTTGATGTGGCTTTGGATAACCCTCACCTTTTCCATTGTTTCCTCAACAAGTTCTGGTCCTATGAGTTTTCTTTCACCCAAATCATCCCAATAAGTTGGTGTGTGACATCTCTTTCCATATAATGCTTCATATGGTGCCATATGAATACTTGAATGGAAGCTATTGTTATAGGAAAATTCTACCACAGGTAAATACTGATCCCACATACCTTGAAAATCAAGTGGGAAAGATCTCAACATGTCTTCTAAGGTTTTTATAGTCTGTTCTAATTGTCCATCAGTTTGAGGGTGGTAGGCAGTGCTCAAATGAAGTTCATTATCCAAGGCCTTCTGAAGACTTTTCTAGAATCTTGATGTAAAATGGGGATCAATATCAGAAACAATGGATAGGGGTACTCCATGAAGTCTTACAAATTCATTAATATATAGTCTTGCTGGATGTTCAAGTGGTAAATCTTATCTTATAGCAAGAAAATGTGCTGACATGGTAAGACGATCAACAATGACCCATATTTCATCATTCCTTCATGGAGTATTTGGTAGTACCATGACAATGTCCATCAAATATGATCCCATTTCCACTCAGGTGTGGGAATAGGTTTCACGACTCCTCTAGGATATTGTATTCTAGCTTTCCCTTGTTGAAAAACCATATATATTGACACATAATCATCAATCTCTCTCTTCGTGTTGTCCCCCAAAAAATGTTCCTTCAAATCTCTATACATCTTAGTTCTACCAGGGTGTATAGAGAAATTGGAGCTATGATAATCATCCAAAATTTTTCTTTTTAGATTAGGTATATCAGGAACACAAATTCTCTTCCCAAATTTCAAAATCCCATATTCATATAAAAATTAGATCAATATTCTATAATTCACAGATTTAATTTTCATTTGAAAATCCTCATCCTCAGTCTGAGATCTTTTTATCCTTTCTAGTAAAGATGGTTTAAATACAATTTGAAAAAGTATTGATGATTCACCTTCTTGGATTATTCCTATATCTATATTTACTAGATCCATGAACATAGGATCCCTTTAAACTCTAATATTGTTCAAAACTCCATGATCCTTTCTACTCAAAGAATCTGCCACCTTATTTTCCTTCCTCGGGTGGTAGTGTATAGTGCAATCATAATCCTTAAGTAGCTCGATCCATCTCCTTTGCCTCATGTTGAGTTTTTTTGTGAGGAAATATACTT
Source organism: Viscum album (assembly GCA_963277665.1). Classification (NCBI taxonomy): domain Eukaryota; kingdom Viridiplantae; phylum Streptophyta; class Magnoliopsida; order Santalales; family Viscaceae; genus Viscum; species Viscum album. The sequence goes on from OY728127.1 coordinate 1,335,945,191, forward strand.
AAAGCTCTTGTGATCGGTATATATCTCACATTTTTCACCATAAAGATAGTGTCTCCAAATCTTCAAAGAAAATATTACAACTGCTAACTCAAGATCATGAGTGGGATAGATTTGTTCATGAATATTTAGCTATCGTGATGCATAGGCAAAAACTCTATCACTATGTATAAGGACACAACCAAGTCATTTCTTTGAAGCATCACTATAAATAACAAACCCATCAAATAATTTACCAATCTTACCGCTTGGGTTACGTATATAATCTACTGCATTCCTCGCTGACCTTGTAAAGTTAGCCTCACATTTTGTGACATTATCATCCTCCTTTTGTCTCAAACTCAGAAATTATCTTTCCATATCCGCTTGATGGCCACGAGGAAAATTTTTTTTTCTAAGAAAATATCTTTAAACTCCCTCTATTCCATATTTTATAATTCTTCATCTTCCTTTGTGTTTTTAATTAATGACCACCATTGATCTGCATCTCCCGTGAGGTGATAAACTGCCATGACAACCTTTTCCCTTTCGCTACTCCCCAAATCATGAAATATTTTCTCTATGGAACTTATCCAATTATAAAAAAAAATGTTTTGGTAGTCCCATTGAATGTTGGTGGTTGTTTCCTCATGAAGCGGTCTAACATTGATCCTCCACATTTTGGATTAGGGTGCTCCATATGGGTAAGGTTATTATTCATAATCTGAGTGAGTTGTCCCAATATGGTGATAAGCTGATTAGCACCAGTTGCATCACCAGATCCACTATAATTATCTTTACTATGAGGGAAATCCATATTTGGATTACGTGTGTTGATACGGTTTCCATTCCTTCCACTAGGCACCATTTCTAAACAATGACATACAACAGATTAGTTTATGTGTTGCAATACATAATTCCAAATTTGTAAAACACTTAACATAAATTGAACAGTTTATGGATATAATCCATAATAATAAAAATGTTTTCTTTGAGGAAGTATTTACTAATAAATCCTTTATAATGTTTTTTGAATAAAATGTGAATTATCCTAAGCATATCCCCCAGGAGTGTCGTAACCAAGAGTGAAACAAGGCTCGTTGTCGTGTACCAGGATACCCTAGGTCAAGCCTGAAACTCCTTGTCAGAGTTTTCACTCCTGGGTAGATCTATGCAAGAGCCGCCTCTACATGCTCGTATCTAGACAAGGATGTATTGCTTGGAAAACTCACAAAATATTTACATTACCAAAATTCTAGGAAGTTATTCTATACTAATCTTTAAAGTCTATCTTACGGTAATGTTATTTAATCAGAGATTTTCGAAATCTAGTTTCCAAGGTTTGTACTAAACTTCCTCTGATACCAACTGTAATGCCCCAACCCTAGTTACCCTAAGTCTGTGCATTATTGCATAACATTGGCATGATCACAATAGATCAAGTCTCGAAAGACCGATTAGTTTAGTAGCCTTGGAAGTACTAGATACATACATAAGTTTTTCATTACATCATCAAATAAAGAAAAAAACATCATTGTGTCCCCTTTGAACACACTCTTATCCCTTAGCCTATTCCTGTAGGTTAACCATAAAATACTTCTTCACATCCTGATAAAAATAAAATATATAAAGGGGTGATCTTAGTTTCTCAATATGGATAACAATATAGTGGAAAATTTCATAAATAAGTATTAACATTTAGAGAAATGTATAAGACTCAAATAGAAGCCTTTTTAAACTTAAACTTTAGCATAATATGGAAAATATAAATCAAAATAATTCCATTTAATTGTTCAAATGGATATTATACTAGTCGAATAATCACATGTAATATCAATAGCGAATTTCATAATGATTGAATGCATATTTCCAGACTTCATAACCACATAGTCAAGGCCTCGTGCCAAGAATTAAAATAATATTTTGTCAAAGCCTTGTGCCAAGTCACTAGTTTGTCTCATGAGACCTACCAATGAATTGAAGAGCTATAGAGGGCTCCACCCATCACTTACTAAGTCCAATGCATTCCTCATATGAAAAGGTTTAAACATAACATAAACATTCGTATTAAAACTATCATACTAAATGTCAATACATTATCCATAAACCATGAATGGTATAAAAATAACACTTCCACAATCAAACATATCACAAAACATTAAATACAATATGGAATATTTTTATCACAATAAATCAACTTCAAACAAGTTTAAAATCCATCAAAGGATGTTAACATAGATGAAATTGAAAACTATTTGAAAGAAATATCTATTTCTATTTTTAAATCATTTAAAAGTCACATAATTATAAAAGAAAACATTTATTTTGAAAATATTTTTATAATCTTGTAATGGAAGATTCAAAGGTGTTATAATGGAGGAAAATAGATTCACCCTCCGTATTAGTTAAAAAAACATTCTTTCCTTAATTTTTTCTAAAAGGTCATAAAGGAACTTGTTTGGAAAACAACGGAAAGATTCCTTTATAAAAATAATATAAAAATTCAAACAAGAGAATAAATGACTTTAACCCATATTCAAGGAAATAGTAAAAAAATTTGGAAAAATATTTTTAAGAAACACAGATGTGGATGATAAAGAGTTCCTAGTAGATACTCACGTATAAACAACCTTGGATAATGAAGAGATTATAGAATCAACCCTTACCTTGTAATTTTCCTTGATCAAAGATATATTAACCTCCTGTATAATTGTTAAATCATTGTCATTAAATTATACAAGAACAAAATACATAAATATGATATCATATATGATCTTTTAATATATCTATGTTAATAATATTTCTGTAGTATCATTGTTTTGGATGTTAACTGATTCATTTTAATTTATATGTTTTGTTATGTAAGTAATGTTTTTTATGAATAGGATGTATTTTATTCATATCCAGAATGATATTATATTCTTAAAAATTATTTTTAACCATAAAATGAAAATTATTCTTGAATGGTTACGATGGGGAATGAATTTCATTGCATTCATGGAGACGACAATCCGTACGTACCCACGAGCGATAATATCATTCAATTGAAGGTGAAATCGTATGTAATTGGATGGTATATCATATATACAGAATCTTTAACATGTTATATTTTATATTTACATTAGTTATACTCATTATTATATCCATCCAAATAATGAAGTGTTTGAATAACAAACTACACCACGACGTGGAGACAGTAATCCGTACGTACGCACGTATAGTGACTTGTCTTTCATAGGATGGATAGAATAATGAATATGGTTCTACCATATTTACAATAAAATCATATTATGTATAAGGTAATGGAGTTATTATTTTGGTATGGAAACAATAAAGAAAGAGTAAGTGGAAGAAGAAACGAACTTTGAAAGAAGTGGTGAAATTATTTCCTCTTCTTTGGGTGTTTTCTTTTGTTTTGATCAAAAAAGATCCTGTGGTTGGATTCTGATAAAATTAAGGCCTCTAGGTAAAAGGGGGGTAGTTGGAAGGATATTTGATTAGTTTTTTGCCGATTAAAATGGCTTTTGAGGTGTGATTTTGAGATAAGGGGAAGTATCCTTTTAAAGGGAGGTGAGGGTCACTTTAGGAAAAGCATGAAATATTATTTTATTAAAAAATCATATTCAGTTTATAGTGGATCCAGAATAATTTATTTAGAAGATAAGGTGGGGATGGGTTGAAAACCTCTCAACCAAGAGGTTTTAGACAGGTTTAGGTCACCATATTAACCTTATCTTTTATATTTAACTCTTAGATAAATAGTTTAACTTTTACCATGTATTCTTGTATTATTATAATAAATGATTAATAAACTTACTATAAGAAACCAAGAGAACCCCATGGGGTTAATTATTTATATATCTAACCTTATCTATGTCCTTTTTCCAAACCTTATATTTTTAGGAATATTATATCAATTAATAATTTAGTATTTGTTTTAAAAACTCATTTATGTCAATTTTGACACTATTTGGTATTTGATTTTTGTTAAAGTCCTAAAAATTTAATTACTTCGAATAAAATTTATTTAATAAACCCTAACATGTCATATTAACCTATAAAATTTGTGGAATTCATCATAAGTCTCAATTTACATTTATTTGAATATTTATAATATCAATTATTTTAATATTTCATTAATAAGGTAATTACTGCATCATCATTGTGTCAAAATTAAATTAAATTATTTAATGTCTAAATATTATAAGTAAAATACCATTATGTAGGAAATCTTTTTATATTTCTAATGAATATTTAAAGTCGAATTTATCTTATGCATAACCCTATATTAAAAATGGTTTAGTTATTAAACGTTGAATTTAACACTTTTAACTCTTCTTTAAATAAAATAATAATAAATATCCTAATCTAATATAAGTGGACCAAAAGGATAATATTTTATTCCTAGGGTTGATTTTGGTCGAAAAAAACATATCCAATAGAATTAGGATATGTGTTAGGGTAATTATAATATCATTTTTAACTTTAATTACCCTATTTACTTTTAACCGTGGTAAATAAAAGTCAAAAGTTACTATTCATCAAAAATTATTTTCATCTTATTGAACCACATTTTACTTATTGATATCAATAGTGTCTCTCGTATTTTTGAAATTCAATTCACATAAGTGGTAAAATTATGTTTTATGCAAATTTGCTAACGCGCCTAGAAGGTGGGTAAAAGCCGGTAAAAAGTTCAATAAAATTTTATATATCTAATATTTTTAATAAAATGACTTCAATGAATTAAATTGAACTTATATAGGTATTATGTATCTATTTTTACTTAAAATAAATTTAAATAAAATAAATAATTATTTAAATAAAAATTTGGTTTTAAACAATAACGTAATGTTTTTCACTATTCATCAAAAATTGAAAATTTTCAGAAAAATACCAAAAATTCACCCTAAGCTAATTTTGATATTCTAAACCCAAAAATGAAGTCCGTTTTGAAAAATAAAATTTATAAAATTTCAAAAAGTGGGTATTACTATTGATAACGGCTAGATTGATTGGTCGTGGTGTGTTAAAACTCCAACTTGCGTACAACGCAAGATATTGCATTATTTAAAGGGAAACGTACAATGGAAGCTTGGGGTGTTACAAATTTAGGTGGAGAATATATCTTACATGAGGAGTGGATAAGTGCTATGAATGAAGAGCTAAATCATATTGATAAACACAACACCTGTGATCTTGTTCCTAGACATAAGGGAAATAATGTAATAAGAACCAAATGAGTGTTTAGAAATAAACTCAATGAGAAAGGTGAAATATCAAGGAACCAAACTATTGATTCAATAAGGATTCATTATTAATTTTCCATTCCTTCATGTTTTGAAAATCCCAAACACTTTATCTTAGGGAAAATTCCTTTTCCCCTATGTTTTATCTTAATAAGGAAAATTTTCCATCCCCAAGGAAAATTTATCCTTATCATGTTTTCATTGTTAATATCATAATTTCTCTAAACCTAACTCATTTTATTTATAAGTATAAAATTTGGTTTCATATCTAAAATCTCAGAATCTTATAAATACGTAGATATAGAGCATTCTTTTTTCAGGATCTGAATTCAGGTTCTTAATTCTCTAAATTCAGAATCTGAACTTTTTGAGTTCAGACTGCGAATTCTCTGAATTCAGACTCCGAACTTTCTGAGTTTAGACTCCAAATTATCTGAATTTGGACTCTGAAATTTCTGAGTTTAGACTTCCAATTCTATGAATTCAGACTCCGAATTCTATGAATTTAGACTCTGAATTCTATGAATTCAGACTATGAATTCTTATGAATTCAGACTCTGAATTTCCTTGAAATTTAGACTCTGGAATTCTATAGAATTTAGGTTCTGAGTTCTTTTGAAAATAGAATCTGAATATTCATGTATTATAGACACCGAATGGTTTTTTTATTAGACTCCGAACTTTTTTCTCCTTAGACTCTGAAAAATTAATTTGGTTAAGAAACCATATTTACTTACTCTTTTGAGTTATAAAACAATGTCATGCATTCTATTTTTAACCAACCTTTGTTTGAGTGACACGTCTATAGGTCCCTCTGAAATTCATGGAAAAATATGACTGTTGGAGGAGGGAGCAGACCGTTGAAGATGTACCTATAAATAAGAGCTCATTTTAACGAGATCAAATACATTGATCAATCTACAAATTACATGCTGCTTAAGTGATTTCTATAGAGAGATACTTTATTTCTTTGTTCGTACTAAACATCTTGTTCAGAATTGCTTTGTGCGACTTCGAATGCCACTGAGTACATTCGAGGGCTTCCGGGGATAGGAAGACAGTGGTGCCGACTACCTTGAAGTTCGAAGGATTGTGGGGATAACAAGACAAACTCTGATATTCATATCGAGGGCTTACCCTGGTGTGGGTAAGATATACTTTCTTGAAAGTATAAATCAAGGGACCTTTATCCAAGGTTGTTGGATACCCTACTCTTTGGGTTAAAATATTTACTACTTGTTACTTGTATTGTTTCAAGTTTTCCACTACATTTTTATTGTTAATGAACATATAACTATCTTATACTTTCTTATACTTTTACTCTAATTAGTAAGATTTTATATGATTTAAGGTAGAATCTTAGCTTTGTAAACTTTTCTTAAGTTTCATTTCTGGAACCACATTTCTGGAATCAAGTAAGTTTGTATAACTAAGAGGTCTTGTGAATTTACCATGTTTAACTTTGTTAAACGTTACCATCTTTAAAAGTTACAAATGAATTTTTTAAAGTATAAAATTCACCCCCTCTTGTATATTGAGCATCTACATTCATCATTTCGATCCTAAAATTGGTATCAAAGGAGGTCTCTAAAATACATATATTCACATATAAGTTTTCTTGCTCATGTTTTTCATTGTTATATATTTTCCTTGCTTAGGATATTTTTATCCTTATTTACAAACCTTTATTACTAACAAGTTTGTGTGGAAACATATTTTCTTTGAGATGGAAGGAATGAATGTTGGTTCAATTGACAATATTAATCCTACTAGACCACCTATTTTTGATGACAATGATTATGAATATTAGAGAGATCGTATGAAGACTTTTGTTATTAACACTGGAGTGGACAACTTTGTTTTACTGACTGGGGATTACAAGATTACTAATAAGGAAGTCAGAACTTTTACTAATCCAGAGAAGTCAGAATGTCAACTAAACTACAAGGTATGAAATACTTTTTTTTTGTTCCATGAATAGGAATATATATATCTAGATTTATTCTCATGAAGCTACAAATTTTATTTGTAATAAGCTTGAAGTAACTCATTTTGGAACTTCAAAATTTATTGAAACTAGAAGAGCTATGCTTAGAGATGAGTACCATGGTTTTTTTCTTTCCTTATAGAGAACCTATATGTACGGTACAATAGAGATTTATGAATATTGTAAATAGCTTAAAATCCATGGGTGAAAAAGGTTTGGATGATGAGGCACTTGTAGACAAGATTATAGACATCATGCCTAATGAGTGGGAATCCAAGAGAACAACTATTGATGAGAATAGGAAAGTCTCGCAGATTACTCTTGATGAGCTTTTTGGAAATCTTATTCAACATTAAACTAGAATGAAGAGAGATACTAACAATGTTAAGAAAAAAAATGGAAATGGAAGTGTTACTTTTATAACTACTTCAAATCATATGAAAGCCAAGACTCCTGAGAGAGTTAAAATATCTAAGTCTAAGAAGGTTACCATTTTATCTGAATCATGTGAAAGTTAACATTCTGAGAATGAACTAGCTAATATTGCTTTAAGTATGAACAAGATAGTTTGGAAGAAAGACTTTCAGTATAGATACAAGAATAAATAAAGAAAGAACAATAAAGACTCTGAAGTCACTTGTTATGAATGCAAAAGAGCTGGGTATATAATGCCAGATTTTCTTACGCTTAAGAGAAAAGATCAAAAGGAAAAGCATTATAATAGAAATATAAAGAAGTACTAAAAAGATAAAGCTAAGAAAGTTTTGAAATCTAATTACACCTGGAGTTCTAGTCGTGGAGACTCTTCTGATGAATCCTCATATTACGAATATTTTGGACAGAAGAATCTTGGTTCACTTTCCAAGTTACCTATTGAAAATTAGTGTTTAATGGATAAGGTACAAAATGTTGAATCCATAAACAATGTATTCATGGATGATAATTATGGTGATAGTATATATTATTAATCCTAGGATGAAGAATATTCTTCTGATGAATATAATACTTTACCTACATATGAATAAGTTTCTAGGTTTTCTATGCTCCTTGAGAATGAAAATTCTAAAGTCAAGAAAAATATTGATAAGGAAAATTATAGGATTTCTATTCTTACTAAGGAAATATAAAATCTTTCTAAAGATCTTGATAAGAAAACCCTTGATTTTGAAAGTATTTCAAAAACCCTTTAGGAAGTTAATTCTGAGAAGGATAAACTTTCTAAGGCTCTAGAAAATGTAATTTATAAGAAAAATGTTTTTGAGCGTAACTCTAGTGCTAAAACTAAAATTTTTAAGGATAAGAACTTAGTTATTAGACTAAAGTCAGAAATATTTTCCTTGAGGAAGTGTTTTTCAAACTTTACCTTAGGGAAGGAAAATTTTGATAAGATGTATTCCCAAATTCGACCTCTAAGGAATAATTCTGGTTTTGGTTATACTAGTTCAAAACCGTTTTTTAGTAACAATTATTTTGTTCCTCAAAGTGATCCTTTCTGCACTATATGTTAGTGTGGTGGGCATTGGGCAAAAAAATGTTCCTTAAACAAAAATCATTCTTTAGGTTTTCATAAAACTTATTTTTGAAAGAAAATGTGGATTCCTAAAATTTTTCTTTCTGAAGTTTCCGGATCCAAGAAAGTTTGGGTTTTGAAAGTCTAACACTCTTATTTTTAGGAAAATAAAGATAGTACCAACAACAATACATGGTACATGGATAGTGGATGTTCCCGGCATATGACTAGTAACAAAAAATTCTTTTAAAATATTATCAAGACTAAAGGAGTAAAAGTAACTTTCAGAGATAATGCTAAGGGATAAATTATTGGTATAGGTAACATTGTTCTTCTTTGAAAAACTTTGATTTCAAATGTTTTATTTGTTAAGGGTCTTAAGAACAACCTCATTAGCATAAGTCAATTATGTGATCAAGTTTACCTTGTGAATTTTAGGAATGACAAGTGCTTAGTACACAATTCCAAGGAAGAGTTTATTCTTTCTACCCATAGGCAAGAAAATGTTTACACATTAAACTTAGAAGACCTTAGAATCCAAGATCTACCTCGACTTAGTGCAATGGAAGATCATTCTTGGTTGTTTCATAGAAGGTTAGGATATTGTAATCTTATGAACCTATGCAAACTCTCTAAGAAAAGACTAGTTAAGGATCTACCAGAGCTTAGATTTTATTCTTCAAAAGTTTGTGATCCTTGTCAATGTGGAAAGAAACATAAATCAGGTTTTAAATCAGTCGGTGAAGTATCAAATACTGATGCATTACAGTTAGTGCATATGGATCTTTTTGGTCCAACACAAACTGGAAGCATTAGAGGCAAATATTATGTATTTGTCTTAGTTTATGATTACACTAGATTCATGTGGGTATATTTTCTAGAAAAGAAATCTGAAGTTTTTTTCTTATTTTAAAAGTTTTAGATCCCAAGTTAAAAATGAGAAAAATATTCCTTCGATAACTATTCATAGTGATCATGGAGGTGAATTTCAAAATTCTGATTGTGAAACCTTTTATAGTAGAAAAGGCATTACTCATAACATCTCAGCACCCAGAACACCTCTACAAAATGGTGTTGTTGAAACAAGAAATAAAATTCTTCAAGAAATAATAATAACCATGTTGAGTGAATATTCGATAGCCAAAATTTTTTGGGTTGAAGCTGTAAGTACTACTTGTTATATTATAAATCCTATTTTGATTAAACCTTTTCTTAATAAAACTCTTTATGAGTTATGTAATGGTAGAAAATCTAGACTTTCATACTTAAAGGTTTTTGGTTGTAAGATATTCATTCTAAATACTAAAGATAATCTATACAAATTCACACCAAAATCTGATGAAGGAATTTTCTTAGGCTACTCCAAAACTTCTAAGTCTTATAGAGTTTTCAATAAAAATACCTGTACTGTTGAAGAAATTGTACATGTCAAATTTGATGAAACTAATCCTTTTTTTTTAAACAAACTCAACCTACATCTTGAGATGTGTTTTCAAAAACTGATTATCAACCCTTGTTAGAAGATCCTTCTGATATGGAAAATGTTTAAGAAGGTATTTCTGAAGCATTTACCCTAGAAGATTTCCTACCCTACATTGATGAACAGGTTTTACAAAACCCAAATCAGTTGTTTCTTAAGAATCATTCTAGTTATAGTATCATTGGTGATGTAAATCAACCTATAAGGACTAGAAGTTCCTTAAGAAATGAAGTATAACATCTAGAATTACTTTCCCATTTATAACAAAAAAGCACTGATGAAGATTTAGGTGATGATAATTGGATAAAATCTATGCAAGATGAGCTAAATGAATTCAAAAGGAATAAAGTCTAGACCTTAGTTAAAATACCTAAGGAGACTTATTTTATTGGAGTAAAATGGGTTTTTAGAAATAAATGTGATGAAAATGGAATCATAGTAAGAAATAAAGCTATATTGGTTGCTAAATCCTATAATCAACAAGAAGGAATAAACTATAAAGAAACCTATGCTCTAGTATCTAGACTTGAATCTATTTATATTCTACTTGCCTTTGTAGTATTCTTGAATTTCAAACTTTTCCAAATGGATGTTAAATGTGCTTTCCTTAATGGGTTTGTTCAAGAAGAAATTTTTTTTGAACAACCTTCTAGTTTTGAAGATACAAAACACCCTAAACATGTTTAAAAACGTACCAAATCTTCTTATGGACTTAAGCAAGCCCCTCGAGCATGGTATGATAGACCTACATGATTTTTTCTTCAAAATAATTATGTTAAGGGAAATACTAATCCAACCATTTTTATAAAGAAATATTAGAAAAATGTTTTGATTATCCAAATTTATGTTTATGACATTATATTTGATTTAACTAAGAAATATTTAACTAATTCCTTTGTGGATCTAATGAAATATAAGTTTGAAATGAGTATGATGGGTGAGTTAACATTTTTCCTAGGTTTTCAAATTTCTCAAAAATCAAAAGGAATATATATATCGCAACATAAGTATATTAAATATCTTCTTAAAAAGTATGGATATGACAACACTAAGAGTATAAGTACTTCCATTGGTACTTAAAATTCACTTGATCTAGATGAAAATGGGAAACCAGTAGATCAAACATCTTTTAGAGGTATGATAGGAAGTCTACTTTACTTAACAGCTAGTTGTCCAGAATTAATGTTTTCAGTATGATTATGTGCAAGATATCAATCCAATACTAAGGAATCTCATTTAAAGGCTGTGAAAGGGATTTTTCGCTACTTAAAGGAAACTATGGATCTTGGACTCTTTTATACTTCTGGAAAAAAAATTTGTTTTAAAAAGTTTTTCGGATGCTGAATTTGATGGATGTAGAATGGATAAGAAAAGTAAATCCAGAACTTGTCATTTCTTAGGAGATTCCTTAGTTTTTTGGTCATGAAAAAAGAAACACTTAGTATCACTTTCCACTACTGAAGCTAAATATGTAGCAGCTGGAATTTTTTGTGCTCAAGTGTTGTGGATGCAACACAAACTCACAGACTTTGGTATGAGTTTTACCAAAACACAAATTTTATGTGATAATACTAGTGCCATTGCCTTAAATAAAAACCCTGCACATCACTCTCATGAGAATCACATAGATATTAGGCATAAATTTCTTAGGGATCACACACAAAAAGGAGATATAATTCTTCAATTTATTGGAACACAAGATCAACTTACTGATATTTTCACAAAATCTTTACCATCCGATAGATTTGAATACATTAAATAGAAGTTAGGAATGATAACCATAAGGTAATATTCCATGTTAAATTCTCATTGAAACCAATCTCCTTACAGTAAGTAAATTCTTTTCATAGTGGGAGTACATTTGTTTGTTATATTTTAATAATTTTTCATAGTCTAAAATTTTTTGTAGTCTAAAATTTTTTCATAGTCTAATTTTTTTTCATAGTGTATTTTTTTTGTAGTAAAAACTTTCGTAATGAAGATTTTCATACTTAATATTTTCGTAATGAAGATTTTCATACTTAAAATTTTTGTAATGAATATTTTCATACTTAAAATTTCAATAATGAATATTTTCTTATTTAAAATTTTTGTAATGAAAATTTTTGTACTAAAAATTTTCGTAATGAAGTTTTTCATATTTATTATTTTCATAATCTAATGTTCTTCAAGTTGAATTTTCCTCATTACAAATAATCTTCCTAGCAATCTGAAAGGTATGTTTCATTTTCTGAATTTTTGTAATGATCTTTTACTTGTTGGTATTTTCTTTTGATTAAAATTTTTTCGGATTCACTTTTCCTTAAATCCGAATGTTTTCCCTAAAAACCTCAAAATATCAAAATCTATAAAATTTCCTTCTATGACTATTATCTCAACCATCAGATCTTCTCAAGAATCTTTCAATTGTTGGATCAATCAAGGAAGCTTAATCGTCGCTTCAATTTCCTATATAAAGGACCCCCCGTGGTTGTCCCACATCGATCTCAAAGCTCTTGCATGCTGAAGCTCTTACCTTACTAAAAAATCCCATTCCGAACTTCTCAGATTTTCCTTACTTCTGAATGTCTTCCAAAGTTTCTTCCCAGAATGAAATTTTGATTGTCAAGCCAATCTCTGAATTGAAGATATATAGAGAAATATTAGTTGATCCAAAGTTTTATGCCAAATATGACTTTATTGTTTCCAATAATATCAATCTCAATGGTTGGGAGAGTGTATGTATTTCAAAACCAAAATCTTAGGATTTGGTATATCCGGAGTTTTTAGTAGAGTTCTATGAGTCAGTAACTTTCTTTAAGGAAGAAGGCATGAGTAAGTTTTCTTTCAAGTGTTATGGAAAGACATATTCACTTTCTTTCACCAAGGCTACAAGCTTGGTTGGTATTCCTTATGAAGGGGAAGTTGAGTTCTGTACTCACAAGATACCTAATATTCAAGGAAGTTTTGATAAGGTCAAGGCTATGGCTTTCCTTAGTCTTTCAGAATTAAAGACTCTGAATATTCTTCACCTGTCTACAAACTTTCAAATTCTTGAACTGTGGGTTCAAGGATTCATTATTCTGAGAAAAGGTGATAAGGATACTCTAAAAAATATTGACATCTATATTTTGGATTTCTTGGTGAATCGAAGGAAGATAAATTTGGTTAAGTACATTTTGATTATAATTGAGAATATACAGAATGGGAATTTTAAATCATAAATTATTATGTATCCAACCATTCTATCAAAGATTAATGTTCCATGTTTATAATACTTCAAAATTTCTTGCAGTTCTAAGTTGAGGAATTGAAAACTCATGTTGTTGAGTGATGATACTTTGAGAAGGATGAAAATTGGGTTTTCTAAAGAATTCGAAGAATTCCATGATTTTCCTGAAGAGGAAGTTGAAACTATTTCAAAGAAATAGGAGGTGGATGAAACCTCTAAAAAGGGTGGAGGGAAGAGGAAGGTGAAGGTAGTGTAAGAGAAGGCAAAAACTCAAGTGGGAAAGGAAATTCAGTCAGTACCCTCGAAGCCAAATAAATAAAAATCTTATCCTGATGAGGTAGTATCAAAGTGGAGAAAAGATAGGAAAAATCAAAAATAAGGGGAGCCTAAGTTTGGATTGGACCCTTCTAAGGGAAAATATTTGAAGTACAAGGTAGCTAAACAGCTTGATAAGCAAGAGAAAGAGAAGAAGAAAAAGAAAAAGTTGTATGAGGTAGAGATAGTCCAATCACTTTTGAAGGCTCCTGAGAAAGCATCCGAGAATATTCTGGTACCAGAATCCTTTCTGATAGAATCATTACCAGAGACTCTGGGAAAAAAATTTTGACTCCAGAAAAAGTTCAACAAAAGGAAGCAGATGGAGAAGAAAAAGAAGGGAGTGGTGATACAGAAGATTTGATAAAGAAAGTTGAGGATTTTCCTGAGAAGAAAATCCCTTCTAAAAAATTATCATTCTGAACCTCATAAGATGAGTCTTCAAAACTTGCTACCCCAAGGAAAGATGAGAAAAGTGGAGAAGAAGTGAACAAAGAGTTTGAAGAAGAAAGCTCCAACCATGATTTCATTTAGCTAGAGGATGCTGAGGCAGGAGCTGAGAAGGAATAGGTAGATGAAGATAAAATTGTGCAACTATCAGATAGTGCACATGAATTACCCAATCAAGAAGAAGTCATTCTGAAAGTTGATAATGGAAAAAAGATGGTAGTTGATGTAACTAGAAAATCCATAGTGAAGAAGAAATAATTTGGTACTTCATCAAAGAGGAAACTTGCTGAGTTAGAAAAATAATCCTCACCAAGTATAATCTCTAATTCAAAATCATCCTCTCTGGGACATGATTTTTTAGTCCAATCTTTAAAAGAGATTTTTGGAACTATCCCTATATTTACAATCATAGAATCCAAATTCCAGATGCTTCAACATTCGTTAAATCAAAAATCAGATTCAGTATCCATGGTGATGGATAAGTGTGTCAAAATTGAGGCTTATTTCAAAACCCATTTCATAAAATATGAATCCCATAAAAGATCTTAAAATAAGATGACTAGATGGTCAAAGAAAACTGTAGAAGACATGAGAATTATTTATGAGTTTCAAGATAATTTCAAGGATGAATTTGAAACCAAAGATAGTATGTTCAAAGATCTCACCAAGTCTTTTGAAGAAAATATATCTCTTGAAGAAAATACTCATAAGAAAGAAGTGAATGATATGAATGGGAAATTATATTCAGTTTATCAGAGTTGGAAGAGAGGAAGGGATCTCAGGATTGAGATAGAAGAGAAGCTAGTTAAGCAAGACTAAGTTCTAAAGGGTCAGGAAAAATCTCTTGAGGCTCAGGAAGAAAAAATCAAGGCCTTAGAGAAGAAAACAGAAGATCAGGATCAACTTCTCAAATGTGCAGAGGAGGATCACAAGGAACTCAAGAAGCTCAAAACCATAGTGAATAAGTTGATGCCGAAGGATAAATAAGGAAAACCTTGTTCAATTCTGATCTTTTGTTGTATTTCTTCCTTGTATAAATTTTTCCAATCATAATAAAATTTTGGGTTGCTATTTATAAATTTTGTTGTCAAGTACTAATATTTTAGGTACCATATTTTCTTTTCCATTCCCTGTATTTCTTTTTAAAAATAACAAAGGGGGATAAATTAATGTTAAAAATAATACTAAGTAAGGAATAAATTTCCCTAATTAAGGAAGAGTTCATCTAAGGGGGAGTTCTTATCCAAGAAGATTTTCATATGCAATAAAATGCTAACTCTCAATCCGGAAATCAAGAATATGATCCTTAGTGTTTCCAAAGCCTAAGGGGGAGTTATTAATATTCATAATTTCCCATGTGTTAAGGGAGATAAGTTTTATTTTCAAAGTCCAGAAAAATATTTTCTAAGTACTTATATTCTTTTTCGTAAGGATGTTTGTGCTTTCCAAAAAGGGGGGTATTGTTGAGTCAATAAGGCTTCCTTATGACTTTTCCTTTCCTTCATGTTTTGAAAATCACAAACACTCTATCTTAAGGAAAATTTCTTATCCCCTATGTTTTTTCTTAATAAGAAAAATTTTCCTTCAGCAAGGAAAATTTATCCTTATCATGTTTTCATTGTTTATATCATAATTTATCTAAACCTAACTCATTTTATTTCTAAGTATAAAATCTGGTTTTGTATTTAAAACCTCTAAATATTATAAATACTTAGATATAGAGCATTCTATTTTCAGGATCCGAATTCAGGTTCTGAATTCTCTGAATTCAGACTTTGAACTTTTTGAGTTCAGACTCAAAATTCTCTGAATTCAGACTCCGAACTTTTTGAGTTCAGACTCCAAATTCTCTAAATTCATACTCTAAACTTTCTGAGTTCAGACTCCAAATTCTCTTAATTCATACTCTGAACTTTTTGAGTTCAGTTTTCAAATTCTATGAATTCAGACTCTGAATTCTATGAATTCATACTCCGAATTCTTATGAATTCAGACTCCAAAATTCCTTTAAATTCAGACTCCATAATTCTATAGAATTCAGGTTCCGAATTATTTTGAAGACAAAATATGAATATTCATGTATTATAGACACTGAATGGTTTTTTTATTAGACTCCAAACTTTTTTCCCCTTAGACTCTGAAAATTGAATTTGGTTAAGAAACCATATTTCACTTACTATTTCATGAGTTATAAAATGATGTCGTGCATTCTGTTTTTAACCAACTGTTGTTTGAGTGACACGTGTACAGGTCCATCCAAAATTCAAGGAAAAATATGATATTTGGAGGAAGGAGCCGACCGTTGAAGATGTGACTATAAATAGGAGGTCATTTGGATGAGCTCAAATACGTTGATCAATCTAGAGATTACATGATTTTGAATTGATTTCTAGAGAGAGAGACTTTATTTCTTTGTGCGTACTGAAAATCTTGTTAAAAATTTCTTCGAGTGACTCCAAATGTTACTGAGTACATTCAAGGGATTCTGGGGATATGAAGATAGAGGTGCCAACTACCTTGAAGTTCTAGGGCTTGTGGGGATATCAAGACAGACTCTGATATTCGAGGGCTTACCCTAGTATGGAGAAGATAGACTTTCTTGAAAGTATAAATCAAGGGACCTTTATCCAATGTTGTTGGATACCCTACTCTTTCTGTTAAAAGATTTACTACTTGTTACTTGTATTGTTTCAAGTTTTCAACTACATTTTGATTGTTAATGAAAATATAACTATCTTATAATTTCTTGTACTTTTACTCTGATTAGAAAGATTCTATACGCTTTAAGGTAGAATCTTATCTTTGTAAACTTTTCTTAAGTTTAATTTCCAGAACCACATTTCTGGAATCAAGCAAGTTTGTAGAACTAAGAGGTCTTTTGAATTTACCTTGTTTAGCTTCATTAAAAATTACCATCTTTAAAAGTTCCAAAGAAAAATTTTAAAGTATACAATTCACCCCCCTCTTGTATATTGATCATCTACATTTATCATTTTGATCCTACAAAAACCAGATTAGTGTGTAAGGGTCATTCACAAGTGGAAGGTGTAGATTTTGAGGAGAAATTTTCACCCATTGTAAGAGTGGAGGATATCAGAATGTTTATTTCTATTGCGACTCATAAACACTATAAAGTTTATCAGATATATGGGATGTTTTCATTCTTGACTATAGATCTTAAAGAAAAAGTTTTTCTTGAGAAACATGGAGGATTTATTCTTGATTTTTATGGAACTAAAGTGTGTAAGCTGAATAAATCCTTCTATGGGATAAAACAGGATCCTCAAGATTGGTATTCTAAACTAGATAGTTATCTTAAGAGATTGAAATTTTCTAATGGAAAAGTTTATAGAAACTTATATATAAAGGAGTTGAAAACAAGTACACTTATTTTTATTGTGTTGGTTGATGACATAAATTTTTAAGGTGAAAAGGAATTTGCATGTTAATATTTTTCTAATCAAATGAAGATGTAATTTGAAATGTTAATGCTCAGAGAGATGAATTTATTTTCAGGATTACAAGTTCTTCAAAATAAAGGATACATATTTCTTTGACAATAAAAATATTCCAAGAGTTGTTGAAGAAATTTGACAAGGAAGATTAAAAGGGCCTCCACGCCTACACAGTTGGTGTAATGATTTGTAGATATTAACCAAGATAAAGTGTTAATTAGAAAGATTTTACAAAATCAATTAGTAACTTGTTATATCATACAACATCAAAACTAGATATTGTATATGTAGTAACATTATGTACTAAATATCAAAGTGATCTGAAATAATCAAACATGATGGATGATAAAAGAATTATTAGGTATATCAAGGGAACATCAAATTATGGATTGATGTATAAGAGTAGCAGATATTTGAACTTACTATGATTCACTGAAGCTGATTGGGATGGAGACTGCAATGATTGTAAATCAACAACATGAGGAACTTTCTTTTTGGGAGAAATTTGTGTTAGTTAGCATAGTAAAAAACAAAATTCTATGACTTTAAGTACAACTGAAGCTGAGTATGTTTCCACTACTAATTCTTGTACTCAAATGTTATGGATGAAATTAAAACTTGAAAATTTAAAGGTGAATGTTGAAATACCATTGAAAATTTATTGTGATAATCAGAGTGCAATTAATCTCTCAAAAACCCATTGAAACACTCCAGATAAAAAAATATTTATATTAAATATAATTTCGTCAAGGAGAGAGAAGCTAATAAAGATGTTAAGTTGGAGTACAATAATACAAAAGATCAAATTGGTGATATATTCAATAAAGTTATTCCGATATAAATATTTGAGGAACTTAGGCTGAATCTCCATGTTCAGGATTCTATTCTCACATAGAGAGTATTGGAGATTACCCCACTATGATTTGGATTATACTGTCAGTGGGGAGAAGAATACGTAATTCGCTTCTTATATTTTGTGAATCTAGAGCTGAGGTTAATTCCAAACGGAGGAGTAATTGAATGGTTTGTGGGGGAGTGCATCTGAATCCTCACTGAGAGAAATAATTCTATGACCGATTATTTCTTTTATTCGATGTCTTCTGAAGAGAATTGTTAATGTTGAAAACAAATCTAAAGGGGGAGATTGAAGAACCCATGTAGTCATTAATGATTTTGTATTTGTTGTCAACCTTAAATGTGATTATTGTTTAGATGGTATTTAGTTTGAAGACATGTTTTGGTTAGGTTAAAATGAAACATTTTCTACACCATTCGAGTTTTGGATTGTAAGTGTTTTGGGTGAGTTAGAATGGAATAGTCTTTATATTTGGCCAACTTTTTTTATGTTGGTCACTATTAAATTTTTTTTCCCAGCCAGCCAACTGACCAAGGGTTCTAGGTGCACCACTGATGAGGTGGAAACTAGGATCAAACCTAGCCAAGTCGGCTAACAGATCCGAGGCTGAGGGAGAGAATGCAAGGAGCGCACCCAACATGGGTGCATGCGAGTATTGGTAAGCCACCGTATGGAAGCATCACATTGGGAAATAACCAGTAACTGATTATGGGGATAAAATTTCATGCTTTGTAATATAAAGGAGATCCCTAAATATTACTGTTTTGATGTTGGATCATTGATATGTAGGTATTGTAGCTCTGCTTTAAAAATGAAAAATTAATATTGGCCATTTATTCTGCTTAATCTAAACTATTCGATTATCGTTGAGTGTGATCTTCTACCTCGAGCTCACTCGAGGATTGATGCTCACCGATATTTCCATGAGTGACATTGATAGATGAATGACCCAAGTCTTCATAACATAATTTCATTGTCATGTTGATTTGAATATGATCAAAATATTATTCAACGTGGTTTTCCTGATTCAATGAATATCAAACTGAAGAAAAACCGAAATGGATAAAAATGTTTTTTCAATGACAGTGATGCTTCGTAAAACGTAACATGAGGTAGTATCGTATGACCTAATTCAATGTGTGTATGTATATGATTTTCATAGTTATTGAGACGATGAGTAAAGTCTATAAATACCGTATAATGAGGTCATTTTATATGTCTATTTATCACTCATCTAAGGTTTTCTTGAGAGAGAAATAGAGAATATCACGCATACTATTTTGTGTAAAAGTGTTTGTGTTTCAAGGTTGCACAAAATTCAAATTGTAAGTCAACAGTGAGCTGATACTCGGAGTTCAAATATGTGAAAACTTCTATTTGTGAAATAATTAATTTCATATAGTGACTTCAGTGGATTTAAATTCAAAAGTAATCAACTACACTTTGTTTGTTCAAAAATATTTTTATTGTGTGAGTTTGAGTTTTAAAAGAGTATTTCCGGAAAAATAAGTAGTATGAATCAATTGAAATAGACAATGGTGTGTTGTAGTATATAGATATTAATCTATAGGGACACTGGAATCAGTAAGAAAGTGTAGTATCATCGTATTAATAAGTATCAAGGAGAAAGATTAATTTCGTGTTTTAGGAGAGGCTTAAAATCATTCTCAGAGTGGTTTTGTTTTGTTTGTAAACTGGTGTGAACCAATATAATAATTTTTTTCAGGAGACATTGTATTGGGAAATAGTTTATACCTATCCTTTATGGTTTCATGGTGATACATGACCAACCCAATTTTAGTTTATGATTTATTTTTAGTGGAGAATTTATGGCTTAGATCAACCCGACCACAGTAAGGAAGTAGTCACCCTTCTTTGTTGTAAAGACCCGTAAAATTCAAGGGAATTTTTTTCTTAATTTTCCTTAGAATTTTACAAGAGCGCGGTTTCAGACGGCACCTGATTCCGAGGCCCGGAGTGCCCGGAATCAATTTCTGAAGTTTGGCTCGGGTACGTTCAGTGAACGAACGAGCGAGAATTCCTAACTTTTGATCCGGTGCTCGGAATTGAAATCCGAGGGCACCGATGAACTCGCAGCGCCGATATTCGCTTAAAGAGACCTTTTCGGGAGTTGCGTTTGTTGCGGGTTGAAAGTTAATTTTGGGGTTTTTAGTTTGAGTTAAATAAAATTTGTGTAGAACAAATTTTATTATAACTTAATAAAACCTACCAAAGGGGGTTGGAAGTGGGACCCACACCCACTTAACCTCCCTTGGGAGGATTAAGTGTGGTGGGGCCCACACGAACCCCTAATCCTTTCAAATTCTCCCAACTCCCTTAACGCCTCATTTATTGACTTGAGTTACTTATTTAATTATGGGAGTTAATCCTTTTGAATTTCAAACTTTTGAAATTCTATTGTGTTATGTAATAATAAAATAAGTTGTTGTCTTATTTTATTTTGGGGTTATTTGTTTGTCTTCTTGAGAGGTGGAGAGCTCTTCTTCTTCTTCAACTCTGACGAAGAACTCGAAGAACGTTCATCTTGACGAAGAACGCTCAAGCTCCGACGAAGAACGCCGCACCTCCATTCTTCGTTTACCGTGTCAACGAAGGGGACGCCACTTCTTCCTCGGACAACCTTCGTCGGCGTACAAGTTTCGCCAACGACGTGTCTCTTCGAACGCACCCCTTCGTCATCGGATTTGACGAACGGCTACCGCGACGCCCGACCTCCGCGACGTCGTCTTCTGCAGAACGTTCACAATCTTCGAACCTTATACCCGAGGTAGGGGTTGTTCTTTTCTTTTTGGTTTCCTTATTTTATTCTTGATCGTGAATAGAAAGTCTAACGTGTGGCTTGAATTATTTAAGTTGCGTTATTATTTTAACGTGAGGGGGCCGGACCGCACGAACACGGCCGAACCCCCCTCCATCGTTCTTGTTTATTCTTGCGGGTGGAAGCAAGTGGCGTGGTGCCGTCGCACCACGCGGATAATCGTGCTTTTATTTTACGCGGCGCCGTCGCGCTACGCCGAGGTAGAATCTTCAAGAACGCGACGCCGTCGCGCCGCGTTGAAAGGAATTAAGGCACGGCGAAAGGGGCGCGGTGCCGTCGCACCGCGCCGGACGACGAACACCGCGGCCGGTTCCGGGCCGCGGCGGGACGAGGAGACCGCGGCCGGTTCCGGGCCGCGGCGGAAGAGAAGACCGGCGGCCGGGCCGCCGGCGTCGGAAGCCGAAGGGGGGACCGGAATTTCCGGTCCCGTTGGAGAAAACCGGCCGGCCGGCATGTAAAACCCCCCTCTTTAAGAGGGGGGGCAGTTCCATGAAAGGGGGGGCAGCAGCCCCCCGGTTCTCTTTATTAAACCGGCCCCCACGTGGGGGCCGTTTGTTGCAAAGGCGCGACACAAAGGCCGCGCCGCTTCAAATCAGCGAAGCTTAGCCCCCGCGTGCGGCCCCTCGCGGCGCCGGGCCGCCGCGGCCCGCCGCGCCGCCGCCGGCCACCGCGCCGCCCCAGGGGGGGGGTCGGGCCGGGTCGGCCCGGACCCGGACCCCCCCGTTTCGAACCAGAATCGGTTTTTGGGCCATATCTTGAGCCTCGGACCTCCGAATGACGAACCGTCTGCAGAAACGCGATCCTTGGATCGAGACGGTCGTTTCGGTATATCGCACTCAAGGTTTCGGTTTACTTTGAGTTCGGCCGGGTTGGTTCGTTCACGAAACCAACCGGGCCTTCGGAGCGGAAACGCTCATATCTTGAGCTACGAACGTCCGATTGACGTGCCGTCAGCTGTGTTGAGTCCCTCTTAGTGATACGAATCTTTTGGCATACTCCGCCCGAGGTTTGGACGCAGGTGGAGTACGGTCGGGTTGGTTTTGCCTTAAAAACCAACCGGGCCCCGGAGACGAAAATGCCAATAACTCTCAGACCGGGTGTCCGATCGACGCGCCGTCTGTTGCGTTGAGTTCCTGTTGACGATACGGAACTTTTGGATACATCAACTCTGGTCTTCGTGACAGTTGATGTATCAGCCTCTCGGCTCGTGGAGCGGACCCTCCGAACGAGCTTGCTATGTGCGGGAACCCTAGTGCTGGCTGCGACTGTTCTACTGCTACTGTGATTTCGACGACGACAGTACAGAGATCCTGTGTGGATTCGACGACGACGACTTCAGCACTCAGCGATCCTACGTGGATCAGTGCTACAGGTCCTATGTGGGCCCGATCCTGTGTGGGTCTCTGTGCTCAGCGGTCCTGTGTGAACCAGCGCCTATAGGTCCTGTGTGGGCCCGATCCTGTGTGGGTCTTTGCGGGGGTTAGTTACTTATCGATCCTTCGTGGGTCCGACGACTTAGATGGATCAGTGATCATCTTTATCGTCCTTGAAGAAGTATACCTGTGTGAGCTGAATCCTGTTGCTTTCCTGTGTGGATTGTGTTGTGCAATCCTGTGTGGATTATGTTTTGCTTTCCTATGTGGAATACGTATACTTTCCTGCGTGGACTGAGTTGTACTTGGGCTCGGAGGTTGGAGCGTATTTTAATTGATGACTTAGGTGTATGTATGGGCATATACCTAAGCAGTGTCGGTTGTTACTTCGTGATTGTACTTTTCTTCGTGGTTTATCCTTTGTGGATTTGAGAGACCTTCAGGGGTCTCGGGGTCCCTACTGAGTAGCTTATACTCACCCCTGCACGGGCTTTGCCCGCACTACGTTGTGTTGGTTGCAGACGACGGACAGCGTTGACCTTAGCTGAGGCTTGCACAGCGGGACGGTACCCGGAGGTGGACCACTGGGCGGGACGTGCTCGGAGCGGACGGCGGAACCCGTGGAGCAGAGGAGCTATCTGTACCCACCCTTCAGGTGGGATTTCCAGTGGACAGCTCGGTGTAGTGGCTTTTACTTTTCAGTTGCTGTTTTCCCTTTCGAGTTGTACTTTACTTTCAGTTTGGGTTTGTATTCTGGCCCATTTACCTTTCCGCACTTTCAGTCGTACTCTGTTTGTTTAGTGTTTACTTTCCGCTTGTTTACTCTGTGGTGTGTGTTTACTTTTCAAAGACAATGCCTTCCCTTTTTACCGGGATTTACGCCTTGGTGCTAGTCGCCAGCCCCTGGCCTATGGAAGGCGGGCTTGGGGTAGTCACGGCACGGACCCCGAGGGCGGGTCGTGACAAATTGGTATCAGAGGAGTTCGGTTCTACCGTGAACTCTGATCTTTTCTATGTGAAGCAATAATGTTTAGCGTATTGAGTGTGGATATCAGTCCAGGGAGTCCAGTGTTGGTGCGGCGGCCGACGTATCCGTACACCAGGACCCTGACTTCTGATTTCCGACTTAATGCACGAAAACATTGATTGCGTGTGTGTTTCAAAGTTTTCTTTGTGATTACTTATATTAGCTCACCAGGTATACTGTTCTGACCGTGGCGCACCTGTTTCCTTTTCAGGATGGCCCCACGACGGCAGCCAGCTAGGGTTCCGAGAGTCGAGTGTGACGACAGCCCACCGAGCGACGAGGCCTCGGTGCAGGGCCCTTTTCCAGTAGTGGAACCAGCGGTAGCTTTACCCGCCGATCCCCCGATGCTTCCAGCAGCAGCTGCTGACGATGCACATCGCCTCAGCGCACTGCATGAGTTTCAGCGCCAGCGACCGCCCAGGTTTCGCGGGGAGACGGATCCCCAGGCAGCAGAGGACTGGCTGGAGGCAGTGGTTCGAGTTTTTAGGCTAGTGAGGACACCAGCAGACCTCATGGTGATCCTCGCTGCGAGCCTACTACACGCAGCAGTAGGACGATGGTGGAGCTTGATGCTCCAGGTGCATGATGAGGCATCCCTACTTTGGACGGACTTTGAGAGCCTCTTCCGCTCGGAGTTCGTCCCAGCCACCCTTCGTGTGGTGCGTATCCAGGAGCTTCTACAGCTGCGGCAGGGCAGCATGACGGTCGCTCAGTACTCGGCGAGATTTACCGATCTCTCGCGCTACTCGACCGACATGGTACGGGACCCATTCTTCCGGGCCCGGACCTTCAAGCAGGGTTTGAGACACGAGATCAGGGCATCGCTGATCTCCCTCAGCATACCGACTCAGACAGGAGTTCTGGAGCGGGCCCTTCTGATCGAGAGCTTCCTTGCTGAGTCTACACCAGCACAGCGACCCACCGTAGGGCGGCACGTGGCAGAGTCATCTGCAGCAGGCTGTCGACGGATGACTCAGGGGTCCAGACAGACCAGACCTTCGGGCAGACGATCTCAGGGCACTGGCTCAGCAGTGCGGGGCACACAGCGCGGGGCCAGTCTTCCGAGAGGCAGACAGTGCTACTCGTGCGGCGGGCAGGGCCACATAGCTCGTGACTGCCCGACCCGCCGTGCCGAGGAGCAGCAGTCAGTTGATGGACCACCGAGGCAGAGGCAGAGGATCGACCGTGGCGGTCCGCAGGGAGGAGGCGGACGAGGCAGAGGAGCTGGACGAGCAGCTGGTGGTGGCCGACGCTTTGAGGCTCTACCACCACCACCACCAGGAGGTCCACCCCGACCACAGGGAGCTGGCGGGCAGCGACAGGCACAGCTCCAGGCAGCAGAGGCCTACGACCACGGCGCACCCGAGATGATTCGAGGTACTATCTGTGTCTATTCCACCCTTGCTGCAGTTCTTATAGACACAGGAGCGAGTCATTATTTCATAGCCGCTGCCCTTGTTCGGAGCTCGGAGATTCCGACAGAGCCGTTGGCTCGATCCTTACGGCTAGAGACTCTTACGGGAGCAGACTCGACGATTACGCACCGGTGCCGGCAGTGTGAGCTCACTCTAGGAGGCGAGAGCTTAGGCTGGGATCTTCTTGTAGCAGCGTCGAGGCCTTACGACGTCATCTTGGGCATGGATTGGCTATCTACGGTCCATGCACAGATTGACTGTTTTAGGCGCAAGGTGCGATGTGTACGCACCGACGGGAGCAGGTTCACCTTCACCGGCGAGAAGGGAGCCTTAGCAGCACAGGATGGACTTCCGCGGAGGAGAGGACAGCCCATAACTCATCAGTTGGCTAGCCTCATCCTTGGAGCAGTTGACGTGCGGAGTCCTGGTTTTCCTGCAGTGGTGGATCAGTTTGCGGACGTTTTTCCTGACGACGTTCCAGGGCTACCTCCTCGCAGAGAGGTAGACTTTTATATTGACTTGTACCCCGGGACAGCCCCAATATCCACTCCAGCATATCGGATGGCCCCCGCCGAGCTTCGAGAGCTACGGGTACAGTTGGAGGACTTGCAAGGCAAGGGATTCATCCGACCCAGTGTTTCACCCTGGGCTTCCCCGATATTGTTCGCCAAGAAGGCGGACGGGAGCTTGCGACTTTGTGTTGACTATCATCGCCTGAACCAGGTGACAGTGAGGAACAAGTATCCGCTACCGAGGATTGATGACCTCTTTGATCAGCTCAAGGGAGCACGGTGGTTCTCGAAGATAGACCTCAGGTCAGGCTATCATCAGCTCAGAGTCAGAGACGAGGATGTGCAGAAGACGGCCTTCAGATGTCGGTATGGCCACTATGAGTTCTTGGTTATGCCTTTCGGTGTAACCAATGATCCAGTAGTGTTCATGGCTCTCATGAATAGGATCTTTCAGCCATACCTCGATCGGTTTGTCATGGTCTTCATCGACGACATTCTGATTTACTCTACGACAGAGGAGGAGCACGCCTATCACTTGCGAGTTGTTCTTGACACACTCCGAGAGCACCAGCTTTATGGTAAGCTCTCGAAGTGCCAGTTCTGGATACGTGAGGTCCACTTTTTGGGACACGTTATCTCTGAGGCGGGAGTTGCAGTGGATCCCGCGAAGATTGAGGCTGTGTTAGCATGGGAGACACCTAGGAGCGTGACTGAGGTTCGGAGTTTCTTGGGACTAGCTGGATACTATCGGAGATTCGTTCCAGACTTCTCTAGAGTTGCAGCATCACTCACAGCTTTGAAGAAGAAGGGGAAACCCTTCGTGTGGTCAGACAGATGTCAGCAAAGCTTCCAGGAGCTGAGACAGAGATTGACTAGCGCACCTATCTTGAGGTTGCCTGAGGAGGGAGTAGGGTACGTAGTCTACTGCGATGCATCAGGGACCGGACTCGGGTGCGTCCTGATGCAGGAGCGGGCCGTGATCACCTACGGATCACGTCAGTTGAGGCCGCATGAGCAGAACTACGCCACTCATGACCTGGAGTTAGCAGCAGTGGTCTTCGCTCTGAAGACTTGGCGGCACTATCTGATGGGCGAGTGCTTTACAGTCTTTTCCGATCATCAGAGTCTCAGGTATATCTTCTCGCAGAAGGACCTGAACCTGAGACAGCGACGATGGCTCGAGTTCCTCCAGGACTATGACTTTGAGATAGTCTATACTCCTGGGAAGGGGAACGTAGTAGCCGATTCCCTCAGCAGGAGGACGGGCATTCAGCTACTTGAGGAGGCGACGGAGCAGCTAGCCTCTTTGCAGATATCCTTCGTGGATAGAGATGGAGCAGCCTTTCTTAAGTCTCTCACAGTCACTCCTCCACTACTGCAGCGAGTCAGGGAGGCACAGCGTGGGGACGCTGACTGTGAGACACGGCGTGCACAGATATCCTCGGGACAGGCACCTGATGGTTTCTCCCTTGGAGCAGAGCACGACATCCTTTTCAGAGGACGTACCATGGTACCAGTCGCATTGCGAGAGGAAGTACTGAGAGAGTTTCACACTTCTCCTTTAGCGGTACATCCTGGAGTGGCGAAGATGTACCAGGACCTCAGACGACAGCATTGGTGGCCGGGTATGAAGAAGGATGTAGCAGAGTTCGTTTCTCGATGCCTCACCTGTCAGCAGGTGAAGGCAGAGCATCAGGTACCAGCAGGCTTGGTACAACCCTTGGAGGTTCCGGAGTGGAAGTGGGACGGCATATCTATGGACTTTGTGACTGGACTTCCACGCACTTCCAGAGGTCACGACTCCATCTGGGTGATTGTTGACTGACTCACCAAGTCGGCACACTTCTTACCCATCAGAGAGCAGGGCTCAGTGGAGAGCTTGGGACGTCTCTACGTTCAGGAGATTGTGCGGCTCCACGGCGTGCCATCATCTATCGTTTCCGATCGAGATGCCCGCTTTACTTCCCGGCTTTGGAAGGGGTTACAGGAGGCGTTCGGGACGCAGATACGTCTTAGCACAGCCTTTCACCCTCAGACGGATGGTCAGACGGAGAGGACCATTCAGACACTCGAGGACATGCTCCGTGCCTGTGTCCTCGACTTTGGTCGTAGCTGGGAGGACCACCTACCCTTGGTGGAGTTCGCGTACAACAACAGCTACCACTCCACCATCGGGATGGCACCGTACGAGGCGTTGTACGGCCGACCATGTAGATCTCCTTTGTGCTGGACAGACCCTGGGGAGTCAGCACTGGTGGGACCGGAGATGGTCCAGGCCACGACAGAGAAGGTCCAGGTCATCCAGGAGCGGATGAGGACAGCTCAGAGCCGGCAGAAGTCATATGCTGACAGGAGGCGGAGGCCACTGGAGTTCGAGGATGGCGACCACGTCTTCTTGCGGGTCTCACCTCGACGTGGTATTCAGAGATTTGGCCGAGGCGGCAAGTTATCTCCGCGCTTCATCGGACCTTTCCAGATTCTCAGCAGGATTGATGAGGTGGCTTATCGCCTGGCTCTACCACCTCAGTTGCACCGGGTGCACGACGCCTTCCACGTATCTCAGCTGAGGAGATACGTACACGACCCGACGCACATCATTGACCATGGGGAGCTTGACGTTGATGATGGGGCGACTTTTACGGAGATCCCGGTGGAGATAGAGGATCGACAGGAGTGGGTCCTGCGTGGGCGATCGATTCCTCTTGTGCGCATCAGATGGAAGCACGGGAATCTCCAGGAGAGCACATGGGAGCGGGAGGCTCAGATGCGTGCTCAGTACCCTCATTTGTTTCCCTAGTTTTTGATGTATCTTTACGGGGACGTAAAGCCCTGAGGTGGGAGTAATGTAAAGACCCGTAAAATTCAAGGGAATTTTTTTCTTAATTTTCTTTAGAATTTTACAAGAGCGCGGTTTCAGACGGCACCTGATTCCGAGGCTCGGAGTGCCCGGAATCAATTTCTGAAGTTTGGCTCGGGTACGTTCAGTGAACGAACGAGCGGGAATTCCTAACTTTTGATCCGGTGCTCGGAATTGAAATCCGAGGGCACCGATGAACTCGCAGCGCCGATATTCGCTTAAAGAGACCTTTTCGGGAGTTGCGTTTGTTGCGGGTTGAAAGTTAATTTTGGGGTTTTTAGTTTGAGTTAAATAAAATTTGTGTAGAACAAATTTTATTATAACTTGATAAAACCTACCAAAGGGGGTTGGAAGTGGGACCCACACCCACTTAACCTCCCTTGGGAGGATTAAGTGTGGTGGGGCCCACACGAACCCCTAATCCTTTCAAATTCTCCCAACTCCCTTAACGCCTCATTTATTGACTTGAGTTACTTATTTAATTATGGGAGTTAATCCTTTTGAATTTCAAACTTTTAAAATTCTATTGTGTTATGTAATAATAAAATAAGTTGTTGTCTTATTTTATTTTGGGGTTATTTGTTTGTCTTCTTGAGAGGTGGAGAGCTCTTCTTCTTCTTCAACTCTGACGAAGAACTCGAAGAACGTTCATCTTGACGAAGAACGCTCAAGCTCCGACGAAGAACGCCGCACCTCCATTCTTCGTTTACCGTGTCAACGAAGGGGACGCCACTTCTTCCTCGGACAACCTTCGTCGGCGTACAAGTTTCGCCAACGACGTGTCTCTTCGAACGCATCCCTTCGTCATCGGATTTGACGAACGGCTACCGCGACGCCCGACCTCCGCGACGTCGTCTTCCGCGGAACGTTCACAATCTTCGAACCTTATACCCGAGGTAGGGGTTGTTGTTTTCTTTTTGGTTTCCTTATTTTATTCTTGATCGTGAATAGCAAGTCTAACGTGTGGCTTGAATTATTTAAGTTGCGTTATTATTTTAACGTGAGGGGGCCGGACCGCACGAACACGGCCGAACCCCCCTCCATCGTTCTTGTTTATTCTTGCGGGTGGAAGCAAGTGGCGTGGTGCCGTCGCACCATGCGGATAATCGTGCTTTTATTTTACGCGGCGCCGTCACGCTACGCCGAGGTAGAATCTTCAAGAACGTGACGCCGTCGCGCCGCGTTGAAAGGAATTAAGGCACGGCGAAAGGGGCGCGGTGCCGTCGCACCGCGCCGGACGACGAACACCGCGGCCGGTTCCGGGCCGCGGCGGGACGAGGAGACCGCGGCCGGTTCCGGGCCGCGGCGGAAGAGAAGACCGGCGGCCGGGCCGCCGGCGTCGGAAGCCGAAGGGGGGACCGGAATTTCCGGTCCCGTTGGAGAAAACCGGCCGGCCAGCTGGCCGGACGGAAGGCATTAAACCGGGGGAATTAATCCCCCGGCTGGCATGTAAAACCCCCCTCTTTAAGAGGGGGGCGGTTCCATGAAAGAGGGGGCAGCAGCCCCCCGGTTCTCTTTATTAAACCGGCCCCCACGTGGGGGCCGTTTGTTGCAAAGGCGCGACACAAAGGTCGCGCCGCTTCAAATCAGCGGGGCTTAGCCCCCGCGTGCGGCCCCTCGCGGCGCCGGGCCGCCGCGCCGCCGCGCCGCCGCCGGCCACCGCGCCGCCCCAGGGGGGGGTCGGGCCGGGTCGGCCCGGACCCGGACCCCCCCGTTTCGAACCAGAATCGGTTTTTGGGCCATATCTTGAGCCTCGGACCTCCGAATGACGAACCGTCTGCGGAAACGCGATCCTTGGATCGAGACGGTCGTTTCGGTATATCGCACTCAAGGTTTCGGTTTACTTTGAGTTCGGCCGGGTTGGTTCGTTCACGAAACCAACCGGGCCTTCGGAGCGGAAACACTCATATCTTGAGCTACGAACGTCCGATTGACGTGTCGTCAGCTGTGTTGAGTCCCTCTTAGTGAGACGGATCTTTTGGCATACTCCTCCCGAGGTTTGGACGCAGGTGGAGTACGGTCGGGTTGGTTTTGCCTTAAAAACCAACCGGGCCCCGGAGACGAAAATGCCAATAACTCTCAGACCGGGTGTCCGATCGACGCGCCGTCTGTTGCGTTGAGTTCCTGTTGATGATACAGAACTTTTGGATACATCAACTCTGGTCTTCGTGACAGTTGATGTATCAGCCTCTCGGCTCGTGGAGCGGACCCTCCGAATGAGCTTGCTATGTGCGGGAACCCTAGTGCTGGCTGCGACTGTTCTACTGCTACTGTGACTGCGACGACGACAGTACAGAGATCCTGTGTGGATTCGACGACGACGACTTCAGCACTCAGCGATCCTACGTGGATCAGTGCTACAGGTCCTATGTGGGCCCGATCCTGTGTGGGTCTCTGCGCTCAGCGGTCCTGTGTGAACCAGCGCCTACAGGTCCTGTGTGGGCCCGATCCTGTGTGGGTCTTTGCGGGGGTTAGTTACCTATCGATCCTTCGTGGGTTCGACGACTTAGATGGATCAGTGATCATCTTTATCGTCCTTGAAGAAGTATACATGTGTGAGCTGAATCCTGTTGCTTTCCTGTGTGGATTGTGTTGTGCAATCCTGTGTGGATTATGTTTTGCTTTCCTATGTGGAATACGTATACTTTCCTGCGTGGACTGAGTTGTACTTGGGCTCGGAGGTTGGAGCGTATTTTAATTGATGACTTAGGTGTATGTATGGGCATATACCTAAGCAGTGTCGGTTGTTACTTCGTGATTGTACTTTTCTTCGTGGTTTATCCTTTGTGGATTTGAGAGACCTTCAGGGGTCTCGGGGTCCCTACTGAGTAGCTTATACTCACCCCTGCACGGGCTTTGCCCGCACTACGTTGTGTTGGTTGCAGGCGACGGACAACGTTGACCTTAGCTGAGGCTTGCACAGCGGGACGGTACCCGGAGGTGGACCACTGGGCGGGACGTGCTCGGAGCGGACGGCGGAACCCGTGGAGCAGCGGAGCTATCTGTACCCACCCTTCAGGTGGGATTTCCAGTGGACAGCTCGGTGTAGCGGCTTTTACTTTTCAGTTGCTGTTTTCCCTTTCGAGTTGTACTTTACTTTCAGTTTGGGTTTGTATTCTGGCCCATTTACCTTTCCGCACTTTCAGTCGTACTCTGTTTGTTTAGTGTTTACTTTCCGCTTGTTTACTCTGTGGTGTGTGTTTACTTTTCAAAGGCAATGCCTTCCCTTTTTACCGGGATTTACGCCTTGGTGCTAGTCGCCAGCCCCTGGCCTATGGAAGGCGGGCTTGGGGTAGTCACGGCACGGACCCCGAGGGCGGGTCGTGGCATTGGTGGTGAACCTTGTAAAAATATTTTATGTCATTGGGATGATACTCTAACAATTCATCATAGGTTTATTTCAAAGAAAAGAAATTATAAAGATATATTACCACTCATTCAACCCCCCATTCTCAGTGGTACAACACTTTCCTGGATACTTCATATAGTTTATAAATTAGTTATAAATGACAAGCATAGTCTTAATAAAATTTGTTTTACCTATCCAAGTAAAATATCAATAGTTTATATTTCTTTATCATATTAAATAAATTTTTTATCTAATTGATCATTCCTTTATATTATTCATGTTTAAAAATTATTATTTAATTTTAATATTGTGTATACTTTTATTTATGTAATAATTTTCTTCTAGAATATAGATCCTATCATGACATACTAGGTGAAATTCTATAAAATTTTGTTTTTCATTTACCTTGACCTCTTCTATTTTTAGAGTTATAAGCTTGATAATAGTTGTTGAATATATTTTCTCAATATCAAGTTTTATAGATATCATGAATTTAATTATCTCTTGAGTAAATACTCAAGGAGAGGTATTTGGGGTCACACTACCCATCGGCTTGGAGGATTTTTCCTTGTTCTATAAAGGCGAGGGATTGATTATATTTTTATATGGGCTTACTAATGTGGATATTTTCAATATCATATAACTCTATTCATTTAATTAAAAACTTTCATTTACCTCATGATCTAGATTCATTCATATATGTATGAATATACTTTTATTCTATTTTTGTGTGAATAACACAAACTTGTGGGTTGTGTAAGGAGTTACACATTAATGTGGTGTGAACACATTAATTTAGTGGATGAAATAGGGATTCCAAAACCATTGTTAGAAGAATTCATACACAAAATAATAAAACATGAAATATAACAATTTCATATGATGCAATAGTCATGAAATTAACATGAATATGACGTATAATAAGTTGGTGATACTTTAAAAGAAAAACTCTTAAATAATAATTTTTTGATTCCTTTTAAAGAATCATTTTTCAAGTCCTTGATCATGTAACTAGGTAGGCCATGCCAAAGATTGGTACCCCTATATTATCCTTTGTTATCCTATTCATGGTGTTTGATGTTGTTTACACTTAGATGGGAAACCCTTAGGAACAATGCGAGAGTAATAGAGTTAAGTTTATCCATATGATGGATTGGATAAAGAGTTACCCACTCAAATATATAAGAATCATAAATACTATGATTGGGATGACTCCATACCTAAATAAATAAATGGTGAGATAAATTCTAAAGTAGACAAATTTCTTATTCAAATATGAATCTTGGATCACTAAATAGAAATGATGTTTAAGGTCATCATTTTTAGTGGGGGAAATTTCATTAAATTTCCTTGATGGAAAAAATATAATACATGATAACCACCTAAATATATGTCTCAATTATAGGTTATATATTAATTTATAATAATAATATTGAGATCCCATATATGTATGACCTATAGACCAATTAAAGATTGATATCTAAGGTTGAGAAGTGTTATTAAGGAGAATCATTCTAAGAATAAAAATGTGAATGTTATAGAGATAAATTCCACAAATTCTAACTCATTGAAATTAGATACTGGGTGTGTATCACACATTTTTATTAATAAACACAAACTCAGAGATAAGTGAGAATTGATGAAGGGTGAAGTAGATCTTCCTAACGATAATGGAATAATAGTTACTGCATTAGAATTTATAACTTATGATTTGATTTTACAAAGTGGATTAATACTATAATTAGAGAAGAATTATTATGTTCCCTCCATAAATGGGAATTTTATTTTTTTTATCTAGTTTGAATAGGAATGGATTCTCATACAATATCAAGAACAAGAGTTCTTATATATATATTAATGAGTTTTTTTTATGGAATTAGGAATATATTAAAGTATTTATACATTCTATATATAGATAATCCTATTCATAACATTATAAATATGAAGGTTAGGGTTGATTCTAATCCCACTTACCTTTGGAATTATCTCTTTTAATATATAAAATATAAATGCATGAAAAGAATCAATACATATGGATTATTGGAATCATTCAATATTGAATCGTTTGAAGTTTGTGAATATTTTTTTTATGCAAGATTACCAAATATCCTTTCCATAGAAAAGGGGAAAAGGATTATGGAATATTAGACCTCATACATAGTGATGTATGTATAATAGTTAGTTGTCAAGCTAATGGTGGTTTTAGGTACTTAATTACTTTTAGCAATGATGATAGGAAGTATGGTTATGAGTTTATAATGAAACACAACTATGAAACTTTTGAAAAGATAAATGAGTAGTTGAAAAATGTAAAAATAAATTGGAAAGAGTAATAAGACCTTATTATTGAAACCAGGAGGAGGAATAATTCTAGGTTACTGTAGAAGGTATTGTAGAAGCACTGTGTGGTACTGTAGTAGGTACTGTAGTAGTTACTATAGCAAGTACAGTTCGGTATTGTAGTAGCTGGAACTAGTCACCATGGGCCACCGGTTTGGGCTTGGAGTCTTTAAGGCATTTGGGCCACCCAGGCCTTCGGGTCAGTAAGGATTTCAGGACACCTTTAAGGCATTCAGTCCACCTCAATGCCTCTGGGCCACACGATCAATGTAGTTTTCCCAGACATACTCTATAGAAAGGATCATCCCCAGAGGAAGATTCAGAGTAGGCGCACTCACCATAGTAGAACCAGTGAATTTAGAAGAATGATAGGGTATGGAAACGTCATCCGGACCAGCCTATGCTTGCATGGGAAGCTTATCCGGACAACCATGCGAAGGTGGAGAGCTACCATCACATTGCAGATGATGGGGAGGGTAAGTTCCTTGTATTTATAGTCTCGTTGAATTCCCTAAGACCTTTGGGTCATTTAATGTATTTTAAGCCTATGGTTAATGTAATATCTAAGCCTATGGGCCTTGTTAGGGTTCCCCCTCATCCCTTGAAAAGGGGGTTATCAAAAATCAATAAAAATGATGGCCTTTGGGCCATTTAGGAAATCATAGTGGTGAATATTTGAGCTAGAAATTCATTGATCATATAATGGATTGTGAAATTATTACACAAATAACTCCTATTAGAACACTAAAATGGAATAGTTTGTCTAAGAGGAGGAATAATAAAATGTTGGACATGGTTTGATCAATGAAGATTCAATATGACCATCCTATTTCATTCTATTGTTATGCTCTTAAAGCTACTGCATTTATACTAAACCATGATCTATATAATGTATTCATAAAAACACCATATGCGATATTGACTAGGAAATATTTTATTTTGTATTTTATTAATATTTGGGGATGAAATGAATTCATATGATGTTTGTCTTCTGATAAGAATGACTCTAAAGCTAAAAAATGCTTATTTGTAAGCTATCCTAAGTAAACTAAGGGATATTATTTCAATATTACTATTGAATAAAAATGATTATGGAATGAACTTGTGTATTAATTGAAAAGAAATATATAACTAAAAGAGACAGTGGGATGAAATTTGATCTTGGAGAAGTTCAAGAATATAAAATAGGAAGTGTTCTTGAGGTACATGTTGAGAAGATTGTATAAAGATTTTCACAAGAAGAATCGACTCAAGTTACAAAAAAATATTAAATGTCTGGTAAGGTTTTTCAAGTTTACATGAGATATTTATTTCTCATAGAAAATTATGATGAGGTAATGTTCATTGGAGATGAACCTACCACCCCCTAGGAAACCATCAAGAGTTTTGATTCCAAGAAATGGTTAAAATCCATGGAATCTGAAATAGACTCCATGTACACTAACAAAGTTTGGAACTTGGTAAATTCACCTAGAGGGGTGAGACCCAAAGGGTTAAAGTGGGATTTCTACAAGAAAACAAACATTTATGGTATATTTTCAACCTAAAAATAATTCTTGACTATAATATGTTACAATAAAATTCATGGTATTGACTATGAAGAATCCTTTTCACCTGTTGCAATGATAAAATCCATTTAGATATTTCTCACCATAATAGCTTTCTTTTATTATGAGATATATCAAATGTATATCAATACTAATTTACTTAATGGGAATTTAGTCAAGAATATGAATATGATATAACCTGATGGTTTTGAAATACCATGTGAGACTACTAAGTTTTGAAAGCTACAATAATCAATTTTTAGATTAAAACAGGTTTCCCAGAGTTGGAAGATTTGATTTGATGATTCAATTAGAGAATATTGTTTCATAAATAAAAAAATGATTCCTATGTATATAAATAGATTAATGAGACTGTATTATTATTTATAATATTGTAAGTAGATAAGATACTACTTACAAAAAATTAAATCCCAACACTTAACTCTATGAAGATGTGGTTGGGAAAGTGATTCTCAGTGAAAGAAATGGGAAAAGATACCTAAATAATAGGTATGTATATTTCCATAGATATATTTAAGAGGCTTATTACACCAATTAAAGATACATACATTGATAAAGTGAGAGTTTTAACATGAATAACTCCAAAAGGGGATCTTTATCAGTGTTACATGGAATGAATCTTAGAAAGATTCAAACCCTTTTAAAGAGCTGGCAAGGATGGATAGAATTATATATGCATTCTCCATAATATCTATCATGTATGCTATATTGTGTACCCAAAATTATGTCACCTATACTCTAAGAATAAATAGTATATATCAATCTAATCTTGGTTAAAATCTATGGATTTATACAAAGAACATCCTTAAATACTTAAGAAGGACTAAGGATATATTCTTGATCTTTAAAAGAAAGTATGATCTCTCTATAAAAGGTTACACATATTCTAGTTTCTAATCAGATATAGATGATATGAAATCTTAATATGGTTTTGTGTTTTTATTAAATGGTGGATATATCCATTGAAAGAGTCCAAAAAATCCACCATAGAATAATCAACAATAGATGTAGAGTGAACTGCTACATTCGATGCTATAAATGAATCTCTTTGGATTAGAAAGTTCAAATATGAACTATAGGTGGTTCCTATAATATAAGGAGAAATAAATATTTACTTTGAAAATAATTGAGCTATTTATTAGGAA
Organism: Viscum album; assembly: GCA_963277665.1. Taxonomy (NCBI): domain Eukaryota; kingdom Viridiplantae; phylum Streptophyta; class Magnoliopsida; order Santalales; family Viscaceae; genus Viscum; species Viscum album. The sequence continues at coordinate 1,335,982,105 of OY728127.1, forward strand.
AAGGAACCCCTATTTCATTAAAGGAGTGAAACATTATTTGAAAATTCCATATTATATGAGATATCATTGAGAGCGATGATTTTTGGATCAGTTAGGTGGCTACATAGGAAAATATAATAGATCCTTTCATGAAACCATTACAACAACAGAATCATGAGGGTCATATAGAGTCTATTAAAATAAGATAATTGATAGATTGATTCAATGGTTTCATAATGTATCATGTCATTATAATAAGTTCAACCTCTATTTATCATTCATTCATGTGTGTTTAAATTTAATTTATAAGAATGTTGGAATGATAATATTTTTTGTGCCAAATTCCACCTGAAAGAATACATGGACAGATTTGGGAAAACCGAATCCATTATTTGACTCGATAAAGCATTCTGAGAACACAAAGGATGGAATGCACAAGTTTCAAAGAGTTCACACAAGAGAGGAATCCATGATCAAGACCCTTTCATGCCAAATACGACTTCTTTTTCATCCATTCCATGGAGGCTACCTGAATGACCAAGGACTCCACACATAAGATTTTAGCTTTGCACATAGGGATCTCCAATCTATGCTCAAGACACTTTCATTAAAAATATGATGTAAAATGCTATATTCCATGAACCGCCATTGCATAAACATAAGAAGCCGTGTAGAAGTAATCTCCTATGATTAGAATCATTTTTTCTCATCACCAAATAATTCAGCTATAAGTAGAAGGTCACCCCCTTATTTGGGGGGGTCCCTAAAAGTAGAAGCATCACTCTCCTGCGAATAAGACTAATAATCCATAACAAAATGAAAGAATGGAACCCTAAAGGTATAAAATATTTCATGATAGGTTCCCTATGGGTCCACCCTTGACTAGGACCACAGTTGTTTAATCCTCACCCATCCATTTTTAGTCCAAGTCATGTGTACATATGAACGCCTTGCACGAAACCTTGAACTTGTGTGCAAGCCTCCAATCTTGTGTGCAACCCTTCTTTGAAGATCCATGGGAAGACCTTATGTTAGAGTACCTTGTTTTATCATACTTTATGCAAAACCTCCATGCCTTTCACACACCTCTTGTGTGCTCCCCTCCAAACATGAATGCAAAAATTTCATGGTCCCTCAAGTGGTGTCCTTTATGCCTCTAGTGCATGCATTTCAATACCATTTTCTTCTTATCATAGGTATGATAATGTATTTTTCTTCTCATCATAGGCATGATAACGTGGTCCTCATGATCAACCACTCATCCACACCACTGAAACTTGGCATTTCCAAATCCATACCCCTCCCAAAGGCATATCTCTGACGGTTATGTAAGCCCAAGGGGTAGGTAGTGAGTTCCCCATGTCCATGATACATGATGTAAAACATCCTAGAACCAACATCCTCAGAACATGATGTAAAACTATACTCTTACCCCATGAAATGAACATGGGATTCCCCATGTATGATCATCATGGGATTCCATTTTATCTCCCTTGTGGGAAGATTTCTAGATAAAGGTGGGATTCTACACTCAATTAATGAGCCCAAAACAACTTTTTACACAATAACATGATGCTCCATGTATGAATCAGGTAACGACCCAAAATTTTATTAATGAAAATTCATCTTTATCTAATTTAATTTTTTATTATGTAAAATGGTTATATAAAACATATGCACTTCCTTGGTTTTATGTTTTTGGATTTTAAAATACCATTAAGAATTGTTACCATTGCTAATATAGTCGTTGAACATTGATCACATGATTAGTATAAATATAGGCCTTTAAAAAATCCAATTTTTATAGAGAAAGGAACTGATGTCCTCATCCAGTAGAATTGCTCCTTTCGAAAACCATTTTTCGGAGCTCAGAAAGGAGGTAGCATCACAGGGCTTCACTTTCTACCAAGACCAAGCTGAGATTCTACATGTTAATCTTGAACATAACCGCTATGAGAGAAGTGGAAGTTAATAGAGATTACCACCCGAACAATTTTATCAGAGCCACCCCAAGAGTCTATCACCATCTCACACCATACTCTTAGGTCTTATGTTGGTGTTATAAGGGGTTATGTAATAAGACCCTAGCACTATGATTATGTGCATTATTTTTGTATAAATAATATACATTAATTTTATTATTGTTACTTTGTAAATTGTTTTTAAATCACAAATAGTATTTTTAGTTAATATTCAACTAAGAAATATATTTTGGATGAATTAATGAATTTTGAAATTAAATAATTTTTTAATAAAGTATAATTATTAAATTAATTTCTATTAAATATAAATTATCATATAATTTTTATACAATTTTTAATTTTTATTAATGTTTGAATGCTATTTTTGTGAAATCCCATGAATTTTCGATAAATATAAATTTTATTTTAAAAGTAAAAAAAAATCACATATTAAAAAAATAGATAAAATGAATATTATTTTTGGATTCATGATGTTGAAATTATCTAATGGTGATTTTTTCATAATTTTCCGAGACAATCGAATTTTTGGGTAAAAATTAAATACCATTTAAATATATAATGTGTTTTATGACATCATAATTACCTAATAGTGATGTAATAAAATACTATAAAAGGGATATTTGGCCAATATATGTTTTACCTTTAAAGTAATTTGATTTTATATTTGTTTGGTTAATTTTATGATACCTTACTGCACCCTCCAAGACTTATAAAATATTTTAACTTTTTAAAATGATTTCCTTGAGAGTGTGACTCACCTCCACATAGTCAAGAATAATATTTTAATAAGTTCAGCCATTGAATTTATAAAATAATTTTTTACACTCCCCTTTGGAGAAAAAAATAGGAAAAAACTATGGGTTGGTTTCGGGTTTTGAATATTTAATTATATGGATTCCAAAACCTAAGTTTGTTAAATATTAAAGAATTACCCTCTCTTTTCCCTATATAAACCCACCAAAGCTCCAACTTATCTTCACTCAAAACCATTGGATCACGTCCCTACTCTTCCCTCCTCTATATATAATCCTCCTAGGGCTCCTCGGGCTCTTAAGAATCCCCTCCTCAAGCTCTTTATGTTTCACACTCAAGTAAGGGATCCTCACTTTCCTTCCTTATTTATGTCCAAGTTTCCTTATAATGTTATGTCAATTCATTTTCAATTAAAAATTTTGAGGTATGATTTCAAAACTCCCCCATGATTCTTTCCTTATGTTTGAATGATGATATAACCCTTTCTCTTTCATTAATCCCTTCCATGTACACCCATTACCATGTCAAAATTTCATAAGAGTTGTTCCATTTCTCCTCTTTCTTCAAGTTTCATTATTATGTTACACCTTCTGTTTACAAATTCCATTTGTTGGGACATGTATATATATGACCCCCTTACTTTAAATTTCATTTACATGTGATGATATATCTATTTCTCTCCCATCAACCATTTTTATGAATTATTATGTCACGCTGTTATGCTTCCGAAATTGCATCATGATTTTCCACGCCAAAATCATCATGTAGTGAATACCATACCCATTTATCTATCAAGGGTAATAAACTTTATGAACATATACATATTTATTATATATTTTCATGTATGTATTACACATTCTTTTATCATGGAATAAATGATGATGTTGAATGATTCCATGTGGCACACTTATGCATGAAATGAAATGTTTTTAAAGGGTGAGCCCTGATTGCGCTCCAATGCACTGGGTAAAGAATAGTATCATGATATTCCATGTGAAATGAGGGTTTAATCATGAAAATTCAAGTCCAATTAGGGTTTAATCATTGTAATTCAAGTACAATTAGTGTTTACTCATGCTCCATGTTCAATGAGGCTTGGATCATGCTAATAACATGTTAAATGTTGTTGTCACATCTCCATGTTATGATAGTCATGCTATATCATGACTTTATGTTAATGTTTCTATTATGTTCAATTGATATGCCTATTTCCTAACATGTATTGTATTCTTCATTTTATGCCTTGTTTACTCCCTTACTGGGATTTATATCTCACCCTTTTTTTATGTATGTCATCAGGTTATCCCTTGTAATGATAAGTACGAAGTAATGTTGTGGTTATGTAATTTTTTTTCAATAAATATGTTTTATTTTATTCCTTAAGTTGTCATGTAATGTTCCTAATTTCCCAAGACACTAGAACTCTCAATCCTCAATGTTTTCTTAAGTTAAAGTTTAGGTAATAAATCATTTTTATGTGTGTAATAAAGAGCAGGGTTGTTATAGTTTGTATCAGAGTATATGTTTAGTTATTTTGGGATTAAGATTAGAAAACACTAATAAAATCCTTAGGGATAAGATTAATTAAAATAAAAACATATCTAAATTTTTGTTATTATAGAGTAAGTATTTTATCAAGAAAATACATACCTTTTTAGATACGAACAATTAGAGGTGGCTCTGGCACAGATGTATCTAGGTGTAAAACCCAAAAACACCACTTTTAGCTAGACTCGAATGGGAACTGGTGCACAACAATGGGAATTTATGTGCTCTTGGTTTGACACCCCCGAGGGGTATGCTTTGGTAAATTAAAAATATTAGTATAAACCATTACTAAGGGAATAAAAAATGCCCCTAAGAATATATGTTGGTAAATAGATCATGGATAACATAGATTCAAGCCTATAAATTAATAAGCTAAGGAAATAAATGTAATTTATAAGTTATCCATTTTTTTCATTGAATTACCCTTTATGTGTTACCTCTAACTTTCCTTTTATTACATACTATTTCCAGTAATAGGAGGGATCAGGCTAAAAAACAATGCAAATATCAATGTGATGACTATTCTAATGAGATGCTCAATCTTATGGGAGCAGGAATTACAAAATTTGTCACAATAATCTCTCAGTTAACTCAATTTTTGAAAAGAAACATGGATCAAGAGGATTTTCCTCCCCCCCCCCCCAAGAAAGAACAAACCTCTATTGAGATATTCATGAGACAAATTCCTCCTACTTTAAATGGATCATATAATCCCTCAATCACTGAACAATGGATCAAATTCATTGATAAGATCTTCTCCATCCTTCAATGTTCCAAACAAGAGAAGGTTCTTCTGGATTCTTATCATATGGAGGGTGAAGCTAATCAATGGCGGACATTGGTAAAAAATATGAAGCCTGAGGAAGAGATTGTGGCATTGGAATTGAAGGATTTTTGGAAAATGTTTTTTAGTAAATATTTTTCTCACACCCTCTGACTTAATATGGAAAGGGACTTCCTTGACCTCAAGTAAAAAGACGACGAATCTATCGGAACATACACAAAAAATTTACAAGGCTTACATGATATGCCTTCGACTTTGTCATTACCCTTGAATTCAAGGTTGACCACTTCTTTGGTGGGATAAAACCTAGCCTATGGAAATCCCTCGCAATCCGTGACTTCGATATCTATGAGGAAATTGTCTGATGCACCCTCAAAGTCGAAATGGAGATCAGAGAATCTCAGGGGTATAATGGGGATAAGAAGCGAAAATTGGACTTTAATTCTGGTTGTCCGATGGATAAATCCAATGGTGGTAAAAAATTCTAGCACCCCACTTTACAAAGGTGTGGAAAGAAACACCCCAAAAATTATCGGAAGGGGACAAGGAAATGCTTTAGGTGTGAAAGAGAAGGGAATCTTACCATTAATTTCCAACAAGAGAAACATGCTGTTGTGATAGAGGAGAGGAATGCTTCATTAAACCCTCAATGAATTGTTCATTACTTCAACTTCAAAGAGCCAAGGCACTTTTCAAACATTTCCCTAAGCCAAGGGTTTTTAGATGAAACCAAAAACCTCTATGGCAACAAGGGAGAGATTTTTTACATCACAACTACTGAAGATAACCCCACCAATGAAGTGGTGACAAGTATTCTAGTTATTAATTCAAGAATAGAAAAAATAATTTTTGATTCGGGTTCGACGCATTTTTTATATCCCAAAAGTTTATTAAAACAATCCCAGAACCACAAAAAATCCTGGAATTAGAGATATTGATGAGAACAGAAAATGGGGAAACCATTACATCCCAAAAATATAACTCCTCCCCAGTCACAATCTGTGGATTGAACATCCCAGTGAACCTCATCATACTTCCTATAGTGGAATTTTATTCAATTCTTAGCATGGATTAGCCTTCCATATATAGATCCAAAATAAATTTCCCTAAAAGGGAAATCAATCTCCATATGGAGAATCGGCCCTCGATTCTATACAATTGAAAGGAGGAGGATGAATATTCTTTAGCACCATTATCTCAAGCTTGGATATTAATGACCTATATGTACATTTATCTTGCTTAAATGATTGAGTCTAAGGAAGCAACCATCCTTAAATATATTCCTATTGTGAGGGAATTTTATGAAGTGTTTACTGAGAAATTGGTTGGTCTTCCTTCTTGAAGAGATGCTGAATTATCGTCCGATCTTATACCTGGGTTTTGAAAATATCAAAGACTCCATATAGAATGGATATTGTGGATCTTGAGGAGCTAAAGAAACAACTACAATAGAATCCGGGTAAAGGGTTTATACGCCCAAGTGCTTCACCATGGGGTGCACCAGTCCTCTTCATCAAGAAGAAGGATGGGCCAATTTTCTTTTGCATTGATTATCATGAGCTCAACAAAATCATGATAAAGAAAAAGTATCCTCTCCCACAAATTGATTACTTTTTCTATTAGCTATATGGAGCACAATACTTATCTAAGGTGGATCTGTGGTTGGGATATTACCAAGTCAGGGCAAAGAAAGAGGATATCCCCAATACTGCTTTTCGTACAAGGTACGGGCACTATGAATTCATAGTAATACCTTTCAGGCTCACTAATTCTCCAACAATCATTATCGACTTTATGAATAGAGTTGTTAGAGATTACCTTGAAAGATTTTTGGTAGTATTTATAGATGATATTATAATATACTCCAAAACCAAGGAGGAGTGTGAGGAGCATCTAAGAACTATACTAGAGACCTTGCAAAAGGAGAAGCTCTATGAAAAGTACAAAAAGTGAGAGTTTGGGTTGAAGGAAGTCTCATTCTTGGGTTATATCATCACAAGAAATGTGATATCAATGGATCCCTCCAAGACAAATGCAATTTAGGGATGTTCGAGGCCAACATTGATGATTGATATCTATAGAATCCTGGGGTTAGCAGATATTATCACCGATTTGTGAGAAATTTATCACGATTTTTAAACCCTCTTACCAAGAAAACTTGGAAGGGAGTCAAGTTTTCTTGGAGTGACGAATGTAAAGAGATATTTAAGGAGTTGAAAATGAGACTTATCACTACGCATGTGCTCACACTACCCACAAGTGTATAACTTTTTTTGGTTTTCAGTGATGCTTCGAAGAAGGGCATTGGCTGTGTGTTGATGAAAAATGACAAATTCATTACCTATGCTTCAAGGTAGTTGAAAGTTCATGAGAAAAAATATCCAACACATGATCTGGAGTTGGCTATAGTAATCTTCGCTTTAAAAATTTGGCGACATTACCCCTTTGGGGAGAAGTTTTAAATATATACGGATAAAAAAATCCTCAAGTATATATTCACATAGAAAGAGTTGAACATTCACCAATGAAGATGGTTAGAGCTGATCAAAGACTATGAATACTCAATCCATTACCACCCTGTGAAAGTGAACAAGGTGTAGGATGATCTAAGTTGAAAGGACCTAGTGATTCTATCATTGATGAGAATTAAAAAGTATAAAATCTTCTTAGATTTGATGATGATGGACATGGGAATCATAAAGAAGGGAACATCATCAATCCATTCACAAATGATTGCTCAACCGTCTCTTTTGTAAAGTTTAAAGGATGATCAAAAAGATTATGTGGGAATTCAGAAGAAAGTGGAAAATATTAGAAAAGGTAAATCCTCAAAGTTCAATGTTAATAAAGAAGGAATTGTGAGATTTGGTTCAAGACCATGTGTTCCATCAAATCTGGAGTTAAAGGATGAACTTTTGGATGATGCACATAGCTTGAATATCTCCATTTACCCAGGAAACACAATTAGGTATCGAGATCTCCCATATAATTATTGGTGGAATAACATGAAGAAGGAGATCACTGATTATACATCAAAGTGCCTTGTATGTCAGCAAGTGAAGGCTAAGAGGCATAAGTCTAAGGGTATGATACAACCATTACCCATACCAACATGGAAATGAGAGAACATCACCAAGGACATTGTCACCGGACTTCCAAAGGCATCCAAAGGAAACAATGCTATTTGGGTTGCTATGGATTGTCTTACAAAGACTACACACTTCATTGCAATTCAATATGATTTCTCATTGGATAGACTAGCACGGATATACATCAAAGAAGTTTCAAGGCTTCATGGAGTTCCACTATTGATTGTATCCGATCGAGATCCAAGAGTCTCCAACACGATCTGAATATTGATCTGAACTTTAATACAGCTTATCATCCTCAAACTAATGGCCAATCTGAGAAGACTATCCAAACACTTGGGCACATGTTGACAGGATGCTCAATGGACTTAAAAGGAGGATGTAATAAAAATATTCACCTAGTTGAGTTCTCTTACAATAAAAATTTCTACTCAAGAATCCAAATGGATCCTTATGAAGCCCTTTATGGGAAGAGGTGCAGAACACCGACATGTTGGGATGAAGTTGGGGAGAAAAAACTACTACATTCAGAAATGGTTGAAGAAATGTTGGAGAAGGTTAAGACCATCCAACAACACATTAAATCTTCTTAGAGTCGACAAAAGAGCTATATTGAAAACTGTTGATGAGACCTAGAGTTTGATGTCAGAGACATGGTATTCCTCAATATATCACTATGGAACAGATTTATGAGATTTGGAAAGAAGGGAAAGCTTAGTCCAAGGTACATCAACCCTTTTGAGATTGTTGATCTCATTGGAGCTGTGGCATATCGACAAGCACTCCCACCGAACCAATCTCAAGTACACGATGTATTATATGTATCACTCTTGAGGAAGTACATACCTAACCCATTGCATGTAATCAATCCAGAGCTTGTACCATTGGAGAATGAACTCTCCTATGAAGACAAGCCAGTGAAGATCTTAGATCGTAGGGAAAAAGTTCTGTGATATAAGATAATTCCCCTCATCAAAGTGTTATAGAGAAATAAAAAGTTTGAAGAAACAATGTGAGAACCAGAAGAAGTGATGAGGCGGAGTTACCCACATATGTTTTAGTGTGGGAGAAGAAAATTTTGGGGGTGAAAATTCTTAAGGGGGGGAGATTTTAATGACCCAAACTGTTATTAATGAAAATTCCACTTGATCTAATTAAATGTCTTATTATGTAAAATGGTTATATAAAACATATGCACTTCCTTGGTTTTATGTTTTTGGATTTTAAAATACCATTAATAATTTTTACCATTGTTAATATATCCATTTAATAGTAATCACATGATTAGTATAAATATAGGGGTTTAACAAATACAATTTTTTTCAAACAAAGGAAGAGATGGCCTATTCCATAAGAATTTCTCCATACAAATCCCATCTTTAAGAGTTCAGAAATGAGTTAGCATCACTAGGCTTCACTCTTGACCAAGTCCAAGCCGAGCTTCAACATGTTAGGCTTGAATGGAACTGCCTATGGTAGAATTAGAAGTTAATAGATATTACCACCCGAGCAATGTTATTTGAGCCTCCCCAGGAGTCTGTCACCATCACACACCTGACTCTTAGGTCTTATGCATGTGTTATAATGGGTTATGTAACAAGACCCTATCACTATGATTATGTGAATTATTTTTGTATGAATAATATTTATTCATTTTATTATTGTTACTTTGTAAATGGGTTTTAAATAAAAAATAGTATTTTTAGTTAATATTCAATTAAGAAATCTATTTTTAATGAATTAATGGATTTTTAAATTTAATAATATTTTAATAAAATCTTATTACTAAATTAATGTTTATTAAATATAAATGATCATATAATTTTTATACAATTGTAATTTTTATTAAGGTTTGAAAGTTTTTTCTGTCAAAACCCATGAATTTTATATAAATATAGGTTTTTTTAAAGTAAAAAAATCACATATTTATAAAATTACTTAGATAAAATTGATATTATTTTTAGATTCAGGATGTAAAAATTACCTAACGGTGAATTTTTCATAACTTTTTAACACATTCGAATTTTTGGGTAAAAATTAAATACCGTTTAAATATATAATGTGTTTTATGACATCATAATGAACCAATAGTTATGTAATAAAATATTATAAAGGTATATTTGGATAATATATGTTTTAACTTTAAAATAATATGATTTTATATTTGTTTGATTAATTTTATGATGCCTTAGTGAACCCTCCAAGACTTATAAAATATTTTAACTTTTTAAAATGATTTCCTTGAGAGTGTGACTCAGCTCCACATATGTCTAATATTTTAATAATTTCGTCAATTGGATTTATAAAATAATATTTTCCTCTCCCATTTGGAAAAAACCCTAGGAAAAAATCAGGGGTTATTTTGTGGTTTTTAATATTTAATTATATAGATTCCAAAACCTAAGTTTGTTAAATGTTAAAAATTCCCCTCTCTTTTCCTATATAAAACCACCCAAGCTCCCACTTTTCATCACTCAAAACACTTGGATATCATCCCTAATATAACCTCCTATATATATAATCCTCTAAAGGCTCCCAATATATCAAGAATCCCCTCCTCAAGCTGTTGAAGTCACACACTCAATTAAGGGATCCTCACTTTACATCATTCCTTATTTATGTCCAGGTTTCCCTATATTGTTATGCCCTTGTATTTTCAATTAAAATTATTGGGGTATTATTTTGAACCTCACCCATACTTCCCTACATATTTTTTAATGATGAGATACCCCTTTCTCTCTTATTAAACCTTTCCATGTACACCCTTTACCATGCTGAAATTTCATAAGAGTTGTTCAATTTCTCCTCATTCTTAAATTTCTTTATTATGTTACGCCTTATATTTCCAAATTACATGTTATGGTAAATGTATCTATATGACCCCCTTAATTTAAATTTCATTTAAATGTGATGAGATATCCCTTTCTCTCTCACCAACCATTTTTATGAATTATTATGTCACGTTGATATGCTGCTGAAATTTCTCCACGATTTTCCATGACAAAATCATCAGGTAGTGAATACCATGCCCATTTATCTATCAATGGTATTAAACTTTATGCACAAATACTTATTTATTATATAGTTTCATGTATGTATTCCACATTCCATTATCATGGAATAAATGATGATGTTGAATGATTCCATGTGGCACACTTGTGCATGAAATGAAATGTTTTTAAAGGGTGCGCCCTGATAATGCTCCAATGCATTGGCTAAAGAATAGTATCATGATAATCCATGTGTAATTGTGTTTTACTCATGATAATTAATGTGAAATGAGGGTTTAATAATTCTAATTCAAGTGAAATGAGGGTTTACTCATACTTCATGTGCAATGAGCCTTGGCTCATGCAAATATCATGTTAAATGTTGTTGCCGTATCTCCATGTTATGATAATAATTATATATCATGACTTTATGTTCATGTTTCTATTATGATCCATTGATATTCCTATTTACTAAAATTTATTGTATTATTCATGTTATTCCTTGTTTAATTTCTTACTGGGCTTTATATCTCACCATTTGTTATGTATGTCATCAGGTTATCCCATGCAATGCTAAGTAAGAAGGAATTTTGTGGTCATGTAAAAGAAGTTTTCAATAAAGATATTGTATTTTATTTCTTAAGTTGTCATGTAATGTTCTTAATTTCCCAAGATAGTAGACATCTCTATCCTCAAAGTTGTCTTAAGTGTAAGTTTATGTAATAAATCATGTTTATATGTGTAATAAAGAGCAGGGTTATTATAACTCATATGTAATTAGATCCTCCTCATATGAAATGAGATCCTCATCACATGGAATGATATCCTCATCTGGTATCTTCCATGCGTAATCCCCACACTATCTCTCATTTGTGTTATGAAAACTCATAGATTCTTAATGACTGAATAGGTTTTAAGATAATGAAAAGAAAGAAGAATGAATCACATTGGACATAGAGATTTACATGGTTTAGGAAATAATAACTATGTTCATGAAGAGGAAGAAATGTCACTAAATTAGGAGCACAAATTATAAGAGTATCTCAGAGTTTCAAGCATAAGAAACCCTAGGCTAGAATGTGCTAATAAAGAAGATGAAGTTTTGTGCCACCATCCACACAGAAAGTCAGCACTGCTACAGTGAATGATACCTGGAAGTCCAAATCACTACAGGCCTGTAGCCACTCTAGTCCAAGCTACTATAGTAGCTGACAACTAGAATTCCATGGAGCTACAATAATATTGTATCCAAATTATGAGTTTCCATATTAGTCATGCCTAATTCTGCACTACAATAGTTCCCTATTGGTGTCAGATGGTTATCTCTGCTACAGTGGGTCAAAGTTTCTATAGTTCTTCATAAAAATTAGGTTGGGCCCTTCACCCCCTGGACCCCAGTCCCTCGGTGTAGGGGCGTATTTCCCCCTGAAACCCCCAACGAGCTCACCATGGAGATCAACCTGTAGAGTTGTGGCATGGGGCATAGTACCGGCTAGAAGAATTCACCCCAAACACCACAAAAATAGATAGAGCTACACCAATAGAATAATCTTCTAATTGGAGCCTGATCCACTATGTTGACCTACTTCGATGACACTGACTTAGAAAAGTTACTTAATATGATATCCTCTTCCTCTTCAATCACTAGTTCCATGATTTCCATTAACAAATTTAGTTTCAAGATTATTATTCATTAATTACAATTTGTTTCCCTTTTTGTGCTCCCATAGTGTCCCCCCATATTCTTCCTCTCATCCTCCACTCATCAGTGGAGAGAAATAGAGGCACAACAATTCCTCAACTTCTATATTACCATCGAATTATTCAACATGTATTCCAGGTTTTTTGTTCCATGAATCTTATTCAATGTTAACAACCCATCCTATATCAATCCTATGATAAAATGGTACTTCAACTAAATTTAAGTCATTCGAGCATGAAACACTGGTTTCTTTCCAAGATGTATACCACTATGACTATCATAGTGTAATACATTTTCCTCTTTCTTTCTACCAAGATCATCCACGAAGATCTTCATACATACCATCTCATTTCCAAATTCTGTTACAACAATGTATTCAACCTCTGTGGTGGATAAATCCACCACCTTCTATAATTTTGATATCCATCTTACTACAGTTCCTCCACATGAAAATACATAACCTGTGGTACTCCTATTGTTGTCAACTTCACCTCCAAGGTATGTATCCACATACCCCTATAATGAATTTCCTTTTCCAAAGCATAGATATACCTTCTTGCTTCCATTCATATACCTCAATATCCACTTCATAGCTTCCCAGTGTTTCTTTCTTAGGTTATCCATGTACCTGCTCACAAATCCTACTACATGAGAAATGTTGGGTTGAGTGTAGACTATGGAATAAATCAAGCTTCAAAGAATTGATGCGTATATAACCTTCCCCATGTACCTAACCACTTATTCCATCTTTAGTGATTTCTCATTTGATAGTTTGAAATGGACCTCTAGGGGAATAGAGACAGGCTTTACTTCCATCATACTGAATCTTCTAAAAAAATTCCCAATGTAGTAAAACTATGATAACAATAAGGTTCCATCTGAATGGTCACTCTTGATCTTTATCCCCAAAATCTTTCTAGATTCTATAAGATCCTTCATTTCAAACTCCTCATCCAACTTCCCTTTCATCTCATCAATCCATTGCATACATGATCTTATAATAAGCATGTCATCCACATATAGAATAAATATAATATATTCATCAAAAAAATAATTAATGTAGAAGCATTGATCCATGAAACATCTTTTTTATCCATTTTTTGCCATGAATGAATAAAAAAATTTCTCTACTACCTAGGTTCCTACTTCTACCCATACAAGCTCTTTTAGAGTTTTCACACTATATCTTCCTTCAAAGACTCAACATAAACCTCTGGATACTACATATAGATGTCTTCCTCTAGATTTACATGAAGTTAAGTCGTCTTCACATAAATCTTTTTAATATAAAGGTATTTTAATTCCATAATTCTTAGAACCAACTGGATGGTTGTATGCTTCACTATAGGTGAGAAAATTTTAGTGAAATACACTTCCTCTGTCTGTTGAAAGCTTTTCACCACCATCCTTACCTTCAATATCCTCTTTCCATCATAATCTTCCTTGACCTAGTATACCCATTTATTCTACAATGATTTTTTACTTTGTTGAAGATGTGTCAACTCCCAAGTATTATTGTCATTTAGTGAAGAAATTTCTTCCTTCATGTCCAACTCCCCCTTGCTCTAGTCCTTCAAATACATTTACTCTTCAAAGAATTTTGGTTCTCCATCACCAGTCAATAAAAAATAATGTAAGGATGGTGAATACCTATACACAGGCTTTATCACCCTTGTTTATCTCCTCAACTCCACATGATTATGATCCACTAGTTTTGGTGTCTTATGCTCAAGTAAACCTTTAAGATCCACTTTATCTTTTAAATCTAATTATTTATTCCCATTTTCATCTTTAGCTTCATGGTGATCCTCATATGTGAAACCTTCATTAAATATCACATTCTGGCTCCTGATGACCATGTTGTTGAGATCATCCCAAAAGTGATAGCCAAACTCATCAGCACCATATCCAATTAAGAATCAAGGTTTGAAATTAGAATTAATATTGTCCCTTGCATTATAATTAATATGTGCATATTCCAAACTTTGAAAGACTCATAAATGTGAGAGTCTTACCTAATTAATATACTTGAGATCCTTGGGTAGACATTCTCCCATTGGTATAGATGGACTCCTATTAATGATATATTCTTCCATGTTCATTACATCATCCCAAAAGGTCTTGGGTGACCCCAATTGTAGCCTCATGCTCCTTGAATGTTCATTCAGTTTACTATTAATCCTTTTAACTATGCCATTATACTATGGTGTTCCTAGGATGGTCTTCTTCCACAAAATTCCATTGTTATAATATAATTATCTAAACTCATGACTGCTATACTCTCCACCATTTACAGACCTCAAGAATTTCAGATTGGATCTTGAATCATTCTCTACCATGGTCTTCCACTTCTAAAACATATTAAACATGTCATATTTTCTTTTCAGAAAGTATCTACATACCTTCCATGTTGATAAATTAATAAATAACACATAATATTGTGACCCTATAAAAAAGTACTAGTGCAAGCCCCCAAACATCTGTGTAAACCAGGTCCAACTTCCAAGACTTTGATGTTCTACCACCTTTTGTAAAAGAATCCTTCTTCTTCTTTCCAATGATATTGTCTTCACAAAGTCCAACATCCATAGAATTCAGATCTGGTAGTATTCCTTTTGTTTCAAGCACCTTAATCCCATTCTCACTCATGTTTCATATCCTGTAGTTCCAGAATTGTGAATCCATGATAGAATTTATTGATGAAACCATGTCTATTAAAGTCTCTGTCATGTTTTACAGGGTACCATTCTTTGCTCCCTGAGCTATGAACATAACTCCCTTGGTAATCTTATAGGAACCACCAGTAAATGTGGCACTGAAGCCTACATCATCAAGATTCCCAATAGAAATACTATTTCTTATTAAACTAGGGATATACCAAGGATTCTCTAAAACCATTAAACTCCCACTATTGGTCTTGATCCAAGAATCTCCCTTCCCCATGATCTACAAGGGTTCATCATCAGAAAGATGTACCTTACCAAAATTTTGACAAGCATAATTGTTCATGAAACCCTTCTCTGATGTGTAATAGAAAGGATCCTCTGATTCTAAAATCTTATAGGGATATCCACAGTCAATAGCAACACATCATTAGTTCCTTCAGCCGCCATGTTTGCTAAGTTGGTTTCAAGCACCATCTGTTTATCTCTGCACTCCTTATTAATAGATCCTTTCTTTCAAAAAATCAAGTAGGTAGGACCAACCCCTTTTGACTTATCTTATATATTTCCTCTTGACTTTGATCATCCTCTGTGATTGTCTCATTGTGCATATCTTCCTCTTCCTTTAATGTTTATAGAATAACCAGAGAATCTTCTCGATTCTCTTCTTCAGATATCCTCATGGAGGATTAGGTCATGCACATCCTTCAGAACCATATTAGTATTCCTTAAAAAACTACTAATAGTTGTTACAGTTTCTTCCCAGCTGTCAGGTAATGAGGAGAGTAAAACTAGTGCACGTACCTCATTGTCAAGTACAATTTCCACCAATATCAACTGACTTATGATGGTGTTGAATTCGTTGATGTGATCTTCAACGATTCTCCCTCCAACCATTTTTATATTGGACAATCATTACATAAAGTGAAGTTTGTTTGATGTATAAGGATTCTCATACATATTCGAGAGATATTTAATTGTCCCAATCATTGAATTCTCCTCTCTGATGTTGGAAAAACATTTTTTTCCCAAAGTAAGGAGCACAAATCCTAGAACCTACCAATCCAGTAGATCCCATTATGACAACTTCATCTCTATTAGTTTTAAAACTAGAAGCAGTGAATGAATATTCTTCTGGTAATGATTGTCTTTGATCTTCATCCTCCAGTAGATGAATTTTGTTCCATATAAGTGGTTAATATTCACCTTAACTTCTTCCATAAACATTATTTAATTATATAAATCAAAACTCAACCATTGATACCAGTTGTTATGGAAATTATGGAAGTCACAATGACAAAATAGGTTTGCAGATGAATTAAATACTAAACAAATAATCACACAGAACACAAATATTTATGTGGTTAAGGAAATGATCCCTAAGTCCATGGATAGGTAGAAATATCACTAAATCAGGAGTAAAAATTACAAAGAGTATCTCAGAGTTTCAATCATAAAAAACCCTATCCTGAAATGGGATAATAAAGTAAATGAAGTGGTATGCCACTAACCACTCAAAAAGTTTGCACTACTATAGTGAATGGCAGCTGGAATTCTGTATCACTATAGTGCTGTGAGCACCCAATTCTAATCACCTATAGTGGATGGCAGCAGGAAGTCCACAAAGCTAGAGTACTACAGTCTCCAAAGTATGAGCTGCTACAATAGTTGTTCCAAAGTCCACACTACTATAGTTCCCCATTGTTTTCGTCTATTAAACTCTGCTACAATTGGTTAGTGTTTCTACAGTGCATCAAAAAATTGGGTTGTGGACCTTCAGCCCTTAGACTCCTAGATGAGGGGCATGTTTTGACCTGCAACTTGCAACAAGCTCACCATGGAGCTCAACCCATGGATTTGTGGTCTGGTGCACAATATGGGCTAGAATCATTTGACCCAAACATCACCCAAAACGAATAAGGCTACACCAATCCAATAACTGGTTCTTCTTTCACAACACGAGCATCAATTATACTCCTTCCTATTGTTTCTCACACCGAACATGGATCACGTAGGCTTATAGGTTAGTAGTGACCATGATATCCAACCTCCAACCATATGGACATCCTCCTAAGTGTAATCACCAACAACCATGATCACCTTATGGGAAGCTCCTAAGCATAATCCCCAACCACATGCTCCACTTCTTATCATGGTCCTCATCCTCAGGTATAAGCCTCAACCCCATTTGTAACTATGTGGTCTTTTATTCCCAACCAACTGCGATACGTAGGAAGCCTCCCTGAGGTCCAAACCCAAAATCCACATCCATCCAAGTATTCACTAGACCAAATCTCTGGTAAGATCATGTGACTCACATGGGAGACCAAATCTCCTCCAGGTCCATTGTACAATCATTACATAAGCCTCACACAATACAACCAAGAGAAATCCTCTTACAAAGGCCATATTACATGAATAATCCCCATACCATCCCTTGTTAACACTCTATTCATGGTATGAGAATCCTTTTCGCATGACATTAAACTACATGGACCGGTCCTATCATAAAATCTTAAACTAAAACATCAAACTACATGAGTTTTGATCCCTACCTTCTATAAATTGTACATAGGATGCCTCTTGGAGGTTCAATAATAACCAAAGGTAAACCAAGGTGCCCCATTCTAGGGATTTTCCTTCCTATTTTTCCCTCATAAGAATTCAGATTAACCTTCACTATGTGACATCTTCCCTATATAGGACACACCTCCTAAGTATGCCTTCAAGTGTGTTTTAATCTATCTTCCTTCAGGATGTGACATCTTACCTTTAGGGAACCACCTCTACTAATAATTCTAATTCATATGTTGGTAACATTTAAGGTGATACCTCTTCGGGACACACCTCATCAATCATCCTCTATAGGGCATCTTGATCAATCAAATCTATCTCCACAAGATGTTAATATCATAAACTAGCTCCATAATAGCTACCTCATGATAAACATGGGATGCCTGAGGTGAAAAACGTGAAAGATATGAGAGCATGGAATCAACTACATAATGCTAAAAATGGGATGCATAAGGTTAAAAACTTGGAAGATATATGCCTTCAACATTAGATAACTCATGATCAACACATGATTCCTTGGGTTCCACACCTGAGATTCCTCCATGAGATTCCCTTTTATGAGGAAGAATACATGTGACCAATGTTCCTAATGTCTTGACATGTCATTGAGGCACAACATGACTACTCTCATAACCAAAGGTTTCTACTCTATCAAGACCCACTAGAATGTATAGACAGAAATAGCGTAATTAATCAGTGTATATAAAGAGATGGCACCAGAAATGAGTTCCATGAACATGACTTAACTCTATAAGGGAGACCCAGGCTAGGTGATGAGTTCCAAGGTGGAATCCATTAAAGGAGAAACTAACATCCCATCATTCCATTTCTATCAAGGAGAAGATATCACCATTGAAAGTGATGAAATCCACCAACCTTTAGAAATAGGGAATGTAGGGAAACAATTGTGATGCTAGTGTGCATCATCACACACAATGGAATGACCTGGAGAAAGCTTCGTAAATAGAAAGTGTGAATCCAACATGAAACTCTTCTCCTCCACAAGGGGACTAGTAGAATTTGAAACATAATCAGATTATCATGTCACAAGATCTAGTTATTTGGAACCAAGCCCCACTTAGAAAAAAGTGGGACCATCCCGAAACTCACCAGAAATTGGGGCAGTTAAACATTAGTCATTTTGGTCTGTGACATTGTCATCATGTATCTATCTCTCCACCCATAGAAGATTGGAATATGTTTGGGCATTGGGAATTACTATCTTTTAAACCGTAATGAAAACTAAATCCTCATGCTTTATAGGACCCAAGCTGTAGGAAACCAGCTAACCAATGCTCACAGATGTAGGGGAATGAGAAATGTCAGCGTGATGATCTCACATGACTCCACCTTCACCATGAATTCCACTATGCCATCGAATACCAGACACCCACACCTCCTTTCACCCTCTAAAACCATCTAGATGAGGGAGATGGACACCATTATATGTAGGTACGAGTAGGAGGGGTTCATTCCCACAAAGGATATGGATTTTCAAGACATGGAGGCATCAATGTCTCACCGACACCGACTCCCCCAAGGGATGTGCATGGAGCCAATTCTTCCCAATCCAATAGATAACCATTTCAAGAGCCTCTCCCTAAAGTCATCCTATGAATCGATCCCCTACACCGAGGAGGTGGGGGATACCCAAGTCATCCTGCCCATGACTATAGCATGGGAGCCACCAAGAAGGGCTCATACCAGGCCCCATCAGCATCAATAAGGACCAGTACTTCAGGAAAAAGAATAGGTGGACTATAAAACTGCTTTTAGGCCCTAATCTGTACCACTCGACATCAACATCAGGCTCAAGATCATAATAATTACCATCAAGGGGATTCATTATCCATAGCTCCAGTGGATACTTCCACCACCATCACTTTCTTCTAGATCTCTGTAATCAATGATTCGGGATCCATCTATTCCCAATTACGATCGAGACCTTAGTATCCCTATAGGCAGGCTGGATTGACTCTATCAATCATTGTCACCACTAGAAACCATTATGGGCCAATATGTAATGATGAGTTTTAGTGTGTAGGTCCTCTTCATGTTGTCACTAAACAAACTAGAGGTCCTCCCCATTCTCAAAATCATTAATAAGATTCTCCTCATGTTGTTCCTGGTTCAAGTGGAGGTCCTCCCTGGTTTGATAGCTAGTAATGAGGTCCTACCCGTGTTATCACCATTGACCAACATAGAGGTCCTCCCTATTCCACAACCTATTAGAGTGGAGGTCCTCCCCACTCATTCAATGGTCAACATTGATGCCCTCCCCATGTTTCAACCATCCATAGTAGAGGTCCCCCCTATGATTTCAGCATCCAACATGAAGGTCCTCCCCATGTCCATTTTGTGCAGTAAGAAGGCCCTACTAACATGTCAACCCACCAAAGTGGGGGTCCTCCCTTCTCTCGGAATCAACATGAAGGGACTCCCTGTGTTCCTTCTGATGAAAAAATATGTCCTCCCTACTATGCCAATAGTCATAGTGGTGGTCGTCCCCACTCTTCCAACATTCAAAGCAAAGGTCCTCCCCGATTCAACAAAAACATATACAAAATCCCTCTATGTGTCCCAACTAATAAAAGAGGAGGTCCTCCCTATGCTATCACCCACCATCATGGAGGTCCTACCTACTCTAAAGAACCTTCCTTCCTTGAAGAACCATCCCAAGGCAGAAGGTCAAACCACCAAAACCAAAGGAAAAAATCTAGGAAACACCAAGTCATTGTCAACCCCGCTAGCTTCTCATATTCTAAGGTAGAATGAAATTCAATGATAGAGACTTCACCGTAGTCATCAACATAAGATTCTGGGGAAGGAGCTCAACAGGTGAAGATCCTCATCCTGGAAGGTGATATTCATAGAATTACAAAATCCCTCAATAAGTATATATAGGTGGATAAAGATTTAGATCTCTTCTAGGGGTTCAAAGTGTAGTCATCTCTATCATCTCTAGTTTCCCTCTCTACATCTACCCAATATCATAGATATCTATTATGGATTGGGATAGGTGATGAGTATCTAGTTGAGTCTCCAATGAGTGCCTCTACCCTCACACATGAGTATCTAGTGGTGAACGCCCAATCCTACAAGGATATAATGATGTGTTTGGTACCACCCTCGAGAGAAGAACCAACGTGCAACAAACAACCAACTCATGTAGCTTCTCCTACACTAGTCATCCAACCACCATACTGATCCACATCAGTGCCACCACCAATCTCCCATCAAGAAATGATAGAAGATTGGGCTAAAAAAGAGTAGGGCACCACTTCTAAACAAGAAATACCATGGGATAATCCAGCTACTGATCAGTTTTTAATGGTATTATGGCTAGATGAAACTCTCCACATTGAAATCCAAAATCCCTCATTGAGAAATAGGTTGTGTGTTTCCATTAGACTATCTGGATGACGCAATTTCGCCTCCGTGGCTGTCAGTTGGTCTACCTAGGAAGACATGATCACTTTGAGGACATAAAATAGAAGTTTTGCATGGTTGAGTTGGAAGAACTCCCAGTGGATCATCACCATGTGTTACCCAGTTGTCACCATAACCTCCAATAGAGATGTTTCAATAGCTTCATAGTGCTCCATATAATCAGGGATGAGAAATCCCCAAACATGCATATTTGGGGCTGGGGATAATATTTCTCTCTACACTTCATCCCCATCCTGTGACAACTATACATACCTATTGATATTGAGGGTTTACCTCCGGGTGTAGTTATGGTGATCATGGTTCATCCCAAGTTTTCCAAGGATGGAGACACTGAAACAGGGTCCATAAAATAAAACCCACCCACTAGGGAAAAAATGTGCATTTAGCATGGAGGTAATATGTGATGAAACACCTCACTAGCATACCTATGAATCTCTCAATCATTGAGGCCCTCCACTTCTCATAAGAGATTAAAGAGGCCCTCATAGAGTCCCTAAAAACCCAAATCTAGTTTAAAATAGAGGTAGAAACTACAGATACAAATCAAGAAAGTATAATTCTTAGACATCATCTTGTTCTCTAGAGAAGATGAGGGATCTCTCTTGCAGGGGAACATTCTCCCACTGTACATCATAAGATAACTGAATGAGATGGAGGTACATCACTCTCTAGTCATCACAGGTTCTAGTATCAATATCTTATTGACACAAACACTTTACAATTTGGGACTAACTAAAGCATATTTGAGTCCCTCTGACATGAATATCCAGGGTTATGATATGACTAAATAGAGACTGTGTGGTAGAATTCATTTTAAGACCCAGTTTGATGGATTGATAGAAAACTCTGTGTTCATGGTTCTTAAAGGATACTACCTAAAATTAATTTATGGGTAGGCCCTAGATTCATCTGTATGCATTAGTCCCCTCATCATATCACCAATGACTCAATTACTCCCTCAATTATCGATTATGCTTGCTTCAAGATGATGCATCCCCCTTTGAATCATATGAAGACCACTATTTGGATTCTAACTCTTACAAGAAAAATGATAAGAAGGTTCATACCAATGAGGTTGAGTGAAAAACCATTACAGAAAGACCGTGGATAGACTTGGATGATTCTTTCATCCTCTCGATTCACTAGTTGGAAGCTATAACACAAACTTGGTAAATTTCATTGTCATTTCTAGGAGTAAGGGATGACACATCCCTAAGTACAAGTAACATTGGAATATTACCTCATATTCTTACACAGGTCTATCCCAGGTGATACAAAAAACCCCTACCCCTATGAGGTACTGAGATTTCCACCCCATGGCTACAATTTTACATCATACTTTCTTGTTTTTCTGAGTTGGGTTGAGCCAAAAGAATATGACCCACCATCATTGCTTTTATATCATGTAGGGACTTGTGGTTGAAGGACTAATGGGATTGGAATGATGATCTCTATCATTGTGGTCTTAGTATAGAAGAAGTTCCCTAGTGAGGATTCCACATCTGCCCAACCAGAAACTATCATTTATCTAGAATCAATTGGCCTAGATGAACCATATCCTACCACTGATTCCCCTACCTCAGATGATAGAGAGGATTTTGAAGATGCTCCTCCTAAATTTGAAGAGGATGTATCCACCACTATTGATGAGTTGGTTCAAGTGAACCTTGGTACTGAGACAGATCTGAGGCCAACACTGATTTGTGTAGTCGTGCCATAAGAGGAACAACAATAGTACATGCATTTCCTAAAGCAACACCATGGTTTCTTCACCTAGATCTATGATGAGATTCCAGGACTAGACCCTCAGGTCACCTTCTGCTGTCTTGGTCTCCCAATGATTAATTGATGGTTTAAGCAATCTCCTAGGAAAATGAACCATTCTCATGGTTCTATGGTCAAGCCAAAAGTTAATAATCTTATCAAATCCAACTTCATCAAGGATATTCAGTACCCTAAGTGGATATCCAACATCATTCCCTTTAAGAAGAAGAATAGGAAGATCAGAGTCTATAACGACTTTCGGGATCTCAACTGTCATTGTCTAAATAATGATTTTACCCTTTTAGTGATAGAAATATTGACCAATTACATTGCTAAGTTCCAGGGCCTCTCATTCATGGATGGATATTTTATATACAACTATATCTAGATAAACCCCATATATGAGGATTATACCACCTTCAAAGCATCGTAAGGGAATTTATGCTATCCGGTAATGCCTTTCAATCTAAAGAATGAAGGATACACTTATCAACGATACATACACCACATATTCTAACAAATCCTTGGAATATTTGTGGAATGATATGTGGATGACTTTGTGGTCAAATCCCACCAGCATATGGACCATCTCAGAGATCTTAAGAAAGTGTTCGACTTCCTCTTCTCCCAAAATTTGAAGATGAACCCCTTAAAGTGTGCATTCAGGGTTACCTCTATGAAGTTTCTCATTTTCATCATCAGATATAGAGGTATCGAGATCATCCCAGAGAAGATCAAGACCATCATCCAGATTCCTCCTCCTAGAAACCTCTGGGAGCTCCGAGGCCTTCATGTACACTTAGATTATATACATTGATTCGTCATGAATTTGTCCAGTAAGTGTGATACCTTTTATAGGCTCATGGGGAAAGGTACCTTCTACTAGTGGGATGAGGAGTCTGAGACCTCATTTTAAGAAATCAAGAAATATCTACTATAGACTCTGGTTTTGATGCCACATATCTCCGAGAAGCCTCTGGTTCACTATGTGACCTCCTTGGAATGATCCATAAGTTCTTTTATCACCCTAAATAACAATTAAGGTAGAGAGAAAAATTTATAATATCTTAATCACATGCTCCTTGACACAAAGTCAAAATACTCTCATATCAAGAAGAGATTACTTATGCTAGTTTTCACAGTGCATAAGTTGAGACATTATTTGATGTATCATGATATACTGCTGATGTCTCGTGTGGATCTTCTAAAATATATCTTGAATCACCTGATGTTGACAGGATGTATAGTTCACTGAGTGGTGATCCTCCAATAGTTCTACATTGTGTTCCTTTTATAGTTTCCATCAAAGTTCATACATTTGATAACTTTGTACTTGTCTATCCATCTCTTGAATAATTACCTCCAGATGTTGATTTCCCAAATGATGCCATCCTCTTGGTAGATCAGGCTATGCCTTTTTGGTAGATTAATTTTTATGGTGCATCCTAGGGCCCAACTAGTATAAGGATCAATTATCCCATGATCAATATAGTAGTATTTGGGATCATCTTCATCACCACTACACGGGCTATCCAACCCTACTCTTTTATGATATCAGAAGGTTGAACCGATAACAAGGTAGTGTATCAGAATCTTATTACTGGTCTTGAGTTATACCTTGATATCGATGTCACCCGCTTTCATATTAAGGGGGACTTTGAGTTAGTCATCAAGAAAATTAATGGTGATTACATCATTATGAATCCATAGCTCATGCCCCTATTGGAGAACACTCACCATCTAATGGCCCATTTCCCTTCTCAACTAGAGGTAAATCATGTTCCCCTATCATAGAATGGTCAATCCAATGCCTTGGCCAGTCTATTTTTCTCTCTTTCAGAGCCTGATTAGAATAACCTTTTCATTCATGTGGATCATCATAGATTC
This sequence comes from Viscum album, assembly GCA_963277665.1. Taxonomy (NCBI): domain Eukaryota; kingdom Viridiplantae; phylum Streptophyta; class Magnoliopsida; order Santalales; family Viscaceae; genus Viscum; species Viscum album. The sequence continues at coordinate 1,336,007,270 of OY728127.1, forward strand.
ATTTCTCCCATCATTCCATATGATTATGATAACTCTTAGGACCACTGAATCCTCAATCAATAGAAGAAACCTCCAATTCGACAACCCATTTGTCAAGTATATCCATCAAGGTATCCTCCCACTGAACAGAGCCAAATGTCTGGACCACCGAATCCCCCCTAAAATAGAAGAAACCTCCAATTGGACAACTCCTTTTGTTGAGTATCTCTAGCACAATATACTCCCGCTGGACAGATCCAAACGTGAGTAGATTTATCATTGTGTAGCATAGTTCACCCTCAAGAGTGGGACCAACCTTGATCATACTCTCTAATGACATTGGTTTTATGGAATTATACTCTATTTCATCCAAGGAGATGAGATTCCCTAGGTTACATAGGTAGTTCATGCAAGTTCCTTTGGTTCTCATCAGGTAGTGTTGAATCTCTCCCACCATATTCAAAGGTTGGGCTCCTTCTAGGTCACCATGGTCCATGACTACATTGAGTTCACAAAGAGGTTCCATTCATCTTATATTGATGTCAATTTCATGTATCGACCTTTGGATCACCTTTATACCACCAATTATTCTTATCACTTTCTAGTATGGGGACTCGATGTCATGGGGTTGTATCCATGAGAAACAAATTTCTAATGTAGGATCATTCTGACCATGGTATATTTCCATTCCAAGTGGGAAGAAGTGAATCCTATTAATGAAGTCAAGGCCTGATCAGTGGTCAACTTCAGAAGCTCCAATATCATCCATCAATTCGGAGTCCCTCATGCCATTATCACAGATAATGGCACCAACTTACAAGCAGTTGAGATGAATAAGTTGTACACCAAGTACAATATTTAGTCTAACCATACTTCCCTATATTACGCATAGGTGAATGGAAAGATTGAGTAATTCAAAAAAACTCTCTCCAATATTCTATAAAATATGGTGGCACAAAACAAGAAATGTTGGTCAGACATGTTCCCCAATGATCTTTGGGATTATCATACAACGACTTGAAATTTCACCTAGTTGACTCCATATTCACTGGTGTACAGAACAGAGGTAGTCCATCCCATATAGATTTAGTTTCCATCACTCCAAATAGTTTTATATGATTAGTTTATTCTATATAGAATGGAAGAAGTATGTCTAGATGAGTTGGAATCCCTCAAAGATAACAAGCTTCATGACTTTTACAATCTAGAGTGGCACCAGAACAAGATAACAAGAGAATTAAACAAAAAGGTTTGCCTTTGATCCTTATTCTAGTGTTACACAGTGCTAGCTCTTCGGATGTTGATGATACCCTAAATAAATCCACCAAAGTTTTGGTCCAAGTGGGAAGGAATTTATATTATTCATAAGCTGTATCCCAATGACTCATGATCTTTGATCACTATAGACAGAGAGCACATCACTCCTCCAACCAATGACAAGCTTCTCAAATAGTACTTTATATAATGATCCTATAGTTTGAGCTATATAACTTTAAACTGTATAGTGTTATCATCTTAACTTCACCACATTAAATTACATAGAATTGATAGTCCTTTTTACATGACCTTAAAAGGCACATACCAGTGTCATAGATTCATGACATTAAACTATAAAATAACCATCATCCTAGTCACTTGATGATAAACTTCATAGTTCCATCATCCTAGCTACATGATGATAAAATAAACAACACCATAATGTTCTCACCCAATAGTACGTCACCCTTGGCATCATTCATATACCATACCATATTTTAGAACTATGTATGGATTGATTTCTATCCACATAGGATATGTATAAACGCCTTGATTTTCCATCCTGGTCTATCCACCACAAAAAATACACTCTCCTTGCATATGGGTTAGACCTAAATAGGGATATTTCCATCAATAACTACATGTGTCTTGATTCCTACCCTTATAGGATACATAGTGACACCCAGACCTCTCATTCTGAGCCTAACTACAAATTCATCAACCCTATTTCGACCTCAGGCCCCATTTAGGGTATGTTGGGCCTACTTAGTCTTCATTCACATTGATTATTTATTCTATCCATGTAATGTAGGTGTATGTAGGTCCAATCTCAAAAGTATCCTCAGAAATATGTGGTGTGGTTCTAGGGTTTCCTTGGACCTCATTCATGTTGGATTTGTCAATATTCCATGCTACATATATTCATTCGAGGATTCCACGGTCCAAACTCTATGAACTTAAAATAATAACTTCATGCTATTAATTCTATAACATTAAACTAAGAACCATATAGTCCAGGAAACATGACCTTAAACTATTCACTCTAATAACAAGCATCATGACTTTAAACTATATGCAAGCCTCCTTAGGAATGCGTATGTAGTGTGGAACTAGGGCTTCCATGTTCCCCATTCACATTGGGTTTGTTATGATTCAACATTATTCATATCCATTTTGAAGTTCTTACCCCATAGTATGAACTTCACAACCTTAAACTAATAACCACCCTTTTCCATGCATCTTGACTTCAAACATTATTCAGAAATCCCCAGGAATGGGTTGTGCGGTGCGGGCCTCCTTGGTCCTCATTCATGTCAAGCTACTCCTTCCATGCCACACATATCCCTTTTGGTTGAGATGCTCTCCTCACTTTTGGATGGGTTATGTTAAAAATGATTCATATAGTATCCCTAGGCCTCCTTGGTCCTCATTCACATCACCACACTACACATACCCGTTAGAGACATTCCCCCCCATTATTGTCTAAACTCTATGACCATAAAACTAGGAGTTAATTTCCTAAAAGAAAAACATTAAACCATGTTCCTACCCTAAAAAAGTTCAGGATGCCTCATGATAATCATAGGATTCCTCAGTTTCCTTTAAAGAGAGTATTTCCCCCCCAGTGTTGGTCTCTCATCACACTATGTTTGAGAACTATGTGTGGCTTGATTCCCATACTTATAGGATACATAGCAAGGCCCATACATTTTTTCTCTGATCCCATCCAAAAATTCATTAACCCTTTAAACCATTGGCCTCAGTTAGGGTCCAAGAATTATGACCTTAAACTGTATCCAGATCATCTTACGGTGTCATGAAGTACACAAACCTAATTGGATTCATTCATAGTGGGTTTTACCACTTTCATTACACATATATACCCTTACAGTAAATGTTTCCCTTATAGTCCAAACATTGGTACTTTAAACTATATGTGGGACTCTCCTCAAGATTATTTGGGGTGGAATATGGATCCTAGGACCTTATTCACATTGGTTTTGTCACCCCCCAAGCTAAAAATATCCTTACACGTGTCTTCTTAAGGCACTTCCTTTTTTCTTGGACTGATATTTAAGACCTTAAACTAATATCCGTCCTATGGTCCAGGCAATACGACCTTAAACTATTCATGAAACCTGGGTTTGAATCCCACTCTCCGATATGGCCCATTACATACGCCTCATTATATACGCCCCATTCCATACTTTGATTATTTCTCATTTTTAGTTTATATCATATTTTAAACCAAGATAGACCCTCCAACGGTGATGGTCTCATGCCATTCTGGATCATCTCTCATTTTGGGTCAATTCCCTAATGGATCACTGGTGGAAAATGGCAGATCTTATGTTTCAAAAATGGTCAATAATCAATCTTTAGTTTTCTCACCTCATTCTTGACATGGGTGGTTAGGGTTCTTATGCTTCAAATATGGTAATTAGCCAATCCCTACCCATTTTTCACCTCTGATATAGATCTCAAAAGCCTTATATTACCTCTTTTCTACTTCCCTATATCATAGTGTAATTTCAATGCCCTTGGTGTCACCCCTAATTTTTTCTTCCACATGTTAGGAAAACCCCCTTACCATTACTTATTTCTCACACCTAGCATGACTCATGTGGGCTTAGTAGTTATAGTAGGGTGTCTATAGATGTGGTTGATCCATATAAAGAGTCCCTTGGTCAAAACTCTATGACCTTAAAGTAAGATCCTCACTAGTCTGAGCTCTATGACCTTAAACTAGGAAGAACAGTCCAAGAATCATGACTTTAAACTATGTGTGATCCTTCGTGGGAATGTATGGTGTGTAATTAGTCCTCCTAGTCCCTTATTCACATCAATTTTGTCACTCCTCCATGCCAAATATGCCTATTTTGGGAAGCCTCCTTCCCTAGGTCAAAACTCTATGACCTTAAACTAAGATCCTATGGTCCATGAAACATAACCTTAAACTGCTGGAAAAGGGTCAGAGATCCATAACCTAAAACTAGGAACCCAAGTCCAAGAATCATGAATATAAATTGTATTTTGGTTGTCTTCCAAAGGATTTTTTGTATGGATTTTGGGTATTCTTATCCCTCAAGCGCATTGGGTTCTTCACTCTACCACACTACATATGTCCATTTGGTATTTTAAACCCATGGTCCAGATAGTATGAACTTAAACTATGTGAAACATCCCAATCACATGAAATTAAATTTTGAGATACGTCCAAGTAAAATATTGATAAATTGTGAGATGAGTCCTGATCACATGATGTTAAACTATAAAATTTTATATCCTTACCATATGACATTAAACTAAATGTCCAATATCCTCACCATATGATGTAAAAAAAATGTGTTTATTGTCCTTTTTGTATGAAATAAAACTATAGGGTATCTTAGGCCCTTTCCTGAGACCCCTTCCTTTGGTTCCAGTCACTAACCACATTTCTCACATTCCTTTATCCCTTTCTCAGCATCTAAGATAATGATCCCATTTGAAGTTGTCCAGTCAGGATCCAAGTATCACTAAGAGGGGGAGGGGGTAAATCAGTGATATCTTTTTCTTTTATGTGTCCTTATTTTTTTAAACAAACTTCGCCTCATGTTAAAGAGTAATTTCCCAACTGAACACAATCAAAACCCACATCCAAAAGAACACTATATTTACATGGTTCACTACTCAATAAGAGTAGCTACATCCTTGGTATGGTATGGAAATAATCCAGTACTACACAATCTAGTAGAAAAAATACTTTTATGTGAAATAAAATGAGTAAGATATACCCTTACACTTGTATAGAACTTGGAAAACAATATTAAAGCATGTGCGCACCCTCTTAGCCGACATATGGTAATTAATTTGTTTTGTGCTTCTTGAGAAACTTTCACGAATTTGATCTCTTAAAAAAATTCTTATCCTTCCTTCCCAAAAGCTGATAGGAACTTCCTTGACTTTGTAATGATACTTACTCTGATACCCTAGTCCAGTCTTGATGCACTTATAAAGCACTTACCAGTTAAATTTGGGTACACAATTCTATAACTCATAGAGCTCCTTTGCAAACCTCCTTCGTGAATCTCCCAACCTTCACAAAGAATACTAGTTTGCAAAGCTCACTAGTTCTCAGAGCTCACTAGTTCATAGAGCTCACTATTTCAAAAAGCTCAAGTTTAACTTTATTAAGTAAACTTCTTTTGAAAGGCTAAATTTCCCACCATAGAGCTTCTTCCTTTCGTAGAGCTTATTTCCTTCAAAGAGCTAATTTCCTTTGTGAACCTTCTTCGTGATTCGAGAGGCCTAAGTTTTTCATTGAGTCTCTATACTCTTCTCAAGGGTGTAGATGCCTATTTATAGCTGTTTCTCACCTACTCTAAAACCTTTTGTGGCACATCAACGTCAAATCATCAAATTTCATAGAGCTATGAAATTTCCACCAAAATTATCTTTTTTTCACAAAGCTCCTCTGCAATTTTACTGTATTGCAAAGATTGTTGTAATCATGAATAATTTCTCCAAAACCTTTGGATTGTTGTAATGATCCATTCACAATGCTCTTCATCGCCACAATTCCAACTTGAAAATTTCTTCACCAATACCATTTTCAAAGCACATCAAAGTCACAGAGATCACCATCAACATACTTCATGTCTTTCCGAAATCCACTTCATAAATCCTATCTCCACAAAATTCATCCCTTTTCCATAATTTTATGAGATCATCAAGGAAATATAATTTTCATGATGCTCTACAAACTCTAAATTTTGGACCCCAAAAATTTGGAAAACACTAGAAAACTATGTCACCTTAGACACCTGCTTCAAAAAAAACCAACCATGCTGATTGACATCAACTTTTCTACCCCTTCCTTCATAAATCTAGCATCACAAGTTATCCAAAATACTTGTGATCTTTTTGAAATACATAATAGTGAGGCATCATCAGATTTACCATGGAAATTATTGTAACTTCCATATCTTCCAACAACCACTTATACAAAGTGAAGTGATTTTATTTCTTCTCAAACATTCTTGACAACAAAAGACAATACCTGAAAAGAGAAAACCTCTTACTTCCTTTTCCATCAAACTTGGTCCAAAAAATATCCCCCTTTGGATTTTGTTGTCAACCAAGATTCATAAATCACTGAACTTTGTAACCTCAATCTATGGATTACATATCAATAATTCTAAGCCTATGTGAGCTAACTCATTGCAGGAAACAAGAATTATTGACAACAAAACCATGTTATCCAAAAGTAGTGACTATGAAACCTATTCTGCATTCCTTTCTTAACCTTATCCAAAACATAAACATCTTTCTTATGCATCCTTATGCCTTAGAAACTTTCCTAATCATTCTACACTTCTTCAAATTTCCTGTAATACAAAAATTTTGTTTTATACAACCACTGCAACAATAAGTTAGAATAGTTCACACACACACACATGCATGATTCACATCTTACCCACAACTCCCCCTTTATGCATGAAACCATAAGGATAGATTTGTGAAACAAATCTCCCCTATGAAAACACTATATAAAGGTAATATGAGAGAGGGGATAGAAACACATACATAAACCTTGATGTGAAGGAGGTTGGACACCCATGTTCAACCTCAATTTTGAAAATGGTTCCTTTGATAAAGTTTTGGTGAATATATCAGCAACTTGTTCTGATATAAGAATGTAATCCGGATTTATCTCATTATTCTCCACATGCTAGTTGATAAAGAGGTACTTTATGTTAACATGTTTTGAATAAGAATGTTGTACAATATTCCATGTAATATTTATTTCACTTTGATTATCGTATCCCAAGAGCTAGGGTATCTTTACTTTAACAAGTAGATCTTCCAACATAGTCTAAATCTACATGAGTTGGGTAGTATCTTAAGTAGCAACAACATACTTAGCTTCAGTTGTGCTAAGAGTTACTAAATTATATTTCTTTGTATTCCAACTGATGTGGTCGGAGGTCTTCACAACCCTCAAAATACAATTTATAATCCTACACTAGTCTAGTGGTGCTGGATCGAACCCAAGGGAAGGCAGGTAAAAAACCTAAGGTTTTAAACAAAATAAACTCCACTATTGTTAGTAGTGGAGAGAGTGTACATCTTTTTACATTTTTTTTTTAATTGATGAAATGGAAACAGAATGAAGAAACAAGATTTTTTACAAAGGAACTAAAATTTAAACTAAGTATTGATAAACTAGAGAAATACACTATAATAATGTTAAGCACAAAGACAAGGAGCGAGATCAACAAATTTCTGAGGAATTATAAACTTCTAGAATGAATCGATATTATCTCCACGGATTACAGTTGAATCACACCTCAAGAAAGACTGAATAATCTCCCTCATTGGGAAATTCATCAGATGGAGGATTGAATCTTGGAGTTCGCCACTTGAGAAATCAACTGATCTGCTGTGGAACTTGGAAAGAAAACAAATTGAAATTAACTCTCCATTAAATTCCAATTACCTTGATAGTTGAAGCTTCGATAAATGCCTTCAAGATAAATCTCTCCAATTGATCTTGAAGTTTTAAATTGAAAACATTGAGGTTTGAATGATCAAAAGATTAGAAAAAGAATATGTCTCACCAACTGATTCTAATTTCTTAAAAAGAAAAGCACATGAAGATTTGTAGAGAATAAACCAGTAATTTTTAAAATTACTGATCTGAGAAAGTTCAGCCTATGGTCCTGTTGATTTCAACATTAAAAACACATGAAAACAAAGTACAACAATTATGGATAGAGTGTAAGAACCCGGATCTTCGTTCAGGTATGTTTTTCCTTTTTTCTGGAGTTTTTAAGAAAAATGTTCTTTCTGGAAATTTTCAAAGTACACGTTGTGTACTTTCTGAGTAAATGTTGTGTACTCTGATCCGGCTAGAAGCCGTGTGCTGGTCATTCCCGGGCCACACACACGGTGTGTAGGGGTGATGTGGAGGTCTATTTTGGTGGAGTATGTAAAGGACCCAGTACACGTCGTGTTCTCTAAAAGCACATGACATGTACTTTATTTTTTTACTAAACGGACCGGGGTCGCGGCTAACCTCCGATTTCATCTTCTTCTCCAGTTTTCGTCCGCCCGAGAGTGACCGTACGGACGGATCTTTGACAAGCTCCCGCCTCATTGTCCATTCTCCGATTCGAGCACGGTCGATTGCATTGGAATCACAGCGGTGGGTTCTTCTTTCTTCTTTAGCCTTGTTTCTTGATTTCTCCTCGTTTCCAAGTTATCGTAGGTTGAGCGTTTTGTGCGTTTTCTCAGATCTACATCGTTCCAAGGGGAATCCGTCATTGTGGTTCACTTATATCGATCACCTAGGATCAAGGTAGGTGGTTTGTGCCTTTTCGTATAAAGTTTATGAATATTTTGTGCAAATTCCACCAATAACCTTGAATGGGGTATTGCGTGTTCATGTTTTTCCCTTGTTGTATTGCCTACTTTGCTTGATTTATATAGTAGAAGTTTTTCCTATGATTATGGTAGTTTTACTGTACCTTGAAAGTTTTCTATGCTTGTTCTGCCTGTTTAGCATTTTTCCAGTTTCCATGCCTAGTTGTAGGATTGTGGACTACTCCCTTGTTTTGCTACTGAGCCTTAGTTGATATCCAAGTAGTTTTTTTGAGGTTACTTGGACGATGTACATGCGCGTAGAGCATGTTTAGTTTCACTTGGGACTGTGAGAACCTAGAGTAGTAGACCAAAGGGAGAATTGACGGAAGGGATTCTCTAGAGTGTTGTTTAATTACGATACGAGACCACAGGGGGAATTGACATTGAGTGCTTCCTCAGAGAGTCTGTAGTTCCTCGACGTGGGACACAGGGGGAATAGATGTTGATTGCTTCCCCAGAGAGCCTTTAGCACGATACGAGACTATAGGGGGAATTGATGGTGATTGCTTCCCCAGAGAGTCTATTATTATTTTCAGAGCTGAACCAGAGGGGTGAGACTGTGTGTTCCTCCTAGAGGGTTGCTGGTACTTATAGGTTGAACCAAAGGGGTTAGGCTGTGAGAGCTACCTAGAGGGTTACCTATTTTCTTCTTTTTGTTGGTTGTTTACTTGTGTACTTTATTTGTTAGAACTGAGGATTGTAGCTGCTTGTGCTTTCCTGTTTATTGCTTCTTGTTTTATTACTTGCCTTGTATTCATTGATTGTTAGGCACAAATCTTTGGGTGATTTCCTACTAGGATTGTATCTCACACCATGTTTGGGCCATGCTTTTGGGCCCAAGCAGACTATGTTGTTGCAGGTATAGATAAGGGCAAGCGCCCTTCTACTTTAGGATCTTGATTGTGCTGGTGTTGGAGAGAATGGGACCGAGCCGGGGCTCGCAATGCTAAGGAGTTTATTTTGTTTTTATTTTGCACTTGTTTTTAGTTGTATTCCAGCACGTTGTTGTGTTTTCTACTTTCTATAGATACTTGTACCTACTGCATCATTTTCATCATTGCTATATATATTCATTTCTTCCGTTGTTTGGTTTCTGTTGTTATGCATGTTGTTACTGCTTCCACTGTTGACTGTTGTTTTCTACTGTATACCTTACCAAATGAGGGCATAGTTTCCCCACCGACTCACCAAGGCCCTCACTGCTAGTCGGCACCCTCTGGAGTTCGGGGAAATGCGCTTGAGGTCATGTGGAAAACCAGGTATGGGGCATCACTGGAGGGGCTCCAGATTCGGGTCGTTTCAAAGTGGTATCAGAGGAGTTCTTTTATCTTGCTTGCTATTTGGAGACTTTATCCAAGGATAGGATAGATTCGGTACTTGGCATTCATCTGTGCTCGGGAGTAGCTAACCCATGTACATGGAAAGGCCATACTACCTCGTTAATTGTAGTTTATTGGTTTTGAGTTTTTATGGCTGATATGTTTTCTCCTAGAGTGATTCGCATGACTTGTGCGGTTATTGTTTTGATATTTCGGTTCTATTTCTATCGCAACTCGATGAGATGAGGGTATGCCATCTCATGCATCATATAGTCTCTTTTAGAAATCACATGCCATGAATTCTTGTCATGCCATCTAGGGTGCATTAGCGATTTCATGCTATTATGATAGGCTTTGTGTAGATTCTGCATGCTATTGTGATATATGCTTGATAGAATCCCAGCTATTATGTTAGAGAGCTGTTGTTTCCCTTGTATGTGACTACAGGAGATGTCGAGCTTTGATTTTTGGGGAGTATGGGCCCTCACAAATCGGAATTTGGCACCTCTTTACCTTGTTTTTAGTATTTCTGGAATTCTACGCAGTTTCTGAGTTACTGTCCAGAAAACCCAGAATACACGGCGTGTACTTTTTAGATACACGCCGTGTAGTTTTCAGCCTGTGTCACTGACCGTGTGAGCATAAAAAGGTGTTGTGACAATAAATTTAGGAACACGATGTGTATGGTAGGTACACTCCGTGTAGTAATGAGCCGTGTACCCGACCGTGTCATTAACAACATGTGTCGGGGAAGCTCGGGTAGAACACGTCGTGTCCAGAAGGAACACGTCGTGTAGTCATGTCCAGGTACTCGGCCGTGTCACGAACAACATGGGCCAGCGTTACCTTTTTTTTCACACGCCGTGTTTGTTCAGAACACTCCGTGTAGTCCTGTCCAAGTACTCGACCGTGTCACAAACAACACGGGCCGACGTTACCTTCTTTTCCACACACCGTGTTTGTTCGGAACACGCTGTGTAGTCTTGTCCAGGTACCCAGCTGTGTCACGAACAACATGGGTTGGGGTCACATTGCCTATGCATGCCATGTTTGTTCGGAGAACGCCGTGTAAGGTTCAGCCATGTAGATGGCTGTGTTCTTAATAATACGGGCCGCCAAAGTGTTGTCCACTACGTGTCGTGTCCACCGGGAACACGTCGTGTAGTCTTAGTTTAAGAAAACCGTGTGGGTTAGTCATGTAAAGAGACTCGGGCAGGGGAACAGTTTCCAAGTACACGCCGTGTGTGGGTGAAAAACGCCGTCTAGTTTGAGGTGTACACTACTTGTAGGGAAAAAGTACACGCCCGTGTCAGTGGGTTAAGAAGACACGTCGTGTAGTTTTATACACGCCGTGTAGTCAAGTTTGGTAAACCTGTGTGTTTTCTTCCCCTGTTTCTATTTTTTACTCTTGTGTTCTCTATCCTTGTTTTCCTGATCTAAGGTGTAGTTTTGATCTTTCAGAGCTATGCCTTTGAGATGTCCTCCGGTTGTACGTCTGTCGTCGGGCAGTGATCAGATGCCAGATAGGGCTGATCAGGGACTTCCTACTGATCCTCCAGTCGAGCCAGCCTTGGCACCGACTGTTATACCAGTTGCAGGTGCAGATGCACAGTTCAGGGAAGGTTTCATGAGGATGATGCAGACCTTCCAGGGAGTGCCGCCTATTTCCACGTCTATGGAAGACTTGATGCGGGTTTTTTAGTAGCAGCATCCTCCCATGTTCTCAGGGGAAGGAGGACCTCAGGCTGCAGAGTCATGGCGCGAAGCCACGCTGGCTATCTTCAAGAATCTAGAGACACCTCCAGAGAGGCGGGTCAAGCTCGCCACCTACATGCTCCGAGACTCCTCCAAGAAGTGGTGGGACGTGATCTCACGGGCAGGTCAGCAGCAGGCTATGGTTTGGGAGGAATTCCAGCACGTGTTCTATGACTACTTCTACTCGGAGACCCTGAGGGCCGACCGAGGCCGGGAGTTCATGAGCTTAGAGCAGGGTACTCTTTCTCTCATGGAGTATTCCACTCGTTTCACCAAGCTGTAGCACTTCACGCCCCTCTGGGATGGGAGTGGGGTGTTCTTAGCAAGGAAGTTTGAGTATGGTCTCAGGCGAGAGATACGATCACAGGTGAACATCTTCCAGCTGACTTCCATTACTTCCATCATCAACCAGGCACTGATTGGGGAGCGCAATCTGAGAGACTTTGGAGCTGTGAGCTAGGGAGGTTCTACTTACAGATCTAGTCTTCCTCTATATGACAGCAAGAAGTGCCGCAAAGAGCCTACATGCGGTGATCTGAGGCAGCGAGATGCATCGTCAAGTAGCCAGGTGACATGCTACCAGTGTGGCCGGTCAGGGCACACAAGGCCGCAGTGCCAGAGGGACCCCGTGGAGTGCCGATCTTGTGGAAATATGGGTCAACTTTAGTGTTTCTTCCAGGTCTTCTCACCAGCAGCTGGTGACCAGGGTTCTTCCATGACTCCTCGTTCAGGAGCAGCACCACCAGTCTCTCACCAGTCAGGGAATTGGAGTTCTTCTGGCCGTTCGGGCCAAGGTGGAGGTCGAGGCTGTGGCGGTCAACCACTAGTTCCTCAGCACCAGCAGGGAGGTTCAGCTCAGAGTGGTTAGCCAGGGGCACAGGGCCGCAGTACAGTCCAGTCTTTCATCGTGGAGCAGACTTATCAAGAGCAGGATCCCGGCCCTTCTACTATTCGAGGTACGATTTTAGTAGCCTCAGTTTTATATTTTGCCCTTTTCGATACTGGTGCTATGCATAGCTTTATCTCTGTTGCTGTTTTGGAGAGCCTTGGACTCTGCGTCTTTTCTTCTTCCGACTCGTTGACACTAGACACACCTTTGGGGACGAGGACATCTAGTGTACGCCAGTGTAGAGAGTGCCCTCTCGAGGTTGCAAGGTATCACTTATTATGGGATCTCTATGTCCTAGAGATGACAGGCTATGATGTCATACTTGATATAGACTATTTGACTCCCTTTCAGGCAGTCGTCGATTGCTATCGCTGCAGAGTGAGTTTCGGTTCACTAGATGGTGAGTCTTTTCTTCATAAGGGCGAGTGGGACGTTCGAGCGAGTCGGGAAGGACTCGAGCATCTCGGGCTAGGAGGGGTGACGACCCAGATTTCTAATCTTTATCTGGATGATCAGGGGACTCCATAGTTGGATTTTCCTCGAGTCGTGGATCACTTCAGGGACGTCTTTCAAGAGGAATTTTCAGGTTTGCCTCCGGAGGGTGAGGTAGAATTCTCTATTGAGCTCATTCCAGGAGCGGCACCGGTGTCCATTCCTCCCTATAGGATGGCTACACCTAAGTTGCAGGAGATCAAGAAGCAGTTGGAGGATCTACAGGCTAAGGGTTTCATCCGACCTAGTACTTCTCCTTGGGGTTCACCTGTCCTGTTTGCAAAGAAGGCAGACGATACCCTTCGGATTTGTGTGGATTATCGGAAGCTGAACCAGGTGATGATCAAGAACCGATATCCTTTGCCGAGAATTGACGACCTTTTCGATCAGCTTCGAGGAGACCGAGTGTTCTCGAATATCGACTTGAGGTCCGGTTATCATCAGTTTCATGTTAGAAAATCAGATATACCTCTGACAACCTTCAGGAGCAGGTATGGTGTATACGAGTATACAGTCATGCCATTCGGTGTCATGAACGCGCCTGCAGTCTTCATTTCACTGATGAACTGAGTGTTCCATCCTTACTTGGACTCCTTTTTCGTGGTCTTTTTGGACGATATCTTGGTGTACTCTCACACTCGACATGACCATGTCACGCATATTGAGATCGTTCTGAGTACACTAAGAGAGCATAAGCTTTATTCTAAACTCTCAAAGTGCCACTTCTGGATGGATCATATTCACTTCTTGGGTCACATCATCTTAGAGGTAGGAGTATCAGTGGACCCAAAGAAAGTGAGAGCTTTAGTTTCCTGGGAGTAGCTGAAGAATGTCTTTGAGGTACGGAGTTTCCTAGGGATAGCTGGATACTACAGACGCTTCATTCGGGACTTTTATCATCTATCAGCACCTTTTACAGGTCTGACCAAGAAGGGAGTGAAGTTCTTATGATCAGATTCTTGTGAGTCAGCCTTTCAGGAGCTGAAAGGGAGGTTGACGTCAGCACCGATACAAGTCTTGCCGGAGCCAGGCAAGAACTACATTGTTTACTATGATGCTTCATGTATCGGGCTGGGAGTTGTGCTTACGCAGGGGGATGGAGTTGTTGCATATGGGTCTCGACAGTTGAGGCCACATGAGAGGAACTACCCTATGCACGATCTGGAGTTGGCAGCTGTTGTTCATGCCTTATGCTATTGGAGACCATATCTGCTGGGAGAGCACTTTATGGTCTTCACTGGCCACTAGAGTCTCAAGTATATTTTCACTCAGCAGGATCTGAACCTGAGACATCTCAGGTGGGTCGAGTACCTTCAGTCTTTTGATTTCGAGATTGCCTATACTGCGGGGAAAGGCAATGTAGTGGCAGATGCGTTGAGCAGGAGAACTCAGATTCAGGTAGTTTAAGAGGCCAACATTGAGTGGCAGTTGATGGCTCTACTCTCTGAGATGCATCTAGAGGTGCACAACAGACAGGGAAAAACTTTACTATCTTATGTAGCTGTTAGCTCTACACTTCTTGATCGGGTATGGATGAGGCAGCTATCAGACTCTGAAGTCTTAATCCTACGGGAGAGTGTGTCAGGAGAGGACCCTCTTCCCAGATGGGCAGTGGGCGAGGATGAGATCTTGCACTTCCAGGGATGCGTGTGGGTGCCAGCAGACATACGCGAGGAGATGATGTGGGATTTTCATTCCTCAGTTTGGGCAGTTCATCCTGGCATCACCAAGATGTATCAGGATCTACATCGCTAGTACTGGTGGCCAGGTATGAAGAAGGATGTTGCTGGTTTCATCATGAGATGTTCTACTTGTCAGCAGGTGAAGGCAGAGCATCAACGACCAGCAGGCCTATTACAATAGTTACCCATTCCAGAGTGGAAGTGGAACGATGTCGCGATGGAATTCGTGATTGGGTTGCCGAGGTTTCCTCGAGGTAACGATGTTGTTTGGGTTGTCATCGACATGCTTACGAAGGTTACACACTTCTTTCCGATTAAGGAGACCTTCAATGTTGATGATCTGGGATGACTTTACATCCGAGAGATCATTCATCTGCATGGATTTCCACACTCCATTGTTTCAGACAGGGATGTGCGCTTTATCTCTCGGTTCTGGCAGGGACTTCAGAAGGCCTTGGGTACATAGGTACTTTTGAGTACAACATACCATCCTCAGACTGATGGCCAGTCCGAGCACACGATCCAGGTGCTTGAGGATATGCTCCGATCTTGCATCCTAGACTTTGGTGGTTCTTGGGAGAAGCATATCCCTCTGGTGGAGTTCGCCTACAACAACAGTTTCTAGGTGACCATTCAGATGGCACCATACGAGGCTTTGTACGGTAGGCCATGCTGATCACCCTTATGCTGGCTGGAGGTAGGAGAGGCAGCCTTGCTGGGACCTCGTCTCGTTCAGGAGACCTCAGAACAGATAGAGTTGATTCGGAAGAGGATGGCTATGGCACAATATCGAAAGAAGTCTAATGCTGATCAGCGGAGAAGACCTCTGGAGTTTGAGGTTGGGGATCAGGTGTTCTTGCGCGTCGCATCAAGGTTGGGACACAAGAGGATTCAGAGACAGGGTAAGCTTTCACCATGGTACGTCGGACCATTTGAGGTCATAGGGAGAGTGGGACTGGTCGCTTATCGGTTGCAACTACCACATAGGTATCGGGCCATGCACGACATCTTCCATGTCTCTCAGCTCCGTCATTACTTTTCAGACCCATCTCACGCCTTTCAGCACGAGGAAGTCGAGCTTGAAGCAGATGCGTCGTTTGAGGAGCATCCTATCCGGATTGTCGATCGAAGTACGAAGGTCCTTAGTGGGCGGTCTGTTCCTCTGGTACGAGTGCTATGGCAGCACGGGTGAGTACAAGATGAGACCTGGGAGAGGGAGGCCGATCTACGATCGCAGTGGCCGGAACTGTTCGGGGATTCTTCTTCTACGCCCCATTAGGGAAATTCGGGGACAAATTTCTTTAAGGGGGAAGTTTTTAAGAACCCAGATCTTCGTTCAGGTATGTTTTTCCTTTTTTCTGGAGTTTTTAAGAAAAATGTTCTTTCTGGAAATTTTCGAAGTACACGTCATGTACTTTCTGAGTACACACCGTGTACTCTGATTCGACTAGAATCCATGTGTTGGACGTGCCCGGGCCACACACACGGTGTGTAGGGGTGACGTGGAGGCTAATTTTGGCAGAGTACGGAAAGGACCCAGTACATGCCGTGTATTCTAAAAGTACACGCCGTGTACGTTTTTTTACTAAACAAACCGGGGGCGCGCCTAACCCCCGATTTCATCTTCTTCTCCAGTTTTTGTCCGCCCGAGAGTGACCATACGGACGGATCTTCGACGAGCTCCTGCCTCGCCGTCCGTTCTCCGATTCGAGAATGGTCGATTGCGTTGGAATCGCAACAGTGAGTTCTTATTTCTTCTTTAGTCTTGTTTCTTGATTCCTCCTGGTTTCCAAGTTATCGTAGGTTGAACATTTTGTGCGTTTTCTCCGATCTACGTCGTTCCAAGGGGAATCTGTCATCGTGGTTCACTTATATCGATCACCTAGGATAAAGGTAGGTGGTTTGTGCCTTTTCGTAGAAAGTTGATGAATATTTTGTGCAAATTCCACCAATAACCTTGAACGGGGTATTGCGTGTTCCTTTTTTCCCCTTGTTGTATTGCCTACTTTGCTTGATTGCTAGAGTAGATGTTTTGCCTGTGATTATGGTAGTTTTACTGTACCTTGAATGTTTGCTATGCTTGTTCTTCCTATTTGGCATTTTTCCAGTTTCTATGCCTAGTTGTAGGATTGTGGACTACTGCCTTGTTTTGATGTTGAGCCTTAGTTGATAGCCAAGTAGTTTTTTTATTACTTGGATGATGTACATGCGCACAGAGCATGTTTAGTTTCACCCAGGGCTGTGAGAACCTAGAGTAGTAGACCAAAGGGAGAATTGACAGAAGAGCTTCTCGAGAGTGTCTTTTAATTACGATACGAGACCACAGGGGGAATTGACGTTGAGTGCTTCCTCACAGAGTCTGTAGTTCCTCGACGCGAGCCACAGGGGGAATCGACGTTGAGTGCTTCCCTAGAGAGCCTTTAGCACAATACGAGACTATAGGGGGAATTGACAGTGAGTGCTTCCCCAGAGAGTCTATTATTATTTTCAGAGCTGAACCAGAGGGGTGAGACTATATGTGCCTCATAGAGGGTTGCTGGTACTTATAGGTTGAACCATAGGGGTTAGGCTGTGAGAGCTACCCAGAGGGTTACCTGTTTTCTTCTTGTTGCTGGTTGTTTACTTGTGTACTTTATTTGTTAGAAATGAGGATTGTAGCTGCTTGTGATTTCTTGTTTACTACTTCTTGTTTTATTACTTTCCTTGTATTCATTGACTGTTAGGCACAAATCTTTGGGTGATTGCCTACTGGGATTGTATCTCACACTCTGTTTGGGCCATGCTTTTGGGCCCAAGCAGACTATATTGCTGCAGGTATAGATAAGGGTAAACGCCCTTTTACTTCAGGATCTTGATTGCGCTGGAGCTGGAGAGCATGGGACCGAGCCGGGGCTCGCGATGCTGAGGAGTTTATTTTGTTTTTCTTTTGCACTTGTTTTTAGTTGTATTCCAGCACATTGTTGTGTTTGCTGCTTTCCATAGATACTTGTACCTGTTGCATCATTGTCATCATTGCTATATATATTCATTGCTTCCACTGTTTGGTTTCTGTTGTTATGCATGTTGTTACTGCTTACGCTGTTGACTGTTGTTTTCTGCTGTATACCTTACCAAATGAGGGAATAGTTTCCCCACCGACCCACCAAGGCCCTCGCTGCTAGTCGGCACCCTCTGGCATTCGGGGAAATGCGCTTGAGGTCATGTGGCAAACCGGGTACGGGGTACCAGTGGAGGGGCTCCAGATTCGGGTCGTTTCATAGAGGGAATAAGAACTCCCCTAGAACAGCTCTCCTTCCGAGCTCCTTCATCACCTACTCTACACATGTGCTGCTCCCGAAAGTCTTCGCTCTTGAAAAAGTATGTGCGTTCAATGTTAGAATGAGGGTCCTGATCTGCTCTCTAAATGTGTGATCATGGAATGAGAATGAGCATCCCCCCCAAATTTTGTTGCTGCTCTAATTAAAATATCATCATTCGTCTACTGTTTTCCATCAACCATATTCCGCTGATATAGTTTGTTTCGTTAATGCGCACCGCACATGTGCATTTTTTCGCTACTAACACGTCACACTAGCTTTTCCCATGAAACTAACTCCTGTTGAGTTAGTTGAGTGAACTTGGATGCATTTTAGGCTTGGGTGTGAACCTGCAAAGTAAATAACAACTGAATAAATTTAAAACTGTTAAAACACGATAGTTAAATAATTGACAAAAATAGATAGATCACTTAACAATTATTAGATTGATTTTTTATTTATTTAATTCATAACTTAAATTATTAATTATTAAATATTATTATTAATTAATTATGTAATTAACTTATTAAATTTAATACATTTATTAATATTAATTTTAGTTACGAAAAAGAAATTTATTGTTCATTAATGAATGAATTTACTTTATTTAAATTTATAAGTTGTTAAAATTTTAATTCTAAATATTATATTAAATAGTTAAGCTTCTATTTATGATTAGTAAATATTAATAATGTTAACTAATAAATTAATTATTATTTTGAAAATTAAATTTTTAATTATTTAAATAGTTTATTTTATTCTAATTTTATTTATAAATTATTATTGGTATTTTATTTTATACATTTTATTAAAAATTACTTATTTAATATGAAACATTAAATAATATTTTAGTTAAATTAAATTTAGAAGATTAGTTAATAAAGTTTATTAATTCGGTTTTATAAAAATTAAATATCTTATATTTATTATACGTTTATTATTTATTTAAAATTATTAATGTTTAGTATTTTAATTTATTTATTTTTATTTTAGTTTTTATCTTAGTTTTATCTTAATTTTATCTTAATTTGTTTTTATGTATATTAACTCCTCCCCCCCCCCAAAAAAAAAAATCAGCGCAAACAGGGGAGAGGGTAGGAATTTTTCCACAAAAAACCACTGTAACGACGGACTCCAGTGAACACGGCTTCCTCTTCTCCTTCCAGCGGACTGGCTCAACCTCTCCAAGCCGGTGGTGGCGGGAAATCCTTGGCTTTAGTCGACACTTCAATCGGGACCTAGGTCGCTCCTCCTCACATGCCGCAGGCAAGTGCGTTTTGGACTTCTCTGGTGCAGTGGAACATCGGACAGTAGGTCGGCCTCCTCTTTGCATGCGGCTCGACAGTTCTTCTTCTTTAGCGGCGGTCCACAATGACTCCAGAAGGGTATGACACGGCTCTAGTTTTTAGATCCTAACTCAGACTCAGGGAAATGGTCAGCTCAGCTTCATCATGCAACGGCTCAGTCGGTGACCTATACAGCATTGGTGGAGGGTTCGATGAGGAGTGGTGTGGCATCAAGAGGTGGGGTTGAGAGATTTTTAGGACTATATCTGGTTCGGTTCTTAGGGTATTATGAATTGTGAATTCTATCTACTGCTAGAATTGTGTTTTTGTGCTTGCGGTTTGTGTTAATAAATTATTGTTAAATCATTAATGTTGGATACTACTGGGTTAAGATCTGTCACCATTCTTGGATTGGTTTCATGAACCTACTACTGGTGTGGTTTGTTTGATGTTGTTGCAGAATTGATTGGTGGGTGGCTGGAGGGGAAACAGAGGCAGAGAGATGGAGGGGTGACAGAAGGTGAGAAGCAGGAGATGCAATGGCGTGATAATGGCTAAAAAAGATGAATGAATCGACCGTGACGAGAGATTTCCTAACAGTGAACTGCAGGGCAAGACCCATTTGAGTTCAATGTTCAGCCTAAAAATTGTGCAAGAAATTTGAAAAATTTTACCCATTTTTTTGATTAAAAGTTTTAAGTTGTAGTGAGAATTAATTTCTTTCAATTTAGCACAGTTTAGCACAGTCAAGAATTGAACCCTCCCCCACACATAAAACCCAAAATTTTCCCCAAAGTTGACTTCTAAATATAGAGAAGAATAATTTTAAAATTAAAGTTTAAAACAGATTTTCAATTTAGTACATCGATGACATGTATAAAGGGTCTCTTTGAAGTTCAAAAATATTTTTTCCACAATTAATAACTTATCAGCATGTTCATTAGTAAGTACACACATTAGTATTTAGTCTAGTGAATAATTTTCAATACAGCTCAAAAGTAACAAGTGAGGTGTAAGTGCACAGTGTACTGGGTGTAAGCATTTTAACAAATTAGTTCAATAATGTTTTTAATTGAGTAGAAAAATGAATTCTAAACCACCCAAACCTAAAGCATATTCAATACAAAAAATTTCATCCTGCATGTACCCCCCACACTTCAATTTATGCAGTGGAATGATTTAAAATATTAATGAATTCCGAATTTCAAAAAGGAGGAACAAGCATAATTTCTTATACAAGAAGAATTTTCAGGGAAACCAAGACATATAGAAGATTTCTTAAAGTACAAGAAGAATTTTTTAAAAGTAGCAACAAATAGAGCTGATTTTTTTTCATGAAAGACATGCAATGGATTTTTTTCTAAAACATTAAGGAGCAGGGAAATGAAATAGAAATTAATAGTAAGGAACTTCTTTGACTTATGATTTCTTCATTAATCCTTCAATATGGTAATTCCACTCCTTTATTACATAGTAGCAACATCCTAAAAACACAAAGCATGAAAACCAGGAACAAAAATCCATCAGATACAGAGCATACAAAAGGAAACACAACAACACTTTATTACATGTACAATAAGAACAGAACAAAAATGAAAACAAAGAAAGTGCATGGGTTGAATCCCATGAAGCACTGAGTTAAAGTCATCAGTTAGGCATTATTTAATTACAAATTTTTTGTGTTTTATTGAAAAAAACCATGGGTTTCCTCCCATGAAAAGCTAGATTTATAGTCCCCAGCCGGACTTACATAGCAACTAACCGTAGTCACTAGGTGGATGTGGTTTCCTTTATAAGAACCACCACATGTTTTTGGCCCAAAAATTTTTAACAGAAAATTGAATTATGTAGGAATCAAGACTTAACACAACTGAAACTAAACTCTGATATCTTGAAATAACCACCAAGAGACACCCCTTGACAGTTGTTGGCTTGGTGCTGTCCACTTCCAGATCATTCTCAGACATTTCAAGATTTGAATTCACATGAAGGGAAAACATATAACTAGGTGCTTAAAAGGGTGTAACATTGACCTCAGAGCTATCTCTATTAACCTCAACATTAATAGATTCAAATTCAGGGGTAGATGTGGGTAAATTCTGATTTGCAGGTTCAAGAGGAGATTCAATAGAGTGTTGAACAGAATTATGAATATCGGAACTCAAGTGTGATTCCCACTCTAGACTACTAACAATATCACAAGAATGCTCAACACCCTTCATAGTTGAGGATGGAAGTGATAGGCAAGGAAGAGATTTTATTTTATCATAAACAGGTTCAAGTCTAACAATGTTATAAATCACTTCTAAAAGATCATCTTTTATTAACTTACATTCAACATATACTACTTCAAACAAATCTGTTCTTCCTAACTCAAGTGTGTGTTCAACCTTTTATTCTAATTCAGGTTCAAAAGGATCACATTCGAAAAGAAAGTCTATAGTCTATTCCAAAAAGTTCAAATCAGGGGGTGTAATGTTCAATTTAGCATCAATAAATTGAAATTCTAGATTGTTCAAATTCAAATAAATTTCCCTAGAAATGACATCACTACTTTCGATTTCAATACACAAGGTTTCATAAAAGTGACTAATATGAGAATAGGGAAATGAAAAATCATCAGTTTGTCTTCCTTCAAATATAATTCCCTTTTCCTAGTTATCCAAAAACAATTCAGAAATTATTGGGTTTACAGCTTCAAAACATGGCAGAGAAGTTTTCTATTGAGGTTCAGAAATTTCAGATTCTGTATTATCTAGTTTAATGTTCTCATCTAGATTATATACAATATCAAGTTCAACCTCATTGATTACAAATTCAGAAAAGTTGGGTGAAGAGTTTTTAACATTAAAATATTCATTCTAAAAAATCTATTCTACCAAAGTGACTTCATTCCCAAAATTTCTAAAATAGTGATTTTTCTCCATTGTAAGAATTATGGAGAGAACTAGGAATTCCTTTTTAATCTGTTTCAATTCTTCTCCAGAATTGTACAACTCAACAACATAAAATTTTTTTATTGGATTTTCAATGTTGTTTTCTTGAATTTGTGAGTTGTTTATTTCAAGATTTGGTTCAATATTTTCATATTATTCAAAGTAAATGGTTTCTTGGATAGTTTCAGATTCACTTTCCTCTTCAATTTGATTTTCAAATCTTTTATAAACATTTTCCTTTTCTTTTTCTTCAACTTCTTCTTATTCTAAAACCTTTTTTTTGTAATTCCAAGATCATTTTTTCTAATCTTTTCATTCTTTTATCTTGCTCTTGAGAATCTCTATATTGAATTACATGGGTTTTAGTTAAACAAATGTTCAATAGATTCACCCTAGAATCCAATTTAGAATCAATTAGGACAATTTTATCTAGGGCGTCAAGACTAGACTCATGTTGTTCAATTTATTCAATGTAATCAATCTGTTGTGGCTGGTTATATACACATTACCAGGTAGTGTGCCTATAATAGTCACAACATACACAGTTAGGCCCAAATTGATTCTAGTTCTCATGAAATTCCATTCTTTTATATAAGAGATTAAACACACAATAGATCAAAGTGAAGTAGATTTTTCAAAAGTAGAACAAGCAGTAGATACAATTCACAGATTTTTTTAAAGTAGTTTTTTTTTGTTTTTTAATGTTTTTTTAATTTTTTTTACCTTGAGAACACTCAACGCGTGCCTTCCCTGACAACGATGCCAAATTTTTAGGCGGCCAAAGGTCATCACGAACCTCAAAATACTATTTATAAACCTACACTAGTCTAGTGGTGCATGGTTGAACCCAAGGGAAGGCAGGTGAAAAACCTAAGGTTTTACTCAAAATAAACTCCACTAATGTCAGTAATGGAGAGAGTGTACATCTTTTTACATTTTTTTTAAATGATGAAATGGAAAAAAATGAGGAAACAATATTTTTTTAAAAAGAAACTAAAATTTACACTAAGTATTGATAAACTATAGGAATACAATATACTAATATTAAGTATCAAGACAAGGAGTGAGATCAACAAAGTTCTGAGGAAATCTAAACTTCTAGAATGAATGGATGTTCTCTCCACAACTTACAGTTGAATCACACCTCAAGAAAGACTGAATAATCTCCCTTTCCAGAAGATTCATCAGACAAAGGATTGAATATTAGAATTTTCCACTCTAGAAATCAACTGATCTGATTTGGAACTTGGAAAGAAAACATTTGGAAATTAACTCGTCATTAAATTCCAATTACCTTGACAGTTGAAGCTTCAATAAATTCCTTCAAGATCAATCTCTCCAATTCATCTTTAAGTTTGAAATAGAAAACATTGAGGTGTGAATGATCAAAAGATTAGAGATAAAAATTTTCTCGCTAACTGATTATAATTTCATAAAAAGAAAAGTGCATGAAGATTTGTAGAGAATAAAACAGTAAATTTTAAAATTCCCGAGAAGAGAAAGTTCAGCCTATGATTAAATTGATTTCAACAGTAAAAACACACGAAAACAGAGTACAAAAATTATGGATATAGGGAATATGAACTCCCCTAACACAACTATGCTTTCTAGCTCCTTCGTCTCATACTCTACACATGTGCTACTCCCGGAAGTCTTCTATCTCGAAAAAGTGTGTGCGTTCAATGTTAGAATAAGAGTCTTGATCTAGTCTCCAAAGGTGTGATCGTGGAATGAGAATGAGTTCCCCCCCCCCAAATTATGCTGCTGCTCTACTTTAAATATCATCTGTCATCTACTGTTTTCCACCAACAATCTTCCCCCGACATAGTCTGTTTCTTTAATGGGCACCGCACACGTGCATTTTTTTCATGACTAACACATTACGCTAGCTTTTCCCATGAAACTAACTCCAACTATGTCAAATGAGTGAACTTGGATGTGTTTTAGGCTTTGGTGTGAACCTGCAAAGTAAAAAACAACTGAATTAATTTAAAACTGTTAAAACACGATAGTAAAACAATTGAAAAAAATAGATAAATCACTTAACAATTATTAGCTAGATTTTTTATTTATTTAATTCATAACATAAATTATTAATTATTAACTATTATTATTAAGTAATAAAATTATTTAATTTAATATATTTATTAATAGTAATTTTAGTTAAGAAAAAGAAATCTATTGTTCATTAATGAATTAAGTTACATTATTTAAATTTATAAGTTGTTAAAATTTTAATTCTAAATATTATATTAAATAGTTAAGTTGATATTTATGACTAATTAATATTAATAATATTAACTAATAAATTAATTATTATTTTAAACATTAAAATTTTAATTATTTAAATAGTTTATTTTATTCTAATTTTATTTATAAATTATTATTGGTATTTTATTTTTTACATTTTATTAAAATTACTTATTTAATATGAAATATTAAATAATATTTTATTTAAATTAAATTTATAAGATTAGTTAATAAATATTATTAATTTTTTTTATAAAAATTAAATATATTATATTTATTTTAAGTTTATTATTTATTTAAAATTATTAATGTTTAATATTTTAATTTATTTATTTTTATTTTAGTTTTTATCTTAGTTTTATTTTAATTTTTTATCGAAATTAACTCCTCCAACCCAATTCGATGCAAACAGGGGAGAGGAGTAGGGCTTCTTCTGCAAAAAACCACTACAACAACAGACTCCAGAGAACATGGCCTCCTCTTCTCCTTCCAGTGGACTGGTTTGACTTCTCCAAGCCGGTGGTGGTGTGACATCCTTGGCTTCAGTCGACACTTCAATCATGACCCAGGTAGCTCCTCCCCACATGCGGTAGGCAAGTGCATTGTGTACTTCTCTGGTGTAGTGGAGAATCAAACATCAGGTCAGCCTCCTCTTCACATGCGAGGTGACAGTTCTTCATCTTCAGTGGCGGTCCACGGTGACTCTAGCAGGGTACGACGTAGCTGCAGTTTTCAGATCCTAACTCAGACTCGGAGCAATGACCGACTTAGCTTCATCACACAACGGATCAGTCGGTGACCTATTCGTCTTCGGTGGAGGGTTCATCGAGGAGTGTTATGGCTTCAAGTGTTGATGTCGAGAGATTTTTAGGACTAGATCTGGTTCGGTTCTTAGGGTATTATGAATTGTGAATTCTATCTACTGCTGGAATTGTGATTTTTCTTGTGGTTTGTGTTAATAAATTCTTACCGAATCATTAATGATTGATGCTACTGGGTTAAGATCTTTCACCATTCTTGGATTGGTTTCATGAATCTGATACTGGTGTGGTTTGTTTGATGTTATTGAAGGATTTATTAGTGGGTGGCTAGAGGAGAAATAAGGGCTGAGAGATAGAGGGGTGATAGAAGGTGAGAAGCAGGATTTATTCAACTTACACATAAAAGTTTCGTCTTTCCCAGCAAAAAATCCACAAGTTTGTTCAATTTAAACTTCTTCATCAAGATCCCCTTTCAGAAATGCGGGCTTTACGTCTATTTGAAAAAACATTAGCTTCATTTTGCAGCAATAACAAGAAATATTTTGATTGTTTCTAATATAGCTATTAGAGAAAAAGTCTCATCAAAATCAATACCTTCAATTTGTGAAGAACCTTTGCACACTAATCTTTCTTTGTTCCTTATCACTTTTCCAACTTCATTCAGCTTGTTCTAAAAAAACCCATTTTGTACCAATAACATTTTTGTCATCTGGCTTGGGTACGAGTTCCCAAGTATCATTCTTTTCTATCTGATCAAGATCTTTATTCATCACCTGAACCCATTCTGGATGCTCAAAATCTTCATTCACATCAGTTGACTCTAATTTTGAATACAAAGAAGTATGTTTAACAACATTTATTATTCTTCTTATTTGATCCCTCTGATGTTGATCACAAATAATGTTTTGATCATCCATTTGCTTCTTTAGCCTAGTATGATCTATTCAAATTTCATCCTCATCACTTGAAATTGCTGAGACTAATTCTTCTTCTTTATTATGATTACCACTATCAGTAGCATTATCAGAATCATTAGTAAAACTTTCCATATCCTTCTCAAATTCTATATCGGAAAAATTTTTGTTTTATTTCTCAACATTTTCACTGACTTTCACATCCGAAGAATAAATGATTCTACCTATTTCTATGTTGAAACATCTATATTCTCTTCCTTATGGAGAATATCCAAGAAAAATTCTATAATCTCCTCTTTTCTCAAACTTTACATGGTTTCCACCTTTCTTCTTTATAATATATGGACTCCCAAAAACTCTTAAGTGTTTCAAACTTGGATTTTTTTTATAAAACATTTCATATAGAGTTATATCTGAACTTGGTATGTAGAATCATCGGGTTTGAATGTACACAACAGTACTCATGGCTTTCCTCCAATAGTAATTAGAGAGACCATGTTCAAGTAATATAGTTCGTCCCATTTCAACCAGACTTCTATTCTTTCTTTCTGTAACCCCATTTTGTTTGGGTGTATATGGTGAATTGAAATCATGACTAATTCCATGATTCTGAAGATATTTTTCAAACTCTTCATTCTTATACTTTCCACCATTATCAGTTCTCAACTTCTTCACTGAATACTCACATTCTTCCTCTACTTTCCTCCTCAAACTCTTAAATATTTTCATGGAATATAAGTTATGTCTCATGTACATAACACAAGTAATGTGTGTAAAGTCATCAATGAAAGTGATGAAGTACTTATCTCTATTAGTTGATTTATTTCTCATTGTCCCTCATATATTAGAATGGATAAGTTCTAGGGGTCATTTTGAACAAATATTAACTATATTATGCATAGAATTTTTAATCTTCTATTTCTCACAAATATTGAAATTCCAATCTCCTATTCTTGATAAATCTGGCATATCACATACACTATCTTACATTGATAACTTTCATATGTTTCTTTGACACGTATATCCCATCCTTTTATTCCCTAACATAATTTCATCCACCATACCCATGTAATAAGAGTTCTATACTTCACCAACATGGAACAAGTTCCCTTTTGTACATTGTCCTCTTCTAACCACCTTTTCATCATCTTCACTTTTCACAAAAATCCCACCTTTTATTAAGATAACTTTGTTTCCCTCATCACAGAGTTGTGAAACACTCAGCAGATTGTGTTTCATCCCATAAACATATAATTTTTCCTAGATTTCATCTTTTCTTTCCTGATGATGGCTAATCCAACACCTTTGATACTCAGAGATTCATCATTTCCAAATTTCATTGTTCCTTCTTTGAAGTCTTTCACATTATTAAAAAACTTTAGATATCCTATCATAGGAGAAGAACACCCACTATCAAGAATCCATGGAAAAACTCCTTTTGTATCTTTTAAAGCATTTTCTATAATAAGAGCTTTTTTTCTTCCTTTTCATTATTTACCTCCATATTTTGAGATTTTTTAAGAACCTTTTGTTTTTCTGGAAATAAAACAAGACATCCTTTAGCAATATTTCCAAGCTATTCACATCTTCAAAAATAGTTTCCAATGGTTGGAACCTATTTTCAACTTTTACACTATCCTTCTAATATTTCTTCTAAACTTCCTTCTCATACTTCTTCTTTTAAGAGGATTTACTCCCCCTCAAACACTATCTTCCATAAAATTTGGAATAGTAGTAATGTTGCTGGTTGAACCAACACATATTTTTCATGTGTCTGAATCCACCAAAATACCTGATGTAGCCATAGAATTAATATTTCCCTCTGAAACTTCCACAATGACTGGAGTTATTAACATGATTCTCAAAAATCTTCTTAACATAACTTTACTAATCATCAGCCTTCATATTTTCAATCGTAAAATTCTTCTTTAGATCAAATTTCTATTCAGACTTATCAGAAACAGAAGTAGAAAAAATCTTATGGACTTAGGATTTTTAGATACTTATGATTTTTTGGCGTTGCTAACTTTAGCCACATACACAACCATTCTAGCTTAGTTCTTATTAGAACCAGTTCCATATTTCTTCTCAATATTTGAATATAACTTTTGTTGGCCCTTATTTGGTTAATTATTACTAGAACTTTCACCAGATTTAACGATAGAGTTTTTGAAACTTATATTCCTTTCTACAGCTTCATAAAGTTTAAGTTGGATAAGTCCCAAATCTTCTTCTTTTGCCTTCAGCTTTACTTCTAGACATTCATTATGATTATTTTAACTCCCAAGATAATTATTAAAATCATTAATCTCCTTCTCCAACTTGAATTTCTCATCTGGAAAACTTTATTGATTGTTTAATAGGGAATATTCATTTATCAACTTCTTGTTTTCCTTCTCAAGGCTTATGATCCTTCTCAAACATTCTTTCAAATCCACTTTTAGATGATATTCAAGTTGAGTTTCTTCTTCTTTAAAACTGTTGATCCTTTAATCTTCATTATTCACCACTATAATAAAATTATTTTCTCTAGCTTCCTCCTCAAAAGTTTTTTTGGATTCAACTTCACTACCCTCTTCTTCTTCATATTTGGAAAAGAGGCTTATTATTTTGGATTTAAAGATATTTTTATCTTTACTTAGGGTAGAATATTTATCTTTATCACCCTGTTTATTCCATGACCTTCTTGTCCTTCTATCTTCTTCAACACTTTTCTTTATCTTTCCCTTTTTGAGGGAAATTACCCGCAAAGTGGATAATAGCTCCACATTAAAAACATTTCAACGGAAGTTTCCCCTTGTATTTCCGTATACCTTTTTTTACATTCTAAGAAAAATAGGATAAAATTTCATCAAAATTTTTACCCACCTCATCTTCAGAATCGGATTCACCAGCTTAATCTTCAATGATAATCTTCTTTGATTTCTCTTTCTTTACATCCTTGAAAGACATTTCTCTATCATCCTTTATTTTTCTCTTCATAGTCTTCTCCCTTATCATTTCATAAGTGATGAGAGTGCTATGAAATTAAGCTAGAGATAGTGTTTCAGGGTATTTTTCTTCTAATGATGAAACTTTAGCATCAAACTTGTTAGGAAGAATTCTTAAGATCTTTTTAACAACTATAGAATCATCCAACATTTCACCAAGACATCTGATTGTGATGATAATGTCATTTATCCTGGTAAAGAAGTCCCCGACAGATTCAAGATCGCCCATTTTCTAGTCTCCATACTTTATCCTCGAGATTTGAAGTTTTTACTTCTTCAATTTTGTATTTCCTTCATAGATGTTTTTAATATTATCACAAATGCCTTTGGCTGTAGTGAAACCTTTCACTCTTAAAAACTCACTCTCAAAAATATATGAGAGTAATGCATTATTATTTATTCTATAATTCTCAAGATTCTTCTTATCGGTATGTGTAAGTGGAACCTTGTCATCAATAGTAGGAAATCCATATGTTGTAGCTTCAAGAACTTCATACCCAAGAGACATAAGATAAAGAACCATTATATCTTTCCAGATATGATAATTCTTCCCAAAAAATATTGGAATCCTCTTACTATTCACGCAATTCATATTCTCCATTAGAACTTCTCTTTAAAACAATAGCAAAGAACAAATGAAGGGAACCTATCCCTCTGATACTTTTTGAAGTTGCCTAGTTAGGATCGAAGTATCACTGAGAGGGGGAGGGGTGAATTAGTGATATATTTTTCTTTTATGTTTCTTTATTTTTGAAACAACATTCACCTCCTATTAAATAGTTATTTCCCTGCTGAACACAATCAAAACACACATCCATAGGAACAGTATATTTGCAAGGTTCACTACTCAACAAGATTAGCTACGTCCTTTTTATGGTATGGAAAGAATCTAGTACCACACAATCCACTATAATACAATCCTTTGATGTAGAATACAGTAATTTGGATATACAATTACACTCATGTAGCACTTTGAAAACATACTGCAAGCACGTTTTCACCCTCTTAGAACAGATAGGGTAATTCAATGTTTCTGTGATTCTTGACAAAATTTCACAAATATGATCTGTTAAAACAATTATTCTCTTTTCCAACCCAGAAGCTAATAGGAACTTCTTGGACTTCGTAATGATACTTAGTTTGATACCCCAGTCTAATCTTGATGCACTTAGAAATCACTTCCCACTTAAATATGGGTAAGAAATTCTCCAACTTTCAAATATCCTTCATGAAGCTCCCAACCTTCACAAAGCACACTAGTTCGCAGTGCTCACTAGTTAACAGAGCTCACTAGTTTGCAGAGCTCTCTAGTTCACATATCTCACTAGTTCGCAGAGCTCACTAGTTTACAAAGCTCAAGTTGACCTTTACGAAGTACACTTCTTTCTCAAAGGTCAATTACCCACCGCAAAGCTCCTTCCTTTCGTAGAGATCACTACCTTCACAGATCTCACTACCTTCACGAACCTTATTCATGATTCGAGAGTCCTATATTTTTTATTGAGTCTCTATATTCTTGTCAAGGGGGTCAAGGCCTATTTATAGGAATTTATCACCGAATCTTGAACCTTTCATTCTACAATAGTGCTATGTTATCCCATTTCGAAGAGCTCTGAAATTTCTATCAAATTTCTATTTTTTCTTGAAGATCCTATGCAATTTTCCCTTATCGCAATGATCGTCATAATATCAGATTGTTATACAAAAACCTTTGTGCCTCTGTAATTCTCCCCTCACAATTCTCTTCACCTCTATAATGATAACTTTCAAATATATTCACCTATGCTATTCCCAAAGCTCGTCGTAGTCATAGAGATCACCATCAACATTGTTCCTATCTTTATGAAATCCACTTCATGAAGCCTATCTCTACGAAATTCATCCCTTTTCCATAATTTGATGAGATCTTCAAGGAAATCCACGTTTCACGATGCTCACAAAACTCTAAATTTTGGACCCCAAAAATTTGTCAAACACTAGAAAACTATGGCACCTTAGACACCTACTTTGGAAAAACCAACCCTGCTGATTGATAACAACTTTTCTCCCCTATCATTCATAAATATTGCATCACAAGTTCTCTAAACTACTTGTGATATTTTTTAAATATAGGCCAATATGGCATCATTAGATTTAATATGGAAAGTATTGTAACTTCCTTATCTTCCATCAAACACTTATACAAAGTGAAGTGATTTTCTTTCTTCTAAAAAATCCTTGATAACAAAATCCAATACCTAAAAAGAGAACACTTATTAATTCCTTTTCCATCCGACCTGGTCCCAACACCATGGAATATGGTTTTGATCTTTTTTCAATCTGAAAATCCCAAGGCCCTTATTTTTTTTGATTTTTGATAATCCCCCTTTCAAGGGATGAGGGAGAACCCTTACAATTCTCGAAATCTTATGTGACATTACATGACCCGTAGGTTTTAGTAAATCAACCAAAATAAGAAAACATAGAACTGCCCCTCCCCAGGAAATGTCATGATGTCAACTTTCCACCTTTGCATGGATGGTTGTCTAGCTATCCTGTGCAAAGCTGCACTGGCCCGATACCGATGGAAATTCTATACCCTGTCAACATTACAAATATGGTTAACTCTGCTATAGTGAATGAGACTACTTAGAATCCTCACCTAGAGCCTTGTTCCTTGTAATACATGGTGGTATAAGCCATGGTGTCATAATTCCAAGAGTGTTGGGGTCTATTCAAACATTCCATCACTCTATTCCCATTATTTTTGGGCCCCTTATTTTGATCCTCACCCAATTCTACATATAAAGGGACCTCATAATGGCATGGTATCTTGATACAATGTCTTGAAATACTTTATATGAAATGCTAAGACAGGTCCCATGTTTTGAACATGGTCAGTGGTCAGGCCTCATTTGTTTGTATCTATCATAGTATAATGGTACATATACTGTGTTTGGAACACAGTCAATAGTTATCCTATATCATAATGCCACTCTACTTATTTTCAATATTTTGGTCAATGTGATTCACAATTCCCATTATTTTTTTTTTGAATTGAATTCAACAACCCTACTGTTATCCCATTCGTGCATCAGCACATGTTGGAAAAGAAATTTTTCTATTCAGAGAGCCCTCTTCTCCAAAAAACCCCTCTAAACCCGAACACTTTTGGTGGACATTCAACAAATAATAGACCCCAATTGTTTTATGGTTATATAAAAATATCATAAAAATGAGCAATCGTGTGATTGTCTCCTGTTTCTCATGCCAAGAATGACTAACATAAGGTTAGGGATTGGTCAGTGGTTGTTTCACGAATATTATCAAAGTGAGATAATTAAGGAAGGATAATAAATTTTTACAATAATGTAGGAAAGTTTAAAAAGAAAACAATTAGTTGTGGTAGTCGTAAGGGTCATCCAAATTTTAGAACCTATCATGATTCTTGAAAAAATTTCCCCTATGGATCTAATCTAGTAATTGAGCACTACAACTTTTCTAACCTTTGGTATATGGCCTCCATGGTCTACTGCCACTGCCTAATCTCTATTTACTTCTCATTAGAAACCAAACGAAGATGGTCAGCCCTGATCTGTGCCTGGTCCTTCTCAGATTGGAGATTGACTACTTGAAGTGTTGCCTTCCTCATCTACCTCTCAACCTTATTCAACCTAACCCTTAGTTGGATGAAGACTTTTGATTGAGTATCAATGAAGGAAGTAAACTCATTAATTTGTTCCTCTAGATGATGGTTTTCCTGGTTGAATTCTTGGAGCTTCTAAATACTATCTAACTTATCCTAATTCTATGAGACATCTAGATGTTGGATTCCTTCATGCACCCCCTTGGAAAGAAAGTTGTGAAACATCACATGGAGACCATGAACATCCATTCCTAAGACACACAGATTGTGTAATCAAGGGAGAAGATGCACCATATTTCACACCATTTGTGGTTTCTATGTCTAGTTAATAAACCATTATATTCATTTCCACTCCTTGCATCAGATGATGCGATTCTACTCAACTAAATTAGGTTTGGTGTCTTCTAGCTCTTCAATCAATGCAAGTTTGTAATATAGAAAATCCACAAGCAGATCAATAATAAGATCTTCCTCTATAATCCTATTAGATGGGATGGGATCTAGATCATGATTTTAGTCATATTATATTGAACATACCTCAACAATGTCATCTCCTCTAGCCTCGAGTTCTTCCCCACCGATGGCATCGCTCATAGCCATGGTAGACTATTTTCCTGGGACTAAGGCCGAATCATCTCTAATGATAGGCTCCAAATGAACTGGCATAGCTATCAGAGAAGGGATCCTGGATGCTCTGGCCTTAGCTACATTCATGGAGTGAAATATCTCAATAGCTATTCAAAAAAAAGAACACGCCAGTCAACTGGATCAACAGATGATCAATTAAGGTTGTATGGAATCTTAAGGCTTACAAAGGCTATTCACTAAAATGTTTTGTCCTTGGGTATCAGTAGGGATTTCAACCATATGATAACCCTTTGATTCCTATTATCATTTCAATGATTGTAATTAGTTCCTCTTATATTGGTCAGGTAGAAACTGTGTGAAATGAGAAAATACATCGACACAAAGGCTTCATGAAATCTGGTTATGGCTGAATGATTCTAGATTTTCTATTACCTTGAGGAGGAGTAATTTCTATGATGATCCATCTATGGAACACCACATCTCCAACAGTTTATTTTTACATAGGAATTCTAGGGTGTGTTCTCCTATAGATAACTGGAGGGACTTGAGGTTTTGAGGTTTCCACCCAGACCTCCTTAGCTAGTCCACCACCAGCCACAACCCTGGGTGTAGGGCTGATAACATTCTCCTCTACACCCATCAGGGAACATTTTCCCCCTTAAATTGGGTCCACTTTCACATTATCAAGATACTCTTATACAAGAAAAGTTTTAGTTAAATAATCTATATATTTAAAATGGAACTATCAAAGAAGGATAAAAGTGTGTTAAGGTTTACCTCAAGGTACTCAACCAAGTATTCATCTTCAGAGGCCACGATGTCACCACTTTCCTGGGGACTCACTTGATGAGAAGACATTTTCTAGGATTCTCCACAAATAGATTCCTCTACCTCTTTATTGATTGGTTCCACCTAAAATAATGAGATGTCAATAGTTGGCATCTCCTCCCGATCTGACTCATCACCAAACATTACCTGCACAGGGGTGTAAGGGGGTTCATACTCCCCCATGCTAACATTCATAAATATCCATAGTAGTCAAATATGCATGTATCTAGTGGAATTTAACTCTACATGTGATACAAATGGGCTTGAATTCTGAAAATTAGATATGGAATCCCACCTTTTTATTATATAAACTTTTCATTTAAATGGTAAAAATAGAGGATCCTTTAAAGTTTAGTTTCTTAGAAGAAAGGTATATAATACATGAAAACATAAAAAATTATTCTAATACACTTGAAAAGATTATTCAAGGTTTCATATTAATTATATTTACTACATATCATATCCTAGAGACATACATCAACAGAAAGGGTGATCATAAGGCCCAGTAAGTGAAACCAAGGGAAACTATTTACTTATGATCTTGAGGAATATTAATAAGAACATGAGTCATAATGATAGGGAATCAAAAAGAGGAATATCAAAATAAAAAGACCAAGAATCATAACATGGAAATGTGGCTAAAAATTTAAATTATAGATTCATAATCATATCACCAACTTTTTTCACTGAGGTTTCATAAAAATTACCATGGTTATTTACTAAGGTATCGTAAAATATGTCATCTCTATAGATTAAATTCATTAAATAATGCATTGGAGAAATATCAGGGAACAATGTCCATATGTATTAATTTTTATGTAACCCACATAGAATATAATAAATTATGTCATAAATAACCAATGGATAAAAAAAATAAAATTGGTTTCTTATCAAAATCACAGTGTTTCAAAAGTTCTTTAATAACATGATCATTATGTCATTTTTAACCCTTGAAAAGGGAATGTGGGTTTTAAGTTTGTCAATAATAGAATTAAATAAATAAATTTTAAATATTGGTGAATAAACTTAGAAAATAAATAGGTTTGGGTATTTAAAAAAGGAAAATAAATGGTAATTTCTTGAGGAGAAGAGAGAAATTATGAGAAGTAAAATCGGTAGCACAACAGGTATAAAACGTGGTTTTAGAAAAGGGTAAAACGAGAGGGGAAAGGGGTGTAAAATTTATAAAAAATAATTATTTATTAATTTAATTAATAAAAATGAAATAATATATAGTTAACATAACATTTAGAAGGCATATACAGAAATATGTTCTTGAAACGAAGAGAAAAGAAGGATATTTCCTTTACATTGAAGAGTTGTTCCTAAAACTTGAAGATTGGGACCTTGGGGGATTCCGTAAACCATTGGAGGAATACTTCTGAGGTAAAACTACAAAATATTAATTTATTATGGATTTTTAGTGAATTTAAATGGATAAATGGTTGGGTATTTATATAAAATGTGGAGGATTTGTTTATTAATTTCCAAATATAGGCCTTGGAAATCTAGGTTTTGGAAAATGAAAAACCATGGGGTTGACCATGATATTTTCCATGGTACTGTAAAATTGGGTCATATTATATGTTATTTTAATCCAAAAGATTCAAGAAAAATTTTATATTACTTATTTTGGCATGGAAAAGTAATGTTTCCAAAAACAATAATGTTTTTAATGTTACAGTTACTGTTTTTTACTTTGGAAAGTAAATTATAGGTTTGTAAATTTATTGAAATATTTTAAAATACTTTATATAAATAAAATAAGATAATTTTAGTTGGGGATTGTGTTTAACTAATTGTTACATCATTATGAAATAATTATGAACTCATTAAACATAGAAAAAAACCAAAACTGTATTTTTACTATTCACCAAAAAACTATTTTAGAAAATTATCATAAATTCACCCTAACCTAATTTCAAAATGATGATTTAAAAAATAATGATTATTTTTTCATAATTATTCTATAAATATAAGGATTTTAACTTTTAAATATGAAAATCCTTATTTATTAAAAATAATAGATGATTGAAAATGAATAGTAAAATTTCTGACACTTAAAAAAATTTATTTTATCATTTATGTTTAAATAAAAGTGTTTTTGTTATAAAATTTCATTAAAATAAGTAATATTAAAAACATATTAGTCTTTTATAAATATTTATACACTTTCTAAAAAGTATAATTTCTATCGGAAAAATAAATTTATCAAATTCCATCTTAATTTTGCAAATAAAAACTATTCTTAAAATGAAGTTGGTGGAATAAAAATTTTATTTATAAAAAGGAATTATACTTTAAGTAACTATGTACTCCACACATAATCCCTTATAAAATCCACATTTGATCTAAGGTTATGGTGTGAAATAGTGATAGATACATGGGGTGGCTCAACTAACATTGTTCGAGTGGTAATTTTCACTATCTTGAACTGCTCTTGTAGAAAATTTTGTTCAAGCTTCGTATATTGAATATAATATTGGGGTTGGTTAAGATAGAAACCTGGTGATGCTACCTCCCTCCCAAGCTCCAAAAAATGGAATTCATGTGGCACAAACCTACTGGTTGAGGCCATCGTTTCTCCTTTCTTCATTAATTATTCTTTATCATATCTACTTATAAACACAAATTATAACTTAAAAATTATTATCAAGGGAATAGTTTCCAATATTCATATTGACCAACAATCATATTTGACCAATGATAAAATTATGGTCTATTACTGATGGTCATATTTCCTTTTATACTCACTTAATTATTAAAGAGATATGGTTTTTTTCTCTATATGATATAATAAAACACACATTTTTAGGAAACAATTATCATTCGAAAAATCTTGGTCATTACATTCTTTCCCCATTAAGAAATTTCATCCCTAAAATTTCAACTCATTCTCTCAATTGTGAAAAGGTGTGGTTACTTATGTCTCATTGACTCCTCTTCTTCCCACGCCACTTATTCATATTTATGGTTCCTCCAAACACTTTGATGAGGTGGGTAGTCTTGTTTCAAAGACCCTTGCCTCTACAGTACAAGATCTCCATAAACTTCTCCTCATAATAGAAGTTATGTTCTAGTTGTAACACCTCTAGATTAAATACATGTTAAGGGTTAGGTATGTACTTCATCAAGAGAGATAAATGTAATACATCATGAACTTGATCTAGATTTGGTAGAAGTTATAGACGATAGGACACTACTCTTATGTGATCAAATATTTCATAGGGGACAATGTACTTGAGGATAAGATTACATTTCTTTGCAAACCACAAGAATCTCTTCCATGTTGATATTCTTAGGAAAACATTGTCTCCAGCATCAAAATCCAAGTCCCTTCGATGATTGTTATCATATATATTCTATTGAATCTAGGAAAACTTTATGTGTTGTTGGATGGAATGAACCTTTTCTTTCATCTATTACACATGATCAAGTCCACACAAATTTCTCTCACCAATTTCATCCCAACAAGTAAGATTTATACATCGCTTCCCATATAGAGTTTCATAGGGTTCTATTTGAATACTTGTAAGGAAGTTATTGTTGTTTGAGAAATCAACTAATGGGATATGTTGATACCGTCCACCTTTAAATTTCATTTAGCATGTTCTTAGTATTTCCTCAAGTGTCTAAATATTCCTTCCAGATTCCCCATTAGTTTTGGGGTGATAATCTATACTGAAATTCAATTCAATTTTTAGATCATGTTGAAGTCTTCTCCAGAATTTTGATGTGAACCTTGGATCATGATCATAAATGATAGATATTGGTACTCCATGCAACCTCACCACTTCCTTTACGTAAATCTTGTAAAGTTTTTCTAGAGTGACATTTTCTCAAATAGCGATGAAATGGGCAGTGTTGGTGAGACCATTCACTATAACCCATATCACATTGTTTTCTTTTGATGTTCTCAGGAGATCAGTGGAAAAGTTTATAGTGATATTTTCCCATCTAAATGTTGGAATGGGTAGTGTTTTTAATACCCCTTTAGAAAGTTTTCACTCTTCCTTCACTGGTTGACATACTAATCACCTTTTAGTGTAGTCAACACATTTATTTTCACGTTATCCCACCAATAATGATCACAAATATCCCTATACATTTTAGTGCTTCTAATATGTATATAGAATGTACATATATGAGTTTCATCCATCACATCCTCTTTATTTATAGGATAGATGGAATACATAGCCTTGTATGAGATTTTAATACACCTTCTTAATTAATATTGAACTCTAGAAACTTCCCATTCTTCACAGACTCTATATTCTTCTATAATGAAGAATATTCCCTTTGAGATTTCTTAATCTTCTCTAGTAATGATGGTTGAGAAATCATTTGGGATATGGTTGATTATATACCTTCCCTCATGATTCCCATGTCCAACCTTACTAGGTCCTTGATTAATGGATCTCCTTGAATCCTCATCTTTTCTATAACAACATGATATTTCCTAATTAATGCATCATCAACTTTTTTCTCTCTTCTAGGGTGATAATGAATTGAACAATCACTGTATTTAAGAAGATTCAACCATCTACTATGTCTCATGTTCAATTACTTTTGTGTGAAAATATTATTCAATCTTTGATGGTCTGTCTATATATCATATTTCTCCCCATGGTGCCTCCATATTTCATAGCAAAAATTGTCGCAATTAGCTCTAGGTTATGTGTAGGATAACTATACTCATGGGGCTTCAACTGTTGAGATGATAAACAATCAACTTTTCATTTTTCATGAGGAAATTCCCAAGAACTTTCTGATATGAATCACTAAAAATAATGAATCATTCTTCAATAGAGGGTAGTGTTAACATAGGTTCGGTAACTAATCTCTTCTTCAGCTCTTGGAAACATTCTTCACACTCCATTTTCAAGATGAACTTATCCCATTTTCATGTTTACTTGGTTAGTGGATTATAAATTCATGAAATGTTTTTCACAATCCTCCTATAATATTCTAAATAAATCTCAACTACTATTGTAGGATGAGGCCACTCCTCAACAACCTTTGTCTTCATAGGGTCAAATGAGATTACTTCATTAGTTATAATGTTCCCCAATAAAAAAACTTGTTGTAAAAAAAATTCACATTTTTTGAACTTTACAATTAGCCTCTCCTTCCTCATAGTTTTCAATATAACCCTTAGATCGTCCTCATGTTCCTCATGAATTTTGGAATATATCATAATATCATCAATAAAACTTACTACAAACTTATCAAGGTAGTCCTTAAAGAATCTATTAATCAAATCAATAAAAATAGCAAGAGCATTAGTCAAGTTGAAGGGCATAATAAAAAAATCCTAATGCCCATATCTTGATTAGAAGGTGGTATTTAGAATATATTCTTTCTTCACCCTCAATTTATAATAACCATATCCAAGATCAATCTTGGAGAAGTATTAAGCCCCCTGAAGATGATAAAATAAATCATCAATTCTTGGGAGAGGGTACTTTTTCTTCACTACAATCCTATTTAGTTCTCTATACTCAATTAATATCCAAATTGATCCACCCTTATTATTCAAAAGGAGAAAAATTTCTCCCCAAGGAGATACAAATGGTCAAATAAACCCCTTCTCCAAAAGATCTTGGAGTTGTTTCTTTAATTCCTCTAGCTCCACATTTTCCATTTTATACAGGTTCTTTGATATTGTATTGGATCTTAGAATGATTTCAATGGAGAACTCTACCTCTCATTCTGGGGGAAGTCTAGGTAACTCCTTAGAAAATACATAAATGTATTCCTACATGATGGGTAAATTTTCTATTCATATACTTTCATTTCCTTATTCATGTTCACTACTCATTTCCATAAATAAGGCTATGGGAGGTGATTCTTGATAAATATCAAGTTGTGATATCCCTCAATTAAAAATTATTGTAGATTTTCCATTCAAGACTACCACAGTTTTCTTACTTCTATAGTTTATATTGGCATTATACTTTGAGAGATAGTCTAACCCTAGTATAACGTTGAATTACAACATGGGAATAACTACTAGATTTGCGAGGAGATTGTGCTCACTAAAGTCAATACTAGAGTTTCTATAGTTTGTTGATTCTTGGATATCCCACCAAGAGTATTGACTAATAACTCTACTTCTAGTAGTTTAGAGATTGATTCTATATTCTTTGAAGACATGGAGGAAATAAAGGAATGCATAGAACCATAATAAAAAAGTAATTTCTATATTAGAGAGAACAATGAGAGTACCTACCACTACATCATTTGGAAATTCAAATTCAACCTTAATGAAAGAAAAAG
Source organism: Viscum album (assembly GCA_963277665.1). NCBI lineage: Eukaryota > Viridiplantae > Streptophyta > Magnoliopsida > Santalales > Viscaceae > Viscum > Viscum album. The sequence goes on from OY728127.1 coordinate 1,336,047,803, forward strand.
CATGACCTTACACCCTTGGCCTATGATGAGGACTGTGGTTATTACCCTCCTCTGTCTTTGGATTTGGAAAGTGATTGGAAAACTGGGAAAGCTATCCACACTTTAAGTATTGAACATCAGGATGGACCTACACCATATTTCACTTTGTCTTTAGTATTTAGATGTTGAGGCTTCACCTCAATAGGATAGTTCGAAGATATATGGACATATATTCCACAATTGTAAATTTTTCCACTCCTGAGAAAGAAGTTCCCAAAATTCTTCTTACCACACTTGTTATACATGGGAAGTTTCACTTTCTTTCTTCCTCTTACATGATCAAATTTCCTCCCCAAGTTTGGCTCCAAATATCTCTTCTTTTCATTTGATTTGTGGGACCACTACATATCTCTGAACTCCATTTCAACCTTCATAGCACTCCACAATATCTCCTCATTGCTATCATAGTCTCGATTGGATAAATTATTCTATATATGGGGTATTATTCTACTAAATAATATATCAAACTATCCATTAGGATCGATGAAAAATATATATTTGTAATGGGAAAGAATTGTAAAGTTCATCTCATATATTCCAACCAATTAATTTTCTTTCTGCTTCAACGTTAGAAATTAATTATCTATTTTTTTCACATTGAACATGGAAAATATTTTTTGAAAAATATTCCCATGAACTCTTCCTATCCGATAGAATCAATATCACCTCTTGGATTTTTGTTTTAATCAGTTCCCACCATTTATCAGATTCTACCTCTAAGAAGTAAACAAACAAGGTGAATTTATCTTGTTTTGAACAACAAAGTAATGAAAAGATCTTTTCTATAGAGATTATCCATTATTTATAAATCAATGGGTCGATAGATCCACTAAAGAAGGCGGTCGTTGGTGTATAAAGGATGCAACTAAAATTTATTCCCTTCAAGGTGAATCCAGTCTCTTGGATTGATTCAAGTTATTTTCCATTACTCGAGTAAGTTTATTCATCATTATTATGAAGTTTTCCATTCCAGATTTCATTGGAGGGCCATCCGTGCATGGTCCATTGTGCTCACCATTTACATAGTTCCTCCCATTTCCCACCATTTTTTAAAATAATAAAAACTTATTGAGAAACTTTTTTCTTTTAAGAATATTATAATTCTAAAATAATTTTATATCTTAATAAATCATGCTTAAATTTTAATTCATTAATAACAATTACATTTTCTATAAATACTTCAAAATGCTTCATAAAAGGCTTGGGATTAACTAAAAATATCCCCCAATAGTGTCAAACCAGGAGTTCATCAAGGCCCATTATCACAAACCAGTTCTCATTTGAGAGTAGTTAAAAATTATATTTTTGGTTTTTACCCTTAGATACATATCTGCCAGAGCCACACCCACTTGTTTGTATCCAAACAAAGATTTCTTTGTTCAGAAAGCACTTACTTTATACTTCAACAAAATACCATGATTTTTTAATATATTCTAACTTGTCCCTAGGGTTCTTCCTAATGTTTTCAAATCATAATTTCCAAAAATAATTAGACCATCCTCTGATACCAACTATGGAATCCCACATTTTAATTACATAAACTTTTTATTTACATGGTACAAATAAAGGATATTTTAAAGTTTAGTTTCTTGAAAAAAATGTACAAAATAAATGGAAAATTAAAACATTAATCTAATAAAATTGAAAGGATTATTCAAGGGTTAATCCTAGGTACATTTACTAAAACTCATAACCTGGGTACATACATTGAAGGAATGGGTGAGCATAAGGCCTAATAAGGGAAAGTAAGGGAAACAATTTACTTATGATCTTGAGGATTATCAATAAGAACATGAGTTATAATGATATGGAATGATAAATAGGCATATAATAATTATAGGAACATTAATAAAAATAGGAAAATGTGGATACAAAATTTAAATGATACATTTATAAGCATATCACAAAGGTTTTTCACCAAGATGTCATAAAAATTACCAAGGTTATTTACCAAGGTATCATAAAACAGGTCATCTCTAGAGATTAAATTATTTACCCAATGTATTGGACTTATATTAGGGTGAACCCTTTGTATTTATTAATTTTCACATAATCCAAATAGATCATAATAAATAATATCATAAATATCCTATGGATAATAAAAGAAAATAGGGTTCATATCAAAATCATGATGTTTCAAAAGTTCTATAAAACCATGAAAATTATATCATTTTTAACCCACATAAATGGAATGCAGGTTTTATGTATGTTATTACTAGAATAAAATAAATAATTTTTTCATATTTTTGAATACCCCTATAAAATAATGAGGTTTGTTTATTCACAAAAATAAAATAAAATGGAATTTCTTGATGATAATATAGAAATTAGGATAAGTAAAATTGACAACATAACGGGTATAAAACGTGGTTTTAAAAAAGAGTAAAAAGAGAGGTGGAATAGGTAACCCATTTATAAAAAATAATTTTTCAGTAAGTTAATGAATAAAAAGGAAATAATAGAGACTGATCATAACATTTATAAGACAAATACAAAAAAATATAGGTTCTTGAAAAGAAGAGAAAAGAAGGATATTTCCCTTATTTGGAAGTGTTGTTCCCAAAAATTAAGGATTTGGACCTTTGGGGCTTGAGGAAACATTGGGAGGACTCCCTGGGAGGTAAAAATACCGAATATTTGTGAAGGATGTATTTGGAGTGAAAGGAAATGGATAAATGGGTGGGTATTTATAAAAAGAGTGGATGATTTGTTTATTAATTTCCAAATATAGGACTTGGAAACCTAGGCTATGGAAAATGAAAAAACACAGGCTTTCCCATGGTGTTTACCCATGTAATTAGACAATTGGGTCATATTATATGTTATTTTAATCTACAAGAGTCAACCAGAGTTTTATATTACTTCTTTTGGCAAGGAGAAGTAAAACTTCGACAAAAATAATGTTTTTATTATTAAAGTTTCTTTTTTATACTTTGGAAAGTAAATTATATGTTTGTAAATTGATTAAAACATATTAAAATAATTTATATTAAGTAAAATAACATAATTTGAGTCATTATTTTGGTTAACTAATTGTTACATCATTATGATATAATTATGAAGACATTAAACATGCCGAAAATCTGAAACTGTATTTTTATTATTCACCCAAAAACAAAATATTTTAGAAAATTCCCATAAATTAACTCTAACCTAATATCGATGTGAATTTTTCAAAAATGAAATTTATTTTATAATAATAATTTTCTAAATAGTCTGATTTTATCTTTTAAGTATAAAAATCTATATTTATTAATAATAATAGCATATGGAAAATGCAAAGTAAAATTTTAGACACTTGGAAAAAATTATTTTTTCATTTATACTTAAATAAGAGTGTTTTTATCATAAAATTTCATTAAAATAGGTATTATTAATGATATATTATTTTATTATAAATATTTATATACTTTATGAAACATACAATTTCTCTCTAAAAAATCAATTTATCAAATTCCATCTTAATTTTATTAAGAAGAGCTATTCTTAAAACGGAGTTGATGGAATAAAAATTTTATTTATAAGAAGGAATTAAAATTTATGTTATTAGGGTATCAACGCATAACCCCTTATTACACTCATATAAAACCTAAGGATAAGGTGCGTGATGGTGATAGATTCATTAGGTGGCTCGGCTAACATTACCTTAGTGGTAATTTCCACTAACTTGAAAATCTCTCGTATAAAATTTCATTCAAGATTCGCTTGTTGAATCTCGGATTGGGATTGGTCAAGAGAAAACCCCAGTGATACTACCTCCCACCCAAGATTTGAAAAATGGGCTTCATATGGCATGACCCTACTAGTTGAGGCCATCATCTATCCTTTCTTTATTAATTATTATTTATTATTTATACTTATAAAAACAAATTATAACGTAAAAAATATTACCAAGAGTATTATTTACAACGGTCATATTGACCAATGGTAATATTTGACCAATGGTCAAATAACGGTCAAATACTAATTGTCACATTTCCCTTTATAATCACTTAATTATTAAAGAGATATAGTTTTGTTGTGTATGATACAATAAAATACACATTTTTAGGAAACAAATTATCATTAAAAAAGTCTGGGTCATTACACTTGATCCCATCCTACATCAGCTTCTTCCACAAGTCCTCTTTTGATAGTGATGTCTATAGTTCCCTCCAAGAAGACCAGAGGGAAGTAAATACAACATCAGTAGATGGTTGTAGAATGTACTTAAACTTATTTCCAATAGCCTTCCTTACTGGCCACAAGGCCAATTTAGAAACCCTTATCCTCGAGGAGGTGGGGGTGTGACCACACCTTGTGACATTCCCACTGATACAGATCTAACCTGAGTTTCCCCTAATGGTTGGCTTGCCCCTCAAGGAGGATCCCAATTGCCTCCTTTAAACTCCATCTCCCCACTTTCCTATTCAACTGCCTGAATATGCTTTGGAAAAATTGCCTCTGAATATGCTTCCACCGAATCTCTATCATATTCCATCGACATGCCATTGTCGATGTTGGTTGATGGCATCACCATTAATTCACTAGAACCTACATTCACCAGCATGAACCATAGTTGGTGAAGGATACATGGGTTTCTCTTTTCAAGGACCCCCATGTAGACTCTCATCACCACTTTCTAAAGGAACCTAGACTACCTGAAAAAATGGGACAACGTGTATGGTTCACTATGAACATGGATGTAAATCTGGGTGACCGACAATCCATGCCTGAAACTTTTCAAACAATCCCTTTTCTCCCATGATCCTTACAAGTTTTCCACCATTAAACCAATCTGAGTTTCAGAGGAGTAGAAGTTAAAGTTTGTGTGGTTTTCGATCCAAACTACGACCCCAACCTCATCAAGTGTTACCAACTGGACCGCAATGGTTTTCAATAGAGATGACAGCAGATTTGTGTTCAGAGTGATGAAGGTGTTTTATAATTCATAACCTATAAGGTGCACTATGATCCATCAATGTAAAAAATTTAATGGACCGCATATCCTTCTTTGTGTATTCCACCTCAACAATCGGACTAGTGTGCTGTAAATCCTAGCCAACATGGGTACCCCCAAATTGAACCTAATGTTGGACTATATAATCACCACCATCACCAAGTTCCTTATACGTACTCCTATCCACACATACCTAACTATAAGATTCCACCCGCTCAATAATGTGGTGAGAAAAGTGGTGTATCAAACCAAAGGATCCCCACATATCACCATGATATACCCCCATTTTGATACTATCCTTCTTCTAGGATCAACAAGTATGATACATCCTTCCTCTTTTTCGATGTGGTTGGACAATATTTTACCTGAATCTATATATTCACTCTTAATTCCTTCTTGAGAAACATGTAGAACCATGCCTTGAAAGGGACATCTCTTTGAAAAAATGGGAGCATGTTTCAACTTCTACTTCAGCACCAGTAAAATATGTTGTACCAGTAGGGGTGTCTGATATCTATCATTCCAAGTATTCTCTAATAAAAGGAATGCATCATACTAGAATCCATCCAGTGGGATTCCACCCATTCCTTGTATTTCTCATAAGATGATGTTGACTTCCCTGTGATGAAGATGGAATGTGTTCATATCAGGGGACCATTGACTAAGGATATCTGGAACCAACTCTAGGAATTGTGATGTACACACCACATCATACAACCCAACATGATGAAATTATTCCCCATAATACTATAATGTGTAGCACACCCAATACGCCAATGCCTATTCATTGGTGAAGTTTCCACCAGATCTTAGGTCCCAATCCTTGTGCCAACCTAGGATTTTATCGCCCATAATACTTTTAAATATGGTGGAATAATCGGCGGGGAACTCTTCTTCCTATGGATAATCCACTGTGAATGTTCTAGTCCACCAATTCAATGTGTAGACAACAATGGATGCATGCTATCTAGTGGAATGACCATGAACATTGAGGTTCCAATGATTGAGATCATCTTCACATGTGAACCATGATCATATTGAATCAAACCCAAATGATGGACTGATAACTTCATTAGAAAATACAAAATTCCATATTGGGAGATAGTTTCTCATTTGATAGATATTCTGTGACTCTATCAACATAGACACAAGCATCTTATTGTCTGACACGACCCTACTAGCTTGAGGGATCTATGGATTTTTAGTCATGTTAGCTCTTTGAGTAGAAGTAGTGGATTCAATATCACCAAGATTCTATTGATTGACCATTTCGATTAAGACTAGAAATTCTAAGGAGAGTATGTGAAATAAGAACGGGTTGACATGCAATACCCATTGTTTCATATAAGATTTGGTAGCAGATGTGAAATATGAAGGTATTTCTAAAAAGTCAGATGCATGAAAGTAGTGATTTTGTACGAAAAAAGTGGTTGAGGCTCGGTTTTCATGAAAACAAATTCAAACTTACGTTCATGATAGAAAAGTACTTATCACTTGGAATGTCAAAGGTATTGTACAAGGGACCCCATCTACTTATTTATAAGTGTAGACCTGTTCTTGAGTGCGCGCAGAAGGGCCTTACAAACCAAATGGTTAATTTTTCACATGCCCATGGGAATCAAAACCTTTATTCAACCTTTCCATTGGAAACCTTACTTTTGTTCCCCTTTAATCTCAAATTCATTAGGGGGAATTTTTTGTTGCCAAATTCAACCTAAAAGTGTACATGACCAGTATTGAGAAAACCAAAGACATCATCTAACTCGATGAAGCATTCTGAGAGCATAAAGGATGGAATACGTAAGTTTTAAAGAGTGTGCGCAAGTACAGAATTAACACTCAAGACCCTTTCAAACCAAATAAGATATATTTCTAGTCCCTTCTATTAAGGCTACATGAATGCTATGTAATATTAAAACTTTTCATGTAAGGCTCCCCATTCCGCATGCAAGACACTTTCATGCTGGATACAACATCAAACAATGTATTCCATGAACCACTATTGAAAAAAAGTATAAATCTATGCAGAAGGCCTATTAAATTCTTGGAATCTTTCCTACTCATCACTAAATACTTTAGCTATAAGTAGAAGGTAACCGCCATTTCAGGGTGATCATTCAGAAGTTGAATTTTCGCTCTACTACACATAAGACAGATTTTCCATGATAGTGTGAAAGCATGGAACCCTCAAGGTAGAAAATGTTGCAAAATAGTTTCCCTATGGATCCACCCTTGACTAGGACTATAGTTTTGTAATCCTTGCCCAACCTTTTTCATCCCAAGTCAAGTGTGTGCAAGAAATCCTTGCATGTAACTTTGAACTTGCGTGAAAGACTCCAATCTTGTGTGCACCCCTTCTTTGAAACTTCATGGGTATCCCCTATGTTAGAGAACGATGTTTGAGAAGCCTTCATGTGAAACCTTCATTCCTTGTGCTCACCTCTTGCGCATGCCCCTACAAACTTTCACACATCAATTTCATGGTCCCTCATGAGGTGTCCCATATGCCTCTAGTGCATGCATGTCAATAACTTTTTCTTCTCAGCATACGTATGCTAATGAATTTATTTTCTCAGTATAGGCATGCTAATGTGGACCTCATGAATGACCACTTATCCACACTGTTGGAACCGAGAATTTCAGAAGTCATTTCCCTCCCATTGGTGAATGTGTGAGATTTATGTAAGCCTGAGGGGTAGGGAGTGAGTCCCCCGCATCCACACTGCATGATGTAAAATTTACTAGAATAAATGTTCCCATCACATGATGTAAAAATACAGTCTTACCCTATGAAATGAAAATAGGATTCCCCATGTATGATCATCAGGAGATGCTAATTTCTCTCCCCTATGGGATGATGTCAAGATAGTGGGGCTTCTACACTCAATGTGTGATCCCCACACACCTTGTTCCATAAGAACAGGATGCTCAATGTATAAATCACAAGGAATGAGATCCTCTTCACATGGAATGAGATCATCCTCATATGGAATGACATCCTCCTTGGGAAACTTCCATGTGAATGCCCCAAACCATCTCTCATTGGCTCTTATTTCATGACACGAGTGTCAGGTCTAATTCTTCCTCTTGTTTCTCACACCGAGGAAGACTCACATGGTCTTAGAGGTTATTCAACCATGAAATCAAACCTCCAACCATATTAGATTACTCTTGATTATATTCCCTAACAACCATACTCACCATATGGGCCACTCCTATGCATAATCACCAACCACATTCTCCACTTATTATCATGGGACTTTTCCTCAGGTATAATCCCCAACATCATTCTAAAATACGTGGGATTTGATTCCCAACCAACTGGGACACATAGAAAGCCTCTTTGAGGACCAACCCAACATATGCATCCATCCAGTCTTCTCCAGACCACATATTTGGTAAGATCATGCCACTCATCGGGGAGACTACATCTCCTCCAAGTCCACCAGGTATCTCATTACAAAATCCCCACAACATCCAACCAAGATCAATACTCTTGTGAAGGGAATCTTACATAAGTATTACCCTTAACATCCCTTTCCAATGATCCTCCCCTGATACAAGCATCCTTACTACATGATGTTAAACTACATGGAATGATCCTATCACATGACCATAAACTGTAGCATCAAACTACATGGGTTGTTATCCTTTCCTTCTAGATAGGGTATGTAGGATGCCTCATTAAGGTTTAATCCTGATCAATGGTAAACCAAGGTTTCCTCCTTCTATGTACATACCTCCCTGGGCCAACCTCATGAGAATTTAGATAAACCTTCATGGTGTGACATCTTCCCTTTACGAGACACATTTCCTAGGTCCACATTCAAGGTCATTCTAATCCATACTCCTTCATGATGTGATATATTACCTTTATGGGACACACCTCTTGGATCCTCCTCTATAGGGTATTCTGATCCCTCAATATGTAACCTTTAAGGTGCTCCCTCGTAGGGGCACACCTCCTCTATCTGCCTCCATGGGGCATGTTAATCAATCAAATTCATCTCTATAAGACATTAAACTCTTGAACTAGATCCATAATAGATACCTCTTTCTAAACATGTGATTTTTAAGGTGAAAGCCTTAGAAGATATGTGCCCATTGTGTTAGTTATCTCATTTTAAACATGGGATTCCTGAGGTGAAATCCTTAGAAGATATAATCTTTGACGTAAGATACCTCGTGATTGACATGGGATGACTTGGGTTCTACACATGATATGCCTCCATGAGATTACCTCCTATGAGGAATAATACATGTTCCAAATGTTCCTAGTGTCCAGAAATTTCATCGATGTCCAACGTGACTACTCTCTTGATCGAAGGTTGCTGCCCTATTGAGACCCACAGGAATGTCCAAACATAAGAAGTGTAACTAACCAAAATTCACAAAGAGATGTCTATGAGAATGAGTTCCACAAACATGACTTACCTTTATGAGGGAGACTCAGACTAGGTGATGAGTTCCAAGGAGGAATCCATGGAAGGATAAACAGACATCCCATCATCCCGTTTCAATTAAAGAGAATACATCACTATTGAAAGTAATGAAATACTCCTGCCTTTGTAAATTGGGATTTTAGGGAAACAATTATGTTTCCCGTGCACATTAGCACACGCGACGGTGCGCCCTGGTGAAAGCATCGGAAATAAATATCCTCTAAAAGTATGACTTTGAGTTTTCCTTAATCAATAATCATCATGGAGTAGTGTGGGTTGTGATGGTATGTTATGATTTTCATGAATAGAATCTTATAATATTTATAAAGGGTGTATACAAGATATTAAGAATAGATACATGAAGTAATAAGTAGATACTTATTACTTGGTTTGAATTGCTAAATTATATCTCATGGAATATTGTTATATAGTCATCGATATAGTTAAGGGAGTAAGATTATAATCAAACATTCATACATAGGGTTAGTTAGAAACCAATCATTATAACCTTCATAATTTGATACCTTTCTCACACAATCCATTATGAATTAGATAATTAGTGGGTGGTTGGGTATGTTATTGATTATATCATTGGTTGGAGCATAACCAAGATGATATTTTTTCAATTATATGGTGAGTAAGGACATCTAGACCTTAATTTAATTTGACAGTGTAGTTTTATAACCATTCTTATTTGATTCATATATATTTTTTTCAACTACTTGGATGAGGGGAATGCGATTTAATCATCTGTTAGATGAATGAAATTAAATTTATTCATCAACTTAGTCAGTATGTTTTGGGGAATCAAGAAAATATGAGATGACATATACTAGTCTAACATTGTTCCATGTTTATTGATCACTCGATGTCAATGAAAAATGATTATATAAGTATACATAAGAAGTATATAATACATATTTTGGTGGAAATGTACATCATAAACATATGAGGATGTCTGATGGAGATCACAACATACCACTTAGTAGCTCGATTATCCCAAATGCTTTTATAGAGGCTTCTCCTTACTTACATAAATGAAATAAAGATTTAATATTTTATTTCAACATTACTAAGGGACACATGGTCACATAGTTAGGCCTTTGAATAAGGGTTAATGTTTTGGAAAAAGTGTTTATTCAAAAATGAATAAAGTTCAATGAAACCGTATCCGAATGATGTTTTGGATTGACTCACAAAGATTTGTGAAGTTTTTAATGAAGTTCTTATGGATTTTAGTGAAATTGGGATGTTCTTAGATATGAAACAAAATAATATTCAAATAATGAATATTTATTAAGAATATGTTTCCTGTAAACTTATCAATAATCATGACCACTAGGTTATGTTGATTCTAATGTAACCAGATTCCATGCGATGAAACCCGATGGTTCATGATTTTTCCACGTCACTCCAATGTATTATTCATTAAATTAATTATTATCTTGGAATATGTTAATTAAATTAGTTCAATTCACTCATTAATAAGATATAATTCAATGGTGACATCTTATGACATCTGATGTACCTAATGAGTTCTTCATTAATGGTGGTACACTAGGCATCACCTATATAAATGGAGATATATCATTGGAATGGGTGTTGATCATGATTGAATTAAAGTTGATAGTGATCATCCATTTCATGAAAAGATTTTTATATCTCCTTTCTTCTCAAAAAATAATTCATCGTTATGCAATGAAGGAATTAAATCCCCTTTGGAATTTGGGTATCCCCATGATATGATCATGGATCCATCAACCGGTGGATCACATTTGGAGGTAAGGAACCTAAATCTATTTCTCTAGTGATCATCCAAAATGCATACTCTATTGATGAAGAATATGGAAGCCACTAGACTTGAATTATAGGTATGCTATGTTTTTCAATGTATTTGTTTTTCATAAATGTTTTTGATTCTACTGATGATAGATTATCCTATGTTTGGTTTTCTTCTGCTACATAAGATCATGGGATGATACCTAAATAACCATCAGTTTTACATATGATATAATATTTCAGTTCAGACAATGTAGATGTTAAAAATATTTTATAATGAATAAATTCACATATCTAGTTTTGATCCAACATCTCCCCTTCCCACAATCTATAGGGGTTTGTTATTAGAAAAATGTACCTTTCTAAAATCACCTGGAATATAGTTGTTTGGGAAATCCTTCTCATAAGTTGAATGGAATTATACTCCCCATTCTAAAATCAAAGACCCTATAAGTTTTTCCAAACACAAAAAAACATCACTATTTATTTTAGTTATCGTGTTTGCTGAGGTGTTTTTAGGAACATTCCTCTTCTCCCTATAGTGTTTCTCAACACGCCCCTTCTTCCTGCAACTTGATCTAGTAGGAAAATGTGCTTTAGATTTTATTAAACCTTTCCTCTTAATTTATATTTATCACTATGATTATCCCACTGCATAAATCTACCCCTTACTTTAATGTTTAGATCATAACTAGAGAATATACTCAACTCCCTTCTATGAATAAACTCACTAAAAATTAAATCTCATACATTATTCAACCTTAAATTTTTATTCCCCAAATAACCACTCAATAATATTATAGTAGCTCCCCAACTATCAGGTAATGAATATAACAAAACCAGTGCACATACCTTATAATCTAGTGTAATTCCAACCGATTTCATCTAAGTTGTGACGGTGTTAAATTCATTGATGAGACCAGATATAATCTTACCTTAATTCATCTTCATATTAAATAGATATCACATAAGGTATGATTTATTCAACAACATGGATTCTCATACATGTCCTCTAGTTCTTCCACCAACCCAACCATTAAATTCTCCACTCCTATATTGAACACCACATTCATTACTAACATAATATGAAAACTGACAATACTTAATTATTAAGAAACACTCACCCATCCTTCTCCATCTCAATTGGTTTTACACCCATAAGTGACACATGTACCTTTTTTATGATAAATTTTTACTCAATATATATTTTCCAGAAACCAAAGTTAAATCCATTTAAATGATCAATCTTCACACTGAATTATTCTATATTTATCATTTAATTTGAGAAATATGGCCTCAATCTAATGAAATTTGGCTATGATACCATTTTTTTTGAAACATGGGATCTCAAATGATGAATGATTATGGAAAAAGAGAAAATGGGAAAAAATAAAATGAACACATAAATTTATGTAGTTTAGGAAGAAATCCCTAGGGCCATGGACAGGAGAAATCAATTTCACTATTTACAAGATCCAATTACAGGGACAAGAAGTCACATACAAACCCTAGAATGAAAATGTTCTCATAAAGCAATATAATAATATAATACCCCATTCCATAATATACCTAGATCTGTACATTGGTTCACTATACTACAATACCCTATATCTGTGTGGTCCATAATACTATATTAATCCTCATCATTTCATTTATTTAGCTCTACTATAGTCTCCAGACTTTCTATAGTACCTATAAAATTTGAAAGGTACATCCAATCATCTCAGGTCAAATCATTAAAGGTGCTAGGTTTTTGGTCTATAGAAACCCCTTGTAATTAGACCAAATCCATCCAATTGGCCTTTCTCTACAATTATAATATGAATAAAATATAAATAAACATATAATATGTTCTATAAATAAATTACTTCACATTATATGTTTTGTTCTATTTGTTTTGTGACACATTCCTTATAAAAATATGGTTTCACGTTTTGTGACTTATGCCTTACAAATTAATTTTGGTAATTTTTAGTAATATTTTAATTATCCTTCTATTTTTTAGTCTTATTTTTTATTAATTATGAGTTATTTAAATTTTTAAATAGTGATATAATATGTTTTGTTAATTAAACAAAAAACATATATTCTAGTGATCCAAACATTTTTTAATTTTCTTTATTTAATGTTTTGTAATATCATTTTCTTAATTTATTTTAATTTTATATTTTATGTTGTGTTTATTTTTTTCATGACATAAGAGTTATATGTATTTTAAATATTGTATTTATTATTTTGGTTTTATATTTTATGTTATATAATTTTAAACACAGAACATATTATGTGCCTACCTTTTATATCCAAGTAGAGAAAAAAATTACATTCTATCAAAAAACATGATTTATTAATTTTTTTAATGATTAAAAATATTCCATGCCATGAATAAACCCATGTTAGGGATTGAGTTGCAACTACCCCAAGGCTTCCTCCATATTCCAGGGGATAGCGACTAGTGCCAAAGACACAAAAACTCAGGTAGGACTTTGCCTAAGAACCTGTACAAACACACACACAACCAACTCAATGCAAAAGTGCAGAGGGAAATGAAAAAAATATAAAAAACTTGCTATAAATAAACCTCATACATGCATCAACCTCTAAACTGTACAAATACAGAAAATTAAATGGAAAGGTGAAGGGGAAAGATACATGCCCAACCAGAAAAGTGCCACAACATGGCAATAAGAGAAAAAAGTAAAATAGCTTGGAGAGCCCCAGTCCTGGATCCCAAGCTACAACCACCACATGCAGTCTAAGAACCCCATATCCCTAAGCTCCTCAGATGTAACGATCAACCTATCAGTCATATGAAAGGGCACACCAAGTGCAGAAAATCCCAAGAAGGGGTGAGTATAAAATACTCAGTAGGATGCCCCAAAGTCTCAAGGGAGCAGAAAAAGATGTACTGAAGAGGGGAGAAGTAGATAGAACAAGGTACAATAAAAGAGTATAGTAATGAGTGGATCTCAACCCCACAAAGGAGTGAAGTAAGCTCATACAAACATAAGGAGATATAAATGGTGAGAATATAAACTTATCATTGAGTCTTTTCTAATTATTGTAAGAGAGTATACTCACCCAACTACAAAAAGATAGACAAAGAAAGCATGTGGAATACCATGCATATGTTCACCTCTCCTAAAAGGAGAGTAACCAAAACCTAAGGAGTGGTTACTGAAAATAGGATATATATATATATATGCTCAATCAAAGAAACCCAAACGAGAGAGTAAGGGGATCTCCATCTCACTACTCAGCTCAAGAAAGAGTATCTAAAGGTCTCAGAAGTAACCATAAATGCTTAGCATCCCACACATCTTCCCTAAACTGCAAGTCAGATAAAATTAATCACCTCACCTTGATACTATCCTCTTTGGGCAGGTCTATCTCACCCGCACGGTTTTAGGTCACCTCACAAGGATACATCTTGGTTGGAAAAGCGTGCCTCTTTCTTGAGAGTCCAAATTCACTTCAAAGTACCTATCTTCACTATGCCACACAGTCGAGAGATGATGTCTCAAAGTTGAGGACCCATGCCTAACCTGGCTGGAGGATGACACTCTATTGTCGTCAAGGACCCATGCTCAGCCCAACTGGAGTATGCCACTCTAGTGTCATAAAGGAACTATGCCCATCCCGACTTGAATATTCTACTCTACTATCATCGAGGACCCATGCCCAACCCAACTAGAGGATTCCACTCTTGTGTCATCAAGGACTCATGCCAAACCCAGCGGGAGGATTCCACTCTAATGTCATTGAGGACCCATGCCTAGCCCAACTGGAGGGTTCTACTCAGAACTATCATTGGAGACCACTGCCCAACCTAGATGGAGGAAAGACCAAAACTGATCTATCCATTCTTGCTGGATGGTACCACTTGGAATAGCACTACTGAATTGGCCATCCCAACTAGATGGTATCTCTTAGGAAAACACTACTTCAGTCATTGGGTTTCTCCCAGGAACATATCGCATTGTAACCCATAAGCCACTATAGAGGGTGCCATCATGTTCTACACTGAAAAATACTTAGGATAGGCTACACGCATTCCAAAATATGTTTTTATAATAAATAGATACGAGAGATGGAATAATTCGTAAAGTGTTACATGACGTGTGTGGGGACCACACTCCGTGTTTCCCCACCTTGTCTCCTGGCTATCTAACTAACCATTCTCAGGTACTAAACTACGAACAAGTATCCATAGGAATGTCAGCTTACTCCTAGATTACTTGACACACCTAGTCAAAAGGTTGACAAGTTCACGATGCTCATCATTGATCCATAGGGCCAATATCATAAATACGCTTGCACACCTCCTCAAATGGATCAAGAAAATTTGACCGCGTCTATTCATACATCTTCTCCACTCTCATAAGAGTTGAGGTTGAACCAAGACATTGGTTCTCTTCAAACATGTCAAACAGATCTTCCACCAATATTCTTCTCATGTTTCCACAATTTAATGAGATGATGAACAAGGCTACGCAAGTTCAAACTGATCACAACATTGTGATCCTTACAGAAAAAATGCATGATTGACTATTCATTCACACAAAATGGACATCCGATGTAAAATTTGCACGTTTTCACATTGTGCTCGAAGGATGTCCCATGGGGCCCATTCCTCGGTCTTGAAACAAATTATACAGATCATTCCACTGGGATCCTCTTGAAAAAACACATGAAATGGACTAATCATTTGTCCAAAACAGATTCTCGGTGAAAAGGATGCATTTCACCACAACACGTGCGAACTGGGCCTCATGGGTCCCACACCATGACTTTGGATTAAAATCCAAAAAGTATCCTTAAAAAGTCTACACAAGGACAAGGGTTACGCCTCCACTGACGGCGTGTCAAATAGACCTCCCATTTAGAAGTTAAGCTCGAAATAAGATTTCCAAATAATAATAATAAAATTATTTTTATTAAATCTAAGTGTCTTGTGAAAAATAAAAACTAAAAAAGTCTTAAAAGTCCCAAAATGATATTAAAAGATCCTACTCGATGAGAGGGATGCGTGTCCATAGACACCATGCAATTTTGAGGCCTGTATCAAAAGATATGGGCATTTAAAGTTCCTGGGCCCAAAACAGGTTGGATCGACCCGGTCCGGCTAGTCCGCCCCGCCTGGGTCGGCCCACCGGCCTGCGGCCCAGTCACGTAGGAAGACCCGTTGGTGTAGCCCTCATCCCACCTAAAAACACTGATGGGCTTATCAATTGTTTTTCATCCATGCTCCCGCGTCAACGCGTGGCCTACGCGACACAGGTTGCAGCCGACCCCCGGTACCCGGCCGTTGCGCCCTGGTGACCCGCCGTCCATCATACTTTGGCTCACCGGCCTACCGCCTCATGGTTCTGCTATCTTTACAACCTCACCTCCCCACCAAGATACACTCCCATACCAGCCGTGTCCTCATCTCCCTACAGACCACCTCCAGTCGGCTTCTACGGCCCGTGTAACATCCCAAGTAAGTAATGAATAATAGATATTTTTATCTATGTCTATTAATGAATTAGATAGTGTTTTAGAGGCTTAAAATGAAAATAAATCCAATCTTAAGCATGGAATACACTAATATTTTTAAAAGATTGTTTTACTCCCTTTTGATGGAAAACCATTTTTGAATCTATCTTTTGACAATTTTATAAACTATGGTTATCAAATTAAACTTATTCTTTATGATTGGGACATCAAAATTTACTTTGTGTGAATTTTTGGTATTTTTCTGACAATGTTCATTTTTTTAATGAATAGTGAAAAATACTGCATTTTACATCAAAACTTCTTTTTAATATAATTGATTTATATGATTATATTATGTTTTGAATTGGTTTTCAAGTGAAATTAGAATATATTTTTACCATTTAATCCAATGGTGGTCATTGGAATCAATTTCACTTTGAAATTGGACTTAAACTGGTGTCAATCTTTTGATACTTATTGTTTCATAAAACACGCTATTTGCTCTGACAGCGGGAATTAATTATTAAATTAATTAATGTGACTTATATGTTTTGAATTTTTTAAAATAGACTTCATTATTGAATTCAGAATATCAAATATATCTTAGGGTGAAGTTTTGGTATTTTTCTGAAAAACATCAATTTTTGATGAATAGTGAAATCACTAAGTGGTAGTTAAAGAAACTGATTTTTCGTTTAAATGAGACTTTGTCACTTCTGTGATTTGAATTTCAAAAATCCGACATACATGGTTGTCATTAAGAAGTAAAATGTGGTTCAATGAGATTAAAATAATTTTTTTGGTGAATAGTAACTTATTAAGTTTTTAATCGCGATTAGTGGTAATTAGTGTAGTTTAAGGTAAAAATAATGCTTTAATAATATTAAATGACCTAGACACATGTCCTACCCTCATTGGTTGTGTCATGGCCGACCAATACAAGCCACGGGTCAACTTGGGGACCCCATGGAGCCACATTGGTTGGGAAATGACATAAATAACTTTTTATTTAATGTTAAAGTAAAAATGACACAAACATGAGTTATTTTACTAAAAGAATTGTTACATGGGGTTATAAAGATCCGATTTTTGATTATAAATATTCATTGGAAAGATAAAAAGATTTCCTACATCATATTATTTTGTTTATAATTTTTAGACATTAAATAAATTAAATTATTTATGACATCATGATGATGCAGCGATGACCTCATTATTTAATGATTTAAATAAAATGGAAAGATAATGTAATATCTAAGACCTACACATGTACAAAACCTATTGGATGGGTGGATTTAGAACCCTTATCACCTTACCCTCGAATTATATCAATGTGGGACCATTTAAATCCGAAACCCATTTTCAAATAAAGTAATATTTCTTTACTTTCCAAGAGTGCCCCTCCTCTCCTCTTATAAAAGGCCCCCACCTCTACCTCTTTTACCACACCCCCAAAGCCTTTGGCTCGGCAAAACCCTGACCATTTTGTCTCTAAACTTCCCTATCTTACTCCTTGAAGCCTCAATTTGGGCATAAGTCTTCCCAAGGAAGCCTTTGAACTCAAACCAAAGGGAGTTACCCGATTTTAAGGTAAAGTCTTCACTTGAGTCCGTTTGTTTTATTTTGCTTCTCCAACCCCCTAAACCCTTTTTATTCATTTATTTTGTAACAACTCCAGTATCTTAAATATACTAGGATGTTTTTATAAGAAGTATTCGAGCTACAATTACACACACCTACATCTAATGGTTAACGAACATACTGTTTCCGTGGATGGCAAATTTTTGCCTCCCGAAACGATGATTGTTCAACATTCATTTAACACCTTAAAAGGTGGCCATTAAGATGTCACTATATTTATATATGATATATAATATGTTTATGTTTTCCTTAAGCTTCTGTATTTTTCTTTTTGGGTATACCTTTATGGTTTCCATTATGGGTAAACGCGATATCTTCATTTAAGGAAGTGCGGACTACCGCCCCCTCAAAGTGATTTGATTCGTTAAATACCATATGTGGGACGTATAAAGGATGGAACTATGATATTATATATGATATTATACTGTAATTATAATATACATTTATATAATTATGATTCCATTCTATAAAATATGAAATAGAAATGAAAGTAGCGTTCATGCGTACGTACGGCTTACCGTCTCCATGAACGGTGCATTTCATTTCTTACCACTAAATGATTATGTAATATTATAAATACATGCATGTATTGGATATATATGACATATATGATATCTACATCATGAATACCATTCTGGATATAATGGATACATGAACAAAATGTAATTATAAAGGGCTTCGTTTTGACTCAAGTACCAATGATCGTTAAAACGACCGTTATTAACTTAAATAATTACATAGTGTTCATGACACGACAATAAGTGATATAAAAGGAATAATGAACTTGAAAAAGGTTCTTAAACAAGTATAAATTAACTCAAGTTTATTATTCAGGAGATTAAAGAACGACCGAGTCAAGTCGGACCCGAGGTATGGGACTTCGTCTCAATCTCCTTTCATTGGGGCATATTTTATTTTATACACAACTTTCTTTTATACGGTGTATAAACCCCTTTGACTTTTACGTTTATCCAAAAGGAATCTTTTTTATACGAAGCATTTACTAAACGACAAAAGGAAATGTTTTTGTCGTACGTATGCGGCGACAACGACTTCTCCACCGCCGTGACCATTATTTGAGTTTCGGCTTCCTCTACAAGCCATACCTTCTTTTTAAAAGGAAAATAAAAACCATGTTTTAATTTTCTTTTATTTTGGTATTGAAAATGGTTTTCATGATGTTTTTATATCAATGTGTTGTATTGATATCTTGTGATTGAAATGTGTAAATGTTATGTTTCCTTTATGCATGTTTTATGTGATACGATTATGTTGAGGTTCTTGGGCATTATTTTGAAGACGGGTGGTTCCGTGATAAACTAAGGGCGGGTGAGCCCGATATAGCTCTCCAATGCATTGGGTAATGCGAAGGAGTGAAACGTTAAGGTTTTTCCGAAGAGATTTAGGGAATATACTGTGATGGGTATTCCAAACGTAACCAAGAGGGTTACTCCCTACGTAACAATGTTACGAACGCCTCAAGTTACCTTTATGTATTATGATTTCTATGATTTATTCATGATTTGATGAGGTATGTTGAAGTGCTTATGTTTTATGGGTAAAGTATGATCTCATTCTTATGTATATATGTACCCATGTTTCCTTTCCATATTTTTATATCCCTTACTGAGCTTTTAATGCTCATCCCAAGTTTTTTTGAAATGTTTTTTCACAGGTCAAGGGAAAGGTACATGATATGATGATAGTGTCAAGGAAGTGTCAAGAAAGAATCCATGATTTATTTTAAATATGTTTCCGTTGATGGGAATGAAGAATACTATCTTTATGTAACCACTTTGTTTATATGTGGAATGTAATACAAGTTTTATGATCTAATTCTCTAAAACTCTAAACCCGAAAAGATCCTCAATGTGTAATCTTGTAATAACTCAAGATTAAGTAAGGTTTAAGGCTAGGGCCTTATAGTTGGTATCGAAGGTCGGTTTAGATAACTTTAGGAGTTATAATTATATTAAATTATTATCCAAAAATATATTTTTTTTATGGTCAAATTGAAGTGATATAGCATTTGAAGATTACCATGTTTCTTCATCTAAGACATGTTTGTTCAGAATGGTTTTCCGCAGAGGAAACAGGGAAGCAGTGCTAGGAAGGCATGAAGAAGGAAATAACCTTCCGAATCAGCATCCTGAGATGGTCAGAATTGGAACTGAATAGTTTGTTGCAGTGATGGCACAGTTGACTCAGGCTATAAATGTTGGTGGTATCCATGCACGAGATCAGCCAGATCAACCGCAGAGGAACATGTCAGTGGTGGAACATTTCATGAGGCAACATCCCCCATCAGTCAGAGGATCATCTGACCCTATGTTAGATGAAGGGTGGATTAAAGCACTGGAGAAGATTTTTGATGCCATGGGGTGTTCAGACAATCAAAAGGTTAGTCTTGCTATTTACCGTTTGGAGGGTGCGGCAGATCAGTGGTGGTCGATGGTTAAAAATATCAGGGACACTAATGATATTGATGCTCTCGACTGGGATGAATTCAAAGGTATGTTTCTTGAGAAGTATTTTCCTAAGGCTGTTCGACTTAGGATGGAAAATCAATTCTTGGAATTGAGGCAAGAGGAAGACTCAGTGGCTACCTATGAAAAAAGGTTCACTCGATTGGCAAGGTATGCTCCAAATTTTATCCGAGACCTTGATAGTAAAATAAATCGTTTTTACTCAGGATTATAGACAAAGTATCGAAGGGAATTAGCTTCTCATGAGTTTAAAAGTTATGAAAAGCTTGTTCGATGTGCTGATAAGGTGGAAATGGAGTTTTCCGATGATCAAGTGTTCTATAACAACCAACAGAAGAAGAGACCGAGGTGGCAGGAGAAAGGTAAGAATTCTTCAAAAAATTCTGATGGTAAGAAAACTAAGTTTCCAGTTTGCAATAAATGTGGAAAAAGGCATGCGGGGGAATGTCTTCTGAATTCTGGAAAGTGCTACCGATGTGGTAAGATGGGACATAAGGCTCGTGATTGCACTGAAAAGGATCAAGGTGAAGGTAAGACCAAATTTGATTTACAATTAGTGAAATGTTATAAGTGAAATGAGATAGTTCACTATGCAAACGAGTGTCCGACAAAGAGCTTGAGTGATGGGAAGCAGTTAGACTACAAGCAGAAAGGGGTGGTGAAATCCTTTTCAACTACTTCAGTAGATGTCAGGCCATCAAATGAAGTTGCATCAGGTACTTTGTTTGTTTTTTCAGATTATTCCAGTGTGTTGTTTGATTCGGGGTCTACACATTCTTTCATCTCTGAAACCTTTTCTAGTAAAATGGGAATACCATCTCAAGAAATGACTTCTGAACTTGTGGTAAAAACACCTGGGGGAAATGTTGAGGCAAAAAGAATTTATAATAATCTTCCTATCCTTATCTGTGGAAAGAACCTACTTCCAAACCTTATTGTTCTACCTCTAGTAGAGTTTGATGTTATCCTGGGTATGGATTGGCTCTCTATTTACCATGCTAAGATTGACTGTAGAGCTAAAGAAGTTTCTTTTCAGAAAGACTTTCAGTTTGTGTACAAGAATGAACCCTTACTGTTGATAACTTATCAAGAGGCCAAGACACTTGTAAAAGATGGAAATGAATGTTACCTTGCACACATTGTTAAAAATAAAGGAACTGTTCAGATTAATGATGTGCCAGTGGTAAATGAGTATCCTGATGTTTTTCCTGATGAGTTGCCTGGAATAATACCAGATCGGAAAGTTGAGTTTACTGTTGAATTAGTTCCTGATGCTAAGCCAATTTCAAAACCCCCTTATCGAATGGCTCAAATTGAACTTTTAGAGTTGAAGGAGCAATTGCAAGATTTATTAGAGAAAGGTTTCATTCGACCTAGCACATCTCCTTGGGGTGCTCCTGTTTTATTTGTTAAAAAGAAAGATGGTTCTATGAGACTTTTCATTGATTATAGGGCCTTGAATAATATCACTGTTAAGAACAAATATCCTTTGCCTCATATTGATGATTTGTTTGATCAGCTCCAGGGAGATCAGTTTTTTTCAAAGATTGACTTGAGATTGGGGTACCATCAGCTGAAGGTAAAGGAGGCAGATATTCCGAAGACCGCGTTCCGTACGAGATATGGCCATTATGAATTTGTAGTAATGCCTTTTGGGCTAACCAATACACCTGCTGTATTCATGGACATAATGAATAGAATTTTCCATGAGTTCTTAGATAATTTTGTGGTGGTTTTCATTGATGATATTTTGGTGTTTTCTAAAAGTAAAGAGGAGCATGAAAGACATTTAAGGGTTATCTTTCAAACCTTAAAAGAAAATAAATTGTATGGGAAATTCAGCAAGTGTGAGTTTTGGTTGCAACAAATTTCTTTCCTTGGTTATATTGTTTCTAAAGATGGAATAACTGTTGATCCTGAAAAAACAAAAGATGTGGAAGAATGGCCAAGACCCACAAATGTAACCGAGATTCGTAGCTTCCTTGGTTTGGCAGGCTATTACCGAAGGTTTGTTATAAATTTTTCACAGTTATCTAGTCCAATGACTAAGCTAACTCGGAAGGGTGTTAAGTTTATCTAGACAAAAGAATGTGATGATTGTTTTCAGGAATTGAAAAGAATATTGGTGAATGCTCTAGTTTTGGCACTACCTTCCAGGAATGGTGAGTTTGTTATATACAATGATGCTTCATTGAAAGGACTTGGTTGTGTCCTAATGCATAATGATCAGGTAATTGCTTATGCTTCACGTCAGTTGAAAACTCATGAGATAAATTACCCTACACATGATTTGGAATTAGCTGCTGTTGTTTTCGCTTTAAAAATTTAGAGGCATCATTTGTATGGAGTAAAGTGTGAAATATATACTGATCACAAAAGTTTAAAGTATATATTCACTCAGAAATAATTGAACATGAGACAAAGGAGATGGATAGAATTAATCAAGGATTATTATTGTACAATTCATTACCATCCGGGAAAAGCAAATAAAGTGGCCGATGCTTTGAGTCGAAAAAATAATGCTTCATTAGCAATGTTGCGTTTGGAACGTGATCCTTTGGTTAAGGATTTGATGAACTTTGGCATAGAAGTTGTTGGTGAAGGAAGTTCTTCTGTTTTGTTTCAGGTATCAGTGAGATCATCTCTATCAGATAGAATCAAGCAAGCACAGAAGCAAGATAGTGAGTTGCAGAAAAAGGTAGAGCTGGTTCAGAAAGGTAAGTTTCCTGAATTAAACATTGATAATGATTGTGTTTTGAGATTTAGGAAGAGATTGTGTGTGCCTTGTGATTCACAGTTAAAGAGAGAGTTGTTATGTGAAGCTCATAGTTCTCTGTTTTCAGTTCATCCAGGCAGTACTAAGATGTACAGAGATCTGCGGGAGTATTACTGGTGGGATGGAATGAAAAGAGATATTTCGGATTTTACTGTGTAGTGTTTGACTTGTCATCAGGTTAAAGGAGGGTGGCAGTTACCGAAAGGGATGTTTCAGACTTTACCAGTGCCAGAGTGGAAATGGGAGAATATATCCATGGACTTTGTTGTGGGATTACTGAAGACATCTCGAGATAATAATGCAATCTGGGTTATTGTTGATTGCTCGACCAAATCTGCTCATTTCCTTTCTATACGAGATACTTTTTCCCTAGATCAACTTTCCTGTTTGTATCTTAAAGAGATTTTCAGGTTACATGGATTTCCTCTCTCCATTGTATCTAACCGTGATCCCAGGTTCACTTCTAACTTTTGGAAAGGCCTTCAGAAGTCATTGGGTACTGAATTAAATTTTAGTACAACATTTCATCCTCAATCAGATGGGCAGTCAGAATGAACAATTCAGACCTTGGAGGATATGCTACGTTCTTACTCTATGGATTATCAGGGAATTTGGGACCAACATCTTTCTTTGGTTGAATTTTCATATAATAACAGTTTTCATTCCAGTATACAGATGGCACCATTTCAGGCATTATATGGGAAGCGGTGTCGAACTCCAGCTTTTTGGGATGAAGTGGGTGAAAGGAAGTAGATGGGACCAGAATTGGTAGAAGAGATGGCAGAAAAAGTTCAGCTGATTCAGAAACACATGAGAACAGCTCAGAGTAGGCAGAAGAGTTATGCAGACAACAGGAGGAAGGATCTAACTTTTGAGGTAGGTGATCATGTTTTTCTCAAAGTATCACCATGGAAAAGTGTGATGAGATTTGGTAAGAAAGGAAAGCTGAGTCCAAGGTTCATTGGACCATATGAAATTCTAGAGAGAGTTGGATCAGTTGCATACCGGGTGGCTTTACCTTCTAGTTTATCTCAGGTACACAATGTTTTTCACGTTTCGATGTTGAGAAAGTATATGCCAGATCCATCTCATGTTTTGAGTCCAGAGGTAGTTCAGCTGGAAGAGAACCTATCTTATGAGGAACAATCGGTCCAGATTCTTGACCACATGGAGCAAGTCTTACGGAATAAGGTGATTCACCAGGTAAAGGTTTTGTGAAAAAACCACATGATTGAAGAGGCAACATGAGAATCTGAAAATGCAATGAGGGATAAGTACCCCCATTTATTCGATAAGTAAATAAATTGTGGGGACTCAATTTTCTAAAGGGGGGAAGGATGTAACATCCCAAGTAATTAATGAATAATAGATATTTTTATCTATGTCTATTAATGAATTAGATAGTGTTTTAGAGGCTTAAAATGAAAATAAATCCAATCTTAAGCATGGAATACACTAATATTTTTAAAAGATTGTTTTACTGCCTTTTGATGGAAAACCATTTTTGAATCTATCTTTTGACAATTTTATAAACTATGTTTGTCAAAATAAACTTATTCTTTTTTATTGGGACATCAAAATTTACTTTGTGTGAATTTTTGGTATTTTTCTGACAATGTTCATTTTTTAATGAATAGTGAAAAATACTGCATTTTACATCAAAACTGATTTTTAATCTAATTTATTTATATGATTAGATTATGTTTTTAATTGGTTTTGAAGTGAAATTAGAATATATTTTTACCATTTAATCCAATGGTGGTCATTGGAATCAATTTCACTTTGAAATTGGACTTAAACTGGTGTCAATCTTTTGATACTTATTGTTTCATAAAACACGCTATTTGCTCTGATAGCGGGAATTAATTATTAAATTAATTAATGTGACTTATATGTTTTGAATTTTGTAAAATAGACTTCATTTTTTAATTCAGAATATCAAATATAGCTTAGGGTGAAGTTTTGGTATTTTTCTGAAAAACTTCAATTTTTGATGAATAGTGAAATCACTAAGTGATAGTTAAAGAAACTGATTTTTCGTTTAAATGAGACTTTGTCACTTCTGTGATTTGAATTTCAAAAATCCGACATACATGGTTGTCATTAAGAAGTAAAATGTGGTTCAATGAGATTAAAATAATTTTTTTGGTGAATAGTAACTTATTAAGTTTTCAATCGCGATTAGTGGTAATTAGTGTAGTTTAAGGTAAAAATAATGATTTAATAATATTAAATGACCTAGACACATGTCCTACCCTCATTGGTTGAGTCATGACCGACCAAGAAAAGCCATGGGTCAACTTGGGGACCCCATGGAGCCACATTGGTTGGGAAATGACATAAATAACTTTTTATTTAATGTTAAAGTAAAAATGACACAAACATGAGTTATTTTACTAAAACAATTGTTACATGGGGTTATAAAGATCAGATTTTTGATTATAAATATTAATTGGAAAGAAAAAAATATTTCCTGCATCATAGTATTTTGTTTATAATTTTTAGACATTATATAAATTAAATTATGTATGACATCATGATGATGCAGCGATGACCTCATTATTTAACGATTTAAATAAAATGGAAAGATAATGTATTATCTAAGACCTAAACATTTCCAAAACCTATTGGATGGGTGGATTTAGAACCCTTATCAACTTATCCTCTAATTATATCAATGTGGGACCATTTAAATCCGAAACTCATTTTCAAATAAAGTAATATTTCTTTACTTTCCAAGAGTGCCCCTCCTCTCCTCTTATAAAAGGCCCCCACCTCTACCTCTTTTCCCACACTCCCAAAGCCTTTGGCTCGGCCAAACCCTACCCATATTGTCTCTCCACTTCCCTATCTTACTCCTTGAAGCCTCAATTTGGGATGAAGTCTTCCCAAGGAAGCCTTTGAGCTCAAACCAAAGGGATTACCCGATTTTAAGGTAAAGTCTTCACTTGAGTCCGTTTGTTTTATTTTTCTTCTCCAACCCCCTAAACCCTTTTTATTCATTTCTTTTGTAACAAATCCAGTATCTTCAATATACCAGGATGTTTTTATAAGAAGGATTCGAGCTACACTTACACACACCTACATCTAATGCTTAACGAACATACTGTTTCCGTGGATGACAAATTTATGCCTCCCGAAACGATGATTGTTCAACATTATTTTAACACCTTCAAAGGTGGACATTAAGATGTCACTATATTTATATATGATATATAATATGTTTATGTTTTCCTTAATCTTCTGTATTTTTCTTTTTGGGTATACCTTTATGGTTTCCATTATGGGTAAACGCGATATCTTCATTTAAGGAAGTGCAGACTACCTCCCCCTCAAAGTGATTTGATTCGTTAAATACCATATGTGGGACGTATAAAAGATGGAACTATGATATTATATATGATATCATTCTAGAATTATAATATACCTTTACATAATTATGATTCCATTCTATAAAATACGAAATAGAAATGAAAGTAGCGTTCATGTGTACGTACGGCTTACTGTCTCCATGAACGGTGTATTTCATTTCATACCTCTAAATGATTATGTAATATTATAAATGCATTAATGTACTGGATATATATGACATATATGATATCTAAATCATGAATACCATTATGGATATAATGGATACATGAAAAACATGTAATTATAAAGGGCCTATTTTTGACTCAAGTACCAATGATCGTTAAAACGACCGTTATTAACTTAAATAATTACATAGTGTTCATGACACGAAAATAAGTGATATAAAAGGAATAATGAACTTGAAAAAAATTATTAAACTAGTAGAAATTAACTCAAGTTTACTATTTAGGAGATTAAAGAACGACCAAGTCAAGTCGGACCCGAGGTATGAGACTTCGTCTCAATCTCCTTTCATTGGGGCATATTTTATTTTATACACAACTTTCTTTTATACGGTGTATAAAACCCTTTGACTTTTACGTTTATCCAAAAGGAATCTTTTTTATATGAAGCGTTTACTAAACGAAAAAAGGAAATGTTTTTGTCGTACGTATGCGGCGACAACGACTTCTCCGCCGCTGTGACCATTATTTGAGTTTCGGCTTCCTCTACAAGCCATACCTTCTTTTTAAAAGGAAAATAAAAACCATGTTTTAATTTTCTTTTATTTTGGTATTGAAAATGGTTTTCATGATGTTTTTATATCAATGTATTGTATTGATATCTTGTGATTGAAAGGTGGAAATGTTATGTTTCCTTTATGCATGTTTTATGTGATACGATTATGTTGAGGTTCTTGGGCATTATTATGAAGACGGGTGGTTCCGTGATAAACTAAGGGCGGGTGAGCCCGATATAGCTCTCCAATGCATTGGGTAACGCGAAGGAGTGAAACATTAAGGTTTCTCTGAAGAGATTTAGGGAATGTACTGTGATGGGTATTCCAAACGTAACCAAGAGGGTTACTCCCTACGTAAGAATGTTATGAATGCCTCAAGTTACCTTTATGTCTTATGATTTCTATGATTTATTCATGATTTGATGAGGTATGTTGAAGTTCTTATGTTTTATGGGTAAAGTATGATCTCATTCTTATGTATATATGTACCCATGTTTCCTTTCCATATTTTTATATCCCTTATTGAGCTTTTTATGCTCATCCCAAGTTTTTTTGAAATGTTTTTCACAGGTCAAGGGAAAGGTACATGATATGATGATAGTGTTAAGGAAGTGTCAAGAAAGAATCCATGTTTTATTTTAAATATGTTTCCATTGATGGGAATGAAGAATACTATCTTTATGTAACCACTTTGTTTATATGTGGAATGTAATGCAATTTTTATGATCTAATTCTTGAAAACTCTAAACCCGAAAAGATCCTCAATGTGTAATCTTGTAATAACTCAAGATTAAGTAAGGTTTAAGGCTGGGGCCTTATAGCCCGCCACCGCCTTGGGCCACCGCCGACCCGCTGCTGGCTATTATTCTTCAATGGTGCCTTTCGTGGTGCACCGTAACTCCACTGATAATCTGATTTCAAATCTGAAATATGTTTCAGGATCCTTGGATTGAACTCTTTATAGATCCATGCCTTTCTCAATGATTTGTTATAGATTTTATGTGCCTGAAATTAAATGTTGATAAATCCAAAGAACGGGCGAAGAAGACTACAAAAAAATATATTCTCAGTAAAGATTGATGGTCGTGTTAGTGTTCCCATCAATGATGATAATAAAAATGAATAAACAAATAGTAAATTAAGGATATTCGAAATAGAAATATAATTGGAACTTAAAAGTAGAAGAAATCCTACCTCGATCCGTCCATTTATCATTTTCGATGCGATTGTCACGCTCCCGCCATTATTTGACGAGGTTTTAGTGAATATCCCTCCTTGGTTCAATGAAAAACAATGAATAATGGTTGGGAGGGGGAGAGAGAGTATTCGGGATAACCCTAATCCTTAACTCTTAAAATTCTATTTATAGAAACCTCGCTCAGTGCGAAATCTGAAATTTTCACGCCCCCTCTTTTTATGTCGTGCCTAGAAAAAACACCACTTTTTGAACTCAACGGTGGTCTCATATTTAAAATTTGAGTACCTATTTTAATGTTATTTGAATCATAATTCGAGATAAATTAATTAAGTTTTATTATTTTAATTACATTTTTACCCATGGGTGGCTTTTTTCACAGAAGCCCCACGTCGAAAAAAGTTATTCGCTGCCTAGGGTAAACAACATGTTCTGGACTCAACAGTGGCCTTAGATTTTTGATTCAAGATACCATTTTATAGATATCGCATTTCTGACATGTTCATTGTATATAAAAACTTAATATTTTCTTATAATTTATTCTGGGCACACCGAGCCTTAGAATTGCATGACGTCTTAGTGCCTATCTCTAGAAATATATGTAGAAATATTTCAAAGTCTTACAAGGCAAAAATCAGGTCTCTACATCATTCCCTAATTTAATATTTTTTATCCTTGAAAAGAAAAACTAGGGAAAATAACATGGAATACTGAGCCTGAAACTATCTCTCCCTCCCCAGGGAAACTCCTGTATGTTACCATGTTGTACAACACGTGAACCAAAGGGACGATTCATCCTCATAAGGTCTTATCATGTTGATGACGTGCGTTGGAACATGCACGCACCTCCTCAGCTGCAACATGTGGATGATGTCGCACAACCACTCCATCTATTGGGGGTATGGTAAGGTGGTAGGAAACCTCAACATCTCTTTTCATGGTTTCGAATGGTCCGAATAAACTTGGGGAATAGTTTAATTCCCTGAGCTAGACCTCTACATCCCACGTCGTGACCAGAACCACTATTTTACCCTAGAACAGGGTCTCGTGATTCCCTCCTTTAGAATATCCATTTAGTAAAACACCCAAGGATATCTAGTCACACAAGATTCCACAGTCAATTCAACACAACCGAGACTCTCTTATATGCTCAGTAAGTGAAGGAGTCAACACCATCGACTAAAGAAAACTGTACCCTCCTGCTCTACCAGGTTTAGCTACGGGGAAGATAACTGCTTCAAAACATCTCGCACTAGGTGAGCCTAGGACTTACTGCTAAGTGAATCTACTACAACATCTCCCATTCCCAGTGTATAGACTATCTAGAATTTGTAGTCCTATATAATGTTCAACCTGAGTCACCACATCAAGTTCAAGTCTCTCTAAGGGAAGACACACTTGAGACTCTGGTGGTCTAAACAAACCACAAAGTGCTCTCCCAGGAGCCAATGTATCCACATTCTCAGGGATAAGACTACCACTGTCATCACCAGATAGTGAGTCATGTTGTTCTTCTCATGGGGTCTCCATCACCTCAACCCATACTAGATAATTGTAGTATCAAGAATTGATATTGAGCATTCAAGGTACCAACAAATAGGCAAGGTGAGTAAACTCATCCAACCACAAGAGGCTAGACACAAAAAGCACATGGCATACTTTGTGTGTCTTTTCTCCCCTTGGAAGGATAGTAAACCCCAAGAAAGACACTCTGCTACACCCACTAGCAACATCCTGAGAAAAAAATGTCAAGCAAGATAAACACTACTGGAAAAGCCAGGACCTACTCTGACACTCCATCACACAACCTCAACCTAAATGAACAATTAATTGGGACTCATCCACCACACCTCTATACTATCTGATTTTTATGGAACTGAATCACCCTCATGGTTTTTATTGCATCATAAAAAATGAGTCTTAGTGGGGTAAGTACCCCTATTCCTTATACAATTGAAGCTACATCAAACAACACCTACACCGGGTTACTCCGATGCCCCATGTCACCCTAGAAAAATATCAAGAAAGGAGAAGGGATAAAATTACTTTACACAGTGTCTAACAAGTTCTAATTCAAAAAGTAGAAATGATACAAGGCATGCCTTTTATTGTCTTTTGATCTGTAGGATCGTAGACATACAAAGCTTGTAGATGTCTGTGGACCCAACTGCCATTTTCCTAGGCCTAACACGGGCCACCTAGTGGTGGTGGAAAGACCTCACAACATCTTACCCCACCTCCAAATCCTCCAAATCCTCTTTTAGAACTACCTCTCTAGGGACCACACTGATTATGGTACTGCCTCAACTGTGGTGTCTACCAGCTGCCTGCCTAGTGTTCTCAATATTCCTAGTTGGGTAGTCTTCTTCCAAGTGACCCTACCCATCACAAGAATAACATCAGCCCTCCCTAGGTTGTCCCTGTGCTCTGTGGTACATCATCCCCATATGACTGTGTTACTGAGGCCAATTATAGAGAGGACTTCTACATTGATATCTTGTCGACTAATTCCTGCTTCCTATGGAAGATGTATCAGCTCTATTATGCTCACCACCAAAACTAGTTGTATGGAATCCCTCTGACAGAAATCTATCTATTATAAGCTCTTTCTCCAATACCCTAGCATGGGTAGGGATGTAGAAGGGTACTATGATAGCAAAAATTTCTTTAAGGAGTCCCTTCCCAATCTTCCATGTTTAGAATTAACCATTATAGATCATGTCTAGAGAGTAGTGCGCAAGGTTTGTGAACCTAGTCATGACTCACTCACCATCATCCCTCCATACTAAAACTGAAGGAGTTCGTGAAGTAGAACTAAGTGAAAACAAGAGGGGTATAACTCCTCAAAAAACAACTACTATAAGTCATCCCACAAGAGTGCTGACTCATCGTGTATCTGTGTAAACAAACTCCACCAATGCCCAGATTCTCTATGGAAAAGGCTAGTTTCCAAAGCCACTATCTGATTTGTCGATGTTCATACAAGCATAAAGAGGTAGTCCACCAACTATATCCAAACCTCTACTACCTGAGGGTCTGACTCATCGTAGAACATCAATAGTCTATAGTGTTGGAACTCATGAACTGTACTCAACATTTACACGTCATCAGCCCAATTTGTTGAGGATTTCTTCCACTCAATAGGTGGAGATTCCCGAACCTACCCACCTGAAGAAAGGGGATCACATGATGAGTCCTGAACTGAGGCCTCATTGCTCACAGGGTTGTCAGTACGAACCAAAGCTAGTATACTGGATGGATTTCATCACGAAGATATCCTGAATGTTATCAAGGAGTACCACGGTCAGATGAGGATATATATATATATATATAAACAATGATGGAGAGATGAATAAATAAGGTAAGTAAAAGACTCAATCATATATGATGCATATACAATTTTTCCCTGCAATTGGTGTCTCAGGGTGCCGAGTCAACAAGCAGGTAATTAGGGTCCTGGTGAATGGATATGTAGGCCACCCATACCAACACTGGACTCCATGACCTGAGATCCAATATTGAGACACTTTGAAACTGTTTCCCTAAACACAACAAATACCTTTTTATGGAAACATCCAAACAATGTCCCAAGGGTCAAACCAACTCTGATACCACTTTGTCACAACCTAACCCATGCCAGGGCTTGATATGATACTATTAAAAGCCTGTCTCCATAGGCCAGGGGCTGGAGACTACAATCGAAGGAATAACTAACTGAGGGAGGCCTTTTCCTAATAACCTATACACACAGGCACAAAACCAACTCAATGCAAAATTACATAGGGAATGGAAAAAATGACACAAAACTGCTATAAATAAACCACAGACATTCATCAACCACTAAAAAATAAAAACAAATAAAAGTAAACAGAAAAGTAATGGTGGAAGATACACGTGCAACCAAAAAAATTCCACAACCCAGAAAAAGGTGAAAAATTAAAATAGCTTGGAGAGCCTTGCTCGTGGATCCCATGCTACGGCCACCGCATGTGGTCTAAGAACCCTGTTTCCCTAAGATTCTCTAATGTCACGATCAAACTGTCCATCGTCTATAAGGGAACACCAAGTGAGGGAAAAGATCAAGAAGGGGTGAGTATAAAAATACCCAATAGGATGCCTCGAAGGTTCAAGGGAGAAGAAAATATGTACTGAAGAGGGGAGAATTAGATAGAATGAGGTACAGTAAAGGAGTGAATCTTAACCCAACAAAGGAGTGAAGTAAGCTCATCCAAACATAAGGAGATAGAAACCGTGAAAAGATGAAATTCTTATGAGTCTTCACTGCATATATTAAGAGATTAGACTCACCCAACCACGAGAAGCTAGACACAGATAGCACATGGCATACCCTACGCGTCTTCACCTCTTTTAGAAGGAGAGTAACCAAAACCCAATGCGTGGGTACTGGAAACAATATATATATATATATATATATATATATATATATATATATATATATATATATGCTCAGTCAAAGAAACCTAACCGAGAGAGTAATGGGATCTACATCTCACATCTCATCTCAAGAAAGAGTAGCCAAAAGTCCCATAAGTAATCATCGATGGATAGAATCCCACACATCTTCCCTAAACTATAAGTCAAAGGGACTCAATCAACACACCTTGATACTATCCGTTTTGGGTGGGTTTGTATCTTCTACACAGTTTTAGGTCATGTCATAAGGACGCATCTTGGTGGGAAAAGAATCCTTATTTCATGAGATTCTAGAGTCAGGTCAAAGAATGTCTCGTCACTGTACTGCACTATCGAGAGATTGTGTCTCAAAGTTAAGGACCCATGCCCAGGCCAGTAGGAGGTTTCCAATCTATTGTCGTTAAGGACCCATGCCCAACCCGATTGGAGGATGGCACTCTAGTGTCATCCAGGACCTATTCCTAGCTCGGCTGGAGGATGCCACTCTACTATCATCGATGACCCATGCCCAGCCCAGCCCAGCTAGAGGATGCAAATCTAGTGTCATCAAGGACCCATTCCCATCCTAGATAGAGGATTCCACTCTAGTTTCATCAAGGACCCATGTACATTTCATCTGGAGGGTTATACTCAGTACTTCCATCAGGGACCACTTCCCATCCCAGCTGGAGGTAAGCCCGAAATTGCTTTGGCCATCCCTATTGGATGTTACCTCTCAAAAAAGAACTGTTGCACTATTCATACCTGTTGAATGGTATCTCTTGGGATAACACTACTGTAGTCATCGGGTGTCACCTCAGAAGATCTCACATCATAACCTGTAAGACACTACGAAGGGAACCATCACTTTCTACGTGAAAAAATACTTAGGATATGCTACACGCATGCCAAAATTTGAGTCTAAAAGAAAGTGATGCGAGAGATAGAAGAATTAATAAAGTCGAATATGGTGCGTGTGGGGCCCATATGTTTTGTGGCCCCGCCTCGTTACTTAGCTTTGTACCTAACCATTCTTGTGTACTAAACTGCGAAAAAGTACCCCTAGGTGTGCCAAATTACTCCCATAGTACTTGGCACAACTGCTGAAAAGGCTGACAAGAACACAACACTCATCCTTGATTTGGAGGGTGAAATGTGTAAATATGCTGGCAAACCTCCTCAAATGACTTAGGAACATTTGACTGCATCTCTTCATATATCTTCTCTACTCTCACAAGAGTTAAGGTTGACCCAATCCATGGGTTCTCTTAACAAATATCAAAAGGATCTTCCAATGATATTCCTTTCATATTTCCAAAATTTAATGAGATCATGAACAGGGCTCCTAAAGTTCAAACAGATCACATCGTTGCAATACATGCGAAAAAACATGCAAGATCTACTATTCATTCTCCCCAAATGAATATACAATGGAAAAGTCACAAGTCGTCGCATTTCACTTGAAGGACGTCCCATGGGTCCCACACCTCGGTCCTAAAACAAATTATACGAATAATCCATTATTATCCTCATAGAAAAACTCACAAAATGGACTACTCATTTTTCCAAAATGGATTCCCAGTGAAAAAGTTACATTTCACCACAACACAAGCGAATCAGGGCTCATGGGGACCGCACCCCAACTATGGATAAAAATCCCTGAAGTATTCTTGAAATTTATGCAAAATAACAAGGGTTACACCACTACTGAAAGTGTGTCAAATGGACCACCCATTTAGAAATTATGTCTGAAACAAGACTTTCGGATAATAATAATTAAATTATTATTATTAAATCTAAGTGTATCGTGAAACTGAAAAAAAAATAACATGTAAAATTCCTAAACTGATATTAAAATATCCTCCTCAATGAGAGGGATGTGTGGCCATAGACAACACACGGCTCGGAGGCCCGTATCAAAAGATATGACATTTAAAGTGCTTGAGCCCAAAACAGGCTGGACCAGTCTGGTCCGGCTCTTCCGCCCCACCTAGGTTAGCCTGCTGTCCCATGACCCGATTGCATGGGCCAGGCCACCTATGTGACCCGCTTCCCACCTACCAACACCGACTAGCTGAGTGATTGGTCTTCCTCCCTTCTCCCATGTCAAAGAGTGACCCGCACGACGCGGGTCGTTGCCGACCCTCAGTCTCCTATCATTGCGCCCTAGTGATCCGCCATTTACTGTGCTCCAGCCATCCACCTTGCGACTTTTCCAGACTACCAGCCTCAGCGCCCTATTGAGCCACATTCCTATCCCAACCGCAGCCTCATCTCCCCACTGACTGCCTCCAGCCAGCTTCCACGCCCTGTTGCGGCCTTGGGCCACCACCAGCCCCCCCCACCCCCCTCCCTCCACTGGCCCGCCACTGGTGGTTCTTCTCCAGTGGTCCCTTCTGTGCACCACTGTGACTCCACCACTCTTTTGATTTTAGATCAAAAATCTATTTTGGGATCCTTGGATGATCTCTTCACATAATCAATCCTTTCACAATAATCCATTGGAT
Organism: Viscum album; assembly: GCA_963277665.1. Taxonomy (NCBI): domain Eukaryota; kingdom Viridiplantae; phylum Streptophyta; class Magnoliopsida; order Santalales; family Viscaceae; genus Viscum; species Viscum album. The sequence continues at coordinate 1,336,083,585 of OY728127.1, forward strand.
ATTTTATGTGCCCAAAATTAAACATCAATAAACCCAAAGAACAGGTGAAAAACATGACGAACAAAAGATATTTTCGGTGAGGATTGATGGTCTTGTTAGTACGACCATCAATGAAGATAATAAAAATGAATAAATAAATGGGAAACTAATGATATTCAAAATAGAATCTGAATCAAAACATAAATGTAGAATAAATCCTACCTCGATCCGTCCATTTATTGTTGTCGATGTGCTCATCATGCTCTTGCCTTGATTTTCTGAGGTTTCAGTGAAGATTACTCCTCGATTCAATGAAAAATGATGAAGAATTGGTTGGAGGGAGATAGATAGTAGAGAGAGAAATATTATTAGGGATTACCCTAATCCTTAACTCTTAAACTTCTATTTATGGAAGCCCCGCTAGACATGGAATATGAAATTCCCACGATCCCTCTTTTTATGTCGTTCTTAGAAAAAAAACCCCATTTCAAACTTAAAAATAGTCTCATATTTCCAATCCAAGTACACTTTTTTAATGTTATTTGGTTCGGAATTCGAGATAAAATAATTATGTTTAATTATTTTAATTACGATTTTCCCCTGGGTGGTGTTTTTCACAGAAATCTCACGCGGACCAAAGTTATTCTCTGATAAGGGTAAACGGAACATTCCAAACTCAAATGTGGCCTCATATTTTTGATCTGAGCTACTTTTTAAGAAATGAACTATTTTTGACACATGCATATCATAAAAAAACTTAATATTTTTGTATAATTTATTCTGGGCACACCGGGTCTCAGAATTTCACATCGTCTCTTCATCTAGCTCTTGAAATATATATAGAAATATTACAAAGTCTTACAAGGAAAAAACCGAGTCTCTATATTCCATTTATTATTTTATTTAAATTTTATATAATAGAATTTAAAATATATGTGAATATATATTTTTTGCATTTATATTATGAAAATACATAATGTTTAACATGAGTGTCAGTTTATTGGAAAATAATTTTTTATTAGTTATTTAACTAGTATAATTCATGGATTCTGTCACGTCTTAGCCCGACTCACTCAACAATAGTAGCCTAACTAGTTGGAGAAAAGACCTAGAGAAAACCACCCCATATACCAGAGGTTTTCAACTAGAAATGTGGTTATAATTGAGTTATAGTGGGGAGACTATACACTCTTTATTAGTAATGGAATAACAGAGTAATAAATGAAGAATATAAATATAGGAAGGTAAAACATTCGATAACCGGACAATGCGAAATAAATAACCATGCATGAGCATGCAAAGTTGTAAATGAAAAGTAGTAAATAATACAATAGGTAATACATAAAAAGGGCTATAATCAAAAAAGATAATAAATAAATAAAAGACTATAACTTTGAATGGAATCTTGAGTACATGCTTAGCTGCTGCTCCCATGCCAAGTCCTAGCCCAGAAGATACAACAACAAGAATCACATGAAAATTCCTAACCTGTAGTCTGGAGATCTTTTTAGGCACTAATTGGCAGCCCAAACTAGGTGCGACTAAAAATAAATAGGCCACCACCAATGAAGTCTAATGCATATCTAGTCCATAAATATAAAATCAATAGTATATAGGTAATAATATATAAGGAATTGAAATAAATATAATCTATGTCGGCTTAGGTTCCTTATGGGACACCCACTTGACTCTTCCTACTTCAACCTAATACAGAATGTATTTAATAATTTTACATTTTATATAAAGACTTAGTATCCAAGGATTATGAAAAAGGAGTACATGTATAATGATAATCATACGGGGTTTTATATTTAAACAAGGATCATCGAACAATGCATCTAAACCAAAGGGGTATCGAATGTCATGTCCAAGGACATAAATAATCAAGGGGATTTGGAGCATCATGTCCAATGATACTAATAAATGATGAGGAACATCATGTTCAAAAATCATAAATAAATTATGATACTTTCTTGTACAATAGTTATAAATAAATGATGAGAATGTGGAACGTCATATCCAACAATATAAGAAATGATGATGATGTGGAACATCATTTCTAGCATTTCCTAATAATGGATGAGGAACATCATTTCCAGAAACTACGATTAAAATATGAGGAACATCATGTCCAATGAGTAAAAATAAGGGAGGATGAACATCATGTCTAAGAATTACTTTACCATTTATAATTCTTTCTATTCAAAATGCCTTATGAATCTGATCAAGGCATTCTGCACCATAATCCAAGTATTGATGAAGGTGTAATATGAGAATTTGGCACATTTTATTTAATAATTAAACATAGTTCATGAGAAAAACCCATTCCAAAATATAATTAAAAACATTCCCTTAAACATTTAATTTATAATTTCTAAGCGTCCAAGTGACATGGTAAAACCATTCACATCTCATTGAGTCCTATTTAGTCATGAGAATAAATACAAATTAATAGGGACCAAGTGGGAGATACTTTCAATACTAGAATTTAATTCAATTAACTATAATATCAAATTAATTTACTTCAATTAACACTTCAACTAACAAGGGGAAATATCATTACAAATTTTCAAAATAGTGAGCACATGTGTTATTTAACAATTCCAAAATCCAATATCAAGGATTTTTTAATTAACAGTAAGGCCTACACAACTCAAGGGTGATCCACCTATATAATAGGGAATAATCTTGTTATTTAACTTAAATCACGTTATTATCCAAGTCATGTTCCAAATAACTAATTCATTTAGATTTTTCCTATAATAATTGATAACCCAAATACACCAATTATGTGTTTTAGTTATGTGAAATAAAATTAAATATTATTATTTAATTGAACCCACTATAAGTGGTGGTTCAAGTTGAGGTTTTAAACCTCAAACCATGTAAAATGGGTCTAATAAACATCATAGATAGGGTATAGAAATTTAATTTAAGGAATTAAAAAATTTAGAAGCAAGGCATGAATGGTATGGTGTGCGGCATGATGACACATTTTATAAATGACAATACTTTAAAAGGAAAAACATATAAAAATCCAAACTTATACCAATGAAGATTCACTCATCCATATTTGGGCTTTTACCCTATATATAATAAGATAAAATGAATAACCTTATATTCCCTAAAAGTATTTTATATTATCTCGTACAATGATAAAATTTAAGAGATCTATAAAAATAGATAAATAAGGTATGTGGTGTCTTAGAATTACCTTTAGGCTTCCTATGAAAACCGTTCTTTTTAATACAAACATAAACATGATTTATTACATAAAAATTCACTTGATAAAACAAATAAGATCAAGAGGTTTAGTGTCTTTGGGGATTAGGATCATTACATAAAAACTTGAAACATTAAATACAACATATTTATTGAAAACTTCCTTTACATGACCAATAAATTCCCCCATACTTAGCATTGGATGGGATAACCCGAGGACATGCATAAGAAAGGGGTGAGCTATAAAGCCCAGTAAGGGAATACACATGGAATAACATGAGGAGTAAAATACATGTTATAAAATAGGAATATAAATAGAGCATAAGAAACATGAACATAAAGGCATGATAAATCATGATAATCATAACATGGAAATGTGGCAACAACAATTAACATGGAATTAGCATGAGCCAAGGCTCATTGCACAAGGAGCATGAGTAAATCCTCATTGCACATGAATAATGAGTAAACCCTCATTGCACTTTAATTAGCATGATTCAACACTCATTTCACATGACTTATCATGATACTATACTTTACCCAATGCATTGGAGCGCTATAAGGGCGCACACTTCTTAAACATTTCATTTCATGCATAAGTGTGCCACATGGATCATAAAACATGGATTCATAAAACATAATAGTTTATTAAATGATAAATTAATGTGGAATTAATACATGAAACATTATAATCAATAATTAAATGTTCATAAATGTGAATACCCTTGATGGAGAAATGGGCATGGTATTCACTACACAATGGCATTGGCTTAGAAAATCAGTGCGATTTCGGCAGCGTAACGACGTGGTGTAAGAATTCATAAAAAAGTTTGATGAGAGACAAAGGGGTTCCTAATCATATTTACATGTAATGGATTGTAAGGAGGTAATATAGATACATTTTCCAACAATTTTAATGGAATTTAGTTTCATGATACAAAAGTATTTCTTGAATGTAAATGAGGAGGGAGAAGTTCCTTTCGGAATTTCGGCATAGTAACGGGTGTACATGGGAGGAATTTAATGAGAGAGAAAAGGGTCTCCCATCATTAAAATATAAATAGGGCAGTATGAGGGAGGTTCAAAACCATACTCCAACATTCATAATTGAAATTAAAAGGGCAAAACAACTTAAAGAAAATTGGACAAAAATGAGAAAGGAAGAAAAAACCCTTACTCTGAAGTGTGCATCCAAAGGATAGAGAGAGGCTTGTAAGAGGATTATTGGGAGATTGGGGCACATTGTGAGGATTATAGAGAGAGTAGGGCAGAGGTTGGACTAAATCCAAAGGCTTTGAGTGAGGAGGAAGTGGGAGCTTGGGTGGGTTTATATAGGAAAGGTGAGGGAATTCTTTATTATTTTGGCTTGGGTCCCCTTACATTAAATTAATCCAAACCACAAACCATCCCATGGTTTTTGCCCATGGTTTTTGTAAAAGGGAAGAGGAAAACAATATTTTATAAGGCCAAAGTCCAAACTTCTTAAAATAATAGGGTTTCTTATGTGGAGGTGAGTCATACTCCCATGGAAATTAATTTAAAAAGACAAGGTGTTTAATAAGTCTTGAGGGGTCCATTAATGCTTTGAAAAGTAAGTCAAACAAACCCAAAATCACATTATTTTAATGGTAAAAAATATATTGGCATAACATAAAGATTATAGTATTTTATTACATCACTATTGGATCATTATGATGTTATAAAACACGTTATATATTTAAATGGTATTTAATTTTTACCCAAAAATTTGACTGTCTCAGAAACTTATGAAAAATTATCCATTGGATAATTTTGACGTCATGATTCCAGAAATAACATTTATTTTATCTAAATAATTTTCTAAATATGTTAATTTTCACTTTTAAAATAAAAACCGACATTTATCGAAAATTCACGGGTTTTGACAGAAATGGCTTTCAAACCTTAATAAAAATTATAATTGCATTAATAAAATTATAAGATCATTTATATTTAATAAAAATTAATTTACTAATAATAATATTTTATTAAAATATTTTTTAATTCAAAAAATCCCTTAATTTAATAAAATATAACTCTTAATTAAATAATAACTAAAACACTATTTGTACTTTAAAAACTATTTACAATGTATCAAAAATGACAAGGAGGTATATTCATTATTATAAAAAAAATAATATACATGAATATAGTACTAGAGATTTGTTACATAACCCCTTAAAATAGCCGCATAATACTTAAGGGTAAGGTGTGCGATGGTGATAGACTCTTGGGGTGGCTCGGATAACATTGTTCGAGTGGTAATCTCTATCAACTTCAACTTTTCCCGTAGATGGTCCCGTTCAAGCTTGACATGATGAAGCTCAGCTTGGGATTGGTCAAGAGCGAAGCCCAAAGATGCCACCTCTTTTCCGAGCTCTGAAAAATGGGCTTTTTATGGAGCAATTCTACTGGATTAGGCCATTGCTTCTTTTGTCTGAGTAAATTGGATTTGTTAAAGCCCTATATTTATACTAATCATGTGATCACTGTTCAATGACTATATTAGCAACGGTAAAAATTCTTAACATAAAACCAAATAAGTTGACATTTTATATAAATATAAAGAGACATTTAATTATATCAATAGAGATTTCCATTAATGAAACTTTGGGTCGTTATAATATTCCCCCCTTAAGAAATTTCGCCCTTGAAATTTTCCTTTTCCCACACTAAAATAGATGTGGGTAACTCAGCTTCATCATTTCCTCCAATTCCAAAGTTGCTTCTTCAAATTTGTGGTTTCTCCACAACACATTGAAAAGGGGGACTGTATTATTTCATAGAACTTTTTCTCTACGATCTAAGATCTTCACTGGTTTCTCCTCATAAGAAAGATCATCTTCCAATTGTATCACCTCAGAAGAGAGTACATGTGAAGGGTCCGGTATGTACTTCCTTAAGAGGGATACATGAAAGACATCATGTACATTTTCCATGGTAGGTGGAAGTGCAAGTTGATAGGCCACAGCCCCAACACGATCAAGAATCTCAAAGGGGCCGATGTACCTTGGACTTAACTTCCATTTCTTTCCAAACCTCATGACCTTATTCCACGGAGATATGCGTAGAAACACCATGTCTCCAACTTTAAACACAAGGTCTCATCAACGATTATCTACATAACTCTTCTGTCGACTCTGGGCTGCTTTGATATGATGCTGAATGGTTTTCACCTTCTCCACTATTTCCTTGACCATTTCTGGTCCAAGCAGCTTAAGTTCACCGACCTCATCCCAACATGCCGGTGTTCTGCACCTTTTCCCATACATGGCTTCATATGGTGCCATTTGGATGCTCGAGTGGAAACTGTTATTATAATAGAACTCAACCAGAGGAAGATATTGATCCCATCCTCCTTTAAAGTTCATTGAGTATTCCCTCAACATATCCTCAAGTGTTTGGATAGTCCGCAAGGATTGGCCATCAGTTTGAGTATGATAGGTCATACTGAAGTTCAGTTCAGTATTCAGAGCATGTTGAAGACTCTTCCAAAACTTAGAGGTGAATCTTGGATATCGGTCAGACACAATAGATAGTGGTACTCCATGAAACCTTACCACTTCCCTGATATATATCCATGCCAGTTGATCCAATGAGAAACCCTCCCGAATAGAAATGAATTGTGCAGTCTTTGTAAGATGATCCACAATAACCCAGATTGCATTGTTGCCTTTGGATGTCCTCAGAATTCCGGTGACAAAGTCCATGGTGATTTTCTCCCAATTCCATTCTGGTATGGGAAATGGTTGCATCATCCCCTTAGAATTCTGCTTCTCTGCCTTCACTTGCTGGCACACCAGGCACTTTGATGTATATTCAGTGATCTCCTTCTTCATATTATCCCACCAAAAGTTTTCTTGGAGATCTCGATACATCTTTGTGGTCCCTGGGTGAATAGAGAAATTTGACCTATGTGCATCATCCAAAAGTTCCTTCTTCAGCTCTGGACTTGATGGAACACATAGTCTTTTCCCGAAATGCACAATTCCTTCTTCATTAACATTAAACTTCGAGGATTTCCCTTTTTCGATAGCTTCCACTTTTTCTTGAATTCCCACATCATCCTTTTGAGCATCATTTAACCTTTCCAAAAGAGACAGTTGAGAAATAATTTGTGAAAGGATTGATGATGTTCCCTTCTCTATGATTCCCATGTCCATCTTCATCAAATCTAAGAAGATTGGATCCTTCTCAATTCTCATCATTGATAGAATCACTAGATCCTTTCTACTTAGGGTATCTGCCACCTTGTTCGCTTTCCCAGGGTGGTAATGGATTGAACAGTCATAATCCTTGATGAGATGTATCCATCTTCTCTGGCACATATTAATCTCTTTCTGTGTGAATATATATTTAAGACTCTTATGGTCAGTATATATCTCACATTTCTCTCCATAGAGATAATGCCGCTAGATTTTCAAGGAAAAGATCACCACCGCCAACTCCAGATCATGCGTTGGATAGTTTTGCTCATGGATTTTCAACTGCCTTGAGGCATAGGATATCACTTTATCATTCTGCATCAGCACACATCCTAATCCCTTCTTCGAAGCATCACTGAATACCACAAAAGTTCCCCACTTGTGGGTAAAGTGAGCACGGGCGCAGTGATAAGCCTCCTTTTCAACTCCTTGAAGCTTTATTCACATTCATCACTCCAAGAAAACTTTACTCCCTTTCATGTTATCTTGGTAAGAGGGTTGGAAAATCGTGAGAAATTTCTCACAAATCGTTGATAATATCCAGCTAACCCCAAGAAGCTATGGATATCGGTTACCGATGTTGGCCTCAGCCATCCCTCAATTGCATCTATTTTGGAGGGATCCACAGATATCACATTGATTGTGATGATATGGCCCAAGATTGATACCTCCTTTAACCAGAACTCACACTTGCTGTACTTTTCATAGAGCATCTCCTTTCAAAAAGTCTCCAGTACAGTTCTTAAATGCTCCTCATGATCCTCCTTAGTTTTGGAGTATATTAGAATATCATATATAAAGACTTCCACAAATTTGTCTAGGTAATCTATAAAGACTCTATTCATTAAGTCCATAAATATTATTGGAGCATTAGTGAGTTCTAAAGGCATTACTATGAATTCATAGTGCCCGTATCTTGTGCGAAAAGTAATCTTGGGGATATCTTCCTTATTCACCCTTACTTGATAATACCCCAACCGAAAGTCCACCTTGGAGAAGTATTGTGCTCCACATAGATGATCGAATAAGTCATCAATTAGTGAGAGAGGATACTTGTTCTTTATCATGATTTTGTTAAGTTCACGATAATCGATCCAAAGTCGCATTGACCCATCCTTCTTCTTGACGAAGAGGACCGGTGCACCCCATGGTGAAGCACTTGGGCATATAAACCCTTTATCCAGATTCTACTGTAATTGTTTCTTCATCTCTTCAAGCTCTACAACAACCATTCTATATGGAGTCTTGGATATTAGTAATTCCCCAGGTATATGTTCAATTGAGAATTCAACATCTCTTATAGGTGGAAGACTAGGCAGTTCCTCAGGAAACACTTCCACGAATTCCCTCAAAATCGGCATTTCTTCAAGGATGGTTTCTTCCTTGGACTCAATCATCTGATCTAGATACACGTGATTATAGGATAGTAATATCCATGCTTGAGATGATGGATCTAAAGGAGATTCATCTTCCTCCTTACACTTGTAAAGAATCAGGGGTCTATTCTTCATATGGAGTGTGATTTCCCTCTCCCGACAATTTATATTGGCTCTATATAAGGAAAGAAAATCCATGCCAAGTATTGCATCAAATTCCACTAGAGGGAGTATGACGAGGTTCTCCAGGAAAATTCAATCCACAAAATTATAATAGGTTAGGACTTATATTCAGGGGATGCAATGATTGACCCATTTTCCGTACTCACCGACATCTTCACTTCCATGATTTGTGGTGGTGCTGGGATTGTTCTACTAAAATTTCGAGATATAAAATAATGCGTAAAACCTAAATCAGAAAGTACATTCTCTATTCTTAAATGAATAACTAGCGTACCTGTCACCACTTCATTGTCGGGGTTCACATCGGCAGAAGTGATGGAAAAATATCTTCCTTGTTGCCTTGGAGGTCGTTGGTTGCCTCCGAAAACCCTTGGATTAGGGAACTGATTTCCAAAATGACCCGGTTCTTTGCATTTGTAGCATTGAAAAATGTGTTGAGGTTATAATGGAGTGTTCCTCTCCTCTATCGCAGCCACAAGTCTTTCTTTCCAACAATTAACAGCTAGGTTCCCTTCTCTTCCACACCTGAAACATTTCCTCATCCCCTTAAGGCAATTTCCAGGGTGCTTCTTTCTGCACTTTTGGAAAGTGGGGTGCTGGATCTTCTTAGAACCATTGGATTTATCCATCGGACCACCAGAATTGAAGAACACCTTATGCTTCTTATACCCATGATACCCCTGTGATTATTTGATCTCCATTTCAACCTTGAGGGAACATCGGACAATCTTTTCATAGCTGACGAAGTCACAGATTGCTAATGCTTTCCTTAGGCTAGGCTTCAACCCACCAAAGAAGCGGTCAACTTTGCATTCTGGGGATACGACAAAGCCAGAAGCGTATCGTGCAAGCCTTGTGAAGTTTTCCTCATACGCTCCAAGAAATTCTTCATCTTTTTACTTGAGGGAAAGGAAGTCCCATTCCATCTTAAGCCGGAGGGTGGCGGAAAATATTTATCGAAAAACATCTTCCAGAAATCCTTCCATTCCAACGCCTCGATCTCCTTCTCAGGCTTCATATTTTTGATCAACGTCCACCATTGATCATCTTCACCCTCCATACGATAATCCGACAAGATAACCTTCTCTTGTTCATAACATTGAAGTATGGAGAAGATCTTTTCAATGGAGTTGATCCATTGTTCAGTGATCGTGGGTCAGATGATCCACTAAAACTAGGAGGACTTTGTATCATGAAGCTCTCGATAGCAACTTGTTCTTTCTTATGGGGGGTTGAACATTCCTCTTGACCCGTGTTTCTATTCAAAACTTGAGTTAGCTAGGAGAGAAGTGTGACAAAGTTCATGACTCCCACTCCCAATGGATTGGGCATCTCATTAGTACAGTCATCACACTAATCTTCGCAACGGTTGTTAGCCCGAGTCCTCCTATTACCGACCATTGGCTAGAATAAAAGGAAAGTTAGGGGTAACACATAAAGGGTAATACAAAGAAAAAAGTTGATGACTTTTAAATAAACTTTTATTTCCATAACTCATGAGTCTATAGGCTTCAATCTAGGGTTTTCATGATCTACTTTCTAGCATATATTCTTAGGGGATTTTTTTAATTCCCTTAATAAGGGTTCATAATAATCTTGTGAATTTATCAAAACATATCCCCCGAGAGTGTCGTAACCAAGAGTGCAGCAAGGCTCGTTGTCGTGCACCAGTTCCCGTTCGAGTCTAGCTCAAAGCGGTGTTTTCAGGTTTTACCCCTAGGATACATCTGTACCAGAGCTGCCTCTACCTGCTCATATCCAGACAGAGATGTATTTTATTGATAAACCACTTACTCAGTACTGAACAAAACTTGGGGTTGTTTTTATTATACTTAGTCTTGTCTCTAAGGATTTACTAGGGTTTACTAATCCTAATCCCAAAAATAACTAAACCTATCCTTTGATACCAACTATGACAACCCTGGTTTTTAATACAAACTTAAACTTGATTTATTACATAAAAATTCACTTGATACAACAAAGAAGATCGATAGGTTTAGTGTCTTTGGGGATTAGGATCATTACATTAAAAGTTGAAACATGAAATATAACATCTTTATTGAAAACTTCCTTTACATGACCACTACATTCCCTTGTACTTAGCATTGCATGGGATAACCTGAGGACATGCATAAGAAAGGGGTGAGCTATAAAGCCTAGTAAGGGAATACACATGGAATAACATGAGGAGTACAATACATGTTAGACAATAGGAATATCAATAGAGCATAATAGAAACATGAACATAGACGTATGATATATCATGATAATCATAACATGCAAATGTGGCAACAACACATAACATGGAATTAGCATGAGCCAAGACTCATTGCACATGGAGCATGAGTAAATCCTCATTGCACATGAAGCACGAGTAAACCCTAGTTGCACATGAATTAGCATGAGTCAACACTCATTTCACATGACGTATCATGATACTATACTTTACCCAATGCATTGGAGCGCTATAAGGGCGCACCCTTCTTAAACATTTCATTTCATGCATAAGTGTGCCACATGGATCATAAAAAATGAATTCATAAAACATAATCATTTATTCCATGATAAAGGAATGTGGAATTAATACATGAAACTTTATAATAAATATGTAAATGTGCATAAAGGTGAATACCCTTGATGGATAAATGGTTATGGTATTCACTACACAATGACATTGGCTTAGAAAATCAGTGTGATTTCAGCAGCGTAACAGCGTGACGTAAGAATTCATAAAAAAGTTTGATGAGAGAGAAAGGGGTTCCTCATCATATTTACATGTAATGGACAGTAATGAGGTAATATAGATACATTTCCCAACAATTGTAATGGAATTTAGGTTCATGATACAAAAGTATTTCTTGAATGTAAATGAGGAGGGAGAAGTTCCTTTCGGAATTTCGGCATAGTAACAGGTGTACATGGGAGGAATTTAATGAGAGAGAAAGGGGTATCCCATAATTAAAACATAAATAGGGAATTATGAGGGAGGTGTGAAGCCATACCCCAACATTCATAATTGAAATTAAAAGGTAAAACAACTTAAAGAAAATTAAACAAAAATGAGAAAGGAAGAAAAACCCTTACTTGGAAGTGTGCTTCCAAAGGCTAGAGAGAGGATTGTGAGAGGCTTCTTGGGAGCTTGGGGCACCTTAGGAGGATTCTAGAGAGGGTATGGAAGAGGTTGGACGAACTCAAAAGTCTTTGAGTGAGGAGGAAGTGGGATCTTGGGTGGGTTTATATAGGAAAGGTGAGATAATTCTTTATTATTTAGGTTTGGGTCCCCTTACATTAAATTAATCCAAACCACAAACCATCACATGTTTTTTGCCCATGGTTTTGGAAAAGGGAAGAGGAAAACAATATTTTATAAGGCCAAAGTCCTAAATTCTTAAAATAATAGGGTTTATTATGTATAGGTGAGTCATACTCCCATGGAAATTAATTTAAAAAGACAAGGTGTTTAATATGTCTTGAGGGGTCCATTAATGCTTTGAAAATTAAGTCAAACAAACCCAAAATCACATTATTTTAATGTTAAAACATATATTGGCCGAACATAAAGATTATATTATTTTATTACAACACTATTGGGTCATTATGATGTCATAAAACACATTATATATTTAAACGGTATTTAATTTTTACCCAAACATTTGACTGTCTCAGAAAATTATGAAAAATTCACCATTGGATAATTTCAACATCCTGATTCCAGAAATAACATTTATTTTATCTAAATAATTTTCTAAATATGTGAATTTTTACTTTTAAAATAAAAACGGACATTTATAGAAAATTCACGAGTTTTGACAGAAATGACTTTCAAACCTTAATAAAAATTATAATTGCATTCATAAAATTATAAGATAATTTATATTTAAAAAAAATTAATTTAATAATAATAATAATATTTTATTAAAATATTATTTAATTCAAAAAAATCCCTTAATTTAAAAAAATAGAATTCTTAATTAAATAATAACTAAAAACACTATTAGTACTTTAAAAACTATTTAAAATGTATCAAAAATGACGAGGAGGTATATTCATTATTTTAAACATAAATAATATACATGAACATAGTACTAGAGATTTGTTACATAACCCCTTAAAACAGCCGCATAAGACCTAAGGGTAAGGTGTGCGATGGTGACAGACTCTTGGGGTGACTCAAATAACATCGCTCGAGTGGTAATCTCTATCAACTTCCACTTTTCCCGTAGACGGTCCTGTTAGAACTTGACCTGATGAAGCTTAGCTTGGTCTTGGTCAAGAGCGAAGCCCAAAGATTCCACCTCTTTTCTGAGCTCCGACAAATGGGCTTCGTATGGAGCAATTCAACTGGATGAGGCCATCACTTATTTTGTTTGAATAAATTGGATTTTTTAAATCCCTATATTTATACCAATCATGTGATCACTGTTCAACGGCTAAATTAGCAACGTTCAAAATTCTTAACATATGACCAAATAAGGTGACATTATATATAAACATAAAGAGACATTTAATTAGATCAAGAGGGATTTCCATTAATGAAACTTTGGGTCGTTACACTTCCAATGTGCCAAAAATTGTTCAAAAGACACCAAGACCAAGGTAGATCTCCCATGGATAAGGAGAGGTGGAGGAAGGTGCATGCATGAAGTTTCTAGGCATGAATGAAGAAGAAAATGTGATAAAACCCATTTAAGGAAAGAGGGGGAAAATGGTAATTTCCCCCTTTAATGAGGAACAGGGTTAGGAAAAATGGTTATGAAAAAATGAACCATCCATGTGGAACTACTTTCTAAAGCACCACCTTGCTTCATAATTTCGTCACATGGTTCACAAACCATGCACTGACCGTGCAAAGATACAACCCAAGAAAATCCCTACCTCACGCAATTGAAGTGCACAATTAAAGAAACTACATGCCATCCTTTCACATGACCTAAAATTTATTTTAGAACTTTGATGATTATCTGGATCCTATTGCATGATTTATACAACCATGTTCCTTAAAAAAATATCCTCCTGGTTGTGTCACACAGTTAGTACTAACCATACACCAAATGTGTGCCCAAGGATATCTCTCTTGGAACTGAACTTTCAAAGCTTGAAGTTCCTAAAACTCTTTCAGCCTTCTAAGAAAACTCTCATGCCTTATACCTCATACAAAAACATAATTTTACTGTGTTCCAAATCTCATAATTTCATTCATAATCTTTGTTTTCAATTTAACACATCCACCAAATGAAAATTAAAAATTCCTTTATAATTTTAACATGCTTCAAAACACAGGATCTTACAACCCCCCCCCCACTTAGAACTTCTAATCCCTAATAAGAATTGATGGAAAAGGAAACATGACCCACCTACTTTCATTATGAATCCATGATCAAATGGACATGTTACATTTCTTACACCCAATACACCTCCATGTTCCACTCCAAAAATATGAAACTGAAACTAATAAAACATGATCCAATGATTATAACCATAAAAAATAATAATTAAGATGACACTTACCCAAGCCTATCTAACATGAGACATGATCATGTTAGGATTTATTTAATCTACCAGACTATAGCGCTTCCCACTATAGTTTCTAGATTTAAATGGACAATTTTAAGTCATGATATTATCACCATAATAATTACCTATTAAAATAGACCATTAGAATCCTAACAATTATCTTGGAATGATTCTCAAATTAGTAAAACCAATCAAACATGGGTAAACTACCTTTGTTCCTCAATTGAATGAAATGTTTGAACTCTATCCAAATTAGATTAATCTAGTATTGATGGGTTTTCCCTAAAAATTCAAAACTCACCTTTACATTGCACCCATCTAAAACATGGCTTGCATGATGTGGTTCCTCACCGACTGTTTACAACTTTCTAAGAGAACTCAAGTTGAACTACCTTTGGATGACTATTTCTGAAAATGATCGGGTCCAACAGCCTACACATCACCAAAACTAGATCTGAATCCATTAATCTAAGGCACATCAAGATCACTTTGAGCAGGCTTACTAGACATCGTACCCAACTTCCAGTAATATCTCATGTCTAAACCATTTTCGTTTTTTTCATAGAACGAATATTGGTGCATTCCCAATCCATCCTACTTGGATCATCATATGATACCCTAGTATTAATTACAACACTCAGACTTCACCCAATTCTATATTCAAACCTACACCTATCATTTATTGATAAATCTAGTAGTTCCTAGTTCTATTTATCCAATGGAATCCAAAAGACAAAATGACCATCCAACAACCGATCCTACATTTTAATGATCATTTCCACATGAGGTTCATCCTAAAAATACCTATGTTGGGCATCCAAACCATATGTTTTTCCTTGCACAACTCCTTGATCTGAAATCTAGAGGAGTCTATTCATATACCAGAAAAGGAATTTGGTTTAGATCAGCATATATCCAATACTCTCTCAACATACTCAGGATGATGTCAATATATTGGGCATGATCATATCTAAACTGGGAGTACACTAAGATATTACACACCAACCATACCTGATCCAAAAAATCATAACAATAGAATCCATAAAATATTTCATCAATAGGCCTGTATTTCTCACTTTGATCCACTAACCCTTAACAACAGACTATACTTTCCTTGAACCAACCCCTAGAACCACATCTCAAAAAGATACATAACCAGGTCCAAGCCTAGGTTAACCACCTCACTATACCTTAAAACCTTTATCACACCCTAAAAGAATAGTTTTTAAGGGTCATACCCCATAAAACACTCATCATAATTAAAACAAAACACACAAGGTGGCCTCATATCACCTTCAAAATTTGATTACTGAAGCATCAGTCAATCCACTCCTGTCTAACTAGTGTAAAGGACATCCATCATAGCAGCTAATTTTTATATTAAGGCTTGATCATTTTACCTTATATCCTAAGGTACCCTTGATCTTTCAAACATAACTACTAAAGTATAACCTTGACTATTGATGTTTATCAATAGTTGGGGACTCAACCAACCATTTCACCATCATTCTTCCCTATAAAGACAACAATTCATCGATCCATCACACTCCTAAATAACATATGAAACCTAAGACTAAATCTAGTGTCTAGGATTCGTTCAAACTCAGTTATGACCTTGAAAATAGAATAATTGAGTTTATAAATTCACCAAATTCCTAGATCCATTCCAATAACCCCCAAATAGACCTTTATAGTTTCATCCACACTACCTTGAAGGAAATTTTTAACATGATCGATGCAAAAATCAACAAATTAGGAGTTTCATAGTCATCAAATTATTGAAAAAAAATTATCCCAAGTAACACACTCCTTCTAGTATAAAACACGATTTATGGATGTACCTGACATGCTTATACTAAGTGTCAACAAGGAAGAGAGAAAAAACCAACTGCTTACCCATATAGTAGAACTTTTTCCCTCTTAGATGCATGTATGACTCTCTTCCCGATCCACAATCATGTGTTTACTTATCATTGGATATAAAATCCAAACAAACTTTGATCGACAGTGTTACAACACCCAATCCTTCTTACAACGTCATTCCATGCACTATGATAACTTATCCTTCTAACAATATCTCATGACTACTAAAATCACAAAAAACTTTTTAACATCCTGGTAACTATAATTTGAATATAGAAAATAAACATATAATTAAATAAAAAGTATCACTAAACAACTTATGATTCAATACTTCACTTTTCTAATTTTATGGGCACTATGTGTAACAATTTGTATTGCCTGAATATCAAAACAGTGCAACAAGCACACTGATTATATTTTAATTAATAGGACCAATGGTATTATATATCCATATAAGTTATATCCCATAAAAATATGACTCATATATTTATTATCCCATACAACAATCAACCTTGTTGATGACCTATTGAGTCTTCTATCTAAAAAAATAGGAAAGTTCACACGACCAACTAAGAGGTCGAACATGATCTATGCATGTCAAATCCATTGAGCCGAAGCATTACATGATGATCATATCCATAACTAGTTTGATATTATTTAATGACCGCCCATCAACCTAGGTATGTAATTTCAAAAAACAAAAGTCTCCTAAACAACTCAAACTGTCAGATATACAACAATTCTCGTGCCTAGAAACTCGACACAAGGTCTACCAGCACTCTACATCCATTGGCTCTAACACTATGAGATAGAAACTAATTTATTAAAAGTAATTGAATTTAAAGAAAGTATAATTCCTAAAATGTAACTAGGATTAAAATCCTAACATCTAGTTTAAACATAAATAATAAGTAATAAAAAACCCATGGGAAACGTCCTTGTTCCTATGAAAGGAAACTTTTAAGAAAACATTTAAAACTAACCCTTATATGAGGGTTCTTCACTATCAAAACCACTAATAGGTTTTATTTAAGTTGATTTATTAATTTACATTTATTATATACCCTTAATGGACTATAAACATGAACATTCAGGTACTATTTATAATAGAAAACATTTTACAAACTATTTTTAACACTTTATTTAGCCGATTCCATGAAGTGTTAGAGGTAAATTATCTCATAATTTCCTTTTAACCATTTATTTATCTATAGGTTCTCACAATTGTCTCAGTTAAAGATAATTTCCCTCACAATCTATAGAGTAAAAATCCATTTAGGTTTTAACTAGAATTTTAATTAACTGAAGCCTTATAACAACAAATCTAAAAAACACACAAAGGTAGTTTATCAATTCAGGGGGACTGATTAAGTAAGATTACATTATAAACTTATATGAAAAACAATATGAGTGCTTGAATACCCTTTAATTAACCATCCCATTTAGCATAAAAACATCCCCATGGGTTTTAGTACCAAGGTATTTAAATAATAGAGACAACTTATGAGGTTCTCATCAATCCATCCTAGGTTTAGTTATATGGGAGCCCATTCCTAATTTATAGAGTAAATACTCTATAGTTTACCATTATCATATCATTTAAGTGAAACCCATAAATGGTTAATTTAATTAGTTTTGAAAACACTCTTAGTGTTCTTATTTCATAAGCATACAAATCTAAGACTGGCCTACAAGGGTTGAATAAGGCATATAAGGACTCAGTTATATGAGTCACCATTTCCAAGTTATGAAGGTAAAATATTTTTTAAGTTAAAATTGGTACACCATTTAACTAATTTCCATCATTGGAAATTTAATTTTCATTTTATTAAGAAATAACTTCCATATGAGGTCTTAGTTATGCTAGAATACATTCCCACTTTATGTTGTAAATTTCTCTATAATTTACAATTGAAATCCCATTTAACCTACATCCATAACCAATAACCTGAATTGTTCAAAAGAAAATAAAATTCCTCGCTATTTCTAATATTATATTCAAGTTATTTTATTATCCAATTTAAATCCATTTCATTTATTTAAGGCATTCTAGGGTGATTAAATAGAATTCCACTATCAAGCTATATGGGAAAACACTATTTAAGTTGATGAAGACAGTTTATTTATACAACTGAATATCACAAAAATAATAAGAAATTATATCACATCAGTAGATAATGCAATAAAATATGGAAGGAAATCACACAAGCATGGTCTACAGATAAGCATGATAAATAATAACATAGGCACGGTAGACAGATAAGCATGTTAATGACATGTGAATCCTATGTGCCTGAAGTGGCACATGAACACATATCCTCTATTTCTATACTGGGATAATAGCTAAATCTCATAAATCAATAACCAATAAAAATACAATAATTCACTCAAGGTGAAAGAGTAACCGAATATAATAATGAACAATATAAACAACAATCCCATCCCTAACAACTTGATCTCTCCTTCATGTATGGCCTGACCATTCCTAAACACGGTCCATTTTACAAGTTTCAATACATCCTTAGTATTCTATCTACCAACCCCAAATAGAATGACAAGGAAAAATAAACCTATGATAACCCATTGTCACATCCTGACTCAGATCACTCGATAATAGTAGTTGAACCAGTTGGTGATAAGGCCTCAAGAGTGCCTCCTCATATTCCATATGTATCCAAATAGTATTAAGGGTCTAATGGAGGTATATTGGAGAGACTATACCTGCTCAATTACTATAACAATATAGAGGAATAAATGAATAATATAAACTAAGGAAGGTAAAACATCAAATAAAGAGCCAGTTCTAAATAAATAACCATGCATGACCATGCTAATATGTAAATACAATGGAGTCAAGAATACAAAATGTAATAAATAAAGCAGGTATATAATTAAAAAAGAATAAAATAAAATAAAATACTCTAAATTTGGAAGGAAACCCTAGTGCATTATCAATTTATAATCCCAAGCCAAGTCCTAACCTATATGATATAACAACAGGAAGCACGATCCAAGTCATAACCTTCATTTAAGAGATATTTTCAGGTCCCAATCAATAGCCTAAATGGGGTGTGATTAAAACTCAGTATGACACCACCAACAACATATAATGATTCTATAGTTTTTGAATATAAAATGAGCAGTGTGTATTAAATAATAAATATGTATGTGAAATAAATATAAACCATGTCGGATTAGGTTCCTCATGAGAGGCTTGGTCCACTCTACCTTCTTCGGCCTAATCCATAATGTATCTAAGATTTTTATATTTTATACAAATACTTGGGATCCAAGGCTTATGATCAAGGATTCCATGTACAATTATAATCATATAGGTTTTCATATTTTAACAAGGAGCATGAATCTAGGGATCTAAACCAAAGGGGCATGGAATGTCATGTCCACAGACAAAAATAATTAAGGGGATGTTGAACTTCATGTCCAAAAATAAAAATCAATAACAAGGAACATTATGTCCAACAATAATAATTAAATAATTATAACATCATGTTGAATTGTAATAAATAAATGATGAGAATGTGGATCTTCATGTCCATCAAGATAAGAAATGATGACGAGATAGAATGTCGTGTCCAATATTTCTTAATAAGGGGTGATGAACATCATGCCCAACAACTATAATTAAAATATGTGTTACATAATGTCCAATGAATAAAAATATAGAATGAGGAACACTATTTCCAGTAATTACTTAACCATCTACAATTCATTCTATTCAAAACTCCTTATGATACTGATCAATGCATTCCATATCAGAATCCAAGTATCTCTCAAGGGGTAATATGAGAATTTCAAATGTTGTATTTAATAATTAAAAATAGACCATGGGAAAACCCCATTCCAAATTACAGTTCAAAAAATTCCCTCAAACAATTCATTTATAAGTTCCAAGTGTCTAAATGACATGGTCATACCATTCACATCTCATTGAGTCCCATTTAGTCATGGTAATAAATCATAATTAATAGGGTCCAAGTGAGAGATACTTTCCATACTATAGTTCAATTTCATTAATTATAATATAAAATTAATTTACTTCAATTAACACTTCCACTAACTAGGGAAAATATCATTACAAATTTTCAAAATAGAGAGCACACATTTTATTTAACAATTCCAAAACCCATTATCTAGACTTCATTAACTAATAGAAATCCATACACAACTAAAGTGTGTCCTACCTGCATAACAAGGAATAATATTATTATTTAAATTAATTAACATAGGTATCCAAGTTAGGTTCCAATTCACTAATTCATTTAAATCGTTCCTTTAAGAATTGATAACCCAAACTCACCCAATGGGTGCTTTGGTTATGAACAAGTACATTAAATATTATTATTTAATTAACCCCACCTTAACTAGAGATTCGTTTTTAATTTTTCAATCTAAAACAATGTAAAATTGGTTTAATGAACATCATTTAAGGGGTATAATAATTTAATTTAAGTAATTAAAAAATTTAGGAGCATCACATGGAGGGTCCGGAGTGCGGCACAATGACACATTTTATAAATAAAAAAACTTGAATGTAAAAAATGTAGAACACCAAGATTATACCAAGGAAGATTAACTCATACATCATTGAGATTTTATTTTATCTATAATGAGAGAAAAAAAGAACCTAATAAATTCCTTAAAAGTGTGGAATATTATCTATCACAATGATAATATTTAAGAGAGCAAGAAAAAATAGAGAAAGAAGGTAAAAGGATTCTTAAACATACCTTTAGGATTCCAACACAACCTATAGAATTCAAAATAGACAAATATCAAGGGATATATACCATTGAGGAATACTAAAATAATAATGTTCACGTAGGGAGAAAATGGTTTTGAATGAAGAAGAAAATGGGGTAAACCCCATTTAAGCTCAAAGGAGAAAAATGGTAATTTCCCCCTTTAGTGAGGCACACGGTTAAGCCGCATGTTTAGGAAAACTGTGTGCCAACCATATGGATCAACTATCCAAATCATGACCATATCGTATAGTTTCCTTACATGGATTATAAACCATGCACCAATTATGAAAATCTACTAACTAATCCCACCCCTACCTCACACGGTTGAGGCACACAGTTAAAAAAACCACACACAAGCCATGTTCATGGCCTGTAATTTATTATAGACCTTTCATAGTTATATGAATCCCCTTGAATTGTTTATACAAACATGTTACTTAATAAAATAGGCCACATTGTTGCACTAGATGATTATCACTAACCATGTTCCAATCATGTTCCCAAGGTTGTCTCTATTGAAATTGAGATTTTGAAGCTCAAAGATCCGGAGACTCTTCTAGGATTATGAGACAAATATATAACCTTAAAACTCATCCAAAAACATCATTTTAGAGTTTTATAACTCTTAGAATTACATTAAAAATCTCAGTTTTCAGTTTATCCCATCCGCCAAATTAAAATTCAAAATTAATTTAGAATTTCTAACCCGGTTAAAAAAAGTATCTTACAACCTCCCCACCTTATAAATTCTCATCCCCTATAATACTTGATGGAAAATAGAATCATCACCCACCTACTTGTCTTTTGAATCCCCAATAAAATGTATGAATTTCGTTTCTAATACCCAACATGCCTCAAAGCGCCACTTAAAACATACAACACTAAAAGAGATAAAAATAGAGCCAACACCCATTACCTTTAATGAAAGAACAAAGACAAAAATTAGTTGATCATGTATAATCTCATACATGATCACATCATAATATATTTCATCAAATGTCCTTTCGTTCTTCCCATCATATGTTCCATCTATAAATAGACAATTCCGAGTCATTCTACTCTCACTGATAGAATAACATATTTAATCATGCCCTTGGCCTCCTAAAAATGATATTGGCATGGTTCCCAACTTGGTACACCTAATCACAAAAAGGGAAACTACCTGTGATCCTTGATTTATTGAAATGGTCAAACTCTAACCGAATCAGCTTAATTTGGTCATGCTAGCTTTTCCCCAAAAAGTCACAGCTGACCTTTACACTACAAATATCTAAAACATGGAATGCATGATATAATTACTCACTAACCACATATATATTACCTAGAATAATCAAGTCAAACTGCCTCCATTCAACTATTTTAAAAAATTATTGTTTCCAATAGTCAAAAAGTTACCAAAAACAGATTAGATGCCATTAATCCAAGGAACACGAGGATCCCTTCGAGAACACTCACTAAATCCCATACCCAACTTTTGGTGATTTCTCATGGAGAAACCATTACTTGGGAATTTACATTATAATTTCACTCACAAATATTGGTGTATTATTTATCTAGTATGCTTGGATTGTCGCATGCTACCCTAGGCCTATCAAAATTCATATTCAAACTGACTCTTGGAATTTATAAAGAAACCCAGTAGTTCATTGTTCTATTTATCCAATGACATAAGAAAGATAAAACAACCATCCAATGACCAATAATTCACTACAATGACCCTTACCACATGAGGGTCATCCTCTAACAGCTTATGATTGGAATATACACCATACATCTTTCCTTATACCACTCCTCAATCTCAACTCAAAAGGAGTCCATTCATATAAAAGAAAAGTATTTCAATTTAGATCGACGTATAAATGATGCTCTCTCAGTGTAATCAGGATGATGTTAAGATATTTAGCATGATAATCTATAAAATGGGATTACACTAAGATGTCACACATCTTCTATCCCTAATCCATAGAAATGACAATGATAACATCCACCAAATATTTCATCGATAGGAATGTGTCACTCACTTCGAGACACACTCCCTTAACAATGGGACATACATTCCTTGAAAAAACCTCTTACACCACGTCTCCCAAAGACATGTGACCTAGTCCAACCATGGTTAAACCGCCACATGAAAAATTAAAAAATTTATTGTACCCTAATGACATAATTTTTAAGGTTCATTCCGCATAAAAAACTCATATTACTTAACATGATTCAAATAAAGTGTCCTTGGCTCACCTTCAAAATTTTATTACCAAAGAATTAGTCGATCCACACTAGACTAACTAGTGTAAATTATTTCTATCTTATAATCTGGTTTTGATTTTAAGGATCGATGTTCATCAATAGTTGTGGAATCAACCAACCATTTCACCATCATGCTTCCCTATAAACAAAACATTCCATTGATCTATCAAACTTCAAAATAGCTTATGAACCTTGATCTTGAATCCAAGATCCAGTATTGGTTCAAAATTGTTTCTAAGTCTGGAACTCATTTCTTCCCATGAAACTAGAGAACCAAAGTTTATTAGTTCACCAGATTCCAGGAGTCATTCCCATCACTCCCTAAATGTTCCTCTATAGTCACGTTCCCACTACCATGAAGGATGTGATTAACATGATCGATGTGATGATCTAAACATTAGGAGTTTCATAGTCATCACCTTATTGAAAACAAAAACTTATCCCAAGGAACACACTCCTTTTATCATCAAAATCCATTTATGTACATTCCCAATATGCTTATAATATGTGTCAACATGGAAGAGACAAAAAGTATCTTCTTACATGCACACTAGAGATGGTTCCCTCTTAGATACATGTGTGAATCTCTTCCTAAGACATGCTTATGTGAGTCCTTAGAATCACATATAAAATCCAAAAAAACTTTTATCAATGGTGTTACAACAACCAATCCTTATTTCAATTTCATCCCAAGAACTAGGATAACTAAGCCTTCTAACAACAGCTCATGAATAATGTACTGAAAACAAATTATTTAATGTCCAAGTCACGCTACTCTAAAGATGAACCATATGCCTATACTTCATGAATTATTATAACCTAATTACATACAATACACTTCTTTACTTTTCTAATTTGTGGGAACTATGTGTAACAATTTGTGTTGCCTCAATATCCCAACAATGCAATAAGATCACTGATTATCTTTTAATTAATAATACCAACAAAATTATAAATACTTCAAATAAATATCCCATAAAAAGACAAATTAGAGTCTTAATATAGAATAAAACTATCAACCTGGTTGAGAACATCTTTATTTTTCTATCTGTAAAAGAGGAAAGGTCACACGACTGACTAAGCAGTCGAACATTCCCTAGGAATGTCTAACACACTGATATTGAGCATTACATGGTACTAACATCCATAAATAGTTTGATATTATCAAATGACAACCAATAAACCTAGGGGTGTCGTTTCATCAAAAAATATCCCTACCCAACACAAACGTTCATACATAAAACAATTCCCATTCCTAGAAAATTGGCACAAGGTCTACCAACTTTCTATATTCGTAGGCAACATTTGTGTTCCCTTCAAGGGAAAGCTTCAAGAAAAAATTTAAAACTAACCCTTACATGAGGGTTCTTCATGATCATTACCAATAACAAGTTTTATTTAGTTTGTTTCATCATTTTACATTTATTATATACCCTTAAAGGTAACTTACACATGGAAGGTCGAGTTCCAGTTATAAAGGAAATCGTTTCACAAACTATACTTAGCACTTTATTTAGCTAACTCCATGTAGTGTTAGAGGAAAATTATGTCATTATTTCCTTTTAAAAAAATATTTATCCATAAGTTCTCACAATTGGATTATTTAAAGATAATTTCAATCACAAGCTATCGAGTAAAATACCCTTTAGTTTGTAACTAGAATTTTAATTAACTAAAGCTACATAACAAAAAAGCTCAAAAAGAAAAATAGACTTTTACTAATTTAGGGGGATTTTGTAAGTAACATGGCACTGTAAACTTATATGAAACTCTATATGAGTTTCTACATAAACTTTAAATAATAATCCTATTTAGTATAAATATACCCCCACAGGGTTAATTACCAAGCAATATAAAGAATATAGGTGACCTCTGAGGGTCAGGTCAAGCCATCATGGGTTTAGTTATATGGGAGTCCATTCCTAATTTATGGAATAAATTCTATAAATATTGAATACATAATACCATTTAAGTGAATCCCAAAAATAGTTAATTTATTTAGTTTTCAAAACACCCTTAGTGGGATTATTTCATAAGCATAGAATGCTAATAATGTCATACAAGGGTCAGATAAAAAATATAAGGACTTGGTTATACGGGTCACCATTCCCAATTTATGAATGTAAAAGCCTTTATAGGTTTCAATTGATACACCGTTTAACTAACTTCTATCATTGAGAATTTAAATTTCATTTTATTAAGAAATAACTTCTATATAATGACTCAATTATGTGGGCATCCATTCCCAAGTTATAGAGGAAACCACTCTATAAGTTACAACTGGAATCCCATTTAACTGACATCCATAAGCAATGACTTGAACTGTACAAAAGAAAATCCAATTACTAACCATTTCCAATATGATATTCAAGCCATTTTAATATCCAATTTAAATCCATTTCATTACTTTAATGAACTTTATGGTGATTAAATAGAATGCCACCATCAAGATCTCTGGGAAAAACCAATTAGGTTGATGAAAATACTTTATTTATACAACAATATATCATAAATATGATAAGAAATTCTATCACATTAGTAGGGAATACAATTAAATAAGGTGTGGAAGCACACAAGAATGGTCTATAAATAAGCATGCTAAATAATCACATAATCATGGTATATAGATAAGCATGTTAATGACATGAGAATCCATGTGCTTGAAATGACACATGGAAACATATCCTCTCTTTCTATACTGGGATAAGAGATAAATATCATAATTCAGTAACCGAATAAAATAAAAAAATTTACTCAAGTTGAAACAATGAACAATAATAATAATGAACAATATGAAGAACAGTCTCATCCCTAGAAACTTGATCTTTCCCCAATTCATGGGTTTCCATTTCCATACACAATCCATTTACCAAGTTCCTACACATACCTAGTCTTATTTTCTACTAGCCCCAAATAGTCAAACCAGGAAAAAGAAACCCTTGATACCAATTGGTCACATCCTGACACGACTCACTTGATAACATTAGACGAACCAGTTGGAAACAAGGAATCACGCATGCCTCCCCATATGCCAGAGGTTTCTAACAAAAAGTAAGGGTCTAATAGAGGTACAGTGGGGATACTATACCCTATAGGTTAGTGAAATAATATCATAGTAATAAATGAATAATATAAATAGATGAAGGTGAAACATCCAATAACTATCCAATGGTAAATAAATAAACATGCATAAACATGATAAGCTGTAAATACAATGCAGTCAAGCATAAAACATGTAATACATATAATAGAGATATAATTACAGAATAATAAAAACAAATAAAATAATCCAACACTGGAAGTAAGACCTAGTATATTGTTAGCTGATACTCCCATTCTAAATCCTATCCCAGAAGATACAACATTAAGAAACTCAAGCGATTTCCTAACCTACATTCAAGAGATATGTTCGAGTACCAATCAGTGGTCTGGACAGGATGTGAGTAAAACTAAGTTAGCCACAACCAATGAATCCTAATTCTTATATAGTCTATGAATATAAAATGAGTAGTGTTCATGTAATAATAAATAAGACAGTGAAATAAATATAAACCATGTTGTCTCTAGTTCCTCACGGGACTCCTGGACCATTCTACATGCTTCGGACTAAGAATGAATGTATCTAAGCATTTTACATTCTTTATAAAGACATAGGACCCATGTCTTATGAAAAATGAGTCCTTGTACTATAATAATCATATGGGGTTTTAATTTTAAATAATGATCATCAATCTACGTATGTAAAAAAAAGGGTCATGGAACCTCATGTCCAAGGACACAGATAACCAAGGGGACATGGAACATCATGTCCAAAAATAAATATAAATGATGAGGAACATCATGTAAAAAAATCATAAATAAATGATGAGAATATCATGTAAAAAAATTATAAATAAATTTTGAGAATGTGGAACTTCATTTCTAGAAATACCAGAAATGATGATGACATGGAATGTCTTGTCCAAAATTTCCTAATAAGGGATAAGGAACATCATGTCTGATAACTAAAATTAAAATATGATGAAAATAATGTCCAATTAAAAAATAATTTATGAGGAACATCATGTACTAGAATTTATTACCTATTTATAATTCCTTATGTTTGAAATTCCTTATGAGATCGACCAAGTCATTCATTACCAGAATCCAAGTATTTATCAAGGCATAATATGAGAATTTGGAATTTTTTATTTAATAATTAAACATAGTCCATGGGAAAACCCCATTCCAACTTATAATTCAAAACATTCCCATAAACATTTCATTTATAACTGATAAGTGTCCAAGTGACATGGTCATACCATTCACATCTCATGGAGTCCCATTTAGTCATGCTCATACATCACAATTAAAATTGGCCAAGTGGGAGATGCTTTCCATACTACAATTCAATTAAATTAATTCTAATATCCAATTCATTTACTTCAATTACCTCTTCCACTAATAAGGGGAAGGGTCATTACAAATTTTCTAAATAGTGAGAATACATGTTATTTAGCAATTCATAAACCCATTATCAAGGATTTGTTAATTAACAACAATCCCTACACACCTCAAGGGAGGTATAACTACATAACAAGGAATAATGATATTTTTTAACTTAGAGAACACATGCATCCTATTCATGTACCAATTCACTAATTCATTTATATCATTCCCTTAATAATTGAAAACCCAAAGATACCCATTGGGTGTTTTGGTTAGAAATATGAACATTAAATATTATTATTTAATTGAATCAACTTTAAGTGGTGGTTTGGGATTAGGTCATCAAATTCCAACCTTGTAAAATGGGTCTAACGAAAATTAAGTATGTGGTCTAAGCATTTAATTTAAGTAATTATAAAATTTAGGAGCAATGCACGGAAGGTCTGGTGTGTGGAACAATGGATAATTTTATAAATGATAATACTTTAAGGGGAAAACATGTAGACTACCTAACTTATACCAAGGAATCTTCACTTGTCCATTATTGGGATTTGATTCGATCCAAAATGAGAGAAGAAAAATAACCTAATGAATTCCCTAAAAGTTTAGCATATTAGCATGCACAACTATAGCATTTAAGAGAGTAAGAAAAATAGAGAAAAAAGGTAAGAGGGGTCTTAAAATTACCTTTAGTCTTCCAACACACCCAATAAAATTCAAAATAGACCAAGATCAAGGGAGATATCACATGGAGGAGGATAGGAAGATTAGTTATCACATAGGGAGCCATTGGGTGTGAATGAGGAAGAAAATGGGGTAAAATCCATTTAATGTTAGAGGAAAAAAATGGTAAATTTTCCAACATTAATGAGGTGCATTATTAGGCTACACAGTTATAAAAACTATGTACCTACCATACATATATACTACCCAAGGCATGGCCCTACTACATGGTTTCCTTGCACAGTTTACAAACCGTGTACCAATCCTAAAAATATACTACCAAATCACACACCTACCTTGAACATTTGAGGATCACAATTAATCAAACAATGAGCCGGTAGTGTGTACATCCTACAAATATTTTCATAAATTTCATAGTTAGATGGATCAACTTGTATGGTTTAAACAACCATGTTTCTTAAAAATACTGGTCACATGGTTGGGCCACATGATTAACACTAACTGTGTGCCAAATGTGTGTCCAAAGCCATCTCTCTCAAAAATGATCTTTTGAATCCCAAAGATCCCAAAACAATTTTGGGATTCCAAGAAATATCTCATACCTTTGCACTCATCCAAATACATCAATTTAGAGTGTTCTAAATCTCATAATTACACTCTAATTCTCATTTGTCAATTTATCCAATCTACCAAATGAAAATTCAAAATTCCTTTAGAATTTATAACATGGTTCAAAACACTAGATCTTACAACCTCCCCAACTTATACCTTCTCATCCCTAAGAATCCCTGATGGAAAAAGGAAAATCAAACAAATACTTGGTTCTTGAATCCCTCATCAAATGGATGCATTGTATTTCTTATGCCCAATACACCTCAAAGTGCCTCTTAAAACATACGTCACTGAAACAGATAAAATTCAATAAAATTCCCATTAACATGAATGAAATCAAAAAGAAAAAACTTACCCAATCTCGTATAACCTGATACATGATCACATTATTTTCTATTTCATCAATAGTAATATGATGCTTCCCACTATAGGTTATAGCTTTAAATGGATAATTACAATTCAAAAAACTCTCATTATCATAATTGACTATTGAATCATGACTTTAGAATCCTAACAATTCACTTAGCATGGTTCACAACTCAGTACACCAAATCAAATATGGGGACTCTACCTTCAGTCCTTGATTGATCGAAATGTTCAAAATATAATCAAAACAGCTTCATTTGGTCACACCAGATTTTCCCTAAAAATTAACATTCGACTTTGCACTCCACCCATCTAAAACATGGAATGCATGATTCTATTACTCACTAACTACATACAGGTTTCCTAGAGAACTCAAGTAGAACCAAATCCATCAAAATATTGTATTAAATCCTTATATTCAATAGTCAACTCATCACAAAAACCAAATATGACTCCATTAATCCAAGGAACATGGGGATCAATTCATCCACACTCACTGAATCACGTACTTGACTTCTAGTGATGTCTCCTAGTCAAACCATCAGCTGATCATTTCCATTATAATTTCATGGTTTAACACTGGTACATTCTTGATCTATAATGCTTTTATTGTCACAAGATACCATGGGTCTATCCTAGTTCATATTTAAACTGACACTTGGAATTTGTTGAGAAATCTATTAATTCCAAGTTTTATTTATCCGATGACATCTGAAAGAAAATAAAACCATATATTGAACAATATTTCATTGTAATGACCCTTTCCACATGATTGTCATCCTCAAACTCACTATGGTGTGAATTCACACCATGGGGTTTTACATACACTACACCTTGATCTCAACTCCAAAGGAGTCCATTCATATACTAGAAAAGGCTTTCATTTTAACTCATCATATAGCCAACGCCCTCTTAGAATACTCAGGATGATGTCAAGATATTATGCATGATCATCTCTAAAATAGGTATACACTAAGATATTACACATCATTCATCCCTAATACATAGAAACTACAACTATATTATCCATCGAAGATATCATCGATAAGAGTGTATCAATCAATTTGAGACATTCTACCTTAACAATAGGCTATAATTTACTTGAGATAACCCCTATAACAACATCTCCCAAAGATGTGTGACTAGGTCCAACCATAGGTTAACTGCCTTATGAAGCATTAAAATCCTTTTCATACCCTAGAGATATAATTTTTAAGGTTTATACCCCACAAAACACTCATCATACATAAAATGATTCACACAAGGTGGACTCTAATCACCTTTAAAATTTGATTACCAAAGAATTAGTCAATCCACTCTAAACTAACTAGTGTAAATGACATTCATCTTAATAGTTGACATCTATTTTAAGGGTCAATCACATTACATTATACCCTAAGGTACACTTGATATTTCAAACATAACCACTAAAGTTTGACCTTCACTATCATTTTTCATCAATAGTTGGTGACTCAACCAACCATTTCACCATCGTGTCATCCTATAAGAACAACATGATACTGATCTATCACACTTTTGAATAGATTATTCACCTTGATACTAAATCTATCATATAGGATTAGTTCAAACTCATACATAAGTATAGAACTCAGTTCCACCCTTGAAACTATAAAACATGAGTTTATCAATTCATTGGATTCTAGGTGCCATTCTAATCACTCCCTAAATGGTCCTCTACCATCACATTTCCACTACCTCAAAGGATACACTTAACATTATTGACATGATACTCCCCACCATAGGACATTCATATTCATCACATTATTAAAAAAACTTATCCCAAGTCACACACTTCTTCTATCATCAAACATGATTTTTGGTTGTTCCCAACATGCTTATACCAACTGTCAACATGAAAGAGATGAAAAACCATCTACTTACACACACACACTAGAAATGGTTCCCTCCTAGATGAAAATGTGACTATCTTTCCAAGACACACTCATTTGCATCCATATAATAAGATACAAAATCCAAACCAACTCTAATAGATGGTGTTATAACACCTGATCGTTCTTACAAACTCATCTTGAGCTCTATAATAACTCTGACTTCTAATAATATCTCATGACTACTACACTCACAAAAAACTCTTTAATGTCTAGGTCAGTCAAATTTGAATATGACTAGTACACATAGATTTCAATAATGTTTATCACCAAACTGCATATGGTTCACTGCTTAGATTTTCTAATTTGATGGGCACTATGTGTAACAACATGTGTTTCCACAATATCAAAATAGTACAATAAGAACACTGAATATATATTAATTAATAATCCTAATGGTTATATACATCCTATTAATTGATGTCACATATAAAGATCACTCATATATTTATTATCCCATATGGCTATCATCCTAGTCAATGACATCTCCAGTTGTCTATCTAAAAAAGAGGAAAGGTCACATGACCAACTAAGTTCCTAAAAATTCCCTAGGAATGTCTAACCTACTGACCTTGAGCATTACAATATGATCACATCCACCATAAGGTTTATCTTATCAAATGACAACCCATCAACCTAGGGGCGACATTTCATCAACCAAGAGTCCTACCCATCTCAAACGGTTAGATAGATCCTATGCCTAGAAACTCGGCATAAGGTCTATCATCTTTCTATATGCAAGGGGACCACAATAATGGGATAGCCCCTAATTTATTACAAGGAATATAATTTAAAGGAAGTATCATGCATAAAAGGTCACTAGGATCACATGACTAACCTCTAGGTCTAACCTAAAGATGTCATCAAAGACCCACGAGCAGCATCCACATTCCCATCCAGGGAAAATTATAAGGTAACATTTAAAACTAAAATTTACATAGGATTTTTCACTATCAAAACCTATAACAGGTTTAATTTAATTCATTTAATTGTTTTACATTTTTTATTGACCCATTATGGGACCAGACACATGAAAGGTTGAGTACCAGTTATAAGGGAAAATGTTTTACAAACTTTAAGCAACACTTTTTTTACCTGACTCCATGCAATGTTAGAGGAAAATTATATCATAATATATTTTTAACCATGAATTTATCCATACGTTCTCATAGTTATATTAGTTATTTATAATTTAAATCACAAGATATATATAAAATCAACCTTTAGGTTGTAACTAGAATTTTAATTTACTGAATTCTCATAACAAAAAAGATAAAAAAAACACAAACATCTTTTGTCAATACAGTTGGATCAATTAAGTAAGATACCACCATACACTTATACAAAACACCATATGAGTGGCTGTAAACACATTAAATAACAATCCCATTTAGCATAAATATACCCCCATGGGGTTAAGTACCAAGGTATATAATGAATAGGGGTGACCTATGAGGGTCCCATCAAGCCATCCTTGGTTTGGTTATATGGGAAGTCAATCCTAATTTATAGATTCAATTCTATATATATTACCAATATCATCCCATTTAATTAGAGCCCATCAATAGTTAATTTATTTAGTTTTCAAAACAACCTTATTGGGATTATTTCACAAGCATACAATGATAAGACTGACCTACAAGGGTAGACTAAAACATATATGGAATCAGTTATATGAGTCACCATTCCCATGTTATGAAGGTAGAAGCCTTTATAAGTTTCAATTGGAACATTACTTAACTGAAATCCATCATTGATAATTAAAATTTCATATTATTAAGAAATAAATTCAATATGAGGAATTAGTTATTTGGGCATCCATTCCCAAGTATGGAGGAAATCACTCCATAAGTTAGAATCAACATCATATTTAACTAAAATATATAATAAATTACTTGAATTTTTTAAAATAAAATATAATTCCTCGCCATTTAGAAGATTATATATAAGTTCTTTTATTATCCAATTTAAATCCATCTCATTCCTTTAATGTATTTTAGGGTGATTAAATCAAATTATACCAACAAGTTATATGGGAAAATAATATTTAGGATGACGCATACACTTTATTTAAACAACCATACATCATAACTATAATAATAAATTATATCACATAACTATATAATAAAATTACATAATGTAGGAAATCACACAATCATGGTCTATAGATAAGCATGCTAAATAATCACACAAGATTGATAGACAAATAAACATGTGAATGACATGTGAATCCTATGTGCATAAAATAAGACATGAACACATCTATTATCTCTCCATATCGGGCTAAGAGATAAATCTCATAAATTAATAACCAATTAAAATACAATAAGCCATTCAAGGTGAAACAACAACCAAATGTAATAATGAACAACATGAACAATAGTCTCATTCCTGGAAACTTGATCATCCCCCCCCATGCATGGGAAGGAGATTCGTAGACACAATCCATTTACCATGTTATTACACATCCCTAATATTGTATCTACCAAACCCAAATAGTAAAATAAGGAAAAATAAACCTTTGATACGACATTATCAAATCCTAACTGAGATCACTCAATGATTGTAGCCAAGATAGTTAGAGACAAGTCCTCAAGTGCACCTCCCCACACACCATAGGTTTCTAACTAGAAGAGATGGTATACTGGAGGTACATTGGGGAGACTATACCCTCTAGATCAGTAGAATTATAGAAAATGAAAACAATAATAATATAAATAGAGGAATGAAAAACATCTAATAACTATCGAGTTCTAAATAAATAACCATGCATGATCATGCTAAGCCGTAAATATAATGCATTCAAGAAACATGTAATACATACAATAGAGATACACTTACAAAAGAATAAAAATAAGTAAAAGGATCCAAATCTATAAGGGATACCTACAATATAATCTGCCACAACTCCATGTCCTATCTCATATGATACAAGAACAAGAAGCATGATCCAAGTCCTAACCTGTAGTCAGGAGATCTATCTGGGTACCAATCAGTGGATTGAACATGCTATGAATAAAAATCAATAGTCCACCACCAATGTCATATAATGCATATAAACTTCATTAATATAAAATGGGTAATGTTCAAGTAATAATATATAAGTAAGTGAAATAAATATAAACCATGTTAGCTCAAGTTCCTAATGGGATTCCCTGTTGACTCTACCTGCTTTGGCCTAAGAAAAAATGTATCATTTTACATTTTATATAATGACTTAGGACCCAAGTCTTATGAAGAAGGAGTCCATGAACAATGATAATCATATGTGGGTTTATATTTAAACATGGAGAATTAATCTATGAATCTAAACCAAAGGAATGTGTAATTTCATGTCCAAGGACACAAATAATCAAGGGAATATGGAACATCATGTATAACAATACAAAAAAAATGATGAGGAACATTATTTTCAATAGTCATAAACAAATAATGAGAACATCATGTACAAAAATTATAAATAAATGATGAGAATGTGGAACTTCATGTCCAAAAATACAAGAAATGATCATAACATGGAACCTCATGTCCAAAATTTCCTTATAAGGGATGAGGAATTCTATATCCAAGAAATAAAAACAAGGGATGAAGAACATCATGTCCATGAATTACCTAACCACTTATAATTCATTATATTCAAAATTACTTATAATCTCAATCAAGGAGTTCCATAATGAAATCCAAATATCACTCAAGATGTAATATGATAATTTGAAAAAAATTATTTAATAATTAAATATAATCCAAGGGAAAACCCTATTCCAACTTACAATTCAAAAAATTCCCTTAAACATTTCATTTAGAGTGAAAGGTGTCCAAGTGACATGTATATACCATTCAAATCTCATGAGACCCATTTAGTCATGGGAATAAATAAAAATTAATAGGGTCCTAGCAAGAGATACTTGTCATACTACCATTCAATTCAATTAATTATAATTTCTAATTCATTTACTTCGACGAACACTTCTACTAACAAGGTGAAATATCATTTCAAATTTCCGAAATAGTGAGCGCACATGTTATTTAACAATTCCAAAACCCATTATAAAGGATTTTTTTAATTAACTACAATCCCTATAGACCTCAAGGGTGGTCTACCTACATAACATAGAATAATCTTATTATTTAATTTAGGCATGTGGGTATCCAAGTCGTGTGATAATTCAATAATTCATTTGGATCATTTCTTTAAGAATCCATAACCAAAACACACCCATTAGGTGTTTTGGTTATGAACAAGAACATTAAATATTATTATTTAATTGAAACCACCTTAAGTGGTGGTTTGGGTTGAGGTCATCAACCTCAAAAAATGTAAAATGGGTCAAATTAACATAAAGTATGGGGTCTAAGAATTTAATTTATGGAATTAATTTTTTAGAGAAATGCATAAAAGGTTTGGTGTGTGGAATGATGACACATTTTATAAATAGAAATACTTTAATGTGAAAAATGTTGAGTGTCTAGATTATACCAAGTAAGATTTAATTATACATCATCAGGATTTTATTTGATCTAAAACAAGAAAACATAAATAACCAAATGAACTCCCTAAAACTAGGGAATTTTATCTCTCACTATGATATCATTTAAGAGAGAAAGAATAATATATAAAGAATATAAGAGGAGTATTAGACTTGCCTTTAGGCTTCCAACACACCCAATGATGCTCAAAATAAACCAAGATCATGTGAGATATCCCAAGGATGAGGATATGAAGAGGAGGGAACATGCGGGGAGCTGCTGGGCATGCATGAAGAATAAAATGGGGTAAACCACATTTAATATCATAGGGGGGAAATGGTAATCCCCCCTTTAATGAGGTGCATGGTTAGGATAAGTGTGTGCTAAACGTGAAGACCTAATAACCAAAACATGACCTTGCCACATGGTTTCCTCACACAGTTCACAAACCGTGCACCAATAATGAATATCTACTTCCCAAGCACACCCTACCTTTCATGGTTGAGGTGAATAGCTAAAAAACAATGCGCCAATAATGAAAATGACCTAAAATTTATTACATAACATTCATGGTTATCTAGAGTCCCTTTCATGGTTTAGAAAACCATGTTCTTTAACAAAATAGGTCACATGGTTGTGCCACATGATTATCACTAACCGTGTGCCAAAATGTGTGCCCTAGGCTTTCTATACCAAAACTAGGGTTTTGAAGCCCAAAACTCATGAAACTCTTCTAGGATTATAATACACCTCTAGGTCCTTAAACCTCATCAAAAAACATCATTTTAGAGTTTTATAACTCTAGGAATTACTTTCTGAATGTCATTTTTCAATTTAGGCAGTATACCAAATGAAAATTAAAAATCCCTTTACAATTTCTTACCTGATTCAAAACATAGGGTCTTACAACCTAAAAACCTTAGAACTTATAATCCACATGAATCCACGATGTAAAAAAAATATCACTCACCTACTTGGTTCATGAATACCTGATCAAATAACTACATTCAGTTTCAAATTCCCAATGTGCCTCAAAGCACCACTTAATACATTTGGAACTAAAACCAATAAAACTCGATCCAACTTCCATTAACATCAATGAAATCACTTAGATGAAACTTACCTGAGATTTTTTTACCTGATACATGATCATGTAACCATCTATTTCATTAACTGGCATATGGTGCTTCCCACCATTGGTTCTATCTTTAGATGACCAATTCCTGGTCATAGTACTCTCACTATCAAAACTGACTATTGAAGCACACCCTTAGAATCCTAAAAAATCTCTTGGAATGGTTATCAAATCGATACAACCGATCATAGATAATGAAACTAACTATGGTACTTGATTAACCAAAATGGTCAAACTCTAATCAAATCAGCTTAATCTACCAGCTTTGACATTTCCCTAAAAATCTGAAACCAACCTTTACACTGAACCCATCTAAAACATGGAATGAATGATGTAGATCCTCACTAACCGAATATATATTTCCTATAAAAATGAATTCAAAACTCCTATATCTAACCATTTTAAAAAAAAAATTCTCCAAAATCCAACACGTCACCAAAACCAAATCTGATTCCTTGAATCCAAGGCACACTGGGATCGCTTCGAGCACACTCACGGAAGCCCATACCCAAATTTTGTTGATGTATTCTAGAAGAAACATTTACTAATAATTTCATTAATAATGTTATATATGAAAATCACTGAATTCTCAGTCCAACATGCTTGTATTTTCACAAGCTACCCTATGCCTATCCAAGTTTTTACTCAAACTGGAACCTGGAATTTATCGCGAAATCTAGCAGTACCTAGTTCTATTTATACAACAAAAAAAAAGTCAAAACAACCATCTAAAAATGATACCACACTACAAATACCCTTCCCAAATGAGGTTCATCATCCAATATCCTATTATGGGAATCCACACCACATATATTTTATTACACCACTCCTTGATCTCAACTCCAAAGGAGTCCATTCCTTAACTAGAAAATATATTCAGTTTTTCTCAACATATGACTGATTATTTCTCAACATACCTAGGATAATGTCATGAAATTGGGCATGATCATATCTAAAATAAGATTATAGTAATATATTACACATCACCCATTCTTGATCCATATAAATTAAAACAATATCATATGCCAAAGATTTAATCGATAGGCATGCATCACTCACTTTGAGACATGATCCCTTAACAATAGGCTATAATTTCTTTGAACCAACCATTGGAATTATGTCTCCCAAAAATATGTGACTTGGTAAAAAAAGGGTTAAATACCTCTCTACACATTAAAACATTTATTAAACCCCCCAAAAAATAATTTTTATGGTTCATTTCCCACAATACACTCATCATACTTAACACGACACACACAAAGAGACCTCATATCAACTTCAAAATTTGATTACCAATGTGTCAATCGATCCACTCCAGACTGACCTATATAAAAGGCATATAACTTATTAGCAGATCTTTAGTTTAAGACTTAATCATTTTACCTTAGATTATAAGTTACACTTTCTCATTCAAACCTAACAACTAAATTCTAACCTTGACTCTCAATGTTTGTCAATGGTTGGGGGTTCGACCAAAAGTTTCACCATTATGCTTCCCTAAAATCACAACACACTATTGATCCATCACAATTTTGAATAACTTATACAATATATGCCTAAATATAGAATATAGGATTGGTTCAACCTCATTCCAGAGTTTAGAACTCAATTCCACCTTCAAAATTATAAAACTTGATTTTATTAGTTTAACAGATTCTTGGTGCTATTTTGGCCCCTCCCCAAATGGTAATCTACAGTCACATTCCCTATACATTTAAGGACATGATTAAATTGATTGACCTGACACTCGCCACCTCAAGAATTTTCTAGTCATCTCATTATTGAAAATAAAAACTTATCCCAAGGAACACACTCCTTCTATAACCTAATGTGATTTATGGAAATTCCCAAAATGATTATACCAAGCATTAACATGAATGAGAGTAAAAACCATCCATTTACAATCAAATTAGAATGGGTTCCCTGTTAGAGGAATGCATTTCACTCTTCCTCCACCATGATCATACATGTCTATAAAATCAGATATAAACTCAAAACCAACTTTGATAGACGGTGTTACCACACCCAAACCATCTTAAAAAATCATCCCATGCACTGGGATAACATATCCTTACAAAAATAGCTCATGACTGATACAATCACAACAATCTATTTAATTTCAAGGTAACTGTACTCTAATGATGAATCATACACATATCCATTAAGAATGATTATCACTGAACTGCATATGGTTCACTATTTCACTTTTCTAATTTCATGGGAACCATGTTTAACAACGCGTATTGCCTCAATATATCAATAGTGTAACAAGCACACTGATTCTATTTTAATTAACAAGCCCAACAACACTATAAATCCCTATAAGTGATAGCTCATAAAAATACCACTTAGAGCCATATTATCCCATATGGACATTGACTTAGTTGATGACCTATCGAGTCATCTATAAAAAAAATAGGAAGGTCACATGAATAAGTAAGAATCTAACTATACCCTAGGAATTTATAACTCATTGATATTGAATATTACATGATTATCTATTCTGTAACTAGGTTGATCTTATCAGATGAACACCTGTCAACCTAGGGGTGTCATTTCATAAATAAAGAGTCCTACCCAACTCAAACAGTCAAACTGATAGCACTACCTATTCCTAGAAACATAGAACAAGGTATTTTAGATTTATTTATCCAAGGGATCCACCACAATAGGCTAGACCCTAATTTATTACATGGAATATAATTTAAAGTATGGATCATGCCTAAAATTTAACTAGGCTGACATGCCTAACCTCTAGGTCTAATGTAGAGAAGAATCCATTAGAGTCCCATGGGAAACATCCACATTATAATCCAAGTAAACTTTCCAAGAAAATTTTAAAACTAAACCTTACACGGTGGTTCTTCACTATCAAAATCTATAATAGTTTTTATTTAAGTTATTTCATTAGTTTACATTTATTATAAAACCTTTAAGTTTTGGAAACATGAATGGTTGAGTACCGGTTATAAAGTAAAATGTTTTACAAAAATTACTTAACACCTTATTTAGTTGACTCCATGCCATGTTAGAGGAAAAATATCTCATAATTTCCTTTTACTCATTTATTTGTACATAAATTCTCATAGTTGTATTAGTTTAATATAATGTTACTCACAAGCTATAGAGGAAAACACCCTTTAGGTCATAACTATAATTCTAATTAACCGAAGCCTCATAACAATAAAATCCAAAACACACAAGATTTATTTATCAATTCTCGGGTATCAACTATGTAAGATGCCACTATACAATTATATGAAACACTGTATGATTGGTTAAGGAAACTTTTAGTTACCATCCCATTAAGTATAAATATACCCCCATGTGGTTAAGTACTAAGGTATATAAATAATAGAGGTGACCTATGAGGGTCCCATTAATCCATCATGGGTTCAGTTATATGGTAATCCATTCCTAATTTATGGTATCGATGCTCAATAGATTACCACTAGTATCCCATTTAAGTGAAACCCAACAACAGTGAATTTATTTAGTTTTCAAAACACCCTTAATGGGATTATTTCATAATAATTAAATGCTAATACTAACCTACAAGGGAAAATCAAGTATATAAGGTCTGAATTATACATGATACCATTACAAAGTTATAAAGGTAAAAGCTTTTATAAGTTGAAATTGGTAAATCAGTTAACTAACATCCATTTTTGTTCATTTAAATTTCATTTTATTAGGAAATAACTTTTTTATGAGGACTCAGTTATGTGGGAATACATCCCCAAGTAATGGAGGTAGTTACTCTACAAGTTACAATTAGAATCCAATTTAACTAAAATACAAAATCCATGACTTGAATTTTTCAAAAAAATATAATTCCTCTCTATTTATAATATTATATTAAAGTTATTTTATTATCCAATTTAAATCCATTTAATTCCTTTAATGAATTTTAGGGTGATTAAATATAATTCTACCAATAATTTTTATGGTAAAACACCATTTAGGTTGATGAAAAATATTTATTTAAAAAATAATATATCATAACTATAATAAGAAATGATATCGTAGAAGATGAGAATATAATTAAATAATGTATGAAATCATGAAAGCATGGTTTAAATATAAGCATGATAAATAATCACACAAACATCATATACAGATAAATATATTAATGAAAAGTTAATCTTATGTGCCTTAAATGATAAAGGAACACATCTCCCATATTTACTATACGGCTAAGAGATAAATATAATAAATTTTTAACCAATGAAAATAAAACAAGTCCCTCAAAGTGAAGCAACAACCAACTGTAATAATGAACAATATGAGAAACATTCCCATCTCTGGAAACTTGATCTTTCCCCCATGCATTGGTTGGAAATTACTAAACATGAGCCATTTTTTGAGTTTTGAAACATACAAAGTCTTATGTCTAATAGCCCCAAATGGTAATACAAGGAAAAAAATAAACCTATGATACAACTTTTTAACATCCTGATTCAGCTCAATTGATAACAGTAGTTGAACCGATTGGTGATAAGGCCTCAAGAATGCCTCCCCGTACATCATAGGTTT
Source organism: Viscum album (assembly GCA_963277665.1). NCBI lineage: Eukaryota > Viridiplantae > Streptophyta > Magnoliopsida > Santalales > Viscaceae > Viscum > Viscum album. The sequence continues at coordinate 1,336,125,093 of OY728127.1, forward strand.
TCAACTAGTAGTGATGGTCCAATAGAGGTACAATGGGGAGACTATAACCTCTAGATTAATACTAAAATAGTGGAGGAATAAATGAATAATATAAATAGAGGAAGGAAAAAACAACTAATAACTAGATAGTGCCAAATAAATAACCATGCATGAACATGCTAAGTTGCAAATACAAATCAGTCGGACATACAATAGTGCTAGATTGATAAAATAATAAAAATAAATATTAAAGACTCTAACTCCAATAGGAAGCCCTATTACATTAAAAAATGATACTCCTACACTGAGTCCTAGACCAAAAGATACAACTACAAGAAGCATGATCCAAGTCCCAACCTGCAGTTAGGAGGTCTTTTCAGGCACCAATCAATGAACTGAATAGGGTTTGAGTGAAACTCAATAAGACACCACAAATGATATCTAATTCATATCCAGTCTGTGAATATAAAATGATTAGTTTTCATTGAATAATAAATAAGGTAGTGACTTAAATAAAAATCATGTCATGTCGGGTTCATTGTGGGATGCCAGGGAAACTCTACCTACTTCAGCCTAAGATGGAATGTATCTATGAGAATTTTATATAAAGACTCCGGACCCAAGGCTTATTACTAAGGAGTCCATAAAAAATTATAATCCTATGGGGTTTTATATTTAAACAAGGATCATCAATCTATGCATCTAAACCAAATGGATGTAGAACGTCATGTATTAGGACAAAAATAATCAAGGGGACATGGAACGTTATGTCCAATAATAAAAATAAATGATGATGAATTTCATGTCCAAAACTCATAAATAAATGATGATATCATCATTTCCAGTAGTTGTATATAAATGATGAGAACATCGAACCCCATATCCAACAATTCAAGAAATAGTGATGATGTAGAATTTCATATCAACCATTTCCTAATAAGGGATGAGGAATATCATGTACAATAAGTAAAATTAAAATCAAAGGAACATCATGTCAAATGAATAAAAATAAGTTAGGAGGAACATCATGTCCAAGATTGACATAACCATTTATAATCCATTCTATTCAAAATGACTTATGAGCCTAATCAAGGAATTTTGTAACATAATCCAAGTATCACTCGAGGCATAATATGATAATTTGGAACATTTTATTTAATAATTAAACATAATCCAAGGGAAAACCCCACACTAACTTAAAATTAAAAACATTCCCTTAAACATTTCATTTATAAGTTCCAAGTTTCCTAGTGACATGGTCGTACCATTCACATCTCCTAGAGTCCCATTTAGTCCTGGGAATAAATCACAATTAATAGGGGATAAGTGGGAGATAATTTATATAATACAATTCAATTTAATCAATTTTAATATCTAATTCATTTACTTCAATTACCACATACACTAACAAGGGTAAATCTTATTAAAAATTTTCTAAATATAGAGGGCACATGTCCTTCAACAATTCTAAAACCCATTATCAAGGATTCATTAATTAATATAAAGGCCTACACACCTCAAGGGTTGTCTAACTACATAAAAGTTCACAATAATATTATTTAAATTAAAGAACATGACTATATAAGTCATGTTACAATTCACCAATTCATTTAGATTATTCCTTTAATAATTGAAAACCCAAACAAACCCATTGGGTGTTTTGGTTATGAGAAAAAATATTAAAAAATATTATTTAATTAAAACCAAATTAACTGTTTGTTTGGGTTGAGGTCTTCAACCTCTAACAATGTAAAATGAATCTATTGAACATACCATATGGTGTCTAATAATTTAATTTAAGGACTTAAAAATTTTAGGATCAATGGACGGAATTTCCGATGTGTGGAGCAACAACGTATTTTATAAATGAAAATACTTTAAGGGAAAAACATGTTGACCACCTGCCTTATAACAAGGAAGTTTCAGTCATCCATAATCAAGATTTTATTTGAGTGAGAATGAGATAAATTGAATAACCTAATGAATTATTTAAAATTAGGGCATATTAAGTCGCACAATGATAACATTTAGGAGAGCTGTAAAAATAGATAAATAAGCTAAAAAGTGTATAAGACTTACCTTTAAGATTACAAAGCACTTAATGGAATTTAAAATAGTCCTAGATCAGGGGATACATCTCATGAATGAGGAGGGGAAGATGAGGGTGAAAATGGGGATTTTTGGGCCTAAATTAAGAAGAAAATGGGGGTAAACCCCATTTAAGATATGACATGAAAAATGGTAATTTTCCCCAATTTAATGAGGCACACAGTTAGGGAAACCATACACTAACTATGCAAAAATAATGTGTAAATAATCACCCAACCACATGGTTTCCTCACACAATTCACAAATAATTCATCAACTGTGTGGAGCTACTACCCAAGCACACCCCTACCTTGCATGGTTGAGGTGCGCAGTTAAAAAAATCATGCGACAACTATGAACATGAACTAATATTTATTACAGAAATTGAATAGTTATCTACATCCACTTGTATGGTTTAGAAAACTCTATGTCTTAACAAAACAACCCTCACATTTCCACCACATGGTTATCATTAACTGTTCACCGATTTTGCACCCAACACTGTCTCTCCTGATACTGATATTTTGAATCCCAAAGATTTCAAAACTCTTTCAGGTTTTTAAGACAGTTCTCAAACATTAAAATTCATCCAAAAACATTATTTTAGACTATTACAACTCTTAGAATTACATATTGAATATTTATTTGTAATTTATCTAGTCTACCAAATGAAAATTTAAAATCCCTTTAGAGTTTCTAACCCGATTCAAAACATGGGATCTTATAGATTTAAGAGTATTTTTTGTACTGGGGAAAAATATAAATAAATTATTTTATTTATTTTATTATCATAAGTGATAAATATGATATTTTTTTAATAAGTTATGTATCATTAACTCAAAACACTTATCACTTAGGGTGAATACTTTTTCTTGAGTGCTTTTATTTAAAAACTATTTATTGTCACCAATTTGAGTGATTATATTGAAAAATTTAACTATTGTATCTTTGTTTTCTTGTGAATATTTCTGCTAATGATTCAAGGGTTTATAATGAATTTACAACACCTATCACTTGAGAAATTTTCTATGATCATTTATAATAAATATTCCACATTGAATTAAGAGTTATATCATTATTTTAGTAATGTTATATTTTTTATTTTTACATAAATATTTTTATTTTATTTTATATATTATATGGTTAGTTCATGTTTTAATTTTCATTAAAATGGTTTTGTGTTCTATAATCATCTAAATTTTCATGTTCAATTTTTTTTCATTTTAAAGCATAATATGTTTTGTGGCTTTTATGTGTTTTTTCTTATGCTATGTAAATTTTTATCCTAATCAATTTGTCATTTTTATGTTGTTTTGATTTTTATTATGACATTTATCTTGTATATTAACATATTATATAACATATTATCATAGATTAAATTTATATTATGGTTTTTGATTTAATAAATTCACATGTTTTCACTAAACATGTTTGGTGTCATCTTAGGCATAATATGTTTTATGGTAAAAATTTTATGTTATGTCTATTTTTTATCAATATAATTATAATTTTATGGAATTTTTTAATTTAATATTTTATTTTCTATTTATATTAATAAATTATATACGTTTTTTTCATAATTTTTACATAAATTATTTTATCTAGTTTAATAAAATTTAGTGGTTAGAATAAAAAATATTTTATGAATTTTTTTTATTTGTGATATATTTTTGTTCTAAATGTCATATAATTTCATTTTAGTTATGTTTGTGATTATTATAGTATATGTTATATATTTTTTATATTTCATGTTGTACGGTAAGTGTCTCGCTTATATTTTTTAATTTTTAATGTGTTATATGAATGATTTATTTCTTGTGTAATGTAACTGAATGGGTTGTGTTTTGTGATATATATTGTGTATTAATTCTTAATATTTTTTATTAACTTGAAATACACTCCTTTTCTCATGATTTTAAATATTTGATTCATAGTTTCATGTTTAAATATTATATTTTATGTTTTTTCTTCTTATTTCTATATGTTATTTTAAATTTCAATACTATATATATATATATCAATGTTTAGAAAATATTTGTATAAAATGTGTTGTGATAATTGATATATAAATTTTCAAGTGTTGTAAATTTTTTTATTAAATATTATGTGAAAATTTGTATATTTTTTTGAACATTCTCTAATTATTATACTCCTAGATAACATTCTACTCTACAGTCTCTTCTTCCAATGTTTAGGGTTTCAATTATAGATGAGAACCATCTATGGTTCTCTCCTCCACAACCACTATCTCACTGTGGGCCTCCTTTATCAATGAAACTCCTATTTGTTAAGTATTATTACAACTTTCAACTCTCTGATCAAGGTTAAAATATCCCATAAATTCCTATTTATATCTATGGAAATATTGAAAGATTTCACCTTTGATTCAGTATCCTCCCTATTGTTGATTCCCTTTTCCATTATAAACAACTTACCAATTAATTTTTATTATATTCTTACAAAATTAGATATTTTTATATGTAAAATGTTTTACAATGGTGTATGTAATTCATTCCCACTTAGGGTGTGATATCTTCGCCTCTTTGGTGTGCCAACTACATGAGAAACTTTCACTTCGTGTGTTGCATTCATGTACTCTACTGACACTGACACCTTAAATTGATATCCTACTGGTGCCACCTCATTTTCTTGAAGTATAGAAGTCTATGTAAGAGCCTCTCTTGGCCATCACTAGATTTTTCCTTGTATTTTTCCTTGCCTTCATCCTATTTTCAATGGTGGAAGCAGTAGTGGTTGCACATCCTCCCTTGTGGTCTCATCAAGAACATCTGCATCCCTGACTACCTCTATAAGAGTAAGTGGATCAGGATATACTAGCAACCCATAATCATAGACACTCTTATATAATGACTTTAGGGGATCTATGAGAGCCACCATATCTAGATAAACTAAAGTTTGACTGTAAACTTTATCATCAGTGATATTTATAAGTCAATATAACCCCTTTGAATGCAAAAAAATAATATTTAAGTTAATACCGATTTTCAAATTAAATAATCTAAATAAAGATAGTTAACATACCAAATGATGAAGTCATATCCCATGAAATTTAATGTACAAGATATTCTGATTCTAGTAATAATACGTGAACCCCTTGATCTGATAACTGGATTCGTACTATGGGATATGCATTTCAAAAGATATTATAATATCCATGACTGTAACAAGAATCAATATACTATGCATGGTAGAATTGAAAATTGGCCATCTTTTATAGTGACCCAAGCCCTAGACACACTTTATTTCATAAATTTTCAAATTCATTTCTAATAATAACAATATAAAGATCTAGAGGTCTATCCTCTTTTGAATATTAGATACATAAATGCAATGTCTTAAACATAAATGCAACATCTTTATTTAAAACTAAAAATAGTTTTCCTACACCCATAAGTCCTCTAAAACTACATTAGTTATCCTAAGGAAAAAATATATAAAGGAAATGTTGAGATAAAAATACTATTAAGGAAACAAACAAAGTAAATCATGAAGTCATAAATGTATTATGATTCATAAAATCATACAAATAGAAGGATAATCATAAGCAAGGTAACATGAGATAAAGGAACGACATCATATGATCATGGGGTCATAAGCATGAATAAAAATCATAAAGTATGGAATCATAATCATATGTTAAGGCTAACCACTAAGATAACATAACATGGGCTAACCACTATCATAATTATCGCATGAACATACTAACCACCTCCATAACATTGTGTACTTAAGCAAACTACATGTGCACTATACATAGTATCTTAGGAGAAACTAACATTACTAAATTAACTAGAGTGATATAAAAAACCCACCTATAATAGTATAATATGTACATTAATATGTGTTATATAATATAAAAATAATCTATACATAAATCATAAGAGCGATAGATATAACAAAGAATAAGGAAGTGAGTCTCCCAATCTTATCTTAAGACATAACTGAAGTCTATATCATATATATTCTCAAGAAAATAAAGAAAATAAATCATTTTGGAATTTAATTTTTGAAAAAAAACATTGTCTTTGAACATGGAGTTCCATTTTAAGAAACATTTATAAGAAAAATGGAGTAGTAAAAATAAAAATGTACCACTTAGGTGAAGATTTTCGAAATGGGAAAATGATATTTAAAGAAATATTTATTTTCTTTTAAAAACCATAATTTTACCAAAAATGGGTTTCATTAAAACATATGGATTTTAGAAAATATTCATGATAAGAAAAAACATGTTATGGGTAGATACTTGAAATGAATTAGGCATAGGTAAGTTTCCTTAAATCGAGTTCACTTAAAAGAGAAATTTTTTAAGGGAACATAAAAATGTAATTTAGCCAATAAAGAAAGGTAAATTAGACTTGGTATATATATAAAAATCACATTTATATAGAATATGGATGATATAATTGAGAATAAGATAAATTAAAATGAAGAAAAAGAAAGAGAACATGTAAGTAAAGGGTAACGAGGGTGATTCTAAGGGTCCCTTACCTTGTGTCCCAAAGTAATCTTCACTTGAACTTAACTTATTGAATAATTAAATTATGTTCATTAAATATATACCCAAGAACCTTATTCACCTATATTTAATTTTCTAAGGTCCATTTATTATTTTTTGTTATTAATTTTTAATATTGTTTTTGTTTATGTTGGTTACTCAGGGTTGTTTGGTAATTTTATTCTTAACACATTTGGTTTGTTGGGTGAGGTCAAAGGTGTTGTAAAACAAATTCATGATATATAGAATTGTGGAGATTTTTTCATTTATTATTTCATTATTATAATACATATAAAGTTTAAAAGGTTATCTAAAAAAGATCCAAATTAAGAAAGGTCCTTTAATAAGTCTATTTAATGAGCTTAAAGTTACTATAACCATTTATTATTTTTATTTATTATAGATTATCATATGTTATCATTACATAATATTAATAGTGTCAAAAAATTCAATTTTTAATAATAAATATTTTTTAAGTCATACATGTTTGGTGTTCATGAAAAAATCATGTCGTTCATGGAGGCGGTAGTTCAGACACATGCATGACGACGTTTTCATTTTTTTCAATGATTTTGGAGGAAATTATTAAATATATATTTCATTAGTATAATAAAATTTCAACATAGTTATAATTTTGGTGTTATCATACCTTCATTGATAGAGGGAGATTGAGGGGTGTAGAAGAATAAAAGAACTTATAAAAGATGGGTTAAGAGTATTACTATCATGACCCCCTCCCTCTAAAGATACCCCTCCTAGGATGTAAATGAAGGAATAAAGATAATGAACACCAATACCCACATCCAGTGGGCCCCAAGTTGGTGACAAGCACTGAGGGTATAGAAATATCACATATGGAAGGCATTACCCTCTATAATAATATAGGATCAATATATAGGATAAAAAACACCAAGAAAATATAGAATACAATATTAAAGTAAACCAAGAATCATCCCACCATGCATGAAAAATGTCAACAAATACATTAAATGTATTCAAAATAAATACAAAAAAGACTTCTTATGATAGTAAATCAATAATAGAAACCCTAGCTATTAATGTCCATTTTAGTCCCCAAGTCCTCTGTAAAGACTAAAAAATAGTTTATATAAATAGGGTGATCATAACATGTATACTCAATAGGATTATACCTCAGGTTTCAAGTGTACAAGTGAAAAGAGCATGCTAAAGAACTACTAAAAAACAATAGATCCAATAAGAACCTAAATAGGTCTACTAACTAATCCCAGCATCACCATGAATTGTTCACCAAATCATGCATCCAATAAATTAATATAGTATTAAAACCTAATGAAGACTCCCTAATGCCACTTCCCCACTAATTTTACACTCTCATGCCCCAACATCAAATTCCTTGTTCTCCCATCCCTTATATTCGTATCAAATCACAACCAAATATCTCTCATGTGGGTTAGGATGCATCCCTAACCACCCACTGATGAAATTTCAAACATCTAGTGCTAGCATCAGTCATCACATCGCATCTCACCCACAAACACATAGGCCATTACATCACATCAAGCCCAAATACACCTAGTCTAGTAGATCACATCTCACTCGATGAATCCTGAGCCTTTACATCACATCTTGTAACTAAGATAATAGGATATTAGAAACATGAAGGGCATAAACCGTGTGCCCACCTCTTACCATGCATGACCCCACCACATATCATATCCTCATCACATCATATAAAACCACTTCCATATCACATCACATCACTTCCATGTCACATCAATCCACTACAGAAGAAAGATAATGGAAGTGGGGGTGGATATCTATACATATCACCACCATCCTAGATGTTGGGGAAATCTCATGGAACCCAAAACCTTCAGGCATTGGTAAGGTTATCCAACTCAGGTGGGGTGTGTATAGAAATACGATAAAAATAAATGACATATATATAACACATAATACCCAACTTATGGGTTCATATCAAAGAATCTAGTGTAAACCACTATGCCACCAATTCTCCACACTTCAAACATCACAACCACTTCCATAAGTATATGAAATAGACCATACGACCACTAAAAAAGTCCAAACATTTAAAATTCTAATTACCAATCCCACTATGTTCTAGATTTAAAGTGTATTCAAAAAAATTTGTTTACATTCCATTTCATTTTACCATTCACCAAAAATTCATTTATTCAATTAATTTATGTCAATTTTTGAAGGTACCAGGAACACAGTGGAAGCCCCAAAAGGTGGGATTTTAAAATATTCCATTAACGATCCACATGACTTTTTCATCAACAGCGTAACGCTACCCGATTAACTCATGAGGATCTTTCATGAAGAAGTTTTAAGAAAAAAATAATTAAACATAAATAAAATATACGACTTGAAGTCATGTTTGATGTTTTCTCATCATTGGTGATCACTGCTAAAATAATTCAAAGACGAATTCCTCTAGATCATCCACACATGCCTCAAGAAATCATAGGAGTGCTAATCATAGTATTCTGGGTGCTAGTGTGGAGATCCGACAATTCCTTAAACACTCCAAAGATCACAACATCACCTTTCTTGCGATATGTGAGAGATAGATCCATCAAAATCACATGGATTGAGAGATTCTCCCTTTAGAATACATGATAGGATACAAAATATCTCAAATATATTTCCATGATTAGTCATTGTTGAGAGCCTCTCCTCTATTTATAACATGTCAAGAAATTACCTGGAATTGCCTCGCCGATGCCAAAATAATTAACACACTATAAAAGACATATTATGACTACTATACTGAGTCATAAATATTATTATCACTTTCTTTTAATATAATAAATATATTACATGATAATAGATGAGACATTAACTCGACTCGTCGTTCCTATAATTATTAGATGAACCTTGGATATTTTAAAATAATATTTATTCAAATAATATTTTCCATGTATTTAATTTAAAACTTGTAAATACATTTAATAAATAAATTCAATGAAAATTGTTCTTAACTTTAAGAAAATGAATTTATTTATTCCTTTGCTGATCGTATATGGTTGGAAAAAACCCAAACCCCAATGGTTGGGCTCACCATGTCCTATAAACCTATTCAACTAAATAGGGTATATTCTTGAATATGCTATTATGTGTGACCCTCTGGGCCCTTATCTCAATAGTAGTGAATAATATTCATATACCAAGAGTGGGATCTATCAACCCGTCATGGCCCCAAAAGAGATAATGATAGTCATTGCAAAGAAAACCAACCTAAAAACACGCACCATGCAATATTATCTCTTTGTGTTTAATATCTCATAAATTAGGATGCACACTTGTGCCATTGTCTTTTTCTTTCATTGTTATTTATTTATCTAAATGGAAAAATTTACCCTCGACTACCATTTCCATGGTATTATGAAGGTACTACCATCTTGGCCAATCTATCTTGAGATATATAACTTACTTAACCTGGAATAAAAAAATACTTTCTTGACCATTCAACCAATGTCATACCACCAATGATGAACCCAACACAAGATACCTCACCATGATTTCACCGTCATAGTTTTTCCCTTGAATCAATGTACAGAATCAAATGGAATAAATTTATAATGATCTCAAGTCAGAAAACCAATACACATGTTTGTATATATGAACATCTAATGACACTCAAAAGATGAAGTGTTCCAATAGGTAGATATATCCTCATTATCTCACTACTAGATATCACCAAGTGTAAACTTTATGAGAAGAAGTATCAAAGCTTATGTGCCCCCAACACCTGATAGTCAAACATCTACTATGCTCGGTCAGTAATATGTATCTAGACCATATAACATATATTTAATATTATTTTTACAGTACCTTGAGGTTCTCATTATAGCATGGGATCTGCTATAACCTTTTCATATGAAAATTAATCCATGTAAATCACCATAAAATAGTGGACACATAAATATATACACTATAATTGTATGTATACATCATGTATATATAACTGTAAACATGATATGGTAATAAAAACAAAGTTCATGTTAGGTATAGGGAACCCACTATTACAATACTATAACTTTCACTAGATCCAACTTGATAACCATAATTCTTATCTCTCACATGATAAATATCATATCTTTGTTGAGTCATGACTTTAATTGTTGGGCCTTCCACATTTCCACTACGTGGTAATTCTTTTATTTGCGACCTCGTCTCTTTGAGTAAAACTTCTCAAGAGATAGTATCCCCGAGTATATACCTTTTTACCACTATCATAACTTGAAATCATGGATATTAATAATATAATAATTTACATTATTATAATTATTTACTTAATAGGTGTGATTCCAAGAACTGTAACAAATCATTGCATTTAACTTATTCTTAGCTGACACGGAAGCTACAACGTACTCAGTATTTGTAGGTATGGCTACCACTGAATTTTATGAGTTTTTATCTCTCATCACCTTTATCTAAAATGAAATATTAGGTCACAGGGATCCAAGGAAGACTAGTTTTTTTCTGTTTAAAAATATTATCCTTTCTCCTCCACTTACCGGGTATATATACTTTATACTAATCCATGTACAATGGATGGTTCTGACCACATCACTTACAGTGCCCCTGGATATAATTGATATTTTCCAACTATAAATCATGTCTTGGAAATATCAATTTGTAAATATCATGGAATATGAATTTGATCCATTTCTAAAACATATGGGATTAATTTTACCATGTTAATCCCCCCATGTCACAAACATGTCAACCTAAAGAGATAAATTCCATGTGACACTGGATACAATTATAACTTGAAATTTTCAATCTTGTATTTTTCAATAACATGTCTATAGAGACCCAACCGTTTCTTATACTAATATTACATCATTTTAAAGATAAACAACATAATATTATTACACATAGAGGATCCAAAGGTTTAGTGTCTTGGGAAAACTAGGACTATACATAACAATTACAACATCTAGCATAAACATTTATTTAATTCCTTCGTCTCTAGATTCTTATTGTCACTTGACCTCTCCTTAGTACATGTAGTCACATAAGGATATACATAAAAATGGGTGAGCTAAAATCACATTAAGAGGATATATAAGAACAATATAACAATGTGTAATCATAACCATAACATAGGCAAAGGATCATGAATATGATAGGAAGCATTAATAAGTGACTTGAAATTTAGAAATGCATAAAAATGAAGCATCGTGTCTTAGTGGTTAACTACCACAAATACTTGTGAAAAAAGATATCATCTTTTTCACAAATCATTTCACATTAAATCATTATATTAATCACTTTAACCAATGTATTGGAGCACTGTATAATTCTGGGCACACCTGTCACATTGAAACATTCATATTGTGCTATATAATTCTGGGCGCACCTGTCACGTCATAACATTTTCATTTATCATGCATGCCATAATGAACATATATAAAAAATGAACATAACTAACCCATGAAAAGTAATGGGTTTCATATCATACGAACACATTCATAAACATTGGTTTCCCAAAATAAATAGGGAATAATATACATGTTACAAGATCTGCCAACCTTGAATGAGAAGTAAAAGGTGTGTTCTTAAAAGAAGTGTTCTTTTGAAAAACATTTTGTTTGACATAAACAACAGTTAAAAACATTTATATCCCAAAAAAGGAAATAAAATTATGAAAAAATTATTTTTAAGGAGTAACCATATCAAAATATGATTGAAAGAGGGAGAACCCGAAGGATGAAAGTTGGGTTCGAGAATTTACCATTACTTTATATCTGAACACTTCCTTCACTTTAATGTCTTGTATAACCACATTATATTCATTAATTAACAATTAACGAACCTTTTGCACATGAATATGGTTTATTATGGTTTCATTAAGTCATTTTATGTGCCTTCGGATGAGTTATAGAGTTTAAAAACATTGTTCGGGATTTTTTGTTTTTATGATTTTTCTTGAGCGGTTCACTTTTATTCATAAATTGAAGTTCAGGTAGAACATGGGTAAACATATAGAACTGATATTAAATATTATTAATTATCTTCCAGAAGTTTAAATGATCTTACAATTGATTATATTATATACCATGTGGATGAATTATTAGATAAGAGTTAAATGATGATTTTTTGAGTTAATTTGGATGGTTTTCAACCACAACGAACTTGTTTTGATTAATCATTTAGTAATATGTACATAAATTAGTTCCAGATCATTAAATTGGACATAATACATATAACATATTCTGGTTCAACTATAAAAATGGTTTCATGACCAGATCTGAATGTAGAAATGGAAAAAGAAAACATGTCATTCTTGAAGGTGATAGATTAACACCTCACGAACTACGTTTTCTTTTATAAAATAAAAGGATGTGGGAAAGGGGTTTGGATTGTATAATATCACATTAGTAGAATAAAATTACAGTATATGTATGATAATTGAGTTACCGTACCATTTTAATGATGATAGATGGGGATAGAATAAGAAAAGAACTTGAAATTGAAAGGAAATTAAAGGAAAGAGAAAGGGAAATTACCTCTTGAATCCTCCTCTTGAGATCCTCATTAGGGGACATAGGCTTGGTATTTTGATGAGAACAGAAGCTCTTAGACATGGGGAAGGGGATAGAAAAGATGCTTGGGCAGATTTTAGACAAGGACTGAAGCTTGAGAGGTGTGAGGAAATGAGGGTGTGAAGGGTGGTTTTTATAGTGGAGGGGAGAGGGGTTTTCTCAATATAAAATTCATTATTTTATTATTTCTGTAATAGAAAAAGGAATAGTGAGTATTCCATGACCAAGAATAGTAATTTTATCATGTGATCCAGAAATAATTGGGCTTACATCATCAGAACATCATGCATGACTCTATAATTAGCTTATTTAGCTTATTTTGTAAATTATGGTATTTCACTATTCATAAAAAATTCCAGTATTTCAGAAAAATCCCAAAAATTCACCCGAACCATTTTTTGATATGTATAATCCAAAAATGAAGTACATTATTTAAAAATTATTTAATAAATATTATTATTTTAATATTTAATTAAAATCATAATTTAGTATCAAAAACTAGTTTTAAAACAGTCATTTACTTATTCTAAAATATAGGTATATCATGCTTTCAACATGAATATTATTTATATATTATCATAGGTAAGGATACTATTCATTAGGGTATATCACTCTTTATAATGGTATGTTACTATTCATAAGGGTAGGTTACAATTTACCAAAAATTAAGTTTTTCTTATTGGACTCCCAATAACTTACTGATTGCAACCGTGTTTGTCAGATTTTTGAAATTCCAAGCATAGTTGTTAAAAACTTATGTTTAAAGATCACTTAGCACTTTGTAGTTAATTATGTTGTCTTTACATGTGATTTTATTACATATTTATAATAAGGGAATTTCCATTGAAAAACATTGGGTCGTTACATTCTTTCTCCCTTATGAAATTTCACCCTCAAAATTTCACTTTACACAAACAGGTGAGGGTACTTATCCTTCATTGCCTATTATGGTTCCCATGTAGCTTCTTCAAACATATGGTTCCTCCACAACATTTTGACAAGGTGGGTTGCCTTGTTACGTAGAACCATATCTCTCTGGTCCAGAATCTCTATTGGTTGATCCTCATAGTAGAGATCATCTTCTAGGTGTACCATCACTGAGTTGAGTAAATGTGAGGGATTAGGTATGTACTTCCTCAGGAGTGATACCTGAAACACATCATAAACATGAGCCATATTCGGTGGAAGTTCAAGCTGATAGGCCACAACTCCTATGCGATCACGGATCTCAAAGGGGCCAATGTACCTTGGGCTTAGCTTCTGTTTCTTTCCAAACCGCATGACTCTCTTCCATGATGATATTCAAAGGAAGACTATATCTCCAACATTGAACTCCAAGTCCCTTCGATGGTTGTCAGCATAGCTATTTTGATGGATCTGAGTAGCTTTGATGTTTTTCTGGATGACTTGAACCTTCTCTATCATCTCTTGTACAAGATCGGGTCCAAGTAGATTTCTTTCTCCAACTTCATCCCAATAGGTTGGAGTTCTACATCTCTTTCCATATAGAGCTTCATATGGATCCATCTGAATTCTTTAGTGGAAGATATTGTTTTAAGAGAACTCAACCAATGGGAGATTCTGATCCCATCCACCTTTGAATTCTAGAGAGCAGACTCTTAACATATCTTCAAGTATCTCAATAGTCCTTTCAGATTGGCCATCAATTTGGGGGTGATAGGTCGTGCTAAAATTTAATTTAGTACTCAAATCATATTGAAGGATACTCTAGAATTTAGATGTGAACCTTGAATCACGATCATATAAAATTGATAGTAGAACTCCATGTAGTCTCACTACTTCCTTCACATATATCTTTTCAAGTTGTTCAAGTGAGAGGTCTTCCATAATAGTGATAAAACGGGCAGTCTTGGTGAGTCGGTCAACCACAACCCATATCGCATTATTTTCCTTCGATGTATTCAGGAGACCCATGAAAAAGTCAATAGTAACATTCTCTAATTTCCACATGGGTATAGGCAATGGCTACATCAACCCTTTGGAATTTTGTCGCTCTGCTTTAACTTACTGATGTACCAAGCACCTTGAGATATATTCTGCGATCTCCTTTTTCATGTTATCCCACCAGAAGTGTTCTCAGAGATCACAGTACATCTTGGTACTCCCAGTATGGATAGAGAATGTTGAGCTATGAGCATTGTCCAATAAATCATTCTTTATCCCGGATGATGAAGGCACACAAAGCCATGTTCCAAACCGAATCACACCATCATTGTCGATATGGAACTCTTTTTTCTTCCCTTCCTTTAGTGCATTCGTCCTATTTTGTATCTCCATGTAATCCCTTTGTGCTTCCTTAATATTCTCTTGGATGGATGGTTGTGTAATCATTTGGGTAAGGTAGGATGTATCCCCTGCCCTTATGATTTCTAAATCCATCCTTCGCATATCCAAGAAGATAAGGTCTTTCTCAATCCATAACATGGATAAAGTAGCAGGTTCTTTTCAAATTAGAGAATCATATACCTTGTTCTCCTTTCTAGGATGATAGTGAATAGAGCAATCGTAATCCTTGATTAGCTTTAACCATCTCTTTTGATTCATGTTGAGATCCTGTTGTGTGAATATATACTTTAGGCTTTGTAGTTAGTGTATATGTCACACTTCTCACCACAAAGGTAGTGTCACTAGATTTTCAATGCAAATATCACAGCTACTATCTCTATATCATGAATCAGGTAGTTATTCTCATTGATATTCAACTACCATGAGGCATAATCTATCACATTATCATTTCGCATGAGTACACAACCCAAGCCTTTCTTGGAAGCATCATTGTATATCAAAAAACTTTCTCAACTTTTTGGTAGTGTGAGTACATGTGTTGTGATCAGCCTTCTATTTACCTCCTTGAAGATTCCCTCACATTCTTCCATCCAGACATACTTTACTCCTTTCCCTGTTAACTTAGTTAGCAGGCTTGACAATCGTGAGAAATTTCTCACAAAACGTCGGTAGTACCAAGCTAATCCAAGAAAACTATGGATTTCTATGACACTAGAGGGTCTGTTCCATTCCTAAATCGCCTTTGTTTTTGAAGGGTCCATAGAAATTCCCTCACTTATGATCACATGTCCCAAGAAAGTGACTTTCTTCATCCAAAATTCACACTTTTTGAACTTGGAGAACAACTTCTCATTTCTCAATGTCACCAACACAAGTCTTAGATGTTCTTCATGTTCCTCCTTTCTCTTATATTAGATGATAATATCATCAACAAACACTACCACAAACTAGTCTAGGTAATGTCTAAAAACTCTATTCATCAAATCCATGAAGATTGCAGGGGCATTAGTAAGTCTGAAGGGCATCACCAGAAACTCATAGTGCCCATACCTTGTACGGAAGGTTGTCTTCTGAATATCTTCCTTTTTCACCTTTAACTAATGATATCCAGAATGAAGATCCACCTTTGAGAATTATTGAGATCCTTTTAACTGATCTAACAAGTCATCAATAATTGGAAGAGGATACTTGTTCTTCATGGTGATCTTGTTGAGTTTCTCGATAATCGATACACAGCCACATTGTTCCATAGTTCTTCTTCACAAAGAGCACTGGCGCACCCCAAGGTGAGTGTTTGAACCCTTTGTCCAGATGATCTTGCAGCTGCTACTTTAACTCCTCTAGTTTTACAGGAGACATCCAATAGGGAAAATTTGAGATAGGATTAGCTCCAGATATGAGATCTATTGAGAACTCTACCTCACAATCTGGGGGAAGTCTGGGTAACTCTTCGGGAAATACATCACCGTATTCCCTCACAATGGGAATTTCAGTAAGTTTGGCACTTTCCTTCGACCCAACCATTTGGGATTGGTATTATTATTCACAGGGAATCCACACCCACATAGTTAAAGGATATTTCAAATGAGATTCATTATCTTCCTTTTATTTATAGAGGATCATGGGATGGTTCAGAATATGAAAAGATATTTTCTTTTCCTGACAGTTGATACATGCTCTATATAATGAGATCCAATCCATTCCCATTATAGCGTTGAATTCCAACAAGGGAAGCATTACAATATTTTATGGAAGAATATTCCTACATATGACAATAGGAGAAGACTCAAAAACTTGGGTTGCAATGATTTCACCACTTGGTGTTTTTACAGATATCTCTACTTCAAGGTTTCAGAGCTTCGATTCTATAGTTCTAGTAATCTTTCAAGATATAAAGGAATGTGTAGAACCAGAATCAAATAAATTTTTTTCCATTATTGAGTGAATATGAAGTGTACCTTGTACGACTTCATTATCATGCTCCACTTCCACAGTAGTGATGGAATAAGACTTCCCTTATTACTTTGGCTTTGGTGGTTTCTGAAGCTGATTACTCTAGAGTACTCGAGGTTTAGTGCACTAGATTACATAGTTCCTTATCCTTCTATAGTTTTAGCATTGAACCATGGGTGGTTATCTCCTTTATTCATCTAAATTTTACTTCCTTTTCATGTCTTTTCAAAACTATTGAGCATGGTGTCCTTCTTTACCACACTTGAAGAACTTCCATGTCCCTTTGAGGCAGTTCCCATGGTGCAACTTCCCGCATTTTTGGCATGTGGGTCGCTAAGTTTTATTCCCACCTTTGTCCTTAGATCCTCCATCTTGAAACTCCATCTTTCGTTTCTTATCACCATAGTCGTGGGAACATTCTATAAACTCCATATCCAATTTGAGATCACACCAAACAACTTATTCATAACTCCCAAAGTCTCGAATTGAAATAGCCTTTTGAAGGTGTGTTTTTAATCCAATAAAAATCTATCAATTTTGTTATCATTTTTGATAACATAACCTAAAACATACCTTGAAATCATTGGGAAATTTACTTCATAGGTTGTGATAGATTCTCCTTCTTTTTACTTAAGCTCTATAAATTCTATCTCCATCTTCGTGAAAAGAGTTCTTTGGAAATACTTGTTAAGAAACATTATCTTAAAGTCTTCCCATTCTATCTCTTCAATTTCCTCCCTTGGATTAGTGTTTTTAATCAAATCTCACCATTGATAAACCTCTCCAACTAGAAGATAAAAGTCTAGAGTCACCTTCTCTGTCTTATAATAGTAAAGAATAGAAAATATCTTCTCCATGGAGTTGACCCACTGCTCCGTAACTAGTGGATTAGAATATCCACTAACCATCGATGGTCGTTGCCTCATAAAACATTAGATATCCAATCACTCCCTCTTTTCTGAAGGAGGATTTTCCCCATTATTATGTTTATTGTTCATAACCAGAGATAGTTGGGTTAGCATCTCCATAAAGTTCTTAACTCCACCTCCCAAATCATTGGGGATGTCATTCGGGCAATCATTGCATTGGCCCTCACATGAGTTGTTGGCCTGGTTTCTCCTGGTTCCCACCATTTTCTAAAATAGAAAAGGTTAGAACAAAAAATTAGTCAACAATTCATGAATAAATTATTCATTTGATCAATTTATACTAAAATCATAACATATGGGATCCCTATGTAATGATTCTTGTGTGTATATTTTTACTTAGTCTCATGTTAGAGGTTTTCTCTAGGGTTCACAAATCCAAATTCCCAAATTAACTAAACCTTGCCTCTGATACCAACTATAGTGACCCAGCCTTTTCTTATACTACTATTACATCATTTTAAAGATAAACAACATAATAGTATTACACATAGAGGATCCAAAGGTTTAGTATCTTGGGAAAACTATGACTATACATAACAATTACAACATCAAGCATAAAAATTTATTTAATTAATTATTCTCTAGATTCATATTGGCACTTGACCTCTCATTAGTACATGTAGTCACCTAAGAATATACATTAAAAAGGATGAGCTAAAATCCCAGTAATAGGTTATATAAGAACAATATAACAATGGGTGAGCATAACCATAACATAAGTAAAGGATCGTGAACATGAGAGGAAGCATTAATAAGATACTTGAAATGTGGCAATGCATAAAAATGAAACATCATGTCTTAGTGGTTAACTACCATACATAATTGTGAACAAAGCTAGCATCTTTTTCACACATCATTTCACATTAACTCATGAGATTCATCACTTTATCCAATGCATTGGAGCGCTGTATAATTCCGGGCGCACCCGTCACATTGAAACATTCATATTGCACTATATAATTCCATGAAAACCCATCACATCATAACATTATCATTTATCATTAATTACACAATGAAAATATTTAAAAAATTAACATATCTAACCCATGAAAAGGAATGTGTTTCATCTCGTAAGAACGCATTCATAAACAATGGTTTCCCAAAAAGTAGAGGTGTGTTCTTAAAAGAAGAGTTCTTTTGGAAAAGATTTTGTTTGATATAAACACCAGTGAAAAACATGTATATCCAAAAAAATGAAAGAAAATGATGAAAAAATTATTTTTAAGGAGTAACCATATCAAAAAAGGAGTGAAATAGGGAGAACCTGAAGGATGAAAGTTGGGTTCGAAAATTTCCCCTTACATTATATACGAATGCTTCCTTCGCTTTAATGTCCTATATAACCACATTAGATTCATTGATTAACAATTATATAACCTTTTTTATATGAATATTGTTTATTATGGTTTCATTAAGTTATTATATGTGCCTTTGGGTGAGTTATAGAGTTTAAAATCATTGTTTGGAAATGTCTGTTTTTATGGTTTTTCTTGAGCGGTTCACTTGTATTCATAAATTGAAGTTCGGGTAGAACATGGGTAAACATCTAGAACTGATATTACATATTATTAATTATTTTACAGGAGTTTAAATTATCTTATAATTTATTATATTATATACCATGTTTATGAATCATTAGATAATAATTAAATGATGATTGTTTGAGTTAATTTGGGCAGTTTTTCGACCGCAACAAACTTGTTTTGATTAATCATTTAGTAATATGTACATAAGATAGTTACAGAACATTAAATAGGACATAATAAAAATTAAATATTTTGGTTCAACAATAAAAATGGTTTCATGACCAGATCTGAATGTAGAAATGGAAAAATAAAACATGTCATTCTTGAAGGTGATAGATTAACACCTCACGAACAACATTTTCTTTTATAAAATAAAAGGATGTGGGGAAGGGGGTTGCATGGTATGATATCCCATTAGTATCATAAAATTATAGTATATGTATGATATTGGAGTTACCATACCTTTTAGATGAAGATAGGTGGGGAGAGAAGAAGAAAAGAAGTTGAAATTGAAAGGAAATTAAAGGAAAGAGGAAGGGAAATTACCTATTGAATCCTCCTCTTGAGATCCTCCTTAAGGGACCTAGGCTTGGTCTTTTGATGAGACCAGAAGCTCTTGGACGTGGGGAAGGGGCTATAGAAGATTCTTCATCAGAGTTTAGAGATGACTTGAAGCTTGAGAGGTGTAAGGAAACGAGTGTGTGAAGGGTGGTTTTTATAGTGGAGGGGAGATGAGTTTTCTCAATATAAAATTCATTAGTTTATTATTTCACCACTAGAAAAAGAATAGCGAGTCTTTCATGACCAAGAATAGTAATTTTATCGTGTGACCCCGAACCAATTGGTCTTAAATCATCCGAAAATCATGCATGACTCTATAATTAGCTTATTTATCTTATTTTGTAAATTATGGTATTTCACTATTCATCAAAAGTTCAAGTGTTTCAGAAAAATCCCAAAATTCACTCCAACCACTTTTCGACAAGAAGAATCCAAAAATGAATTCCATTTCTCAAAAATAATTTTCTAAATATTATTATTTTAATATTTAATTAAAATCATAATTTAGTATCAAAATCCAGTTTTAAAACAGTCATTTACTTATTCTAAAATATATGTATATCATACTTTCAACTTAAATATTATTTATATATTATCATAGGTAAGGTTACTATTCATTAGGGTAAATCACTATTCATAAGGGTGTGTTACTATTCATAAGGGTAGATTACTATTAACCAAAAATTATGTTTTCCTTATTGGACTCCAAATATGTTACTGATTTCAACCGTGTATGTTATATTTTTGAAATTCCAAACACAGTAGTGACAAACTTATGTTTAAAGGCAACTTAACACTTATTAGTTCATTATGTTGTGTTTTCATGTGATTTTATGACATATTTATAAGAAGGAAATTTCAATTGAAAAACATTGGGTCTTTACAATGTCATTATATGTATGATTGACTAGGTCCAATAAAACATTAGATATACCTTAGTAGATCGTATTCCCCAGAACCTAGGTTTCTACTTTAATTCAATCATTATAGAATATATTATTTTATTCAGGTCCTAATTAACTTGAATACCAATAGTTGTTTCTTATAAGTTACTAAACATATTATACATGGAAAAGAATGGTGCTCTCACTAACCTCTGGTAGACATATGGAAATGATTTATTCCAAATGAATATTCTACGATCATGCTGCATAATTCAATAATAAACTTAATTTCAATAACTTTTAACCTTTATTATCATTATGTTATGTGATCATCCCTTTTTGGTTGTTTCATATAAACACCTTTCATGATTGGTGGTCATGACATCCAATGATTAATAAAATGATCATAGCAATTATCTATGAAAAGTAAAATTCTAATGGATTTAGGACTAACAAATTGGTATAAACAATCGTGCCTTATTGATATTACAATTTTCCCATCCATGTATAATCTTATTTGAATACCCACTACGGTATTCAAAATAATAATCCCCTTTGCAGTTTGATATATGTAATCTATTATTTAATTTTAATTAACCTTATCAATTTTGGCTTACTACCACATACTACTACTTATAGAAATAATTATTCTCAATGAATAAAGTACCACTGACTGTAGTAAATATAAAACCATCACTGTGGTTTTATCCTTCCTATGCAGTATGTGTCTCTAGAACATTCCTCTTCCACATGCACTTGTGGAACTAGTTCCTATGCCAAATACATGTGCATCTTTAGCACTGACAAAACCCAAGTCAATCTTCCTCCCACTATCTCAAGTAGAGATGTGCACCCTTATATAGAAATGTAGTCTATAACTTGTCTACCACTTTTATATCTCAGTTATTTTTTTAATATCTTAAGAAACCATTAGGATTATCACTTTATATGCACATTGTGTTTTACTTTATGTAAGTTTGTTTTTATCCTAACAAACTCTTTGCATCTAAACACATGTCTTATGACATAATGGATTTCCATCATATGATGAATCATATGATATCCATTTTTCATTATAGTTGGAATATGGTTATGGGATATCACTATTATTTTCAAATAACATCTTGAGATATATTGGAAGTTTCTTTAAGTTTCAACATTGATACTCCTTACATCATAACTCCGATGTATAAAATGTGCGTTTAATAATTTATCCATGAAACATTTTATTGATCAATGTTAACATGTAATGCCTAATAATATCTTATTCATTAACAAAAATTCCATGATATATATAAGGTAATGTGCATTTAGGAATTAATCCACACTACATTATATTGACTAATGATTACTTTTTCAAGATATTATTCGGCATAACAACTTGAAGCTACTCATATCTTTAGACCATGCATTTTTTATAATTCACTTTCACATTCTATAAGAACATAAATAAATCTAATAAAGTATATTTACCACTAGATTACACTTTAAATATTTCACACTCTTTTTTTGAACTAATTCCATAATATTTGTGGCTTACATTTATTTCTAAAGGTTTCTTTGTCCAAAACTAAATAAGTGAATAAGTAAATAATACCTATGGCTTTATCTCAATTGAGTATTAATACCATAATAGTTATATCCTAGAAATTTACTTTTAGTTTTTCTTGACAATGACTATGTTTCCACAACTGGGTAAATATGTATTACATTTTATATCCATCAGGTATTTCCTACAATTAAAGTATTGTTGAACTGTTGGTTGAGTATAAGACATCACAAACAACATCCATTACTTAAATTTGAATAATGTCTCATTATGTCTGAATGAAACATGAGATAGCCTAGCCGAATAGCCATGATAAGGTGGAGAGATGATTCCATGATGAAGATGCTGGGGAAGAGCAGTTCCAAGTAATTAGTCTGGGTTGTATGTAATGTTTGAAGCCTACGGGCAATGAATTCCTCTAAGGCCTACTGTCCATGTAATTATTACACCTACGGGCCTTGTAAGGGTTCTACCTCACCCCTTTAAAGGTGGATTATCATAATAAATATAAAAATAAAGGCCTTCGGTCCATTGGATGGGATGGATGCATTCACTTAGAAATTATAAGTGATATGTTTTTCACCACCGACTTAGGAATTATCCTTTTTCTTCCACTTGGAGAATACACCCAACTTATAGTAATGTTTATATACTTAATTGGTTATTGTATTTTGATATACATATGTCACAATCATATTGTATGTAATAACCAAGAATTAAGATGAAAACTTTTCTTTTATTTGATGAATATTCCTGAAGAAGTGGTAACTTGCGTCTTTAATTCAGTTCATTTTGATTAAACTTATATAGAGTTATTTCATGATATGTAAGGAAAATAACCTCATTTTTATATACAAAATCATTTCTCTAAAGGATTTTGTGAATTTGATTTTTAAGTTACACTTTACATTGGAATTTTCACCTTTCCTTTCACCTTTTTTTCCATAAGAACTAAATATTATTATTTCTTTATTGGTCTTATTTACTTAAAGAACCTTACCAAAATAGGTAATGAAGCATTTACTCAATACTGATCATTTTTTCGTATAAAATGAAAGTTGATTAAATGGGTGAAAATTATATTAAAAAGTGATTTATTGAAAGATATTAATCCATCTTTCAATTTACACATGTCCAGTTTAATCATCACCTTATTCATATCTTACTTCACTTTCTCCTAAAAAACTTCTCATAGATGAGTATTTATGTTGTATCACCCATGTCCTGATGTAGAAACCACAACTATCATCAGACGTTGATGATATCATTATGATATAACCATCATATGATACATACATGAGTCTCTTGTGAGAATTTTTAAACACTCTCTCTTCCTGAGGTGGCTTAACTGGTATTGGGGACACTGGCACTTGGAATTTCCAATATCGTAGTATTTTTCACAAGTTCATGTGCTACTCTTGAAAACTCATGTCAGTTTGGACATTTAATTTTTCCATTATTTATCAAATTATTTCTTGTGGTATAACTTTCCATTTTGTACAAAAATAAAATTCTATCTGATTAGTAATTTTTCTCTTGATTAAAGTTTTAGACATTTTTTTAATTAATTTAATCATCAAATTGTTCCCACTATTTTATCGAATTTTAGGAACCCTCTGTACTATAATCAGAATACTCTATCAGTAGAGTATTACAGTGGAAATGATATGTGATCCTCCCCTCATAGTTTATAATCTATGGCTACATCACTACTCATAGGGTTCAAGGTAGGAATTTGATAGGACAACCACATTAAATCACGGTTTCTTGATCTATTGAGTGTTATCACAACTTCTAAAATCATTACTCTATTTACTGTTGATTCTAAAATTATATAAAGTTATATGTGGATAATCCTTTCTACCACTTTAGTTAAGTTCACCCACTAATCTCATAAGAACTATCCTATAGTAAGAGTCGCCCTCAGCTATGATTAATCAAGCACCCCAAACACTTAGTTTTGGAAAAATTTGAAAGATGGAAGGTGGTCATGACTTAATATTTATTTTAGTGTTTACTTTTTTTAAGTGAGAAAAGGAAATAATTTTCTATTTGATAAGAAAGTTCTATTTTATTTCACTCTCAACTGACTATGCAATAAATAAAAAAAATTATTGCGTCACATATTCATTTTATCTGTGCATGCTTGTTTATTATTCTATGTAGTCATGTGCAAACTACATATTCACAAAATAATAAATCATAGAAAAATAAAATGAAGTCGCGATCATGAGATGATATTAATTGTTGATCCATTGAGTGAATAATGGATCAACCTAGACCCTTGGGGTAGTACATTGAGTCACATCGTCTATAACTCGAGCTGTAGTGCCTGCCCATCCAATGCATCAAACTCCTCTCTAGTGCATCACCAAAACTTGGCATGAAGTACATCTCTACTCATCCTATCATTATACAAAAATAATCACACGTAGGAGAGGGGGTCTCAAGGGTATAAATTACAACACTGAAAATGGACATGCAAGCACTTATACATATAATGATGCTTAGACGACACACAAATAATCTTTTATTAACTAATTATTACAGCCCATGCATCGAAATAATTAAAAAAATAAATTAAACATTCAAAAGAGATGCATTGGTAGGTCTTAGGTTCATGATCACTATTATAGGAATTAAACTTGTGTATTAAAATAAATCTAGAAATAAAATTAATTTTTTTTTAAATTATTTCTGATGGCGTTTTATTGAATTAAAAAATCACTCTAATTTTTAATTCAACATTTTATGTCGTTCGGTCCCATTAATTAATTTAATTTTAATTCCAAAAATTAAATTAAATTTAAAGCCTAAATTAAATTAATTTAACCACCATGATTTAAATTAATTTTTTTTTAAAAAATAATATTTATTTAATTTAATTTAAAAAAAAATTAAAAAAATTAAAAAAATTAAAAAAATTAAAAAAATTTAAAAAAATAGTTTTAGATTATTTAAAATTACCGGGTCTGGAAAACCTTAGGCATGGACTGTGCTGGTTGGGAAAAACCCGTGCACGTCCACTCTAGGCTGTGTAAACCCCAGTGTCACTACTACAAAAACCGGCAAGGGAAGCGCCGCCTTATATAAGCACTAAGCAAAAACCACTGATAAAGAAACCCTGTATCACTACTAAAATTTTAGCATTGATAGTGGGAATATTTATCAATACTTTTCTAGTGCTGATAAAGGGCTTCATTATTAGTGCTAGAAAAGCGCTGAAAAAAGAAGCCCCTTTATCAGTGCTAGAAAAGCGCTGATAAAGATTGCCAGTATCGGCGCTAAAATTTTAACACTGATAGAGAGTAACCTTTATCAGTGCTAAAAAATCGCTGATAAAGAGACCCTTTATCAGTGCTAGAAAAGCGCTGATAAAGAAGGAGTGTATCAGTGCTAAAATTTTAGCGCTCATACATGATGTATTTATAAGTGCTTTTTTAGCACTGATAAAGAGGCCCTTTATCAGTGCTAAAAAAGTGATAATAAAGGCGTAGTCCAATTATTTATAAAATCGGTTGCACAGTGTCCTCAGTTTATCGTGACCTAAATCTCTCGTAGTACTGTAACCCTACAACTCCCCTCCGCCCCCCCCCCCCCGATCTTCACTTTTCCGGACCTCCACTGCCCTCGATCTTCGCGTTGCCAAACCTCTTCCGCTATCCCTTCTCCTAATCCTCCCCCTCGAACCCCTTTAGCGGATCCTCCTCCCCACAAACCCTACTTCTCCTCCTCTTCGCTCGACCCTAGTCCCCGTGAACCCTACTCCCCCATTTATCTTCAGTTGGCGGCTCCTCCCATGCACCTCATCCTATGCACCTCCTCCTGTGCACCTCCACATCTGGAAGTTTCCATGTGTGTGGTAAGTGATTCAATGATTTTACATTATTAGATGATTTTTATATTCTTTCTTAGTTTCATGAATGTGTTCTATGGATTACTTTTTTGGTGCGAAATATGTTTTGGAAAGGTTTTGAGATCCACTTGTGAAGAATTGTTTTTCTAAAGGAATGTTTTTATGTTTCATGTTATCTTTGTTGAGGTGTTTCTTAAATATATTTTTTGTCTTGTGTGAAAGGTGTGAAATGAAATGAGTTTTTAAAGAGAATTAATGGTTTGAATGTGGATTTTATAAGAGAAATTCATTTTTGTTGCATGTTTTATTTTTTTTTATCCTCATATGTGTCTTTGAATTGTGAATGTGATTTAAAACATGTTATAAAATGGATTTCATGTGAGTATAAATTTGAAAGGTGATTTTCGCATGGAAATGGTTGGATTCCATATGTTTTCTTCTTGTTGTGTTTCCAAATGTGTTTCATAAATTTTGAAAGTGGTGTGAAATGTGTTTCTAAATGGTTTAGTGTGCATGTGAAATGGAAAGTGGCCTTTTGTGTAAAATAGTGGTTTTGGTGTGAGATTTTGATCATTGGATCCATGTGAAAATTTGAAAATGTGAAAGTGGTGATATCCTTATGTGCTTATGATTCTTGGAATGTGTATGTGAAAGTGGTGATATAGTTATAGTTTAGGTAAAATTGGTCTTAGATTGCAAATACTTCAAGAAATTTTTTACGGAGCAATTATATCTATATTCGATGGTATTAGGTAAGTCCATGGAGTTTCTCAACCTCATCTAATGTTATTAGACATTGACTCAATATACTAATAATTTTTCTAAACTTTCTCAGTTTTCACTTAAAGTGGTGTCAAACAAGAATCTTAAGTCCCAGAGGTTTTATATAGGTCTTCGATCAGATATCCAATAACAAGTATTTATGCTAAAGTTTACCTAGAATTTTTATGTTCTAGATATGAATGTGATGGAATAAATTGGCATGACTATTATGTCAGGGTTAACTAGAGTTACATATATTCCCAGTGGTAGTTTTAGTGGTTCCTATAAGTGGAATAAAATGTAGAATGAGCCTCCTAGTGAAAATAGTGGTGGCGATATTTTATAGAAAACTTCCTCTAGATAATTTGTAGTGTCTAGTAAAGTCCAAATGACTTTTTCCAATGTGGAAAGATTGATCACTAAAAGCATTATTGCATGGAATCATTGAAGATTACATCTCGTACAGATATTAAACCCACTTGAAGAGGGTTTTACATGTTTTTACTACCCTGTGTAGTAGAATGGAATCATAAGTATTGAGAGGTACCAAATCATAGTAATATTATTCAATAACAATGGGATCCTAGAAACATGTATTAGGAATGAAAAAACTTCATGCAATGGATTAATCTCCAGTAGAAACTGATGTGGGTCATGCGATAGTGAGAGGCAACATTTCCATTTCTTTTTCTTTAGTCTATGTTTTATTTTGTATTGGTTACCATAATTATTTCATATCAAACTTCAATATATAACTATTGAAACTTATAATAGAGCTCAGGGATTACGTGATATAGATTGTAACATCAATCTGGATAAAGAGGGAGTAATGTCTCGGATTCCCCTCTCATGCTTTCTCTTTTTCATAGATTTAGATCAAATGATATTTTTTGGTTCTTAAAATGATTCCCATATATGTTATTCTTAGAATGGACTGACTGGTTTCTAATAAATCTTGGATTTACTATTATCATCGGTGGGTGTCCTTCACTGCCCCTGATGGGGAATTCCATGTTTTCCATAGAAAATCAGACCTGAGGTCTAGTCGAGCTAGACCTCTTCTTCTAGAGTTGACTTGGATGATATCATTTTATTCTATTGAACTGGAGTAGGAATCCTATTATAGTGAAGTTCCCCTAGAATCTATTCAATTTCAAAAAGTGTTTCCTTTATTCTTTTTTGGTCTACCACTAGAGAGGGAGGTGTAGTTTTCTATCAACTTGGTGATGGGTACAAAACCAATATTTATTCTATCTTACCATATTGAACTAGTTAAATTTAAGGAACTAAATAATCAGTGGGATGAATTGGTTTCCAAATTCTTTATTTAACCTAGTGTGTTTCCTTGGGAAGAACTATTGCTTTTCACCAAGAAGGTCATTGGAACCCGTCGCTTGTGTGTTGATTACTAGAATCTCAATCAGGTTATGCTCAATAAAAAGTATCTATTGACCAATATTTATGATTTATTAGATCTTATAAAGGGGGGGGGGAGTGGTTCTCTAAGACCGGTCTTTAGTTTGGTTAACACCATCTCATGATCAATGAGTTTGAGATTTATGTGTGACTATATACTTATTATATTTTCTTTTTATTTCTTACACACAAACACTTGAGTCGAGTAACCTGATTGAAATCCATATGGGTACTTTGGTTCTGATGTTGATATGGTTTTTATGTGTTTGTGACATCTGTATGTGTGGATATATGGGTATTTAGGCATGATGATATTGAATGTAGGGAAGAGACCTAGGAGTGGAAGATGTATCATTCTAGATTATTCTTGTGTTTGGACTGGGGTGATTTGAGGAAACTATAATGAATATAAAGTAATTATATTTAATGAATTCCATATTGTAGAGATTATGAGAATCCTTTCTTTACTTATAGAGTTGGCTACCGTGTCTGTTGATTTCTAAATCTTTATTGGAAATGGTTAGGGTCTATTAATCTCTATTTTTATAAGGAAGTGGTTTTATTATACTGTATTTGGAAGTCTTTTTTTGTGTACTTGAACCATAAATACTAATATTTGAGATTCAGATAGGATGGAGATGAATAAATATTGGATGGATGCTAATCGTTTGACAATAGAGTATGAAAATGGAGCGAAAGAGTTCATCAAGTTTGCAAAGGATCACACAAAGGATCCTTCTAAAATAATTTGTCCATGTTTACATTGTTGTTATTCTAGAATAATTACTCTAGAGGAGTTGGAAGAACATTTGATATGTCACGGAATAGATCAGAGTTATAAATGTTGGAATAAACACGGAGAAAAAGTGAATGTAGCTACTGGCTGGGATAAAACTGAATTTTATGGATCATCAGTAATGAATACAAATATGGATAATGAAGAAGACTGTATGAAGGATGTGATTACAAATGTCAATGATGATGAATATAGTATTGAGTAAATGAAAAATACAATTGAATATGAACTCCGTGATTGCCCAAAATTGTTTGAGAAGTTAATGAGTTGTTCAAAGATGCCATTGTATATTGGTTGCACTAAATATACAACATTGTTAGCTGTACTAAAGTTGTATAAATTGAAAGCTAGAAACGGATGGAGTGATGTCAGTTTTAAGAAACTACTTGATCTATTTAATGACATGTTCCCAGAAGATAATGAGCTTCCATGCCAAACATATGACGCTAAACGAATGCTACGCTCGATGGGTATGATTTCTAAAATAATACATGCCTGCCTGAAAGAATTTATATTGTTTCTCAGGAGAAAAAATCACTTATAGAATGCCCAAAGTGTGGTTCTTCTCAATACAAAAAAGATTAATCCAATCCTATGAAAGTTTTATGGTACTTTCCAATCATTCCAAGGGTTAGGCGTCTATATGGAAGTGAAGAAACTGCAAGACAATTATCGTGGCATGCTGTTAAAAGAAATAAATATGGGAAATTACGTCATCTGGTCGACTCTTCTCAATGGAATAAAATTGATCATGAGTATCATGATTTTGGAAATGAGCCGAGAAACCATTTTCTTGCATCATCTACAGATGGAGTGAATCCTTTTGTTTTTCAAACCAGCACTCATAGTAAATGGCCTGTTATGTTGGTAAATTATAACTTGCCACCCTATTTATGCATGAATCAGAAATTCATCATGTTATTTATGCTTATATCAGGACCAAAATAACCAGGTAATGATATTGATGTTTATCTGACACATTTGATCGAGGATTTGAAGTTATTCTGGGATTCAGGTGTTATGTTGTATGATGCTTATAAAAGTGAATACTTCACATTGAGAGTGATGTTGTATGGGATAAAAAATGATTTCCCTACTTATGGAAATTTTTCAGGCTATAGAATTAAAGGAACGCAAGGGTGACCCGTGTGTGAAGAAGACACAAAATCAATTAGGTTGAAACATTCATCGAAATATATGTTTCTATGACATCATAGATTTCTACCTCATTGTTGTAAGTACCGATCTTGGATGACATCATTCAATGGAAGTTTAGAAAAACACGCAACACCGTCTCCACTAACAAGTGATTAGCTGTTTGAGAAAGTAAAATATGTGAACACTGGTTTTGGTAAACCATTTTCAAAAAACCTTACGAAAATCAGTTGGAAGAAGAGATCAGTTTTTTTTGAATTACCATACTGGAATTGTTTGTATGTCAGACATTTTCTTTATGTGATGCATGTAGAAAAAAATGTATGTGACAGTGTTATCGAAACATTGCTAAATGCCCCTGAAAAAAAAGGATGGAATTAAGGTAAGGATGGACATGGTTGACATGGGAATATGAGAAGAGTTGGCTCCCGTGAAGGGTGAAAATTGAATATTTCTTCCTCCAGCTGCTTATACTCTTTCTAGGGAGGAGAGATATCAGTTTTGAAACTTCTTCAATGGTGTAAAGGTTCCATAGGGGTATTATTCAAATATCAAGAACATTGTGTCAATGAATGATTTGAAGTTAAAAGGTTTGAAATCACATGACTGCCAGGTTTTGATGCAAGATCTAATTCCTATAGCTTTACATTGAATTTTTCCCAAGAATGTTCATCATAAGTTAACCAAAATTTCTTTCTTTTTCAAAGCTATATGTAGCAAAGTTTTAGACCTGGCGAAATTACCAACTATGGAAAAAGAAATTGTCATAATATTATGTGAATTTGAAATGTTCTTCCCGCCAACATTCTTTGATATAATGGTTCATTTGATGATTCACTTGGTGAGAGAGATTAGAATCTGTGGTCATGTGCAATATATATGGATGTATCCTGTTGAACGGTATATGAATATTTGGAAAGGGTATGTCAAAAATCGAAGTCGGCCCAAGGGTTGTATAGTGGAGTGATATATTGTTGAGGAATCCATTGAATTTTGTACCGAATACCTATATGATGTGGAAATCATTGGTATCCTGAAATCTCATCACACTAGATGCATTGAGGGTGAGGGAATTTCTGGAAGAGATGTTGTGAAAATCAGTATTACAAATGGAGAGCAGACCCACCTTTATGTTTTGCATAACAGTTAGGAATTTCCTCCATATATTGATACTCACAATGAAATTCTTAGGCAGTTGAATCAATCAAGGGCTGAAAAATGGTTATCAACTATACATAATCACCAGTTTATAGGATGGTTTCAGGACCATATTTTTAAGAAGTTGGATGAAAATCCAAGTTCAATTTCAGAATGATTTATATGGCTAGTCGCCAGACCAAGTGTGTATGTATTATCTTATAGTGGTTATGTAATTAATAGTTATACATTCTATACTGTTGAACATGATGAAGATAATACCATGAAAAATAGTGGAGTTACACTAGCGGCGGAAGCGATGCATGTTTCTGGTAGTAAGCACAGGAATCCAATTTATGCAAATATGTCATAATTTGGCATTATCAAACTAATATGGGAGTTGGATTATACAACCTTCCAATTTCTGATTTTTCAATGAAAATGGGTTGATAACAACCGTGGTGTTAAAATAGACGAACGGGGATTTGTGAAAGTTGATTTTAGTAAAGAAGGGTAGAAAGATGAATAGTTTATAATGGAATCACAAACGGTAGAAGTTTTTTATGTTCCAGATCCCACAAACTGAATGTGGTCGATTGTTTTGTTATCATCCAAAACTACTGAAGGGTCTGATGAAAATTCAGTTGAGGATGATCCTTTCAGTGGTATGTCACAATCATTTCACAGATTTCCCAATGTAATTAATGTTTTGTATTTTATAGGAGACCACAATGATGGGATTTTGATAATCTATAGAGGTGTCAAATCCCTTAATCCTTTGAAAAAAAAAATAAAGTTCAATAAACAGGTTATATTTTGTTTGTAATATAGATATTGTTATCTCAAGTTATTATCTTATCATTTTTGAATTTATGTAATATAAATTAACTGTTCATCAACTTTTTCAGATAATGACTTCTTCAAATTCTAGTGCTCCTAACCTTGAGGCTAATCAAGTCTCTCAAGCTGCTGCTGCTGCGGCTGCTGCTGCTCCTACTGCTGCTGCTCACAATGCAGAGAAACAACATGTTTCTGAACCTGTTGTTGCTCCTAGTGTTGAGGTCCAACAACCATCAGCACATTCTGTTTCTACCATTTCAGATGAACATATAGATGATGTTGATATCTACGAAATGGTCGGGAATGAAGGAATGACGTCGCAGAAAACACAGGTGCATCGTAGTTTGACGGTGTTAGCCAAAGTTCTTAAGGTGAAAAGCAAAGGCATCAAATTTGATGTCGGATGGAATGCACGAGGCCAATATGTGAATCCCAACAAGGCTATGTTTAGTAGTTACATTGGAGTTGTCACTCGGCAACGCATGTTGATTGACTTAGATTCATGCCACCATGTTGTGTCTGGGATGAAGGCTATGATCTTGGAAGAAATTACAGTAACATTATTAATTTATTTCTTTAATTTAATCAAAAAAATAACAATGAAACAATGTCTTAATCTTCTAAATATCTTACATAGTACATTTATAGTAGACGATTCACACAAGGTATATGTACTAAGGCTTGCAGGAAGGATTCATCGAGGTTTTCGCACTATTTTAACAAGATGTCACCTGAAAGATTCCAAAGGTAAAATAAACCTACACCCACCCATTTTCTATAATCACTTGATATCCGAAGAATAATGGGATGCATTTATTGGCCGTCGTGGGGATGATAAGTTTCAGGTTCATTGTGGGTGATAATACGTTGTTTGAGGATACGCGTATTCATCACTTCGATTGTCAATATTTCATTTATGAAACAACAACTCTGTACTGAAAATAAGGAATGTGCATCAAAACCAACATACCCCTATCTTAAAGCAAGGATGGGGTATGATTCACTAGAATATAAAATGGTACGTATTTTAAATTTACAGTAATATTTTTAGGTGACAATAAACAACCTCATAATTATCTTTCTATGTTTATATGTAGATTGATGAGTCTAAAACCAAGGACACTTCCATCCCACGTCATGTGCTATGGATGGAGGCACATGTGAATAAGGAAGGGAAGCTAGTAGATGAGAACACACAAAAGTGTGGGAAATATGTGTAAGTATGACACGACAATAAAAATATTTGTTTTAAATTGCTATTACATAAAAATAATTAGTTATTTTCCTATATCCGACAGTCACAGGAATCAGCTACTCCTATAGCAGATGCATACCTATTATCGACGGATTTGAAGCAGCCAGAACAATATGGTCGTGTTAGAGGTGCGGGGTTTGGGGTGACACCGTGAGTATATTTTGAGAATAAAAAAACAGATGATAAAGATGAAAAATTAGAACAATTGAGAGAAAGACTAGCAACACTTGAAGAACGATTGCAATGGCAGGGAGAGTTGTTAGCAACTTTCATGGGTGATAAGAAAGGAGAAGACCTAACTCAGGAACAACCAGCGTGTGAAGATCCCGCCCCACCCCCAGCAGCTTTGAGGTGAGAAATTCCCCTCAAAGAGCTGTCTTAAATGTGGTAATCAATATTCTAATAATTTTTCTCATGAAATGTGACTCATAAAAACACTGATACTTTTCCTGTACTAATCTTCTACAGGGTAATAATTATTGTCGTTTATATATGTCAACACCCACCAATCACCTTGTAGCGAGGGCTATAGTGTTCAACATCCCAGATGACACACTGCATAATAGACCACTTCTGAAAGATCATCTAAAAGTGATGATTACTGTAGCTCATGAGCCAAAAGAAGAGCTACCTATTCCACTTGATGACGATGATATTCATACAGTAGAAGAATCTATTGGGACATTCATTGCATGGTTGTCACAACTTGTAAGAGTACATACGGACAAAGAGGTATTTGTTTCCTTTTTTTCAAGATAAACCTATAACAATTAATGAAAAAAAGTTGTGAACCAATGAATGTTATTATAGATAGAGAAAGGGAAGGGGGTGACAAACGTCGGCTGAAAACCATCTAAAGGGTCAACCAACTGATCCCAAGGAGCTACTGAAAGAACAATAACACCACCTATTCTCTATCCACATTTACTAGCATTCAAGACTCATGTGGATACGAAGCTAAGAGGTGGTAGTATTAATATTGTGGTTTTTGAAAAGAATATATAGGAAGAGGAAAGTCAATATTTCATTTCTTCTGAAAATGTAAATGAGATCCTTGAAAATTGGTGGCTAGGAGTCATAGTTGTAAATATATATATGAGGTATGTTTTCATGAATTTATTTTCTAAAAGGTGATCTAATGTGAAAAGTATGACTAAATTTATTTTATATTGTTAACATATGTATATATGAAAAGAAGTTGAAGGAATTTTCTCATGATCCAAAATTCGGGCTTGTTAGTCCTCATACCACATCAACACATCTAACAAAATTAGATCCATCAAAAAAGAATTAAATAGTGAACAGCTTGCTGAAAACATTTGAAAGAAAGATTACAGATGACAGACTCTTCCTAATACCAACCATGCAGGGGTAAAACTCTACGATTAAAGAATATCAATTATATTTTTACTTATTTTATTAATTATTCCTTTTTGTGTTTTTAGGCAATAATGGATGCTAAATGCGGTGAACTTGGATACTCCAAAGATTTATTTTCTAGATTCAAAGCAAGGATATCCATCAAACTGACCACACATGATGTAGTTTTTGAATCTGTAAGACATTACATCCTACGTTTTAGGTCTAAACATCATGTAATATAATCTATATTATCTTTTACTAAGGATTCTATTATGATATGGCAGTGTATCATTATCATCTAAAAAAAGGAATGAGGACATGGGCTAAGCATAAGGAGGTGAGTAAGTACTACGTCTGGACAAATATCAGGGTATATATAATAAAATTTCACTATCCAAACACATCTCAACACAAGTTACTTATTCTCTTAATGAATAATTTTTTTGCAGTGTCCAAAACAAAAAAACTATAATGATTGTAGTTACTATGTTCTTAAATTTGTGAAAGAGATCGTTTTTCATCTACAAACTAGCATCCCTAAAGAGGTATTTTCAAAAACGACTACTAGTTCATTTAATTCATTTATTAATTATTTATTTTTATATTTAACAGTACTACTCTGACTGCCTAAAAGACTCATACAAAAAAGATGATATAAATTTGTTCATAAACGAGTGGACCGCATACCTGATGGCAAATTGTACACAAATAGCATGAAGATCTGACTTGGGGACGTGTACAATTGGTGGTCATTTTTGAGAGGGGTTGAGGGGATCAAAAGATGAAACATTGTTGTTTGTAAATTTTCATAGGAAAATTGTATTTCTTATTAAATAAAACATCATTTATCCAATGAGTCATTTTCCCATTTTAACTGATGATATGTCAAGAATGGTGAACCACTCAAAGTGTCTCTCTTTTGTATAAAAAGGACAGATTTTTAAGTGAAAACAACAAATGACATGTGGAAGTCCAACTAAACACATTCAGATTGTCTTGATCCTTTAGGAGAATGATCCATGGGTGCATTGGGGACGTGTATGATTCAACCCCGCCTCAATCTAAGGCACGGTGTGGTCGGTATCATTCAAAGTGTCTCTCTTTTGTTTAAAATGGACACAATTCTAAGTGAAAACAACAACTGACCTATGGAAATATGACCAAACACATTAGGATTGTATTGATACTTTAGGAGAATGATACATGGGTCCTTTTAGATGTGTACGAGTCAACCCCGCCTCAATCCGAGGCCCGATATGGCCGGTATCACTCAAAGGGTCTCTCTTTTGTTTAAAATTGACAGATTTTTAAGTTAAAATGACAACTGATGTATGGAAATCCGACCAAATTCTTTCAGAATGTATTGAGTTTTTTAGAGAATGATCCATGGGTCCTTTGAGACATGAATGAGTCAACCCCTCCTCAATCTGAGGCACAGTGTAGCTCGTATCACTCAAAGTGTCCCTCTTTTTTTATAAAATGTTTATAATTTTAAGTGAAAACAACAACTGACTTACGAAAATCCAACCAAACACATTCTTATTGTCTTTATCATTTAGTATAATGATCCATGGGTTTATTTGGGATGTGTATGAGTCAACCTCGCCTCAATTTGTGGCCCGGTGTGGCCGGTATCACTCAAAGGGTCTCTCTTTTGTTTAAAATGGACATATTTTTAAGTGAAAAGAAAAACTAACGTACATAAATCTGAATAATGCGTTTTTATTGTCTTGATCCATTAGTATAATTATCCATGTGTCCTTTTAGATGTGTACGAGTCAACCCCTCCTCAATACGAGGCACAGTGTGGCCAGTATCACTCAAAGTATCTCTCTTTTGTTTAAAATGGACACAATTTTAAGTGAAAACAAAAACTGACTTATGGAAATATGACCAAATTCATTTGGATTTTCTTGATAATTTAGGATAATGATACATGGTTCTTTTGAGACATTTATGATTCAACCCTGCCTCAATCCGAGGCCCGGTGTGGCTGGTATCACTCAAAGTGTCTTTTTTTTTGAATGGACACAATTTTAAGTGGAAACAACAACTAACCTAAGGAAATCTGACCAAACACATTCGTATTGTCTTGATCCTTTAGTAGAACAATACATGATCCTTTTTCAAAGTTTATGAGTCAACCCGGCCGCAATCTGATTCCCAGTGTAGCTGGTATCACTCAAAGTGTGTCTCTTTTATTAAATGGACACAATTTTATGTGAAAACCACAACTGACCTACATAAATCTAACCAAACGCATTCTAATTATCTTTATAATTTATGATAACGATCTATGGGTGCTTCGGGGATGTTTACGAGTCAACCCTTCCTCAATACGAGTCCCAATGTGGCCGATATCACTCCAAAGGTCTCTCTTTTGTTTAAAATGGACACAATTTTAAGTGAAAACAACAACTGGCCTACAGAATTCTGACCAAACACATTAATATTGTCTTGATACTTTATTAGAACGATACATGGGTCATTTTAGATGTGTAAAAGTCAACCCCGCCTCAATCCGAGGCCTGGTGTGGGCGGTATCACTGAAGGAGTCTCTCTTTTGTTTAAAATGGACTCAAATTTTAAGTGAAAACAACAACTGACCTACGTAAATCTGAACAAACACATTCGTATTGTATTGATATTTTAGGAGAATGATCCATGGGTCCTTTGAGATGTGTACGAGTCAACCCCGACTCAATATGAGGCCCAGTGTGGCCGGTATCACTCAAAAGGTCTCTCTTTTGTTTAAAATGGACAAATTTTTAAGTGTAAACAACAACTGACATACAGGAATCTAACAAAATGCTTTGGGATTGTATTAATATTTTTTTAGAACCATCCATGGGTACTTTTCGACATGTAAAAGTCAACCCCGCCTCAATCCGAGTCATGGTGTGGCCAGCATCACTCAAAGTGTCCCTCTTTTTTTAAAAATGGACACAATTTTAAGTGAAAACAACAATTGACCTACAAAAATACCACCAAACACATTTGTATTGTCTTGATCATTTAATATAACAATCCATTGGGGTGTTGGAGATGTGTACGAGTCAACCTCGTTTCAGTCTGAGGCCCGGTGTGGCCGGTATCACTCAAAGTGTCTCTCTTTTGTTTAAAATGGACATAATTTTAAGTGAAAACAACAACTGACTAACGAAAATCCAACCAAACACATTTGGATTGTATTGAGATTTTATTAGAAAGATCCATGGGTCCTTTTTGACCTATACGAGTCAACTGCGCCTCAATATGAGGCCCAGTGTGGCTGGTATCACTCAAAGGGTCTCTCTTTTGTTTAAAATGGACAGATTTTTAAGTGAAAACAATAACTAACATATAAAAATTTTACAAACAGTTTCAGATTTTCTTGATCCAATAGGATAACGATACATGGGTCCTTTTTGAAATGTACGAGTCATCCCTTTCTGAATCCGAGGCACGATGTGGCCGATATAACTCAAAGTGTCTCTCTTTTGTTTAAAATGGACACAATTTTAAGTGAAAACAACAATTGACCTACATAAATATGACCAAATGCATTCATATTGTATTTATCTTTTAGGATAAATATCCATGGGTCCTTTGAGATGTGTACGAGTCAGCCCCGCCTCAATCCGAGGCCGAGTGTGTCCGGTATCACTCAAAGGGTCTCTCTTTTGTTTAAAATGGACAGATTTTTAAGTAAAAACAACAACTAACGTACGGAAATCCGACCAAAAACTTTCAGATTGTGTTGATACTTTATGAGAATGATCCATGGGTCCTTTGAGATATGTAAAATTCAACTCTATCTCAATTTGAGTCATGGTGTTGCCGGTATCACTCAAAGTATCTCTCTTTTGTTTAAAATGGACACAATTTTAAGTGAAAACAACAAATGACCTATGGAAATCTGACCAAACGCATTCGGATTGTCTTTTTTTTCCTTTATAAGAATAATCCATGGGTCCTTTGTGACGTTTACAAGTCAAACCCGCCTCAATCCGAGGCATGGTGTGGCCGGTATCACTCAAATTTTCTCTCTTTTGTTTAAAATGGACACAATTTTAAGTGAAAACAACAACTGACCTACGAAAATCTGACCAAAAACATTTGGATTGTCTTGATAATTTTTGAGAACAATCCATGGGTCCTTTTTCACATGTATGATTCAACCCCGCCTCAATATGAGGCACGGTATAGCCGATATCACTCAAAGTGTCTCTCTTTTGTTTAAAATGGACACAATTTTAAGTGAAAACAACAACTAACCTATGGAAATATAACCAAACACATTAGGATTTTCTTGATCCTATATTAGAATTATCCATGTGTCCTTTGTGACATGTAGGAGTCAACCTTGCCTCGATCCAAGGCATGGTGTGGCCGGTATCACTCAAAGTGTCTCTCTTTTGTTTAAAATGGACACAATTTTAAGTGAAAACAAAAACTGACCTACAGAAATCTGAACAAACGCATTAAGATTGTATCTATCCTTTAGTATATTGATGCATGGGTCATTTTTGATGTTTACGAGTCAACTTAGCCTCAATATGAGGCATGGTGTGGCTGTTATCACTCAAAAGGTCTCTCATTTGTTTAAAATGGACACAATTTTAAGTTAAAACAACAACTGTCATACAGAAATCCGACCAAACGCATTCAGATTGTGTTGATTTTATAGGAGAACGATCCATGGGTCCTTTGCGATGTGAATGAGTCAACACCTCCTCAATTGGAGTCACGATATAGATGGTATCACTAAAAGTGTCTCTCTTTTGTTTAAAATGGATACAATTTTAAGTGAAAACAACAACAGACCTACGAAAATCTGGCCTAACACATTCGGATTGTCTTGATCCTTTATGAGAACGATCAATGGGGCTTTTGTGACATGTACGAGTCAAACCCCCCTCAATATGAGGCACATTGTGTCTGGTATCACTCAAAGGGTCTTTCTTTTGGTTAAAATGGACATAATTTTAAGTGAAAACAACAACTAGCCAACAACCTGGACACCCCCACCCCTTTGGACACCCCACCCCCTGGAAAGCCCCATCAACCCGCTGGACACCCCCACCCCCTGGACAACCACCACCCCCCTAGACGGCACACCCACCCCTCCTAGACACCACCCCACCACCTCGATACCCCCCACCCCTGGACACCCCCACCCATGGATGACCACCCCACCCTCCCGAACACTATCCCACCCTCCTTGGATAGCCCCACCAACCCCTTGGAAAGCCCCCTAACACACTAGACACCAGACCACCCCTAGACACCCCATAGACAGCCCCCCACCTGGACACCCCCCTCATTGGAAACCACCCCACCCCCCTTGGATAGCCCCCTAACCTCCTGGACCACCCCCACCCCCCTGGACACCCCCACCACCCTGTACACCCCTATCTCCCTGGACACCCCCATACCATCCTCCTGGACACCACCCCACCCCCTTGGACAACCCCACCAACCACCCGGATTTCCCCCCACCCCCCAGACACCCCCACCCCTGGAAATCCACCCCGACACCCTAGACACCAACCCACCCCCTAGACAACCCCCTGGACAGCCCCCCACCTGGACCCCCACCACCTAGACACCCCCACCCTCCTTGGATAGACCCCAACCTCTTGGACCTCCCCCACCCCTGGAAACCACTTTCCCCCCAGAAACCCCCATCTCCCAAGAAACCCCCATACCCCCCTTGGACAGCCACCCCAAACCTCTGAACAGCCCCCCAACCCCCTGAATTCTGAATTTAATTCTTTATGTATGTAATTAACTTATGAATTATGTGTTAATGGAGTACATGTATACTTGTTGCATGGGTATACTTGGTGTAATTATCTTATGATTTATGTTTTAATTTTGTATGGGTATACTTATTGAGATGCTGAATTTTTTGTAGGTGTTGTTTGGGTGTGCTGCTGCAGAATTTTTTGTAGTAGCAGATAGGGAATTTATCAGCTCGAAAAAAGCACTAATAAAATCCACCATTATCAACACTAAAAAAGCACCGATAAAGGATTAGTTTATCAACACTAAAATATTACTAATAAAACACACATTTTTTAGCACTGATAAAGGGGTTTTTTATCAACTCCTTTTTAGTGCTGATAAAGATCCCCTTTATCAGCGCATTTTTAGCACTGATAAAGGTTTCCTTTATCATTACTCTTTTAGCACTGATAAAGGTTTCCTTTATCATTACTCTTTTAGCACTGATAAAGTACCCTTTTATCAGCGCAAAATAAGCACTGATAAAGGGGACCCCCTTTATCATCGATGAGATTTACAATGCTTTTTAGCACTGATAAAGCCCGTTTTGAGTGATGATAAAGACCGATTTTGTAGTAGTGTGTTCTGGGTCAGGTAGGACTGCTCAAACACATTTCTGATCGGGCAGACCCAGGGAGGAGACTATAAGGGAGTCTAGAAGGTAAGGCCGTGGGGGAAACGATCTCGTGCTTAATGGATCTATGCAGCTCGACCTAACAGTTGGTGGCAATAATCCCCTATGATCAGCCATAGGTGGATCTGGCTAGTGGAGCGGTGGTGTAGCTTGGGTTCTCCAAGATGTGACCAAAATTGGTGAAGGTGATGCCAGATGTGGTATGGATTGGACTCTAGTGGCTCTGTGCATGAGCATAGGGGAACGACTAGAAAGTGATCGATCTCGGTCTCATTTTTTGAGATATCGCTTGGTGATCAGAATACCATAGTGGATGGCAGCAATCATCCACAAAAGGCCAGATCTGGCCGACTGAGGTCTCACAAAAGGCACCAGCATGAGGAGGTGCCGACTAAGGTGGGGGGGGGGGTGGTGAGAGCCGTGGGTCTGACTTGGCAGGGTGGAGGGGATGAGCTTCACCTTTTCGCTACCATGGGTTGAGGTGGATAGGAGGCCAGTGCAGTGGTCAAAGGGGATACACCTGGTTCTCTAGTTGGATGATAGGAGGTGGTTCGGTGGGGTGTTGCCAAGGGGAGACCCACTACACTGAATGGTTTGGAACTATAGGCAAGGATCTTGGTAATCTACAGGAGCCAACCGAGGGAGGAGTTTGCGGGCTAGTTGGGGTGACAGATAGGGGTGACCCACACCACTAATTTTTTTTGTTTCTTTCTTTTTCTTTTCACCTCCCCCACCCCCTTAGTCTTTTATTTTTTGTCTTTTTTTGACCTAAAAAATCAGGTCACCCTAATTGATAAAATCCCTTTTAAAATTTTCTAAAGTCTATTTCTTAGGCTGAATATAAAAAAAAGAGTTAAATTAGTTTATTAAAGTCTACAAATTAGTGGATATTATCCCTATTGAAGAACCTAATTATTTCAATTGGAATCTGACTAGAACACTTACACCAGAATCCATTTTATTATGACAGATTTGGGTATTCAATCACACACACACACATATATATGTCCTTTGAAAAATATACCTATTAATAAAAAATAATCCGTATTAAAACTTTGGATGGCTGTAACTTGGCCATCCGATGTTGTATTTACTCATAGTGACATTGGGATTGAAATGAAACCCTTTATTAAATTTAATTCAAATTTAATTTTTTCTTGCATTAAACTATTCATGAAGTTCTCTGATACCAATTAAAGGTACCAGGAATATAGTGGATACCCCAAAATGTGGTATTACTAACAATCGACATGACTTCATCTTCATCAGTGGAACGCTTCCCGATTACCTCCAGAGGATCTCACGTGAAGAAGTTTTAAGCAAAAAATAATAAACCATAAATACATGGTAAGATCCAAGGCCACATTAAATGTATTCTCATCGTCAGTGAACACTACTCAAATAATCTGAATCCAAATTCATCTAGATCATCTACACACACATCAAGAAACCCCAAGATTGACGATCATATAATTCCTGGTGCTAACGTGAAGATAAGACAATGCCTTCGATGCCCCAACAACCACTAAATCTCCATGCTTACGATGCATGATAGAGAGCTCATTAAAAAACACATAGATCAAGAGATTCACTCTCTATAATGTGTGACAGGGGAGAGAAGAACACACATATCTTTCCTTGGATACTCATGTCACGACCCGACCCTACTCGAGCTCGAGCTTTAACTACCCCAAGCCAGCCAACATAGGCCAGGGGATGGCGACCAGTGCCGAAGGCACAACAACTCGGGGAGGCCTTTGCCTAAGTACCTGTACACACACACGCAACACACTCAATGAAAAAGTGTAGAGTAAAAGAAAGAAAAAGTTGAGAAAAAGGGAAACTACCATATATATATAAACCACAGATGTGCATCGACCTCGAAACATTACAAAGTACAAGCTGAAGGTAAACTGAAAAAGGAAAGGGGAAAAACACGCGCCCAACCAAAAACTGCCACAACCCGACAACAGGTAAAAAAA
Organism: Viscum album; assembly: GCA_963277665.1. Lineage (NCBI taxonomy): Eukaryota > Viridiplantae > Streptophyta > Magnoliopsida > Santalales > Viscaceae > Viscum > Viscum album. Next base: position 1,336,168,912 of record OY728127.1, read on the forward strand.
AAGAAACAGCTGGAAGGGTTCCCCACCTGGAACCCGACTACGACCACTGCACGCAGTCAAAGCTCCAGAACTCCTATGCTCCACTGAAGTAACGACCAACCTGTCCATCGTCTGCAAGGGCACACCAACTGTGGGCAAAGCCCAAGAAGGGGTGAGTATAAAAATACTCAGCAGGATACCCCGAAGGCTCGAGGGAGCAACAAAGAAGGTACTGAAGGGTGAGCAGTAGATCGAACAGGGGAAAGTAAAGGAGTACAACAAGGAGTGTAGTGAAGAGTACAATAGAGAGTCCAGCTCAACCCAACAAGAGAAAGGAGGTAGACTCGTCCAGACACAAGGAGCTGGAAACGGTGAGAAGATGAACTTCTCGTCGAGTCTTCTCTACCTATAACAGGAGAGTAGACTCATCCAACCATGATAAGCTAGACACAGAAAGCATGTGGCATACCCCACGCGTCTTCGCCTCTCCTAGAAGGAGAGTAACCAATCCCAAGAAGTGGCCACCGAAACAAGGCATATACAAATCCATATGCTCAACAAGAAGCCTGAAACAAGGTCGTAAGCGGATCTCCATCCCATAGCTCAGCCCAAGAAAAGTGAGTTGCCAATAGTCCCAGAAGTAAACACCACCGATGCCCAGCATCCTGCACGTCTGCCCCGAACTACAAGTCAAGGGGATCAAATCACTGCACCTCGACACTATCCGCTTTGGGCGGCACTGACTCGCCCACACGGTTTTAGATCGCGTCACAAGAATGCGTCTTGGTGGGGAAAGTGCTCCTCATACTTGAGAGTTCTAGGGAATGTAAAACCACACCTAGTCACTACCCTACAGTCGAGAGGTCTTCTCAAAGTCAAGGTTGTTCCATCACTAACTCGTACAACCAAGGGTCCCACTCCGGTAATCACAGAGAAAAGCTGCAGACTAGCCTAGCAGAAAGGACTGAGTCTGGAATGCCAACAGGTGTCCCACTGCCCAGCCCTGCTAGAGGGTAATTCATAATAAGATACTGGGTGACCCACTGCCCAGCCCTGCTGGAGGGTAAAACACAATACATCATCAGGTGACCCACTACCCAGCCCTGTGGGAGGGTAGACCTAGAATAAGCCGATAGACGACCAACTGCCCAGCCTTGCTGGAGGGTAGACCTGGAAGAAGTTGATGGGTGACCCACCGCACAGCCCTGCTGGAGGGTAAACCCAGAACAAGAAGAAGGGCGACCCATTGCCCAACCCTGCTGGAGGGTAGACCTGAAATAAGACGACGAGTGACCCACTGCCCAGCCCTACTGGAGGGTAGACCCTCAAGAGTCGTCAGGTGACCCACTTCCCAGTCTCTGCTAGAGGGTAAACCCTAAGAAGTCGATGAGTAACCCACTGCCCAAACCTGATAAAGGGTAAACTCAGAACTGCTATGGCCATCTCTACTGGATGGTACAACACTGACCAACCGAACACGGAGTGGGTATCGCGCAACCATCTGACTCAGGAACAAGACCAGGGGAAAAAACTCAACCCTGCTAATTTGAACCATCGAGCACAGAGCCGGGGGAAAAACTCAACCCATCTGGTCAACAAATGAGAACCAAGGGACCCTCTATGTCGCGAGATGTCAAAAGTACGCAAAGAAGAACACGACACGCACCTGGGGACCACACGATGTGTGGCCCCAAGTTAACCCCAACCAAGCACATAACTGACTCAGGTACAAACCAAAAATACCTCCAAGTGCTCCAGTATACCTCATTTTCATCCCAAGGGCTATCATGCACATGGAACCCAACGTCTACGCAAAGGAATGACATAACATCTCCAACTTGCTGCCTCAATGACTGGGGCATGGCCAACCACATCTATTCAATCATTACTTCACTCACACAAGAGTGCACGTGATCACACCCCAAGGGTATGCTACAAAAACAGTAGAAGAACTACCCCCAAGGCACCTCCAAATTTCCACATTTAATAAGATCGCGTATGATGCTCCGCACAACCAAACGGATCATACCGTTCTAATCCTCAAGGAATAACACGCGAGATAGACTACTTACTCACCTCAAACAGATATCCTACATAAAGGTCGCCAACACCGCCTCATGCCCGAATGGCGTCCCGTGATCCCAAGCCTCAGCCTCGAAAACAGTCGGGCGCATCGCACCATTGCGATCCGCTCGGGAAAACACGTCAAAAGCACTACTCACATGAGTGCAATGGATATCCGGAGAAAAAAGGTGCATTTTGGCGCACCGCACACTAGCGGTGCTATGTGGGACCTGCTTCCCGGTCCTAAAATAGAACAAATGGATCACACCGTTGCGATCCTCTCGAAAAAGCACACAAGATGGACTATTCACTTATCCAATGCGGTTGCCCGGTGATAGAGATGGAAAAATCACCTTCAATGCCCAATGGCCCTCGTGGGGCCCACACCATCATGCCGAATTAGGGCGGGAGGATTGCACCATTTCAATCCCCTCGAAAAAAAAATCCAAAAATGATTGCTCGCACGCCCCGAATGGACGTCTGGTCCTCCCGAGTGCCGCCGAACCCCCAGCGCCCGCAGCCGCTCGTCGTCGCCCCCAACTTCTGCTGCCGCCTGCTCCCTGGACCACCGAGCTTCCTCCGCACCGGAGCTCCCTAGAACACCGCGTCGCCGCTGCACTGGAGCTCCCCGGACCACCGCGCTGCTGCTGCAAATCTCCAAAACCCACAAACTTCGGCGGACGTTTGCGATCATCTCCGAACTCGGATTTTCATTCTAAAAGAAGCGATAGAAAGCTCCTAAATTATACTATGCATCCATGGGGTTTTTTTGAAGATCAGACAACAAATAAAGTATATAATTTAGGGTCAAATTAGGTGAGGGAAGAAAAAAACGCAACAAAACCCTACCTTGTGGGCGTTGCCCGGAGCTTCGCCGCCGAACCGCCGCCTTGCCGGAGTTGCCTCGCCAGAGCTGCCTCGCCGGAGTGGAGGAGGAGAGGATGGAGGAGGAGCTCCTTCCAGGAGATGAATAAAGGGGGAGAGAGGGGGGGGGGGGGGTTAGTGTTTAAATAGAAACACACTTAACCACCCACCCGCCGGCCCGAACACGAACCTCCGGCGGGGTCGAGGTTAAGCATCAGCTAGGCCAAACACCACCTCCCGAGCACAACGGAAGTATCAGAATTTTAATCTGAGGCCTTGTTCAAAAGTTATAAAACTGAATGCCCAAAGTCGCCAAATTACAAAAACGCCCATGGGGCCATTTTTCACAGACGGGCCACGCCTGTGGAACATACACCCCTCATAGGGTAAACGACACGCTCCAAACTCAATGGTGCCCTCAGTTTTCCCATACGATCCACCGTTTAAGAGACACTAGCGTTTCACCATTAAACGGATTGATTAATTAATTTAATTATCTATTTAACATTTTGAAAGCGGGTGAGGGGTCCAAACATCCTGCACCGACATGTTTTATGCCGTTCCTAGGGTAAACACCCCCTTTCGGACCCATACGTACACTCAGATCTCTGATACGGATCACCGTTAAGGAGTTATCCAATTTTTTTGGTGTTTCCAGTGTGAACGCATTGAAAATTTCATTCTGGCCACTCTGGGGCTCAGAATCACATGTCGTCTGAAGGTGCTGCTCTGGAATAATATCATGAATATTCAAAAGTATTTCACAGCAAAAACTGGGTTCTTACATCATTCCCTCCTTTAAGATTTTCGTCCGCAAAAATAAAAACTAGGGAACAACTCAAGGTACTAAGCCCACACCTGGCTCCCCCGTACCCAGAAGAACTCTCGCACAGCTCTATGCCACCGCACACAGAGCAAAGGATTTGATCTGTTCACGTGAGGTCTTCCCTCACCGATGTCATGCATAGGAGCACGCACACCTCTTCTCGGGTGAGTCATGTGGGAGACATCACGCACCCAAACCAGCCTTTGGGGTTAGGGAAAGGAGGTAGGGAACCTCGCCATCCCTCTGCACGGTCTCAAATGGTCCGAAGTACCTCGGGGGAGCTCACCACCCCGGTCAAACCTCTACATCGCACGCCGCGATAGGAATCACCGCTTGGACATTGGACAAGGCCCAGTGATTCTCTCCTTCGGAATATCCATATGGTAAAGCACCCAACGATATCTGGTCACGCAAGATTCACAATCGATCTCCCACGACCAAGACTCTCTTAAACGATCGAAAGGTGAAGGAGTCACCACCATCGACTAAAGAGAAGGGTCTCACACCTTCTACTTTACCAACACATGGTTACACCCGACGCCCTGCATCACCCAGGTATCAGCTCAAGAAAGGAGCGGGGAGAAAAATAACTTCACACACAGAGTCTAACAATTCTACTGCAAGAAGTAGAAGAGTCGCAAGGGGTACCTCTCATTATCCCATGCTCTATAGGATCATAGAAATCCAAAGCTCGTGGCTGTTCGTGGTCCCAACTGTCAGCTCCCGGAGCCTGACATGGACCGCCTAGTGGTGATGGGAATACCTTGTAAGGTTGTCTCCCACTACCAGCTCCTCCTGCTCCTCTGCTAGCACCACCTCTCTGGGTACTACTCAGATCACGGCGCTGCCTCTGTCGTGGTGGTACACCTGATGCCTGCCTGAAGGTCTCCGCATGACTGGTCAGGCAGTCTCGTGCCATGTGACCACCCGTCACAAGCATAGCATTGACTCTCTTCGGGCTGGACTGGTGCCCTCCGGTGCCACTGTGGTGTATGACCACACCCCTGAGTCCAGTTTTCAGATAGCCACCTGCATTGAGGTTCTATTTGCCGATGCCCTCTAGCTGCGGCATACGTCTTGGCTCCAACGCGCCTGCTGCCACCACCATATCTAGAATGTGACATGAAGCTCTCTGTCACCAGCACCTTCTCTAGCACCCCGACATATGTGGAAATGCCCAAGGGTACTATGACAACAAAAATCTCTCAGTGGAGACCCTACTCAAACTTCCACGCTCGGAGGTTGTCGTCATAAACCATGTCGGGGTAAAAGCGTGTACGGTCTGTGAAACTATCCGCGTACTCAGCCACTACCACCCCTCCCTGCTGAAACTGCAGGAGCTCCTAAATCTGAACGGAGAGGAAGCAGGAGGGGAAAACTCCTCACGAAACGAAAATATAAAGTCACCGCATGAAAGTGACGACTCGTCAAGAAACTGAGTCACCAGACTCCACCAACGTCGAGCTGCTCCACGAAAAGGCTGGCTGCCACAACCACTCTCTGATCTGCCGGCGTCTGCAATTAAGCCTGAAGAGGTGAACCACTTCCTCTAGCCAAACCTCTACTACCTTAGGGTTTGGTTCACCACTGAACTTCAACGGTCTCTGCTGCTGGAACTCACGGAGCACACTCAACCTGTGCTCAAGCCCCGCCTGCTCTGCTGAAACTGTCTGCTGCTCAACAGGTGGGGGTGCAGCTACCAGCCCACCCGGAGAAAGGGGCTCACATGATAGGTCCTGGACTATGGCCTCATAGCTCACAGAGTTTTCATCATGCACCAAAGCTGGTATCCTGGCTGGCTGTCTTCGTGGAGACATCCTGAATATTATCAAGGAGTGCCGCGGTCAGATGAGCATATATGTATATACCAATAACAATAAAAATGTGGAGCTGACTCAAGAAGGATAGTCAAGACTCAGTCCTATGTGTTGCACAAACAAATTTTCCTTGCAAAAAGTGTCTCAGCATGCCAAGTCGACAAGGGGGTTATCAAGGTCCTGGTGAATGGATACGTCAGCCGCCGCACCATCCCTGGACTCCCTGGCCTGAGAGCCGCTCTCGAGACACATTAACACTGTTGCCCTATATCCCAACTAATTCCTTTTATTTTAGGGATGTACGAACATCGTCCCAAGGAATGAACCACCTCTGATACTACTTTGTCATGACCCACCTCCATAGGCCAGGGGCTGGCGACCAGCGCCGAAGTCACAACAACTCGTGGAGGCCTTTGACTAAGTACATGTACACACACAAACAACACACTCAATGAAAAAGTGCAGAGTAAAAGAAAGAACAAGTAGAGAAAAAGGGCAACTGCAATATTATATATAAACCATAGATTTGCATTGACCTCTAAACAGTACAAAGTACAAGTTGAAGGTAAAATTAAAAAGGAAAGGGGAAAAACACACGCCCAACAAAAAAGTACCACAACCCGGCAACATGTAAAACAAAAGAAACAGCTGGAAGGGTTCCCCACCTGGAACCCGACTACGACCACCACACAAGGTCCATGCTACCTAACTCCTATGCTCCACTATAGTAATGACCAACCAGTCCATCGTCTGCAAGGGCACACCAAGTGTGGGAAAATCCCAAGTAGGGGTGAGTATAAAAATACTCAGTAGGATACCCTGAAGGCTCGAGGGAGAAACAAAGTAGGTACCGAAGGGTGAGCATTAGATCGAACAGGGGAAAGTAAATGAGTACAACAAGGAGTGTAGTGAAGAGTACAATAGAGAGTCTAGCTCAACCCAACAAGAGAAAGGAGGTAGACTCGTCCAGACACAAGGATCTGGAAACGGTGAGAAGATGAACTTCTCGTCAAGTCTTCGCTACCTATAGCAGGAGATTAGAATCATCCAAACATGAGAAGCTAGACACGGAAATCACGTGGCATACCCCACGCGTCTTCACCTCTCCTGGAAGAAGAGTAACCAAAACCAAGAAGTGTCCACTGAAACAAGTCATATAAAAATCCATATTCTCAACAAGAAGCCCAAAACAAGGTCATAAGGGGATCTCCATCCCATAGCTCAGCCCAAGAAAAGTGAGTCGCCAACAGTCCCAAAAGTAAACACCATCGATTCCCAGCATCCCGCACGTCTGCCCCGAACTACAAGTCAAGGGGCTAAAATCACCCCACCTCGACGCTATTCGCTTTAGGCGGCACTGACTCACCCGCACAGTTTTAGATAGCGTCACAAGAACGCTTATCGGTGGGGAAAGTTCTTCTCGTACTTGACAGTTATAGGGAAAGTCAAACCACACCTCGTCACTACCCTGTAGTCGAGAGGTCTTCTCAAAGTCAAGGTCATTCCATCACTGACCCGTACAACCAAGGGTCCCACTTCGGTAATCACAGAGAAAAGCCGTAGAATAGCCTAATAGAAAGGATTGAGTCTGGAATGCCAACAGGTGTCCCACTACCCAGCCCTGCTAGAGGGTAATTCATAATAAGATACCGGGTGACCCACTACCCATCCCTACTGGAGGGTAAACCATAATACATCATCAGGTGACCCACTGCCCGGCCCTGATGGAGGTTAGACCTGGAATAAGTCGACATGCGACCCACTGCCTAGCCTTTCTAGAGGGTAGACCTGGAAGAAGTCGACGGGTGACCCACTGCCCAGCTCTGCTGGAGGGTAAACCCGGAACATGACGACAGGCGACCCACTGCCCAGACCTGCTGGAGGGTAGAACCTCAAGAGTCATCGAGTGACCTACTGCCTAGTCTCTGATAGAGGGTAAACCCTGAACAAGTTGACAGGTGACCCACTGCCAAACCCTACTGGAGGGTAGACCTGAAACAAGATGACGAGTGACCCACTTCCCAGCCCTACTAGAGGGTAGACCCTCAAGAGTCGTCGGGTGACCCACTGCCCAGTCTCTGCTAGAGGGTAAACCCTGAGATGTCGATGAGTAACCCACTTCCCATCCTTGGTGGAGGGTAAACCTAGAACTACTCTGGCCATCTCTACTGGATGGTACAACACTGGCCAACCGAACACAGAGTGGGTATCATGCAACCATCTGACTCCGGAACAAGACCAGGGGAAACCACTCAACCTTGTTGATCTAAACCATCGAGCACAGAGTCGGGAGAAAAACTCAACCCCACTGGTCAACAAATGAGAACCGAGGGACCCTCTATGCCGTGAGATGTCAAAAGTATGCAAAGCAGAACACGACACACACCTGGGGCCCACACGACGTGTGACCCCAAGTTAACCCCAACCAAGCACATAACCGACTCAGGTAAAACCACACGTACCTCTAAGCACTCCCAAATACTCCCAGAGTATACCTCATTTTCAGCCTAAGGGCTATCGTGCACACGAAACCCAACGTCTATGCGAAGGCATGACGTAACATCTCCAACTTGCCGGCCCAACGACTGGGGAATGACCAAACACATCTATTCAATCATTACATCAGTCACACGGGAGTGCACGCGATCACACACCAAGGGTCTGCTACAAACACAGAAGAAGAACCGCCCCCAGGGCACCTTCACATTTCCACATTTAATAAGATCGCGTATGAGGCTCCGTACAACCAAACGGATCATACCGTTGTAATCCTTGAAAAAAACACGAGATAGAGTACTTACTCACCTCAAACGGATATCTGATGGAAAGGTCACCAACACCGCCTCACGCCCGAACGGCGTCCCGTGATCCCAAGCCTCGACCCTGAAAACAGTCGGGCGCATTGCACCATTGCGATCCCCTCGTGAAAACAAGTTAAAATCACTACTCACATGAGTGAAACAGATATCCATAGAATAAAGGTGAATTTTGGCGCACCGCACACGAGCGGTGCTACGTGGGACCCACTTCCCATTCCCGAAACACAAGGAACAGATTGCACCATTGCGATCCTCTCGAAAAAGCACACAAGATGGACTATTCACTTTTCCAATACGGTCGCCCGGTGATAGAGATGGAAAAATAACCGTCACCGCCCAACAGCCCTCGTGGGGCCCGTACCATCATGCCGAATTTGGGCGGGCGGATTGCACCATTGCAATCCCCTCAGAAAAACATCCAAAAACAACTACTCGCACGCCCCGAACGGACGTCCGATGGAAAAGTCGTGAAACGTTGCACGCAGCTCGAAAGATGGGTTGTGGGGTCCGTGCCTCAACTTCGACGTCAATGCCCAAAACCACCATGGAAAGTTCCGCCTCGGTTCCAGGGTTCCAACACCATTGACGGCGCCTAAAACAGATGTCGGACGCGTCCGCGCCATCCAAAACAAGATCCCCGAAAAAATATCAAATCGTTTAAAGACGCGTCGCGCCTCTGCGGCCCCTCGTTTCGTGAATTTAAAACTACCGAAACCACCTCAAAAAGTCCTCCTCAACGTCAGGTCCACGCCACCATAGACAGCGCACAAAACGGACACCCGTAGCTCAAAATACAGGCATCCAAAATTCTAAGGGGGGGGGGGATTACCCCTGGGCCGGACCGGCCTGGTTCGGCCGGTCCGCCCTGCTCTGGCCAGCCCGCGGCCCAGCCGCGGGTCCAGTTCACTCCGCCGTGGCCCTATGGCCGCGACACGCCTTCACCGACCGGCCTACACGTCCGGTCGTTCCACACAAAGACCCGCCTATGGTTGGTCTTGGTCTCCACCGCAGGGTCGCGACGCGACCCCGGTCCTCCTGAGCGCCGCCGAACCCCCAGCGCCCGCGCCCGCGGCTGCTCGCCGTCGCCCCCAGCCCCCGCTACCGCCTGTTCCGTAGACCACCGAGCTGGCACCACACCAGAGCTCCCCGGACCACCGCACTGCCGCCACACCGGAGCTCCCCGGACCACCGCGCTGCCGCCGCAAAACTCCAAAACCCGCAAACTTCGGTGGACGTTTGCGATCATCTCCGAACTCAGATTTTCATTCCGAAAGAAGAGATAGAAAGATCCTAAATTATACTACTCATCCATGGGTTTTGTTCAAAGATCAAAAAACAAATCTATGATATTATTTAGGCTCAAAGGTGGTTCGGGAAGAAAAAAACGCAACAAAACCCTACCTCGTGGGCGTTGCCCGGAGCTTCACTGCCGAACCACCGCCTTGCCGGAGTTTCCTCGCCGGAGACACCTTGCCAGAGTGGAGGAGGAGAGGATGGAGAAGGAGCCCCTACCAGGAGATGAAGAAGGGGGGGGGGGTTAGTGTTTAAATAGAAACACACTTAACCACTCACCCGCCGGCCCAAACCCGAACCTCCGACGGGGTCGAGGTTAAGCATCCCCTAGTCCAAACACCACCTCCTGAGCACAATGGCAGTCTCGGAATTTTAATCTGAGTCCCCATTCAAAAGTTATAAAGATGAACGCTCAAAGCCTCCAAATTACGAAAACACCCCTAGGGCCATTATTCACAGACGGGCCACGCCCGTGAAACTTACACCCCTCCTAGGGTAAATGGCAGGCTCCGAACTCAATGGTGCCCTCAGTTTTCCCATCCGAGCCACCGTTTAAGAGATACTAGTGTTTCACCATTAAACGGATTGATTAATTAATTTAATTATCCGTTTAACGTTCCGAAAGCGGGCGAGGGGTCCAAACATCCTGCGCCGACATGTCCGATGCTGTTCCTAGGGTAAAAACCCCATTCCGGACCCATCTGTACCCTCAGATCTTTGATATGGATCACTGTTTAGTAGTTATCCTATTTTTTGGCGTTTCTAGTGTGAACGCACTGAAAATGTAATTCCGTCCACTCCGGGGCTTGGAATCGCACGCCGTCTGAAGGTGCTGCTCTGGAATAATATCAAGAATATTCCAAAGTCTTTTGCAGAAAAAACTAGGTTTTTACAACTCATTGGTGAGAGCCTCTCCTCCTTTATTTATAGCGTGTTAAGAAATTACTCGGAATTGCCTCACCAACCCCTGAATAATTAACACAATATAAATGAAATATTATAACCACTGTACCTATCATAAATATTATTATAACTTTCTATTAATATAATAAATATATTACGTGATAATACCCAATCCATTAACTTCAATCGTCATTCCCACAGATATTAAATGAACCTTTAATATTTTAAACTAATATTCATTCAAATAATATTTTCCTTGTATTTTATTTAAAATTTGTAAATAAATTTAATAAATAAATTCAATGCCTATTATTATTAACTTGAATAATATAAATTTATTTATTCCTTTTGTGATCACATACACTTGGATAAAACCTAGACCCCAATGGTGGGGCCCATCATGTACTATAAACCTATTCAACTGAATATGGTAGATTTTGAATACTCTATTGTGTGTGACCCTCTATGACCTTATCACAATAATAATTAATAATATTCACAGACCAAGAGAAGAATCTAGAAACCCATCATGGCCCCTAAATAGATAAGGATAGTCATAGAAATGACAACCAGTCTATGAACAGGCACAGTGTAATATTATCTCTTTCTCTTTAATATCACATAAAGAAGGACACACAACCGTGTCATTGTCATTTTCTTGATTTATTATTTGTTGATCTAACTAGATAGATTTACCATCAACTACCATGGTCATGGTCTTATGAATGTACAAGCATCCGGATCAATGTGGCATGAGATATATAAGTTCCTTAACCTGGAAGCAAAAAATCTTTTCTTGACCATTCAACCAATGTCAAACCACTAACGATGAAACCAACACAAGAAACTTTACCCTGATTTTATCATTGTGGGTTTTTCCTTGAATCAAAGTACACGACCAAATGGAACATATTGATAATGATCTAAATTCAAGAGACCAATACACAAGTCCATAGATAGGAACATCCCATAACACCCAAAACATATGGTGTCACTATTGGAGAATCTTTCCTCATGATAACACTACTTGAGACCACCAAGTGAAAACATCATGAGAAGAAGTCTCAATGCTTAAGAGACCCCAACACCTAATAGTCAAACATCTATTATGCCCAGTCAATAAGATGTTTCCAGACTATATGAAATATATTTAATATTAACGTCATAATATATTGCAATTATCATTATAGACTGAGATCTTTTATAACCTTTTGATACGACAATTAATCCATATAAATTAGCATTAAATAGTGAATACATAAATATCTACACAATAATGGTATGTTTAAATCATGTATATCGAACTGTACACATGATATGGAAATAAAAAGTACTGTTCAAGTGGGTTTATGGAGAAAACTATTACAACAATTACCACATATCAATTCCACCTCATTCATTATTAATCTACTAACCCATGAAATTTCAGTTTAGTGTTATAATTTATTTCACGCTAACCAAACAACTAATAAAACCAAACCACACAACAACCAGCCCAACTCAAAACAACCATTCCCAAAAAAACCACATCCACATCACACAACACAACCACCACAAATCACCAACATCACATAACACAACCACATCACACATGATAACCACACATTATCACAATTTTTCACCTCCACCACTATCCACCATAACCATTGTGAAACTGTCCAATTACATCCATGCTAACCAACTACTACATTAGAGCTCCACACACCACACAACCCAATTAGTCACCAATATTACCTCACAAAAACCCATATCAAACCAAATGTAACAACAAGAACAACAACACACAAAAACACACCATGAATTCAATAAATTTTCAAGGTCTTTTATCACATTAATTCTTTATTTAGAATGATTAATATCATACAAACTATATTTCCATAGGAATATCATTCATTAGCCACATATATGTTCTTTATCCTTTTAATTTATGGTGTGATAAAATAAAAAACACATAAAGGGTCTCACACATATAACCAATAATGTAAACAAGGCTCCCAATAGCCATTATTTCTAGTATTGGCATCAATATTCATAACATAAACACTAATAACATCAAAAATAGTAAAAAATATGATTTCTCCTTATCCCCATAAATTTAAAATTATGAAAATTTATTGTCTTTATTATTCTGACCCTTACTATCCACCCAAAGGAATTAGATAGCATTGAATCCCCACACAAAGCACATAAATAAGGAGAAAATGAGTATCACCTACCCCAAGTAATCTTTCTGATCCACTACGCACCATAGGGTGAAGGAACAAAAATATAAAAACCATATCCGCATAAAAAAAACTTGGATAAACATAAAATTCACTAAGAATATATCCAAACGAAACCCAAAATTCACCTTGAACAAAAACATCAACACCATTGTTAATCTTTAAAAGAAGAAATAACTGAAACAAGCAGATAGAGAGAAGAAATCACCATACATTGCCAATAAATAACCCCCAAAACTCATGGATCAATGTAGGAAATGTGGGGATAGAAGATCCTCTAAGGGATCCTAGGGTTTTCCCACAAAGCCAAAGAAACAACTTCCAAATAATGGGTTTATGCCACTTCTCATGTAATAAATAGGCTGTAACATGCCCCATTCCTAATGTGAATTATACATTTACATCGTGAATTCCACAAGTTCAATGACATAAAAAACAATGAATTAGATTCAAGGTGTGAATTCCTCATATCTATAATTTATTCGGAAATTCATGGTGTCTCGATCAAATTTATTACACGCCATGAATTACAATTTCATAGTATGAATTTGTTTCACGCAGAACACCTTCCCTGTACACATGCCATGAATTTTAATTCCTCATATGTTGTGAATAAAAAAATCACATCATGAATCCCACTATCATAATGTGAAATTCCTACTATAGTTTTGTTGTAGCCCCAACCTATACCGAACCCTCATCACACATCCTCAAAACAACTCTAACACCCAAATTGGAAAAGTAATGGGTTGAGAAGGCAAAAACCATTACATTATATTTCTCTCAAATGATTCTAATAATTGATAAATGAATCCAAAACCAAATGAAAAGAGAGTGACCTAACAACCATCCTGTGAGATACCTCTTAGAGATATCATCACACCTCCAAAACTACCACCAACAAAACACACCAATCAAATTCCAATAAATAACCCTGCATAGCCACACCACCATCTCACCAGAAATGACACCACACCACCTCACTCCTACCATGAGCCACCTCCCACCCACAAAAACATTCACACTACTAGCCACCCACTGCACAAACAAAGCCAACAACCTCCTCAAATAGTACATAACACCATCTTGATAAAAAAATCAAGTAATTACATCTTCTACATCAATATATTATCATATTTTGGTGGAACTAACTCACCCACATAGTCTTAATCACATCAATAATATAACAAGTCTTGATTAGGAATCAGGTTTTACCTTCTTCATATGTTTCAAACCTTATCACATGTCACATTATCAAGGAAAAATCACATCTCCTAAAACAATAAGGATCAAAAATCACAACAATAAAGAAAAATGGAATGAATTGAAGCTCAAAACTACTCTAGGTATTAGGCATGCATCTGTGTCTCAAACTAAAAGGTACTCTCCTCTATGACACTATTCCCCCAAAATATATGAATGAAGTGGATGGTTTATTCACACAACACCTTCTCTTGAAAATACTTTATATCTATTGGTCACTTCATGAATGTCATCTCATCCTTGATATCCAACTATACCTATTCAATGACTTTAGCGTCATCCTAAAGATACAGATGATGTCGGGACACATGGAAGATGTCATGGATCTTATCCAGTCATGGTGGGAGTGCTAACCGATAGAATGTCTCAACAACACATCCCAAACACCTTGAAATTCCTAACAAACCAAGGATAAATCTTTCTCCCTCTTCCAAACCCCCTATTCCATTTCAAGGGGTGAATATCAAGAACACATGGTCATCGAACTCAAACTCCAATAACCTACGACTATGGTCAAAATAGGCCTTTTGACGATCCTGCACCACTATCACCCTCTCTTAGACCAACTAGATCTTCTGAGTATTGTATTGCACCACATAAAGACCAATAATTTCTAAATCCACAAAAACTATTTAGAAAAATAGAGAACGAGAAAACCACCGTACAACACCTCAAACGAAGACATTCCAATGGATGAGTGATAACCGTTGTTCTAGGTGAACTCAACTAGAGGAAGGTTCCATATCCATGATCCTCCAAAGTCTAAGATGAAATATTTCAACATATCATCCAATGTATATATTATCTTCTCCATCTACCAGTCTATCTGAGGGTGGAAAGTAGTGATTAGATGAAACTAGGATCCAAAATCATACTACAATCCCCTCCAGACCCGTGTTGTAAAATAGGGATCCCGGTCATAAATAATGGTCCTCGATACCTCATGAAGCCTAAACACATCTTCCATGCACCATGTCACATCCTAGATCAGATCACTCGATAACAGTATTTGAACTAGTTAGTGAGAAGGCCTCAAGCATGCCTCCCTGTATACCAGAGGTTTTTGACTAGTAGAAATGGTCTAACAGAGGTATGGTGGGAAGTATACACCCTAAAAAATACAACTAAAATAATAGATAAAAAATGAATAATATAAACAATGAAATATATAAATAATTTATAAAGAATCCAATACCAAATAAAAAACAATTCATGACTATATAATTCCATAAATAAGAAGCAGTCATGTATATAAAAGGAAATATATATAATATGGCTAGAATGACAAAAGAATAAATAAATAAAAGACTCCAACTTCGTACCAAAGCCTGAGTGAATGATAATACACTATTCCCATGTAATGTCCTATCTTATAGGATACAAAAACAAAGAATAAAAATCAAAGTACTAACCTACAGATAAGAAATTTGTTTGGGTACCAATTAGAGGCTTGAACAAGGTATGAGTAAAACTCTGTAGGCCACCAACAATAGTGTCTAACTCAAATATAGTATGTGAATATAAATTATATGGTGTAATGTTATATCAAAAGTAAGTAGTAAGTGATTATGTATAAATAAACCTTGTCAGGATTAGGATCTTCATGGGACACCTAGTCAGCCATTCCCGCTAAGGCCTAATCCAGAATGTCCGAACCATTTACATTTTACACAAAAAACCCAAGACCCATGGTATGTTACCAAGGAATCTATGTATAGTAGTTATTATAGGGTGTTTTATATTTAAACATGAATAATATATAGTGACCTATTCTTGAAATACATTAAAATTACATAACATTTGTGGAATACGTAAAACATTATACAATAGATGTCCAAATACTATGTTTGTCTAGTGCATTTGGAAACATGGAAACATAAACTATAATACGTAAATGATCTAAATTATCACCTACTAGGTTCTTCTTGACTATAACCCTTCTTAGACATATCCGACACAATACATATATTCTAAACTAGAGAAGGAAACGTAAAAAGTGGTAAGATCAAATGCTTTGTAAGGGTAAACAAGGAAGATATGTAAACATAATCATGAGCATAAGGGTATCAGAACATGATCATGAAAATAGAGTATCCTACCATGCATATTAGATATCATAAACAAGATTCATGGAATAAATCTTGATAGTTCATAAGACATGAATCATTTAGAAATAATGAACATAAAAAATGAAAACATAACACAGTAATAAAATATGGAATTACTGCAAAAACATAACCATATATTAGGATTTCCATAGTGGAAAAGGCATCACAATAAAAAACATCTTAGTAGTATGGGTTCACTCCTCATACCATATTGGTAGTCATGGTTCACTATCATGTCCTTATAAGTAGCATGATTTCACTCCTCATACCATCTTGGTAGTCATGGTTCACTCCCATCACCATCTTAGAAGTCAATGTTTACTCCCAAGACCATCTTAGTCTATCTCAATAGATATAAATATTTACCCAATGCATTCATGAGAGATATAGGTCCCACCAGTCTCATAATGAAATCATACATAAAGTTTCAAAAAAATCATAAAAAATAACATTATAACCCATTAAATGAAATTGGTATCATAAACATGTAATCATATCATAACCTATGGAAAAATATACAGGTTTTATAATCATTTCCAAAAATGTTCGACCTATCAAAAGAATCAGGTCTCAAAATTGTATAAAAGATGGAAGAGAAATGATTTTCATAAGAATTATTCCATAAAAACATAAACCATTCATGAAATAATATCAATGGAACAATTTGATAATTTCTTATAAGGGAATGAGTAACATCAACATTTGTCATCTTATATGGAAAATAACATGGAAAGGTATTTTGAAAACATTTCTTCAAGAAAATATCATTCTTCTTTGAAAAAAGATCATTAAATCATAAAAAATTTTGAAAACCATTTTATTTATAATAAACTTTAAATATTATAAAAAATTCTTTGAAAAAATTTTGGAAACCTTTTTTCTTTGAAAACATATAAAGAGATCTTGAAAACATTTTGAAAATCATTTTCTTTAAAAACATATAATAGGAGCTTGAAAACATTTTGAAAACCATTTCATTGAAAATAAATTGATACTTATAAATAATATTTGAGAATTATTTGAAAATAATTTCCCTTGAAATCATATAAAATAAACTTGAAAATGTTTTGAAATTAATTTTCTTCTAAAACATATAAAAGAAGCTTGAGAAAATTTTGATTTTTTTCCTTGAAAACATATAAAAGAAGATTAATTTTTTTGAAAACCATTTATTTGAAAATTATTTTTAAAAAAAATTATTAAAAATTGACTTTTTAAACATGAAAAGTAAACTACACCGAAATGATGATGGGTAAATCCGTACTTCCCGTACAAGGTAAAAATAACATTCCTCTTTCATATTAAAAAGGTTAGAAGAATACATTGTTCGAAAAGAGAAAAAAATATTCCCTTGAAAACCTTGGTAAAATAAAAAATGGTAAAATTTTATTTTAAATATTATAGGATACTATTATATTATTCTTGGAAACCATTTTTAGAAAACTTGGTTTTGAAGGAAGACAAATTTCTTACCAAAGAGAGGGTAAAGTTGGGGTTTCTTAAAAACACCTAATTAAATATTTTATGTACCAAAGAGTGGAAAAATGGAACCAATACATGAATATATCATGAATAAGTAGTGTATAAGAAAATTAATTAGTTTTATATAAATATGGATCATAATATTTCATCAATGGAAGAAAAATCATAAACAATCTTGATAAACGATGAGATTGTTTCAATAAACATATTATCACTTGGTGACTTTGAATCACACTACTCTTGTAAGAAAATGAAATTAAATGAAACTTTAAATATCATTAATGGAATTATAATCATGATATAACATTTTAAATACAATATAAACTCCTTATATAAAAATATAAGTGCATAACATGGCATGTTTCTCTAAGAAGGCAAATTGAGACAAAACGACTTTACTGATTTTGTTACTTCTGAAAATTAAACCCCATGAGAGAAAGATAATAAATTGGATATGTAAATACCCGTAAATTTAATTATATTAAGAATATAATATATTGATAAGAATTATAAAAAAAAAAAATAATTGAGTGGTGAATAAGACATTTATCTCATGAAAATAAAAAAGTGAGATAAAATTCCCTTACCTTATGTCTTGACTCACGTGGTACTTGTTCAACCCACAAGTATAATACATATAAATTTATTAAAAATATTTTAAGTAACTATAATATTATATCTAATACCATATATTGTTTTATTATAACCTTATATTAACTTCTTGTTTACAATCCAATGTTAAGGATTCACTTCGGGTAATATTCGCTTTGTACTTTGCATCTATCTTAATTTGTAATATCATTTTTCCTTATACTTATATAAGGATTTAAAGAATTTAAATAATGATATAAATATCATTTATATTCATTATATGTTTTTTATAATAATCTATAGAATATAGAAGTATGAAATGGAAAACACCGTACATGGAGACAGTAAGCCGTACATATGCAAGAACATTGTTTCTGTTTTTATTATCGTATTGAAAGAAAGAAAGTACAAAACATATATGTATATATATGAATATATATAATTATTATAGTATAATTATTATATAATATATATCATATATGTTCACTAAACTTATTCTTAATACATTACATGTAGTGTGTGAATGAATCACATCGCTTTGAGGGAGCTGTAGTCCACACTTCCTCAAACAAAATTATCATATTTACACCAAATGGGAAGTATAAATATATGTGTTGTAAAATAATTAAATAAGATTAAATAAATTATAAATATCATATATAATATATATAAATATATTTACCATCATAATTATCACGATGAGAGGTGGTAAAAGAATAATGAACAATCATCGTTTTGTGAGGCGATACTTCACCGTTCACATAAAGAGTGTGCTCGTTACCCATTAGATGGAGTTTTGTGTAAGTGTAGGTTGAAACCTTAGAATAAAAAATAATAGTATATTTAGGATACTTATTATGTTATAAAAACATGTAATAAAAATATTTTGGGGAGCATAGGAAGAAAATAAAAGAAAGGAGGTTAGGGAGGGTGTCACATCTTAATCAGGTAAATCCTTTTGGTTTGCACCAAAGGGATTACTTGAAAGAATTTATGAAAAAATGGGGGATTAAATGAGTAATGTAGGTATATTGGTAAGTTTATTTGATATATAATGGCCGATCATAAGTGTTTTTAGAGGTTTAAGGAAGTGGGAGGAGATGAGGCCTTTTTATAGTGGTGGAGGAGTGACACTCTTATTAGATTATGAAAAAAGAATTACATACATGTGTTTCCCATGTAAAGTGGATAAAAATTAAATAAAAGGGAATATACGGTATAAATATGAACATAAAATGGATCTCGGACAAGTTTATAGGTCATTTTTCCCCTATGTTTAAGTTTTAGACTCTAATTAAGATTAATTTGACCTTAATCACTGTGATTGATTTTAATCTCTTTCACAAATCTTTTTGGTCAAAAAATTAAATTGATATGATTAGGCTCTAAATATTATAATTATTATAATTATTTTTTTCTAAATTAACTTCACAGATGTTTCAAAATTAAGATTAATGCTTATCCCACAAACGGGATGAAATAACGAGTTTTTTTAAAGTAGGAAGAGGTTCAAATGTAATTAAATTTTTATATTCAATTTCAAAGTTAAATTTATTATAATGAAATAAAATTTATTAATATTTTATAACTTATCTAATGTTACCTTAAAGAAAATTGAAAATATAATTTAACATTAATAATTATTGAAATGAAAATACAGTTTTTAACTAAAATGCGGTATTTTTTACTATTCATCAAAAAATGGAATTTCTCAGAAAAATGCCAAAAATTCACCTTAAGATAATTTAAAAATTATAAATTTAAAAATTAATTCTATTTTAACAAATCCAATTTCTAATATTTTCTAAAATTAATTTTATTATTGTTCATAGAAGGATATAAAAAGTTCTTTTACGAAAATATTATTTTTAAACCTATAAATACTTTAAAAAAAATTATATTTTTCATTATGAATATGTTTTATTTATATAAAATCATTATATATAATATTTTAAAAGTAGTTATTACTATTAATATTACTAGTTTAATGGCTAGGTTACAATTATCTCATTTAAAAAATTGTAACAATTGGATGATGCTTCGTAGAAACTCGATGTTGTATGTTACATATGCCAAGTAGGTGTTGCATGTGGCGCAAGACAAGTCGGTGTTGTGCGTAGAGGAATACAAGTCGGTGTGGTGTGAAAGGAATTTTTAACTTAGTTATTTAATATAAAAAATCTATTTTCAATGTTGTGTGAAATGAAAAATATCATAAGAATAAATTAATTCAAAAAAAATATTTCAAAAAATCTATAGGTGTTACATTCTACCCCCTTAAAATGTATTTATCCCTCAAAATTAATTTGGGTTATTAAAGGTTTAATACTTTAATGTTTAATTCATGGAAACTAACATTATAAAACTAAATACTAATACTTACTTTAAAAATGGAAAGTTGGAATCATAACGGTTACCCGTAGTAACATATAACAAAGTTTACACATAGGAGAACATATGTTGGGAATTAATATTAGACATGTAGGAAATGTGTAAATATATATAGGGATTTATTGAGGCCATCAATAAAAAAAATTGAACAATCAAAGAGAAGTTTATGGCCTCAATTTCATAGATATGTGATGATTTAAAAGGCCACCAGTTCAACAAAAATTAAGGTATTAGGACAACACATTTTTTTTATCATTATCTTTTCTTTGAGTAATTAATCTATTGACCATGAATATAAGGAAATATACTTACTTGATATATTCCTATAAACAAGATTTCATTATTTAGTTGTGCTTTTATATATTTCTAATTCATCCATTACTTCAGGAAATGGATGTCCAGGAATTAACTTTGATGCCTGAAGTACTAAAATACACCTTTATCAAATCTTAAGGCCCATAAACGAATGAAAATTATAACTATTTGTCTCCAAATATTATTCAAAATAATTATGGTTAATACATTAATCAATAAACATAATAATTAACTCTACTTGTTCGTCATTAACATTTATTCAACAAAAATAATTATACATTAACCAAGACATTGTGTAGGCCAGTGGTAGGAGTGAAACCCTTAATGTACTTCGGTCATGTATTCAAGACTCACAAACTTACTAAACTTAATTTGTTTTTACCCAACATAAATGATGTTCTTTTATAAAACCACACTAATATAATTTCCAATATACATATGATGGGCATCCTTGAAATAAGGTTAATCACTAAATAGTTTTTTAACCAATGTTTTCAATATAATCTCAATACATAAATATTTCATCCAAAGTGTAACTAAAAAATTAAATAAATATTTAACCTTCTAACCCTTTTGAAAGATTAATATTCAAAAATTTAGAAAAAGAAACAAGAAATTAGCTTAAAATTTATCCCCTGTATATCACAAAGTCGCTCTTGGTTGTCACATTCCAAACATGTGAATACCCTCATCATATATTCTCTTAAAAATGTAAATAACCCAAATTACCATAAATACTTTTAAAAAACATGAATGTTTCCTTATTCTGAGGTATATTGGATCTATTCATTAAATCCAAAAATGTTTCAAGCTTCATCAATGATAGAATAAACCACCCGTCAAAAAGACCTTAGTAAGTTCCCAGGTAATCAGTACCTTCCAATTAACTTATTTATATCCCATATATCTTTATCCAAAAAACATTATCTTAACATAAGAAACATATTAAGGGTTATATTTCCATTCATCATGTGTTTTCTATGGACATAACCTTTCCATTAAATCACTTTTCTATTCCATCCGAACCATGTAACGTATTATTGTAAATCCATAGAGAAATACATAAAATGAAAAATACTTATATATTTTATCATTCATATAACATAATTCTTGAATCCAAATAACTAAATACATTGATTATTACTCTTCATCCATCTTCCAATAACAAGGATACCTCATCCTATTACACAATACCTCTTTCCATTCAAATTTTTTCTATAGTATCTTCATCATCTACAATGTAACCATTAGTCACACCACCATGCTAATTCTCTTCATGATATTTCCTCTTGGGACATTGATTTTCATAATGACCATTTATTCCATACCTAAAATATTTAATCTTCAATGATGACTTGGGGAGTCCAATATTCTCATCCATTTTGTTACCCAAACTCTTCATTTTTTCTTCACAATCACATGCTTTGTGTCCTTTTCCACAGTAAAAACATCTTCTTATTCCTATAAGACATTCATAGAGGTGATTATTTCTACATTATTGACATAAAGGAAATAAAATATTCTTTTCCCCATGGTCTCCATTACCCGAACTCTCATCAAACTCCTTCTTTCTCTTTGTTGGTGAGTCCGAGAGATGGTTAAGGTACACATTGTTAATCATGTTCCAGGAAAACTAATTAGGAATGATCACAACATCTTTCACTCCAGTGATCATCCCACTTGTCTACTCATTAGAAAATCATAAATCACATTCAATTTGAATCAAGTTCCTTCTATTTTCCACCATTTAATAAAATTAGAAGCATAGTGTGAGCATTACCTATCATAGAATAACACCACATAGTCATGAAAATAATTACATATAGGATGTCTAAATCATGAAACAATCCTTAATATATGACGTCCTAGGTTCACCCAAGGTTATTAATTGCAAACTTATATTTACATCCTTCATGATGGTTTTTAATGAGTTTGTTAATTCCCAAAGTATATCCCTTGGGACTGTCAAACCAGGTGTGTAACAAAGACTATTTTCATGTACTAGACTACCCCAAATCATGTCCAAAACAAAATTTTAGAGTTTTTACCCCTATGTACATTTGTCCTTGATCCACATACACTTGTAGTATCCATAAAAGCTTGTATTTCTAGGAAACCACTCACTCTATCCTTTACCTAAATTCCAAGACATTTTCCTAAATGTCAACTCATCCATATACTTATCATTAGAGACATTCCAAGAAATATCCTTATAAATATACCTAGGGATCTCAAAAAAGTTTTATCATCATAGTTTTCAAAGGTTAACTAAACCTTTTCTATGATACTAACTATAGCTTCCCAATCTTGACATACATTAACATTACATAACTTTATTCATAATAATTAAAACATTATACAAATAGATTTATAAAGGCCCTGTTAGTATAGTGAATTTAGAAACATTGAAACATAAACATTGGTACATAAATGAGATACACTATCTCCCACTAGGTTCTTCTTAAATAGAACCCTTCTTAGACACATCAAACATAATACATATCTTCATAACCTGGGGAAGGAAAAATAAAAAGGGGTGATCTAAAATGATAAATAAGGGTAAACAAGGGAGATATGTAAGCATAATCATGAGCATAAGGGTAAGAGAACATGATCATGAAAATAGAAGATCATACCCTTTATATCAATGATCATAAAAATGATTCATGGAATAAATATTGGTAGTTGATAAGACATTAATCATAAAAAAATAAAGAACATAATCCATGATATGATAATATAGTAATAAAGCATGTAAGTGTGGAAAACACATAAGCATATAATATGATTTCCATAGTATCCACGGAACCACTTCCAAGACCATATTAGTAGTATGGGTTCACTCTTTATACCATCTTTATAGTCACTGTTCAATCTCATGGACATATTAGTAGCATGAGTTCACTCCTCATACTATATTAGTAGTCATGTTTCACTGCTAAGGCCATATTAGTATAATGAGTTCACTCCTCATACCATCTTAGTAGTCATGTTTCACTACTTTGACCATCTTAGTAGCCAAGGTTTAATCCCAAGACCATATTAGTCTATCTCATGAGATATACATCTTTAGCCAATGAGTTGAGGGGAGATATAGGCCCCAACCATCATATAATGAAGTCATACATTCATGTGACAAAAAATCATAAACAATCATGCCATAACCCATGAAATTAAATGGGTATCCTAAAAATGTAATCATATCATAACATGTGAAAAAAGATAGAAGTTTCATAATCATTTCATCAAAATCATATCCTGTTAAAAGAAGAGGGTTTGAAAATCATATAACTATTGGAAGGGAAATGGGCATCTTAAGAATAATTATATCAAAAAGATAAAACATTCGAGAGATAATATTAAGTGAACCTTTCTATCTTTTAATATAAGGGCATGAGTAACATCAGAAAATGTAATATTATATGGAATATAACCTGGAAATATTTTTTTGGAAACATTTCTTAAAGAAAATATCCTTTATTCTTTGAAAAAGTATCTTAAAACATAAAATCCTTTTGAAAACAATTTTCTTGAAAATAAACATCATATATTATAAATAAATCTTTTAAAACCTTTTATAAACCTTTTTTCTTTTAAAATATATAAGGATATATTGAAAAGGTTTTGAAAATCATTTTCCTTAAAGACTTATAAAAGGAGCTTTAATTTTTTTTGAAAAACATCACATTAAATATAATTTGAAAAATTAAAAATAATATTTTAAAATTATTATAAGATAATTTTATTTTATAAAATATAAAATATACTTGAAAAGGTTTTGAAAAAAAATTCCTTTAAAACTTGTAAAAGAAGCTTGAAAACATTTTGTAAAAAAATTTCCTTGAAAACACATAAAATAAGATTCAAAACATTTTGAAAACCATTTCTTTTAAAATTACTTTTTAAAATTATTATCTTAAAAATTAACCTTTTAAACATGCAAAGGATGCTTCACCAAAATGATGGTGGGTAAACACAAACATGCGATATGAGGTAAAAGAACAATCATTTTTCATGGTAAAAAGGTTAGAAAATTCCACATTAGGAAAGTTAAAAGAATATTCCTTTGAAAAAATTGGTAAAAAAGGGTTAAAATTTATTTTAATTATTATAGTATAATATTATATTATTCTCGGAAACCCTTTCTAGAAAACATGGTTTTGAAGGAACACAAATTTCTGACCAAAGAGAGGGTAAAATCGAAATTCTCAAAAACAATTTCTTAAATAAAATAAATAAAAATGAGTTTTAAAATGGAAAAAACACATGAATGTAGCATTAATAAATATAGGATAATAAAATTCACAAGTTTTCTTAAAAAATGAATCATAATAATTCATCAATGGAAGTATAATCATAAACAATCTTGATAGATGATGAGATTGTTTCAATAAACATATAATCACTTAGTGAATTTGAATCACACTACTCATGTAAGAAAATGAAATAAAATGATGATTTAAATATAATTAAAGTAATTATATTAATGATATAAACTATGAAATAAATTATATACACCATATAAAACAATATAGTTTCATAACATGGCATGTTCCTCAAAGAAGGCAAATTGAGACAAAATGACTTTACCAATTTGGTAACTTTTAAAACATAAACCCCGTGAAAGAAATATCATCAATTGGATATGTTAATACCCATAAATTTATGTATAATAATAATATAATATATTCATGGGAAGTATATACACCACAAAAAATAAGTGAGTGGTGAAAAAGGCATTTATCTCATAGAAATAAAAAGTGAGATAAAATCCCCTTACCGTATGTCTTGACTATCATTTTACTCATTCAAACCAATGGTATTATAAATATAAATTTATTATAATTTTTTTATAGAACCCTATTCTTATATCTAATATAATATATGGTTCTATTATTACCTTACATTATCCTCTTGTAAACGATCCTATGTTAAGTTTTCATTTCGGGTAATATTCTCTTTGTTCTTTGCATGTGCCTTCATTTGTTATATCTTTAGTACATATAATTAGGTAGTGATTTAAAGAATGTAAATAATGATAAAAATATAATTTATATTTAGTATATTTTTATTATAATAATCTATAAAATATAGAATTATGAAATGGAATACATCATTCATGGAGACGGTAAGCCATACATACGCATGAACACTATTTCTGTTTTTATTATCGTATTTGAAGAAATAAAGTACATGAAATAAATATACATATTTATATATATAATTATCTCAGTAGAATTATTATATAATATATATCATATAATTTCAATAAACCCATTATTATTAAATTCCATGTAGTGTGTGAATGAATCACATTGCTTTGAAGGGGTAGTAGTCCACACTTTCTCAAACGAAATTATCGTATTTAAACCAAATGGAAAATATAAATATATGTGTTGAAAAATAATTAAATAAGATTAAATAAATTATAAATATAGTATATAATATATATAGATAGGGTTACCAACAAAATTCCCACCACAAGAGGTGGTAAATGAAGAATGAACAATCATCGTTTTATGAGATGATAGTTCTCCGTTCACATAAACAGTATGTTTGTTACCCATTTTATGGAATTTTGTGTAATTGTAGGTCTATAAATTAACATGAAAAAATATTAGTATATTTATGATACTGTTTTTTTTATAAAAACATGGAATAAGAATATTTGGTGAGTGGAGGAAGAAAATAAATGAATGTGGTTGAGGGAGGGTGTAACCTCTTAATCAGGAAAATCCTTTTAGTTTAAACCAAATGGCTTCCTTGGAAGACATTATGGAAAATTGAGGATTAAAGGATTAATATAGGTATTTTGAGAAATTTATTGGGTATATGTTGGCTGATCCTAAGTGGTTTGAGCGGTGTGATGAATTGGGAGGTGAGGAGGCCTTTTCATAGCGGAGGAGTGTCACTCTTGTAATATTTTGACAAAGGAATTACATACGTGTGTTTTGTTGTACCTCTCGTATCCCCTCGTGGTTTAATTTTCATGATCACAATCACTTTCATGTTTATCTAATTGTGTTTTAAGTGTTTTTGTTGATAGGCAATTGATTGCCAAAGGATTGGCCCAAGAAAGAACATCAAGTGGACTGAAACTCAGTCCACCGGCCAACCGGTGTGATAGCACCGGCCAGCCGGTGGACCTGGCAGAGGCATTGCCCACTGCCAGGCTCCACCGGTCAGCCGGTGGCTCTGTCACCGGCCAGCCGGTGGCATCCATTCAACAGTGGTGGCTACTGCCTCACCACCGGCCAGCCGGTGGCTCTGGCACCGGTCAGCCGGTGGTGCCTGGAAAAGAAGAATCAGCTCTGCCAAGCCACCGGCCAACCGGTGGCCCATCCACCGGTCAGCCGGTGGATCCAAGACTCGAAATCTCCCAAATTCCTCAAGCACCGGCCAGCCGGTGGGACTGTACCGGCCAACCGGTGGAGCCAATCAAACTAGCCGTTGCAGTTTGACCAGGCTGGCCCACTTGGCTCCCAACGGCTCTTTAAGCCTCTCCAACGGCTCCGAAGACTCCCCAAGGGTTCCATGCCTATAAATAAAGGCCAAGGAAGCCCCGGACACCCACCTGAACTATACGGAAGCCCACAGACACCTTGTTGATCATTTGGCGTACCTCCGGCGCATTCCTCCAAGGGAACCCCAAGTGCTCCATCCAATTCCACATCCAAGAGCACCACGAAAGAAGCTTGGAAGCGGCCTTCAACATCTCCAATCAATCAAAGGCGCCCAAGACTTCCTTAAATACGGTTTTTCTTGTTTATCTTTTTTGAGCTTAATTTGGGTTTGTGTCTACAAACCACTCTATTTCTCATCCCCTCTTTCATTTGGGTTTCACATCACCATTAAGGTGTGAAAATGTTGTCAAGCTTTCCTTTAAATAGCTTGAGACATAGGTGAGATATCCTTCACCTGTAAGAAGGATAGTGGGTTCTTGCTCAACCATCAAAAGCAAGTGGGTTCTTGCTTAACCACCAAAAGCAAGCTGTAATAGGTCCTAGTGCTACCTCAAAGCCTAGTGGGTTTCTTGCTAAAACCATTGAAAAGAAAGCGGTAGGAATCTCTCAACGGTTGAGTTGGGAGCGGAGACGTAGGCCGGGTTTTTGGCCGAACTCCGTTATCAATTGCGTGTCTTGCCTCTTTTATTTCCGCTGCACTTTCACTTTGATTTTAATTTTTCAATCTTTTTTTAAAAGGCAATTCACCCCCCCTCTTGCCATCACTCCCATTTTTCTCCGACCCAACAATTGGTATCAAAGGGGTAATTTGAGTAATACCTTAAACGGTTTCAAATTCAAAGATCCATTGTGATGGCATCCACTTCTTTCGCCCCCGAAGGCTTTTCTTTGGGTCGGGCTCCATTTTTTGATGGGTCCGACTATAATTATTGGAAAACCCGCATGACTACCTTTCTTATAAGCATAGGATATCCTATTTACAAAATTGTTATGCAAGGTTATTCTTTGTCTTCCCCCGACGAATCCAAATGGACCCCCGCCGATATTAAGAATTTTGAGCTTGATGGCAAAGCCATGAATGCTCTTCATTGCGGGTTAGATAGAAATGAATTTAATCGTGTATCCACTTGCACATCTTCACATGAAATTTGGAAGCTTTTAGAAGTGACCCATGAAGGCACTAATAAAGTCAAAGATACTAGATTAGATATGTATAGACAAGACTTTGAATCTTTTTCAATGCATCCAAATGAGTCTATTTCTGAAATGTTTACACACTTCACTGACGTTTGCAATGGTAGAAAATCTCTTGGTGATGATGTTTCAGCTGAAGCAATGGTCAAGAAGATTCTATGGGTCCTTCCGAGCTCATGGGCACCTAAAGTGACGGCAATCCAAGAAGTTAAGGATGTAAAGAACATGCCGGTCGAAGAGCTCATCGGATCCCTAATGACGTACGAGATCACGATGAGGAGGCAAGCTCAAAAGGAGGGCACACCAATCAAGACACCAAAGAACATCGCCCTCAAGGTACAAAAATAAGTAAGCTCCTCCTCATCATCATCATCTTCATTTACTTCATCTTCAAGCGGCGACTCGGAAATGGAGAATCTCGCCCGCCAAATGCACAAGTTTATGAAGAAGCACAAGAAGAAGAAATCTCGCAAGGCGCGAAAGCAAGAACCCACCGCAAGATCCGAGCCCAAGGTAAAATGCTACGGGTGCGGCGAAAAGGGCCATTACAAGCCTGATTGCCCACTCAACAAAAAACGGGCCACGCAAAAGGAAAAAGGAAAGAAAAAGGTCCTCAAGGCGACATGGAGTGACACCTCATCATCCTCCTCCTCCTCCTCCTCAAGCGACCAAGGTACAAAATTCCTAATGGAAAAACATGAGGTATCTTCCTCCTCTTCCTCCTCTTCCTCCTCTAGTTCTTCTAATTCATTTAATCATTTATCATATGAAGAAGTCCAACATTCTAGAGACCAATTAGAAAATGGTTTTCATGAGCTTTCTTCAAAATTCGTTGCTTTGAAAAAGAATTTCAAAAAACTTTCCTCCGAAAAAGAACAACTTCTCAAAGAGAAGGAGGAACTCTCCCTAAAAATCCAAAATTTCCCAAATGTTGATTCTTTGGAATCAACCATCAAGGACCTTAGAGAATCCCTAGCCAAGTTCACCCAAGGTGAACAAAATTTGACCAAATTATTGGGTTCTCAAAGGGTTTCTAGGACCACTCAAGGACTTGGCTATACCAACCAAGCCTCCTCCTCCCATGCACCCACTGTTTTTGTAAGGGGGAGCTCTAGTTATAAATTTTCAATTATTGTAAGAAACCCGGGCACCTCATTTATGAGTGTGATTGCAAAAATGCCCGGTACGGTCAACCCAAATATTTTTTCTTTTCGGACGAATTTTATAGGAGAAGACCCGCCATGAAACAAATTTGGATTGAAAAATCCCTTTTGGCGAGTCTCTCCGGGCCAAAAATAGTTTCGTTTCCCCGATGATCTTTTGTTTTATTTAGGGGGAGAAATTTTCTTAAATTCAAAAATCTCTTTCGATTCATTTTTCAATTTAAATTATTTTTTAAAACTCTCAATTTCAAAAACATCATTTGGTTTCAAATTTCAAATTTCAATTTTCATTCAAAACTTTCAATTCAAACTGTTATTCAATTTTTGATTCAAAACTTTCAATTCAACTTCCAAAAATTTCAATTGGTTTAAAATCTATTCTTTCCCTCAATAAAGTTTTATGCCCCACGCTATTTTGATAATCACAAAGGGGGAGAAATTTCTTGATTGATTGGGGGAGAATCCTTTTCATCATGCTTAGCATTTCCTTTCAATTTCAGTTTTTTACATTAATTGTTTTGGTGATTGTGATCATCAAAATAGGGGAGATTGTTGTACCTCTCGTATCCCCTCGTGGTTTAATTTTCATGATCACAATCACTTTCATGTTTATCTAATTGTGTTTTAAGTGTTTTTGTTGATAGGCAATTGATTGCCAAAGGATTGGCCCAAGAAAGAACATCAAGTGGACTGAAACTCAGTCCACCGGCCAACCGGTGTGATAGCACCGGCCAGCCGGTGGACCTGGCAGAGGCATTGCACACTGCCAGGCTCCACCGGTCAGCCGGTGGCTCTGTCACCGGCCAGCCGGTGGCATCCATTCAACAGTGGTGGCTACTGCCTCACCACCGGCCAGCCGGTGGTGCCTGGAAAAGAAGAATCAGCTCTGCCAAGCCACCGGCCAACCGGTGGCCCATCCACCGGTCAGCCGGTGGATCCAAGACTCGAAATCTTCCAAATTCTTCAAGCACCGGCCAGCCGGTGGGACTGTACCGGCCAGCCGGTGGAGCCAGTCAAACTAGCCGTTGCAGTTTGACCAGGCTGGCCCACTTGGCTCCCAACGGCTCTTTATGCCTCTCCAACGGCTCCGAAGACTCCCCAAGGGTTCCATGACTATAAATAAAGGCCAAGGAAGCCCCGGACACCCACCTGAACTATACGGAAGCCCACGGACACCTTGTTGATCATTTGGCGTACCTCCGGCGCATTCCTCCAAGGGAACCCCAAGTGCTCCATCCAATTCCACATCCAAGAGCACCACCAAAGAAGCTTGGAAGCGGCCTTCAACATCTCCAATCAATCAAAGGAGCCCAAGACTTCCTTAAATATGGTTTTTCTTGTTTATCTTTTTTGAGCTTAATTTGGGTTTGTGTCTACAAACCACTCTATTTCTCATCCCCTCTTTCCTTTGGGTTTCACATCACCATTAAGGTGTGAAAAGGTTGTCAAGCTTTCCTTTAAATAGCTTGAGACATAGGTGAGCTATCCTTCACCTGTAAGAAGGATAGTGGGTTCTTGCTCAACCATCAAAAGCAAGTGGGTTCTTGCTTAACCACCAAAAGCAAGCTGTAATAGGTCCTAGTGCTACCTCAAAGCCTAGTGGGTTTCTTGCTAAA
This sequence comes from Viscum album, assembly GCA_963277665.1. Lineage (NCBI taxonomy): Eukaryota > Viridiplantae > Streptophyta > Magnoliopsida > Santalales > Viscaceae > Viscum > Viscum album. Next base: position 1,336,200,286 of record OY728127.1, read on the forward strand.
ACCATTGAAAAGCAAGCGGTAGGAATCTCTCAACGGTTGAGTTGGGAGCGGAGAGTTTTTTGCCGAACTCCGTTATCAATTGCGTGTCTTGTCTCTTTTATTTCCGCTGCACTTTCACTTTGATTTTAATTTGTCAATCTTTTTTTAAAAGGCAATTCACCCCCCCTCTTGCCATCACTCCCGTTTTTCTCCGACACAGCATGTTTCACATGTAAAGTGAATAAAAATTAGATAAAAGGTAGTATATGGTATAAATATTTCCATAAAATGGATCTTGGACATGTTTATAGGTCATTTGGGCCCCTAAGATTAAGTTTTATTCCCTAATTGAGCTTAATTTGACCTTAATCACTGTGATTAATATTAATCACTTGCACTAATATTTTTGGTCCAAAAATCAACTTTATATTATTTTAATATAAGTAATATAATTATTATAATGGTTTATTTAAGTTTTTAAAAATTAAATTCATAGAATTTTAGAAATTAAGATTAATGTTAATCCCGCAGATGAGATGAAATAACAGGTTTTTGAAGTATAAAGAAATTCAAAATTTTATTAAGTTTTATATTAAATTTCAAATTTATATTGATTATAATCACCTATATTGTATTAATATATTTATAAACTATATAATTTGACCTTAAAAAAATGTTAAATATAATTTAAACATTAGTAATTATTTAAACTAAAAACCAGTTTTTTACTAAAAAACAGTTATTTTCACTATTCATCAAAAAATGATATTTCCCAGAAAATTCCCAAAATATCATACTAAGATAAATTTTAAATTATAAATTCAAAAATGAAGGTTATTTTATGCAATTAAATTTATAATAGTTTTTAAATTTTTTTTCAGATAAGGACAAAAAAAAGAAGTTCTTTTAAGAAAATAGTATTTTTAAACATATAAAGAATTTACAAGAAATTATAATTTTCATTATAAATATGTTTTATTTATATAATACCATTATATATAATATTTCAAAAAGTAGTAATTACTGTTTATATTACTATTTTAAATGTCTAGGTTACAATTATCTCATTTAAATAATTATAACAATAAAATGATGTTTCGTAGAAACTCGGGGTTGCATGTAACGTATGCCAAGTTATCATTGCATATAGAACATGATAATTTGGTGTTTCATGTAGCAAAATCCAAGTCGGTTTTATGTGTAATGAATGTTTTACATAGTGATTTAATATAAAAAACCATTTTCAGTGATGTGTGAAATGAAAAATATCATTAGATTAAATAAATTCAAAAAAAATATTACACAAAATATCGGGGTGTTACTAAATCAATCCAAGGATCTAAAATAAAGGGGAATGGAGTGTTATTTCCATCAATTACCAAAAAATGATAAGGGGAACCATGTATCACATCCTGAACCTAGGGTGTGTGGAGGTAAACATTCCTATCATGGGGTGTGACAAAAAAAATATTTCCTAAGTTAAAATGTAGTAAATTGGCCAACATTGGTTATATACAGAGAGGAGAACAAAAAAATCATGTTTCTCCCTTGAAAATAGAGAAATAAGTGGAGGTTGTTTTTGAAATTGATAGATTTTAAAAATAAATAGGTAAATAAAAATAAAGGTTGAACACAAATTTATGAAGAGAGTGATGGGGAAAGGGTAAAATCACCTTTTTGAAATGTCATCATGGTGATAAAAATTATCCACCCTCTCTTCTTCTTGAATGCTAAATAAAATAATCCTCAATCAAGTTATTTATCATTCTTGGTTTAAGGAATCAATGGAAACCACTCCTGTGTGTATGAAAATTCATAAACCATTCCCAAACAACTAAGTAAAGTCATTATTGATAATTGTTTCTCCTTATAAATCTAGAAACAATTAACTTATTCCAAACATGTGCCAATGACTGCTAGACACTAACCAGCTAACACAATATGGTCAATCGAGACAAACAACACTAAGTAGATAGAGTTTAAATAACATCAACCAAAGTTGTAAATAATGAATGAAACCAAAACCCAAAATACAATCACATTAATAGAATTAAGGACTATATAAAACAAAAACCATTCAATAGAAAAACTGAGTTTTAAATTAATGCACAAGACTCAGACATTACAAATAGAAAACTCCCCATTTACCAATCACTCAAAAAATTTACCCCTCCATGTGAAGGGTAATAGAGTTGAATGGAGATGAATAGAAAATTATGAAACTAAGAAAATCGAAAATTGAAAACACTTCAAGGATTCAATCCTCCAGTACATTCCCTCTTTCACATTCTTTATCCCTTTGAATGAAAGTAGATGAACATATTTATAGGGATGAGAGGTGGAAAAATTTCCATCCACTTTGGCAGATTCAATAGAACTCTTAATGAAATATATTTTGAATGAAAATTAATTTGGACATTTGCCTTGGAGTCATATTTCCAATATAGCTGGAATCACTTTATTTGGAAGTCTCTAGACTGAGATAATCTTTAATTATTGTGTTGGAGTTCATTCTATCTTCCAAAATATTTTTTCCTATATTGATTTTTTTGGGTCATTCTGTTTATAATGGGATATGGATCTAGAAAATAAAGTTGAATCCCATGAATAAAGGAATCCTAAAAAAATAATAACTCAAATTGGATCAAAATTATAGATGTTTTTATCAAAATATAAAATCTTCAAAAAATTGTTAAATTTCTATAATTAATAAATTTTGATAGTTAAGACAAAAATTCACCAAAAATAAAAAAATAATAAAAATAAACTCACATTGATTAATTAGGAAGGATTAAATCATTAAAAAATATATGAATAATTATGAAAATATTATCTCTATCAATTTCCCCAAACTTAACACTTGGAATCATAGACAAGTAAGCATCAAAATTAAATCAATGAAAATTAAAAACACATACCCATGGGTTCGAAAAAATACACACCAAGAAACCAAATATATTAGGTCTCATATGAAACAATTCTTTCAAGTTCTCTATTCAGATCATTCAATATATTTCCACTTTATTTCTCCTCCCATTCACACAAAAAACCTACCTCACATGGATTTTTTCTTATCTCAAAAATGTAAATTTTCAATAAGGATTTTCTCATATAATCTTCTAAAAGAGTCAACATAGGCTTAATAAATTTCTACTTCTCCACCTTTTGTGAGTCAAGGACATGTCTTTATCATGAGGAGATTATAGGGTTGTTCTATGGATTCTGTTTGGTAGGATTTATATGTGAAAGATTCCGAGGCTGAATGAGAAGGGCTTGTTTATTTTTGAAGATAAATTTCAATATTCTATTTTTCACTCAAGTTTGGTATCCTCATCACTCCCTTAGTAGAAAATAAACTCCATCATTAAGAAAACTCAAGAAAATTTCCCATCATTCATTATTTTTATATAAAAAATTTCAATCTTCTAAAATATAATTTTTTCTAAAAGCTTTAGATATGGATAACTTTATTTCTCTAATGGAATATCTAGAAAGGTACAACTTCTCTTATCATGAAATATACAAAAAATGCATAGCTTTCAATAGAATTATTTTTTTCAAGAACAAAAACATATCTTAATCATTTTATTTTCCACCAAAAGTATCAACAAATGAGGTATCACACACAAGACACCTATCCCCCACACTTAAGATCAAGATGATATTTTAATTTAACTTTAAGATCATGTTGGATAGGGAATTTTGTCTTGTAATTAAGCTAACCTAACAAGTTATTTTTAGATTATAAGGACTACATGGATTAAATTTACATGGAAGGCCATCATGAAAAGCATTCTCTTGAAAATCGGGCTTTAAAACCAAAAAATTCCTTAATCATTTAAAATTCATGTACCTCAAACCCTTATTTTTTGATAGAAATAAATAAAATTATAGTTAAATAAAGAATGATTTGGTTCTCTAAAGAACTGTGGTGAATGAAAATAATATAAAAAATAGGTTTAGAAGAATCATGGGAAAGTGATTTCAAAGATAAAGATAACGATATGTGGTATGTGATTTAAAAATTAGAGGAATTTTCTTGAACTTCCCAAATATTTGAACTTGAAATTAAGTCATTTTCTACACTCATTTAAGCTCTGTTTCATGGGATAAATTAGTTCACTCATTGAAATGGGTTTCAGATATGGAAAAGATAAACATTTTATCTCAGAAGATTCAAAAACACATAAAAATTGATAAATAAACACAAAAAATTTTAAATACACAATATTTTTTGAAAAAAAGGGAAAATTAAAAATCATAAAAATAAAATTTTCCCACACACACACTTAAATAATGAAATTCCATTGATTAATTCGAGTTTACTATATCATGTAATCAGATTTTTAATTCAATCATAATAATAAAGCATTAAGTAGAAGTACAAACTGAATTATTGGCAGTGTAACTTCAAGTTAAGCTCTTATGTGTTTCTCTCAGAAAATATATAAGAAAAAGTAGAAAATATAATATTAGATTTTTTTTTAAAAATGAAAATATAAATAGAATGGTAATAGAAAGATAGATTTTTGATTAATCCCCCATGTGGGCCCTGGGTTTTGATACCCAACAGTTGGACAGTTCAAGTTAGTTATCCCTAATATGATTGTTGGTAGATTTTTATTGAGAAAAACCACAAAAAATTCTTCTTTCTACCTTTCACTTCTTCATTTTTTCGGACTATATGGCTATTGTACACCAAATCCACCCCCATTATAATGATATAAAACTTAAATTATGGGGGTAGGAAAATGAATGAGTCTTTCTCATCCTTGGTTTCCACTTTTATAAGTTCTTCTTTATTCTCCGGTGGTCGCTCAAGGTATACTACATCAAAAGAATAGTCAAATGGAATGTCAGAGAGTAATTATATTTGAATAAAATTAAAACATGTAGTATCAATATAAAATTATTCCCTTTTAATGTAGTAATATTGTGTCTTGGTTTCCTCAAGAAAATCTACTTTGATATCCTCATTTACTCCCTCCAATAAATGTTTAACAAGTTCAGGGATATCTATATGTTCCTCTTCAGTTGCACCAATATTTTCATATTCTTCACCCAAAAAGGTAATAAAATTGTTGGATAAGAGAATATGGTAGTGTAAAGTCTTTCCAATAAGGGATTCAACCAAGGAATTACATTGCAGGATGATTTTCCTAGTGATTTACTGCCTTTTTTTGAGAAAGATTGTAATAAGATCCTGTCATTCAGACTCATGTAATCCTCTTTTTTTCTCTATTCAATAAATTGTGCCTTAGTCTTTGACTAAGGAACCAAATTCTTAAAAAAGGTAATAAAATTGTTGGATGAATCTGAAAATTTAAAATAATGGTAGGTAATAATCAATTTAGTTTCAATAATATTTGAAGATAATGAGTTCAAAAAATGGTCATCTCCCTGATTTTGTTCAGCTTCAATTTCTTCTTGAGTGGAAAGTTCCTATTGGAGTATAATTTTACTAGATAGATGAAGGTAGTAATTATCCTCTATCTTCTCTAAAAATCCCACCTCTTTGGTGGTTTCATCTTCTTACAATGGTAGAGATAGATATAAATGTGTTGGATCTTCTACTTTTTTGAGGACATAGAGATCATATTTCAGCTTATATTCATTCCAGAATTCATCCAAATTTTTTTGATCTCCCATAGCACTTTAGTGGGAAAATATTAATTATAAATCTACTCCAACATTGATTGATCTGGGATGAATGGATCTCCTTTTAATTCCATCATGGCCTCCTTGGATTCTTAAACTTGAAAGATGAGTGGGGATACTTCTTCCACTACTTTTTATGGTTCTTGTTCTTGTTCCAGCTCCAGCTTCTACTCTTGGGATTCATGTACATATTTATCTATCCACTCTATTTTTCACTCCATGTTTTTCATTAATTGACTAATCCTTTCCAATAGGTCTTGAAGATACTTGTGAACTTTTTCTTCTTAGTGTTTCAGATGTGAATAGTGAATCCATGCATAATAATCACAATTTCAATACATCATGGATAAATATATCTTTTTATATTTATTTTAATGAATGAAAATAAAATATTTACAAAATATTAGAATTAGATTTTTAGAACTGCCTCTCTGACAACGACGTGAAGTTTTGACACATTCTTGTCATGGGGTGTGATAAAGACAAATATTTCATAATTTATAATGTTGTAAAGTTATAAAATTAGGTTTATCCATAGATTATAACTGAAGATAATGTTTTTAACTTGAAACTAGATAAATAATTTGAGGTTGATTTATAAATTGATATATTTTAAAAAGAAATAAAAGAAATACAAGTAAAGGTTGAACACAAATTAATGAAGAGAGTGATGGGAAGTAGTAGGATCACACTTTTAAATGTTATCATGGTCATAAAAACAATTAACCCCCTATTCCAATTAAATGATAAATAAATTAATCCTTGATAAAGTTTTTGATCATCATTTTTTGAAGGAAGAAATGAAAACTACTCCTCTGTGCATCGAAATACATAAATAATTACCAAAAAAACTAATGGAAGTATCGATTTGGAATTGTTTCTCCTTAAAAATCTAGAAACAATTAACTTATTACACACATGTTCCAATAATTAGTAGACACTCACCACCTAACAAAATCTTCTCAATTATAAAAAACTACTCTAGGAAAAAGGAGTTTAAAAAACCTTAACCAAAGATGTAAACAATGAATGACACCAAAGCTCAAAATAAAGTCACCTTATGATAATGAGGCACTAATGAAGACATAAAACATTAAATATAAAAAAATAGTTTTGTATTAAAGAACAAGAATCTGATATTACAAATGAACCACCCTTCCCTGATCACTCAAAATATATACCCCTCCATGTGAAGGGTAATAAAGTTTATTGGTGAAGACGATTGAATTATGAAACCAAGAAAAGAGAAAATAGAAAATCCACAACACATAAACGCTCGAATACTTAACCAAATTCCATATTTTACCTTATTAAACCCTTTGAGTGGATATGGAAACCAATATTTATAGGGATGAGAGGTGAAAGAAATTCCATCCACTTTGGCGCATTCAATGGATACCTTAATGACTAATATTCTGCATGAAATTTAATTCTGAAATTCATCTCAGATTAATATTTCTAATATAGTTGGAATCGTGTCATTTGGATGCCTGTCATACAAGATAGATTTCAATTATTGATGTGGGGTCCATTCTATTGTCCAAATTATTTTTTTCCACATGATTTATTTTTTAGGAAATTGTACATCGAATGGGATTTGGGTCTAGAAGAAAAATCTGAATCCCACGAGTAAAGGAAGTCTATAAAATAAGCATAAATTTGGATCAACATTGTATAATTTTTTCTCTAAATACATAATATTCATAAAATTATTAAATTTCTAAAATTAATCAATTTTCACAATTAAGAAAAAAATTCAACAAAAATACAAAAAATGATGCAAATTAGCTCACATTGATGAATTGGTAGGGATTAAATAATTGAAAAACATATGAATAAATATGAAAATATTATCTCTATTATGGATCATCATGTAAAAAATTTCCTAAAAAATAATGAGGAGCATCATGTCCAATTATTTCAATAAATAATGAGGAGCAACATGTCCAAAAATTTCAATTTATATAATGAGGAGTTTTGTATCCAATATATAGTGATAAGCGTCATGTCCAAAAAACTAAATATATAATGGGGATATCCATGTCCAATAATTTAAATATATAATGAGGAGTTCCATATATAAAAAATTTAAATAACATTGAGGAACTACATGTCCAACATCAGTTAACCATTTATAATCCATTCATTTCAAAATTCCTTATGAGCCCATCCAAGGCATTCCCAATCAAAATCCTAGTATTTCTCAAGGATTGGTATAATTAATAGGTACATTGGATTTAATAATTACACACAGGCCATGAGAAATATCCATTCCAACCTAAAATTCAAAAGTTACTTTAATCATTTTATTTATAAGTAATAATACGGCTATGTTAATACACATGACACTTAGAAATTTCACTATTTCTATTACTATATCCCACTAGAAAGTGGGTAGATCAAAAGACTCAAGGGATTTTTTGGTCACAAGGTTGTAACAATAATCTAACACTCTAACATAAGGAAATTATGCTTCTATGTAATTTATAAAATAATACAGTCATTAGTCACATCACTCATAAGTGGTGAAATGAAAAGAAAGTAAACATACCATATTTCATTCCAATCAATTAATTTATTACCATTTAATAAATTTTATCTCTAGGATTCAAACCAAACACAACTATGTGGTGTTTTTTTTCATTTACATTCAATGGAAAAAAGGTTAAATAAAATTATAAACCCTATGGGGTGATGCAAGATGAGGTCACAACTCTACAACAATGTTAAAGAGACTATCAGGGGTCTAGGTCATTGTCAAGATTATTATTTAAGGAAAATGGACAATTTAGGAGAAATGAATAGAAATTCTGGTATGTGGAACAATGGAACATTTCATAAAAATGTGAGGCTTTAAGTGGAAAACAAGACACCACCTACCTTATACTAATGGAGATTCACTAATCCATTCCAAACCTTTGATTTTTTCAAAAATGATAGGCAAAAAATACAAGGTAATCACCCAAGGGGGATACAACACGATCAGTGGTGCTTGATTAAAAGTTCAAATGAATGATATCCATCAAAGTCTATATTGATGAAGAAGGGAGAGATCCTTAGTGGTTGTTTCATGTGAAAAAAGGAGAATAAAGTGATTTTAGATTAAAGGATTCTAGGGAAGAATGGTCATTTACCAATTTTTTAAGGGTCTCATAGTTTGGCGACACAGTTTGACTAACCAAGAACCAACCATAAAAACTAACTATCCAAAGGGACATGGACCCACATGGATAGGATCAGGGTTAGAAAAACTGTGTATAACCCATGCAGATGCCACTATCCAAATTACCCCCCCTTCAAATGGCTAGGCCCACGATTAGAAAAACCATGACCAAGCTGTGCAATTTAACTCAGTAATTTACAATAGAATTCCTCATATCCATGTGAAATCGGGTTTATATTTTGAAAAATCATGTTAAAATCCAATGGGGATACATAGTTTGGGTGAACAGTTAGCACTAACCATGCGACTACCCTTATCCTTAAAAAAACCAAGCTTTGAATGTTTGATGTTTTTGAAACTCACCCAGACTCCTAAGACACATCATGGGATTTAAAGCACATCTTAAAACATAATTTTAAGGAGTTAAAACATTCTAAATTCCATCTTGACACACGATTGAATATTTTAACTATCCACCAAACAAGATTTCAAATTCCATTACAATTTATGACCCAATTTAAAAAATGAGGTCTCACATCCTCCCCACCTTAGAACTTATAATCCCCATGAATCCCTAATGGAAATTCATAAAAAACAATTGAACTACTAGGGTCAGTAATTCCCACTCAAATGGCCATATTACATTTCCAAATTCCCAACACACCTCCAAGAGTTAATTTAAACATATAGAATTTAAACCAATAAAAATTGAGCCAATTATTGTAACCATTAATGAAATTACTAAGATAGAACTTACCTGATCCCATATAACCTAAGATAGAATCACATCATCCTCTCTTTCATCAACCAGTCTTTAGCACTCCCCACCATAGGTTCTATCCTTAAAATTCCAATCTAGAATCAAGATACTCCCACCATCAAAATTTTCCACTAAAGCACACCCTTAACATCTTAACAGTTATCCCGACACAATTATCATCTTTATATACCTAGTTATACTTGAGGAAACTACCTCTAGTCCTTGGTTGATCGAAATGGTCAAAATCCAATCGATCCATCTTAACACAGTCATAAAAAATTTTCCTTGAAATACCTCAACTGACCTTAACAGTACACCCACCTCAACCCAGAACATGTATGATACATTTCCTCACCGGTCACATATAAATTTTTGAGATAATTTTTTTTAACTACCTCAAAAAGACTATTTTCAAAAATGCTTGGCTACAACATCTGAAGAATCACCAAAAATAGATTTCAACACCTTTAATCTATGAAATACTAAGACCACTTATAGAATGCTCATCAAATTCTGTAACAGACTTCCAATAATGTCTCCTGGTGGAACCATTCCCTGTTTATTTAAATTTTTATGTCACAACATGAATAATGGTGCATTACCAATCCATTATCCTTGGATCGTTACTAGATTCATTGGGTTTGACACTGGAACTCAGATTCCACCTAAGTCTATATTCGAACATGTACCTACAATTTACTAAAAAATCTAGGCATACATAGTTCCATTTACCCAATGGTATGAGAAATCCAAAACAACCATCCAAAAACATGTCCATCTATCACAACCATCACCACTTAAGGGTCATTTACCAATAGCCTATAATGATCTCCCCCACCACACTTTTTTACATACACCACTCCTTGATCACAACTCCCAAGAGTCCCTTCTTCACCCAGAAAAGACATTTTTTCTCATAATGTAGCTTATTCTCTTTGAAGATAATCAATATGATTTAAAGATATTGGGCATGATCATCACTAAGTTGGGAGTACACTATGTTGCTACACATCACCCATCCCTGGTCCATGGAAATTAAAACAATTTAATTCACTAAAAATTTCACCAATAGGCATGTGTATCTCACTTTTAGCCACACTCCCTTCACAAAAGGATACACTTTCCTTCAAAAACACCCTGGCATCACATCTACCATAAATGCGTGACTCGGTCCAACCTTAGGTCAACCACCAAATGACACCCTAAAACCATTATCGTACACAAACAATATAGTTTTTAAGGTCCAAACACATAAATTCACTCATCATATTTACCAAAATGCACACATAGTGACATCATACCACAATAAAAATATGATTAATAAAGTTTCAGTCGATCCACTCCAGAAAAACATGATTAATTAATGTACAACATAATAGTTTATTCCTTACATAATATCTCGATCACATCACCTTATATCCAAAGTTACCCCAGACCATTCAAGAATAACCATCTATTTCCAACATTAAATCTCATAATTCATCAATAGTTGTGAACTAAACCAACTATTTAACTATCATGATACTTTGTAATCACTGAATCACTACCGACCCATCTCACTCTCAAATAACATATATACCATGATCCTAAATATAATGTATATACTTTATTAAAACTCGTACATGAGTCTAAAACATAATGATATATTCAAGAAGAGAAAGATCAAACTTACCACCACACTAGCTTCTAGATGTTGTTTTCACTATTCCCAAATAGTCTTCCACAAATGTGATCCCTTTACCTCAAAGGAAACACTTTATGAAATTGACATGATTCTCCCCACCTTAGAATTGTCCTAGCCATTTCCTTACAGTGAATGAAAATTCATCGCACAAAACATTATCCATCAACCACCAAACATGCTTCTTAGATTTGGATAACATGCTTATAACAAAAATCAATGTGAAAGGAGAGAAACACCACCCGCTTATAAGAATTCTAGATCAGGTTCACTCTTAGATGCATGCATGATGTTATTTCCAATCCACGATTACACACATTATTAGTATTGGGCATAAAATCAAAAAACTAAAACTTGTATCGATAGTGGTACTTCCCCTAATACTTTTTAAAACATCAACTCAAGAAATAAAATAACTCAACCTTATATTAATAGTTAAGGATAACATGCTCACAATAAGATATTTAATGTCTAGGTCACTCTACTCCATATATGACCCATACAAATAGCCTTCAAGAATGATTATCACTGAACTAAAAATAGTTCACTGCATCAATTTTCTAATTTGACTGGATCTTTGTGTAATAATGAATACTACCTCAATATCGAAACAACACAACAGGTGTACTGATTCACTTTAAATTAATAGGCCTAATGGCACTAAACATCCCTATAAGTGATAGCCTATACAAATATCAACTTAAAGTTTTATTATCCCATATGGCTATCAACCTAGATAACAGACTCTTAGTTGTCTATCCGAAAATGAGGATTGATTATATGATCAATAAGTTGAAATAAATACCCAAGGTATGTCTAATATTCTTAACATGAGAATCACATGACCCCCAACGAGGCTCATATTATCACATGACCACCCACCCATCCTAGGTATCATTTTATGAACTAATATTCCTACTAGAGTTAACAAAACCTGAATGCCACCTCTCACCCAGAACTCTATGCAATAATTTTTCAATCCCTTTCCACAATCTATATTTTTATTTTTATAATGAAACTTTTAAAGGGTAAGTGTGAAAAAAAACAACTCCAAATGGTTACAAGTTAAAACACAATAATATACCACCCAAAAAAATTAAAATTTTAGATTAAAATTTCAAAGAACCACTCTTAAACTCCCAAAATTAAAAATTTTAATGGATCAACACCATCAAACTTAGACCAAGAGACAACCCACATCATACATAAACTATCTATCATGTCACAAAAAACCACCACTATCATTATCACTAGAGTAGAACAAATCCTCACCATCTAGGATCAAGACATCATCACCGTCTTCATCCCAAATCTGCCTGCTCATACTAACATCCCAAAGAGCCTTGAAGCCCACCATGCATCTCCACCTCAGAGAGAGTGGGGGAAACCTGGATCCAGAGTAGAGAAACAAACAAACAAATTTAGGTCGAAACAATGGCAAGAATCTCCTGGAACCATCAATAGTGAAGAATGTCATCACCGCTGTCACATTCAACCTAAAAACAACCACTGCGCTGAAGAGGTCGCCACACCATAGCCATAACAACACCGAAAACACTAAAGAACCGAACTCCCCAACATTAAACAGAATCATAAATTGAATAAAATACATCAATCAAATATAAAATATAACTTTAAAAAACAAACAATGCCTAATAATCCATCTTCAATGATTAATCTTTAATATGAATCACCACTAGGGACCAAAGGGGGGGAAGCCTGCGCCAAACACACCTCCTGGAAACCTTCAGCCTCTCCAACCTCACGTCCCAAAAGAGGCTCAGATAAATAATATGTTTTATTCAAGGAATTAAATGAATTTATATTTATCATATCTTTAATGAGGCTTATATGAATAAAGATTTAGGTTCCAGTTATCAAGGAAATGTTTTTCAAATTGCATCTGGTACTTTATTTAGCTGACACTATGTATAATTCTAGGAAAATTATCTCAAAATTTTATTTTAACCATTGAGTAAAATTATATTCTCTTATTTGGTATTAGTTAAATAAAATTTAACTAAAAACCTATATAGGAAAACACTCTTTAGGTTGTAAATCTAATTTTAACAAACTAATGCCTCATACCAGCAAGGTCTTAAAACAAACAAGAAGTATTTTATCAATTAGGGGGGGGGGTTCAGTTAAGTAAGACACCTCCATAAATTTATATAAAACACCATATAAGTGAATGTTCAAACCTTAAAAAACCATATCTATCGTTTATATTCATTCCCCCAAGGGGTTACTTACCATATAATATAAAGATAAAGGTGACCAATAAGGGACCCATCAAGCTATCCCAGGTTTAGATATATGGTAATCCATTCTTAATTTATGGAGGGAACACTATATAATTTATAATTGGAGTAACATTTAAGTGAAACCCATAAATGGTGAAATTATTTAGATTTAAAAACACCCTTAGGGTGTTTATCTCATAAGCTTACAATGATAAGATAGACCTATAAGGGTCAAATAAATCAGACAAATAATCAATTATATGGGTCTTCATTCCCAAGTTATAAGGGTGAATGACTTTACAAGTTTTAATTGACACACCATTTAACTGATTTCCATCACTGAGAATTTAAATTTTATTAATAAAGAAATACCATGTAAGAAATTAGTTATGTAAGAAACCATTCCCAAGTTATGGAGTCAATTTATCCATAAGTTACAATTATTATCTTTTTAAACTGACATCCTTAAGCAGTGAATTAAATTGTTCAAAAAAACATATTAATTGATATTTACAAGATTCTATTAAAGTTATTTCATTGAATAATTTAAATCCATTTCATTCCATTAATTCATTTTAGGGTGATTAAATATAATTCAACCATCATTCTATATGGGAGAACACCATTTTTATTGATGGAACAAATATATTTAAACAACCATATACCATAAATATAACAAAAAAATATATTAGATCAGTAGATAATACAATTACACAAGGTAGGAAATCACAAAATCATTTTATATAAATAATCATGCTAGATAATCAAACAACCATGGTATATAGATAAACATGGAAAGCATGCCAGTGACATGTAAATATTATGTGCCTAAAGTGATGCATGAAAACACCTCCTCTATTTCCATACCAGCACAGGAGATAAATATGATAAATTAGTAACCGTTGGGAGAAAAACTAATGTCACCCAAGGTGAGGTAACAATTAACTATAATAATAAATATCATGAACAAGAGTCCCATCAATGGAAATGTAAAATTTACCCCATGTGTTGGTTTTCTATTCCCCAAAACAAGATATTTACCATGTTTGAACACATTATTAGTATCCTATCTACCATCCCAAAATAGCATGATAAGGAAAAAGAAACACCTAATCCCAATTTTTCACATACCAGACTAGATCACTCTATAAAAAAGTTGAATCATTTGGCGATGATGCCTCAAGCATGCCTCCCCATTTTCCAAAGGTTACTAAATAGTATAAAGGGTATAATAGAGGTATAGGGGGAGACTATACTCTATATATCAATACTAAAACATTAGAGGAATAAATGAATAATATGACTATTGGAATATAGAAATAACCAATAAACCGGTAATTACCAAATAAATAAAAATTCATGACCATGTAATTCCATAAATATAAATTCATCAAGCATACAATAGGTAATACATACAATAGGTCTAAAATGAAAAAATAATAAACAAATAAACATCTCAAAATTTTGAAGGTATTCCAAGTACATGCTCAACTGCTACTCCCATTCCCATTCCTAGCCCAAAATATAAAAAAAAATCATGTGCCAAGTCCTAAACTGTAGTCAGGAGATCTATCAAAGTACCAATTGATGGTCCAAATAGGGTGTGTTTAAAACACAGTAGGCCACCACCAAAATTTTTTAATTTAAATCTAGTTTGTGAAAATAGTATTCCCAGTGTTCAGTTATATCAATATTAATCATCAAGTGATGATGTATAAAGAAACCTTGTTGGGATTGGTTTCCATGTGGGACACTTGGATAACCATACTTGCTCAATCCTAATCCAAGATTTCTAATCAGCTTACATTTTACATAAAATGACCCGATACCCATTCTATGTGACCAAGGAATCTATGTACAATGAATATCATATGGTGTTTCATATTTTAACATGGATCATTAATCCAAGTTTCTAAACTAAGGGGGTAGGGAGAATCATGCCTAACCACTCCCAATATATGATGAGGGATGCCAAGTCCCACACCCTGATCCAAGGGTTCATGGGGAATCATGTCCAAAAATTCCCATAAAACAATGAGGAGTGTCATTCTAGACAATATCAATAAATAATGATGAGAAACAAATCAAAAAAATTCACTATTTAATAAGAAGTGCCATGTCTAACAATTTCAATATATAATGGGAAGTTACATTTCAATAGTATAAATATATAATAAGGAGTGAAAATTATAAAAATCTAAATATATAATGAGTAGTTCCATTATTTCATCGAAAAGGATCACATGCATGGAGGGAACAAAATTATCTGATAGTTTGATTGTGTGGGTTTGATTTATATACATTCATTCATATTAGGTTCACTATTCATGAACCTATTTCATATCCCACATCTATAAATGGGTATAGACCTTCTTTCTAAAGGAAGGTGGTCAATTAGGGGTTTTGAAAAAATGGAACTTAAGAACTCACATTTTTTTAGTGGATGGGAGGCCAGACTCATCACACCCTTTAGGGGGGGGGGAATTTTTCCCTATTACAAGAATCTCATATAAATTTAATATATGTTCATGAATCTATTTATAATCCTGATATGAAACTAGTTACCATAAAAAAATGATCATAGGTTAAATCCTTTTATATGTAATAGGGAATCTATTATTGAACCCATCTTTATGTATCTGAGGTTCTTCGCCCATTTCTTGTTAATGGAAAAATGCTCTTATTTTGAAGCAATACAACTAGGAACTTCAGAATTTTTTATCATTTAGGGATGAGATTAATATTTCAAAGATGTTAATGAACCTTTATGAGGATTAATATGTATCCTTCTTATGGTGGGAATCAAAAATACAACAGTTTGTTAAGCCCATGTAGTTTAACATCATGCGAAAAGTATATGTATGAGGGATATTAGGCACTGGGTTCTTGAACTTATGCCTTGGGGAGGTATCTTACATATCTTGGTTATAGAAGGAATAAGATTAATCATAGTTCAATCAAACCCTTGGGATAAGACCCAAGGTTAATTCCCTTGTATGGGGGAAGTCATATCATGCCACCGATCTGGGCTTGCACTCTAAGGTTTCCTTGGCCGATGGAGATTTATGATGTGAATGATATGAACATTAAAACTCCCTAACCCACGTGAGAGATGCTCAGTGTGATAAGAAATGGAAAACCAGTGACCAATATCACTGCATATGGATGCGAGACTTATGTAATAAGAAATACCTTTAGATGTTTAATATGGAGCTCAATCCATAGGAAGGTGTCCTACGTATTCTAGTTATGGTAGGAATATGAGTTCTCATAGTTTAGTTTCTTTCTTGATCCACTGGTGGATGGGGCAGAATGATCATCCCATGGGAGTGATTGGGTCCTGATGGTTGGAATGTTAGAGACATGGGGAACCTAAACCGAGGTGGGTGGCCCTTTGAGCTTGGGCCTTAGGAAGGTGTCCAACGTATCCTAGTAAAGGAAGGAATCAGAGTCACCATAGTTTTATTGATCGGTTCTTACAATCCATGGATTATATAATATATGGGACATAATATCATGCCACTGATTAGGTCTTACACACAGAGGCTTCCCTCATGTGTCCATTGTATAAGGTTATCATGTCCTAGGTTGTCTTCTTTACATGACTTGACTATATGACTAACATGTATGATTGCCCAACTGATATGTCTGAGTATTTCTGGACATGTACTTGATGGTTAGAGAACATTCCAAAATACAATCGCAATATCTAGTCGACTTGTTTATAGGTTGTCTCATAATTTGAATAGGATGTCTGGAGGCTATTTTATAAACAGGACTGACTTATACAGAGGACATCATGAGACCTGTATGAATTTTCCCAATTGTCTTCCTAACATTTCTGAGGATGTTTGGGAATGTCTAAAGATAGTCGCATGATCCAGGATGACATGTATAGAGTATATAAAATGATCTAGGATGACATTTCTTGAGGGTTCCTCATGATCTGGATGACTTTTATGGAGGTCATCATGAGATCATGGCTAACATGTCTATAGGGTAACTCTTAATCAGGGTTGGAATGTCATAATAGCACAAAGAGAACAAGGATGAAATTATTAGAGAGTGTCCCATGGTCAAGGCTAACTTATTTGGAGGACATCGCAAGAGTCGATTCACATGTCTAGGTACTGTCTCCAGACCTAACCAACATGTACTGATGTCACCACATGATTTGGGGAAACATGTGTGGAGGTAATTGAATGGTTTCGCTGGAAAGGCCAAAGGACTTCATGAGACTTGGGTGGAATTCCAAGAGGGTGTCTCATGACATTCCTTACATCTCCAAGAGACATCACATGATCCAAATAGTATGCTAAGGGAGCATTGCCTGTTATGGGAGACATGCCCCAGTATTCTTTCTTGATCCATGTTGGACATGTGAAGTGTATATGGATTAGAGAATACACCTTCACATAAGTCTCCCATATTTTTAAACTTATTCTAGTTCTTATTACATTTTTCCCTCAAGTTTTGTCCAATGTTAGCCATATTTTAGGTATCTCATGACCCTTCTGACACGTTGGACCTCCTTCGCATGATCCAACTGTTATGATAGAATTCCTTCATATGATCTTATGTGATCACATGAAGTTCCTATGCATTACTAGTGATACCTTAGGTTGTTATCCAAATTTTATCTAGTGGAAAAACTTTTTTATTTCCTGATCGGTTGCTCTGATAAGTCTTCTCCTACACTCCCATGTGCGATTGATCATGGATGCATGTATTCAGTATCTTTTTTTTTGTCTTGGGGGAGGGGGTTATAGGTACTTATACCCCTGTTATACACTAATTTTCATGATGCATTTCTCTCAAATTTGAAATGGATTTGTTGGAGGGCTTCCTTGTCATGCGCTTCATGAGATCCTACTGTGGGTCATCTAGGGGGAATCACATGATTTTCTGTGACCGCAAGGCCATACCATCAGCGCCCAGTTTATTGGTATTTGATCGATCAAAGGGATATTTTCTTACCACGTGGAGATTTCAAGGAGCTTCTATGTGATCATGACTAATTTTATAGGGGTTTTCATTAAATCCGAATGCCTATAGAGATGCTTTCACGTGATCAAAGATGACTCATCTTGGGTCATTCATGAGACAGTGGTATCTTGTTAAGAGGGCTTCCATGAGATCCTGATGACATGTTGAGGGGTATTGAAAGATCATTTTGTCTTGTCTATAGGGGTCTCATGTGACCAATAGTGATCACCTAGGGAATATGACCCCATTCATGTGAAGGCTGTTGTATTTTTGCCTCAAAAGAAGATCCCATCTTTTTGTTTGTTTATTTCCTTATTTATTTTGTAGGGATAGGAGATCTCGTGCTTCCATGAGAGTGTTATAAAAGACAACCACTCTCCTTTTTTGTGTCGAATCATGTGACCAATAATAGGTCATGTGGTGATGCATGATCATTGTCTTGGACAACCCTTTACTTATCGATGGAGTTGAAGTGAGGGCACATAATCAACTGGACATGTCTAAAACCCTTACCATGATAAGGGTGACATGTCAGCGGGATCTTGTGTGATAAGGTGGACATGTATCTAGGGTAATCGTGGTGTCTTATGAACTGTATGAGGGAATATTTATAAGATCAGTGAATGTATAAGGTCTCTAAATTTTACATATTTTCACCATTTATTTCATAAGGATTTTGGATGTTTTTCTAATGTCTGTTGGTTTTAGAAGTTTCATGGCATAAAGGAAATTGTCTACAACCACTGCATGATTAGTGAGTGTCTTAGATGCCTTCTAAAGAACAAGGTGACTTGTAAAAGGGGATATGCACGATCTTTGAAAGATCATGTTCCACACATGACCCATTATTATGAACTTATGAAGGTCATGCATTCGTGTGTCCTTTAGGATTTTATGTGATCCTTGTATTCTGGCCACCTTCTCTTCCTTCAATTTATGGAGAAATTAATACCCATGATTTAAGTATTTATTACCTTGTGGATTTTATGATGGTAATTTGGTGGGAATAAAAAAATTACCACCCTCAGAAGAAACATCCATGGGGACAAGGGCTTGGTTACAAGAAATGTAAATTCCTACCTCTTTCTTTAGGGTTATCTCCAATATGTGTCTTGGTAAAAGTTTGGCCTTCCAAGTGACCATTGGTATTCTGAAAATTGACCTATAAATAGGGGAATAGAGGGAGACTCATTCATTGGCTACTCTAACTCCCTAGACCCCTTGAAATATTCTTCCATCATGTGACCTCTTTATAAGAGCTTCAATGAGAACTCATAACAAAACCTACCCACAAGACTACTTCGTAGGAACCATTTTGAGAGATCTGTTTTTCCCAATAACTTGGTTGAATGAACCAAAAATCAAATTTCAATAAGTGGTTGAGATTTTACAAAATTCCTTCGAATCTTGGATATATTGTAGTCTTTGTTGGATCTATTATTTTTGTCGCATGATTACGCCAACTATTATGCGATTCACATGATCATTTCAAGGTCATGTGATCACATGACTTCTTTGGGGTCATGAGGCCACACAATGTCCTACGGTCCATGGGATGTCTATTGTTCATGCAGTATAAGGGACCTATATGAGGTCATGTGATCTTGTATTCCTTCACGGTTCATGTGATTCACATGATTCTATCAATTTTTTGCATCTTTTTTTGATAGATATTTCACTTTTCTAACACATGCTTCTTGATTTTATGGATATGGCTTCTAGATACCATGCATTTTCTATTATAATTAACAAGAGATCCATGAAATTTGGGAACTATAATGCTAACCCTCAATATCTTGTGCATTTTAAAAATGAGGTTTTGAATAGGCTTCACTCATATGAACTTCAAATTTACCCTTTATCACATCGGCTTCCCCTGTATGGGTTCAGCTTGCTGGATGACATTTCCATCCCTTCTCTAGACTATAATGTTCCATATTTCTGGGGGTAAACTTCCCTTGATTATATTCAGATTATAGTTATTGAGGATGGAAAACTAGTTATAGCATGGTCCCACTGGTTTTCTTATATGATGGAGAACTCCCCTTTGGGTCAAGATGACTGTGATTTCACCCATCATCCCACTTCTCAAAGGTATTCAACCATATTTGTCTCTTTTTTTGAACAATCTGGGCAGAAGATGTAGCTCAAAATGAGACACACATCATAGAGGAAATTTTTCCGATGAATGGGCATGGACATTATGGGATAGAAAGTGAGGTTTATAATTTTACAACTAGCTACATGATATTTGTATCTACAAATCCATATGGGGTTATCAATTCAAAAAATTTCATTAGTCATATCTTCTCAGATAACTGATTAGTAATTGGTGCCCTGAGAGAAATTCATTCCATTTGTCTCTTGATGAAGAAGGAATTAGACTTTGGGATATCTACTGACTGAGTGGGATACCCTTGATTGTGTAAATGTACAGTGAGTTCCTTCCCGTTGTGGACATCTAGGATGACTCCAAACAGACTCTAGTTTTTTCAATGGATATGCTCAAAATTTTGAAAATAAGTTAAGGAAGGATCTGAATATTCACTCACTCATCCCATTTAATGGATGGATCGACATTTTCATCTATCACAACAGAGCCTAACTGACAACTATACACCATAACTGGTGACTTTTTTTAGTAGGTTCTTGATGGAACCAACTCATATTGGACAACATTATATGCTAGATAATATAACCAATTGGGATAACAGGTGATTCCAGAGATATCCCAGAATCTTAGGATAGTGGGTTTCATGGCCATGTTATTGAACTAGTGGATTTTCCTAGCTGAGGATGCATGAGATTTTGCACACTAATGATGGAAGTATGAAAATAAGAGGTATGGAATCTCAATCTAGTTGTACTAAATAGTTTATGACTTTACCAGCTTCTGGTCCATATTTAATAGGGTAACATCCCTTATAGAATTGGTGGTCCCTTCTAGTTTTTATTTGGTTGTATATGATAAAATTTACATAGCTACAGATACCAAAATAATATTGGGATCCCGGATTCCTTGTTTTTCCCAAGTTTATGAACATTTCAAGGGTTGAGGAAATGTCGTTAGGCCCTGATGGGGTCAATTACATGTTGAGCCAGCCTACTTACTTCAACTTTATGTCTTAGCCTGCACTGACCGATCCAATTATTGATTATGGTGGTGGTTCTCTTGATGAATGGTCATAAAATATACCCTTTTAGGGTGGGTTTCTCACAGATAGTATGGATGAGTTTATTATTTTATCCATATACCCCTTACCGATTTACTCACCAATTTGGATGCATCCAAAGGATTTCTCCCCTCACCTCAGCTGGTGTGATGGGAGAATGAGATACCATGATTATCTTCTAGTTTTGGATGATATTGGAATGTGAGGATACAAATGCTAAGATTATCCTTCCACCAATGGGAACCCCTATTTTTTATATTATTATTATTCCTAGTCTTGGGAGTAAGCCAATCCTAGTGGTGTGCTGAATAGACCGGTCTGTCAAGTAGATATACCATGTGCCTTGCCGACTCCTTTGTCTGTAGAAACAATAGAGCTAATTCAATATTCTATAAAGTATTCAAGGACGTGTCCCCATCCTTTTAATGAATATCCCATTAGTGGGGAATAGTTTATAAAGTAATATATTCTTGAGACAATGTAGTATATGGGGATTCCTCTCTTGCCTCTTCATCATCTCAATGGGTTGTTCCCCTTTTGACATACCTACTCCAGTAGTTGCATAGTTGATAGAGAAAATATTTTCAATTAATTTATATTTAATATAATTGTTTTAAACCCACAAAATTGTTCTTCTAAGATGAATTGTTTCATTTTTATGATAATGGTGTTATTTTGAGCTGAATTGTAAAAATTGGCCATTTTGGATTTTTTAACAGTTTTAAATTATTTCGGTAGATTGGACATAACATTATCTACACTGATCCAAATTGCTAAATTATTTCTTTTTCAGATTCTAAACATCCAGGGCTTCATTTAATATATTTGGACCAAAATCTGAATCGGCCATATGGAAGCTCAAAATAAGATCACAAGTTGGATCAAGAAAACTGTTTTCAGTTCTGCCTAGTTTTGATGTGGGATCCATAACTCCACCACTGTGGGCCCAAATCTTGTGAACTTCAGTGGGTGGACGCGAAAGGAGTTTTGGAGCATCTTTTATGAAGGAAGCACCGAGTGAATTGGCCGTTTATGTGGCCATTAAAGCACCTTAATCCGGAGGATTTCGTTTTGGAGAGTCTGACTGGACAGAATAAATTCTCATAGTAAAACGGACATAACTCTCGGAATACATGTCCAAATCAGCTGAAATTTTTAGAGGACACGGCCAAGGTAATTATTAACAACATTCAAGAAGGGCCCAACGCGTGAAGATGTCATTTAATGGGGCTAAAACGCGTCGACAGTAGGGTGAAGAATTCTGGCTATAAAAGGAGGAGAGCTCCACCCTCTCAAGCCATCCATTCTCCATCCCATTCCTTCTGGGACACCAAGAAGGAGAACTTTTCAGCTTTCTCTTTTATTTATTTTCTTTTTCATTGTTTTGTAATGCCTTATTCTTCCCCATTCAACTCGATTACCCTTACCATGGTGGGGTAAACTTTTGGAGTGATTGGGGAAGGGTTGGTTTTCTACATTGTAATGCTTGAGTTCTTGAACGCAATTGAATAAATTTCATTCTTCTTCAAAGTTGTTTTCAATTTCTTATAGCGGATTTTATAATCAAGTGCGATCGTTCTTGAATATTAATTCCGTTATTTATTTTTGCCTTGGTAAAATAATCAATATCTCCCTCCACTAATTTCTGGTTTATATACGATGGAATAAACTAGGAATTAGTGGTGAAGTACTCGACGATCGTCAGTACGTGTAAAAGGTGTAGTGAATATTCTTGTTTGTTTGGGATAAACAAAACCCGATCGGGAATTGCCCATTTCAATTAAGGGTATTCAATACAACTATTTTACATATGGAAGGAGAGTTGACCAAACCAAGATCTTGGTAAGGTTTTCTCTCACAATAATAATTTCACCAAGTAAGTGAGAGGAAACGATTGTGGAAACTCACTTTAATCAACTAAGAAGAAGAGGTTTGAATTAAATTGAACAAGGATAGCATTATAATTAAGAAACCGACCCCGACCTAATCACCCTTTTAAATTTCATAGTTTTTCAATCATTTGAATTTCAAATTTCCTTTCACAACATTTTTACCCCCATTTTAAAGTGACAACTCGTTTTGTGTGCACTCCTCTTCGGGAGACATCCTAGGTCAACCACATTACTACATTTTAACTTAGGAAAAAAATTGTTTTGCCACGCCCTACGACAGGCGTGCGTCAATAGTATTTGAAATGAAATGGAATAATCTATAAAAATATTCACTCTTTGATCTTTAATATTCCTTTGGAAACATTTCAGGATCAAGAAGTGCATCTTCACTAGCTCTTTCATGACTTAAGGGTGGGTAGATTTGACTGCAAACCATTATTTGAAATTTTCTGAAAAATCCTCTTGATGTGACAAGAGTTATCTACCAGTAAGAGGGGCTTGCATGAACATGACGATAGGAATCCCCTAGACAATTTGATGAAGGAAGATTCCGAGGAATTAGAACAAATCCATTAGTTTATATCTAATTAGAATTCCCAAAGGGATGTCGTGACTGCACATATAGTGAGATATGAGGATATCTTATCTCACTGAAAGTTTAACCTTTCGACACCATCATCCTAGCTAGATAACACTCAGAAAAGAGTTTAGGAGCTATATAATCTTATTGATACCCATATTACTATGGAATTAGTAGAAGAATTGGTCCGAGTAGTGCTTCAATGGTCAATCGATTCTTCTCTTCATACTCTTTCAGATTTGGTCAACTCAGCTGATCAAATATTATTTTAGTTTGATCATTGATGTGTTTTTTTATTTTGATTAAATCCATGGAGAGGCTCTAAAATGTGGATATACCTCCTTTTTCATTCTATCAATGAATAAATCATCTATGATTTATATTTATTTTTTAATATTTCATTCATTCATTATGTGCATGATAGTTCATTGATGTTTCATGAATCGTCAAAGATACCCATCCTTTCCATAATATCAAGAAAACCTGAATGCCTATATTTGAATGTTTAAACCATAATATATTTGTATCAGGAAATTCTCATTAATTCCCCCAAACATGAGGTCCCTCATTAATATATATTCTCTAGTTATCTTGAGATTATCTAATTCATGAAAGGATAATTTGGGTAGAATTTATGTCATAAAGGGAGAGTTCTCTATCTTTTTCTGATGTCTGTGGACTTTGTGATCCCAAAATTATTTTTTCAATGTCCATATGGTGGGAAAAACATTATTTGTATCGTTTTTATTTTATATTTCCTTAATTTGTCCTAATATTCATATAAGGGAATGCATAGTGATATTGTACTCATTTCATTACTTAGGCCACCATCTTATAGGTTTTAAGTCTTATAAGATTTGTTCCTTTTTCCATTCTTGAAAACTAAATTGTGGTTGTATAGTAATTTAGGGTCTTTTAAGTTAGACCATCTATTCATATAGTTTATGGTATTTTTATCTCAGACCTTTTATTACTTTAGGGCTGGTTCTTTTATCTTGAACCTTCTATTACTATAGTTTAGGGTCTTTTAGATCAAACCTTCTATTTTTGGAGTTTAGGGTCTTCTAGATCGAAACTTCTATTGTTGTAGTTTAGGGTCTTTTGGATTGGACATTCTATTTATGTATCTTTGGTTATTTTGGAACAAACCTTTAGATGACATACAATTTAATGTATCACTACCAGGTCTTTCAGATTCCATGCAGTTTAAAGTATTTCTTCCAGGATCCTCTTATGCCATACAGTTTAAAGTCTTGATGCTTGTAATTTCATATTCCATTAATTTTAATGTTTTATTACTATGAAATTCATGTTACATGTAGTTTAAATTCTTTTCTCCATGACTTGATTGATGAATATGGTATATGGGGAAGACATTCCATAGATCACCCAAAATAACCTAAGGTTATGAGTTTTACTATAGAGTTTTCGGGGATCATGAGGATTAGAGTTCCTTTTCTGAAAGGAAGATATGGCTTAGGTTGGTAGGTCAAAGTTTTTATGCATTGATAACATGGTCCAAAAAAGGTTTCCCTACATTAATCCAACTGTCATGGAATATTTATGGGGGTATCCATGGCTATGAGTAAAATCTTAGGGATGCTAGGTCTACTTGGATAATTGGAATATGGTTTGGGTAAGTTATAACCCAAAAGTTTGAGTTGAGGAATATGGAATGGGGAAGAAATAATAGGGATTACCCATAACAACTTGAGGATATGGGTTCTGCCAAAGTGTTACTAGGGCTCAAAAGGATTGGGGTTTCTTTCCTCTAAGGAGTTAATGCCTCTATTTTGTAGGTCAAAGACCTTATTCATCGATATCATGGTCAAAAAAAGGTTTCCCACTCACTTTATATGGAGATGAATGATTCAAAAAGACTCAACTGTATAAAAAATGAATTTGGGTATAGAGATACAGATTTCTAGGATTTTTTATGTAACATTAGGGAATTATATCTCTTAATCTTGAAGTTGAGTCCCTACACTATATGCTTTCAAGTCACAGGGTGTAGGCCACCAAAAGGTTTGGGAATAGAGTGTCACATTCCTAATTTGAGGAAGGGAACAAAACATAGTGATGTAATGCTGAGGATGTCAAATCCAATTGAATATTATGGTTATAGGGATTATAAATCACAATCTAAAGGGCTTGAGCCATGAGGATGGTATGGGAAAATCTTGACAAGAATGAATGAGAACACTCTAAGGTTCTAAGTTCTCCCATGATGATGTAGGGCTCACAATAATTAGAAATCCCTTCATACAGGACCAACATGTCCTGAGTTGGTAGATCCTAACCCTTATACAACAATATCAAGGTCAAAGAGAGAGATCTATTTTCCTTTCCAAGGGCCATGAAAGGTATGTGGTGACCCAAGATGCTCAAATCCAGAATTTTGATTTATGAAAAATGTAATATTCAAGAAGGTTTAGAGAACACTAAAAGTTGTGTCACCACATAATGAACACATTATCATGGAAATGATATGTGTAAAACCATTCATCTAACTTTTTAAGGGACTAATGGGTCTAGTGAGGATGGACTAGTTATTACTAGGGTCACAATGTTTATCCCATGAGCATTATACCTCATTTATTTATGGCCTCATTTTTTCCTAAAGTCTAGAGATGAAGCATTTACCGAGGGAAGACTTGAATTTTTCTTAGGCCTCCTTTTTTGGGTTTTTATCATGAAATGTTTTGTGTCTCTTTACCTAGAAGTTTAAAGTATTGTAATTTGGATCATTAAAGTATAGAATTTAATTTCATATATCATTTACCAAATATGAGGGTAATGTTACATAGTAGCTGAATAAGGATTCCTAGTGTCAACTTTACTCCAACATCCTTCTGAGAGGGATATTAAATTGTTGTAAATCATGGCTTGAGGTTTTTAGGTCATGTGTAATGATATGGGATAATAATTCCTGGGATGGCCCAGAACACCCTCAGGTGGTAAGTCTGACCGTAGTGATGTCAAGCTCACAATAATCAGAAATAACTTTTTATAGGTAAAATATGTCTTTGGTTAATAGGTCTTAGCCCTTATAAATCAACATCAAGTTAAAATTGAGAGATATATTTTCCATCCCAAGGGTCATGCTATTTTTTCTACAATTCAAGGTTCTCAAGACATGAAGTGTGATTTATGGGATGAGGGGATTAAAAGATAACAGAAGCACCCCATTCTGTAGTTGACCAAGGTCGGGATATTGTGGTCCTTTGATAAGGGATAGTAATGAGTGATGGGATTTACATTTTAACATCATGTAGTGGGGATTTTTTTGTCACATAGTTTTAATTTAATGTGACCAAGAAATTTTCCATATATTTTAACAACATGATGTAAGGATGTTTTTTTGCATAGGTCCAACCCATATGTAGTTAGGAGTGAATTTTTATGTATGTTGTGGTATATGGAACCGAGATTGGATATATAGGATTCACTATGCATCCTATGGTGATGGGAATCAAGACTCATGTAGTTATTGAATTGGAACTCTCTATGAAGGTTTGACCCATACAAAGAGGGGGAAATTATACCAATTTATTATTGTAGTTTGACCCATGATTGATGATATGAAATTGTTCAGGCCACCTCAATGACCTTGGGCCACCTCAAGGATTTCAAGCCACCTGAAATTCTGCTTAATGGACTTGGCATACCCTATAAAGAGCAGACTCCGGATGAGGATTCAGAGTAGGCACATTCACCAGAGAAGTTCCTAATGGATTTGGAAGAATGAGAGGGTATTGAATTACCATCAATACTAGTTTGTTCATGAACATGAAGCCTAGATATACAATCATGTGAAGGTGGAGAGATGACATCATGATGTATAATGATAGGGGGAGCATTTACATGTAGTTATAGTATAGATATTTTCTATAAACCAACGATTCATGTAATATATAAGCCTATAGGCCTTTTAAGGGGTCCCCCTCATCCCTTGAAAGGGGGATTATCAAAAATCAATAAAAAAAGAAGGCATTCATTCCATTTAGGAAAAATAAACATGTAGTTCTTGATAAACCCTGAATTTTAATATCACATAACAAATGATATGGGATCCTCGATGTGAAAATAGAATATTTTAGTAGGACCTAAGACCAAAGGTCTAGGTGTCACTATGTATATTAAATTTTCATAAATTAAGCCAGACATAGTTCTGGAATGGAGGTTTGGTGGGAGACAATCACAAATGATAGTGACCCTCTTAGGAGAGGTCCATGGTAATGCATAGTTTTATGTCGTGCAAGAGTCATCGACTATGCAGTTTAACATCATGATTTGAGGACTCATGGTGTTCCTTTTATAGTATTTCATTTAGGACCATGCTATCCCTGCCATGAACTGATATGACCTGATCATGTGAGTAAGCCCTTACTATAATCCCCAAGCTCACATGATTTATGTTTAGTGAGAGAAAGAAGGAATGTAAAAGGTTACTCACAACATGGAGACAATTGGTCGAAGGATAGTGGAATTTTTTATCATGTGGTGGTTGGGAAAAAATATAGGATCTAGGTGTCCCTATATATCTCATAGAAATTAGAATCAAGACATACATAGTTCTATAAAACCCATGAAGTTTTAGTGTCATGTATCAAGGAAATAATTTATGTAGTTTAACATCATGTGGTGAAAATGAGGGTCACCTGATGTGGAAGTAGAGGAATGTTACATCCGGGCTAGATAATGGAGGCTTGGGTGTCACTATGTATACTATGATGATAGGAATCAATCCACACATAGATCATAGAAGAGGAATTACCTACGTGGATCTGATTTACACATAGGGACAAGGGGCAATTTATTTCTATTTTTATTGATCTATTTGATGTGAGATGAATCATTGGTGAGATGATTATTTCCATTAAATTTAATGTAATGCGGTGATGACATAATCTATGTAGTTTAACATCATGTGATAAGGAACTCTTCTGTGTAGTTTAACATCATGAGGTCAGGACATGTTCCATATAGTTTAACATAATGTGTTCAGGATGTGTTTTGTAAAATTTAGTATCATGTGGTCATGACATATTCTGTATATTTTAACATCATGTGGTTAGGACAAATTTTTATAGTTTAATGTCATGAATCCAAGACAAGTGATAATTCTTGATGGATGCTATGGGAAGTATTTTTTTGGAAAACTCACATTGGTTGGTGGTGTGACATATTCTGTGACCATTGTGGTCAGTGAATAAGCTCCATTGTGATAGAACTTATGTATGATACATGACACTTCCCATTTGGGTAACATCTTTAGAGGTTTCTTACCTGGTATCATTGGGGTTCTAAGATCCAATACCAGTTCTCCTAAATGAAATGAGTAGAGGTGAAACTCTTTACTGAAGCTTATGAAATATGATCCTGATGGACTTTAAGGTTGTGTAATGTGAACAATTTTTATTCATAAAGCTACTCTAATTCATCATGTTACTTTTGGGATTTCTCATCATATGAAATTTTTCTAGAAATGGCTATTCGAAGTGAGGGCAACTCGACTTCTATGGGTAACACTACCTGGGTTCTATACGCTAATGAATAAAATTTATCTTGTGTATTAGTGCACAAGGTGGTATGGTAGACCCATAAACCATGGAAGAGCTTATTGATCCATGATTTATTGTCTTTATTTACCATCTTATGGATTATATTTGACATAGTATTATTGAAGGAATTTATCTATCCATTTTCTTCTGCATGATAAAGGGATGAGTGATTGGTCTTAATGCTTTACTCCTAGTACAAATTCTTGAACTCTGTAGAATTGAAGTTGGTGTCATTATTCATAAATATTGTGTGAGGGAATATGAACCTAGTGATGATATGATATTTCACAAAGTTGATGATATAATATATACTGACTTCCATGAGGAGTATTTACTCAACTCACATTGAAAATAAGTTAGTAGCAGTAAGGATGTACTTAAACTAATTGGATGTGGTTGGGTGATATGGTCCCAAAACATCCACTCCCCATGCAACAAATGGCCAGAAATATTTTTCTATATGTACCAATTCCAAGGGTTTGTGGATGAATTTTGTATGAATTTGAAAAACATGAAATTTCCTAGTGAATTCCACATAGACTTGTATCATGGTTTTCTAGTAGTAACCCAACCTCTAGATTTGGTGGAAGATCCTGGTACTAGACTAATGAGTGTGACATGATCTTGAATGGACTTATTCTATGACAATGGGAATTTTTTTCTGCTATGCATTTGAGGAGGATTCTATTAAAGCCTTTCTTGTAGAGGGACTTATGATCATTTGGAGAATCCCACAGGGTAATTCTCACTACTCAGCATCAAATATGTTCCCTTCCAATTTGATCTATTGGAAGAGTCCCATTTTTGAGATAACCAATTATGGTCTCCAACCATTTATGGGTGGAAATAAGTTCATCAGGCTCTAGGGTGGTGTTGACTTGATTTATTTCTTCCTTATCATATATGATGATCAATGAAACCTTTCTTCTGTACATAATGTGGAAGATCAATTCCTCCTAATTAGGGTTATCTAGGACTGTGGTTGCATTAGGAAACACATCACTGTAAGAATTCAATGATCAGGGAACATGATGAAATGTGGGTTCAAAAGGGAACTAAGCCATTATTCCATTGATATAACTAGTTATAGGGGATAATTATTCCTATTAAGTTTCATATTTACCATTGATATGAATTATCATAAGATCTAAATCCACTTTGATGTTCAGGTAGGCTATTTAAAGATTTAGGGATAGTTACAAGCCAGTGACAAGGGATTAGTATTTCAAATAATTATTTGTGCAGCCTTTGGATAGTGAGAAAGAGTAGGGAAAATTTTATTTTTTTGGAGAAAATAATACAATCCCTAATCCAACCTGATTTAGCTTTATATTTTACAGTACCTTATAGATAGGACTTTGAGATGTGCCTTAAAAATCCACCTTCCTTGTCTGAGGAGTGACATGGGCACAAAATACCTCCTCATCTGAAAGCCCGATGTCCACTAGTGTACTTTACATGGCAGGATGTTCCATGAGGAAATAATCTAGGGGACACCCTTCCACTACCTTCTATGAAACAAAAAAAAATTTATAATATTTTAGAATGACCTCCCATAAAATCAAACACTCAATCAACTTGTGATTACAATTTATTTTCTTAAGATTATCAATACAAGGGATTAGGTGTAACGCCCCGACCCCAGCTACCCAGAGTCGGTGCATTACTTCGTAACATTGGCATGATCACAAAAGATAAAGTCTCGAAAGACCGATTAGTTTAGTAGCCTTGGAAACACTAGATACATTCATAAGTCTTACATTACATCATAAAGTGAAAAACTAATAAAAAAGTCTCCATAGTCCACACTTCTATCCTCTTCGGACTATCCCTGTAGGTCATTCATAAAATACTTCTTCACATCCTGGAAAATATTAAAACATTGAAAGGGGTGAGCTCAGATGCTCAGTAAGGATAACAATATTGCGGAAGCTTTCATAAATAAACATAAAAATTTAAGACAATGTATAACTAAAACAAAAGCCTTTTAAACATGAACTTCAACATAATATGGCAAAAGTAAAATGAGATAATCCCATTTACTTATTCACATGGATATTCTACTGGTCGAATGATCACATGCAATATCAATAACCACTTTCATAATGATGGAATGCATAATACCATACTATCATAACCACGTAGCCAAGGCCTCGTGCCAAGACCACAAATTAGATTTTGTCAAGGCCTCATGCCAAGACACTAGTTTGTCTCATGAGACCTGCCGATGCATCGAGGAGCTATAGCGGGCTCCACCCGTCACTTATTAAGTCCAATTCATTCCTCATATGAATAGGTTTAAACATATCATAAACCATAACATAATCGTATCACATAAAACATGCATAAAGGAAACATAACATTTCCATATTTCAATCACAAGATATCAATACAACACATTGATATAATAAAAACACTTTCAAAACCATTTTCAATACCAAAATAAAAGAAAGTTAAAACTTTGTATTTATTTTTCATTAAAAAAAATGATGGCTTGTAGAGGAAGCCGAAACTCAAATAATGGTCACGGCGGTGGAGAAGTCATTGTCGCCGCATAAGTACGGAAAGAAAAACATTCCCTTTTTGTCGTTTAGTAAAACACTTCGTATAAAAAAGATTCCTTTTTAATAAACATAAAAGTCAAAGGGGTTTATACACCGTATAAAAGAAAGTTGTGTATAAAGCCAAATATGCCTCAATGAAAGGAGATTGAGACGAAGTCCTTAAAAAGATCATTTTTAAAATAAAATGGATCTATTATGTGTATTCACTATAGGTACACATAAAGAAAGTAAAAATACAAAATAGGACATAATAATATCATGACATAATTTGGAAGTAGGAGATTAACCCAAAGAATGGAAGTTGGGTTAAGAAATTCCCTTACCTTGTGTCCGACTTGACTCAACCGTTCTTTAAACTCCTGAATAATAAAATAGAGTTAATATCTACCTTATTAAGAACCATTTTAAATTTCATTATCCTTTTTATATCACTTATTACAATTTTATGAACATTATGTAATTATTTAAGTTAATAACGGTCGTTTTGTCGATCTTTGGTAACTTGAGTCAACAATAAACTTATTATAATTACAAGTTGTTCATGTTGTAGAATATCCATTATATCCAGAATTATATTCATGATTTATATGTCATATATATCTTATATATCCAGTATATATATTCATTTATAATATTACGTAACA
This sequence comes from Viscum album, assembly GCA_963277665.1. NCBI lineage: Eukaryota > Viridiplantae > Streptophyta > Magnoliopsida > Santalales > Viscaceae > Viscum > Viscum album. The sequence continues at coordinate 1,336,233,173 of OY728127.1, forward strand.
TTTAGAGGTAAGAAATGAAATGCACCGTTCATGGAGACGGTAAGCCGTACGTACGCATGAACGCTACTTTCATTTCAATTTTATATTTAATGGAACTAAATCATAATGATATAAATTTATAATATAATTCCAGTATAATATAGTGTATAATACCATTTACTTCATCCTTTATACATCCCACATATGGCATTAATGATTCAAATCACTTTGAGGGGGCGGTAGTCCGCACTTCCTAAAATGAAATTATCGCGTTTTACCGATAATGGAAATCATAAAGTATTCCATAAATGAGAAATACAGGAAACATAAGTAAAACATAAACATAATATATATATCATATATAAATATAGTGACATCTTAATGGCCACCTTTGAAGGTGTTATATGAGTGTTGAACAATCATCGTTTCGTGAGGCAGAAATTCGCCTTCCACAGAAACTGTATGTTCTTTAACCATTAGATGTAGGTGTGTGTATGTGTAGATCGAATCCATCTTATAACAACATCCTAGTATATTTAGGATACTGGTGTTGTTACAAAAGAAATGAATAAAAATAGTTTAGGGGGTTGGAGAAGAAAAACAAAACAAAACAACATTAGAGAAGACATTACCTCAAAATCGGGTAACTCTTTTTGATTTGAGACAAAGGCTTCCTTGGGAAGAGTTCTGCCCAAAGGGAGGCTTCTAGGAGTAAGGGAGGAATGTTGGGAGAGTATTTGGGCAGAGTTTGGCCGAGCCAAATGGCTTGAAAGTGTGAATGAGGTGGTAGAGGTGGGGGCCTTTTATAAGTGGAGAGGAGGGGCACTTTTGACAAGTAATGAAATGTTATTCAATTATACAATGCTTTTCTGTTTCTAAAGGTCCCACACTAATATAATTCGTGTATAAGGTGATAAGGGTTCGAAATATACCCATCCAATAGTCTTTGGACAAGTGTAAGCCTTGTATTTTGCATTATCTTTTCATTTTATTAAAATCGTTAAATAATGAGGTCATCGCTGCATCATAATGATGTCATAAATAATTTAATTTATTTAATGTCTAAAAATTATAAAAAATTACTATTATGTAGGAAATCTTTTTATATTTCTAATGAATATTTATAGTCAAAATTTGGACTTGTTTAACCCCACTTAAAAACTGTTTTAGTAAAACAACTCATATTTGTGTCAATTTAATTTTAACATTAAATATATATATATTAATGTCATTTTCCAACCAAAGTGGCTCCATGGGGTCCCAAAGTTGACCCATGGGTTGTCTTGGTCGTCCATGACTCATCCAATAGGAGTAGGAAAAGTGTCAAGCTCATCTCATATTATTAAAACATTATTTTTACCTTAAACTACACTAATTACCTCTAATCGCGATTAAGAACTTAAAGTTACTATTCACCAAAAAATTATTTTGATATCATTGAACCACATTTTACTTCTTAATGACAACCATGTATGTCGGATTTTTGAAAATCAAATCACAGAAGTGGTAATATTTCATTTAAACGAAAAATCAGTTATTTAACTACCACTTAGTGGTTTCACTATTCATCAAAAATTGAAGTTTTTCAGAATAAGGCCAAAATTTCACCCTAAGATATAATTGATATTCCGAATTCAAAAATGATGTCTATTTTACAAAATTCCAAACATATAAGTTGCATTAATTAATTTTATAATTAATTCCCGCTGTTACAACAAATAGCGTGTTTTTAAGAAACAATTTATATCAAAAGATTGGCAATTGTTTATGTCCAATTTCAATGTTAAATTAATTCTAATGACCACCATTGGATAAAATGGTAAAAATATATTCTAATTATACCTTAAACCCACTAAATAGTATAACTTATCACTATAAATTATTTTGATTAAAAAAGTTGTTTTGAGTATTTTTCACTATTCATAAAAATTGGAAGTTCTCAGAAAATTACAAAAAATTCAACTTTGGATAATTTCGATATTACGAATACAAAAATGAAGTCCATTTTGAAATATAAAATTTCTATAAATTTAAAAAGTGGTTATTAATATTCATAACGGCTACTTTGATTAGTTGCAGTGTGTTAGAACTCGATGTTGCGTACAATGCAAGCTATTACATTATTGAATGAGAAGCGTATCATGGAAGCTCGGGGTGTTACATTCTCCCCTCCTTCAATAAATTGCGTCCTCGCAATTTGAAATTTTTCTTTGTAAATAAAAGGTTGAAAAGAGAAATTACCTTTGAGGAAAAACCCACATCGAAAATATGATTAATAAAATTTAGCCTTAATAAGAGGGAAAGGGAAATGAAAAAGTCACCACCCAATTATGATCTCGATAAGGAGAACATTGGTGGCAATTAGAGACATATAATTGGAGGAAAAACGTAAATATTTGTAGGGAGTGATTGAGGTCATCAATCACAATCAACTGTCAAATTGAGGGCCTCAAAGCCTTCAATCTATGTTGATTTAAAATATCATCAGTTCAAGAAGACATAAGGTATCAGGGTAACACATTTTTTTGTTTTAATATCCCTTTACTAAAGTTTAAGAATTAATTTATTCATTGAATAATAGATAGGTATATATATATTTATGCTTGACAATTAGAGTTTCAACCTTCAACTCACCTTTCACTCAAAAAGATAATAGAACCCAAAAATATTATACTTATCCTAATTGTATAAGGTTCCAAATGTTAACACATACCATTTAGATTAGTAAAATTATTTTGTAATAACCAGGGACTTCCTGTAGGCTAGTGGTAGGAAATAAAGGCCTGTCGCACTATGATTGTGGGTTCGATTCCTGCAGCTTTGTCCGACGCGACTGGTTATGCCCCACCCTGCAGGTTGTCCTTTTCCTAAAACTATAGTATCATAATATTCCAAAAATAATCTTCATAAATTTTTTAACCTTAAACAATACTATCCAAAGATCAACTTAATCCACTCCAACCTTTATAGTTATCCAAAATACCTCTGTCCAGACTTTCTCTAAAAGGTCTCTAAATTCCAAAATCAATTGTAACATCAGATTCCCCAAACAAAGAAAAGTTTCTCTTATTGTCACATACTAAAAATATGATTACCTTAATCATATTAAAACCTTACTGAAATCAAAAAGTACTGCAGTACAATCCGTATATATATATCACATTATTCTTATAACCAGAATATAATCCTTGAGTCCAAAAGCACCAATACATTAATTATTCCGCTTCAACTGTAGTCACAACATAAGATTGTCCTTGATCCCTTGGCCTTTTCTGAGGTAAGTTTCCCTGACGCTTAGGACATTCATTTGCATAATTCCCCATTTCCCTACAATTGTAGCATTCAACTTTGATAGCCTCTTTCTTTCCCTTGCAATCACGAGCCTGGTGACCCTTTTCTCCACATTTATAACAAACTCCCATTCCTTTTAGACAAGTACCAGGGTGATTCTTCCCACAATTATCACATAATGGAAAATCCTTCTTTCCCTTTTTCCCTTTATCTGTCTCTTGTTCCACCGTTCTCTTCTTCTCTTGCTTTACTTTGTTGTCATAAGACTTAGAGAATTCCTTTTCTGTCTTGATAGCACATGAGACAATATCTTTGTATGTTGAGAAAGATTGTGATACTAAAGCTCGACGGAGAAATGGTTTTAACCCATCAAAGAAACGATCAATCTTACCTCTTGGGTTACGTATATAATCTACAACATACCTTGCTAACCTTGTAAAGTTGGCCTCATACTTTGCGACATTCTCATCCTCCTTTTGTCTCAGACTCAGAAATTGCCTTTCCATATCTGCTCTATGGTCACGAGGAAAGTATTTTTCTAAGAAAATCTCTTTGAACTCCCTCCATTCCATATTCGTTACGTCATCATCTTCCTTTGTGTTTTGAATCAGCGACCACCACTGATCGGCATCTCCAGTGAGGCGGTAAACTGCCATGACAACCTTCTCCCTTTCACTACTCCCCAAGGTATGGAATATTTTCTCTAAGGAATTTATCCATTGCTCATCTACTATAGGATTTGTACTCCCATTGAAGGTTGGTGGTTGTTGCCTCATGAAACGGTCTAGCATTGATCCTCCACGTTGTGGATCAGGGTGCTCCATACGAGTAAGGTTATTATTCATAACCTGAGTGAGTTGTCCCAGTATGGTAATAAGTTGATCAGCACCAGTTGTATCTCCAGATCCACAATAATTATCTTGAGCAGGAGGGCAATCCCTACACGGAGTTCGTGCATTGATACGGTTTCCATTCCTTCCACTAGGCGCCATTTCTAAACAATGGCATAAACTAGATTAGTTTATGAATCAAAATACATAATTCCATACTTGTAAAATACTTTACATAAATTGAAATATTTATGGATATAATCCATAATCATAAAAAGAAATGTTTTCTTTGGGGAAGTATATACTCATAACCCTTCATAGTGGTTTGTAAATAAAATGAGAATTATCCTAAGCATATCCCCCGGGAGTGTCGTAACCAAGAGTGCAGCAAGGCCCGTTTTCGTGCACCAGTTCCCGTTCGAGTCTAGCTCAAAGTGGTGTTTTCGGGCTTTACCCCTAGGTACATCTGTGCCAGAGCCACCTCTACCTGCTCGTATCCAGACAGGGATGTATTGCTCGGAAAACTCATAACATCTCTGTAATACCGAAATTCTAGGAAGTTCTTCTATACTAATCCTCAAAGTCTATCTTTGGGCTATGTTCTCTAATCAGAGTTTATCTAAATCTAGCTTCCAAGGTTAGTACTAAACTGCCTCTGATACCAACTATAACGCCCCAACCCCAGCTACCCAGAGTCGGTGCATTACTTCGTAACATTGGCATGATCAAAAAAGATCAAGTCTCGAAAGACCGATTAGTTTAGTAGCCTTGGAAACACTAGATACATTCACAAGTATTACATTACATCATAAAGTGAAAAACTAATAAAAAAGTCTCCATAGTCCACACTTCTATCCTCTTCGGACTATCCCTGTAGGTCATTCATAAAATACTTCTTCACATCCTGGAAAATATTAAAACATTGAAAGGGGTGAGCTCAGATGCTCAGTAAGGATAACAATATTGCGGAAGCTTTCATAAATAAACATAAAAATTTAAGGCAATGTATAACTAAAACAAAAGCCTTTTAAACATGAACTTCAACATAATATGGCAAAAGTAAAATGAGATACTGCCATTTACTTATTCACATGGATATTCTACTGGTCGAATGATCACATGCAATATCAATAACCACTTTCATAATGATATAATGCATAATTCCAGACTATCATAACCATGTAGCCAAGGCCTCGTGCCAAGACCACAAATTAGATTTTGTCAAGGCCTCGTGCCAAGACACTAGTTTGTCTCATGAGACCTGCCGATGAATCGAGGAGCTATAGTGGGCTCCACCCGTCACTAAGGGGGAAATTTCACCATGTAGTATGCTGACCTTTCCATAAATGGGATATTTCATACACTGATATACTGTTGAAGGTACCATGATGTGGTTATGAAGCTAGGTCCTTCCAAGAAGAACATTTTATGAGGTGTCTAGATAGATAACCACGAACTCAATGTCATATGTGAGATCCAAAAATTTAGTTTTGAGATTGATCTTCCTAATAGGTATTTTCTTACACTTATCATACCATTTAATGGCCAATTTTTTCAGAGATATATCCCCTTTTCTATTTCCCAAGCATAAAAGGGTCTGAATTGGGATGAGGTTGATCCCATAACTATTATCAATTAGATCACTTCAGATTTCAACATTATCAGGTCTACCTAAAACATATTGGGGTTTGATGTGCCCCTGGATGACCTCTTCATAATCCTGATATGTGAACGAGATGGAGATATAACATTCTGATGGCATGGTCTCCACTCAATAAAAATCGGATGCAGAGAATTATATATCAATATCCCTTAGGCTCTGGAGTGCTTCAACAAGTGCCTCCCTGAGTTCATTTGATAAAAGGAGTGCATCAAGGATTGAGATCCTAGATGGGAAAACTACCAAATATTTTATAATGTTATACATTTGTTCCAGATATCGATTCTTACCAAGATGGGGTTGCTTCTTATTATTTAATTTAAGAGTTGAAGAATTTGAGGTAATTGGGATTGATTCCTAGGTAGTGGTCAAGGGAGATTGTTATTCTAGTGGTGTAGGTTGATCCGACCTTCCCTATTTTCTAGGGTGATTAGATAATTGAACCCCTTTATTTGGTCATATAATATGTCTGGGTACAGACAATCACTATAGGGTTCTTAGACACCTCCATGTCTCTGTTGGGATTACTGGGACACTTTTCTATGGGTATCAGCTGCATGTATGTCTTCTATGGGGACATAATTGGAATATTGATTCTGACCATTCCTAATATCACCTCTTTATCCTCATCTCTTGCGCCTATAGTCTATAGATCCCCAATCAGATACAAGGAACTCATACTCGGAGGAATATTCATCCTAGGATAAGGGGTACACCATGTGTATTATATTAAGATAACCAAAGATTATATCTTCGTATGATGATGGTACCATTGGGTGGGGTGGTTTTCATGCTTCATATTTTTTAGGGATAAAATATACAAGATTCATAGCTTGTATTGGAGCTGAATGTGACTCTTCCTATTCTATCTCTTTTTATGCCTGATGGTCACATTCACCAATGGGAGGAATCTTTGATACACCCCCTAGGGGACAAGAACATTATGGGTCTTCAAATCTATGATATTAGGGTGGAATGATATCAATCAACCATCTCTTGAATCATCCATTTGTTGAACATCATTCCATGCATAGCCGAAACATTTTTCCAATAACCTTATTTTTCTGACTAGGCTACGGTTATGCAAGTCACCTGTGTTGGGGAGTTGTCAAAAATCACATATCCTGAATCGACCATGCTTTAGAGGATGTATTTGAAGATGAAGTAATCCTAGATATTGTGACCTAGAATTCTATGGAAAGGGAAATAGTCAGAATGATCCATGAGGTTGACCTCATTGGGCTTCCTAGGTTATGGAAGCTTGAGAAAGTTATTGTCCATTACTGCAAGGAAATAACTAGGGACTTGATAATTTTGGAAGGTGTATGTTATAATCATCCATTCCTCAAAACCTGGGTGACCAAAATATATTTTTTCTTTTGGTCAAGGTTGGTTTTTTTGTTTTTACATCTCTATAAGAGTCTATTAATGGTTTGGGACCAACCTAGGTTCTTTAATAGATGATGCTACTAGCTTGAGGGTAGAAAAATCAATCTCTGACTTACTGATCCTTTTACCCTATGTTGAGGGCATGAGTCGAGAATTATCTTGGGTATGCTAAATGGAATCTTCCAAACATTGTTCCATTTATCAAAACACATAGAATATTCCTTGATACTTCATCGATATTATATGTCTCTAAGAATCATCACTAAGATTTTCATCAAAGAGCTCTAGTAATTTATTCTATAAGAGATTGATGATGAGTGAATATTTTAAAACATTACACCTCTCTATGAATTTAGGCACACTATCATTCTCATATTTTTTTTAGTTTTTCATGTTGAAAATTATCATCTTCCTTAGTGTCGAGGTGAACTCGTAAAGTAATTTATGATGAAGGTATTCTCATCCTATAACTGATTCTGCTAGAATACTATTGTACCAAACAAAGACTATCCCTATTAGAGTCTGTAGAAGACACCTTAGCTTGGTCACCTCCTACTGATCTCTAGGGTCCATCATCAAACTTCATCAGGACATGAAGTGCGTGAGATGTTATTCAGGGTCTCCCACATTTTCAATGGTGGATAAGGTAGGATTTTTGAAATTGGGTGGTGGAAAAGTTTCATCTACCCATTCGGGATATAGATTTTTATAAAAATGCAAAGGTGCATGTCTCCCTTCCATGGATTCCATTAAAGTATCCAAAGACACAATGGAAATGAGAAGTTCCATAGGTACTAGTTTCTGAGATGCCTCCCATCTTTTGAAAATGGGAAGGGCTTGATGGGAAGTCCCCATTTTCATTTCCCACTGATTCTCAATTCATTAAAATATTGAATGATTTTAATGGGGAGGGAGAGGATATCACCATAATGTAGGGAAATCATGATTATTTTTAACTTTCTCAATTATTTAGATGAGTATCATTGATCTAGATCTATTCTAATTCTTAGATGCCTCTCTAGCGAGCAGATCATATCTTTCCAGATATATGGTTGGAGGAATATTCATCTCATCCTGAAGATGATACATAGTGAGAAATTTTCCCTTAAGTAGATCCTTATTGAATTGTCTAAGAGTTTATATCTCATTATCATATCATGAAAACTATTTTTCCATAGAATGAATTTTGGTTATTCTAGTGGTTATTGGGATATAGGGACACCTTTTCCCTATTTTTAACAGCATTCTTCTATAGATGTGGCAACTCTATATCCACAGGTGCCATGTTTTGGATCCTCCTATAGTTCCAGGTATGTGTAGCCATATTGGGTGCTTAAAGATTCCCATCTTGGGGTATATTTTCTATATTTAATCCCTATGAATCTTTGTTTTGATCCAAATTATCCTTTTTGTTGAAAAGTGATGACATTAATATAGGTGTATTGTGAAATAGTGGTTGTCCTATTACTTTCAATGCAACATGATCATTTTTCACTACCTTCATTAGGGACATTTCTTGATCCCTTGGCCATATTGAAACTTTTTTACCTAAAACCCTAGTGGGGTTTTATTTACTTTACCATATTCTTCTATCATATCTACCTATGAGTAGTGATCTTAAGGAAGTTTTTTATTGATATTTCCATATTGGACCTAAATATAAGAGGATTGTCTTGTGGAAGGAGGAACAGATGGGATGCCAACTATCGATATTTACCTCCCAAATTGGAGAAGACATATTCTCTATATAATGATGATGATGATGAAAATTCCCCCAACCCTATGGGGCGAGGACTATCTAGGTCCACAACTGGAATTTGTTGATCCTTTTGTTAACGATTCAAAAATTCCAGTCAAGTATTTGATGATTCCTAGGATGGAAACTGTGATATAAATGACCCTAACCCAATAGTATGAGGTTAATATGGAACCACTGTTGGTTTCCCCAGGACCATCTTAGGAGATAACAAACGTAATTATGTCAATTGATATAAAGATACCCCCATCCTAGTGGGATGAGGTTAATTTACAACTACCACCGATATTCCCTAAATCCTATTAGAAATTGATGATACAAGGGGTGTAGGTAGTGGCAGATATTACTCCATCTTGTGGGGTTTTGTTTGATACTGTATGACTACTATGATAGCTTCTATTGTGAATTGTTTGAGATGGCACGATTGTGCTCATGTAGGATCCGAATGTAGTGGCAACCCATGACAAGAGTATGTTTCTATGGGACATTATTGGGTTGATCAAAACTTCATCTTCTATATCTAAAATGTGTTCCCGTTGTTTTGAGGGTACCAATTCTAAGACCTATTGACTTTCATATCTCTCCATTAATGATGTATAAGAATTTTTAAAGTGGAAAAATTCCATTTTAGTGACAAAATAACTCATGTGTTACCCATTCCCCTGATCTCTCTGGTGGTTATGACATTACAAGACATCATATTTGGGGGGATTATGTTGTTATGGGGACACAGTGAGGTGTAATGTTTCATATTTTTTCCATCCTTGGATATATACATTAGACGATGCTCTAGAAATCATTCAGTGGATAGTTTTCTCAATATGAAGAAAAACACTACATAGGAATTTTTCATATCTTCAATTCCTAGGTTTCAAGATATAGAAATGGAGGCCATATCTAGATACTAATATAGTGTATTGATGATCTGAATAGGATAATTGTTTCCTAGATAAGGGAGATTTCTATGCTTCAGTAATTGATGAGTTTCCCACATATTTTTGGCATAGATAAGACATGAAATCCATTTATAGATCATCTGGGATCTCATAGTCAGAAGTGGTGAGGGGCCAGAATATGGTGGTGTGTTTTTTTCTGGATAAATCTATCTATATGTTAATGCCATCTTCCTCCTCATTAGGCTTACATGACTCAATCTGGTTAGACCATAGAATGTGCTTCTCAGGGGATCTTGTTGGCTAGAGTGGAGTGTTTCTAGAAGTTTATGGGTAATTATATGTGGTTGACCAAAATGTTTAAAGAACCTCTTTATACAAAGGAACCTCAGTTTTGAGAACCTCTATATATGGAGGTTTGTAGGAAAGGTGGGGATTTCCATGTCTGTGGGAGATATCACCGTGGGGAGTTTGACCACAGTGACTGTCAGGAGTAGAGTACCTATTATCCATATTCACACTAACATGAGGAGGAATATCACAATAATGATGAAATTATTATTTTGTTTAAGAGTCATCAAACCCTTGGGGTGTTGAGAATGATTCTGAAACAACCTCAAGTAAACTAGCATTGATCAGATTAAGAATATAATCCTCTTTCTGCATTGTGGATGGAATATTATGAACTACTTTTTGGAAATGTGTGAAGATATGAAGCTACTATATGATGGATACTAGACTATCTTGATAACCATATAGTGATGCAAGAGTATGAGTCCATGGTTGAGAAGATATTGGAATATTTCAAGTAGCTTCACTAATAGGAATATGAGTATGTCCTTAGGAACATTCCATTCTAACATAGTGAGTCATGGTTAGAACATGGATATAATCCCAATCTCAGGCCTTTGGAGTATAGATTCAGTCTTTTTTTGATAGGAATAAAAACCTATACCAAGGCATGTTCCACTCTCACTTGGTGAGCCTCAGTCGGAAAGAGAACATGAGCTCAGTAAAAATATGAATTCCCCACCAGAATATAGTGATGGACCTTAAAAATGGGATAATGGACTCAATCATCCTTATATATAGACTATGAAGTATGTTGGTGAATTTTTTCCTCAGTGAAAGTAGGGATTTGATCATGGATTTCATGATCTACTGGAATATGCTAGGTAGATTTACTTATAAAAAAATGTGCTTGTACTAAGGCATGTGTCACTCTCACTTGGTGAGCCTCAGACAGAAAGAGTATATGAGCCCGATTCTGAGACTTTGTAATATTCCACCGGTATTTTTATATAGGAATATGATAATTTCTGGAGGTATGTGAAACTCTCACTTGGTGATACTTAGTTAGAATGTGAATATGAGGCTGATCTCGAGCCTTTAGAGTATGTCATTGGTATTTTTTGACCAAAATGTGAACCTGTCCTATGGAATGTACCGCTCTAACTTGGTGAGACCTGATTGGAATGGGAGTATGATCCCTATTCGATGCCTTATACATTACCAGAATATGATGTTAATCCTCCTGGATAGGAGAAAGAATATAAACATTCTCGAGAGAAACCACTTATTCATACTGATCAGAGTTTTGTACCGCCCTGATTTTAGGCACATGAATATATTCTTGTCCCTATATACGTACTAGGGTTGTAATATGATAGAATAGTTCTTCAACTATTTCTAAAATGTAATGGAATTATAGAATATTTTTCACATGAATGTAAGCCTTCACATTTTCTGTCTCCACTATATATTGTTATATATATTCTATTGAAGAAGGGATATGAACCCAATTCTATCCTCCTTGTACCATTAGAATATTCCAATGTACTTCATGCATGGGGGTAGGGATATGTGCATCCCCCATGCTCTCTACTGGAATTTTTCCATAGACTTCTTCATAGTGAGAAAGGATATAATCCAGCTCGCTAGCTACCATATGAATATTCTAGTAGGCCTCATCATCAAAAGTAGGGATATGATCCCACTCCTAGTTATCTAGAGCTTTTCACACTCCAAGTGTCTTCCTTATTTCCTATTCATCAGTGTCATATTTGGTAATGTGTTAGGTAGTACCCTCATCATGAGACTAAAAGGTATTGATGGGATGTCGCTAGTGACGATGGAGGGAAGGAGATATCATTAGTAGCTCCTGAGCATTAATGGATTCGTAGTTGAATCCTTGACCCACCTTTATCAGATACCGAAGTTGGTGAATGTCACACTCCAAATAAAATATTTTGAAGCAGTTGGTGGTGGCGACGGGCAGCACTGGATTTACTACAACTTCCTTGGATGATGAAGATTCATCAGTTTTATCATTTGGAGTCCCTAACATGCATCATCAAGGGTCGAGATCATTCCATGTCAATGATATTCCTATACTGTTGAATTCACCACTTGAAACTGAAGGTTTCAGGTTGGTGAGATCATTCTAAGACCCATAGGGGTTACAACTGTAGTTGATTTTCCAAAAAAGTTCATTGGATGAAGACATGATCTTGGGCTGGCTATTGTTTAAGATAGGATTATCTACTGTCCTGAAGAAAACAAGGAACAAATTCATTGATTATTGAATCATCTAATTCATTAAATGTGATCAATCAGATATGTATAGGTAACACAATTTTCCATTCTTATTCTCTGTCCTGACATTCTGTTTGTGTGGAATTTTCACAGTAAGGATACACTTATTTAACAAGAACCCTGACTATATAGAATCATCTATAAGACTCATGCTAGGTTCCCTAATTTTGTTTTAATAGTATATGAAAAAAATGGCATGATTCATGGTCAACCGATCATTTTTCTATATGATAGATTCACATTTGGTTCCCCATTTTTGTTTCGTTAAAAATGATCGTATGCATAGTGGGAAAAAATTGTCCGATGGTTCGATTTTGGGCGTTTTATGTCTATACAATCATTCATTTTAGGTTCATTATTCATCCTCACCTTTCATAGAAAATCCCAATGGTTCCCACATTTATAACTGGGTACAAACCTACTTTCCAAATACAGGTGGTAAATTAGGGTTTCAGACCTAATAGAACTTAGGAACACACATTGGTCAAGAGGATGGAAGGTTGGGCTCATCACACCCTTTTGGGGGAATTATTTTCTATTCTAGGACTCTCTTATAGTTTTAAGACATGTTCATGAATCTCTTCTTAATGTCTATATGAAACTGTTTACCCTAGAAAAATGATCATAGGTTAAATCTTTTTATTTGTAATTGGTAATCTATTAGTGAGTCCATCTTTATATATTTGAGGTTATTCACTCATTTCCCTTTAATGGATAATTTCTCATATTTAAAATATATACAACCATGTACTTTGTAATTCTATACCATGCATGGGGGTGATAAAATGTCGAGGATGATATTGAACCTTTATGAGGTGTCCTACCTATCCTACTTATTGAAGGAATCAAAACCCACAAAGTTTTTAAACCTACGTAGTTTAACATCATGCCGAAAGGACATGTATGAGGAAACTTAAGCACTAGGTACTTGAGCTTGAGCCTCTAGAAGGAATCCTACATATCCTTAGTATATCAGGAATCAGAGTTGTCATAGTTCGATCACACCCTTAAGACTGGCCCCAAAGTAGATGCCATTGTATGGGGGAAGTCATATCATTCCACTGATTGAAGATTACACATTGAGGTTTCCCCAGATGGTTGAGATTCATGATGCAAATGATATGATCAATGAAACTCTTTAAGCCCTTGTGATCCATGATCAGTGTGAGAATCAAGTGATATAATGTAACTAGTCTCACTACTAATGGATGAAAGACTTATGTGATATGAAAACCCTTTAGATGTTTGATATGGAGCTCAAGAAATAGGAAGGAATCCTACATATCTTGGTTATGGTAGGAATCAGAGTTCTCATTGTTCAGTTTCCTTCTTGATACACTACTGGATGGGGTATAATAATCATCCCATGGGAGTGATTGTGTCACAATGGTTGGAATGTTGGAGACATAAGGGACTTATACTGAGGTGGGGGATCCTTTGAGATCTGGCCTTAGGAAGAAATCTAATGCATCCTAGTGCTGGTAGGAATTAGAGTCATCATAGTTCAATTGATTGGGGCTTATACTCCAGGGTTTCCCTAATATGTGGTCACTCATATCATGCCACTGATCAGGGATTACACATTGATGTTTCCCTCATGTGTCCCCTAAAGAAGGTTATTATGTACTAAGATGTCTTCTTAAAATGACCTGAATATCTACCTGACATATCTAATTGTCTTCCTGACATGTATAAGGATGTCTGGACATGTCTAGGCTTCTTAGAGGACATGAAAAAAGACAATCGAATGGTCTAGTTTACTTGTTTTGTGGGCATCACATAATCTGAATAGAATGTATGGAGGCCATCACATGATCAGGTCTTAGTTGTCTGGAGGACTTCACGAGACCCAAATTACTTTTCCTAGTTTTTACCAAACATGTTTGAGGATGTATGGACATATATGAGGATAGTGACATGATCTAGGTTGAGATGTATGTAGGACATCACATGATCTAGTATGACATGTCTTGAGGGTGTTGTATGATCTTGATGACTTATCTAGAGGACATCGAGATATCAAGGATGGAATGTTTGGAGTGTGCCACCTGATCAAGGTTGGCATGTCCTAATGACATGGTGAGAACAAAGCTTACATTCTTAGAGAGCTTCACATGGTCAAGTATAACTTATCAAGAGGACATTGTGAGATCTGGTTGGAATTTCATGGTGATATCATGAGACCTAGACAACATATATTGATATCACCATAGGATTTGGGGTGACATGCCAGGATGAAATCACAAGGTTTGGCTAGAAAGCCTAGAGGACTTAACGAGACTTTGGTTGAAGGTCCATATGAAATCTCTTGAATTTATTGACTTGTCCAAGGGACATCACATGATCCATATAGTATGCCAAGGGAGAACCACATGATATAGGCAACATGGACCAATGATGTCGGTTGATATGACTTCGTCATGCAAAGAGCATAAGGATTAACGAATCTATCTTCGAGTAAGTATCCCATCTTTTTATCTTTATTACATCCTTTATTGCATATGTGCCTCAGGTTTTTCTAATTTTATCTTTATTTTAGTTTTTTGATGACCCAAAAGACATGCGAGACCTCCTTCACATTATCCAACTGCTATGCCAAAAGTCCTTCATGTGATCTCAAGCAATTACATGATGTACCTATGCATTCCATATGACCCCTTAGGTTGTTCCCCATATATTAACTATAAAAAAACATATTTGATCTCCTGATCAACCACACTAAGAAGTATGCACCAGTGCTCCCTTCTATGATTGATCACAGATGCATGGATTTTGGGTCCGTTTTCTGATGGAGGGGGGATTTATAAGCCTCACAAACCTTGTTATACACCACCTTGTGTATCTACCATCTCATATATTTGGGATGGATTTGGTGGGGGGATGAGGAATCCCCAGCTTTGCGAGATTTTTCCATGGTTCATCCAAGGGTACATCTCAGGATTTTTAGCAACCATAAGTCCATCCCATTAGCACCCTATTTATTGATCTTTATCTAATAAAAGGGTTATTTCCTAACCCTATTTACATTCCAATGATATTTAATGTGATTGGGAAAACTTGTCTAAGGATCTTTGTGAAATAAGGATTCTTGTGAAGAGGCTTTTGTGTGATTGATGATGAATCATCTTAGGTCTTTTATGAGAAAATAGTAGCTTATCAAGAGGGCTTTTGTGGGATCATGCTGACATGGTGAGGGGTATTTTGAGATCATGTTGTATTTTTGAGGGGGACCTCACATGATCAATGGTGATCACTCGGGGAATATAACCCCTTCTATGTGAAGTCCAGCTTATCCTTTCCTCATAATAATCTCCCTCAACTTTCTTTGTTTATTTTACAGGGATAAGAGATATCGCTCAACTATGAATTTTTTGTCGAATATAACCACTCTCCATGTCTGTGATGTGTCACATGAACAATAATGGGTCTTATAGTGATGCACATGCATTGTCTTGGACAACCCATCTACTTGTATATGGAGCCAAAGGGGGAGTACAAGATCAAATTGGCATATCTGAACCCCTTTGCACAATAAGGGTGCCATGTCAGTGGGATCTTGATTGAAAAGTAGACATGTTTTCAGGGGCTTCATGGTGTCTTTTGGACTATACAATTGAATCAAAATAAGATTAGTGAAAACATAAGGTCTCCTCATTTTATGTATTTTCACCCTTTATTTCACAAGTGTTTTGGATGATTTTATGTAATTCATTGGTTTAAAAAGTCACATGGCCTAAAGGAACTTTTTTGGAAATCTCTATGTGATCAGAAAGTGTCTCGGACACCTTCATAAGAACAAGGGACTTTTCAAAGGGGATCTGCATGATCTCTGGAAGATCATTCACTATGCATGGCCCATTAGTATGGCCTTCCTAAGGTCATGTGATCACATTTCATTTAAGCATTTACACAATCTACATATTCTGGACACCATCTCTTCCTTTTATTTGTGGGGAAAATAATACCCATAATATAGGTATTTCTTCCCTTATAGATTTTCCAATGCTTATTTAGAAGGTATCAAAGTCCATTTCGAAAAATTGAAATATATAACGAGTAGTTCCATGTCTAAAACTTTAAAATAATGGAAAGGAACACCATGTAAAATATCTCTTAACCATTTATAATTCATTCATTTCAAAATGACTTATGATCCCATAAAAGGAATTCCCTACCATAATCAAAGTATCACTCAAGGTGTAATATAATATATAGGTATGTTTCATTTAATAATTATACACACACTATGATAAATATCCTTTCCAATACATAATTCAAGAATACCTTAATCATTTCATTTATAAGTAATAATAGGGACAAGTTAATACACATTCCACTTAGAAATTCCATTATTTCAATTATGGAATCCCACTAGAAATTGGAAATCTCAGTGAATTTGAGGGGTGGTTTGGCCAAAAGGCTATAACAATAAACCGATTCTTTAAAATACGGAAAGCATGTTTCTATGAAATTTATAAAATAATGTGGTCATTAGTAATCTCACTCACACATGGTGAAAGGAAAAGAAAGTACACATTCCATATTACAATTTAATTAATTAATTTATTAAAATAGTATCAATTCCATATCTAAGGGTCAAACAAAACCCACCTAAGTGGTGTTTGGATCATTTACAGATAATGGATAATAAGGGTAAATAATTGGACACACCCTATGGGGTGATACAAGATGAGGTCACAACCATCCAACAATGTAAACAAGATTATCAAGGGTCTAGTTCATGGTCTATATGATTATTTAAAGAAAATAATTTTTTTGGAGTAATTCATGGAAGTTATGGAATGTGGCACAATGGCACATTTTATAAACATGTGATACATTAAGAGAAACATAAGATACCACCTACCTTATACTAATTAAGCATCAATCTTCCCATATTGAACTTTAATTAAATATGAAATGAGAGGAAATAAAAAACTATAAAAACACTTAAGAGAGATCGAATGTGATCTAGGAAACATGATATGGGTCTCATATGGAGAAGATACATCATATCCTATATTTATGTAGAAGGGAGATCTCCCAAGCAGCTACTGCTAGTGAAAAAAGAGAAGAATGGGGAGATTTTTGATTAAAGGCACCAAGGGGAAAATACTCACTTCCAACTTTTTAAAGGGGCACATGGTTTGGATGAATAGTTTTGATATCCATGTTCCAACCATGGGAAGAAACTATACAAAGGCACATATATTCACATGACTAGGTACAATGATAGAAAGAATGTGCACAGACCATTTGGATGCCACTGTCCAAAGGCCTCCCCCTTTACATAACTAGGCACATGGCTAGGTACACGATTAGACAAACCTTACACAATTAGTTCAATTTACCTTTTCAATTTACTATATACTTTCAAATGGTCATGTAATATTGGGTGCATGGTTTAAAAAACCATGTGACACCCCTAAAAGGCCAAATTGTTTAGGTGCACTGTTAGCACTAACCATGTACAAACCATTTTCCTCCCCTTATCCTTTAAAATATAGGATTTTGAATCATAACACTCCTGAAAATAAACTAGAATCCTAAGACACCTCTCACGATTTAAACCCCATAAAAAAAATATTTTATGGAGTTCCAACTCTCAAAATTCCATTTAAAAGATTTATTGAAGATTACCCATCCATCGAATGAAAGTTAAGATTTCTTTAGAATTTATGACCCGATTTAAAACACATGATATATATATTTCCTCATGAAAATATCCATGACACGTGACTCATGGTTTTCCTGAAAATGATTTGACTTCATCATTCGGTCTACTATCACTCAAACTGCAACACAAACTCTCTGAACCTAGGGTAACCTAGTGATGAAATCCATTGGTATGGACTCTTATTTCCACTCAAGAACATCCGATGACTATAAAAAACATATCAAAACATGGTTTAATAATTTCAAATGCTAGAAAACAAAAAACCAAGGAAAAAACTCTTCCACTAACCATTTCATCATATCATACCAAAGTTGTATCCTTAATCTAAAATACATTTAGTTCCCAAGAAGATTCAATTATAATGGTGATCTATGAAAATCATGGAAAAATTTCCCACATGTAGCCAATGGAACATAAAAAATCTATTGAAATATCTCATATTTCTTGATATCATTCAACCACCCCTCTAGAGAATCACCATGTCTAACACAATCAAATATCATCTCTACCTATGAGCATACCCATTGAGACTCCTCCACCCACTACATCAAGGATGATTCCACAGTCATATGATGAAGACAACCTCAACCGATACTCTCACCTTCATTAAGATTCATCACTGTGAGATCCTCCATCCCTTTCCAACCATATGTAGAATCCCAAACCATATATCCTCAGGAACTTTGACTCAACACATTGGCAATGACATTACCCTTTCCTAGTGTATAATTGATCTGAAAATAATAATATTGGAGAAAATTTATCCACATACACTCAAATATATTCAAATACCACTGAGATAAAACATATTTTGGGCTATTGTGGTTCCTGAAAACCAAAAAGTTATCACTGATCAGGTATACTACGAAAACCTTTGTGCAAACACAACTTCCACCAGCTCCAGATTGTGGGTGGAAAACTTATGCATATGGGATGTATCTTCCAAAACCCATTAGAGAATACCTACATCTTCTATATCAATACAAATCCAAATAACAGTCTTGTACAATCATAGAAAACCCTAAACATCACACCCTCCTTAGGAAACTAAAGCACTGTAGCACTGAAAAACTTATCCTTTAGGTATCCAAATGCTATCAGGAGAATATTTTTCCAAAAAAGGCCTGGTTATTTCTAGTCAAATCTATCAGAAGGGTTGAAACCCACAAAAAAATATACATAATCCTCCAGTAATGTCCTGATAGATCAATAAATCTATAAACCTCTGTCATGTCATTGGGTGCTACTAAAAAAACATCCTTGATCTTTGATGGGTCTATGACCACACCCTTCTTAGAAACCCCATGCCCATGGAAATGAACCTCTCATATCCATAACTTACACTTGGATAATTTCCCTTAGATCCGGCGGTGTTTAAGGACCTAAAATACAAATATGATAGGCTTGACATGCTCCTCCTGATACTTTGAGTAGATGAATACATCATCAATAAAGATCCTGAAAATTTTTTCTAAGAGGTAATGGAATATGGAGTTCATGAGTCCCATGAACACAACTGGTGAATTCATGAAACTAAATGACATGACCAAAAAATCGATGTCACCATACCTGAACCAAAAGGTTTCCTTCAAGATATACACATCTTTCATCCTTATCTACTGATATCCAGGCCACAATTTAGCCTTTTAAAACCAAATGGATCCTCTCAATTGGTCAAAAAGATAACGAACCCTTGGAATGGGGTAATGGTTCTTGACAATCACATGATTCAACATTCAGTAGTATATACAAAACCTTAGCATAACATATTCTTTTTGGATAAAAACACTAGAGCACCCTAAGCAGAAAAATCATCCAGATGAAACCCCTATGTATCAGATCATCCACCTACCACCACAACTCATACAGCTCTATAAGAATTATTCGATATGGATCCATCAAAATTGGGGACAAACCTAGTTACAACTCTATCCCAAACTCAAAATCATGACATTGGTGAAGCTTCACAACCTCATTTGGGAAAACATCCAAGAACTCCTTCACAACCCTGGGAACATCCTTACCTAATCTTCCATTAACAGATCCACCAACTATGATAATAGAGGATCCACTTTCTTTCTACCCATCCAATAAAATTGATCACCAATGAACACTAGTCAATATTCCTACACATTAGATAAAGAATCCTTCCTCTTTAAATAGTTTATGAATACATACATAGAATACAACCATCCCTAAGGGGGAAATTTCACCATGTAGTATGCTGACCTTTCCATAAATGGGATATTTCATACACTGATATACTGTTGAAGGTACCATGATGTGGTTATGAAGCTAGGTCCTTCCAAGAAGAACATTTTATGAGGTGTCTAGATAGATAACCACGAACTCAATGTCATATGTGAGATCCAAAAATTTAGTTTTGAGATTGATCTTCCTAATAGGTATTTTCTTACACTTATCATACCATTTAATGGCCAATTTTGTCAGAGATATATCCCCTTTTCTATTTCCCAAGCATAAAAGGGTCTGAATTGGGATGAGGTTGATCCCATAACTATTATCAATTAGATCACTTCAGATTTCAACATTATCAGGTCTACCTAAAACATATTGGGGTTTGATGTGCCCCTGGATGACCTCTTCATAATCCTGATATGTGAACGAGATGGAGATATAACATTCTGATGGAATGGTCTCCACTCAATAAAAATCGGATGCAGAGAATTATATATCAATATCCCTTAGGCTCTGGAGTGCTTCAACAAGTGCCTCCCTGAGTTCATTTGATAAAAGGAGTGCATCAAGGATTGAGATCCTAGATGGGAAAACTACCAAATATTTTATAATGTTATACATTTGTTCCAGATATCGATTCTTACCAAGATGGGGTTGCTTCTTATTATTTAATTTAAGAGTTGAAGAATTTGAGGTAATTGGGATTGATTCCTAGGTAGTGGTCAAGGGAGATTGTTATTCTAGTGGTGTAGGTTGATCCGACCTTCCCTATTTTCTAGGGTGATTAGATAATTGAACCCCTTTATTTGGTCATATAATATGTCTGGGTACAGACAATCACTATAGGGTTCTTAGACACCTCCATGACTCTGTTGGGATTACTGGGACACTTTTCTATGGGTATCAGCTGCATGTATGTCTTCTATGGGGACATAATTGGAATATTGATTCTGACCATTCCTAATATCACCTCTTTATCCTCATCTCTTGCGCCTATAGTCTCTAGATCCCCAATCAGATACAAGGAACTCATACTCAGAGGAATATTCATCCTAGGATAAGGGGTACACCATGTGTATTATATTAAGATAACCAAAGATTATATCTTCGTATGATGATGGTACCATTGGGTGGGGTGGTTTTCATGCTTCATATTTTTTAGGGATAAAATATACAAGATTCATAGCTTGTATTGGAGCTGAATGTGACTCTTCCTATTCTGTCTCTTTTTATGCCTGATGGTCACATTCACCAATGGGAGGAATCTTTGATACACCCCCTAGGGGACAAGAACATTATGGGTCTTCAAATCTATGATATTAGGGTGGAATGATATCAATCAACCATCTCTTGAATCATCCATTTGTTGAACATCATTCCATGCATAGCCGAAACATTTTTCCAATAACCTTATTTTTCTGACTAGGCTACGGTTATGCAAGTCACCTGTGTTGGGGAGTTGTCAAAAATCACATATCCTGAATCGACCATGCTTTAGAGGATGTATTTGAAGATGAAGTAATCCTAGATATTGTGACCTAGAATTCTATGGAAAGGGAAATAGTCAGAATGATCCATGAGGTTGACCTCATTGGGCTTCCTAGGTTATGGAAGCTTGAGAAAGTTATTGTCCATTACTGCAAGGAAATAACTAGGGACTTGATAATTTTGGAAGGTGTATGTTATAATCATCCATTCCTCAAAACCTGGGTGACAAAAATATATTTTTTCTTTTGGTCAAGGTTGGTTTTTTTGTTTTTACATCTCTATAAGAGTCTATTAATGGTTTGGGACCAATCTAGGTTCTTTAATAGATGATGCTACTAGCTTGAGGGTAGAAAAATCAATCTCTGACTTACTGATCCTTTTACCCTATGTTGAGGGCATGAGTCGAGAATTATCTTGGGTATGCTAAATGGAATCTTCCAAACATTGTTCCATTTATCAAAACACATAGAATATTCCTTGATACTTCATCGATATTATATGTCTCTAAGAATCATCACTAAGATTTTCATCAAAGAGCTCTAGTAATTTATTCTATAAGAGATTGATGATGAGTGAATATTTTAAAACATTACACCTCTCTATGAATTTAGGCACACTATCATTCTCATATTTTTTGTAGTTTTTCATGTTGAAAATTATCATCTTCCTTAGTGTCGAGGTGAACTCGTAAAGTAATTTATGATGAAGGTATTCTCATCCTATAACTGATTCTGCTAGAATACTATTGTACCAAACAAAGACTATCCCTATTAGAGTTTGTAGAAGACACCTTAGCTTGGTCACCTCCTACTGATCTCTAGGGTCCATCATCAAACTGCATCAGGACATGAAGTGCGTGAGATGTTATTCAGGTTCTCCCACATTTTCAATGGTGGATAAGGTAGGATTTTTGAAATTGGGTGGTGGAAAAGTTTCATCTACCCATTCGGGATATAGATTTTTATAAAAATGCAAAGGTGCATGTCTCCCTTCCATGGATTCCATTAAAGTATCCAAAGACACAATGGAAATGAGAAGTTCCATAGGTACTAGTTTCTGAGCTCCCTCCCATCTTTTGAAAATGGGAAGGGCTTGATGGGAAGTCCCCATTTTCATTTCCCACTGATTCTCAATTCATTAAAATATTGAATGATTTTAATGGGGAGGGAGAGGATATCACCATAATGTAGGGAAATCATGATTATTTTTAACTTTCTCAATTATTTAGATGAGCATCATTGATCTAGATCTATTCTAATTCTTAGATGCCTCTCTAGCGAGCAGATCATATCTTTCCAGATATATGGTTGGAGGAATATTCATCTCATCCTGAAGATGATACATAGTGAGAAATTTTCCCTTAAGTAGATCCTTATTGAATTGTCTAAGAGTTTATATCTCATTATCATATCATGAAAACTATTTTTCCATAGAATGAATTTTGGATATTCTAGTGGTTATTGGGATATAGGGACACCTTTTCCCTATTTTTAACAGCATTCTTCTATAGATGTGGCAACTCTATATCCACAGGTGCCATGTTTTGGATCCTCCTATAGTTCCAGGTATGTGTAGCCATATTGGGTGCTTAAAGATTCCCATCTTGGGGTATATTTTCTATATTTAATCCCTATGAATCTTTGTTTTGATCCAAATTATCCTTTTTGTTGAAAAGTGATGACATTAATATAGGTGTATTGTGAAATAGTGGTTGTCCTATTACTTTCAATGCAACATGATCATTTTTCACTACCTTCATTAGGGACATTTCTTGATCCCTTGGCCATATTGAAACTTTTTTACCTAAAACCCTAGTGGGGTTTTATTTACTTTACCATATTCTTCTATCATATCTACCTATGAGTAGTGATCTTAAGGAAGTTTTTTATTGATATTTCCATATTGGACCTAAATATAAGAGGATTGTCTTGTGGAAGGAGGAACAGATGGGATGCCAACTATCGATATTTACCTCCCAAATTGGAGAAGACATATTATCTATATAATGATGATGATGATGATGAAAATTCCCCCAACCCTATGGGGCGAGGACTATCTAGGTCCACAACTGGAATTTGTTGATCCTTTTGTTAACGATTCAAAAATTCCAGTCAAGTATTTGATGATTCCTAGGATGGAAACTGTGATATAAATGACCCTAACCCAATAGTATGGGGTTAATATGGAACCACTGTTGGTTTCCCCAGGACCATCTTAGGAGATAACAAACGTAATTATGTCAATTGATATAAAGATACCCCCATCCTAGTGGGATGAGGTTAATTTACAACTACCACCGATATTCCCTAAATCCTATTAGAAATTAATGATACAAGGGGTGTAGGTAGTGGCAGATATTACTCCATCTTGTGGGGTTTTGTTTGATACTGTATGACTACTATGATAGCTTCTATTGTGAATTGTTTGAGATGGCACGATTGTGCTCATGTAGGATCCGAATGTAGTGGCAACCCATGACAAGAGTATGTTTCTATGGGACATTATTGGGTTGATCAAAACTTCATCTTCTATATCTAAAATGTGTTCCCGTTGTTTTGAGGGTACCAATTCTAAGACCTATTGACTTTCATATCTCTCCATTAATGATGTATAAGAATTTTTAAAGTGGAAAAATTCCATTTTAGTGACAAAATAACTCATGTGTTACCCATTCCCCTGATCTCTCTGGTGGTTATGACATTACAAGACATCATATTTGGGGGGATTATGTTGTTATGGGGACACAGTGAGGTGTAATGTTTCATATTTTTTCCATCCTTGGATATATACATTAGACGATGCTCTAGAAATCATTCAGTGGATAGTTTTCTCAATATGAAGAAAAACACTACATAGGAATTTTTCATATCTTCAATTCCTAGGTTTCAAGATATAGAAATGGAGGCCATATCTAGATACTAATATAGTGTATTGATGATCTGAATAGGATAATTGTTTCCTAGATAAGGGAGATTTCTATGCTTCAGTAATTGATGAGTTTCCCACATATTTTTGGCATAGATAAGACATGAAATCCATTTATAGATCATCTGGGATCTCATAGTCAGAAGTGGTGAGGGGCCAGAATATGGTGGTGTGTTTTTTTCTGGATAAATCTATCTATATGTTAATGCCATCTTCCTCCTCATTAGGCTTACATGACTCAATCTGGTTAGACCATAGAATGTGCTTCTCAGGGGATCTTGTTGGCTAGAGTGGAGTGTTTCTAGAAGTTTATGGGTAATTATATGTGGTTGACCAAAATTTTTAAAGAACCTCTTTATACAAAGGAACCTCAGTTTTGAGAACCTCTATATATGGAGGTTTGTAGGAAAGGTGGGGATTTCCATGTCTGTGGGAGATATCACCATGGGGAGTTTGACCACAGTGAATGTCAGGAGTAGAGTACCTATTATCCATATTCACACTAACATGAGGAGGAATATCACAATAATGATGAAATTATTATTTTGTTTAAGAGTCATCAAACCCTTGGGGTGTTGAGAATGATTCTGAAACAACCTCAAGTAAACTAGCATTGATCAGATTAAGAATATAATCCTCTTTCTGCATTGTGGATGGAATATTATGAACTACTTTTTGGAAATGTGTGAAGATATGAAGCTACTATATGATGGATACTAGACTATCTTGATAACCATATAGTGATGCAAGAGTATGAGTCCATGGTTGAGAAGATATTGGAATATTTCAAGTAGCTTCACTAATAGGAATATGAGTATGTCCTTAGGAACATTCCATTCTAACATAGTGAGTCATGGTTAGAACATGGATATAATCCCAATCTCAGGCCTTTGGAGTATAGATTCAGTCTTTTTTTGATAGGAATAAAAACCTATACCAAGGCATGTTCCACTCTCACTTGGTGAGCCTCAGTCGGAAAGAGAACATGAGCTCAGTAAAAATATGAATTCCCCACCAGAATATAGTGATGGACCTTAAAAATGGGATAATGGACTCAATCATCCTTATATATAGACTATGAAGTATGTTGGTGAATTTTTTCATCAGTGAAAGTAGGGATTTGATCATGGATTTCATGATCTACTGGAATATGCTAGGTAGATTTACTTATAAAAAAATGTGCTTGTACTAAGGCATGTGTCACTCTCACTTGGTGAGCCTCAGACAGAAAGAGTATATGAGCCCGATTCTGAGACTTTCTAATATTCCACCGGTATTTTTATATAGGAATATGATAATTTCTGGAGGTATGTGAAACTCTCACTTGGTGATACTTAGTTAGAATGTGAATATGAGGCTGATCTCGAGCCTTTAGAGTATGTCATTGGTATTTTTTGACCAAAATGTGAGCCTGTCCTATGGAATGTACCGCTCTAACTTGGTGAGACCTGATTGGAATGGGAGTATGATCCCTATTCGATGCCTTATACATTACCAGAATATGATGATAATCCTCCTGGATAGGAGAAAGAATATAAACATTCTCGAGAGAAACCACTTATTCATACTGATCAGAGTTTTGTACCGCCCTGATTTTAGGCACATGAATATATTCTTGTCCCTATATACGTACTAGGGTTGTAATATGATAGAATAGTTCTTCAACTATTTCTAAAATGTAATGGAATTTTAGAATATTTTTCACATGAATGTAAGCCTTCACATTTTCTGTCTCCACTATATATTGTTATATATATTCTATTGAAGAAGGGATATGAACCCACTTCTATCCTCCTTGTACCATTAGAATATTCCAATGTACTTCATGCATGGGGGTAGGGATATGTGCATCCCCCATTCTCTCTACTGGAATTTTTCCATAGACTTCTTCATAGTGATAAAGGATATAATCCAGCTCGCTAGCTACTATATGAATATTCTAGTAGGCCTCATCATCAAAAGTAGGGATATGATCCCACTCCTAGTTATCTAGATCTTTTCACACTCCACGTGTCTTCCTTATTTCCTATTCATCAGTGTCATATTTGGTAATGTGTTAGGTAGTACCCTCATCATGAGACTAAAAGGTATTGATGGGATGTCGCTAGTGACGATGGAGGGAAGGAGATATCATTAGTAGCTCCTGAGCATTAATGGATTCGTAGTTGAATCCTTGACCCACCTTTATCAGATACCGAAGTTGGTGAATGTCACACTCCAAAGAAAATATTTTGAAGCAGTTGGTGGTGGCGACGGGCACCACTGGATTTACTACAACTTCCTTGGATGATGAAGATTCATCAGTTTTATCATTTGGAGTCCCTAACATGCATCATCAAGGGTCGAGATCATTCCATGTCAATGATATTCCTATACTGTTGAATTCACCACTTGAAACTGAAGGTTTCAGGTTGGTGAGATCATTCTAAGACCCATAGGGGTTACAACTGTAGTTGATTTTCCAAAAAAGTTCATTGGATGAAGACATGATCTTGGGCTGGCTATTGTTTAAGATAGGATTATCTACTGTCCTGAAGAAAACAAGGAACAAATTCATTGATTATTGAATCATCTAATTCATTACATGTGATCAATCAGATATGTATAGGTAACACAATTTTCCATTCTTATTCTCTGTCCTGACATTCTGTTTGTGTGGAATTTTCACAGTAAGGATACACTTATTTAACAAGAACCCTGACTATATAGAATCATCTATAAGACTCATGCTAGGTTCCCTAATTTTGTTTTAATAGTATATGAAAAAAATGGCATGATTCATGGTCAACCGATCATTTTTCTATATGATAGATTCACATTTGGTTCCCCATTTTTGTTTCGTTAAAAATGATCGTATGCATAGTGGGAAAAAATTGTCCGATGGTTCGATTTTGGGGGTTTTATGTCTATACAATCATTCATTTTAGGTTCATTATTCATCCTCACCTTTCATAGAAAATCCCAATGGTTCCCACATTTATAACTGGGTACAAACCTACTTTCCAAATACAGGTGGTAAATTAGGGTTTCAGACCTAATAGAACTTAGGAACACACATTGGTCAAGAGGATGGAAGGTTGGGCTCATCACACCCTTTTGGGGGAATTATTTTCTATTCTAGGACTCTCTTATAGTTTTAAGACATGTTCATGAATCTCTTCTTAATGTCTATATGAAACTGTTTACCCTAGAAAAATGATCATAGGTTAAATCTTTTTATTTGTAATTGGTAATCTATTAGTGAGTCCATCTTTATATATTTGAGGTTATTCACTCATTTCCCTTTAATGGATAATTTCTCATATTTAAAATATATACAACCATGTACTTTGTAATTCTATACCATGCATGGGGGTGATAAAATGTCGAGGATGATATTGAACCTTTATGAGGTGTCCTACCTATCCTACTTATTGAAGGAATCAAAACCCACAACGTTTTTAAACCTATGTAGTTTAACATCATGCCGAAAGGACATGTATGAGGAAACTTAAGCACTAGGTACTTGAGCTTGAGCCTCTAGAAGGAATTCTACATATCCTTAGTATATCAGGAATCAGAGTTGTCATAGTTCGATCACACCCTTAATACTGGCCCCAAAGTAGATTCCATTGTATGGGGGAAGTCATATCATTCCACTGATTGAAGATTACACATTGAGGTTTCCCCAGATGGTTGAGATTCATGATGCAAATGATATGATCAATGAAACTCTTTAAGCCCTTGTGATCCATGATCAGTGTGAGAATCAAGTGATATAATGTAACTAGTCTCACTACTAATGGATGCAAGACTTATGTGATATGAAAACCCTTTAGATGTTTGATATGGAGCTCAATAAATAGGAAGGAATCCTACATATCTTGGTTATGGTAGGAATCAGAGTTCTCATTGTTCAGTTTCCTTCTTGATACACTACTGGATGGGGTATAATAATCATCCCATGGGAGTGATTGTGTCACAATGGTTGGAATGTTGGAGACATAAGGGACTTATACTGAGGTGGGTGATCCTTTGAGATCTGGCCTTAGGAAGAAATCTAATGCATCCTAGTGCTGGTAGGAATTAGAGTCATCATAGTTCAATTGATTGGGGCTTATACTCCAGGGTTTCCCTAATATGTGGTCACTCATATCATGCCACTGATCAGGGATTACACATTGATGTTTCCCTCATGTGTCCCCTAAAGAAGGTTATTATATACTAAGATGTCTTCTTAAAATGACCTGAATATCTACCTGAAATATCTAATTGTCTTCCTGACATGTATAAGGATGTCTGGACATGTCTAGGCTTCTTAGAGGACATGAAAAAAGACAATCGAATGGTCTAGTTTACTTGTTTGGTGGGCATCACATAATCTGAATAGAATGTATGGAGGCCATCACATGATCAGGTCTTAGTTGTCTGGAGGACTTCACGAGACCCAAATTACTTTTCCTAGTTTTTACCAAACATGTTTGAGGATGTATGGACATATATGAGGATAGTGACATGATCTAGGTTGAGATGTATGTAGGACATCACATGATCTAGTATGACATGTCTTGAGGGTGTTGTATGATCTTGATGACTTATCTAGAGGACATCGAGATATCAAGGATGGAATGTTTGGAGTGTGCCACCTGATCAAGGTTGGCATGTCCTAATGACATGGTGAGAACAAAGCTTACATTCTTAGAGAGCTTCACATGGTCAAGTATAACTTATCAAGAGGACATCGTGAGATCTGGCTGGAATTTCATGGTGATATCATGAGACCTAGACAACATATATTGATATCACCATAGGATTTGGGGTGACATGCCAGGATGAAATCACAAGGTTTGGCTAGAAAGCCTAGAGGACTTAACGAGACTTTGGTGGAAGGACCATATGAAATCTCTTGAATTTATTGACTTGTCCAAGGGACATCACATGATCCATATAGTATGCCAAGGGAGAACCACATGATATAGGCAACATGGACCAATGATGTCGGTTGATATGACTTCGTCATGCAAAGAGCATAAGGATTAACGAATCTATCTTCGAGTAAGTATCCCATCTTTTTATCTTTATTACATCCTTTATTGCATATGTGCCTCAGGTTTTTCTAATTTTATCTTTATTTCAGTTTTTTGATGACCCAAAAGACATGCGAGACCTCCTTCACATTATCCAACTGCTATGCCAAAAGTCCTTCATGTGATCTCAAGAAATTACATGATGTACCTATGCATTCCATATGACCCCTTAGGTTGTTCCCCATATATTAACTATAAAAAAACATATTTGATCTCCTGATCAACCACACTAAGAAGTATGCACCAGTGCTCCCTTCTATGATTGATCACAGATGCATGGATTTTGGGTCCGTTTTCTGATGGAGGGGGGATTTATAAGCCTCACAAACCTTGTTATACACCACCTTTTGTAGCTACCATCTCATATATTTGTGATGGATTTGGTGGGGGGATGAGGAATCCCCAGCTTTGCGAGATTTTTCCATGGTTCATCCAAGGGTACGTCTCAGGATTTTTAGCAACCATAAGTCCATCCCATTAGCACCCTATTTATTGATCTTTATCTAATAAAAGGGTTATTTCCTAACCCTATGTACATTCCAATGATATTTAATGTGATTGGGAAAACTTGTCTAAGGATCTTTGTGAAATAAGGATTCTTGTGAAGAGGCTTTTGTGTGATTGATGATGAATCATCTTAGGTCTTTTATGAGAAAACAGTAGCTTATCAAGAGGGCTTTTGTGGGATCATGCTGACATGGTGAGGGGTATTTTGAGATCATGTTGTATTTTTGAGGGGGACCTCACATGATCAATGGTGATCACTCGGGGAATATAACCCCTTCTATGTGAAGTCCAGCTTATCCTTTCCTCATAATAATCTCCCTCAACTTTCTTTGTTTATTTTACAGGGATAAGAGATATCGCTCAACTATGAATTTTTTGTCGAATATAACCACTCTCCATGTCTGTGATGTGTCACATGAACAATAATGGGTCTTATAGTGATGCACATGCATTGTCTTGGACAACCCATCTACTTGTATATGGAGCCAAAGGGGGAGTACAAGATCAAATTGGCATATCTGAACCCCTTTGCACAATGAGGGTGCCATGTCAGTGGGATCTTGATTGAAAAGTAGACATGTTTTCAGGGGCTTCATGGTGTCTTTTGGACTATACAATTGAATCAAAATAAGATTAGTGAAAACATAAGGTCTCCTCATTTTATGTATTTTCACCCTTTATTTCACAAGTGTTTTGGATGATTTTATGTAATTCATTGGTTTAAAAAGTCACATGGACTAAAGGAACTTTTTTTGGAAATCTCTATGTGATCAGAAAGTGTCTCGGACACCTTCATAAGAACAAGGGACTTTTCAAAGGGGATCTGCATGATCTCTGGAAGATCATTCACTATGCATGGCCCATTAGTATGGCCTTCCTAAGGTCATGTGATCACATTTCATTTAAGCATTTACACAATCTACATATTCTGGACACCATCTCTTCCTTTTATTTGTGGGGAAAATAATACCCATAATATAGGTATTTCTTCCCTTATAGATTTTCCAATGCTTATTTAGAAGGTATCAAAGTCCATTTCGAAAAATTGAAATATATAACGAGTAGTTCCATGTCTAAAAATTTAAAATAATGGAAAGGAACACCATGTACAATATCTCTTAACCATTTATAATTCATTCATTTCAAAATGACTTATGATCCCATAAAAGGAATTCCCTACCATAATCAAAGTATCACTCAAGGTGTAATATAATATATAGGTATGTTTCATTTAATAATTATACACACACTATGATAAATATCCTTTCCAATACATAATTCAAGAATACCTTAATCATTTCATTTATAAGTAATAATAGGGACAAGTTAATACACATTCCACTTAGAAATTCCATTATTTCAATTATGGAATCCCACTAGAAATTGGAAATCTCAGTAAATTTGAGGGGTGGTTTGGCCAAAAGGCTATAACAATAAACCGATTCTTTAAAATACGGAAAGCATGTTTCTATGAAATTTATAAAATAATGTGGTCATTAGTAATCTCACTCACACATGGTGAAAGGAAAAGAAAGTACACATTCCATATTACAATTTAATTAATTAATTTATTAAAATAGTATCAATTCCATATCTAAGGGTCAAACAAAACCCACCTAAGTGGTGTTTGGATCATTTACAGATAATGGATAATAAGGGTAAATAATTGGACACACCCTATGGGGTGATACAAGATGAGGTCACAACCATCCAACAATGTAAACAAGATTATCAAGGGTCTAGTTC
This sequence comes from Viscum album, assembly GCA_963277665.1. Lineage (NCBI taxonomy): Eukaryota > Viridiplantae > Streptophyta > Magnoliopsida > Santalales > Viscaceae > Viscum > Viscum album. Next base: position 1,336,265,174 of record OY728127.1, read on the forward strand.
ATGGTCTATATGATTATTTAAAGAAAATAATTTTTTTGGAGTAATTCATGGAAGTTATGGAATGTGGCACAATGGCACATTTTATAAACATGTGATACATTAAGAGAAACATAAGATACCACCTACCTTATACTAATTAAGCATCAATCTTCCCATATTGAACTTTAATTAAATATGAAATGAGAGGAAATAAAAAACTATAAAAACACTTAAGAGAGATCGAATGTGATCTAGGAAACATGATATGGGTCTCATATGGAGAAGATACATCATATCCTATATTTATGAAGAAGGGAGATCTCCCAAGCAGCTACTGCTGGTGAAAAAAGAGAAGAATGGGGAGATTTTTGATTAAAGGCACCAAGGGGAAAATACTCACTTCCAACTTTTTAAAGGGGCACATGGTTTGGATGAATAGTTTTGATATCCATGTTCCAACCATGGGAAGAAACTATACAAAGGCACATATATTCACACGACTAGGTACAATGATAGAAAGAATGTGCACAGACCATTTGGATGCCACTGTCCAAAGGCCTCCCCCTTTACATAACTAGGCACATGGCTAGGTACACGATTAGACAAACCTTACACAATTAGTTCAATTTACCTTTTCAATTTACTATATACTTTCAAATGGTCATGTAATATTGGGTGCATGGTTTAAAAAACCATGTGACACCCCTAAAAGGCCAAATTTTTTAGGTGCACTGTTAGCACTAACCATGTACAAACCATTTTCCTCCCCTTATCCTTTAAAATATAGGATTTTGAATCATAACACTCCTGAAAATAAACTAGAATCCAAAGACACCTCTCAGGATTTAAACCCCATAAAAAAAATATTTTATGGAGTTCCAACTCTCAAAATTCCATTTAAAAGATTTATTGAAGATTACCCATCCATCGAATGAAAGTTAAGATTTCTTTAGAATTTATGACCCGATTTAAAACACATGATATATATATTTCCTCATGAAAATATCCATGACACGTGACTCATGGTTTTCCTGAAAATGATTTGACTTCATCATTCGGTCTACTATCACTCAAACTGCAACACAAACTCTCTGAACCTAGGGTAACCTAGTGATGAAATCCATTGGTATGGACTCTTATTTCCACTCAAGAACATCCGATGACTATAAAAAACATATCAAAACATGGTTTAATAATTTCAAATGCTAGAAAACAAAAAACCAAGGAAAAAACTCTTCCACTAACCATTTCATCATATCATACCAAAGTTGTATCCTTAATCTAAAATACATTTAGTTCCCAAGAAGATTCAATTATAATGGTGATCTATGAAAATCATGGATAAATTTCCCACATGTAGCCAATGGAACATAAAAAATCTATTGAAATATCTCATATTTCTTGATATCATTCAACCACCCCTCTAGAGAATCACCATGTCTAACACAATCAAATATCATCTCTACCTATGAGCATACCCATTGAGACTCCTCCACCCACTACATCAAGGATGATTCCACAGTCATATGATGAAGACAACCTCAACCGATACTCTCACCTTCATTAAGATTCATCACTGTGAGATCCTCCATCCCTTTCCAACCATATGTAGAATCCCAAACCATATATCCTCAGGAACTTTGACTCAACACATTGGCAATGACATTACCCTTTCCTAGTGTATAATTGATCTGAAAATAATAATATTGGAGAAAATTTATCCACATACACTCAAATATATTCAAATACCACTGAGATAAAACATATTTTGGGCTATTGTGGTTCCTGAAAACCAAAAAGTTATCACTGATCAGGTATACTACGAAAACCTTTGTGCAAACACAACTTCCACCAGCTCCAGATTGTGGGTGGAAAACTTATGCATATGGGATGTATCTTCCAAAACCCATTAGAGAATACCTACATCTTCTATATCAATACAAATCCAAATAACAGTCTTGTACAATCATAGAAAACCCTAAACATCACACCCTCCTTAGGAAACTAAAGCACTGTAGCACTGAAAAACTTATCCTTTAGGTATCCAAATGCTATCAGGAGAATATTTTTCCAAAAAAGGCCTGGTTATTTCTAGTCAAATCTATCAGAAGGGTTGAAACCCACAAAAAAATATACATAATCCTCCAGTAATGTCCTGATAGATCAATAAATCTATAAACCTCTGTCATGTCATTGGGTGCTACTAAAAAAACATCCTTGATCTTTGATGGGTCTATGACCACACCCTTCTTAGAAACCCCATGCCCATGGAAATGAACCTCTCATATCCATAACTTACACTTGGATAATTTCCCTTAGATCCGGCGGTGTTTAAGGACCTACAATACAAATATGATAGGCTTGACATGCTCCTCCTGATACTTTGAGTAGATGAATACATCATCAATAAAGATCCTGAAAATTTTTTCTAAGAGGTAATGGAATATGGAGTTCATGAGTCCCATGAACACAACTGGTGAATTCATGAAACTAAATGACATGACCAAAAAATCAATGTCACCATACCTGAACCAAAAGGTTTCCTTCAAGATATACACATCTTTCATCCTTATCTACTGATATCCAGGCCACAATTTAGCCTTTTAAAACCAAATGGATCCTCTCAATTGGTCAAAAAGATAACGAACCCTTGGAATGGGGTAATGGTTCTTGACAATCACATGATTCAACATTCAGTAGTATATACAAAACCTTAGCATAACATATTCTTTTTGGATAAAAACACTAGAGCACCCTAAGCAGAAAAATCATCCAGATGAAACCCCTATGTATCAGATCATCCACCTACCACCACAATGCATATAGCTCTATAAGAATTATTCGATATGGATCCATCAAAATTGGGGACAAACCTAGTTACAACTCTATCCCAAACTCAAAATCATGTCATTGGTGAAGCTTCACAACCTCATTTGGGAAAACATCCAAGAACTCCTTCACAACCCTGGGAACATCCTTACCTAATCTTCCATTAACAGATCCACCAACTATGATAATAGAGGATCCACTTTCTTTCTACCCATCCAATAAAATTGATCACCAATGAACACTAGTAAATATTCCTACACATTAGATAAAGAATCCTTCCTCTTTAAATAGTTTATGAATACATACATAGAATACAACCATCCCATGCAAAGGATAACATTGTATGGTTGTATTTGTAACAAGATAAAATCTCCCACTGACTGGTGCTATCACATCACCATTCTACATCCTCAACACACATAAAAAAAAATCTCTCTAACTACCGTATATAGTGCAAGGGGTGATGGAAGCATCTTTGAATATTGTCCCAAGGCACATAACAATGATGGAGAAATAAAGGAGTGTGACACTCATAAATCAAAAAAATCACAAGGAAGAGATGATGATAAATTGATCAAACCTCAGAGAACCTATGAATCTATAGGATAAGCTACCCCCAAAATGTTAATCTGACCACACCCAGACCCTCTACTTCTCTAATATCGGACTCCATGAACATGATATATCCTAGGTCCCTATAGATGAGGACCATCAAGAGGATACCCCTTTCCAACACCATCTTCCCTAGGCTGTTGAATAATCACCAACAATCCCTTCCATTGAAACAACCTCAATAGAAATTGCTGCTACTACCAAAAAGGGGGCCAAATAACAATCTAAAACATTCCTCTATGAGTGGTCATAAATTGATCTTCGTGGAGTCCTTGTCCTCTGAAAACATAACATGAGAAAGGAAATACCATGGTAGATTCTTGGAAGCTAGATTCCTTAGGAGGATGGAAAAGGACCAATCACGGTTGGTTACCCACTGGTCAAAACATTTATTTCTTGAAAACCTACAAAACACTTCCTAAATATCATCTCCTTGATATTATTTTCTAGAAACATTCACAAGACTCAACTCCAATATAAAAATCATTTATATAACCCATGTAATTTTATATACCTCTTGTTATGTAAAAAGCATAAACTGGGTGAATGAATACATAAAATCTAGGAACAAAGAATCCTCTAGGTGTCACCCTCTTGAATCCTCATCTGAAGAAACATACAAGGAAAAGTGAAATAGGTCTTTGAAATTGAACCCAAGTTCTCTCATTCATAGGTTCCCCTACTGAAGGGAGACAAATTACTTCCACTTCAATTCCTTTTTCATCAATGACAAGAAATCCGAATGGAAATCCTTTTGAAATTATGTCTACAACACATATGCCTCATTTTGGACACAAATATACAATTTCCACCATTGGTGCACCTATCCCTGCGACTGACTAAATGAAAAAGTTCCCAAAATCATCTTGATCCTGAATTATACACACAATGATCTTGATCACCACTAATAAGTGCTCCCTCTATAGATCCAAGATGCTCGTCGTAATTCCTCAAAATCTTCCACTTAAACGCACTAGAATCCCTCTGCCAAAACTCATACTCCTTTATGAGGTCAATCCTTTAATGATTAATTAGATCATCCGGTTGAACCTCAACTACTTGATCTAATCATTGAAAATTACTAAGATCCATTTCTAAAAATAGAAAAGGAACCCTAATCCTGGTAGCATGGAATTTTATCACATGATTATTTAATTAATTCATTTTAATTTTACATGACCACCCAAATCATACATGAACATAAAAAATCATGATACATGTACCTCTCCTAGATCTTTACCCTAAAAATAGGTCTGAATCACCTATTAATTCAATAAGATTATATTTCATGAACCAGATCATGAGGGGACCCGAAATACCATTTTCTAGATGATGTCCGTAGCCCATTTCACACGCCAAGATAAAATGGAGTCACTTACCTACTAAAACATGAAATCCTTAGAGTGTCTAACTCCAAAATCTACCCAATCTCTTAACTGAATCCTATGATACCACTCTTTCAAAACCCCCTACATCTAAAGATACCCCTCTTGGGCTAGTAGAGAAGGAATAGAGATCATGACCCCTTTACCCATCTCCACTAGGCCCTAGGTTGGAAACTAGCACTGTGGGTATACAAATCACACATATGGAAGTCATTACCCTATATAATAATATAGGATCGAGAGATAAGATAAAAAACACCAAGAAAATCTAGCATAAAATGTAAAAGTAAACCAAAAATCATCCCACCATGCATGAAAAATGTCAATATATATAATAAAAGTCTCCAAAGTAAATACCAAAATTAAAACTCCTAAAACATTGACTAAACAACAGTTCCAAAACCCAATCTAGTAATATCTAACTTGTTCTCAAAATTACTCTTAAAAAACTATAAAATAGGTTGTATACATAGGGTGAGAATAACATGTATACTTAGTAGGATTATAGCCAATTTCTCAAGTGTACATGTGAAAATAGAATTCTAATGCACCAGTGAACAAATAATAGAACAAATGAGAACCTAAATAGGCCTACTAACCAATCCCAACCTCAACATGGACTGTTAACCAAATAAAAAATAAAATATAGTGATATAGTATAAAAAATATAATGAATCTGTCATGAACCAACCAAGGTCGACCCTGAACCGGTCACCCGAGCCGGTCCGCGACATGGCCCGAGAGGCATTCCTAATCTTCTCGGGTTGGCGACAAGCACCAGGGCATCAATAGAGGAAAATTGGGAATAATTTCGCCCAGTGAAAATAAATAAAGTAGCAAAAAAAGCAGAATAATGCGAAGTAAATAAAAAACATGAAAATAAAGAATGATCAACAATAACCAACTAACTTGACCACGACCAAAAACCCCTCGTGACTCCAAGAGTCGCTCACCAAACCACAACCAACTCTCACCCGCGGTGAGAAAGCACGATTAAAACCTGCAACATAAACTAAAAACAGGAAAACACTATAGGCTTGAGTATTAAAACTCAGTAGGTAGGCCCAAAAAATTATATTCCCAATGCACATACCATTAAATAAATAATTTATCAATTCCAGGTTTAAACTAAATTATATAAAATATGGGTTTCCACACACACACTTTCATTTATAAAACAAGTAATCATCCATTCCCCTTTTAAATTTAAAAAAATGTTTAATGTTTGAAATAAATAGGTGCATTACATTTTTAAACATTTTTGTGAATAATATAATTACTCAAAATTTTTGTTATTAGCCAAAAAGGAAAATCACATGTAACTGATAACACACATTAAGGGAAATGAAACAAGTGGCACACATGGGCCAACAATCGAACTAGAACTCTCAATCATCCACGAGAAATAGATAAACACTAAAGGAAACATGTGTCAAACCTAAGAGCTCGTGAACAATCCAGAACGTACCATACATGTGACTCATCCTGAAGGCAAGCCTACTATCGATGATGTCATAACGCCCAAATGCTCGGTATCTCCCTAACTGGCCAAACTAAGGGGTCCAATCCACTAGTAGAGTATAATTTGTACTAAGGGACACTAGCCAGTGCATGATCTAAACTAGTGAAACAATCATTCACAGAATATTCACTCACTATGCCAAGTTCCCATGTCAACACGTATAATAAAATGGAAAGGGGTGTGTCAAAAAAGTCAATCAAGTAGAACAAACATTACGAACAAATCATGCAATCAACATACACCAAATATCACCCTTGAGTCACCCCAAAAAGAGTTTTACAAAATAATTTATTTTACTAAAGTTCTAAACATGCCTTCACCAATTTTAAAGAAAATCCTCATTTCTCAAGAGAACCAAAACACTTGTTCACGCTTCAAAAGAAAATATTTATCAATAAACCATAAATAAATTTGAAATTCTGTGAATTATGTTTAAAGTCCGAATGAGCATTCTTTCACTAATGTGTGTCTCAAAATCAAGAAAATATTTCAAGTGTCACGTATAAAATAAACGACTCTTTTTTACATAAAATAATCATTTAGAAATTAATTATATTATATTATTTACCATTTATTAAAATTAATAAAATATTAATAAATTAATAAATTCTGAATTTAAAGGCCAGTGAAGTGGGGGACCTACCTCGACTTGCTATCCAAACACAACGGCTTGTCACGCCTCGCAGAGATGCACAACACGCACAAGCCGATGACCGCTGTATCGCGGGTTTTCCTCGCCAACAGGCTGCAACAATCGCACAATAACTAAAATTACACAAACATAGACATAAAAAATCCAAACAACCAAATGACGTGAAATAACCACCTCAAAATGTTTTCTAAACACAACTCCCACCATCTACATAATTTACTAAACAACTTAAAATTTATAAAACAACTCCAAGGAGTAACCCATGGCTTTACACACCCAAAACCTGCACAAAAACCCTCCTTATTATTAAAAGCGTACTCGAAACACACAAAATCAGAATGTGCACCACTTACACAGTTAAAATAAAAAATTACAGAACTTAATAAAAATACTCCACATGTCAAATTCCATTTTTATACCAAGAACACCTCAAAAATATTTCCAAAACTTAATTCACACCACATATAATATTTAATAAACTAGTTAAAAGTTTATAAAACAATTTTAAATAACACTGAAAGGATTTTACATCAAAACTCACCCAAAAACCCTCTCCTTAAGCCCATCCTCAAACTAAGACATTCAAATTTAGATTTTCAGCAGTTTTAAAATTATAAACTACATGTAAGAAATATAACAAAAAACTTTGCAGACACATAATATACCAAATTTGAAATGTAAAACTCATTTTTATTCAATTTCTCAAAAAATACCTTATTCTAGACATTGAAAGTCACCCATTAATTATCATGAACCATGCGAAAAAATGAAACAGGTGAAAAATTAATCAAGAAAATTTTTACAAAGGGTAAACACACCTCAAGCAATGAAGAACATCTGGAAAATGGTGTGAAACACTGTTCACACCTCAACCGCACCAGAAAGGAACCAAAACAGCCCTAAACAACCTCAGACCATTTGTTTTGGAATTAAAACCTAAGAATATTAATGCCCTGGAATCTAGGGTTTGGAAAAAATGAAAACCCTAAATGAATAAGAAATTACCAAAGGGAAAAAAATAAACCATCAACGGAAGGAAAGTCGATGCTGGAGGAGGGTGCACATGCCGGAGAAGACCGTGCTAGAAGAAACCCATCTGGTAGGGGGTTGCACCAGAAGGGGAAACATGCTAGAAGGGGGCTCACGCGGCTGAGCAGTGCATGAAGGAAGGGGGGTTGCATGGCCGGAAGACCGCCAGAGGGAGCAAGGTTGGATGAAAAGGGGGTGCGCCTTCTGGGTGGAGGGTATGCGAGGGGGTTCGTCGGACCCGGTGCTGCTGGGTGGTGTGTGGCTGGAGCAGGAAAGGGGGGCAGTGGCATGCGGGTCAAAGCAGGAAAGAGGGTATGGCCATGATGGGTGTGCACCGAAATGTAAGAAGGGGATCTGGGCGAGGTGGAGGTGCAGAAGAATCCCGAGAGGGGAGCGGTGGGTGCTGGCTGAGAGGGCCCTCCAAGGGAGGAGCCGCGCTACAGGCTACCGCGACAGGAGGCGGGGGTGCTTAGTGCGCTGGGAGGGAGAGTATCATGGAAAGGAGGAGTGCATAGGGTTAGCGGAGAGGGAAATAAAGAGGAAAAAAGAAAAGAATAAATAATAATAATAATAATAATAAAACTTAATAATAATAATAGTTATAAAATTAATAATAATGATTATATGACAATGATAATAATAAAATTAATTATCAACACTCTTGATAAAAATAATTATTTGCATTCAAGGCCGTTATAATGTTTACCCATAATAATTATAATAATTATAAATTTTCAATTTTAGTAAATTAAAAACAAGAACAAGATTAAATATAATACCATTAGTTGCAACACTAATAATATTACTATTGTAATTGTTCTGTCTCATTTTAGTTCATTAGCCACACTTTGTTTCATTTTTATTTTATTTCATTAATAATAATAATAATATTAATAAAATTTTAATGGTTATGATAATGTTAATGAAATTTTTTAATAATAATGAAAATATTAGAAATAATCATAATGATAAAAATTAGAATGAAAAAAATATTCATTTCATTTTAATAATAAGAATAAAATTATTACAACAATAAATATTTTAAATAAAAAAATAAATCACAAAATTAACTCATCTTAATTTTCCAAAGACAGGAGGATCGTGGCAATGCCTAAGCGGAGTCACGAGGGGTCTCCAAAACGCGCTCCGCCCATGCGCCCAACGACATCAACTCAAAACATGCACTTTTTCACATAACTCAAATGTTTTTCTTCTGGGACTCAACCTGAACCCCAAAATTTTTTTAAAAGCCAACGAAACTTATAAAGTAAAATAAAAGATAGGTCAGGGTGTGACAAATCTCCCCACCATAACGTTTTCCACCCTCAGAAAGCCATGATGAGATCTATACCCAATGATAAAACTCCCTATGTGTCACTCACCCCCAAAAGTTTAAGCACCTCAAGTTGATCGATCGAAATCGACACTGAAATATCCTGACACACAATTCATCCTGAAACAAAGAACACCTTAACCACCACCCAATAGTACCCAGACCATCCATTTCAACCATGGAAGGAATGAACTTAAATAACCTATGAGACTTATCCCTATAATCTTAGTCCAACAGAACTGTTGGGTGTACTTCAATCCTGATGTTTACCCAAGAGGAAGAACATAAAATTAAGTTTCTCCACACGAGACCACTCGCTACCAAACGATACCTAAACTGAAACTCTGATACTGACATGTGGAGGCCCGAACGGACTCCCCGCCATAATGATTGGGCTAACTCTAAATTACTTCAGGTGTGACTTTGCGAGACCCTTTGTGGGTCTCCCCACCATAAGGACTGTAGAGATTAGTCAAACTCGGAGAATTTTAAATGGGCCAAATACCCCACTATAATGGGAGGGGTGGGAAGGGTAGGGCCCAACCGATAGAGTATCAAAACTACTGCCATTGCTACACTAACAACTTCACACCCTCGGAAGAACACAAACCATGACACACTAAAGATATGTATTAAATCAAGAACTTTTTACATCGCTGGGGTTCTCCTGACTACGCGCCAACTTCACTTTGGGACATAAGGCTAGAGCTCTGATGATTGAAGCGTCTCCTACCTCGCAGCCAGGCTTCAGAAACCCCCAAACACCACACAACAACCATAATTTTACCAAACACACATCTATTCAAAATAAAGGTTTCAAGGAGGTTCAATAGTTACCATTCTTACAACTGAAGGAAAAGAAACACCCCAAAATGCCCCAGGCGACGACTACTATATCCATGAAACACTACAAGGAGAAACCCTCCAGATGATCCTCAAACATCTCCCTAACCCTACTGATGGGCTGAGGTGACCTTCAACAAGCCAGGTCTAGCTACAATGCCTTTCTTGGAAACACCTCGATAGATTCACTTCAAGTGACCCAGACATCCATAGGTGTGGCAGGGTCTTGGAGCACTTGGGCACTTCGGCCTCTTATGACCCTGCCTACCACACTGATTACAGATCCCGAAATTTCACTGTGAAGAATATTACTGAAGGTTTGAAGGTCTCTTGATCCCCTTACCAATACCACTGGCATCAGGTCATCTCCCATTCTTCTTCTCTCCATCCACTGCACTGCTTCCTGAGCCTGTAGAATTCACCACCTCATGTCCTCCTTCTAGCTCACAACATTTGAGAAGGTGGTTAAGTTAAGCTCTACCACTTTCAACTGAAGTTTGGATCGGAGTCCAGACTCTAATTGTTGATCCTTCCCGAGATCATTTGCAACAAACCATTGATCATACAAAACTAGGTCTAGGAAATGTTGATAGAATTCTAGGACTGATTCAATTCCCATATGAAGACAACACAACTTCATCCTCTTCATCAGCTTCATCAACTCAGAGAAATATTGTTTTACACATGAAGACTTGGAGAAATCCAATGTGAGATATTCTCGAGGCTTGCTTTGAGACATAGACTTCCACCATTTCCTGGTTGGACCTTTAATCATAAAGGTATCCAACTTCATGTTCAAGGACTCAAGAAACCCAATGAAAGTTCCTCTAAATCTTTTGCAACCACTCTTCCGCCTCAAGTGGATCTGCTTGACCATAAAATAGGGGAGGGATCAACTTCCGAAATTCCAGAACATAGTCTATAGGCTGATCAACTGGAGGATTTTCTAGGGATGCACCACCTAAAGTTGTACCTTGGGCACACATCGAACCTTCGTGGGGGTGAAAACTAAGGAACAAGAAAACAAGGAACGAGATCAAAACATGGTCATTGCCATTTAAAATTCAACTTTTCAAAATTTTCAAAATAAAACATTGTAAAACAATTCTTAGAAATAAATATGACCCGAAACGATCCACTAGGAGAAACTAGCGCCGATGGGTGACTCGAACATATGGTTGGAGGCTATACACTAGTCACGCCACCGTCATAAGGAGCACTCTAGGGTAATGTCTCCGGCTCCACATGTCTTGCCACACCATGTGAGCTTATAAAGGTCACTTGTTTGGCTTCCATTTCACTTCCAAACATAAAAAAAATCAAAAGAACCAAAATACACCAACAACCCGAACATCCCATGGTAACCCGAGGTTCGGAACGAGAAAGGGTTCATGATGTCCTTCTCATCCGTACGCCTTGAGTCCTGAAAATTCTACTCCTTCTACCATGACAACCCCAAAAAACAATGGGCGCTCTGAGAAACAAGGTCCGCTCAAGAGCCAACCTCCAAGGATACCATTTTTTCATGAACCAACCTAGGTCGACCCTGAACCGATCACCTGAGCCGGAACACGACGTAGCCCGAGAGGCATTCCCGATACTCCTGGGCTAGCGACAAGCACCAGGGAATCAATAGAAAACAATTGGGAACAATTTCACCCAATGAAAATAAATAAAGCAATGGAAAAAGTAGAATAACAAAAATCAAATAAATAACATGAAAAGAAAGATTGATCAACAACAACCAACTAACCTGACCATGAATAAAAACCCCTAAAGACTCTAAGAGTCGCTCACAAAACCACAACCAACTCTTGCCCGTGGCGAGCAAGCTCATGTCAAACCTGCAACAGAAACTAAAAACAGGAAAACACTATAGGTGTGAGTATTAAAACTCAGTAGGTAGGCCTAATAAATTCTATTCTCAATGCACATACTATTAAATAAAGAATTTATTAATTTTAGGTTTGAACTAAATTATATAATGTATGGGTTTCCACACACACACTTTCATTTCTATAACAAGTAATAGTTCATTCCCCTTTTTAATTTAAAAACAAGTTTAATTTTTGAAAGAAATAGGTGAATTACATTTTTAAACATTTTTGTGAATAATTTAATAACCAAAAATTTTTGTTATTAGAAAAAAAAGAAAATCACACATAACAGACAACACACATTAAGGTAAATGGATCTAGTGGAACACAAGGGCCAGCAACTGAACTAGACCTCTCAATCATCCACCACAAAAAAATAAACACTAAAGGAAACATGGGTCGAACCTAGGAGCTCATGAAAAATCCAGAATGTACCATACATGTGACTATCCTGAAGGCATGCCTACTATCGATGGTGTCAAAATGCCCAAAAGCTCCGTATCGCCCTACCTGGCCTAACCGAGGGGCCCAATCCCCTAGCAGAGTATAATCAGCACTAAGGGCCACTAACTAGTGTCTGATCTAAACTAGTACAACAATTATTCTCAGAATATTCACTCACTATGCCAAGTTCCAATGTCAACACGTATAATAAAAAGGGAAGGGGTGAGTCAAAAAAGTTAATCAAGTAGCATAAACATCACACACAAATCATGCAGTCAACGTACACCAAATATCACCCCTGAGTCACCCCAAAGATAGTTTTCCCAAACAATTTATTTTATTAAAGTTCCAAATGAGCCTTCACCAATTTTAAAGAAAATCATCATTTTTCAAGAGAACCAAAACACTTGTTCACGCTTCAAAAGAAATCATTTATCAATAAACTAGAACTACATTTGAAATTCTGTGAATTATGTTTAAAGTCCAAATGAGAATTCTTTCACTACTGGGTGTCTGTTCATCAAGAAAATATTTCAAGTGTCGTGTATAAAGTAGACAACACTTTTTACACCAAATAATCATTTAAAAATTAATTATCTTATATTATTTCCAATTTATTAAAATTAATAAAATATCAAAAAATTAATAAATTCTAAATTTAAAGGTGAGTGAACTGGGGGGCCTACCTTGACTCGCTGTCCAAACACAATGGAATGTCACGCCTCACACAGACGCACAACACACACAAGCCGAAGACCGCATTATCACAGGTTTTCCTCGCCGACATGCTACAACAACCGCACAATAACTAAAATTACACAAAAATAGACTTAAAACAATCCAAATGAAAAAAAATCATGAAATACCACCTCGACATGTTTTCAAAACACAACTTGCACCATCTAAATAATCTACTAAACCACATAAAATTTATAAAACAACTCCAAAGATTAACCCACGAATTTACAGACCCAAAACCTACACGAAACCCCTCCTTATAATTAAACACGCACTCACAACACACCAAATCAGAATGTGCACCACTTGCATAGTTAAAAAAACAAATTGCACAACTTAATATAAATACTCCACTTGTCAAAAATCCATTTTTCAACCAAGCGAACCTCAAAAATATTTCTGAAACATAATTCGCACCACATATAATATTTAATAAACCAGTTAAAAGTTTATAAAAAAAATTTAAATAACACTACAAGGATTTTATGTCAAAACTCACCAAAAAACCCTCTACTTAAGTCCAACCTCAAACCAAGACCTTGAAATTTAGATTTTAAATAGTTTCAAAATTATAAACTACATGTAGGAAATATAATTAAAAACTTTTCACACACATAATATACCAAATTTGAAATGTAATACTCATTTTCAACCAATTTCACAAAAAAATACCTCATTCAAGACATTGAAAGACAGCCATTAATTATTACAAACCATGAAAAAAATAGGAAACAGGTGAAACATTAATCACAAAAATTTATGCAAAGGGGAAAATTACCTCAAGCAATGAAGAACATCCTAAAAAGGGTGTGAAACACTATTCGCCCCTCAACCGTACCAGCAAGGAACCAAAATAGCCTTAAAAAACACCCTTAGACCATTAATTTTATAATTAAACCATAAGAGTATTTAAACCCCAACATCTAGGTTTTGGGAAAATTGAAAACCCTAAATGAATAAGCAATTACAAAAGAGAAAAAAATAAACAATCACCAGAAGGAAAGTCGATGCTAGAGGAGGGAACACACGTTGGAGAAGACCACATCGGATGAAACCCGTCCGGTAGGGGGATGAACCGGAAGGGTAATCACGTTGGAAGGGGGGTTATGTCGCTAAATAGTGTGTGTGGGAAGGGGGGTTGCGTAGCTGGAAGACCGCCAGAGGGAGAGAGGTCAGCCGGAAAGGGGGTGCTCCTGCTAGATGGAGGGTATGCGAGGGGGGTCGCCGGACCCAATGCGGCTGGGCGGTGCGAGGCCAGAGCAGGCAAGGGGGGGGGGGGTGGCATGCGGGTTGAAGCAGGAAAGAGGGGATGGATGAGATAGTTGTGCACCGGAAAGAAGGAAGGGGATCCGGGCTGGGTGGAGGAACGGATGAAGACCAAGAGGGGAGTGGCAGGTGCCATATGAGAGGGCCCTGCAAGGGAGGAGCCGTGCTGTAGGCTACCGCAATAGGAGGAAGAGGCGGCTTGTTCTCTAGGAGGGAGAGTATCACGACAGTGAGGGAGTTCGTAAGGTTAGGGGAGCGGGAAATAAAGAGGAAAAAAGAAAAGAAAAGAAAAGAAAAATAAAATAAAATAATAATAACAATAAAACCTAATAATAATAATAGTTATAACATTAATAATAATGATAATATGACAACGATAATAATAAAATTAATTAGAAACACTCTGGATAAAAATAATTATTGACATTCAAGGCCATTATAATGTTTACCCTTAATAATTATAATAATAATAAATTTTAAATTTTAGTAAATCAAAAACACGAAAAAGATTAAATATAATACCATTAGTTTCAACACTAATAATATTATTGTTACAATTGTTCTATCTCATTTTAATGCCTAAAACACACTTCATTTCATTTTTATTTTATTTCATTAATAATAACAACAATATTCATAAAATTTTAATGGTTATGATAATGCAAATGAAAATTTTTAATAATAAAGAAAATATTAGTAATAATCATAGTGATAAAAATGAGAATAATAAAAATATTAATTTCATTTTAATAATAATAATAAAATTATTAACAACAATATATATTTTATATAACATAATATATCACAAACTTCACTCATCTTAATTTTCCAAAGGCAGGTGGATCGTGTCGATGCCTAAGCGGAGCTGTGCGGGGTCTCCAAAACATGCTCCGCCTGTGAGCCCAACGATGTCAACTCAAAACACGCACATTTTAACATAACTCAAAAGGTTTTCTTCCAGGACTCAACTCGAACCCCAAAATTTTTTTAAAATCCAATGAAAGTTATAAAATAAAATAAAAGATAGGTCAGGGTGTGACAGAATCCACCCTACTTCCACCTCCCCACTGATTTTCCACTATCATTCCACAGTACTAAATGTCACATGTTCCCATCATTTCCATTCATATCACATCAAAACAATTCATCTCTAATGTGGATTGGGATGCATCCCCACTTACCCCACCCTCATAAGGTCTAGAATCTAGCTCTAGCATCAGTCATAAAATCAAATATCACCCATAGAAACCTAGTACATCACATTACATATTTCCCAAAGACATGTGGGTCATCACATCACACATCACCCGAAGACCTCTAGGCCTTCACATGCAATCTCATAACCAAGGTAGTAGGGTTTCATGAAAATGGAGAACATCAACTTCATGCCCTCCTCTTACTAGGAATGACCACCACTACATATCACATCTTTGTCAGATCACATCAAACCACTACCACATCACATCACATCACTACCATGCCACATCACATCATTAATGAAGGGAGAGCAGGTAAGAGGGGGGGAAACAACCATCCATTTCCCCACCATCCTGGATATTGGGTAAAACACCTAAATCCCAAAACCTTTGGGAGTTAGTAAGGTGGATAGTGTATAGAAATAACAAAAATGTATATGATATATTGATAACACACAATACCCAACCTGTGGGTTCACATAAACACCTTTAGAGTACATGTCGACACCACCAATGTGAAACACATCCGTCATTACAATCTTTACCAGTATTATATAAAACACACCATAAAAACACTACAAAAAACAAAAATTTCAACTTTCAATTATCGATCCCACTATTTTCCAGATTCAATGTGTTTCCACAAACTCCCATTTTCAATCCATATCATTTCATGAATAACCAATAATTAATTTATTAAATCCATTTATATCAATTAAAAAATATCAATTCCATACCATTCTTAATTCATCTACCAACCCATGGAATTTTATTTCATCATAATAATTTATTCCATGCCAGCTGGGAAACTAACACAACCACACTACACCAAAACTATCCCAACTCATAGAAACCTTCACCCTAAAGTCACAACCATATCTCAAAAAAATCTTCCAAACATCACCACCATCATACAACACAACCACATCACATATCACAACCACACATCATCACCATCGTGCTCCTCCACCACTACACACCATAACCACTACAGAACTATGTAATCACATCCATGCCAACCAACCACTACATTACAGCCCCACACACCACACAGTTCATACAATCACCAAAATTACCATAAAATGACCCATATCAAACCAATAATCATATCAAGGACAAAAACACAGACACACACACCGATACATCCCAAATTTCATAATTTATTCCAGTTATTTTATTGCATTAATTCTTTATTTAGAATGGGTATTATCACACAAGACAGATTTCCATGGGCATACCATTCATTATCCATATATATGTTCTTTATCTTTATCATTTAGGATTATATAAAACAAAAATCACAAAAGGTCCTCAAAAATATCACTTGTAGCTCAAACAAGTCTCCCAACACCCATGTTTTTAGTATTTGAAACAACATGAAAAACATCAACAACAATAACATTGAATGTAGTAAAACATGTGATTTCTCTCCACCACCATTAATTATTGATTATTACAATTTATTATATTTATTAGTATAACCATTAATATCTACCCAAAGGAAGGAAAAAATAATTCAATCCCCATACATAGAACATAAATAAGTAGATAACGAGGATCCACTACCTAAAAAAATATTTTTGGTCTTCTACACGCGACAGAGAGAAGCCAGATAACCCAAAAACCATAGCCGCACAAGGAAACCATGTATAAAATACATCCACACCATGTATCCCTTAAAAAATATCCCAAAAATCACTCCATAGAAAAAAAACCATTGTTAATCAACATAATATGAACTAAAGGAAACAATGAGATAAAGAGAAGAACTCACTATAGATTATAAAAAACAACCCTCAAAACCCATGGATCAACATAGGAACGGTGAGTCTAGAAGATTAGTTGAGATGACCTAGGTTTTCCCAACAAAATGAGATAAAATTGTGTTTAATTAAGGGTTTTATACACTCCTCTTATTATAAATGCACTGTAACTCACCCAATTCATGGTGTGAATTCCATAATCACATTGTGAAATCCATGGGATCCACTAAATACAAGCTGTGAATTGGATTCTTGAAATTTATTAATAATATCTTGAACTTACAGTAAAATCCATGGAACATCATCTTAATTTATTATACTATATGAAATACAATTTCATGGAGAAAATCTATTTCATGCAAAACATCCCCCCCCCCCCCCGCACACAAGTTGTGAATTCTCTATCCTCACATGTCATGAATCACAAACTCACTTTGTGAATCCCAATTTCATGATGTGAAATTATAACTACAGTTATGTTGAAAATAAAACCTCTACCAAAACCTCCTTGTACATTCTATGAAAACCTCCAACACCCAAACTGGAAAATTAACAATCCAAGAAGGAACAAACTATTAAATTTACCTTTTCCTTGGAATTCCCCCATTGGGTAACTCCTTAAGACATCTTATATTGGTATTTTGGTGAGAAAAAATGATTAAAAGGCGTGGAGAGGGTATTTATAAGATAATAGGGGAGATCATTTGTTAATAAAAGGATTTGTAATGGGTATATAAATTGGGAGTAAGGTTCCACCTTTTATAAGTGTAGAAAATGGAGCTTTTGTAAAAACTCATTTTTTATCAATAATATCACTCCATTATTTAAGGATAAAGGCTTCAAAAAATGACCAATAATGGTGTGGGTAAAGAGATAAGTCCAAGACTCCATCCACTATTCAAAATAAGACACGTTTTCTACATGATTTAACCACTTTCACTTAGTGAAACCACCTTTACACTAATTTACCCTTACTGTGATAACTCCACATTCACCCTTAAAAACTAATTTTAATAAAAAATATTTAAATTGAAATTATTTAATAGTTTAATTTTTTTTGTTTTAAATATTTAAATAATTTTATAAAATAAAATTTATATGTTTTAGAGAAATTAATTTTAGTATAAGCACACATAACGCATAAAAAGCATTTCTTAGAAAAAGATAAATTCAAGTTTATAATTTATTTGAGAGATAGTATTATCAATGTTTTTTATTTTAAAGATATATATTGGTTTATTAGAAAACAATTAAATTTTATGTGGATTTTAAATCATGTTAAAAATAAAATTTAACAAAACAATGTTTAATTAAATGAAAAGATAAAACACATTTTTTATTAGAATTAAAACATTACTTTTTTATTTTATATGTTTAAACAAAAGTTTTATAAAATTTAAAAAATATATTTAACATGAATAAAATTATTCATTAAATATATATTTGATCAGTTAATATTTTTGAAAACTCTATGCCTTTATTATATTTTGATAAATTAATAAAAGTCACCATTTTGACAAAAACTGTATTATTCTCTATTCATATAAAAATCAATTATTTTAGAAAAATACAAAAAATAATCATAATATCAATTTCAAATTATGAATCAAAAAATTAAAGTCAATTTATAATATTCATATTTTATAAGTGATAAAAATTAATTTTAGATATATGTGAAAATCAATTTTTTGAAAATGCCTTTTAAAGAATGAAATATATTTATATTATTACTATACCAAAAGTAAGATTTTTATCCAAAAGGTAATATTATACACATATAATGTCCCAAATTAATGATAAGGTTATGTTAGTTATTATCATATATACTATCTTATATGACACATCTGTAAATTTAGAGTGGAAATTTCAATATATATATTTAGGGTTGTTACATTTCCCCCCTTAAGAAATTCCACCATTGAAATTTGATTCCATACATAAATGTGAAAATAAGTGAGGGTAATTTTGTTTCATTTTATCCTCTGGGTTCCATGATTCCTCTTCAAATGTATGGTTTCCCTAAAGTAATTTAACAAGGGAAGTTTTCTTATTGAATAGATTTTAGTCTATGCAGCCCAAGATATTTACCAACTACTCATAATAAGAGAGGTCATTCTCAAACTATTACATTTATTGATTTAATATATGTGAGATATATAGTATGTATTTCCTATATATGAACACAAATAAAATTTCATGGACTTGAGACAGGTTCAGTGGAAGTGTTAGTTGATACGCCCAATCTCCCACATGATCAAGGATCTCAAAGGGGACAATGTACATAGGACTTATCTTTCCCTTCTTTATAAACCTCACAACTATCTCCCAGGGAGATATAAGAAAAAAACTCTATCTCAAACTTCAAACTCCAAGTCTTATAGATTGTTATCTATATATCTCTATTATCGACTTTGAACCCTTTTCATGTGTTAGTGAATAGTCTTGACCTTTTCTACCATTTCTTTGGAAATAAAATATCCTAGAAACTTATATTCCCCAACTTTATCCCAACACATAGGTGTTATACATATTTTGCCATAAAGGTATTATATGTAACTATTATAATTATTGAGTGGAAATTATTGTGTATGATAACTCAACTAATAGAATATATTGGTCCCATCTTCCCTAATGTCTATAGATAAATCTCTCATCATATCATAAAGTATTTGGATAATTACTTGAAATTGGCCATTGGTATGGGGTTGAAAGGCTGCACTGAAGTTCAACTCATTTTATACAGCATGTGTGTGACTCTCCTAGAACTTTGTGGTGAACCTCATATCTTGATTGGATACAATTTATAGTGATGTTACATGAATCTTTACAACTTATCTAATGTACATAATTTCATGTTGATCGACTGAGAAGTCTTCTTGAGTGTAAATGAAGTGAGAAGTATTTGTAAGATGGTCAACAAAAAACCGATATTGCATTATTCCCTTCTAATTTCTCTATAAGACACATGGAAAAGTCTATATTTATGTTTTCCCATTTTCATTAAGGTATGGGAAATGTTTTTATCATGCCTTTGGATGTTTTCCTCTCATACTTCACCTGATAACACACCAGTAACTTTGACGTATATTATGTAATCTCATTCTTCATATTTACCCTCCAATAGTGTTCTCAGATATCTCTATACATCTTTTTTTCATGGGTGGATAGAGAATGTTGAGCTATGAGCATCATTAAATAACTCATTTATTATATCCAGATCATATGGAACACATATTCATTTCCCAAATATCACCACTCTATAATATATTCTAAACTATAAGGATTTTTCCATTCTCACCACATCCACCATCTTCTGTATCTCCAAATCATTCCATTGATATTTCTTAATTTTCTACATAAGAGACAGTTGGTAAAACACTTCAAAAATGTAGGATTATGATACCTCATTTATTAATCCCATGTATATCATTTTCATATATAATAATATTGGATCTTTTTTAATTATCATCATGTATAAGGTTGTAGGATCCTTTCTTCTTAGAGAATCTATCACTTTACTCACCTTCCCATATAGTAGTGGATTGAGAAATCATATTCTTTGATCAAATCCAAACATATTAATTAATTCATGTTGAGATCCTTCTATGTGAACATATATTTTATGATTTTATGTTTTTTATATATTTCACACTTCTCCCCATATAGATAATTACTCAAATTATTTTATGAAAAGATTATTGAATCTAACTCCAGATCACATGTTAGATAGTTTTATTTAAGCACCTTCAACTATATTAATTCATAATATATTACATTATCATTTTTTATTAGTAACCAACCAATTTCCTTCTTTGAACAATCAATATAAATAAAAAATTCTTCCCCACATAATGGTAGTGTTAGTACAAGTTTTATGGTTATTCACTTCTTTAAATCCTTGACTCTTTCCTCACATTAATCATTATAATTATAATTCATTCCCTTGTGAGTTATCTTAGTTAGAAGGATTTATAATCACAAGAAATTACACACAAATCATTGATAATAACCTAATAATATAAGGAAAATATAGATTTCTAAAATAGATGTTGGTATATCCCATTCCCTGATTACCTTCAACTTTGAGGGAAATAAAGATATCCCTTTACTTGTGATAAGATGTCCCAAGAATGATACTTTATCCCATAAAAACTCACATAAAATATATTCTTCATATAAATTTTCCATCATTAATGACTTTAGTATAATATTCAATTTCTCCTCATTTACCTCCATGGTTTTAGAGTATATAATAATATCATCTATAAAGACTACCAGAAATTTATCAATGTAATATCTGAAGACTCTATTCATTAAGTCCATGAAGATTTTTGGAGCATTTGTGAGTCAGAGTAAAATCAATAAGAACTCATAGTGAATGTAACTTTTATGAAAGGTGGTCTTGAGAATACCCTCCTTCCTCACCTTTAATTAGTGATACCCCGACCAAAGGTCAACTTTAGATAAATATTGAGTTCCACATAACTAATCAAACAATTCATGAATACATGGTAGTGGATAATTTTTCTCGATCATGATATTTTTTATATCATGAAAATCAATGTAGATATGCATTAAACCATCCTTATTATTGAAAAAGAGAACCAGTGCACCCCATGGTGAAATGCTTAGGTGTATAAATCTGTTTTCCAGATTCTTTTGTAGTTTCTTATTTAATTCTTCTATTTTAGTGAGGTCTATTCTATAAGGATTAAAATACATTGATAATGAACCCGATATAAGTTAAATTTATAACACAACCTCTCTATTAGGGGGAATTCCATGAAACTCTTTGGGAAATACATCAAAAATATTCCCTTACAATGAGAATTTCATCCAGAGTTTTACTCTCTCTTTTTACAATAATATGAGATAGATATGTATGATCATAAGGAAAAAATATCCATACTGGTGATGAAAAATATATAAGGGATTCATCTTTATCCTCCCTACACTTGTATATAATTTTAGGGTAACATGAAATATGGAAAGTGATTTCCTTCTTGTAGTAGTTGATATATGTTATATATAAAGATAGCCAATCCATACTCAATATAACATCAAATTATACTATAGGGAGTATGACTAGGTTTGATTAGAGATTAACACATTTTTTAACTGGGGAAGATATGTGTACTTGGGATGAAACAATTGATCCATTAACAGTTTTTACTAATAAATTAACCTCCATGTTTTGTGGTGGGGCTTGAATAGTTATACCAAACTTGCACTATATGAATGAATTCATAGATCTAGAATCATATAACACATTTTTTCTTCATGGATGAATAACTATAGAATATCACCACACTGTCATCTTGATCCATATCAGTGGTAGTGATAGAATAATACTACCCTTTATCTCCCATACATGGAGGTTTTTAATATTGGTTACCTTTTAAAACCTTTTTATTTGGGCAGTGGTTCTCATAGTGTCCATTTTTCATACAATTAAAACATTAGACCATCAGTTTAGGATTGAGAGAAACCTTTTCTAATGCATAAATTTTGAGGGATTATTCATCTGAATTTATCATCTATTAGAATGATGTCATCCCTTTCAATGCTTGAAACACTTTATTTTCTCTTTGAGTTAGTTTAAAAAATGCTTCCTCCCATAATTATGACATGTGGGGAGTTGAATTTTCTTTCCATCATGAGATCTATCTGATGGTCCTCTAAAGTTAAACACCATTTTATGATTCTTATCATCGATCAACGTGACACACACTAAGTCACTACTATGTTTCATTTTGAGTTTCATTTTTTGATTGGTCTTTTTTTGGGGTTTTGAGAGGAAGGGTTACAAATAAAGAGTTTTTAGAAAGACAAGACAAGGCACACAATTATCATACAATCTTTCTAATCATGTGGATAACCATGTGAGGGAGATAAATTTAATGAAGTGGTAGTTTTCATGGATTGGGAATGGGTTTTCAAACCATGAGACTCATAGTGTAAATCATGTGGTGCATTTTGGGAGGTAGTGGCCCCCACACAGCTAGTATATGATTTACCTAACCATGGGGCCAAACCGTGATGCCTTTCCATGTCACGTAAAAAGTGTGAATTTACCAAAATTCCCCTATTTATTTTTATGGGTTTTACCCTCATTTCACCTACCATCATTCATAGTTCTTATCCCTTGGTGGTGGATCTTCCCCTATATTTCCTTGCTGGATTCCATATGGAATAAAGTTTTTTTTGGCTTGAGGCATGTTGATTTCTTTGAGGTTTCACCATCCTCTTTCCCATCTTATGCATGTTCTTCCATTTTCATGGATGTGTGGAACCCTAGGTGTGATTTTGTCTAAAAATTGGAAAATTAAGGCTGGTTTTGATTTGATTTCTTATGGATTATGCATGTGAATCTTTGTTCTACCTCTTTTGGGTGGTTATCATTGGAGGTAATGAGTTATGGCCTAAATTCGAGTAAGGATTATCTATTTGAGTGCGTTTTTCTATGAATTAAATTAAAATTATGAATCAAATTTAGTTTATGTTTTTTTAAATTCTAAATGAATGATTTATGGTTGATGCGTATAGAATGTTTGATTTGTTTGGTTATTTTATTTGGAAATTGAGTTTTTAAAGAAGGGTTTTCTAAATGGGCATGGAATGTGTGCACTTTAAGTGTTTAATTAAATTAATCAAAGAGGTTTTAGGATTAAAAATATATTTATATAATGGTTTTAAGAATGGTTTTTCCTTTTTAAAGGTGTTTTGATAAAATGGGAATGTTGTTTGAGAAAAGGTCTTGTGAAATGACATTGATTTATACTTGGAACTTGTTTGATAGTTGTGTTGGCATGGATTAGAACATGGGTGAACCAATGTATGAGAGGGATTTTTTGAGGGATCATGTGATATTATAATTTGTTTCTAAGTGGATATGATAGCCTTTGGGTATAAATACCATGATAACTTCTATCATTTTTTGAGATACCATGATAGATCGTCGATATTGGGGCCAAAGAAGACCATGGGGGATTTCTTTTTTTTCAAAGTCAGGTAGCATAATTTTTTTGAATCACACACCACATAACCTTGAGTTTAGAGACCTTAGTTCACTTACTCATGCTAGATTGACTTATATAATTTTGTGAATTTCATTTTCTCTATGTTGACATGATGATTATGTCATGCCCATTTCCATTTGTTAGTTATATAATGTTTATTATTACACCTTATTTGGGTATAGACAATCATGTTTGCCATTTATAGAATATTTTCTTATTTGATACATGATTAGAAAATGTTTTCAGAAAACTATGTTTAGATGTAATGGGAAAACCCAAGGGGTTTCGAATGTTTATTTGAATTCATGGTGGTTTTCAAAGTTATTTAATTTTGAAAATTAGTTTCAAACTAATTTATTGGTCTTTAATGAGTAAAATCCTTAAATAGATTCATGGTGGTATCTTATTGGTCATTGTGCTTCAAACCTTACATGGGCCTTTAAGAAAGTGTATAATTTTTTCTGTCTAACACATGTAAGGGAAAGAGAACCATTTATGAGGGTGGATCTTCATGTTTAACATTTTCTAGTGTCTCATGGAAGAGAAATGGTCTCATAGGGATAGGATCATGTGGATACATTTTTGGTATTTTTCATTAGATGTGTTGTGTACTTTAGATCTATTGGGCATTGTTTCCCTTTTTGATATGTTTAGAGATATAATTTGAGGTACCATGTGTATGGCCTTTAGTGTCATGTATTATATGTGATGTTTAATTTTCTTATGGTATATACTTTCATATGAATTATTGTTTAGGATGTTTATTTATGTATATTGAATCCAATGATATAGGTGTTTCCATCCCATTTCATAGATGAGACATTCTATTTTATCATGGAAAAAATATTCCCAAGAATATGATGGTTACTCTCAGTGCTTGTATCCAACCCGTGGGGAGTAATAATGTGCGTTGGGATATGTGATGATCCATTTTGGGGGTGATGGGTCATGTTTAATTAAACCGATTCATTAAAAAATGGAATTAGATCTAGTTCACTTGGGAGTTAGTGGTACACTAGAGTTATGTCCATCGGGGATCAGGTGGTACAAATAGGGAAGTTTTTGTCTATCCCTTCTTTATGTCAAACCTCGAGTCTCCATGGGTGGTCTGAGATTGTGTTTATATTTTGATCCTAGTTTTGGGTTGTTTTGATGAGTTTTAAGGAATTTCCTAGTGGTAATTGAGTCATGGGTTATTCCCATGATTTATTTTGTTTTAGGGTTAAAAAGGGGGAGTTTATAGGGGGAACCTTGTTAAGGTAGTCAGTTTTTTAAAATCATGTATTGCCCATGCGAACCTCTCTAACTAAGACTATAGTGTCACCTATAATTTTGGTTCATGGTTAGACTAACCATGTGGTAAAACCATACATAATAGGATATTCATGTGTTTTTTATGCATTGACTCATTTTTTGGGTTTTTTTGATTAATCTTCCACTTATTGATACCTGTGATGAGAGGTTTTTTTTATTCCATTGATGTGGAATGATATTTAATTGAGTTTTATTTGGTTTTTATTTTTTTGTTTTGTAGATTATGCCTCCCAGAAAAACCTTGTCCAGGCATTGGGAGGGTGCTATGGAGAGTACCCCATGATAATGTCCTCATATTGATAGAATTTAGTTGAGTCAATGAAATGAATGACCTAGTCCTTGGGTCAATTGGTTTCACAAGATTAGACTAAAATAGTGGATCACGCACAGGAGTTCCCGAGGTAGAATCCACAAGTGTTTTGGGGTGACATGGGAACCAATGATCCCAAGGAGTGGCTAGATAATCTTGAGAGTATATTTTACTTTATAAAGACCCATGATACCTCAAAATTTGGATTTTAAATCTATGTTATATAATGAATAGGTAGAAAGTGGTGGTAGTTGATGGTGCATAAAAATAATCACGAGGATCTTACAGGTACTACTTTCAAGGTGGTGTTCAATATGTAGTTCTACTCAGAGAGATTAAGGGTGGTTACGGCCTATGAGTTTATGAATCTAGATAATGGGGAAATTTTATGGATGGAGTACTCCACCAGATTCACTAATTTGGGTCATTTTTCATTAGATCTTCTTTTGAAATTATTACCTCAAGGTTTAGCTCTTTAAGATGGCCTTGAAGCCAAAGATCATATCCTTGATTATTCTCTTGTGCTTATCAACCTACATAGAGGTGATAGAAAATGTAGTGATGGAAAATGACGAATTTACTCTTAAGATATGTCTCAATGGTGTTATTTTTGATGTAAGAATCCATATTTCTTCATTAAGAAATAAGTGAAAGTGGGATGTTTCTCATTGGGGTAGTAGAAAGTGTGTCCATTAGTCTTCTTGTTTAGATCCTATGGCTTCCCTGGGGTACAAGATCATTTTTTTATCAGTGTGGGAAGTCAGGACACACCAGGCTAATTTTTTCAGAGGCTCAAAGGATGTTCCATTAGTGTAGATATATGGATCACCTCTAGCACTTCTATCAGTTAGATTCGTGAGGAAGTGATGTGGGATAAACTATCTTAAATGAATTATCAGTTGTATTTAGAGTCTTCCAGGGGTAGAGGATCTCATCCTCATGGTAATGGATATTATCACTAGGGAAATAATACTCAGTGAAGGTTAGATCCATGGTGTCTTCATACAACAGAGGTTATGCCTGAGGACACATATTTTGAGATGGCCACTGTGAGAGATATGGTGTTTATTAAATCTTTAAAGACATTAATTTTATTTGAAACAAGTGTATCTAATTACATTGTTTCATTTAATTTGATTCTGGATTTTGATATTTATGATGAATTGATTCCATATTTTATATATTTTCTAACAACACTGGGAAAATAGAAGGAGAACTGTTTCATGTTCCTTGAGTGTTGTGTTTTGGTAGCAGATGTGGAGGTCTTTTTGGGATTCCTTGTTTTGGACCTAGATGTTTTCAAACTAATTTTTGGAATGGACTAGTTAATTAGCTTTAATTTTTTAATTGATGTCTATCACTATAATGTCCATTTCCTTACTCCTAACAGGTGAACCAACATCTTTTTGGGTGATTGGGATCTACAATCACTAAGGGGAGGACCAGTCAGCTCCGATTTTGGGTTGATCTCATTCCAGTTATCCAGGTTGTTTTTTAACACTATTATGCAGTGTTTTGTGAGTGATCTTATAATGGTAATGGATAGGTACCCGAATGTGTTTCTAGAGTATTTATCAGGATTTACACCCCAATTAGAGTTCGAGTTCACTATCGATATTATCCTCGGGGAAATTCAAATTTCTATACCATGTTACCAAATGGATATAGATTAGTTGATAGAGTTAAAGGTACAACCAAGATATCTTGATGGTAAGGGTTTTATCCATCCCAACATGGCATAATGAGATTGACTAGTTTTTTTTCAAAGAAGGAAAATGATTCATTTTGAATATTTATAGACTAATATAAGCTCAATCAGGTGACCGAGAAGAATAAATATCCATTTCCCCTGATTGATGATATCTTTGACCAGCTCAGGGTCTATAGATGGTTTTATAAGATCTATATAATATCGGGGTACCACAAGTTGATGGTCTGTGAAGAGGATATTCCAAATTCATCCATTCAGAGCTGGTATAGACAATTTTTGTATTATTTTATTACCTATGGGCTTACTAATTCTCTTCTAGTCATCCTGAAATTAAAAAACTATATCTTCCATAACTTTTTAGATTCCTTTTTGGTCATATTTATAGATGTCATCTTAGTGTATTATAAGAAATAGGAGGACCATGCCAACCAAATGGATGTTTATGGGTGTTTTGGGAGAACATCATCTATATTACAAGTTTTCCATGTGCTAGTTTTGGATTCATATGTCTAATTTTATCGGTCATATGATTTTTGAGGTAAGAAATTTTGTGGATATAGAGACAATTCAAGAAGTCATGTCATGGGAGAATTGTAAAATTGTGATCGAGATCCATAGTTTTCGGGGCTTGTTTCTATAAAACCCTATATGTTATATTAGGTATGGACCAATTTTTATTTAGTTATTTTAATATCTTATTTTACTCTAATATAAATCCATTAAATATTAAAGATGGGTTCCAGATAATTTGAGGCTTGTTCAGGGAAAGGAGGTCAATTTTTGAATAAAATAACTGAGGTAAACAGTTGGTGCATGATTAGTACTAACCATGTGGCTCAACCATGTGGACTAATTTCAAAGTGGCATGATTTTTTAACCTTGTAGATAGACTCGGACAACCATGAGGACTATGGGGAAAGAAGAATGGGTTTTCCAACTATGTGAGTGAGGATACATGGTCGTGTGAAACCTATATAAAAAAATTACAGAGGAGAACACACAACTTTCACATGATTTGAGAAACCTTGCACCCAGCCATGTGAGGGGGTACCACCTTGAGGCAGTAGTGGTGTATGGTTGGTCCATGGTTTGGAAAACCATGTAGCCAAACCATGAACTTATTTAATGTTGGATTAAATTCAATTTTTCCATAATTTCTTATTGACTACCACTCACTATTTGAATTCTCTAGTCAGTCACAACACCACCTCTCATTTATAATATCTCCTCTACCTCAATCTAGGTATTGAGGTATCTCTTCCATTCAAACTCCAATTGGATCACATTTTATCTTTTTAGATTCCCTTCTGTATGAGTTTCAATCCAATCCTTTCCTTTATTAGCATATCTCTCCATATTCAGAGTTATTTACATGATGGCTAATATTCCCTATTTTTAGGTCAGTAATATATTCTTCCATTTTATTCCAATCTAGAATAATCAAAGGGACAATACTGGATGAGTGTTCAACTAACACCATAATCGAGGTGGCCTATGAATTTTCCCTCAAGTATCATCTATTTATAATTATGGCTATTGTTCTAGGCATCTTTTTTACCTATTCCTTAACACAAAAATTAATATTCCCTAAATTAGATACCTAATTGAAACCCTAATGAATTTTTAAAACCATGGTCATCATTGGAGGTTCATGAACTCAATGTGATCCACCCCATTGGGTGTTCCATGAATGTACTTATGTTTCCCTTTAAAAATATCATTCAAAACACCCATTGGTGTGTTTGGTTTTACTTCCTTAGATGGTTTAATTAGTTTTAATGGATTAATTGACACTATATAATGGGTAAATTATGTCATTCTTGGATAGAATTAATTTAAATGACATGTTAAATGGTATGGAACCTTCTTTGAACCTTTTAATTAATAAAGGAAAGGTAATGGATTAAAAAAAATGGAAGTTTTATATTGGAATGTTTTTAAATGGAAAATGATTATTAATTAAATGAAATATCCCTTTTTCTACAATGGTCTTTTTACTTGTTTAAGGGGTGTTCCAAATTTTGGTTGCCTTGGATTCCAGAGGGAATTCCCAGAGCACTAGAGGACAACACCACAATTCATTGAGATCATTTCCAAGGGAGATATCTACCTTGGAAATAGGTATTTATCTTAATACATGAATGCCTAAGTTATGTGATGATGAATCACCCAAATAACTTATGGATATTAGAATTCATTAGATACACTCCTTGGATTAATCTTGAGTTTATGGACACATGATGTGTTGGATTATTTCCTTAATATCTAATCATGCATAGCCTGGGATTTACTATATACATGGTCCATGGACTCAGTTAGATCTTATTCATAGTGGAATTCCAATGTAATGCCTTGTATTACACTTAGAACCCTTTATCTAGGATGCATGGATTAAATTTCATGATTTGGTTCGACCTACTAAGGTCAAGGATGCCTTAATTCCTCTTGGATCTAATTTTACTATCATTTTGTTTTGGATGCCTTTATTTCACCTAATGTCTTCTTTTTTATTATTTTTACTTGTAAACCTTGGTTATATATATGTGTTATACCCTAACCACTTAAAGTTAATTCTTTAGATCCAATTGTATTAGGATGAAGATCCCATGAAGAGCCCATGCCCGACATTTTTTATTATTTCATGTACTTTTCATTACTTCTTATCTATATATCTATACACTATTGCTATTATATTCATGGAATATATCTTTATAGACATTGTTTGGGGTGTCCTAATAAGTATAAATCTGACCCTATTTGGACCAATGATTGGAACTTGAATAGACTTTATGTGTCCAGGTAGGGGCAAGGGAAATTGCTTGGTCTTGGATGCTTGATTTGGTGATAACATGGAAGCACAAGAGAACAAGATTGATCCTTGGATCATGATAATATTGGAGGTATCCTTTTTATTATTTTGATCCAATTTATATATGTATATATATTTAGGATTTCTTCCATTAATTTTGTACTTTTTTTATAGCTTCATGACATAGACATCATTTTGTATATGATACCATTGTTGGTGGATTTACTATTACTATATGGATGATTTTCCTTCTTTGGTCTTTCTAGTAATGTAATGATTTTTCTGCCTATTTATTTAAGATACCTCTATGATACTCTAATTATGATGGTATATTATCCCCACCATACCATCATATACTCTTGCTGCTAGTCGGAAGTCTTTAGTGTATGAGGAGGCATTCCTGAGGCCATGTAACAAACCATGTTTAGTTACTTATGAGTGAACAGGAATCCTGACATCACATATTGGTATTAGATTTTCTTTTCTTCACCTTATTATTTTGGGAAGGTAGAAAGGATCCTAATATATGAGATAATTTAGTAATGAATCTATTTCTTGGAGTAGCTAAACCACCTATAGGAAAAAATTCAAATTTTCTGCGATGGGATCGATGTTTTTGATTGGGCATGCAACAGTTGTACTTTTATTACCATTGGGTGACACACATGACGTGTGGTGTTAATTATTATTATTATGGATTCAATTTTTACCCTTGGAACAATATGTAAATAAATCATTGTTCATGTATCATTATAGGCACATTAGAGAATTAAAATTCCATACATATTCCATGTCATATAGGTTGCATTGTTTGACTACTTGACACATGTTGTATTTGTCTTGATTGATATATCTATTATGAAACTAACATTTTTATAGTGAAAGGGGAATTAAAATAATTAGTCATTAATGTGTCTGCATCAAATTAAACAGTGTTTTCTTGTATACCATTATGATTGAACCTTAACTAACCAATTATCCATGTTTGAGTTATGTAACTGAGGTTACATATACTAAAAAATTAATTGATTTTGAATACATAAATGCCAATTGTAATTTAAATAGTGTGTAACTCTATAAATTATGAATGGGTATTCATGCAGTGAAATCATCCTATAGGACTAGTTATATTCTATTGTAGGGTTTAAGGGTCTTTCTGCAGTTACATGAACTACCAATTTTAATTTATAAAGAGTATACTTCTATAAATTGGGAATGATACTTCATCTAAATAGTCTATTATGTAGCTATGATAATTGTTAAACCTTAAATTAATTTAGTTTATATTAAATGGGGATTACAATTATAACTTAAGGTGAATTTTCCTCCATAACATATAATAGACACTCCATATATCAAAACCCCTATAATCAAAACATGGAGCCTGACTAATACCATATAATTAGATCTTGGGTAGATGGGTTAGGGTGTCTTTAGTAGTGAATCCTTATGTTTATATTATCCATATACTAATTTAAATTCAATTCTATTGGGAAATAAGGAATGTTATTGAAAATTAAAGAGATATTCTTCTATGATGGCCTCATGTTGAGCACCAGGAAACTAGAGATGGCCATGCTTCTAAAGTAGTGGGACTTAACCTGCCAGTAGTTCCACTTGTGGAAACACATGTTATACCTAAATTCCCAATTTCTAGAGGTATTCCTTAGGAATATTCATACCATATAGGGATAATAAAGACCTGACCCAACTATAGAAGAGTTTATGTGTGAGTTTTTGCAATAAGACCCTTCTAATTTCTTGGGGGTATGGTGGTCCTCAGGATGTTGAGTCATGGCTAGAGGTATTCTATCTATTTTTATCATTTGGAGACACATCTTGAGAGGATTTTGAATCTATCTAATTATATGATTCATTATTATACCAAGTGGTGGTGGGATATCATTTCTTAGATGTATTGTTATCAGGATATAGATTTGATAGATTTATAGGATGCTTTCTATGAGTTCTAATTTTCAGAGATACCAAGATATGGTAGAGAGAGGGATATTTTTTCCATTTGAGAAAGGATCCTTGTTTGTTAGGTATTATTCAAATCTATTTACTGACCTTCAGTGTTTCACACCCTCTTTAGATAGTGATGATATTTTGAGAGTGAGATGTTTTATGGATGGGATCATGTATTATATATAGTATTAGGTTAATGTTTTCCTTTTGACTACCATTTTTGTTATTATGAATCATTCCCTTTTCACTGAGTACAATTTGGGTGAATATGATAATACATGTAATATAAGTACAGTTCCAAGATAGGGTAGTAATTAATCTAGTGGTGGGAAACATCATTTGGAGGTTTCTCATAAAATTATAGCCAACAAGAGTTACTGCATTAGAAATTCTATTATATGACATTAGTTTGGACGATAGGGGCACATAAAGCCTCAGTTCAACAAAGACCCAGTTGAGTGAGAAGATTATGGAATAATCGACCATATTTATAGGATTTTTTTAAATATTTCCATATATATTTTTAGTGGAACAGGATATTCACCAGCACCACCTTATATAATAGGATTAGTAGATCCACACCAGGCTGGAAGCTAGACTGCTGCTGGCCGTACAGGCCAAGGAGGTCAGACACAAAATACACAACACCAGTTGAGTGTACCCCGATCTAGGTTTTTAGGGTGTATATTAGGGAGATATATTAGACTAGATATATGTAGTGTATCCTATACAAGAGGAAAAGGGTTCCTAGTCATCTACAACTAGAGGTAAAATCATAGTAGCCTCTACCTTAGTGTTTTCCCTTTTTGATATAGGTGCTTTGAATTATTTTATCTCTATGGATATCATGGAAAGTATCACACTCAAAATTCAATACATATGTGGAGTAATGACTCTAGATAAACCATTAGTACTATGATCTATGATTTGATTCCAATTTAGGGAGTGACCCCTCTATATGGGTGGTTACTACTTTTTATGGGACCTCTTCATCCTCGAGTTGACATGTTTAGATATCATTCTTTGGAAGGACTAAATATTATAGGAACTTCATTCTGGACATTTCATGCCTAGAAGTTCCTCTAATGGGATTGGAAAAGAAGTATGTGAAGCTTATATGGTCATAATATTATGAGAAAGCCTTTCTGGAGCTAAAAGGGAGACTGACTTCTGTGCATATCCTAATTCTGCTATTTCTAAGAATAAGCTATACTATATATTGTGATGCATCAGGAATCATGCTAGGAGTAGGTCTAATGTAGCAACATCAAGTCATGGAATATGGATCTTATCAGTTGAGGACACACAAGATAAATTACCCAATGAAAAATATCTATCTAGATGTCATAGTCCACACCTTGTCATGTTGAAGGAACTACTTACTATGAGATTATTTTTTGGTGTATATATACCATAAAATCCTCAAATAAATATCTAAACTGTGTGGCTTAAATCTCAGTTAGAGAAGGTGGGTTGAATACCTATATTCATTTGACTTTGATATTTTATATACACTTGGGAATAGAAATGATGTAATGCATTCTTTGAGTCAAAGGACACAGACATAGGTAGTTCAAGAGTCTAATAGTGAGTGGTGGTTTATGTCCCTATTTTATGAGATAAACTTATACATGTAAGAGAATCATGGGAATATTATAAATATAGCTTTATTAGTGACTTTTTATTTTCTTGGGAAATTGAATATGAGGCATCTTTTGGATCTTGAGGGCATTGTCCAAAGAGAGAGTGTTTTTGGCGGGGACCCACCTCTTGGTTGGATCATTAATTAGGATGATATTTGTCACATACTTGGATGCATTTAGGTTTCTAGAGATGTGCGAGGTAAATTGATGTAGGTATATCATGATTCTAGTTGGGTGGTACACTCTGGGATTACCAGAATGTATCATGATTTACACCACTAGTATTGGTGGCCAAGGATAAAAAGAAAAATATATGGTTTTATTACTCGGTGTTCCACCAGTTAGTAGGTAAAGGTGGAAAACCAGTGACCATAAGGGATACTATAGTTGTTTCCCATTCCTAAGTGTAAATGGGAAGATGTCACTATAAATTTTATGATTTGATTACTGAGATCCCCACAAGTAAATGAGGCAGTATGGGTGATCATCAATAATATTATGATGGTCACTCAATTTTTACCTAGCAAGGAGACCTTTTTTTGTAGATGATCTTGGAAGGATGTATATATAAGATATTATATGATATCATGGATATAAATATTCTATTTTATCATACAAATACACTCACTTCACCTCTCAGTTCTGGAAAGGATTGTAGAGGGTGTTGGGTACACATGTACTTTTGAGTAAATCATACCACCCTATGAATAAAGGTTTGGCGTTGGAGGATATACTTCAATCATGAATCATATATTTTGGAGGTTCTTGAGAGAAACATAATCCTCTTTCTAAATTCCATTAAAATAATATATTTTAGGCAATTATTTAGATAGATACTTATGTGGTCTTATATGGTATGCCATACTGATCACCTCTATGATGGTTAGAGGTAGGGGAGGCAGTGATACTTAGACCTCATCTAGTTGAAGAGACTTAAAAGTTGATTTAGATGATTAGGAAGTGAATGTATAGGAATTATTATTGGAAAAATTCATCCACTAACCTCCACACCTGACCTCCATAGTTCACGATCATGGATCATATATTCTTGTGTGTATCAGCTAGACCTGGGCATCGATGGTCTAGGCAGAAAGGTAAATTTCCACCTCATTTTGTTGGATATTTTGAGGTTTTAGGGAGTTCCATATTGGTGGAATATCATATAGAACGTCCTTAGTGATACAGATCCATGCACAATTCCTTTCATGTAGTCACATCATTATCATTCAGACTCATCTCACATCTTTCATCCTGATGAGGTTGATTTAGAGGTAGATGTTTCCATTGAGGATAATCCCAACTGTAACATTGATTGAATCATGAAGGCTCTCTAATCTAGGTAAATTCCACTAGTCTAGGGTAAATGGTATCACCAATGCATACATGAAAAGACCTAGGAGTGAGAGACCAATGTACAAGCTTAGTTGTATATGTTGTTCTCAGATGATGCTTTACCACCTTTAGAAGGGAAACTTGAGGATGAGTCTCTTTAAGGGGGAAATACTATAAGATATCTAATTTTATATGATGTTTTGAACCCTTTAGTTTATTATTTTAAACTCTCTTTTTTTCCTTGAACAGAAGTGTCTAAAATAATAAGGATGGGTTTTAGAGAGTCTTGGGATTGTTTGGAGCCTAGAGCTCTAGTGTTAGAGAAACTGACTATGGTGGGCGGTTGACGTATGGTTAGTACTAACCATGTTGTCTAATTTAAAAGGGTCATGGTTTGTTTTAACTATATGGCTAGCCTTAGAAAATCATGAAACCAATGGGGGAAGGCATATAAGTTTTAAAACTGTGTGAGTGAGGATGAATGACCATGATTAATATATACTCAAAATTATAGAGGATAAATCATATATTGTGTATGGTTTGAGAAACCGTGTGTCTAGCCGTGCGAGGGGGTGCCACCATGAGGTAGTGGAGGTGCATGGTTTATCCATCCATGAATCCAAACCATGATCCTATTTAAATTTGGTTCAAATTACTTTTCCCATAATTTATTATTCACTATAATTCTTTCATTTTATCCTCCATCCATGCACAACACCCCTCTCATTTGGAATCTCTCCACCACAATATAGGCATTGAGGTATATCCTCCCTTCCAAATTCGACCAGATCACCATTTGTCTTGTTGAATTCATCTTGTTAAGAGATTAAATCCAATTCCATCCTTTCTAATTTTATCTCACCATATTCAGAGTTATTTCTATTCAGGATAATATGACTTATTTTGAGGGTATTAATCAATTATTTTATTTTTTTCCAATCTAGAAAAAACCAAGGGCTGATAATGGATGAGTATTCATCTAAATCCATCAGGTAGTGGTCTATAACTTTTACATTAATTCCCATTTATTTATAATTATATCCATTTTAAATGGAAATGTTTTCACTAATGCTTTACCCTTAGAATAAATTTACCTTAAACTAGATGCATAATTGAAAACCTAACAACTTGTTAGACCCCTAGTTATTGTTGGAGGTATATGAACACAATGTGAGCCACCCCCTTCAGTGTTACATGTATGTACCTATGTGCCAATTTAAATATTATCAACCAAAACACCCATTAGTGTGTTTGGTTCAACTTCCTCAGATGGTTTAATTAGTTTAAATTGATGAATTGATTATTTATAATGAGTAAATCATGTCCCACTTGGTTATCATTAATTTAAATGACATGTTAAATGTTATGAAACCTCCATAAAACCATTTCATTAATAAATGAATGGTAATGGAATTATGAAAATGGATTTTGTAAATTTTATAGGTTTTACATGGCTAATGATCATCAATTAAATGAAATATTCCTATTTATACCATGAACATTTTTCTTTTTAAGGAGTATTTAAACTTTATCTAGCCTTGGATTCTTGAGAGAATACCCTGAACACTCAGAGGATGCTTCCCCTATTCATTTATTTGGATTCCAACGGAGATACCCACCTCATAATTTGTTTTTTTTCTTATTATGTGAAGGCATTAGTGATGTAACGATTATTCAACCAAATCAATTTTAGATATTAGAATTCCTTGGATACATTCATTGGATTTATCATAATGTGTATAAACACACAATGAATTGGATTTTATCATTTGGATCCAATCATGATTAGTCTGGCATTTTCTATAGACACAATCCATGGACTCAATAAGATCTTCTTCATAATGGAATTACAAGGGTATTCCCCAGATTACACTTCGATACATTTAGCTTGGTTTCATGGTTTATGTTCTATGAAATGGATCAACCTCGTATGGTCAAAGATTCATTGTTTCCTCTTTGATTAGTTTCACTTTAAGACCTATTTTTTATTTCTTCTACTTATAAAACATGGTTATATATGTGTGTTATAACCTGACCACATGTAGGTATTTGTTCAAATACTACTGGATTAGGCTGAAGAAGGTATGTTTGGACGAGAATACCAGGAGGAGCCTAATCCTGCCATGGTAATTATCTCAGGTACTTTACATTACTTCCTATATATAAATCTACATAGTGTTGATTTTATATTCATAGACTAGATCTGTATAGACATCATTGGTGGAGGGATACTAAGTATATTTCAGACCTTGTTTGGCCCTCTTATTGGAACCAAAACAGATATCATGGGTGTAGGTAGGGATAAGGGAAAATACCTAGTCTTGGATGCTTGATTTGGTGATAGAATGGGAGAATCAGACCAAGACTTGGATTGAGATAATATCAGAGTAATCCTTTTTTTTATATTTTAGTCCTTTGGATATACATGTATATATGTATTCCTGATGCCATGTTTTCCTACCTTTTAGTATAGCTCTGTGACATACACATTATTTTGTATATGATTCTAATATTGGTTGAATTACTATTACTGTCTAGATAATATAACTTCATTGCTTTGAATATTAACATAACGTTTCTACTAATTATTTATTTAAAATACCACTCTAATAATATGATATGAGGGTATAGTCTCCCCACAGTACCATCATAGAGCCCCACTTCTAGTTGGTAACCTTTGGAATATGGGGAGGCATGATTGAGGCCATGTGGATAACTAGTCTGGGTTACTTATAAGATAACTTGGTCTGGGAAATCACAGGATGAGTATTGCATATGTTTTAATTGATATATCTCTAGCATAGATTCTCCCTTGATATTCCTGATGAGGAAAGGGGTGAAGTCTGAGTGGGATGAGAAGTGATAGGGTATTTTTGATTTTTTATTTGACTATATGACATCTATGCCATTTTTTATTCCTCTCAAGATAGGTAAGGATTATGTTGTGTTTTTTGATGTTTACAATGTAGTTTTGGGGTGTGTGATGATTTAGTATAACCATGTGTTTTCTTATGGATCACAGTGAATATGCCGACATGAAAAAGATTATCCCAACAATAAAATGTAATTATCATCTATTATGCATGCACTAAAGAAATAGTGACACTACCTCTTTGGAGATAATTTTATAGTGTATTTAGATCATAAGAGTCTGAAATACATTTTCAACTAGAGGAACCTAATCCTCAGATAGAGACATTGGGTAGTATAACTTCAAACTTTTATTTTTTATATTATTTATAAAATAGATAAGGGGAACATATTCACCAATGATTTGAGAATGTAGCTTCTAGTGTAGGCTATTTAGGATTGAGTGGATGAGTGGGGTGTGATAAGTTTTTTTTCTAATTAATGTTTGGATGTTTACTAGGATGGAGGTTAGATGATCTTGAATAGTGTCAAGTCTACACCTCCTCTCATTGACCAGGTTAGGAGTAAGAATATATCTGACCCCAAGTGTTATTAGATTAGTAGTTCTTTAAATAGTGGAGATACCTCAGGTGATTGGTCTCAGATTCCTGATGTTACAGTCCTTTTTAGGATGTGGATAATTATTCCTTTGTGCCTAAGGTAGGAGGTGATGTGTGTGGTGCATCATTCTAGACGGTATGTTCACCCCAAGGTGACCAAGATTTTTTATACCTTGAAAGATCGGTATTGTGTTTCCAAGGTGATACAATTAGTATAAGACATTATTTCTAGATTTTTGACATTCCTGAGGGTAAAATAGGGTAATGAGAGGCTAGTTGATTTTATGTAGTCACTTTTGTTTATAGTGTGGAAGTGGGATGATGTCTTCTTGTATTTCTTAATTAGTCTACCACTTACTCCAAGTGGGATAGATACAATATGGGATATTTTTTATCATATAATAAAATCATCAAATTTCCTACCCATTAGAGAATCTAAAAAGGTAGAGGACATAAAATGCCTATAACTTTTTGAGTTCGTTCGACTTTATAGAGTTACCATGGATATGGTTTCAAATCAGGAATACCATTTTCACCTCCCAATTATGGAAGGTACTCTAGGAGGAAATGGGAACCTAGATAAAATTGATCACTGTGTAATACCCATAGACATATATTCCTTAGAAGTGGACTGTCTAGATGATCAAATATATGTTTTGAGTGTTTAATATTGATTTTAGGGGTTCATAGGAGAGGCATCTGTAATTTATTGAGTTTTTTATAACAAAAACTATCATGCATTGATTGGGATTTACCATTTTGACCCATTATATATACAACCATTCTAATCCACTCTATATTGGACTGAAGTTGTTAAGTATTCTCTAGTGGGACCAAGTCTTTTCTACGAGATGAGTGAGACAATGGGACTGATTTAGAAGAAACTAGAAACTGATCAAAGTCTCTATAAGTCATATGATGATCGTATTCATCATCTGTTGGAGTTTCAGGTTGGTGATCAAGTGTTTTGAGGGTATCAATTTAGAGGATACATCATCAATTGGGGAAATAAGAGAATTTGGCTCCACATTATGTCAGGTTATTTTGTTTTGTGGATTTTCTAGTAAAGTTAGCCTATCAGTTGGATTTAACACCACAACTGGCCTCGATCCATTACTTCTTTCAGGTTTACTAACTGAAGAGATACCATCTAGACCCATCTCATGTGTTGGAATTAGATAACATAGAACCTGAGCCTGATACAACCATTTTGGATAAACCTATTTGTATCATGTATTATTAGAACAAGGTGATCCATAGTAAGTTGATCACATTGGTCTATGTTCTTTGGTAGTGTGGAGGTGATAACCCTGAGGCATGAGAGTAGGAAGTTTTAGTGAGGGAGTATTGGTCTCTCCTGTTTTATTCTTCGAATGATTGAGGAATTTTTAGGGGAAAAAATTTGCATGGTGGAGATATTGTTACACCCATCAGGTCATTGGTACATTTCGTTTTTGAGTTTCATTTATCATTTAGTTTTTTTCTTAGAGTTACAGGGTTTTGAGGGTCTGAAATTGGGAGTTTTTTAGAAGATAGGCCAAGGGTCATGGTTTTCACACAGTTTATCTAACTCTGTGGATAATTTTGTGAGGTTGATATAGATTTTGATAGTATAATTTTTTATGGTTTGAGCATGGTTTTTAAAACTGTGTGATACCCAAGGGTAACTGTGTGGCCCATTTTGGGTGGATAGTGTCACCTGTACGGTTTTCCTAACCATTCATCCTATCCAGGTAACCTAAAATTGTGGATTTACCAAAACTGACCTATCAATTTTTAAGGGTATTTAACCTCATTTCTCCCTAAAATCATGTAAAAACCTTATCCCTTGGTGGTGGAGCCTCCCCTATCATTCCATGGTGTATTTATTTTGGATTCAAGGTGTTTTTGATTAAGGTAAGTTGATTTCTTGGCTTTTCACCTTACTCTTCCTACTCTTGTGCATGTTATTTTATTTTTAGGTAACTGTATAACCCTATGGGTTATATTGGCCAAATATAGGGGGAATAATGCGGGGTTTTGATTTTATTTCTTATGGATTAGATGTTTGAGTCCTTCTTCTACTTCTTCTGGGTGGTTATCATTAGTGGTGAGGAGTTTTAGACTAAATCTAAGGTTGGTGTCTCTATTTAAGGTTGTTTTCATGACTTACCTTTAAATTATGAATCAACTCTCATTTTTATTTGTTTAATTAATAAATATATTCTTTTATGTTTGATGCATATACTATTTTTGATGTGTTTGGTGATTTGATTTGGAAATTGGGTGTTTAAATATGGTTTTTCCAAATGGGGGTGGCATGTGTGCATCCCAAGTGTTTGATTAACTGGATAAAAAATTATTGGTTGTGTAAAATGGATTTCTATAATGGTTTTGGAATGGTTTTACCTTTTTGAAGGCGTTTTGATATAATGGTAATGTTTTTTGAGAAAAGTTCTTGTAAAATGACTTTGATTTATACTTGATTTTTTTTTGATATTTGTGATAGCATGGAGACACATGGGTTAACTAGGGTGTGAGTGACGGTTTATTTGTGGGATCATGAGAATCTCTAATTGGTTTCTAAGGGATAGTGAGAACCTTTGTGTTAGAATACCATGAGATATTCTTTTATTTTTATAGATTCCCTGAGATGTATTGGGGAATGGGTCCAGGGAAGACCATGGACGATTCCTTTTTTTGCTTAGCAGCTAGATTACTTGTTTAGACTCACTCACCTTAGACCCTTGATGTTAGATCTTTAGGAGAACATAATCATTTTGGATTGATTTTTTTTCTAATTTTTTCATTACATTTGTGCCATGTCGATGTGATTATGATGTTATACCCATTTAAAATTGTTAGTTATATGATGTTGATGATTACGCTTTGTTTGGGTAGGGACAAGCATGTTCATTCTTTATAGAATCTTTCTTTATTTGAGCAATGTATGGAAAGTGTTTTTGGAAAACCATGTTTAGTTCTAAAGTAAAAACCAAATGGGTTTCATAGGTTTATTTTAAAGTGTGATTGTTTTAAAATTGGTTTAATTATTAAAGTGAGTTTTGAACTAATTTATAGGCTTTTCATAGGTAAAAGCCTTAAATAGATTCATGGTGGTATCCTACTATGATGTGTGCCTCACACCCAACATGGGCCTTTGGGTGTGTGTAGACATCACTTTATAGAACACATGTAAGGGAAAGAAAACCATGAACTAGGGTGTCTCTTGGTGATTACTGTCATCCAGTGTCTCGTGGAGGGAAGTCACATAGGTATAGGCTCATGTTGAGCTATTTTTTTTCATTTTGAACCAGATGGGTCATGCACCATTTTTTTGGTGTTTTTTCTCTTACTGTTATATTTCAAGATATGATTTGAGGTACCATGTATATGGAATTTTATAGAATTTATTTTATATTATGTTTTGTTCTCTTATGGTATATTCTTTCATATTCTCAAATGTTTGGTATGTTTATCTATATTTGTTGACTTTAATGATATAGGTTTGACTATACTATTTCATGGATGGGCCATGAAAGTTTATAGTGGAAAAAATTCTCAATAGTATGTTGCCAATGCCTGATGCTTATCACCAGCCCATGGAAATTGGGAATGTACTTCGGTCTGTGTGACTGATTGGTTTGGGGTGATAGGTCTGGCTAACCAGGTCCAGTTTGTTACAGTCACCATCTCAACTTTGAGGGAACATTTGAAAAAATCTTCCTGACTATAAAATTTCTTAACTACCCAAGATTAATGAAGATTAATCATTAATACCTTAAAGAAGAGATAAATTTTACTTTTTCTATTAATGAAAAGTCCAAAGGTATACTAAGAAAGCCTTGTATTGTTTTCCTAACGGGACCCCACATATTATTTTTTCCTTTTGGTTGAGTTCAAAAAATTTTCTTCCCATTTTTTGATGAACCATGTGAAGAAAATATTTTTTAAATAACATCCTCCCAAATTATCTCTATCCCATATTTTCAATTTCTTTTATAGGATTTGTATTCTTGATCAATTTCCA
The DNA here is from genome assembly GCA_963277665.1 of Viscum album. NCBI lineage: Eukaryota > Viridiplantae > Streptophyta > Magnoliopsida > Santalales > Viscaceae > Viscum > Viscum album. The sequence goes on from OY728127.1 coordinate 1,336,308,227, forward strand.
ACACCGACTAACTTCTCCTTTAATAAAATTGGCTTCCAATGCAACTCTATACCTCTCAAATCATTGTAAGAAAATGAATATCTTCTCAATGGAGTTAATCCATTTCTATAAAAATAAGGAATCATAAGATCAACTAAATTTAGGATTCCTTTGATTCCTAAAAGACTCCACCACAACTTGTTATCTCTTAAGAGTAGGAGGGAGTTCCACATGATTCATGTTACTAGATATAACTTGAGTAAGTTGTGCTTGTGTAACCATGAAGCTCCCCACTCTAACTCCCATCAGATTAGGCATTTTATCTCAATCATCACACTACCCATCACATATTTTGCTGACAAAATTACTCCTATTTTCATCTATTTTATAGAATAAATGGTTTTAAGGGTGAGAATCCTCAAATTAATAAACATGTAAAATGAAACTACAAACATTGAATAAATATTTCATAATTACTATTCATACCCTAACTTATGAATTTCTATGATTCAATATACATTCTCCATGATAACTTTCCTGTTAGTTACTCACCATAAATTTAATTAATAATATATTCAAATAATTTATAATGATATATAAAGAACATGTGAATTATCTAAGTCACATTCTCTAAGAGTGTCTAGCCAGGTGTGTGTTTAGGACATTTTTCATAAACTAGGTCATAATTGAGTTAATAGATAATACATCATATTTAGGGTTATTACCCCTAGGTAAAACTATTATAGAGCTTCCATAAACTTTCCATTAACAAGATAGTTATGTATTTTCTAAGAAAACTAAATAACCTCTACTTTACCAAAACATAAAGATGTTTTCATATACATAGTCTTATCCTTAGAGTTTTCACTAATGTTATCTCATACTAATGTACAAAAATAACTAGACCTTACTTTGATACCAACTATAGTGACCCAATCCTTAAACGCAATTTATTTAATAAATTTTTTACATACATTTCAAATAATTACAATATGAGGATCTAGAGGTCTAACGCCTTCATAAGATTTGATACATAAATAAAACATCTTAAAAATAAAAAAAATTATTTAAAAATCCATCTATTGATCATAATCCCACAATTTTTATAAAACCGTGTGGGATATAATGGGGAAAATACATGAAGGAAAGAGAGAGTGAAAAAACATTATAAGGGAATAATCAAATTAAATCATGAAGGCATAAATGGGTTAGGAGACATAAAAAATACTATAGAGAGGATAATAATAAGTATTGAAACATGGAATAAAGGTATGGAACCAAAAGATCATATAATTATAAGCTTGTGGAAACATTATAAATCATGATATAATAAGAATATGTCATGTTCAATAGCCAAGACAATATATCATAGGCAAACCACCATTACAATCATCATATACTCAGGGTAACCGCCATCATAACAGTGTGATTAGGTTAATTATCCATGCACCATACATGTTATCTCATTGGGAATTAACAATATCCAATTTGTTGGAGTTCTATAATATATCCACTCATCACATCACAATTTGTATATTCATATATGTTCCATAAGATAAAAGGAATCTATAAAAATATCATAAGTATGATAAAACCTAGAATGAGGAAGTGGGTTTCAAAGTCATGGCTTAAAACAAAACCAAAGGCTATATCAGATATATTATGAATAAAACAATTAAATAAATCATTTTTAAGGTCATTTTTTAAAAAAAACATAGGCTTTTAATATGGATTTCCATTTAAGGAAAAACTCATAATAAAAATAGAGTAATAAGAATAAAAACATTACACTTAGGTGAAGCTTTTTGAAATAAGCAGAGTATCTTTAAAGATATGTTGTTTAATTTTAAATACCATAATTTTACCAAAAATGGTTTTCTTAAGATAATGGGTGATTTTAGAAAATATACATTATAAGAAAAAAATTTAATAGGGAGATACTTGACATGAAAATAGGCATATGGAAGTTCCCTTAAATTGGTTTCACTTAAAAGAGAAAATTTCAAAGTGAACTTAAAAATGTACTTTCCACAAAAAAAGTAAAGGTAAATTAATCTAGTATATATGTAGGGAGAACATAAATACTGAATATTTATGAAATAAATTATAAAAATATAAAGGAAAATGAGTAAAAATAAAGTGAATGTATAACTAAAAGGTAACATGAGTGGTTCAGAGGTGAAGGTTCCGGGCGCAGCGGAAGCGCGTGGGTGGATGTGCCCACTTGGCTTTTTGTCATTAGCAATGATCAATCCGGGATCAATACGATGATAAATGCCAGTCTCCACGGATCGAATCACAGAAAAAGACAAAGAAGATGGTTTTTCCCGGAACCACAAACAAGGATCGTTACAAGTTGATTATAATTAATTTAATTAAGTATAAAGAAATACCTTTTGGGTGTTCTTTCTTCGTTGATGTTCTCAATCACATTGTCGATGTGATCCGTCATTGTGTCGCAGAAGCCAAGTGTAGACTCCCTCTAGCGGTGATCCACACGTGTACCTCGTATCTCTGGACGTCGCCAAAAGATTCTCCGGGTGATAGCGTGGAGAAGCCTTTGCTTGCGTTGTCCGCCTTAGATTGTCTTGATCCGATGGAAGAGGATCTCTCTCGGTCTTGAGAGCGTTCTTGGAGGAAGAGGTTCTTTCAGCCTTGAAAGAATTCTCCAAAGATGTTGTGCACAACGATTCTCTTGTGTCAGAAAAGAGTTGGGGTTGTGAGGATATTTATAATCGGGTGTGTGGGGTTATAGAGTTATGACAATAAATAAACGCGTTACGCGTTTTATTTATTTCATTGAATCTTTATTTAAAACCCCATGTCGAATAAATAATTCCTTGACATGCGCCCACGCTGATTATAATAAATATCATTTAAAACAATATTATATCCTCAAAATCCCAACTAAAAAAAACTACACGGCGTGTATTAATAAATACACGGCGTGTATTAATAAATACACGGCGTGTACTTGTTTTTCATTGAAAACTACACGGCGTGTACATTAAATGTACACGGCGTGTACATTAAATGTACACGGCATGTATATCTTGTTTTCATTTATTCATTTCCTTTCCAAAATAAAACTACAAAGCATGTAATAATAATACACGACGTGTACTTGTTTTATTTTCTTTTTCCTCCATCATTTAAAACAACTTAGGCTTCCTTGAATAATTATTAAACCACGTACAAGAATAATCTTTATTCAACTTTAGATACTTGGATACACTTAGTGTGTGACCCTCTAGGCCTCGTTCTCGTTGGTATTAGGCGGGCTTGCCTAAAGTCCAAGATTACTGTCTAGCAACGGGTCAAGGCACCCAAGAGAAAGAAGTTGACGCCGCATTGACGTATCACCTCATACGAACGCTTACTGTGTAATTTAATCCCTTTGTCTCAATATCTCATCAAGCAGGTTTCATGGCAGTGTCATAATCCTATATGCTTGATATGTCGTTCTTTGACTACCTGAAATAAACTCATCGTTTACACCATGGCCATGGAATTTAATGCGACAGTTCTATTTCAATCAAAGGGCCGAGATATCAACTTCCATAAATGGAAGGGACAAATCCTTCCTTGACTTATCCATTAACAACATGTCACTCGTGACGCACCCAACGTACCCTACTTCCCGCCAACTGTCTGCGTGATGGTTTTTGTCAGTAAATCTAAGTGCGCGAGTCATGACATGAGTTAATGATAATCTTCCAGTCTAAGGACCATTACACACGCTTGTAGATAGCAATATCCGATGACACCAAGACATGCAAAATTACTACTGGCGGGTCTGTTCTCATAATCTCCCATCTTGGAGATTACCAAGTGCGAACTCCATGAGAGAGAGTCTCGTCTTCTTATGAGTACTCGCACATGAAGGTCTGTATACTATGTGTCCTATCATAGTATGTCATCCAACCGCAAAAATTTATTTAAGAATATTGTTATAGAATTTCAAGGTTCTCATCATAGCGGGGATCTGCTATGACCTTATTAATGCAACAAATATTTCAGGACATTATTATATTATAGTCATGCAGAACAATGAACAATATATAATAAGTGAGCATTTATGTAATCAAAGTACAAAATAGTTGGTTCTGAGGACACCAACCCTTACAAACTCCCACTTGGACTAGAGCCAACTGCCTACGACTTTTAGTCCGCTAGACCTCACATGATGATCATGTTTCTGCTGAGTCAAGGCTTTAGTCAATGGGTCCGCCACGTTGTCTTCCGTGGAAATACTGCTCACTGCAACTTCACCTCTCTGAGAAAAATCCCTCAAGAGATGATACTTCCGAAGTATGTGATTTGTCCGCTGATGTGACCTTGGCTCTTTTGCAAGTGCCACCGCTGCAGTATTATCACAATAGAGTGTGATAGGATCTTTACTGCTCGGTACAACATCCAGCTCTTGGACGAAGCTTCACATCCATACTGCTTCTTTAGCTGCCTCAGAAGCTGCGATATACTCAGACTCCGCTGTAGAATCTGCCACCACACTTTGTTTTGAGCTCTTCCAGCTCACTGCACCTCCATTCAAACTGAAGATGTATCCAGTCTGTGACTTCATGTCATCTTGATCAGTCTGGAAACTAGCATCTACATGTCCTCTGATGACTAGTTCCTCATCTCCTCCATAAACCAAGAACATATCCTTAGTACGCCTCAGATACTTAAGGATAGTCTTGACTGCCATCCAATGGCGGTCTCCTGGATCAGCTTGATATCTGCCTACCGCACTTAATGCATAAGCAACATCTAGCCTCGTACATAGCATAGCATACATGACTGACCCAATCGCGGATGCGTAAGGGATCCTTGCCATTCTCTTTCTTTCCTCATGTGTCTGAGGACACATTTTCTTGGAAAGATGAATGCCATGTGACACTGCCAAAAATCCCCTCTTGGACTGTTCCATACTGAATCTCTTCAGTATCTTGTCAATGTATGTACTTTGACTTAGGCCCAGCATTTTCTTGGATCTATCACGATGGATCTTGATCCCAAGAATATATGCCGCCTCGCCCAAGTCTTTCATGGAGAAGCATTTATTCAACGATGCCTTAACTGACTGTAAGACAGGTACTTCGTTTCCAATTAGCAATATGTCATCGACATATACTATTAGGAAAACGACTGCACTTCCACTAAACCTTTTGTAGAGACAAGGCTCACATTACTTCTTAACAAAGCCAAATTCTGTAACAGCATCATCAAAACGAATGTTCCATGACCTTGATGCTTACTTTAATCCATAAATGGATTTTTTCAACTTGCATACCTTGTTGGCATCCTTTGAAGTCACAAACCCTTCTGGTTGTGTCATGTAGACATCTTCCTGGAGGTTCCCGTTAAGGAAAGCTGTTTTGAAATCCATTTGACAAATTTCATAGTCATGGTAAGTAGCAATGACCAATAGGATTCTGATAGACTTCAGCATTGCAACCGGTGAAAAGGTTTCATCATAGTCAATTCCTTGACGCTGTCTAAAACCTTTTGCAACCAGTTGTGCCTTGTAGGTGCTGACTTGCCCCTCCATGTCCAGTTTCTTCTTGAATACCCATTTATTACCAATAGGCTTTACATCAACTGGAGGATCTACCAAAATCTAGACTTGGTTTTGGTACATGGAATCCATTTCAGAATTCATGGCTTCTTGCCACTTGGAAACGTCTGTGCCTTCAACTGCTTCCTTGTAGGTAAGAGGATCATCATTGTCAACCAATAATGAGTCACCATCCTCAGTGACAAGAAAACCATATCGTTCTGGTTCTCTCACATCTCTCGTGCTCCTACGCAGTTCTTGTGTCTCTGGAACAGATTGTTCTTCCACGGGGCTTTGTGGAATCTGTTCTTGTACCAACTCATGTGTATCTTGAGCCTCGACTTCATCGAAGTCTATCTCGCTCCCACTATCTCTTCTGGAGATGTGCTCCCTCTCAAGGAATATGGCGTGTCTTTCCACTGTAACCTTTTTGTCTGAGGGGTTGTATAGGTAATATCCCCTTGTTTCCTTGGGATATCCTATAAAGATACACTTTGTGCCTCGGGGTGAAAGTTTGTTACCTGAAGAGGCCTTAACAAATTCTTCGCTACCCCACACGTGTAAATTCGATAACATGGCTTTGTGTCCACTCCATAACTCGTATGGAATACCATTTATCGATTTAGTTGGTACTTGGTTTAGTATGTGTGCTGCTGTTTGTAATGCATATCCCCAAAAGGATAATGGAAGACTCGCATGACTCATCATTGATCTCACCATGTCCAACAGGGTGCGGTTCCTCCTTTCACTTACACCATTCCACTGCGGTGTGTAAGGAGGAGTGAGTTGAGATAGAATCCCAAATTCCCGTAAGAAATCAATGAAGTCTTGATTAAGATATTCTCCTCCTCTGTCTGAGCGGAGTTTCTTAATCTTCTTACCAAGCTGGTTCTCAACTTCATTCTTGTATTCTTTGAACCGATCAAAATAATCTGACTTATACCTCATTAAATAGATATATCCATATCTACTAAAATCATCAGTAAAAGTTATGAAGTACGAGAACCCACCCCTTGCTTCAACTGGAAATGGTCCACACACATCTGTGTGAACTAATTCTAGAAGCTCTTTAGCTCTTTCACCTTTCCCACTAAATGGGGCTTTGGTCATTTTTCCTTGTAGACACGCATGACATACACCAAGTGGTTTTAGTTCGAAAGAATCTAAATACCCATCTTGATGTAATTTTGTCAAACGTTTCTCATTGACATGACCTAGTCGGTGATGCCAAAGTTGGGTGTGGTATGAGTCATGTAAATTAACTTTGTTATCAATTGCCATTACTTGGTTTGTGTAGTCTAACACATAAAGGCCGTTATATAAATGTGCCCTACCAAAACAAATGCTATCTTTATAAAAGTAGCAACATTCATTTCCAAACTTGAATATGAATCCATCAGTATCTAATATGGATACTGAAATAATGTTTTTGGTTACAGAGGGTACATAATAACATCCTTTCAAAACCAAGACCATCCCGGTAGGCAATGTGAGGTGGTAGTCCCCGACAGCTACAACAGCAAGTCTGGCTCCGTTGGCTACTCTTAGATCTATCTCCCCTCGATCAATCTTCCTAAATCTACTTGGTTCCTGTATTTGGATACAGATGTGAGCACCACAAGTAGTATCTAACACCCAATTAGTAGAAACAGATAGATTGCATTCGATAACAAACGCACCTGAAGCTTCCCCTTGCTTCCTTGGCTGGGTGCAGTTTTTCTTCCAGTGGCCCTTCTTGCCACATTCGAAACAAACAACATCCTATTCCTTTGCCTCCCCTTTGATCTTCCTTTTCTTGGAAGGCCTTGAAGAAGCTTTGGGCTTAAAGCTCTTCACCTTCCCTTTCCTTTTAATCACCATAAGGACAGAAGGCTTTTCACGCTTCATGTCATTGTCCACTTGGTGAATAAGGATAAGAAGACCAGATAGAGACTTCTCAATATTGTTCATGTTGAAATTAACAACAAAGTTTGAGAAGCTCTGGGGGAGTGATGCGAGAATGAGATCGGTACCCAGTTCTTCAGGGAGTTTAAACCCTAGAACCTCCAAGCGCTCAATGTAGCCAATGAGCTTGACTACATGAGGCCCAGCTGGGGCACCCTCTCCAAGCTTGCTCTGAAACAGAGCCTTGGAGATCTCAAACCTTTCCTGTCTTTCTCTCTCCTGGTATAAACCACGGAGGTGCTCGAGCATGCTGTAGGCATACATGTCTTCATGAGACTTCATGAGCTCACTAGACATAGATGACAGCATCAAACATTGAATGTCGAGAGCATCGTTCAAATGTTGATCATAGACTAGGAAATCTTCATCACTTGCCCCTGGGGCAGGAGAATCAGGAAGTGAGGACTTCAGCACATAAAACTTCCGTTCATGGCGTAGGATAACCCGAAGGCGCCTAAACCATTCCTGAAAGTTACTGCCAGTGAGGATGTTGTCTTTATCCAGAATTGATCGCAGAGAAAATATGGTTGATGTGTTTGTCATTTTGATTCTACAATTTAAAAGAGCAGATTCATCAGTACTTTCTTGATTACATTTTATGATAAATAATAAATTTTATTAAGTCTCCCACTATTTTATCAATTCCCAATGGCCCTCACCATTGAACTCGGAATGTCCAGTTGATTTGACATTCTAATGGCAAGGATCCATATTTCCCTTCGCATAACCCCAACAAGGGTTGGTCAAGCTATTTGAAGGTATTTAGGTAGGCGGATCTTTGCCAACTGTGAGCTTACAATTCCTTGATCTGTTGAGTGGACTCCCCAATCCTAAAATCCTGACTTGGATTTCCTCAAATCTTGCCTCCAATATTACATCAAGTCTAGAAAGGGCTACTTCTCTTGATGTAATATGGTTAAGTCAACCCTAAACCTTTCATAAGGGCTTCCTTTATAAAAGTAAGTGTCCCAACAAGGGTTGGTCAAACACATAGTTTTATTGAGTCTTGCCCTTAATCAAGTAACGGAAGGCTTGGTCTGACTTAATATGGTATTTGAGGGATTTTATTCTTTATGCGTATCTTTGCATTATCACATTCTTGTTAATATTAAGTGATGTTTGCTTAAGTGATTAACCATGTTTCAATAATGTATATGCATAGACCGGTTTTTATTTTATTCCATCTTTGCATGCTTGTTCATTTTATTAATTATGTGATCGCGACAACACATGCATAATATATAAACCATGCAATCAGACAGAAATAAAATAAGATGGCATGATCATGAGCTTCTATTTGGTTAGCTTATCTAGCGGTTTTGATAAGCTTACCCTGACCTAGGGAAAACACCTTGAACCTGATGGTTTGTGTTTTGCAGCTCCCACCTATCCACCTTTGTATCTTCTTGTGTCGGTTTCGTCTCGGCTTCGGGATTTGAACCGTCTCCTCTGGCTTGGGAGATCCTCCATTACATGGGTTTTCATTAAAGAAACCATGGGCACGCAGGCCCTACATTTTATTGGAAGAAGGCTCACAGGCCAACAAATTTAAATTAAATAAATTTAAATGAAACCATACACATACAAAGGGTCTTTCGTCTAGCTCATGATCATCCATAGTATGCAACGACATTTACGCATATTTATAATTCAAATTCTTTTAATCGTTCTTTTATTTAAGATAAGACGCGCTCGAATTCAATTAATTATGATCTTATAATTAATCAATTCTTTATCTTAAATTCCTTTCTGAATTTCCTTGAGACTATTCTCATCCATATTCCTTGTACGGGTCTTTGTACATTGGAGGAAACCTGGTGAAATTCTATTTCTGGAAAGTACACGGCGTGTAGTTTATAATTACACGGCGTGTATTTTTCTTTTCACCCTTTGTCCAAAGTACACGCCGGGGCTTTGGCATGTTTTTCTGTACTTTGGAAATTTTAGAGTACAGGGCATGCAGATGAATCATACACAGCGTTTACTTCCTTGTTACGCGGTAACCGGCCTGGTGATCCCGTATACGCGGTACGCGACTTATCTTTGTACACGGTTTCACCTGGGTCGGAACGGACTACACGGCGTGTTGTTCCAACATACACGTCGTGTATTCCGGTTTCCACGCGCCGTTCTATTCTGGTCAACACGGCATGATTAAAACTTAGGCATAATCAATTCACACGGCGTGGTTTTGCAGACCAGTGCCGGTTCGTTGAACCTAAGTACACGGCGTGTAGTTTTAATTACATGCCGTGTAATCCCGTGTTGTACAGACAGAAAGAGCGGCTCCTCCGGATGAGTTCCTCATTTTTATTTTAATCAAAATTAAAATTAAAAGGTCGTTTCTGTGATATGAATCGAGAAACGAAGGAGGAAGAATAGATCTCGTTAATTCAGATTTATAGAACGATTTATTTCGAATTGAATCAAATATGAATGCGTAAATTATCAACGAAAATTAAATAACTATAATCAACGCTGTAACCTCCCTCTGATACCATTTGAAGGTTCCGGGCGTAGCGGAAGCGTGTGGGTGGATGTTCCCACTTGGATTTTTGTCATTAGCAATGATCAATCCGGGATCAATACGACGATAAACACCAGTCTCCACGGATCGAATCACAGAAAAAGACAAAGAAGATGGTTTTTCCCGGAACCACAAACAAGGATCGTTACAGGTTGATTATAATTAATTTAATTAATTATAAAGAAATACCTTTTGGGTGTTCTTTCTTCGTTGATGTTCTCAATCACGTTGTTGATGTGATCCGTCGTTGCGTCGCAGAAGCCAAGTGTAGACTCCCTCTAGCGGTGATCCACACGTGTACCTCGTATCTCTGGACGTCGCCAAAAGATTCTCCGGGTGCTAGCGTGGAGAAGCCTTTGCTTGCATTGTTCGCCTTAGATTGTCTTGATCCGATGGAAGAGGATCTCTCTCGGTCTTGAGAGCGTTCTTGGAGGAAGAGGTTCTTTCAGCCTTGAAAGAATTCTCCAGAGATGTTGTGCACAACGATTCTCTTGTGTCAGAAAAGAGTTGGGGTTGTGAGGATATTTATAATTGGGTGTGTGGGGTTATAGAGTTATGAAAATAAATAAACGCGTTACGCGTTTTATTTATTTCATTGACTCTTTATTTAAAACCCCATGTCGAATAAATAATTCCTTGACATGAGCCCACGCTGATTATAATAAATATCATTTAAAACAATATTATATCCTCAAAATCCCAACTAAAAAAAACTACACGGCATGTATTAATAAATACATGGAGTGTACTTGTTTTTCATTGAAAACTACACGGCGTGTACATTAAATGTACACGGCGTGTATATCTTGTTTTCATTTATTCATTTCCTTTCCAAAATAAAACTACACGGCATGTAATAATAATACACGACGTGTACTTGTTTTATTTTCTTTTTCCTCCATCATTTAAAACAACTTAGGCTTCCTTGAATAATTATTAAACCACGTACGAGAATAATCTTTATTCAACTTGAGATACTTGGATACACTTAGTGTGTGACCCTCTAGGCCTCTTTCTTGTTGGCAGTAGGCGGGCTTGCCTAATGTCCAAGATTACTGTCTAGAAACGGGTCAAGGCACCCAAGAGAAAGAAGTTGACGCCGCATTGACGTATCACCTCATACGAACACTTACTATGTAATTTAATCCCTTTGTCTCAATATCTCATCAAGCAGGTTTCATGGAAGTTTCATAAACCTATATACTTGATATGTCGTTCTTCGACTACCTGAAATAAACTCATCGTTTACACCATGGACATGGAATTTAATGCGACAGTTCTATTTCAATCAAAGGGCCGAGATATCAACTTCCATAAATGGAAGGGACAAATCCTTACTTGACTTATCCATTAACAACATGTCACTCGTGATGCACCCAACATACCCTACTTCCCGCCAACTGTCTGCGTGACAGTTTTCGTCAGTAAATCTAAGTGCGCGAGTCATGACATGAGTTAATGATAATCTTCCAGTCTAAGGACCATTACACACACTCGTAGATAGCAATATCCGATGACACCAAGACATGCAGAATTACTACTGGCGGGTCTGTTCTCATAATCTCCCATCTTGGAGATTACCAAGTACGAACTCCATGAGAGAGAGTCTCGTCTTCTTATGAGTACTCGCACATGACGGTCTGTATAATATGTGTCCTATCATAGTATGTCATCCAACCGCAGAACTTTATTTAAGAATATTGTTATAGCATTTCAAGGTTCTCATCATAGCGGGGATCTTCTATGACCTTATTAATGCAATAAATATTTCAGGACATTATTATATTATAGTCCTGCAGAACAATGAACAATATATAATAAGTGAACATTTATGTAATCAAAGTACAAAACAGTTGGTTCTGAGGACACCAACCCTTACAAACTCCCACTTGGACTAGAGCCAAATGCCTATGACTTTTAGTCCGCTAGACCTCACATGATGATCATGTTTCTGCTGAGTCAAGGCTTTAGTCAATGGGTCCGCCACATTGTCTTCCGTGGAAATACTGCTCACTGCAACTTCACCTCTCTGAGAAAAATCCCTCAAGAGATGATACTTCCGAAGTATGTGCTTTGTCCGCTGATGTGACCTTGGCTCTTTTGCAAGTTCCACCGCTGCAGTATTATCACAATAGAGTGTGATAGGATCTTTACTACTCGGTACAACATCCAGCTCTTGGACGAAGCTTCGCATCCATACTACTTCTTTAGCTGCCTCAGAAGCTGCGATATACTCGGACTCCGCTGTAGAATCTGCCACCACACTTTATTTTGAGCTCTTCCAGCTCACTGCACCTCCATTCAAACTGAAGATGTATCTAGTCTGCGACTTCATGTCATCTTGATCAGTCTGGAAACTAGCATCTACATGTCCTTTGATGACTAGTTCCTCATCTCCTCCATAAACCAAGAACATATCCTTAGTACGCCTCAGATACTTAAGGATAGTCTTGACTACCATCCAATGGCGGTCTCCTGGATCAGCTTGATATCTGCCTACCGCACTTAATGCATAAGCAACATCTAGCCTCGTACATAGCATAACATACATGAATGACCCAATCGCGGATGCGTAAGGGATCCTTGCCATTCTCTTTCTTTCCTCATGTGTCTGAGGACACATTTACTTGGAAAGATGAATGCCATGTGACACTGGGAGATACTTGACATGAAAATAGGCATATGGAAGTTCCCTTAAATTGGTTTCACTTAAAAGAGAAAATTTCAAAGTGAACTTAAAAACGTACTTTCCACAAAAAAAAGTAAAGGTAAATTAATCTAGTATATATGTAGGGAGAACATAAATACTGAATATTTATGAAATAAATTATAAAAATATAAAGGAAAATGAGTAAAAAGAAAGTGAATGTATAACTAAAAGGTAACATGAGTGGTTCAGAGGATCCCTTACTGGTTTCCAAAAGTGCAATGAAATTTCACTTAACTTCATGAATAATTAAATTATGTTCATTAAATATATACCCATTAACCTTATTCAAATATATTTAATTTTATATGTTATATTTATAAACCTTTTTTATATTTATTTTCAATATAGTTTTTGCTGAAGTTAGTTACTCATGATTTTTTGGATAATTTATCTTTAACACTTTCAGTTTGTTGAACATTGTAAAAGGTATCATAAAATAAATTCCTTATATCCATAATTTTGTAGCTCTATTTATTTTATTGTTTAATTAGTACACTACTTATATAGTTTCAAAGGTTATCATAAAAAGATCCAAATTAAAAAAGGGCTCCTCGATAAGTCCTTTTAAGTCAGTTAGAGTTACTATAACCATTTATTATTTTTATTAATTATATATTGTAGTATATTTTCATTTCAGAATATTATTAGTTTTAGAAATATATTATTTACATGTTAAATACAATTTTAATTTCTAACATTTATGTGGTCAATGAAAACAAAACATGTCATTCATGGATGCAGTATTCCGCAAACACACATGACTGTGTTATCATTTTTATCAATGTTTTTGGAAGAATGTATTAAATGGATATTAAATTAGTATAATAAAATTTATAAATAATAAAAATATTGGTTTTGTTATACCTTCATTTATATATGATGATTGAGGGGTGTATAAGAATAAAATGACTAAGAAAATTTGGGTTGAGATTATTATCATTCCCTTAGAAGTTATCCCTTAGGTAACTCCTTAAGACTCTTTAGCTTGGTATTTTAGAGATATAAAGGATTTGATGGAATGGGGAGGATTTTAGGAGATACTACGGTATTTTTTTCACTTATAAAAGGATTTTTAATGGGTGAATAATTGGGGAGGATGTGGTCTCCTTTATAAGTGATGAAAAGGGCACTTTTATAAAAGCTCATTTTTTTTATAACATCACTCCATGTTTCAGTGAAAAAGGATAAAAAATGGTCAATAATGGTTTTAGAAAATATATAAGGTTGATCCCTCCTCCTCAATCAAAATATAAAACACATTTTATCTACTTTTAATATGTTAAACCACCATTACCATTATTTACCCTTATCACGATAACTCCACTATCACCCTTGAAAACTAATTTCAATGACAAAAATTATATTGAAATTATTTAAAAATTTAAAAATAAAGATTTAAAATATATAAATAATTTTATTAAATAAAATTTCTAAGATTTAGAGAATTTAATTTTAGTATAACACACATAATGCGTAAAAACTATTTCATAGAAAATGTTCATTTTAAGCTTAAAATTTAAGTATGAGACAAGATTATAAATGTTTTTGACTTTAAAGACATAAATTGGTTTATTATAAAAAATTAAATTAAATTTTTATTTAAAATCAAGTTAAAACCAAATTTTCCCAAAATAATTTTTAATTAAATTAAAAGACAAAAAATAGTTTTTGTTAGAATTAAAATATTACTTTTATTTTATAAGGTCAAAACGTATTTTTTAAAATTTAAAACTATATCTTAAAGATGAATAAAATTATTACTTAAATATATATTTTATCAATCAAAAGGTTTTATGAAACTCTCTTTTTTACATTCTGATAAAATAATAAAAGTCAACATTTTGGAATAAAACTATATTTTTCACTATTCATCTAAAAATTAATTACTTTAGAAAAATACGAAAAGTCAATCCTTAGATCATTTTTACATGATGAATCCAAAAATTAAATCCAATTTATTATATTTAAATTATATAATTGATAAAATTAATTTTATATATAATTAAAAAACAGTTATTTTTAAATGCATTTTAAAACATGAAATATATTTCTATTATTACTATACCACAAGTTAATTTTTTATCATTATGGTAATTTTATAAAAATATTATGTTTCTAATTAATAATTAACTGATATTTGTTGTTATCATATATATTTTCTTATATGACACACATATATATTCATAAAGGAAATTTCTATATATAAATTTAGGGTTTTTACACATGCCTTCCTATGAGAAGAATACTTTGCAATAAAAAAATATGGTGTGGTGCACTGGGGTTGTGCTGCATGAAACAAAACTGTCAAATCAAATAGTATGGATCATTCAACTCAATGACAAGGAAATGAATGAGTGACACCACTACTCCATTATTTCTTACCATATTTGTGTAGTATGGTAGAAGTGATAAAAAGACAAGATCAGTATATGAGATCTAGGGAATCTATAATGACATCTCAAAAAGTTTTCATAAACCAGGAAAAATTAAAATTATATTATCATTCAAATATAATAGTAAATATATAACAAAATTAATGTTTAATTTACATCATATGGACATAGAGCATAAAAAATCATTCAAAAACAATGCACACTATTCCTCATGGTATGTACATAACACTGAGCCTGACTCCACTTAGAAAAAAAAATAATATTTTGTTATTTTATAAAAATATTATTAAGAAAATTTTAAAAAACTAAAATGATATTTATAAACATACCAACATCCCCAAGGTAATCCTAGTAAATGGATATGGGGAAGTAGGGTAATAAATCTAGGAGTGATGTGTGGAAAATGATCCCATGCCCAAATTTCTAGAAGAATGAAAAATCATTCTATCTACCACTGCTCCGCTCGGTTAGTTGAATAGATACATCTATATAGATTTTCTAATACAACTGATTCCCACCTGTATGTAATAGACTTTTCTAAGTCCTTAGGTAGTTTTAAGTGCATAATGTGTTCTAATGTCATAGTGTAATCAACACACATTGTGCCTCCAATAATCAGAATAATATATTCATGTGTGTATCGAATCAGTTTATCCTCATCAAAATCATCCAAAATCATTTAGAAATGATCATCAAGAAATCCAAATAATAATCAGGAACCCTATAAGACTCATGGATGGATGATGAAATTTGTTCCTAGTAAAATATATATGACTTCTATTTGATATCCTATAGTCACACCAGTAATGACATCCCCATGTAGTGTTCGATCAAACATGTACTTCATGTCCTCTAAAGTAATCATCATATCCCCACAAGATGATAGAAGGTGTGTGTCTCCTGTCACCATATCCCAATTAGTGCAACAATTATATAATGATTAATGGTCTTGAATTCTCCCATAGTGACTGCATAGAATCCACAATGTTAGAAAAATTGTACACTGGGTGAAACATGTGCCTTTTAGTGGAATTGGTGAGATCTATAAACTAAAATATATTAAAAAGGTTATCTCAGTAGAACCTCATGTGACACAAGATTCTACCATCCATGTAGGAGAGCCCCCTCCATCTAAATATATAGAATTTTCATTATTGTTTTATAAGTTGTGATCAATGGATAATAAATGGGTTTTAGTTGATTTTTTCATTTAAAGATATATAAATAAAGATTTTTAAATGTTTATAATTATGATTTTAACTTTTCACATGAGATAGAGAGTGGCCAATGGTCACATGAGTATAGTATTTTTTGGTTTTGGTTCTTATTTCCCTTTTTTGGGATATATATGTATCATCCTTGATAGATTTGTCTTTATTTAGTTGTGTTAATTTATTTATTCTTCATTTTTGTATGAGATGTTTCTTTTCTATTTTATAGCCTATAGAAATCGAGAATTCCTCTTGGGTATGTCACGGGCCACTTTGGGTGTCTCCTGGATGAATGTCCCTGGTGGTTTCATGACATGTGAGGAGTTCTTGGGTTGAAATTGTGTTTATTTTTAATTATATTTGTTGTATTTATCAATTCTATCAGAAAAAAGCGATGTATTAGTTTCTTGACTATGAAAATGAATTTATTGGATTTTCAATAATTAAGGATACTCTTATAATATTTATTGATTTGAAGACAAATATTAGGAAAACCTGAAATGGAGATCCAATAATAAATGAAAATGAAGTTTTATATTTATAAAATTTAAATCATTGGTTATGAAAACCATGAAATTAATAAGTTAAATAAAATTTCAATCATATGTATTATTTAATTATTTCCTCATACATCTAGGGAAACATTTGAAGGTGTTACCTTTCTGGCCATATAAACCAAGCCTTTATGAATGTGTCACTTCACTAGGCCAATCCATGTCATTACGAATACAAGATGACATTGGCCTCCCTTTTGGTCACAACCTATTCATGTTGGACAGAAGCATTAGGGATTCAATGAGAAGACTATTTTTTAGTATTCACCTATAATAATCCATAGAGAACTATAATAGTCATTAATACTCTACAATCAATACTGTAGATCAATGAATTTATCCTAAGATAATGTCCAAAATCACATGTTGCAATCACATATTCACACGGATACCATAATTCTTGAAAGTTACCACAATCACAGTAAGATTTCTACAGTAAAAACACAAGAATAGATTTACTATTACTAGTCAAAGGATTATGACACTCAATGTCCTAAAATATTTTCCTAGAACAATCAAATGAATGAACAGAAAATGTTGTACCCTCATAAGGAATCCTATTAATCACATGCTAAAAATGGTACCTATATCACATCCCACTATTTAGACCCTCTTTCACATGTTTTCCATTTTGTAAAAAATATTTCAATATGTTGTAGAATATTTCCAAAACTAGACATGTAATTTAATTTTTATAAAAATAATATTAAGTCTAAAGGGAAAATTAATTAAAATAAAATTCTCTATACCTAATTATGGTGTAATTGAATATTCTTAATTAACTATGATAGGTATCTTTTGAACTCCCTTGAATACTCCATTAATGAATTCCAAAATTTTGGTCATCATGTGTCTTCATATCCCCCATTGTCATATTCCATCAACCATTTATTTTTGGGAATTTTAATCATGTAGTCATATATTTCTTAACTATCTCGACAAATTCATTCAAAAAGGTCCTCCATTTTCTATGGTTATGTTTCATATACTAAAGAAAATTAGAATAAATAGGAACCCATATAATATTTTTCTTTATATGAAAAAGGTTATTACAAAAACAAAAAAAATACATGCCATGTTTGATTATCTATTTATTCATGTAATCATCCTTATACCTCTTCTGCACATTGCTTATGATGTGTCTATTACAATATTGATGGTAAGAATGGGGTCGTATCGATGAAAGACATTGATAATGTACATATTCCTTGATCATTGTATAACAATTAGAAATTAGACACATTCATCCAACATCCATCACAAATTATAAGTGGTATGAAAGGAACCAACTCCGGGATGAGAAGTTCTCCTTCTCAACAATAGCAAAGGCCAATGGAATAGGAGCATGATTTTCATCATGTGTGGTTGAAATTAATAATATTCTAGAATACGTTACATTAAGAAAGGTTCCATCAATCTAGATAAAATGCTTACAATGTATAAAAACAACCAAATAATGTAATAATGTCCGAAATAATCTATCAAAGACCACCTTTTATCATTAAAATTGTTTTTTTTGGATAATATATTCATCTATGTGTAACCTATATAAAACCAGATTTTTATGACACAAAAACTCCATAAGTAGTGGTAAAACTCGATACTAGTCATCCTAATACCAATACAATTTAATGATATCCTTTTTTCATGTAGGGCATTCCTTATAGTAATAAATCAAATAACCATAATGTTGTTTAATCTTGTCCACCACCAAGACCATTTTAATTTATTATCTTGATCTTATCTTTTCAATAATATTAGTTAAAATGAATTCAACATTTATTTCCATATAACCCAATGATAGGTTTGGGTTTACACATATGAGGGAATTAAATATAGTGATTCTCCAAAAGTTGAAATTATTATCAAGTATAGCCCAAAGACACATCTGAAAATATGAATCGAACTTTTCACAACAAATTATATAAAAAAATTATCCTTTATTCTCCCATGATATAAATACGATGTCACTCAATTTTATACTATTTGATCACTGTCTTCATAGCTTCCTTTCTTTCAAACTCTCTCCCAATTTTTAGAACACCTTCATCCAACCCTAGATTCATGCCACCAATAATTCCAAGAAATTTTGTGCTTGGAGTAATGATTGACCAATAAAATTACATTAAACATTCCATACCTTCTATCGACCATGATTATAATGGTTCTGGATGATTCAAAGTATGGTACAGTTATACATGGATCAAATCAGAATGTTCTTCAATATTTTATTCTTATTCAACATCCCTAACATCTTCCTATTGTTTTGAATATTTATATTCCTTAAAAATTTCCACTATGAAATCTAATTCATATATAGGACTTTTCCTAAAAATTTATTCTCTCCATGAGATGTCAAATCCTAAGGATATGAAATCAAATCCTGAGTCTATGATGGACCAAATTCCATTACTGATAGAAATTTTTTGATAGTAGATATTATTACATACAACCCCATAATTTTATTTTAATTTTGTTCCTTAACCTGAGACAACACATATTACCAATATTCATCATCAATAATTGGATAAGATATATGATATAGAAAGTAATTAAATTATAAATGTCAATATATAAGTTATTGCATCACTTGTTTTCTCATGTGTTTTAACCATGGATGTATATCTGTTATGGTATTCCAATGTTGTATAACAACTGAGAATTTCCACTCATTATAGTTGTATTCCATAACTGACCCCTTATTAAATATAATTTATTTTACCAATGAAATAATGATATATATCCAAAGTTTTATCTATAATGATACTCAGTAATTAATTATATATGATCAAAATAAAATAATAAAAATTTAAAATAATCTAAAATTTATTTTAGTCATGGGTTTCATAACAAAAGGTATCTAAATATATTAATTAGTGTGATTTAGGTGGAGTAAAGATAAAGTAAATCATCTAAACAAGATAACCTAGGAGCGTCAAACTATTTTTTCTGCTGGGACTCTTTACTTTTCACCAAGTGGTGATTGAGTTGATACAAAAAAACGCCCCTTTAATAGTTATTACCCCTAGGTGCATCTATGCTAGAGTTAGCATGCACTTTCTTGTATCCATACTGGGTTATTGTTTTGAGACCATAAAATATTTACTTCAACCAAAATTTTAGGATGTTTTCCTACATTTATACACATATCTAAGGTTTTAACTAATGTTTTACAATCCAAATTTTAAAATTATTAATAATATTTTCGAATATTTTAATATTTTCTTTTAGTTATAGGTATTTTAACTGATGGTGTCTAAAGATATTAATCATTGTGAGTTTAGTTGACTAAAATAGAAAGTGAATGATCTAAAGAAGATCCCCCATAAAACCAGGTTTGTAGTTAGGCCACTTTTCATGCACTAAGTAATGATTGATTTAATACCTAACATTCCCCTTCTAGGGTTATTACTTCTAGGTGCATCTATTCTAGATCATGTATCCACTTATTTGTATTCAGTCATGGATGTCATTTCTAGGAGATAACACACTATTCAATTTACTAATGTTTTTGGTTCTCTTACTATGTTTATAATTTTCCTTAAGGTTTTCACTATTTTTTTTGCCTTATTTTAAAAATTCAATTCAACACTACTCATATTAAATAAATCATTACTAAAAAATAAAACATTTTAAATAAAACTTTCTACTGATAATTACAACATTATACTAATAATTAAACATGAAAATTTATTAATTTTTTTAATATTTCTAAAATTTAACTTATTAATATTTCAATGATTAGTAAATAATTATAACATTATACAAAAAATTAAACATCTAATTTTATTTAACTTTCAATTTATTATTACTAATTAATATTAAAAATGGGATTTAATAACATCCATACTAATTAATTTTTACAAAAATTAAAACATTATACTATCAATTAATTTTTATAAAATAAACATGAAATTTATAAAATATTTATAATAATTAAAATAATATACTAAACACCTAACTTAATTTTAGATATTTATGTTACTAAACATTAAATCTTAATTAATAAGTTTTAATTTTAAAGAATTCAAATTAAAATATTATACTAAAAAATAACTATTATTAAATTAAATATTACAATGATAAATATTTAAGAACTAAAATAAAAGAGAAATACCTTAAATTTTTGAAGATTATAAAATTGAAGTAGTAAAGGAGAGAGGCAAAAAATTTTGACTAGGAGAGCAAAAGGAATAGAGGGAATGAGTGAACTTGGGATGAAAAATTAGAGGGGGGAAGTCCATTTTATATGGTAATGCCATTACACACCAAATGTCAACTGAGTTGCCTCTCAACATTTAGAGTTTGAATAAAGAGCTGCTATTTAATATTTTTGTATACTATTGCTATGTGTACTTCATTTTCGAATTACCTTTATTTTTGTTGGTTCCGAGGTTATAGGGTCGATTATCTAGTTTCATTGGTTTGTATTTAATATTTATTCCCCTTAACCAAAACCTATTCCATCATTCTCTATTGAGTAAAGATTATAGGATAAGTGTGTCAGAACGCATCATACAATCCATTGATTTCTTGAGGTAGTGAAACTATTACTTATGGGGTTTATTCTACCATATATTGGTGGTTGAGGCGGTGTAAGTAGTTTTGAATATCCATTATCTAGGATACGATGGATATGGGGATGGATTGGGAGTTCTTTGAAGGAGGATGTAATGATGTAAAATATAATGGTTAATGGATCTTGATGGTAGATCCTTCTACTAGGGTAAGGAATGGAAGTTTCCATCTATGAATCACTAATGGTCTTGTTCTATAGTGAACATGGAAGATTATTTTTAATTATTGTTCTTTTCTATTTTAAAATAAAAATTGAAAACAATTCCTCAAAAAGAATATAATGAACTACATATTATATTTTATAAATTATTATAATTTCTAAAACTTATTCTTTATTTCAAGATTCCTTATTTGAACCTACTTATAAGTAATTTATTAATTCTGTATAAGTGAAAATAATTAACTTCTCATTATAATAAATTAGTATCTATTCCTATATTACTTATTATAAATTTTATAATTTATTTTATGTGAAAACACTAGAGTGATAATACAGATTAAAAATTCTTATACATAAATGATTATCAACTGTTTAAAAAGTAAAAACTATTTATTTGTTTTTTTGTTTCTATCTGTTAAAGTGGTTCCAATGAATTTTTGGAATAAACATCGAGTTCAACATTTTAAACAAAAATTACCTATGTACTAGTTATAATAAATAAATATTCTTTAAGATATTTTGTTAACTCATACAGTATATAATGAATGAAACATTAAAAATAGCCACACATTATTTTTATAAGATTCAATTCCCCAATGTGGAAGGATGCATCCTTATTATGAATTATATCATCACAAACACAAAATATACTACCATTTAATAAATTGAATTACAAAATAAATGGAAAGGTATCATCCTTAAAATAAAATAATTGAAATCCCACCATGACTCACCGGATTCCTCATACTTACAATAAAAAATTTATAAGACAAAATATTTTCAATTTGTATTTGGATATCCTTAAAGAAAAGTAGATCTTATTCTTGTTTGTGTTGAGAATTCCAATTGTAGAAAAAATAATTCTTTCTTCCTTGATCATAGAATTATCTCAACACCATATTCTATTGATCCTTAAATCATAGTTATTCATCATATTCTCAAATATATCATAATTCCATAATCTCCATATCCTATAAATATAAACCTTGACCAATTTAGTTCACATAGATTTAGTATCATCAAAACCAAAATGCTCTCATATAGCACCCATGATATTTTTTATCTAATTATTTAGTAGTAACAAATAATATATTCCCATGAATTATTCCTAAACATTGATAAAACAAATCATAATTAAAATTTTATAAAAAGTAGGATATTTGTTTGATTTCATTGAATCAAATTATGGGAAAATATTTTCTGTAGCACCCCTGAATTTAGGTACATGGTCATTTATTTATTAATTTTCATCTTATCAAAGGCTTGGGTTAAATTTGGGGTGTTTTTGGGTGGGTTAGACATTTTTTATGTGTTTATAGAGGATAAAAATTTGTGTATACATAGTAGAAACTGTGAACCACCTTAAGGAAACTGTGTAACATTTTTAAGGAGTAACTGAGTAGGATCATGGTTAGTGAGCAGTTTTGAAAAACCATGTGAGTGATAATGGGAAACCATACAAAGAGAAACATTGAGAAAAAATGGTTGGTGAATGATTTGACTTACCATTCAATCCAACAATGTGAATTTTGGTCTTAAGACAATGGCATGTTCATGGTTGGAACACATTTATACAAACCATGTGATGAGAATTTAATTATCTGAAAATTAGATTTTAAACAAGATTTTAACCCTAAAACCCTCATTCCTACCATGTTATATTAGGGTTTCAAACTACCATCCCTCTCAAGGATCTTTTTGAATTCCCCTTTGATTCAGAGTAATCATTGATTGATTTGAAGTGTGTTGGAGATTCAGATTCACCTATAAGTCATCATTTCTCTCTCCCCCTTAGATCCGCTAGTTTCTCTCACCTAGATTACTCATCCATAGATGTATCTATATTCCTTGTTGAACATCTTGATGAGTTTTTTCCAGATTTATTGAACGGAAGAATATCCAAGGCCAGATCTAGAAGTTTATAGTGGCATTATTAATTTTGACTAACCGTTGAGAGGTTAGAAGATTCTCTCCCATATCCACTTGATTTAGAAAATTATGTCTTAGTTTTGACTATATAACTTCCTTGAAATTGTTATCTAATAATGGTGTGACTTAGATATAAAATCTAATTTTATTATGGATTTAGAAATCAATATAATTGGATGGATTTTTGGAAAACCCTATTTTGTTATAATTTTAAAGTGATGATTTTAAAATTATGGTTTGGTTTTGATTCATGAAATGTTTTGGTTACAATAAATTAAATAAATAAATGAATTATGTTAAATCATTTTTAATTGAATTTGGCATACATGGTTGGCATGGGTGCATTTATATATTTGACCCTATGGAAGGGGCATGTTCCATTAGAGTACCTGGTATTGGTCACCTTTTGATGACTTGGTGGATCAATGAGAGACCACTCAAGAGTATGGTACTATAACCTAGGAATTCATGGGTGTTTTTAAGGATACATGGTTTGGTTTGAAACATGTATAAGAAATGGATTGAGGGTTTTGTTAAATGTTTTCCTTTGTGAGTTTTTTACTATTTTGATATAAAATATTTTATCTCCTTGTGAATCTTTTTTATATAAAATGTATTAACTAGTAATTATCCTAGTTAAATGAGTTGGGAATTATTTGGGGAAATATCACTAAGTTTAGAATCACCCCAAAATTGGGATCTATTGTGCATTTACATATGTTATCTACGGAGACACAGGTAAAGGATAGGTATTTTAATTCTTTAGTGATGCATGTTGATACCATGGGAACTCCATGCGGAGTTGGTGCTTGGTGTGGGTTGGGTAATGATTTTCTTGATTTCACTTTAGTGTGTTTTAGTTTTTTTGTCTTTAGTTTATATTGTCACTCTAATATTTTTGTACTTGGGATATATCTGGGTTATATTGTTTATTCATGCATCATATAAAGGATATGATGTTTATTGTTTCATGTTCATATGTACATTTTATCTTTAAAGGTAAAATCACTCCCAATTCTCTTTGAACCCCATTGAATTTATCACCACCCTTTGGTGTATTGGGGATGCAATATAATTCCTATATCACCTTCACATCTTCTTAACCCAATAAAGCGTGACAAGATATTACAAATGGTATCTTCATGTTTGGTTCTTGAGTTGGAAATGCTATTAGTCTATCTTCGGGATAGAGGCATGGATATAGGATTGTCAAAACATAAAATGTATAGAATAAAAACAAATAGGGAAGCTTTTTATTCTAAACATCATGTTTCAAGGGTGTTTGTGTATATAAGTGTTTTAAGATACTTTTAGGTGATTTTCCATATCATCATCATGAGTATATCCAATGAGAATTTCATGACTTGCATTGATAGTAAGACATCACACTAGGACTAAATTTCTCATTACAAGATTAATTGTTTATCAAATAGTGATAAAGTGTTGATTTTTGAAAATAGTTAAATGGGTAGATTTTAAAAATAATGGTTGTAGAATTTTCAAAAATGTTTAAAATAATGAAAATGGTTGGATTTTAGAAATTTCTAATTATGAAATATGTTTATGTGGTAAATGGAAATTTTTAAGCCTTTAGTTTCTATTGTATGTTGACTAAATTAATTTTATTATGGTAATAGAAAATGAAATTGGGTAGACATTATAGGAATAAAAAAAGAGATCACCGAAAATGTTGTTTCACTTGATCCACAGGTGAACCAAAAGTTAGACGAAAGTATATTCGAAAATTTTCTAGTCATAGAAGAGGTATTCATAAGATTGAGCCTCAAAAAGTGGAACAATTAGTTTAGTTCCAAAAGTATAATCCACCCACAATTTGGGGGGACTTTGTGATGGAAAAACCCAAATTTTGGTCAAATAGGATGAATTAAAATTTTGAATTCTTGGGAACACCAGCTGAGTTAAAAGCTAAGTTGACAACATATATGCTGGAGGATCAAGTATGAAAATGGTGGGATTTATCTATGGAAGATAAATTTTATCGAGGCATCACATGGGAGGATTTTGAAGAATTTTTAAACTAAAAATTATATTCTCACACATTCATAATTTCTAGAATGAAATATTTATTTATACTAAAGCAATAAAATATCTTTGTGATAGAATATGCAGCTAAATTTATGAATTTAGTCCACTTTTCCTTAGAAATTGATGCATGTGTGTCTTTGAAGGAATACATTTTTGAGTTAGGATTATGATCATATATTCACTCAAATATGTACATCATTTTTATTAAAAGCTATACAGAGATATAAAATAGAGAAACTGAGGCTGAAAGGGATATCTCAAGAAATGAAGTTGTAGGGAGAATATTTATTCATATGAGAATAGTTGGGAAATCTAGTGTTAGGAATAAGTGAAAGAGTTAAACCTACTTTTAAATTACTGGGATATCCCAAAATCAGAAAATGGGATCATTAAATATCCCTCCATGACTGAAAAATAAGATAATATATTTTCAATGTGTTTATTTTGATCATATGAAGTGATATTATGTGAAACCAGCAAGAGAATTTCATAATTTTAATCATATGGGACATAATCAGAATTATTGTTGTAGTACTCCAAGGTTTAGTTCTAGAGACATGTATCATGTTTCAATGAAATCGTATGTTTTAGCTAGATGAGCTAATCAAAATAGCTCTCTTCATTATAATTGTGTGAGATAAGGTGATTCGAGGAATACCATGACTGCTCAACTTATAAAATCTCAACAGGTCATAAAGAGGAAATGTAAAGGTTCAAAATTGTCATACATAAATATTATATCACATTAGATGAAAATTCATTACGTAATATAATGAACCATGCTAGGATCATTTAGGTCTAGCACATTTTAAAACTTAGATACATAAACAACTGGTCCATAAGTGAGATACATCATCTCACACCATGTTCTTTGCAATTAGAACCATTCTTATACATACCTTACATAATACCTTTCATCATAATATAGGGAAAAGAAACATAATATAGGGTGAGATCATATTCATATTAAGGGTAGGGAAGAGATAGATATCAATGATCATATAAGCATAACATGATAATAAGGGTATCAGATCTTGAGAATAACTTTATAAAACCATACTCTGCATATCAATGATCATAATATTGAGTCATGGAATCAATACTGACAGTTCATAACACATGAATAATAAAGTAATAAAAGAAAATGGGCCATAATATCACAACATTGGCATAATACAAGGAATTGTGGCATATAAATAAGCAAAGAAATGTTTTTCTATAGTAGTTAAGGATCATTGACAAGGCTATAATAGTGGAATGAGTTTACTTCCAAAACCATCATAGTAGTCAAGGTTTACTCACAAGGACATCATAGAAAATAAATACCCTTTCTAAATTGGGTTCACTCCTCATTTTAGTCTTTTCTATCTCGTAAGATATAAATATTTACCCAATTAATTGGAGGTAGATATAGGTTCCACCCATCTCATAATGAAAACCACATGTATGTGTACTGAAAGATCATAAACATTTGTCTTATGATAACACATGAAATGAAATGGGTTTCATAAAAACTTAACATCAAAGGATTTTTCTAAAGATATTTAATGTAAAGAAGTTGTATGGAAGGGTTAACAATTTTGAATTATGGGAATATATACTGAAAGTTAATTATAACATTAAGGGTTAATATGATATTTGATGTTGAGGTAATTGTGAAAACATATTTTTTATTTAATGTATAATTATTAGATTAAAAATTAATTTGACAACATAGTGATTAATGTTATATTATCGAAAGCTAAAGGGAATATTATCTTCTTGAATGGGACTTCATTTGAGGGATTCATATTGAATTAACTTGTTTATAAATTATTCTTTGGCAGTTATTTTATGATGATTCATGTTATTTTGGGAAATGTTTACTATGATTTAAGGGAATATATGGTCAATGAACATATTGGTTTTGTATGTGATAATACAAGATAGATTATGATTTATTGGGAAAAAAATTGACAAATAATTCAGATTTTTGGGTTCTAAATATGGGCATACATATTTTGGAGGAGTCATAAGTTTATATATTTATGGAATTGATTAAGTTGAACTTTTTGGGTTATTTTTGAGTTATTATATGATAATTTATTATATTGTATAACTTTTTTTAAATATTTAGTGAAATAATGATTGTGTTTTTAATATTTTATGGATCATATGATCCGTTCAATGTTAATTTTAGTGCTTTATAAAAAAAATTATTATTGAATATTATTTTCTTGGAATAATTGATGACATGGAAATTAAAAAAAAACTAAATGATGAAACTGTGCTTACAAAATGAAAAGAAATAAATTAACTAAATTATCAAGTCTTTTATATCATTATTATAAAATAATCTATCAAACTTATGAATAACAATCGTGAAATAATGATGTTATCCTTTTACCCTTATTTCTAAATAATTTATGTTCTTTTAACAATGCTCAAATTTATGGTTATGTGGTCATTAAATTTCAGATGGCCATATTAACAATCATTATATATTAATCATTGGATAATTTGTTCTCCTATATGTCTGTATTTTAAATTCCCACTAATTTCCTCTTTATACATGAAACTGAATATGTGATATTTGAGGTGACCAATTAATTTTCCACTTTTCCTTTTCAAATGATGTTTTATTATCCCTCTATATTATATGGATTTTTAAAAAAGGATTATCCTCTTATGAATATGATAAAATTTAAAAGTAAAAAATTATTTATGGTGAGAAGACTTTAACACCATGAATATTTATTTTAAAAGAAATCTAATCTTGATATCTTATTTAAAATAAAACATAGAGTTTGAAGCGAATTGTGATAAAATTTTAAAAAATTATTATCTAAATTTTAAAACTATAACCTATAAATTAAATTAGAGTTTATAAATATGATTAATCATGTTATGAAATATATTATGTTCATACTCAAAAAAATTATATTGATGAATTCTTAAGAAATAATTACTAAATTTTTAGTGAAATCATTTTATGCTTTAAAAATGTTATTTCTTAAAAAAGGTTTTATTCAATTTTGTGTGCCAAAATTATATTAAACTTATATTAATTTAAGAATTTATTTTTTAAAATAAAATTAATTTTATAAATTACAATAAAAATTTATATTAAGGTGAAATGTTGGGTTTTCTAAAAAATGTTGGATTTTTTAGTGAATAATATAAAAAGGGTCTTCAAATACTCTTATTTATTTATGTTAAATCATTTATTTTAAATGTACCATTATATTTTTGTAAATGATATATATAATGGATTTTTGATTTATAATAATTTATATTTTTTCAGTTGAATAAAAGTATTCATAATTTTTATATAAGTTAATTTTTATGTTTAAAAATCCATTATAACAAAAAACCATTTTATTTGTTTAATTTTACAAAAATATATTAAAATTGATTTCGACAAAATATTAGAATTCAATTTGGTAAAATATAATTAATTATTAGAATAAGATATTCAAATTTATCCTCAGATTATTTGTTGATAATTGTTTTTTGAAAAATACAATTTTTTAGAGAATAATAAAAAATACTATTTTTATCAAATAAATTATCATTTATGGTATCTAAAAAATATAAATATGATATAAAAGTTTATTTTATTTTATGAATAAATCATGTATGGTTTTATACTAAAAAAATCATTTGAAAATAATTTAACACATGTAAATTATTATTTATTTCATCATAAATTTTAAAATCATTTTTAGTAACAACGTAGTACTTTCACAGCACTTGAATATTACAATATTATATCCTCAAGATAATATCTGAGGTGGAAGTCTTTTAATGATTTGGATATTAAATATGAATTAATATTTATGATTATGATCAATATATATGAATTAAGTAGTTATATGACACGTGACTTATCAAAATTCTTGTGAAATTCCTACATAAAGTTGAAAAACTCAATCATCACATTATATGTAAAATTATAACCCTTTACATTTGAAAAATTAATTAACACAATTAAGGTTAAAACTTTTTAACAACGGGGTTAAAAAAATATATGTTTTAAAAATTATATTTAAACTTTTATAAATTTGATTGGGTGATTATAATAAGACCATATCATCCATATCCTTGAATATATATTATTTTGAAACCATATTAAATGTGTTATGCACATATTATATCAAAATATTTCATAGATTTATATAAATTACATTAGTAATTTTATATAATAATAAATAATCTATTAAAAGATTTTAAATTCATAAAAAATACAATTATATCAACCCATGTGGTGATAGAATAATGTTTTTAATATTTATTAGTATTTTTTTTAATTATATAGTAATATTTATTGTAAATATGTTAATTAATTCATAAAATCGAAAATGAAATAGTTTTACTAAACTCATTTCTTATAAGGTTATATTTAAAATATTATTTTGGACATTATAGAATTTTATTTTTTAAAATTTAATTTAGTTTTTAAATTCAAAATTTTAAAAAAAAGTTACAGTGATTTTTTTAGATTTTTTTAAAATATTTACTTCTCATAGAATAGTGAAAAATATTTATTTCTATTGAAAATAAATTTTATGTTAAAGGTTTTACAATGTAAAATTATGTTTTGGATTAGTTGTAAATTTCAATTAGTTAATTTTGATTTAAAATTATCCAATTATGGGTTCTAATATGGATTTAATACTTGAATTTAGTATAAAAGTATTTTATATATAAAAATGGAATTTTTTCTAGAAAACTATTTTTCATTGTATTTTTATGATTAATATTAAATTAAAATTTAATAAATTATATGTTTTCAATTTTTAGAAATGTATTCCATATCTTTAATAAAATTTTCCAAATTAATTTAATTGGACCCTTTTAGTTTTGAATAACATGAATAGTAAACATAAAATTTTTTACCATGGTTATCAGTAAATCATGTAATTTAGGTTAAACAAATAATTTATAAGAACCCTAAATTGACCAAAAAACTTACCAAAATATTATTTTATGACTGTAGATAGACCATAATCATCAATGAGTCCAATTTATTTACTTTTAGGTCCACATGAATAATATTGTGACCTTTATAGTATTTTATTTAAAGAAATGTCAACCATGTCACACTCTTGTTTTTTGTAAGTATAATAATTTTTAATAAGGTGTTATGTAGAGGAAAAGTTCCACTATAAATAGTATTTTTAATGATAAAAGATTTATATTCATCATTGTAACTTATTTTTATTTCTTATGGTATAAATAATTACCTTAAATTATTTAACAATATTGATATAGAAATTATTCAATTATAGTAAAAGTATAATAAATGATAATATAAATATTAAAATAAATATTGATTTAGATGAATAATTCTATAAAATAATTTTAAAGATAAAATTAACTTTTTAGGGATATAATAAAGATTTTTTTCTGGAATTTTATATGTTATATTGATATTACTAAAGTAAAATAAATTAATATTTATTAAAATTGTCCTTATTGTTGTTTTTTAATAAATAATATTTTATAAAATGATATAAATTCATAAAAATCTTAAAATTGGAAAACTGATTAGGATATGCATAAAAATATCAAAAATTCTCTATTTTTTGATGTTTTTTCATTTTATAGTAACAATATTAACCCTCAATGAGTAAAAATTCATGTTATAATGGTAATAGATAGAGGTTAAATAAGGGTCAAAACCAAAAGATAGATATATAAATATTGTAAATACATATATAATTTTTGGTTTATGTGTTTATTTTGACCCAAAATATTATTTCCTTCAAAATAAATCACTTATTATTATTTTTAATTTAAAATTAATTTTAATTAGTTTAATATTTTGAGAATATCCAATAGTTCCCCTCCCCTCCCATACAGAAGAGAACCACTTCTCCTCATTTCGTCACACATGAAATACCTTTTTTATAAGCCAAAATCTACCCTATACCCTTCTAATAAAATCTACACAAATTATAATGGTGTTTTTTTGGGCTTAATACCACACTTATTAGGATTCTGGTGTAAAGAAAAGGTGGTTTTCTAAATAACTGGTATAGTTTTCAAATGCATGTTTAAGTTTTGTTTCATCATTCACCTCATTTAAATATTATTCAACCATCAAAAAATAATAACACCATTATAATATATATATTTATATCCTATTATAAATTTGGAATGATGCATATCCAAATCATCTTCCATTAAATGGGAATATAATTCATCGTCTGTGTGTACGATGGACTACCACTTCCCAAGATGATGTAATTCTTTTTCCATCACCATCACTCAGGACCATATTATATTGATGAAATTAATGTTTATATATTATATTAATGAAATATTTATTATTAAAAGATATGATTTTTAACATTCCACCCCTTCTTTTTTTCTTGAGTTAAGGATGAATTTCTAGTTGGACTTAGGAAACACCCCCATGGCACTAATGGTTGGTAATAAATTCTAAGGGATTCTATATAATCACGATACATTTTTCACTTTTTGAAATTAAAAAACCTAACCAACAACACCATAAAAAAATAAGACTAAATAATGCATGATAAGAAATTATACAACTCAATTTATAACAACATAATATCAAACCCAACTACAATCATAGTACCACACAGAAAGATTACTAACATCAAATTACACAGCGGAAGAAAAAACTAGAAAAACTAAAGGTCTCCAAAAAAACCCACATAGAAAATCCCATCATTATAAAATTTACATCTCCAAATTCAGTCCCATGTATCATAAATCACCACTAAAGAAGTTAATTGTGTCCCAATAAAAAATATCTACAAAATCTCTGAAGTTACAATGTAAGGCTGAGTAAGGAAACTCAATAGTCTTTTTCCAAATGACTTCACAACTCAAACCACTATGATAGAACAAGTTAACACAATTATAGAAAACAATAGAAAATAGTTTATATCAAATAAAATTAGTTTCACACCAATTTTTTTCCATACTAAACATTTTTTAATGAATTAAAAAATAATGTACTAAACCATTTCACATTCTTTTTTGGCATACAAATCTCGTGATTCACATACACATCCACACATGAATTGTCAGGTGAATGTTCCATACTCAGGAGGAGTATCTATTCCATACACTATGTCATAAATAATTCACCAATATCCTTGTGTCATAATGACACACACCCCTTATCTAGGGTCTCATACCATTGTACCCTAATGGTACACACCCCTTATTCAAGATCCCTTCGAAATCATGAACTCACACAAACCCATGTATACCAAAACCATTTTAAATAAAAAATTCCAATAAATTTCAATAAAAACATTATTTTATTGAAAAAATTTCAAACAATTTATTTTCATAAATCCAAAAAATCCATATTTTAAATTCATCATTTTAACATCATGGAAACAAAGCACTTTGTACAACCAATTTCCAAAAATTTAAAAAACTACAAACCATCACTAAAGATGATTTATACCATGATTTTAAATAAAATTTCAAAACAAAATTAAATAAATTTAACCAATTTGAAATCAATTATCCATGTTCTAATAAGATGAGTCAATAGTGATGCCACATTCCTCAAGAAATATTGTGAAAAAGAATAATGGCACTAAATATTCAGCAAAACTGGGTTGAATCTCCAAGACCTTCGTAAGATCTCATTCCCTAATATCCAAAATTTAAAAAATCACTATTTTGGCATAAAATATCATATATCTATTTCTAATGGACCATATCTAGTATTTGAATAAAGTTAAGGAAAGAAGATCTATGAAAAACAACAAAACACGAAGACTTACCAAGGAAATTGGGCTTCAACACACCAATATTTTCCACTGAATTGCTTCCAAATCGAAGAGGAGAGACTCCACTATCTTTGGGTGGAAGGAGAAATGACTTAAGAAAAAAATAGTGAAAAATGAGATGCTTATAAGAGATAACAAATGAGTTCATTTTTTAGGATCTCACTTTTAAATCGTGCATTGTTAGTCGCATGGTTTTGAAAACCTTGAACTAATGGTGCATCGACCACTGCATCAAGAAGAACCATGTATGGTTGGACTGAATGATTAGAAAAACCATTAACCAAACACAACTAATCCATCTCCACCACTTTTCATGGTTTCGTTTTGGTGGCTGTATGGTTTGGAAAAACCTTGCGCCTGCCTAGTAGCCCCTATTTTACTTTGAACAGTTTCCTATAGGAGTTTCATGGTTTCCACTAATTAAAATCAAACCATTAACCATTGGAAAAGTCCGAAAATCATTCCAAAATTCCCAAAAACCCTCCAAAACATCAATCATAAACCTCACATATTTAGAAATCATAAATAAAGAGTCACTTTCATGAAATCGAGGGGGATACATTATCCCTACCATTATCCATTCCATCAACTAAAAGTAGAATACCTTAATTGTTCTAAAATATTTATGGCCATTTCTTGATAATTTCATTTTCATATTCACAAGTTTCTTCATGAATCTGACCATGTTACTAGAAAAACTGAACTAAACCTATCCTATTTCCACACAAGAATTTCTCTTGCCTATCCAAAATTTGTACCAACATATGAACTAATAAAGCATATAGATATAGGTCAATGTGATCTCATTGAATCACATGGTCCAGATCTGGTTGATACTTTTTCAACTGAGATACATAGAACCCATTATGCATTATACTAAACTATGGGGGAAAATTGAACTAATATACCACCTCACCAACTCGTTCAATTATCTCAAAAGTGCCTATGTATCGAGGTGATAACTTTCCATACTTCCCAAAATAGTGATGACCTTTCCTTGGAGAGATAATTAAGAACACCTGATCTCTTAGCTTAAACAAAAATGACCATCGAAGATGATCAAAATATGATTTCTGATAACTCTCTACCTTATCCATCTATTTCCTGTTCAAATTAATCTTCACTATTTTCACTTAGACAAGGATAAGAAAAACCAGTGAAGTCTCACTTATTTCCACCATAAAAATGGAGAATTATAAGGATTCCCATTAAATGATTTAGAATGAGTCATGTGTATTGAGGAATGCTAACTATTATTATATGATAACTCCACTAATGATATGTGCTCCTCCAATTACCCACCAAAATCCATTATATATGGCAGCAACATGTCATCCAACATTTTTATCATTATTTTGGATTTCCCATTCATCTAAGAATGATAGAATATACTCATGGTCAACTAAGTTCCAAGGTATTTCTATTAGGATTTCTAGAAATGAGACATAAACCTTAGTTTTAGATCTGATACTATAAAAAGTTGTATGCCATGCCTCTTTACCACTTCTTAGATATATATTTTTGACAAGTCATCCATCATCTGAGAATCATGAATAGGGATGAAATGAGCTGACTTTGTGAGATGATCCACTATCACCCACATGGAGTTGTGTTTTTGAACTATTCATTGGAGGTATGTTACAAAATCCATAGTTATCAACACCAATTTACAAATAGGAATAGGTAAGGACTATAACATAATTGATGGTCGCTGATGATTTGAATTAACCTTCTTTAAAGTTAAATATATATAAACAAACTCAACTAACTTTATTTTCATACTGATGCACCAAAAATATACTTTCAGATCCCTATACATATTCATTATTCCCTGATGAACAACCTCTCCTAAATGGTGCTTATAATAAAGAAGTTGTTCCTAGAAAGCCATAGGTACGACCATAGGATTTCAAAACCACAAAACTGAACTCACATTTAGTTTCCATCCCTCCATGGTCTCTCCACCATTGAGTTTTTTCCTCATAGATTTTTTTTGAATCATATTTCAGTGCCTATTTTACTATCTCAACCAAATCTAGAATGAACTAAGATAGAATAAAAACCAAAAGATTACCTCAATCATCAGATTCCAAGTGCATGTCAACTAGGACCAACATCTACTACCACTAACCTGAAGACACTTTTTCCAATTTTGAATATGAATTTATTATTAATTAATTTGATATTGAATTTCATTTTCCTAGTGTGTACATCAAGTCAAATTAAAAAAATTGAAGATACTCCATCCATATTCTTTGTCTCAGGTTCAAATACCTTTGTGATAAAATATGATTCAAACACTTATGATCTAAAAACACTATAAATATATCACCAAAGAGGTAATGACACAATGTTTTCAAAGAATTGAATATAGAAGATTACTCCAAATCATGTGTTAGGTAGTTATTCTCATGAAACTATAGCTGGCCTGATCAATAACTAATAAAATGATCTCCTTTCAATAGAATGTATACCAACCCAGATTTTGAAGCATCACAGTACACCATGCAACCTAATCCTAATTTCAGTAATATCAAGATTGTTACTAATGTAAGGATAAAAATAATCTCTTGAAAATATTTCAAACACTCCTCATTCCATTGGAACAAAACATTTTTCCTCATAAATGATGTCATAGTTAAATAAATTCATTATAAATCATAAAAAAATATCGGTAATAACCAGATTGTCCAAGGAAACTCCATATCTTGAAGAAAATCATTGGTGTTTTCTAGGAGATAAAATCCTCTTTCTTTTATAGATCTACAGAAAAATCACATATAGATACCACATTTTCAATGAGGCATACCTCTTGTATCAAAAAATCAGACTTTGAAAATTTGGCACATAGAAAATGATATCTCAAGATTTAAAACACTGTCTCAAGGTATTGATCATGATCATACCTTGTCATTAAGTACACCAACATTTAATTTTGAAAAAACCCACAAAAGTAACTAGATAAATTTAAATTATCTAATTCAACAATTCCATAAATACTTCTGGAGCATTTGTATGACTGAAAAGAATAACAACATAATCATAATGGACATATATACTCCTGAAAGTTATTTTTAGAATATCCTCTTTCCAAACTCACAATTAGTGATATCCTAAGTGAATGTATATCTTAGAGAACCACTGATCTCTCTTTAATTGATAAAACATATCATCAATGTGTGTATGTGGATATTAACTCTTTATCATAATTTGGTTATGGTTATGATAATACACTCACAAATGAAGATTTCCTTAGGCCCTATTGACAAAAAAACCAACACTGCCCATAGAGAGGTAGTGGGACAAATGAACTCTTTGCTTTCTAGTTCTTCCAACTGGATTTTTAGTTCCCATAATTCTATTTCTTCCATCTGTTATGATAAAAGGGAAATAATATTATCCCCTAGAATAAAATTAATTGCAAAATCCACATCACTTTTCGGTGGAAACCCTATTTAATTTTTCGAAAAAACATACAAAAAATGATCAACAACCATTATAAAAATGATATTCTAGATCTTGTTCATAAATTATATATTTAGTGCTATCAAATAGTATGATATCATTCAAACTTATGGTACCAAAAATCCCATTTCACCATTATGTACATTCCAGTCCCCTCTAAAGAGATCCTCAGTGCTATTATCGGTCAAAAAACTGATCATTCATGTATAAAAGTTGATGTGGGCTTTGAATATTATCAACTAGTTAATCCCTAGGATGATTTTGTAGACACCCATCTAAAGCGTAGAGAAACCCCATATCAAGTCATCTCTATCAATAGTTATAGAACATGCTCTGCAAATAATTTCTCAAAATTCTATTCTATGGAGAGGAGTTTTAATTTTCCATATAGAAGTCATTGTCTCAACATTTAAACCTATAAATTCAATAGAATGTGAATCAATAAATTAATAGGATGAACCAATATCAAACAAATATTTTATAAGGGAAAATTCAAAATAATTGTACCTCGCACCGTTGATGGTCTAGATTAATAATCCACAATATATTACATAACTTTATATATCTTCTTACATGCTACACTTTGTTCTTTATTTCCCTATTGATATTTCCTCTACCGAGGAGTCATGGTATTTATAAAAACACCATGGTTAGCTTGGTTCTAGTGAAGATGGGTGTTTTTATACCCTCACCCCATTGATGTGTATGATGTTTGAAACCCATTAGAATTATCTTGAACACCTGACCATGGAGCACTATGAAAAATAGTGCTGAAGAAGACTAATATAGTTATACTTGTGGCATTATCTCGGTGGTGCTATACATTCTCACTTAATGTTGTAAAACATACCATAATAAAAACATCCCTCTTTATATATGGGTATTGGAGGATGATTAATTGATCCAAATATTGGATTTTGAGCCATACCTATACCTTGTTAATATGTGTACCTCTTAATAATTTTCCCAATAATAGAGTTCCTAGTATTTCTCATAGGTATCAAAAAGATCCATCCACCCCTAGCTCGTCAGATGTCCCATTATTCCATCATAACTGCATTGACCATCTCTGTATAATCTATTATTCAATGTGTGAAAATCTTCGATTGAATCTCCATCCTTAGTCCTAATTCAAATATGCACACCTTTAAAGATTCACTAGAAGAAAATTCATGCACAATTAGGAATAGATTTATAAATTTAGCTATATAATCCATCACTGAGTGGTTATACTTCTTCATGATAAAAAATTATATAATTTTTGAAATCTTGAAGGTATGAGGATAGAATTGTTTTTTGAACAATTATTCAATTTTTTTTATGAATATCCATGGATAATTTTAGACTAAAATTATAAATCCCATAATTGGCATGCGATATCCTCCATCATATAAATTTTAAACTACACTTTTAGATCTTCTGGTGTGCTATGGAAATCCATGATTCAATTTATCCTATTCAACCACACCTCAGTTTTCTCTAATTCTGAATCACCTAGAAAGAAGGGTGGATTATACTTCTAGAATTGAAAAAAAATGATCCATTTTCCAAGGTTCATCCATTCTATTCATTCTATCCACATCGTGAAAGTATTGAAGTATACTCTAAATTAGATTTTGGTTCACATGTGGCCTAGGAGAAACAACATTTTGAGTTATTTATTCTGGTTGGATTCCACGATGCCTACAAGGTACCTTTTTTATAAGCAGAACAAACACCACAAGTCTCACTCTCTATCAAGTGAAGGATTAAAAATTTGAAATTCTAAAACATCATTTATCACAACAATTCTTTCCAAAAAAAATAATTTTTCCACATTCATCAATTTTAAAAAATTTCATCATGCTTTGGAAAATCACAACATTTCCAAAATACCACTACATTTTCATTTTCAAAATATCACATTTAAATTTTTTTCTAAATTTTCCAATAATTAACATGATTACACTAAAATAGAAATCATTACTCATAATGAAATATTCACTCTTAGTGGGAAGTCATGTCTATCAATGCATGTCATTCTATTCTCATTGGATAAACCCATGACAATGAGACTACACACCTATACATGTCTTAAAACACTAATGTTCCAAAATCCATGGTAACTTGAATTTTATAATAAAATGTATAGATACATCATTCTATGACATACATTTCATGTCCTAAAAATCATAATCCATTCAATCATCCCAAGTCAAGGAATAAACCAGAATGAATTTCAACTCCAAGACCAACACAATTGATAACCAAGTATCAAACATACTGACTATATATGTAAGTCAAGCACTGAAAAAATTGATACCACATATCTCAAAACGTTATTTGGACTGACCAAGATTGATACAAGATGTATCCAAAAGAAATTTGGACCAACCAAGGCTGATACCATTTGAAACATCTTGCCCCTCCTCGTTGGGATGAGTTGAGGCAAAATTGCTACGTGGCCATAAGAGGCATCCCCAAGACACCGAAGACTAGTATTAAATTCCATGAGATTCAACTAAATTAGAGAATGATTTTCACTTTTTGAATAAAAAACACAACTAAGCACACCATAAAAAACTAACCACTAAATGATGAATGATAAAAATGGATAAAACATAATGTATAACAACAGAATATCAAACCCAACTATAATTAGAGTACCACATTAGAAGATTACTAAATTCAAAGTAAATAATGAAATAAAAAATGATAAAAAATAAATGAATCCAAAGGAACAGACATATCAACTCCCAACATTCTCCAAGTTCCAACTACAAATCCATGCCCAAGTATCACAATGCACCAATAAATAAGTGCGATGCTTTACCTTTACCTGTGTACCAATAAAAAATATATGTAAAAGAACCAATGTTACAAACCTTGGGTGAGTAACTAAACTTAATAGATTTTCTCTAAATGGATTCCCTATTGTGTAAACTATGATAGAACAATTTAGGACAATTATATAAAAATTATGATACAATTTATATCAAATCCAAGTAGTTTCACACCCAATAAATTTTCCAAACTAAACAGTTTCCAAAGAAAGTATACAAATAATGTACTAAACCATTTGACATTTATTTTTGGTACACCCATTCAATGATTCACATACACCCCCACACATGCATGCATAGGTCACAATTCAATACTCAATAGCAGTTTCTCATCCATCCACTATTTTTCACAAATTTTTCAATATCCATGTGTCCTAATTACACACGCCCCGTATCTAGGGTCACATTACATTGTACCCCAATGGTACACACCCCTTATTTAGGGCCACGTCAATCACATGAACTCACACAAACCCATGTTTACAAAAACCATTTCAAATAAACCATTCCAATATAATTAAATAAAAAATTATTTTATTAAAAACCTTTCAAACAAATAAATTTTAAAAATACAACAAATCCATATTTTAAAATCAACATTTTAAAATAATGAAAACAAAGCACTTTTCACAACCGATTTCCAAAAATCCACAAACCATCACTAAATAGGTTTTATACTATTATTTTACCACTAATTTCACAACCAAATTTAATAAATTTGACAAATTTGAAAATTAGAAATCATTATATAATAAGAGGAGTTGAGGGTGAAGCCCCCTACCATAGAAAAAATGGAGAAAACAAAGAAAGGCATCAATTTTTCATCCAAACCTTATTGAATCTCCAAAACACAACTTAGACCACTTTACCTAACATAATCACATCCAAAACCCAGAATGTTTGGCCTCAACCATCATAGATATATCTCTATAAATCTTGATATAGGATTTCAAGAGAGGGATGAAAAGTAGAATTGGAAAATAGTACAAAAAATGAAGACTTAACAAAGGAATCAAGCTTCAATACACTATGATTTTCCACTGGATTGCTTCCGGATTAAAGGAGAGCTACTCCATAGACTTTTAACAGAAAAAACAAGCTTAGGTATCAAAATAGTGAAAAAATAGAGTATTAGAAGTGAAAACAAGTGAGATCAACTTTGTTAGGATCACACTTTAAACCTTTTAGTGGTAGTCACATGGTTAGAAAACTGTGCGATATCCATGCACCAAACTGTTCCCAAATAAGTATCTTGCATGGTTGGACCACATGGGTAGAAAAACCGTATTCCAACCATGTAGAATCCCTCTACCCTACATTTAATTGTTCCTCTTAGGTATCCACACATTTTTGAAAAATTGTATGCCTAACTGTGCACCTTCCCATTAGCGCCTTTTTCACTTTTTAGGGTTTTATTTAAAAGTTTCATGGTTTCCACTAATAATTTTCATACTGTGAAACTTTATAAGAGTTTCAAAAATAATCCCAAAGTCTTCAAAACCCTCCTGAACATCACCCATAAACATAAAATACAGAAAAATGATAAATAATGGGTTACATACATGAAAATGTGGGTGATACATAACATATTATTTATTATACTACATCTATATTCTTTGAAAAAATGATAATTATGTTTTGTACGTAGGTGTGGACTACCACCTACATGGACCAATGAGATTCATTATTAATCACTAAATCACATGGATTATATATACAAGAATATTTAAAAACTTAAATGATGACTAAGATATCATGATCA
Source organism: Viscum album (assembly GCA_963277665.1). Lineage (NCBI taxonomy): Eukaryota > Viridiplantae > Streptophyta > Magnoliopsida > Santalales > Viscaceae > Viscum > Viscum album. The sequence continues at coordinate 1,336,349,627 of OY728127.1, forward strand.
TTTAAGAATGATAAAATGATACTTACAACCCTTTCATCAAGAAAAATAAAAAATTGAAATTATAAACATGCATACATATGCCCTATTGTCTCTATGATTGTAACATAGTTCATTTTTCATAACCATATATAATGGATATATTTATAATAATAATTGATATATTAAAATGATAATTATTTCATCATTATTATTTTCAGGATAGTGAAACAATGACCTCTATTATTGGATGAAAATTACCAAATTCATTTTGGGAATAAGAACTTAATATCTTAAAAACATCCAATGTGAACCTAAGTGATTAAGTTATATTATTTAACATGGTAAAAAGTGATATAAAATGAATAATTTTTTTTGAAAGGTTTTATAAATAAATTACTAAATTAATATAAAATAATTAATTATCAAGATAAATAACGTACATGACATGTTATACTCATGAAAAGGGAGTTTTTAAAAAAACTCATCTTTTAATGTTTCCCTAAAAACAATATTTTTAATCCATTATAAATTAATTATTTTCTAAAAATAATTCACTATAGTTTATTCTTGTAAGATTGTTTACATTTATTTATAACCATTTTTGCATTTAAAAAATGGTTTGATAGGAATAATTTTCATTTTCTAAATGTGGTACATTATTAATTTTCTAACAACAATATAGAAGGAATGTTTTTTAACTCATACAATATGAGATAATTTTTTCTCCTTCATGACTAATATTTTCATTTATTATTAATTTACCATAATACATGGTTATTTTAAATGACTTTTTTCCTTTCAATGTGTCTAGTTTTATTTCAAAATAAGTTATTTTCCTCAAGGAATGTTTTTATGAAACACGTATAAATTTTATATGAATATGTTATGGTTATTGGGAATTTTTTATGATAATATGTGATTTCATTATAAAACAATGATGGATAAATCTATTATAGTCCTTCAATTCATTGGGTATGTTTATATTGGATGTTTCCCACAATGGTTATTATAGATGCAACTATGACTATTACTATAAGTGTAAATGCAAGGGTTATTTCAAGTATAATATTGATCGATATTTCATGTGTACCTGTGTGTATTACTTAGTTTATATGTATGATATAAAATTTATTACCCATGTTACCTATATTAATTATTTTTGTATTCCAAATTTTAATAGAAATATAATGTATTTCCAAGGTATTTTATTATGTTTATTTTAAATTGAAAGTATATGTTACGTTTTAAGGGTGAAAAGTGTAACTCTATGAAAAATATTTTCTATGTTTATCATGTTGTCCAAAAAACCTATATGTATTTTATTTTTCCTTTATATTTTTTAATAATTTTTTTGAAACTTTTTGGAAGAAAATATGATTTATTGTGTAAGTAAATGTCTAAATTAAGAATACAATTTAATTTGAAAAACAAAATTTTTTAATAAGTATTCATGGACTAATAGTTTCTTTGATTTTTTTTATTTCCATTATTGAACTTACTTTTTTCATACCATGTTTTAAAATGTTTTCACATGGTTTAAGGATGTATAATGAATAAAAATAATTCATGTTTAAATTCTTGACGATTATTCATGAAAGGAAATCTAGAAATGTTTGAAAGGTTTCATATTATAAAAAAATTCATAATATGTATAAGTTTATACATACAATTATATGAGTTATTATATATAATTTAGGTACTAATTCTATAAAACTCTAAAGATAAAATATTCTAAAGAGTGTAATAAATTGAATTCTTTTTCATATAACGTATAATATGTAATGCCTAAGGCTATTCACTTACTGTTGGTATCAAAGGAGGGTTTAGAAAAAAAAACGGATATTTCGATATTTTCTTGTGAGGTATTCTTACGAGTTATAGGTATTATCATGGGTTTATATTCTTAAGGTTGATAATATATTAAATGTAATAGAAATACCTTTTTATTTATTTAGTGGTGTATGAATAATATGATTATTATTATTTTGAGAGACATTTATAGTAATACAACCATTAGGTTTAGAAAAATTTAAAGGTTAGTGTAATCTTTATAAAATATCCTTAACAAAACTTTTATCTTACAGTTAGTTTGAAATAATATATAATTTGAGGATTACCATGCTTCTTTACATAAACTAGTTTCTTTTAAAATTTATTTCTCCATATAGAATAGGTGAAATAAATTGGGAAGGGATTGGGATTTTTTTTAAATTATAATCCTAGAATTGTTGGAATTGGAACTGAGTAGAATGTGGTAGTAATGGATAATTTAATGAATTCTAAAAATGGATATGGAATCCTTTTATGAGAATAAATAATATAAAATAAAATAACATAATGATGGTGGAACATTTTATGATGTAAGAACCTCCCACATTTAGTGGATCTTATAACCTAGTGGTATCTTAGTGTTGGATTAAATACCTAGAAAAGATATTGGATTTCATAAACTCTTTAGATAATCAAAATTTTAGTCTAGAAATTTATCATGTTTAGCTTGAATCCAACCAGTGATGGTCAATGATGAAGAATACCATGGAAAGGGAAGAGATTTATTACATGGAATGTGTTGAATTTATAAAACAATTCATTGAGAAATATTTTTTTAAGTTGGTTCCAATGAAGATGGAAAATAAAATCACTGAATTTAATAAAATGAGAAAGATTCGGTGGCTTCATATAATTAAAAATTATCTATATTGAAATGTTTTGAACCAAATTTTATCTAGGATCATGAAAGTAAAATAATTCATTTTTACATAGTATTTAATCCATGATATCGGAGGTAATTAGATTCCAATGAATTCAATAATTTTGAGGAACTTATTTGATGTGCTGAGAGGGTAGAAATGGAGTTTTATGATGATCATTTACTTCATTAAAACAAGCATAATAAATGGTCCATATTTAAGAAAATGTTTAATAATAAATTAAATGCATTTGAAGGTAATAAAATCAAGCTTCCTTTTTATGGAATTTGTGGTAAAAAACCATGTGGAATGCCTTATCAAATAGGGGAAGTGATTTCAATGTTGTATGTATAGACATATGGACCATGATTGTTATGAAATATATCTTGGTAGTGGTATGTTAAATTATAATAATAATTTCGTAAAGTGTTTCAAATTTGGTGATATGGGGAATTATGAATATACTTTCCCATATAAGGACCTGAATTATTGGAAGAATCCATACCATAAGAAGAAAGGTGTGGTGAAATCCATTTCAACAACATCGAAAGATATTGGTCCATCCATTGAAGTGGTAATAGTTACATTTTTGTCTATTTAGATTATTCTATGTTTTATTTGATTATAGGTCCACATAATATTTCATATTTAGGAATGTTTTTGGTGAATTTGGAATTCCACATCAAGAAACGGAACTAGAATATATGGTTGGAACAACTTGGGGATTTATTAAGGAAAATTAAAATTATAAGGAACTTCTTATCATTTCCAACAAAAGGTCATTACCAACAAATTATGTTTTAATTCCCATAGTAGAGATAGATATTAGTATGGGTATATATTTTATTATTATTTACAATGATAAGATATATTTTGGAGCTAAAATTTTTTGTTTGGAGAAACTGTCCAGTTTATATACAAGAATGGACCGATAAAATTGATAACATATCAGGAATCCCAGAAACTATTAAAAGATGGAAACGGAATTTATTATTCACGTATTATTGAAAATAGGGAAAAAATTTGTGTTAATTATGTTTGGATGGTAAATGAGTACCTAAATGTTTTTCTTGAAAAGTTTTTTGATATTATACCAGATTAAGAAGTTAAATTTACTGTTTATTTAGATCCTTCTTCTATGAAAATTTCAAAACCCATTATTGAATATATCATGTACAATTATTAGAATAGAAAACTTAGTTACATTAGTTATTAGATAAAGGTTTCATTCATCCAAGAACATCACCATGGGGTAATAATAACTTATTTATTAACAAGAATGATGTTTCTATGAAGATTTTAATTTATTTTAGAAATTTGAATTAAATTAATGTTGAGAATAAAATTTAGTTTCCTCATATAAATGACTTTTTTTATCAGCTCTAGGGTACTTAGTATTTTTTTCAATGTTTATGTGAGATTATATTACTATCAGATTATGGTGAAGGAGGATAACATTGAAAATTTTCAATACTAGGTATGAGTATTATGAGTTTGTAGTTATGTATTTTGGGTTGAAAAATTTCTCCTCTGTATATACAGAACTTATAAATAGAGTTTTCAATGAATATTTGGATATGTTTATGGTTGTTTTTATAGATGATATGTTGTTTAATTAAAAATATAATGAGGATTATGAATAATAACTATGGATTAATGTAAAAACACTTAAGGAAACATGTTATATAGAAAATTTCCCAAAATTTATTTTTTACAACATATTTCATTGAATGGACAATTTTAAAGTAAATGTTTTATTAAAGTTGATCCCATAGAAAAAGAAGTTTTTGGTTAATTTCCAATACAAAACATTGTTACTGATATTTGATGTTTTAATGGATAAGAAGGTTATTACTTGTTGTTTTTTGAAATCATTACATGGTTATCTAGACCTCTAACTATGTTAACATGAAAATGATTTAAATTTATTTGGATAAAATAATATGATTATAGTTTTTAGTAATTAAATATAATATTGGTGACTCATATAATTTTGAAACAACATTCAAGAAATGAGTTTTTTCATATATATTGATGATTTATTTAAGGGACTTGGTTGTGTTCTGATGTAGAATTACTAATTAATTGCTTATACTTGATGGGAACTGAAACCTCATTATTTAAATTATAATAAACAATATTTAGATTTTGGAAATATGTTTTTTTAATTTAAAAATACAAGGTCATCATTTATGTGCATCAAATTGTGATATATGTACTGATCATAAAATTTTGAATTATATATTCAATAAGAAGGAGTTGAAAATGAGGCTGAGAAGATAGATATAATTGATAAAGTATTATTATTTTAAAATTAATTACCATTTTAAAAATAAATTAATGTTGATAATTATTTGAGTCTAAAAAATAATGCTATATTAACTAGGTTACATCTGAAAAAATACACTCTATTTAATAAATTGATTAATTTTTTCTTGGATGTTATGGGTGAAAGAAATTACTCTGTTTTTTAGGTGTTAGTGCAATAGGCTCTATCAAGTAGAATTATACAAGATCAAATGGAGGACTGTGAGTTACATAAAAATGTAGAAATGTTAAAAAGGTTATTCTTCTAGAATTTTATATTGGTAAATAATTTCTATTGAGATTTGGAAAGAGATTATGTATTCCTTATGATTCTATGTAGAAGAGGGAGTTGTTAAGTGAATCTCATACATTCCAATTTTCCATTTATCCTAGAAGAACTATGGTGTATAAATAATATCGGGAGTTTTACTGGTAGGTTGGAATTAAGAAAGATATTTCTTAATTTACCATTGAATATTGGACTTGAAAATAAATTAATGAATAATGATAATTACTAATGGGGATGCTTCATATTTTTCCAGTTCTTGGGTGTAAATTGAAAAATATATCCATTGTTTTCATGGTGGACTACCAATGAAATCTTGAGGTAATAATGAGATTTGGGTTATTATTGATTACATGACTAAATATCCACATTTCCTTACCATTTTAGATACAATATCTATAGATAAATATATTGATTGTATCTTAAGTAGATAATTAGGTTACATGAATTTCATCTCTCTATTGAATATGAATTTGATCACATTTTCACTTCTATTTTTTTTTGAAATGAATTCATAAGTCATTGGGAACTAAGTTAAATCTCAACATAGACTTTGATCCTCATTTTGATGGACATTAGGAATGAATAATTTTGACCTTCTAAGACATTATTTGTGTTTGTTAAATTAATAACTAGGGAATTTTAGATCAACATATTTCTTTATTAGAGTTTCCTTATTATAGAAGTTTTCACTCCATTATAGAAATTAAAACCTTTTAGTCTTTATATGGAAAATGATGTTAAACTCCATCATTTTAGAATAAAGTAGATTAAAGGTTGATAATGGGACTGAAACTGTTTGGGGGAAGTGACTAATAAGGTGAAAATGATTCTACAATAAATGAGGACTACTCTCAGTAGGAAACAATTTTATGATACAAATAGTAGTAAAAGACTTTTATTTTATGTAGGTGATCATGATTTTCTTAAAATAAATATATGGAAAGTGTTTTGAATTTTGGTAAGAAGGTAATGTTTTTTGAATAGTACATTAGAGTATAGAATTCCTGAAAAATTTGGATTAATTTCCTAATAAGTGGTCTTGCCTCCAAGATTACCTAGGTACAAAATGATTTTCATGTTTTCATTTTTGGAAAATATGTTCGGTATACATATCATGTTTTGAGCCCTGAGGTTGTTTAGTTGGAAGATAAAATTTATTATGAGAATTTTTTTTCAAATTCATGACCATATATATAATGTTTTTCAGAAAAATTTAATTCATTAGGTTGTGTTTTTTGGGATAAACCATATGGTTGTAGAAGGAACATCTGAATCTTAAAAATATATGAGGGAATACTATCCATAATATTTTAACAAGTGAATAAAATTATAAGGATACAATTTACAAAGTGGGGAATTTAACAACCCATATACTAATAGAATAAATTTCTTCCATATTTATTTGTATTGATTAATTAAATATTTATATTCAATATAAATATGTTAAGTAATAATTAATATTAAAAATGAAATAATGCTATTAAAATCATTTCTTATATGGTTATATTTAAAATATTAATTATAACATTATAAAATTTTAATTTTTAAAAATTAATTTCATTTTTAAATTCATCATGTAAAATTTATCTTAGAATGAATTTTGGAAAAGTTGCTAATTATTTTTGATTTTTTAAGGAATTATAAAAAATACTAGTTTTTATTAGAAATTGTATTTTATTTTAAATATTTTACAAGGTAACGTTATTTTATGGATTAGTTTTAAATTTCACATAGTTATTTTTTATTTAAAATAATTAAATTTTGTTTATAAAATACATTTCATACTTATATTTTGTATAATAGCATTTTATATTTACAATGTAATTTTTCAGAAAAATTGTATTTTTGTTTTACTAGTTTCATTTGAAATTAAATTCTAATAATTATTTACTTTAAATTTTTAAAAATGGTTTCAACATTTGGAATCATTGTTTCCAAATTTAGTAAATAAGACACTTTTATTTTTTGATAATATGAATAGTAATATTATAATTTTTGTAACCATAGTAAAGGGTTAATCCATTTATGAAGGTTATTAAATAATATGAAAAGAACAATAAAATGACTAGAACACTTAAAAAAATATTAATTAAAGAGTTTATCATGACCATAATCTTCCAAGGGTTGAATTTATGACCTTTTGGGTCCACTTCTATAAGATTGTGACCTTTATAGTATTTGATTTAATGAAATGTCAAACATGTCACACTCTTTTTTTTAATAAGTGTAATATTGTTAATTTAGTATTATACAGAGGGTATGTTCAACTATAAATAGTATTTTTAAGTATAAAAGTCACATCATCATCATTTTAATATATATATATATAAGACTATTGGTGATGAAATTATAACAATAAATTATTTCCCAACGTTTATGTAATAATTTTTCAATTATTGAAAAAAATCAAATAACTGATATTAAAAATATTAAAAAAAATTAAATTTAAGATAAATAATGTTATCAAGAATTTTCTAGAATACCTTATAATATTTTGTATATAATAAAAGTGACTTATTTTTATTATAAATTTTATATTGGTATTATTAATGACAATGAAATGAATATATCTACAAATTTACATTTTTTGATATTGAATAGTAAATAATAATTTATTAAATTATATAAAATTCCTAAAATATTAAATCCATCCAATTGATTAGGATAATATTTATAATAGCATATATTTTATATTTTTGGATCGTTTTTCATTTTATAGTATACATAATATCCCTCAAATCGTGTGAATTCGTGCTGTCATTATAAGAGCCAATGCAGTTAAATAGGGGTTAAAACTAAAAGATAATGGTACAAATATTGTCAAAACATGCATTTTTTTAATTTATGATAATATATAAAAACATTATAAAATTATATTCACAATAACTCACATTTTTGACCTTTTTAATTTAATTTTTTGATATTAATTTAATATTTTGAGAAATGCCAAGAGTGCCCCTCCACTCTCTTATAAATGAGAACCTCTTCTCCTTATTTATTCTTACTGCAAAACGCTTTCTATTCAAAAAATAATTTCCCAAATACCTTAATATAATCTCAAATGACATTATAAATTTCATTTATTATGAATAATACCAAACTTATATTGATTAAGGTGTTATGAAAATGAGGTTTTCCAAATAAGAGGTATAGTTTTCACCAGTATGTTTTACTTTTGTTTCTTCTTCCACCTACTTCACATATTTTTACAATGGTAAAATATTAATTATATTATCATCCATATTCTAAGATTTTATTATTTTTTATGACCTATATCCATCTCTTATTCCATAAAATGAAAAAAGAAATAATCATTTGTGTGTTTGACGAACAACTGCTTCACAAATAGATGTAATTCATTTTCCATCACTGTCTCTAGAGATGGAATTATAATAATTTAATTAATGTTTATATATGATATTAATGAAATATTTATCATTAGAAATATTATAATATATAATTTAATTTTTTATATTTCTATTTACTAATAGATGAAAATTTCATTCGTATATACATGTAGGCTATCACCTCTACGAAGTGATGTGATTATTTTTTCATCACCACATAACACAGATGACATATGAAAGAATATTTGGAGAAGTAATGTGATAAATAATAAATTATTATTATTATATAAATATAAAACTATACATACCATATTTCCATAATAATTATCAGAAAAATGGAAACGTTGCTCATGTGTACATACAACCTATGGACTTCATGATTATGACATAGTTAATTTTCCATAACCACATATAATGGTAGAATTTAAAATAATAATTTATATTTTAAAAGGATAATTATTACATGATTATTATTATGGATATCATGGAATAATGACCAGTATAACTATAGTTATATTATAAAAAACATTTTTGACTTAAGTATCAAATATCTTCTAAACGTATGATGTAAACATAAGTGATTAGGTAAAGGAATTTGACATGGTAATAAGTTAAATATAAAATTAAAAATAAACCATAAAAAATGTTCTTAATGAAGAATAAAATCAATAGAATATTATTATTCAGGAATACAAAGAACATACAAGATGTGTCAGACACAAGGCGAGTGATTTTATTTTTAAAGTAAACTTTTAAATTTTCCCATAAAATATCTCTTTTTATTCTATATTAAAATTATTGATTTATAAATTTTTTTAAGGAATATTTTCATTATTATTGTATTATTTTATAATTTTCTTTTTACAAATTTTTATTTTTAAAAAATTATTTGAAATGAATCTTTTTGTTATTTTATAAATGTGGTACTTGGTGAATTTTCTAAAACAAATAAGGAATGAATATTTTTTAACTTATATGGATTGAAAATATTTTCCAATATTCATTCATATTATTTTCATTGAAGAATACTTTACATTTTTACATGGTAATTTTCATATAATATGTTTTCTTTTTTATGTTTTCAGTTCTCATTTTAAATAATTGAATTTATTAAAAATTTTTTTTAATGAATTAAGTATTAATGTATTATGATTATGTTAGGGTTCATCGGAATAATTTATGATAATAGGTGGTTATATTATAAACCAAATTTGGATTGGTCTATTATATCGATCCAATAAAATGAGAATGATTATATAAGAAGTTGATCGTTATTTACATTCTATATGTGGCTGTGATGGTTACTACTTGTATAACCGATAGGTTTATTTTAAGTTTAACCATGAGGGTAATTTAATTTTTATCCATGTAAGTTACTCTATAAATATTTATGATAAAAAATCATTCCCCATGTTACCATTATGATTTAATTTTTCTTTCTATTTTTTTATATAAATCTGATGTTTTAATAAGGTAGGTTATTAGGTTTATGTTCAAAGGAATATATATCATACTTCTTAATGTTGAAATTTATAGCATTGGGAAAATGGTTTTATGAGATTATAATTTTTAATAAAATACCTATAAAATTTTGATTATTATTTTAATATATCTTATGAAATGTTTGTTGGATCATTTTGGGATGAAAATGTCATTTCCTGAGTAAGTTAATGTTTAATTTGAGAAAAACGTTTTATTTGAAAAATAAAAGTTTTGTTATAAGTATTCATCAACTAATGGTTTATTTATTTCATTTTATTTCTCTTACTAATATTTTTATGCTCATCCAATGTTTTAAAATGATTTTCATTGGTTTTAAGGATGGGTAAGGGAAAATAAGACATCCAATTTAATGTTGTGAAGATTTTTCATGAAAATAAAAAATGGTATGTTTTAAAAGATTCATATTATGAAAAAATGGATAATGATTATAAGTGTTTAAATTGTAATATATGATTTTTTAGGTATATGTTTAGTACTAATTCTCTAAAACTCCAAATTTAAAAGATCCTCAATATTTTAAGAAATTGAATTCGAGTTCAAAATAAGAGATAAGTCCAAAAACATAATTAAAACCTAATAAAAATTTATTATATGATAAGATTGAAAATCATAATAATATTATATAAAAATATAATAAATTTAGTGATATTTATAATTTATGGTTAATTTATATTTATTTAATACTCTATGTAATTTTTGTAGTGCCTTGACCATCATTTTTTAAAAGGAATCCCATTCTCTATTTCTTTACACCTTATTAAGAAACCTATATTGACTGACCATTAAAACATTATCTTCTCAAATTACCTTTACATGATGTAGAGGTTCTATTATTTTGAAATAGACCATTTTAAGGGTCCTTAAAAATGGATCTATAGGAATTCTACCAAGGAAGTGGTAATCATCATTACAAACTCCTTAAAATTTATTACTTATTCTATTTACTATTAATCAATTAGAACCATTCCCATATAATTACTAAATTATCAAAAATATATTGACTTGTTTTTACTATTATTGGAAAACCATTCTCCATCACTTTTATATCCTATGAAATATGAGAAATTCACTATTACGCATGTAAGGCTTACCCTCTCCCTATAACGATGAAATTCATTTTTCATCAAAATTTTACATGGATCATTATAAAAATATAAATAGTTAGTATATATGATATTTAAGTAAAAATTATGGTTTTAGAAATATAATATATAATTTTTATTATTACATTTCCTTCTATTGGAAAATGATCATGTTTCTCATGCACACTTGTGGACTACCACCTCTAGGAAGTGAGGCAATTCATTTCTCAATTATTCTTCACATGTATGGAAATAAGGATATTATATATATATATATATATATATATATATTATAATAATTACATGCTAATGGTGAATTATTAATAAAATTTCTTTCATTTCATCCATTGAAAAGTAAAAACAATGTTTATGTGTACAAACGTCCTACCGTCTCCATGAACGATGGGATTAATTTTTCTATATAAGTCTTTATTGGATGATTTTAAAAATGTATATAGTCAATATGTTTGATATTAATATAATTAGTAGTATTTGGGAGATTATTTAATCATGATCAATATGAAAGGGCTGAAAATATCAAACCAAAAATTACATGAAAATGAGACAATTAACACTTTGGGAATGGCAATTTAAATATGTATTTATTAATAAAAAGTTATTAAAATATTGTATGTGGATAATATATATCATTAAAAATATCAATATTTTTTTTATAAATTAATAAAAAGTTTAAAACCATCATAAAGATGTTTAAATAATGTTCAACAATGTGGATGTGTGAGGTAAGTGGGGTTTTAACTCAATATCTATTCATTTGGTTATACTTATAATTTATCCAATATGTTATGAAAATTTTATGTGTGAAATGAAATGATATTTTATAATGTTTTATTTTAACTTTTTATTGTTAATTTATATTTTTCATATATTATAACTCCGTTTATTAATTCTTATGTCAATGATTTGATTATTATAAGGTATTTTATCTCAATTTACACTTCATTGAGACATATTTGGTACTATGAAAATATTTATTTTAACCCCAGAATACACTGCCCCTTTGATGTATTTATCATGGATATATATTAATTTATTATTGTTCAATTTTCAATTGATGTTTTCTCTTTCATGAGGTTATAGATTAAAATTTACCAATGATGTAAGAATTTATTTTATAGTCAGATTTGTTAGGATTTTTCTTATTTTCATTGAAGGAATATTATAATATATCCATCATAAACTCCATATTTATTAACATATGTATATTTATGGATATTTATTATTTTATTATAAGTTTCTTTCTCTTTGGAACTTGATGAATGAAAATAAAACTTTAAAAACAAGACATATCTTATTTCACTTTTTGATTAGATATATTTCCCCCCCATATCCATATTTTTTCAAAATAGTTTTACAAAAGTTTTTTTATTTATAGAAAAACATTATCAATGAAATTTTATGTTATAATGGATTCTTAAAATGTTTAAAAGGAATATTTCTATTGTTTTTTGAAACAAAAATTTTCAACATTATTTTATAGAAAAAGAGAATTGGAATATTTCTTTTTAACCTAAAAGACATTAATAGATGTTCCCAAACCATATTATGCTATTTAGATTTATATATAAGTTTTAAATAGTTTTAATAATTAATTAAATTAATAAAATATTATATTTGTATTTCACTTCAACTTTATTTCTCTAAAGGAAATGATTTTATTACAAAACGGTATTTCTCATGAATAGATGATCATTTTTTATCCATTATTAATTTTGTAGTCACTAATTTTCTCTTAAAATAATCAATTTATTATGATTGGTGGACATTTAATTTCTCTTAAATATCCATATTATTTATATCATGTATGTAATTATTAACTAAACCAATGAACATTTCGATATATGATATTTTATTTTGAGTGTTGTTTGAGTGACTGGGGAAATATTGATATTCAGTACTCTTAACTAAATACAGACAATTATTGATAAGGTATGTAAGCTCCCAATCATTTCTAAATGTTTCTCAGAATAATTTTAGGTACAATTTTTGTATAGTTTTTTTTAATTTATTGTTTTTTTGGGATTTGTTTGGGAGAATATTTCAAATTTTAGAAGGAAATTGGAAATTGAATGGCTGGTACACAGTTTTCGCAAACTATGTGCCTCAATCGAGAAAACATTGTGAACCCAAATAGAATGGATTCACATGGATGGAATGTTTTTTTTTAAATTTTTCACCCTAAAAGAGGAAATCATTCACCCCCTAGAAGAGGCTCATAGTTATGGTGAACGATTAGTGTGAACCGTGCACCTCTTCCCAGCAAATCGTACACAAGATTTATGTTACCCTGAAAATTAGTTTCTCAAATATAAAACGCCCATTATAACGGAAAAGTGACCCTAACTCAGAAAAATTAGATTACTATAATTTTTTGTGGTTCCAAGATGGATTCCTAGACCTCTTGAGCTCTGTTATTGGTAGATCGAAGGGTACAATGAAGATATACACCACCCTAAGAATGTTTTTTCTTACTTGTTAGATATATCATCCTCTCTCTCACCTCTTTCTATAAAAAATAGGTATGTTATTTGATATTCAAGATCTAGGTTTTTTAGATCAAGATTTATTTAAATATTTGATCTGGTAATTGAATCCAGATCTTATTTTATGTCATTGTTCTGTTGAAATTGGGGATTTCAATTGGCAAACGCTCTTCATCAATCTTGAGGTATGTGGTCTATTCTTTAAATCCCAAAGTATTGATTTCAATTATATGTTTACAATAGTATAATTTATATGAGATGACTATAAATTTATTTTCTTAGATTTAAATAATTAATTATTGAATTAATTATGGGTTATTGGGATTAAAAATTTAATAATTAATTATGGATTTAATTATTGGATATTAAGATTGTGAATTTAAAAATTAATTGTTTAATTAATAGTGGGATATTTTAGATTGTGAATGGAATAATTAATTGTTGAATTAATTATGGGATATTGGGATTCTGAACTGTATAATTAATTTTTGAATTAATTATGGGATATTTGAAATTGTGAATAAATTAATGGTATTGATGTGATAAAATAGTTGTTGAATTAGTAATGAAATAGTTTTATATAATCAATTATTGAATTAATTGAGTGAATGATATGATTGTGAAATTATTTAGTTTAATTAATTAATTGGTATATTAATTAATATGATTTCTTGGTCTATTCTATTATGAAATTATGAATAGTAAAAATGGCATTTAGTCATGTATTATGAAATATGAATGGTAACAATGACTTCCAATTATGAATTGATAAATTATAAAAAAGGCATTCAACCATGTAATATGAATTATTAATGGTAACAATGGAATTAAATTATGAAGTAATGAATGGTAATAATGGAATTTAGTCATGTATTTTAAAATATAAAGAGTAATAATGGAATTCAATTATGAATTATAAATGGTAAAAATGGAATTCAGATATATGATATAGTTTTAGTGTCATCTGGAACCTGAGGGGGTTGTTATGTGGTTTAATAAACTATAATTGAATAAATGGAAATTGTTTACCTTGATTCTTATATTTTATTTGTTATAAAACCATATACACTAATTGATATTGTATTTATAGTTTTGGTAATCTTGTGATGTTGGTATAATTCTGGTTATGGTTATATTATTGGTTATTGATTATTTATTTTCCATTAGTGCATTTCTATGATAAAGAAGGTATAGTCCCCCCATGATTGATAATATACCACCACTACTAGTCAATAGCCTCTGGCGTATGGGGAGGGGTGCTTTAGGTCATGTGACCGATCAGCTCGAGGTACCAATGTGTTGACTGTGGATGGGATGTTACAAATTGGTATCAATGCCTAGATTTATTTTATTTTTCATTTTTTCATACTATATTTGAAATGTAGATTGGAGAATAAGAAGTTTCAAGCATTGGTTATGATCTATTTCATTGGAGTAGCTACCCCGTGTATGGGTGAAAACCGAAGTACCTAGGGTGGGATGATTTTTATTGGTATTTTATGTTACAGTTGGATGTTATTTCACATTGTTTGAAACACTTGTGGTGTGATGAGATAATTTTTTTGAGATTTTCTATGATTTTAATCATATCCTAGTATGGAACTGTAGTTGAGTTTTCAAGCATCATTATAGTAACTTTGGATTATTGTAACACGAATCATTTTAGACATGCACAGGAAAATGGGTATTGGGTATGTTTTTTTTAAAATTGAACTATTTACACTATCTTTTGAAATATAATTTATAATGGATACTAATATGAAATTAAGAATTGGGAAATTTATAAATAAAGAAAATAAATTCATGTATTATGAGAACTTGAATCATGAAAATGAGTTACAATTTTTCAACCATGACCAATATGTAGGATGCCTATGGTAGAGGTAGTGCCTTGGTGTTGACTGTTTGGAAGAAAAAGGGGAGAATGACTGTTCTGGATTTATGTGAATTACCGTAATTATGTTAAAGTGGTGTTATGTATCATGATACATGTGTTTGTAATTGTAGATATATTCCTCCATGACGATGCTCGTTGATAGAATGACAAGAGAAAATTGGTGGAAATGATCCAACAATAGTAGAACCTACGGTACTGATAGTGTCGAGTGAGGATGTGGGGGAACAGTTCTGAGAGAACATTGATCGCTTCTTCCAATTCATGGAAAGAGTCCCAGGATGGGGTATGAAAAACATGTCTGATCTGATGTGGGAGTTTCAGTTGCATCACCTTATGAATTTTACTACCAGAAAAGTCTGAACCAGGCGAAAGCCCGATCCCACAAATTTATTAAGAAAAAAGTGCAAGTACAGACAGTAGAAAATAAAAGTGCTACATTACATCAAACCCATACTCATCCCTCTCCCTATCCTCGGATAACTCATCGCCAGGATCAGCTGACTCCCATTCTGAAGATTCATACTTCCGCATCATCTCAAGATACATTTTTTTCTTCCTAAGCATCTCCTCAGACATCTTCGCCTTATTTGACCACTTCCCATTGGGCCGAGTATCCACCTTCGGAGACCCTCCCCTTCGCTTGCCACTGTTCCCATTTGCATGAAAATTTTCTTGCGACCCTACATTCTTGCAAGCATACCTCGTCGCCATTGGCTTGGGTAGGTCCGTATAATCCCTTCTTGTATTCCTCCTACTTTGGGTTTTCCCTTCCACTTCCTTGCTTAGGGGCTCATGAATTCCATGCTTTACCACCTTAGTGTAGGATGCTTTGTGATTATGGATCTCTTCTTCACACTCGACTCTATCCCCCCACTTCTTAAGGGTCATGGGGGAATTGATATTTCCATCCTTCCCACCCTCCATTTGAGTTGTCTTGACTGTGTCATCAGCACATGAACTTTTATATTCATCATTCACTCTGTCTAGGTACACATGAACTTCTTTCCCTCCAACTTCCTCTGCCACTTCAATCACCTTTGCCTCAGTTGATTTAAAATCACTCAGCACTGCAAAACTGTTTGCAGAATAATTAATCAAGTCATTAGGATTTACCTGTACCATACAAACAGGTGTGTTCTCCTGTTCAGCCACCATTTCCATCGGTGTAATACTATCCTGCATCAAGGCAGATCCCCTGCTAGAGTACTGAAAATCATCATTTGACCCCTCCATATGTGAAACTGAGATATCAATCATATTCATATTTTTGTTAGATTCAATCAGAATTGAGTCTCCAGGCCGAGGCACATCCATTCCAGGATTGACCAGTTGGATTTCTCCAGCATCATCCACTGAAACTTGGTCAGATCTATTACTCAGAGATGTTCCATTCAACACATCCTCTGGTGTCACTCCCTGCTCCATGATAGTAGTGGGAACCAGAAGAGAATCATCAACCTGTTGCACATCTGGAGCAGGATCATCCACCGCTGTGCAGGTCTCCACTGCCCGTGCATCTCGACCAATCCTTCGGCAGACTTCCATCCCGTGTCCCTGCTTATGGAAAAAAGAGCAAAATGGAATCCAAGACTCATAGACAATCCGTTGTGCATACCTGTACTCACCCTCCACTACGATCCAAACAGTATCAGGTGGGATCTTTGAGAGATCCATCTCCACGCAGATTCGTGCAGATGTAGGGTTTCCCATGGAGGATGTCCTATATTATATGAGGATCAAAAAATCACTATAGGAGGGGGAGGGGGTGTTTAGGCCTAGACAGGTCTTGAAGACATGATTCATGGAAGGAATTTTTAGTGATGTTCATGGAGAACTTCTATCCAATGACTCTAAGATCAAATAAAGAAGTTGAGTTCATAAGGCTGACTCGGGGAAGCATGTTCCTAATGGACTATGCATGGCCCTTTACATATTTTCAACTCTTTTCTCTAACATATTCCAGGGATGAGACAACCATGATGAGGTGATTCTAGGTTATAATTAAAAGTGAGATTTAGTCCTAGGTTAACATCTTTTGGTTAAACAAGTTTATTGACATGGTGGATCAAGCTCTCATAGCAGAGGAGAACAAGAGGGATGCTTCTAGTGTAGGATAAATGGTTGTTGCTGGACGATCAGGAGGCATGAATTCCAAGAGTAGGAATCATAACTACTAAAATTTTATTCAGTTTAGTGTTAAGTAGAGTAGTTATATTGATATATTAATTACATAGGATATTACTAAAGTTATCTATAACCATTGTGGTTGGCTAGGGTACTATCATAGAAACTATTCCTGACCACCAGTAGAGTGATGATATTGCGACAATATGGGACATCTATAGATGTTTTGTAGGAACCCACCACAAACAGGTAGTGATGTAGGAGGTGGATAGAATCATGGTGTGGGAAGGGGATATTACACCCCTTATCGGAATGGAAATTGGAGTTATATAGGCTATGGATGTGGAGTCAATAGATGCGGTACTTCAAGGAAATACCACCCATATCATCATAGTGATGTAGTACAGGGTGCTCAGACTGCATCAAAGAGAAGAGGGAAAGAGAGATACATTAATTTCATCCAACACATATGGATATTGAGGTTGGAACATCAATAATTAGAGGTAATATTATTATATTTTATAAATTATCTAGTGCCTTATTTGATACAGTTTCCTCTCATTCCTTTATATCTGCACAACTTGTGAATGGCTTGAATCAGGAGGTGGAGTTTTTGAGTGGGGTTCTATTAATAGATGCACCATTGGGAGTATGGGTAAGATACATCTACATGTTTAAAGGGTGTTCTCTCAAGGTTGGAGAGTATTGTTTTCTTTGGGATCTTTATATACATAATATGTTAGGCTTTGACCAGATTATCGATATAGACTGGTTAGTATCACACCGAGCCCACATATATTGTTAACATAGGAGAGTGACTTTTACATCTCATGTGGGTGAAAATTATATTCACCATGGATAGTGGGATATCATGGTGGTCCATGCTAGATGAGTTCACCAGCAACTGGGGGAGATTACCACCCAAGTTGCTTGTTTATTGTAGGATGATGGGGGTGTAAAGCATGATGTCTTTCCACCATTAGTGGACTAGTTTCAAGAAATGTTTCTCCAAATTTCACAAGGTTAAAACCAGAGATATATGTGTAATTTACTGTTAATCTCATGCTAGGGGATGAGACATTTTCTATTCCACAATGTAGAAGAGTCCTGAAATAGCTTTAAGAGCTCAAGAATCAGCTATAGGATTTGGAGGATAATGGTTTTATTTGATGGAGTATGTCACCTTGGGGTTTTATAGTCTTGTTGGTAGAGAAGGATGAAAAAACCTTTCACTGGTGTGTCAAGTACCAGATGTTTAACTAGATAACTATGAATAAATGGTACCCTCCTCCGCATATTGATGATATTTTTGGCTAGTGTGGGGATCTTATGTATTCTTAAAGATCAACTTGAGATTAGGGTATCATCAATTGAGAGTTTACCCATCATATATACTATTAAATACTTTCAGAAGCAGGTATGGACTATAAGAGTCCATCATAATGCTATTTGGGATAACGAATTCACCAGTAGTGGTTATGGCCTAGTTGAACAGAATATTCCATTCATACCTAGTTAATTTTGTGTTAGTGTTTTTGGTTGAAATCCTGGTGTACTCTAAGACTCATGAAAATTATGACCATCATATTTACATCATCCTTAGTACATTAAGAGTGTATAAGCTATATTTCAGGCTATATAAGTGTCAGTTTTTGATTGACCAGGTACACTTCTTAGGTCACATCTTCTCAGAGGAATGTGTATTAGTGGACCTAAAGAAGGTGTTGGTAGTTGTGTCTTGGGAGAATCCAAAGATATTTTTTGAAATATAATAATTTTGGTGGTTAGATGGATATTATCGAATGTTTATCTAGGAATTCTTCTAATTTTATGCACCATTATTGAAATTGACAAAAAGATAGTTATTTGAATGGTTAGAAGCATACATGAATTCCTTTTAGGAGTTGAAGAAGCACTTCACATCAACACTGATCTTCATCCTACCCGAGTTAGGTGTACATTATATATACTATGATTCTTATTGATTAGGGTTTACAATAGTGTTGTTATAGGGAGATCTTATTTTGGATTATGGTTCTTGGATATTAAGGCCAGAAGAATGGAATTAACCTACAAATGACCATAAGTTAGTAGCTACGGTTAATTCATTGAAGTGTTGGTAGAATTATCTATTATGATAAAGGTTTACTGAGTATACATATCAAAAGATCATGAAGTATATATTTTCAACATGATATTTTAATCTCTAACAATAGAGGTGGGTTGAGTATATGCGTTATTTCAATTTTGAGCTTGTAAATACACCTGGAAAGGAAAAAAATGTTATTGAAACCATAAGAAGGAAACTTAGACTCAGACAGTTTAGGACTCTATTGTAGAGTGGAATATGTTTACCTTGTAAATTGAGATGAATGTCATGGTTTAAAAGAGCCAGTAGTAGATCAATCTTGCCTTAGTTTTAGTGGAGTATACATTTTTGGAACATATTAGGGATAAAAAACATGATTATCTAGAATGCCTGACCTTAAGGGAAATCCATGAAGATGGGGAGTCACCTTCAGAGTGGACCACAAATGAGGATAAGATCATATATGTTAAGAATCATGTTTTTGTGACTATGAGCATATAGTAGGAGCTGATGCACGAGTTTCATACATCCAAGTGGGTGGTTAATCTAGGTGTGACCAAAATTTAACCGGACATACAATGATAGTTTTGGAGGCCAGGCATGAAAAAGGACATACCAAGTTTGTGACACGATGATATACCTTTTAGTAGGTTAGAACTGAGCATTAACAACCTAGTTATTTTTTGTAGTTATTTTCCATTCTGGAATGGAAGTGGGATGAGGTTACCATAAAAATTTTGGTGATTATATTGAGGACAACTCAAAATAATGACTCAATTTGGGTGATTGTGGATGGTTTGAAAAAGGTAGAAAATTTCTTTCCCATAAGGTAGACTTTCTCAGTAAAGAAGCATGGAGATTTGTTTGTTAGGGAAAAAGTACATCTACATGGGATGCCATGGAATATTTTTTCAGACCATTACTCACATTTTACATCATGCTTTTGGTAGTACTTACATAAGCCGCTCGAAACATAGATTTTTTGAGTACGATATTCCAAAAATACACAAATGGGTAGTTAAAATGTACTATTTAGGTTTTTGATGATATGTTACGAGAACGTGTTATAGATTTTGGTGGATATTTGGAGAAGTACTAATATTTGGTGGAATTTTCCAATAAAACATGTTATCAGGGTATGATACATGTGGAAACATATGAGGCTCTTTATTGTAGGATATAAAGATCGTCTATATGATAGATAGAGGCAGGTGAGTTAGGGTTTTTTGGGAGGAGTATTCTATAGGAGACGTTGTAGAAGGTATAAATGATTCAAAACATATGGATCTGTATTTTTGTAGAGAGAAGTCATATGCTGATAGACGCTGAAAAACCCTAGATTTTACATAGGGTCATCATGTTTTCCTCAGGGTTTCTACAAGATTGGTTCTCCACATTATATAGAGAGGGAAATTTGATGCCCATGTTTGTTGGAATGCTTGAGATTGTGTTGAGAATTGGGTCAGTGGTGTACCAATTGGATCTTCCATAGATATACAATGATATGAACATTGTTTTCCATGTGTGAAAACATTGGTGGTATCACCATGACCCTTCTCATGTAATCAGTGTTGATGATGTTGAGATTTAGATAGATGTTTCCTTTGAGGAGAATCTGATACAAGTGTTTGATTGTAGTGAGAAAGTGTCGTGGGAAAAAACTATGTCATTAGTTCATGTATTATGAAAAAATGAGAATGTTCACCAAGAAACATTGGAGAGAGAAGCAGATATGATGGCTTAGTTGCCTGATATTTTGAATTAGAATATTAAAGATCTTGGGCAGTATAGATCAAGGATGAGAAGTTATAAGGTGGGGATATTTTAAGATCCCGATCTTTCCAAGAAATTTCTCAGGCTCATTTTAGGCACTCTATTTTCATAGTTTTTGGCAATTTTTTTGGGTTGTTTGTTAAGTATTTTTTGGTTGAAAATAAGAAATTTTAAAAGGAAATGGTAAGGTTCATGGTTGGTACCTATTTTTCCCAAATAGTGCACCCCATACCATCAAATCATATGAACCCAAATAGAGGGGATTCACACAACTATTGTACGGTTTGTCAAACCATGTTCCCTAAATAGATAAACCTTAACCCACCTAGAATAGGATCATAGTTAAGGTGAATAGTTAAGGTAAACTATAATACTCTTCCCCGAAAACCATTCACATGATTTCAGTTGACCCAAAAAGTTTTTTTAATATTCTCGAACCCCCAATGTTTTCCTAAATTCAACCAAAACATAGAAATATTTTACACCTATTATTTTTGTGGTTTTTGGATGTATTTCCAGCCATCCCAACCTCCGTTAATATAGAATAGAATAGTAGATTGAAGATATGCACCTACCCAAATATCTCTTCTATTCCTAGTTAGATCTCCCATTCACTCATACTCCTCATTCTGGATAAAATAGGGTTGTTATCTGATGTTTGATCTAGATCAAGATACATGGTTTTTATATCTTGATTTGTATAAATATTGGATATATGTATTGAATCAGGATCCCATTCTATGTCATAGTTCCAATGAAATTAGATATTTCCATTAGTGAGCACTCATCCTAAATTTTGAATTAGGTGGCCTATTATTCAAATCCAAGATTTTTTATTTCAATTATGTGAATGTAATTATATAATTTCTAATAGATAATTAGTAATTTAGTTTCACATATTGAATTAAATAATTTTTGAATTAATTTTGGGATATTGGGATTATTAATTGAATAATTATTTTTTTAACTAATAAAGGGATATTGAGATTGTTAATTGAATAATTAATTATTGAATTAATTGTGATATTCTTGATATTATGAATTGAATAATTAATTTCTAAATTAATTATGTGATATTGGGATTGTGAACAAAATAATTAAGTGTTGAATTAATTATGGGATATTTGATATTTTGAATCAATTAATGGGATTCATGTGATAAACTAATTATTGAATTATGAATGAAATAGATATAGTTAATAAATTGTTGAATTAATTAAGGGATTGATTTAATTCTACAATTTTTTATTTTGATTAATTAATTGGTCAATTAATTAATGTGATTTTTTGGTGTATTCAATTATGAAATATTGAATTCTAATAATAGAATCAATTCATGTATTATGAAATATGACTAGTAACAATGGAATTCAATAAAGAAATAGTGAATTATAATAATGAAATTCAGCTATGTATTATGAAATATGGATGGTAACAATATAATTAAATTATTAAACGATGGATAGTAATAATGGAAATCAGTCATGTATTTGGAAATATAATTGATAACAATGGAATTAAATTTTAAATTATGAATAATAACAATAGAATTTAGTGATATGATATGGTTTAGGTGTAATCATGAACCGGGGGGGTGTTATGTGTTTAAATAAAGATTAATTGAGTATATATATATATACTTTTTACCTTGAAGCTTGTATTTTATTTCCTATAAAACTACATACACTTTTTGATTGGATATTGTTTTAGGCGGATTTAGTGGTATCCTATATAGTTGTACTGACACCCTACTTAGGACACCTAATTATTACCCAAATAGACTTCATGTTTTTAGGACATGATAAGGAAAAATGACCTATCTTCGATGGATGAGTTGGGATAGAGAATGGATGAGGGGACCTGACGTGGTTCGGGACTCGCATAGGTGTTTTAAATTTCATTACTTATGGGTAAGAATATTGACACATGTCATGTTCATTATAATTACATATATAATGTTTAGTTTTGATATTGTATTTCTATTTATGGTCATCTTGTGATGTTGGAATTATTATGGTAATGGTTATATTATTGGTTATTGATTATTAAGTTTTAGTTGGTGTATTACTTTGATAATATAAATACCAAACCTTAAAACATTACTTAATCTTGAATTAAATGAATAATTCATATTGAGTATCTTTTCAGGTTCGAAGTTTTAGAGAATTAGGACATAACTATTATATCTCACAAGATAACAAAGTAGGCACTTCTACTCAGTTTCCACCATAAAACAAAAACTCTTAAAAAGAAACATGTCTAGTTCCATGTTTTAGATAACTTATCTTTCCTTGATCCCATCCTTGACGTTATTCATCTTTAAGTCCTGTGGAAAACATTTCAAAAACTTGGGATGAGCATAAAAACTCAGTAAGGGATATAAAAAATTATGGAATGAAAACATTAGTCCATGTATACATAAGAATCCATGAAATCATACTTTACTCTTAAAATATAAGAACTTTAACATACCTTATGAAATCATAAGATTTATGAATAACTCATAGAAATCATAAGATGTAAAGGTAACTTGAGGCATTCATAACATTCTTACGTAGGGAGTAACCCTCCTGGTTACGTTTGGAATACCCGCCACAGTATATTCCCTAAATATATTTGGAGAAACCTTAGAATTTAACTCCATCACATTACCCAGTGAATTGGAGAGCTATATAGGTCTCACCCTTCCTTAGTTTGTCACGTAACCACCCGTTACTAAACAATTTCCAAGAAGCATAACATAATCGTATCACATAAAACAAGCATAAAAGAAACATAACATTTCCACATTTCAATAACAAGATATCAATACAACACATTGATATAATGAAAACATTATCAAAACAATTTTCAATACCAATATAAAAGAAAATTAAAACATGGTACTTATTTTTCATTTAAAAAAGTTAAGGCTTGTAGAGGAAGCTGAAACTCAAATAATGGTCACAGCGGCAGAGAAGTCATTGTTGCCGCATACATAAGACCAAACATTCCTTTTGTTGTTTAGTAAAATGCTTCTTAAAAAAAGATCCCTTTTGAATAAAAGTAAAATTAAAATGGGTTTATACACTGTAAAAAAGAATGTTGTGTATAAAACAAAATACGCGTCAGTGAAAGCAGCTTGAGATGAAGTCCCTTACAAAGTCGGTATCCTTAGATTAATGATAAATAAATTACATGATTATGTGTGGAAAATATAAATACACCTAACATAAGAGGATATTAAGTGTAAAAAAATCAGAGTTCATCCACACATATTCATAGTACGAAATAGTCAAGAAGTAGAGGTTTGACCCAAATAATTTAAATTGGGCTAAGAAGTTCCCTTACAGAAATTTGACAGCCTAACAGCGTCACTTTAAAATTCAAAAAATGAGTTGATGAGAGAGAAAAGGGTAGCTCATCACTTGGACATAATATTTATAGCAATAAGGATATATAAGAACAAATCCCAATATAAAAATATGTAAATTAAAATACATAACAAAAAGAAGTGTTTTTAAAAAAGTGGAGGGTGAAAGTTTCCCTTACCGATTTGGGTAACTTTCGAAACATACACCCCATGAAAGAAGGACTATAAAAATTTGATGTAAATAACCATAAACGAAATTATATTACACAAAGAGTAGAATAATGGGTAGTACATACACCACTCAAAGGAAATAGTTGAAAATTTAGCATAAATCTCATGGGAATAAAAGTGAGATGAAAAATCCCTTACGAAAACTCGGCTGCCTAATGACGCCACTTAAAACTTCAAAAAAAATGGATTGATGAAATAAAATAGGGTCTCTCATCATATGAACATAATATTTATAGTAATATGAATATAAAATAACATCCCCCAACATAAGAAAGAGGAGCTTAGAAGAAGTGACATAAAAGAGAGTACTTAAAAAGAAAGAGAGAGGTAAGATCCCTTACCTCAAGTACGACTTGTCTTGTTCGTTTCTTTATATTCCTGAATAATACACTTTGGTTAATTTATAATTTCATAAGGAACTTATTTAAAGTTTATTATTCAATTAATATCACATATTATAATGTTATAATAATTATTTAATTATGCGAGTTCATATCAGATGTTTTTGTCGATGTTTGGTACATGAGTCAAAAATGAACTTATTTGAAAATGATTATTCTTGTAGTTATAAGTAAATCATCTCCCAAATATTAATAGTGATTTAACTATCATATATATCCAGTAAATATTCATTTTATACTATTCCATAACATTTGGAGATAAAAATAAATGAAATTCACCATTCATGGAGACGGTAGGCCGTACGTACGCATGAACGCTACTTTCATTTCTTTGTCATATTAATGGAATTAAAAATAAATGAGAGATATATATATTATAATTCCCAATATAATATATATGTTATATTGGTCACATATTTCCATTAATTTCATTCTTTATACATTCCATGTATTGCATGAACGATTCACTTCACTTGAGGGGGCGGTAGTCCATACTTTCTCGTATGAAATAATCGCATTTGCACAACATGCAAAGCATAAAGGTATGTTTTAAATATAAAATACAGAAGCACATAGAAAACATAAATACCATATATATCATATATAAAATACAGTGACATCATAATGTCCACCATTAAAGGTGTTAAGATAATATTGAACAATCATCGTTTTGTGAGGCAGTAATTCGCTATCCATAGAAACAGTATGTTCTTTAACCATTAGACGGAGGTGTGTGTAAGTGTAGCTAGAATAATTATCATATATAAATAATAGTATATTTAGGATAATATTTTTGTTTCAAAATAAAGGAATAAAAATAGTTTAGGGGGTTGGAGAAGCAAAATAAAACAAATGAACGTAAGAGAAGACATTACCTTTAAATCGGGTAACTCCTCTTCGTTTGAACCAAAATGGTTTCTTGAAGAGCTTTCTGCCTAATTTATGTCTTATATGATGAATAGAGGGATGTGGATAGATTAAATGAGCATATTTTTGCCGAGCCAATGCCTTGAGAGGATTTTTTAAGGTGGTAGAGTTGGGGGCCTTTTATAAGAGGGAGGAGGGGAACTCTTGGAATGTTATAAAATGTTACATTATTATAAAATGATTTTCAGAATTTAAAGGTCCCACAATGATATATTTCGAGGATAAGGAGATAAGGTTTTGAAATCCACCCATACAATAGGTTTTTGAAAAGTGTATGTCTTAGATTTTACATTATCTTTTCATTTTATTTAAATCGTCTATTAATGAGGTAATCACTACATCATCATGGTGTCATAAAAAAGTTAATTTATTTAATGTCTAAAAATTATAAAAAAATACCATGATGTAGGAAATATTTTTAGATTTAAAATTAATATTTATAGTCTAAGAGATAATTTACACAGACAAAACTAAAATTGTTTTACTTGGGTGATACATACATTGGTTATACTTTCCTTTTAAAAAACATAAAATGATAAAGTGTCACTATCACCCAAAAGTGATTCCATGGGGTCCCAAAGTTTGGCACAAGGTATCCCATGGTTGGACATGACACAACCAGTAGAATTAGGACACATGTTGGGGTCATATTATATTATTATGATATTTTTTTATTACCCTTAACTACCTGATTACTAATTAATCCCGATAATTAAAGATAATTACCGTCGTTACTATTTATAATGTCCAAAAACAAAATCATATTAATTAAATAATTTGGAAATTATGATTAAAAATATGGAATCCATTTTATCAAATTCCAAACAAAAAATTTTAGTAATTAATTTTAAATAATTATCGTTGTCAAAACCAAAGACGGGTTTTTAGGAAGTAAAATCTATCAAAAGATTGATTTTCTTTTACATCCAATTTATAAGTGAAATTACATCCAAAGACCAAAATTGTATTAAATTATAAAAAAAATAATTAAATTACACCTTAATAACAATTAAAATTACAATCTAACTATATAAATAAATCGGATGAAAATGCATTTTGAATTAAAATGCAGTATTTTTCACTATTCATTAAAAAAGATCATTTGTCAGAAAAATACCGAAAATTCACCCTAAGATTTATTTGTTATTCCAAATTCAAAAATGATATAAATTTTACCAAATTAAAAACATATAAGTTTCATTAATGAGTTTTATAATCAATTCCCGCTGTCAAAACAAATAGCGTGTTTTTAAGAAACAACATCTATCAAAAGATTAACACTTGTTTATGTCCATTTTCAAAGTGAAATTAATTATAATGAACACAATTGGATTAAAAGGTAAAAATATATTATGATTTTACTTTAAAACTGATTAAAAATATAATCTAACCATAGAAATAAATTAGATGAAAAAGCAGTTTTGAAGTAAAATGCAGTATTTTCCACTATTCATTAAAAAATGAACATTTTCAGAAAAATATAAAAAATTTATCCGAAGTAAATTTCAGTATCCCAATTCTAAAGAAGGATTTTATTTTTTAAAATATAACATATTAAAGTGACAAAAAGTATATTTAAAAAGGGTTCTCCATCAAGAGGTGGTTAAAACAATCTTTTAAAAATATAAGAGTATTTATTCTTAAAATTGGATCCATTTGCATTTTAAGCCTCTAAATTTTATTGGATAAATGTAAAAATATTTAACAAACATATCTAATAATTTTTTAGTTAGTTCTATTCATTCCCACCTTTATAACAGTTAGGCGTTAACTATTATTTAAAATAGTATTATTATATTATTAGTGTACAACCTAAGATTTCAAAGAAACTCGTTGTTGCGTATTGGGTACGCCATCGATCATATCATTCCATTTAAAGTAATATTAACATTTTATTCACAAATATTGATATATATTAGAATGTAATATTCTTTATTTACCCGGGATGTTACATCCTTCCACCCTTTTGGAAATTGCGTCCTTGCAATTTTAAAATTTGGCTCAGAAACATCATTGAAAGTCCCACATCAGAAAAAGAGTCAGTAAAACTACCACTTTAAAAGAAATAAAGAGAAGTACAAAGGTCACCTGAGATAACCCATACTAGGATTCCATGTAAGAAAACATGGATATAGTAGAAAAAAAAGGGTCAAGTTCTGATGGAGAGTGATGGAAAACCTGATTAGAAGAAAGTTAACCACCAGAAAATCACAAATTTGTAATGGGTTAAATGGTATTTGATTCCCCCCTAGGAAAAGTTAACAGACAACATTTTTGTTTTAAGTATCTTTTCATTAAAGAATTTATTTATGGTATTAACTAAAACATAAGGAAACATACTTACTTTTCATGTAGACTTTCATCTTTTACTAGATTTTTAACACAAACTCATATTTCCTATAAAATTTGAGTATTTCAGAGGACTTGTTTGCATTAAGAGAGCTAAAATCAACTTCAAGAGAATCAAATAAACCACAAAAGATGAATTATATATTTCCCATGTCTTTAGACCATAAGAAAAACCAAAATTGTTAGTACAATATTAGATAATCCCCAAAATGGATAATCTTTTACAAAAAGAAAAACTACTCTTAATATCCAAAATTTTTCCAAAAAAACCAAAAGTTCATCAAAGACCAATAAATAAAGAGCTATCTATAAAATTCTTCAAATTAATCAAAACTAATATTGAAACCCAAATCCTTGAAGGATTTTATCACATAGTCTTTCAAGTTAAATCTTAGCATTTATCTTCAAATAACATCAGTTGCTCTTAAAGTCTCGTATTGAATAGTAATTAACCTAATCCCATATTCTCCCTGATAGGTGAATCATTTCCATAAATGAACCAAATCTTCATGTGTCCACAATCAAAATATAGATTCTTCCAAAATAAAATTCCATCGTTTCTCTTCAATTGAAATCCCAAAGTATTCTATTTTCTATAGGCATATATTGTTTCCACAAAAGAGAGAACATCTTCCAAAATAAACATTATTACTCAATCACTAAATCATTTTCCTACGCTAAGGATATCCATTTAATAAAACATATGTTTCCAAAATCAACTTAATCTTGATCCATAAAATCATTTAACTAAAAAGTATTAGTCATACTAACCAGGGATTTCACGTAGGCTAGTGGTAGGCCATGCGCCCTTGTCGCCCTTCAGTTGTGGGTTCGATTCATATGGCCTTGCAGGACACGACAGGTTGTCACCCATATTATTGGTGTTCCTTTTTATAAATCTCAAAAATAAAACTACCATGTTTTAACCTCAATGGTTTCCTTATACCTCTAATTTTCATCCAAATTCATTAAGATCTCAACATATTAATTCTTGAAGTCTTATTTCACCATCACAAGATAAAATAAAACGATCCCCAAAAAAGAAGAACATCATACCTTGATCATGGCATCCATTTGGTTTCATCGTCATCTTGTTCACGTAGGTAGAAGGTTCATGAATCACAATAATGACTTATAGATCCTTCAAAATAATTTGCTTCCTCCATCCAAATACACCTTGTACAACATGGGTCATATGGGTGTTCGTAGAAAAACAATTTTGGAAAATAACCATGTATGACATATAATTTCAAATCATCTGATAAGACATGATTTCTATAAAATAGTCTGACTGAATTTGAGTTGAAACATTCAACTAATGGTCCTTTTAAAATACCATGGGTATGTTCCGAGAGAATATATTTTAAAAGAAAATATAAATAGGTTACAGAAGGGTCTCCTTCTTCAGCACCTTCTTTAAAATCATAATATTCTTCAAAATCTTGTGATAAGGTAAAATATTTGAAAATTCCTTGATAATATCTACCTTTCTTGAAAATATGAGAATATTGTGAAAATAGGATTTGTCTAAATACAACCCATGATCCACAATGATAACGAGGTGTAGTGGAGGTGTTTGATATCACAAACAGCTTTTTGCAAGTGAGTTGTATGCTATAAAAAGTTTCACAATCATCCGAACATGACATTGCAATAATTATTGCAAGCAAGTCATTAGGAAGAGATAAAAATGTCGTTTGATATCCTCCTCCTTCCATTTCCTTGATCTGAAAAAGTTATAAAACAAGGATTTAACTAAGATAATAAACATAGGGACTAATCATGTGTTTAACGAAAACTCCTAATCCCTAAAGTTGTCTAAACTGACCCTTGATACCAACTATAAGGACCTATCCTTAAAACATTACTTAATTTTGAATTAAATGAATAATTCACATTAAGGATATTTTCAGGTTTAGAGTTTTAGAGAATTAGGACATAACTATTACATCTCAGAAGATAACAAAGTGGAAACTTCTACTGAATTTCCATCATAAAACAAAAACTCTTAAAAAGAAACATGTCTAGTTCCATGTTTTAGATAGCTTGTATTTCCTTGATCCCATCCTTGACCCTATTAATCTTTAAGTCCTGTGGAAAACATTTCAAAAACTTGGGATGAGCATAAAAAGCTCAGTAAGGGATAAAAAAAATATAGAATGAAAACATTAGTCCATGAATACATAAGAATCAATGAAATCATACTTTACTATTAAAACATAAGAACTTTAACATACCTCATGAAATCATAAGATTTATGAATAAATCATAGAAATCATAATACGTAAAGGTAACTTGAGGCATTCATAACATTCTTACGTAGGGAGTAACCCTCTTGGTTACATTTAGAATACCTACCACAGTATATTCCCAAAATCTCTTCGGAGAAACCTTAGTGTTTAACTCCTTCACATTACCCAATACACTATAGAGCTATATCGGGCTCACCCACCATTATTTTATCATGTAACCACCTGTCTTCATAAACAATTCCCAATAACCATAACATAATCGTATCACATAAAACATGCATAAAGGAAACATAAAATTTCCACATTTCAATAACAAGATATCAATATAACACATTTATATAATAAAAACATTATCAAAACCATTTTCAATACCAAAATAAAAGAAATGTAAAACATGGTATTTATTTTTCATTTAAAAAATGAAAGTCTTGTAGAGGAAGCCAAAACTCAAATAATGGTCAAGGCAGCGGAGAAGTTGTTGTTGCCGCATACATAAGACAAAAAATTCCTTTTGTCGTTTAGTAAAACGCTTCGTACAAAAAGATAACTTTTGAATAAAAGTAAAATTCAAAGTGGTTTATACACCATAAAAAATAATTTTGTGTATAAAACAAAATATGCCTCAATGAAAGGATCTTGAGATGAAGTCCCTTACAAAGTCGGTATCCTTAGATTAAGGATAAATCAATTACATAATTATGTGTGGAAAATATAAAAAAACCTAACATAAGAGGATATTAAGTGTAAAAACATCAGAGGTCATCCACACATATTCATAGTACGACATAATAAAGAAGTAGAGGTTTGACCCAAATAAATGAAATAGGGTTAAGAAGTTCTGTTACAAAAATTCAACAGCCTAACGACGTCACATTAAAATTCAAAAAATGAGTTGATGAGAGAGAAAAGGGTATACCATCACTTGGATATAATATTTATAGCAATAAGGATATATAAGAACATATCCCAACATAACAAGATGTAAGTTAAAAGATATAACAAAAATAATTCTTTTTAAAAAAGAGGAGGGTGAAAGGTTCCCATACTGATTTGGGTAACTTTCGAAACGTACACTGCATGAAAGAAGGACTATACAACGTTAGTGTAAATACCCATAAATATAATTATGTTACACAAAGAGTAGAATAATGGTAAGTACATACACCACTGAAAGGAAATAGTGTCAAATGTAGCATAAACCTCATGAGAATAAAAGTGAGATGAAAAATCCCTTACAAAAACTCGACAGCCTAACGACGCCACTTAAAACTTCAAAAAAATAGATTTATGAAATAAAATAGGGGCTATCATCATATTAACATAAAATTTACATTTAGAGGAATATAAAAGAACATCCCAAAACATAAGGAGGAGATTAGAAGAAGTGACATAAAAGAGAGTACTTAAAAAGAAAGAGAGAGGTATGATCCCTTACCTCAAGTCCGACTTGTCTTGTTCATTTTTTTATATTTCTGAATAATAAACTTTGGTAAATTTATAATTTCTAAAGGACCTCATTTAAAGTTTATTATTCAATTCATATAACATATTTTAATGTTTTAATAATTAGTTAATTATGCGAGTTTATATCCGATGTTTTTGTCAATGTTTGGTACATGAGTCAAAAATGAACTTTTTTGAAAATGATTGTCCATGTAGTTATAAGTAAATCATATACAAAATAGTATTAATGATTTAAATATCATATATATACATTATATATTTATTTTATACTATTCCATAAAATTTTGAGATAAAAAGAAATGAAATGAACCGTTCATGGAGATGGTAGGCCGTATGTACGCATTAACGCTACTTTCATTTCATTGTCATATTAATGGAATTAAAAATAAATGATAGATATATATATTATAATTAAAGTATAATATATATGTTATATTGGTCACATATGTTCATTAATTTCATTATTTATACATTCCATGTATTGCATGAACGAGTCACTTCACTTGAGGGGGCGTAGTCCACACTTCCTCGTATGAAATAATTGCATTTTCACAACATGAAAAGCATAACGGTATGTTTTAAATATAAAATACAGAAGCATATAGAAAAAATAAATACCATATATATCATATATAAAATATAGTGACATTATAATGGCCACCATGAATGGTTTAAGATAAGATTGAACAATCATCGTTTCGTGAGGCAGTAATTCGCCATCCACAGAAACAGTATGTTCTTTAACCATTAGACGGTGGTGTGTGTAATTTTAGATCGAATATTTCTCATATCAAAATCCTAGTATATTTAATATATTGGAATTGTTACAAAAGAAAGGAAAAAAATAGTTTAGGGGGTTGGGGAAGCAAAATAAAACAAATGAACATAAGAGAATACATTACCTTTGAATCGGGTAACTCCTCTTGGTTTGAACCAAAATAGGTTCTTAAAGAGATTTCTGCCTAAGGTAAGTCTTATATGATGAAGAGAGGGATTTGGAGAGATGAAATGAACAGATTTTGGCTGAGACAATGGCTTGAGAGGTGTGGGTAAGGTGGTAGAGGTGGGGGGCTTTTATAAGTTGGAGGAGGGGTACTCTTGGAATGATATAAAATATTACTTTATTATAAAATGAGTTTCGGATTTTAAATGTCCGACAATGATATATTTCTAGGATAAGGTGATAAAGATTATAAATCCAACCATACAATAGGTTTTTGACAAGTGTAAGTCTTTGATTTTACATTATCTTTTCATTTTATTTAAATCGTCCATTAATGAGGTAATCGTTGCATCATCATGTTGTCATAAATAAGTTAATTTATTTAATGTCTAAAATTTTTAAAAAAACACCATTATGTAGGAAATTTTTTTATACTTCCATTTAATATTTATAGTCTAAGAGATCATTTACACAGACAAAACTAAAATTGTTTTACTTGGGTGGTACATACATTGGTTATACTTTCCTTTTAAAAATCATAAAATGATAAAGTGTCACTATCACCCAAAAGTGATTCCATGGGGTCCCAAATTTTGGAACAAGGAATCCCATGGACATCCATGACACAAACAGTAGCATTTGGACACATTTTGGAGTAATTTTATATCATTGTGATATTATTTTATTACCCTTAACTACCTGATT
This sequence comes from Viscum album, assembly GCA_963277665.1. Classification (NCBI taxonomy): domain Eukaryota; kingdom Viridiplantae; phylum Streptophyta; class Magnoliopsida; order Santalales; family Viscaceae; genus Viscum; species Viscum album. Next base: position 1,336,383,835 of record OY728127.1, read on the forward strand.
ACTAATTAACCAGGATAATTAAAGATAATTACTGTCGTTACAATTCATAATGTCCAAAAACAAAAGTATCTTAATTACATAATTTGGAACTTCTAATTCCAAATATGGAATCCATTTTATCCAATTCCAAACACAAAAAGTTTAGTAATTAATTTAAAATAATTCTCATTGTCAAAACAAAAGATGGTTTTTTAAGAAGTAAAATCTATCAAAAGATTGATTTTCTTTTACATCCAATTTATATGTGAAATTACATCCAAAGACCAAAATTGTATTAAATTATAAAAAAATAATTAAATTAATCCTTAATACCAAATAAATGACAATCTAAATATATAAATAAATCAGATGAAAAGGCAGTTTTGAATTAAAATGCTGTATTTTTCACTATTTATTAAAAATGAACATTTGTCAGAAAAACACCAAAAATTCACCCTAAGCATTATTTGATATTCTAAATTTAAAAATTATATCAATTTTACCAAATTCAAAACATATAAGTTGCATTAATTAATTTTATAATCAATTCCCGCTGTCAAAACAAATAGTGTGTTTTTAAGAAACAACATCTATCAAAAGATTGACACTTGTTTATGTCCATTTTCAAAGTGAAATTAATTCTAATGACCAAAATGGGATTAAATGGTAAAATATATTCTGATTTCACTTTAAATACAATTAAAAAGATAATCTAACCATAGAAATAAATTATATGAAAAAGCAGTTTTGAAGTAAAATGCAGTATTTTCCACTATTCATTAAAAAATGAACATTGTTAGAAAATTACCAAAAATTTATCCAAAATAAATTTCAATTTCCCAATTATAAAGAAGGATTTTGTTTTGTCAAATATAAAATATAAAAGTGAAAAAAAGTATATTGAAAAATGGTTCTCCATCAAGAGGCGGTTAAAACAATCTTTTATAATTATAAGAGTATTTATTCTTAAAATTGGATCCATTTGGATTTTATGCCTCTAAAATTTATTGGATAAATGTAAAAATATTTAAAAAACATATTTAATAATTTTGTAGTTAGTTTTGTTCATTCCCACCATTACAACAGTTAGGCGTTAACTATTATTTAAAATAGTATTATTATATTATTAATGTGCAACGTATGATTTCAAAGAAACTCGTTGTTGCGTACTGGGTACGCCATCTAGCATATCATTCCCTTTAAAGTAATATTAAAATTTTATTCACAAATATTGATATATATTATAATTTCATATTCTTTATTTACCTAGGATGTTACATCCTTCCCCCCTTTTGGAAAATGCATCCTCACAATTTTAAATTTGGCCTCAAAAACGTCATTGAAAGTCCCACATCAGAAAAAGATTCAGTAAAACTATCAATTTAAAAGAAATAAAGATAAGTACAAAGGATAACAGAGTTAACCCATAATAGGATTCCATGTAGGAAAACATGGATATGGAAGAAAAAATCAAAGGGTCATGTTCTGATAGAGAGTGATAGAAAACATGATTAGAAGAAAGTTAACCACCAAAAAATCAAAAACTTGTAATGGGTTAAACAGTATTTGATTCCACCGTAGGAAAAGTTAATAGACAACGTTTTTGTTTTAAGTTTGTTTTCATTGATGAATTTATTTATGGGCTTAACTAAAACATAAGGAATCATACTTACTTGTCATGTAGACTTTCCTATTTTACTAGATTTTTAACACAAACTCATATTTCCTCCAAAAGATGAGTATTTTGGAAGACTTGTTCGCATTAAGAGTGCTAAAATCGATATCGAGAGAATCACATAATCCAAGAAAGATGAACTATATATTTCCCATGTATTTAGACCTTAAGAAAACCCAAAATGGTTTGTAAAAGATTAGACAATCCAAAAAATGGATAATCTTCCACAAAAAAAAACTACTCTTAATCTCCAAAGTTTAACCAAAAAAACAGAAAGGTCCTCAAAGACCATTCAATAAACAGCTATCCATAAAATTCTTAAAAGTAATCAAAACTAAGATTGAAACCCAAATCACTGATGGATTTGATCACATATTCTTTCAAGTTAAATCTTACCATTTATCTCCAAATAACATCAGTTTCTCTTAAAGTTTAATATTGAAAAGTAATTAACCTAATCCCATATTCTCCATGATAGGTTAATCATTTTCATAAATAAACCAAATCGTCATATGTCCACTATAAAAACATAGATTCTTATAAAATAAAATTCCACCATTTCTCCTCAATTGAAATCCCAAAGTATTCTATTTTCTATAGGCATATATTGTTTCCACGAAGGAGAGAAGATCTTCCAAAATAACCTGTATTACTCAGTCAGCAAATCATTTTCCTACGCTAAGGATATCCATTTAATAAAACATAAGTTACCAAAATCAACTTATTCTTGATCCATAAAATCATTTAACTAAAAATTATAAGTTATACTAACTAGGGATTTTACGTACGCTAGTGGTAGGCCATGCGCCCTTATCACCCTTCGGTTGTGGGTCCAATTCATGTGGCCTTGCCGGACGCGATGGGTTGTCACCCATCTTATGGGGTTTCCTTTTCATAAATCTCAAAAATAACCCTAACATGTTTTAACCTCAATGGTTTCGTTATACCTCTTATTTTCATCAAAATTAAATATGATCTCAATATCTTAATTCTTTAAGTCTTATTTCACCATCATAAGATAACATAAAACGATCCCCAAAAAATAAGAACATCATACCTTGATCATGGTGTCCATTTGGTTTCATTGTCATCTTGTTCATGTAGGTAAAAAGTCCATGCATCACAAAAATGACTTAGAGATCCTTCAAAATCATTTTCATCCTCCATCCAAATACACCTTGTACAACATGGGTCATATGGGTGTTCACAGATTTTTTTTTGGAAAATAATCATGTATGACATATAATTTCAAAACATCTGATAAAACATGATTTCTATAAAATAGTCTAGCTGAATTTGAGTTGTAACTTTCAATTAATGGTCCTTTTAGAATACCATAGGTATGTGCTGAAAGAATATATTTTAAAAGAAAATATAAATAGGTTACACAGGGGTCTCCTTCTTCAGCACCTCCTTTAAAATCATAGTATGCTTCAAAATCTTATTATAAGGTAAAATATTTGAAAATACCTTGATAATATCTACATTTCTTGAAAATATGAGAATATTGTGAAAATCAGATTTGTCTAAATACAACCCATGATCAACGATGATAATGAGGTATAGTGGAGGAGTTTGATATATCAAATAGCTACATGCAAGTGAGTTGTATGCTAGAAAAAGTTTCATAATCATCCAAACATGACTTAGCAATAATTATTGCAAGAAAGTCATCAGGAAGAGATAAGAATGTCGTTTGAGATCCTCCTCCTTCCATCTCCTTGATCTGAAAAAGTTATAAAACAAGTATTTAACTAAGATAATAAACATAGGGACTAATCATGTGTTTAACGAAAACTCCTAATCTTTAAAGTTTTCTAAACAAACCATTTATACCAACTATAAGGACCTAGCCTTAAAACATTACTGAATTTTTAATTAAATGAATAATTCACATTGAGGATCTTTTTAGGTTTAGAGTTTTAGAGAATAAGGACATAACTATTACATCTCAGAAGATAACAATGTAGACACTTCTACTCAGTTTCCTTCATAAAACAAAAAATCTTAAAAAGAAACATGTCTAGTTCCATGTTTTAGATAGCTTGTCTTTCCTTGATCACATCCTTGACCCTATTCATCTTTAAGTCCTGTGGAAAACATTTAAAAAACATAGGATGATAATAAAAAGCTCAGTTAGGGATATAAAAAAATATTGAAAGAAAACATTAGTCCATTTATACATAAGAATCAATGAAATCATACTTTACACATAAAACATAAGCACTTTAACATACCTCATCAAATCATAAGATTTATGAATAACTCATAGAAATAATAAGACGTAAAGGAAACTTGAGGCATTAATAACATTCTTACGTAGGGAGTAACACTCCTAGTTACGTTTGGAATACCCACCAATGTATATTCCCTAAATCTCTTCGAAGAAACCTTAGTGTTTAACTCCTTCATGTTAACCAATGAATTGGAGAGATATATCGGGCTCACCTGCCCTTAGTTTATCACCGAACCACCCGTCTTCATAAACAATGCCCAAGAACCATAACATAATCATATCACATAAAACATGCATAAAGAAAACATAAAATTTCCACATTTCAATAACAAAATATCAATACAACACATTGATATAATAAAAACATTATCAAAACCATTTTCAATACCAAAATAAAATTAAAGTAAAACATGGTATTTATTTTTCATTTAAAAAAGGTAAGGCTTGTAGAGGAAGCCAAAACTCAAATAATGGTCACGACGGCGGAGAAGTCGTTGTTGCCTCAAACATAAGACAAAAAATTCATTTTCTCATTTAGTAAAACGATTCATACAAAAATATCCCATTTGAATAAAAGTAAAAGCAAAATGGGTTTGTACACCGTAAAAAATAATGTTGTGTATAAAAGAAAATATGCCTCAATGAAAGAATCTTGAGACGAAGCCCCTTACAAAGTCAGCATCCTTAGATTAAGGATAAATCAATTACATGATTATGTGTGGAAAATATAAATACACCAAAAATAAGATGATATTAAGTTTAAAACAATTGGATTTAATCCACACATATTTATGGTACGACTTAATCAAGAAGTAGAGGTTTGACCAAAAGAATTGAAATTGGGTTAAGAAGTTCCCTTACAGAAATTCGACAGCCTAACGACGTCACATTAAAATTCAGAAAATGAGTTGATGAGAGAGAAAAGGGTAGCTCATCACTTGGAAATAATATTTATAGCAATAAGGATATATAATAAAATATCCCAATATAACAATATGTAAATTAAAATACATAACAAAAAGAAGTCTTTTTAAAAAAGAGGAGGGTGAAAGGTTCCCTTACCGATTTGGGTAACTTTCGAAACGTACACCTCATAAAAGATGGACTATACAACATTGATGTAAATACCCATAAACAAAATTATATTACACAAAGAGTAGAATAATGGGTAGTGAATACACCACTCAAAGAAAATAGTTGAAAATGTAGCATAAACCTCATGGGAATAAAAGTGAGATGAAAAATCCCTTATGAAAACTCAGCAGTCTAACGACGCCACTTAAAACATCAAAAAAATGGATTTGATAAAATAAAATAGGGTCTATCATCATATGAAAATAAAATGTACAGTAAGAGGAATATAAAAGAACATCCCCTAACATAAGAAAGAGGAGCCTAGAAGAAGTGACATAAAAGTGAGTACTTAAAAAGAAAGAGAGAGGTAGGATCTCTTACCTCAAGTCCGACTTGTCTTGTTCGTTTCTTTATATTCATGAATAATAAACTTTGGTCAATTTATAATTGCTTAAGGAACTTATTAAAAGTTTATTATTCAATTAATATCACATATTATAATGTTATAATAATTAGTTAATTATGCGAGTTCATATCAGATGCTTTTGTCGATGTTTGGTACATGAGTAAAAAATGAACCTGTTTGAAAATGATTGTCCATGTAGTTATAAGTAAATCATCTACTGAATAGTATTAATGATTTAAATATCATATATATCCATTAAATATTCATTTTATACTATTCCATAACATTTGGAGATAAAAAGAAATGAAATGCACCGTTCATGGAGACGGTAGGCCGTACGTACGCATGAATGCTACTTTCATTTCTTTGTCATATAAATGGAATTAAAAATAAATGAGAGATATATATATATTATAATTACAGTATAATAAATATGTTATATTGGTCACATATGTTCATTAATTTCATTCTTTATACATTCCATGTATTGCATGAACGCATCACATCACTTGAGCGGGCGGTAGTCCACACTTCCTCGTATGAAATAATCGCATTTGCACAACCTGAAAAGCATAAAGGTATGTTTTAAATATAAAATACAGAAGAATATAGAAAACATAAATACCATATATATCTTATATAAAATATAGTTACATCATAATGGACACCATGAAAGGTCTTAAGAGAAGATTGAACAATCATCGTTTCATGAGGCAGTAATTCGCCATCCACAGAAACAGTATGTTCCTTAACCATTAGACGGAGGTGTGTGTATGTTTAGCACTAATATTTCTCATATCAACATCCTAGTATATTTAAGATACTGGTTTTGTTACAAAATAAAGTAATAAAAATGGTTTATGGGGTTGGAGAAGCAAAATAAAACAAATGAACATAAGAGAAGACCTTACCTTTAAATTGGGTAACTTCTCATGGTTTGAACCAAAAGGGTTTCTTGAAGAGATTTCTGCCTAAGGTAAGGCATATATGATGAAGAGAGGAATGTGGAGAGATGAAATTAGCATAGTTTGGCCGAGCCAATGTCTTGAGAGGTGTGGGTAAGGTGGTAGAGTTGGGGGTCTTTTATAAGAGGGAGGAGGGGCACTCTTGGAATGATATAAAATGTTACTTTATTATAAAATGAGTTTCAGATTTTAATGGTCCCAAAATGATATATTTCGAGGATAAGGTGATAAGATTTTGAAATACACCCGTACAATAGGGTTTTGGAATGTATACGTCTTATATTTTACATTATCTTTTCATTTTATTTAAATCATCCATTAATGAGGTAATCACTGCATCATCATGGTGTCATAAATAAGTTAATTTATTTAATGTCTAAAAATTATAAAATAAAATACCATGATGTATGAAATCTTTTTATATTTACAATGAATATTTATAGTCTAAGAGATCATTTACACATACAAAACTAAAATTTTTTTACTTTGGTGATACATACATTGGTTATACTTTCCTTTTAAAAAACATAAAATTATAAAGTGTCACTCCCACCCAAAAGTGATTCCATGGGGTCCCAAAGTTTGGCACAAGGCATCCCATGGTCGGACATGAAACAACCCTTAGAATTATGACACAAGTTGGTGTCATTTTATATTATTATGATATAATTTTATTACCCTTAACTACCTAATGACTAATTAATCACGATAATTAAAGATAATTACCATCGTTACTATTCATAATGTCTAAAAACAAAAGCGTCTTAATTACATAATTTGGAACTTATAATTACAAATATGGAATCCATTTTATCAAATTATAAACACAAAAATTGTAGTAATTAATTTAAAATAATTCTCGTTGTCAAAACCAAAGACGGGTTTTTAGGAAGTAAAATCTATCAAAAGATTGATTTTCCTTTACATCCAATTTATAAGTAAAATTACATCAAAAGACCACCATTGTATTAAATTATAAAAACATAATTAAATTAAACCTTAATAACAATTAAAATTAAAATCTAACTATATAAATAAATCGGATGAAAAGACAGTTTTGAATTAAAATGCAGTATTTTTCACTATTCATTAAAAATGAACATTTGTCCGAAAAATTCCATAAATTCACCCTATGATTTATTTTTTATTACAAATTCAAAAATGATATCAATTTTACCAAATTAAAAACATATAAGTTTCATCAATTAATTTTATAATAAATTCCCGCTGTCCAAACAAATAGCGTGTTTTTAAGAAACAACATCTATCAAAAGATTGACAGTTGTATTTGTCCATTTTCAAAGTAAAATTAATTATAATGACCAAAATTGGATTAAATGGAAAACATATATTCTTATTTCACTTTAAAACATATTAATAAGATAATATAACCATAGAAATAAATTAGATGAAAAAGCAGTTTTGAAGTAAAATGCAGGATTTTCAACTATTCATTAAAAAATGAACATTTTCAGAAAAATACCAAAAATATTTTCCGAAGTAAATTTCAATGTACCAATTATAAAGAAGTATTTTATTTTTTCAAATATAAAATATAAAAGTGACAAAAATTATATTTAAAAAGGGTTCTCCATAAGAGGCGGTTAAAACAATCTTTTAAAATTATAAGAGTATTTATTCTTAAAATTGGATCCATTTGAATTTTAAGCCTCTAATATTTATTGGATAAATGTAAAAATATTTAACAAACATATGTAATTATTTTTCAGTTAGTTATTTTAATTCATGCCATTTCAATAGTTAGGCATTAACTATTATTTAAAATAGTATTATTATATTATCAGTGTGCAACATAAGATTTCAAAGAAACTTGTTGTTGCGTATTGGGTACGCCATCAAGCATATCATTCCCTTTAAAGTAATATTAAAATTTTATTCACAAATATTTATATATATTAGAATGTCATGTTCTTTATTTACCTGGGATGTTACATCTTTCCCCCCTTTTGGAAATTTCTTCCTCGCAATTTCAAAATTGGGTTCAGAAACAACATTGAAAGTCCCACATCAGAAAAAGAGTTAGTAAAACTATCACTTTAAAAGAAATAAAGTGAAGTACAAAGGTCACCTGAGTTAACCCATACTAGGATTCCATGTAGGAAAACATGGATATTGAAGAAAAAAATAAAGGTTCAAGTTCTGATGGAGGGTGATGGAAAACATGTTTAAAAGAAAGTTAACCACCAGAAAATAACAAACTTGTAATGGGTTAAACGTTATTTGATTCCCCTGTAGGAAAATTTAACAGACAATGTTTTTCTTTTAAGTTTCTTTTCATGGAAAAATTTATTTATGGGCTTAACTAAAACATAATGAAACATGCTTACTTGTCATGTAGACTTTCATCTTTTACTAGATTTTTAACACAAACTCATATTTCCTCCAAAAATGAGTATTTAGGAAGACTTGTTCGCATTAACAGTGCTAAAATCAACTTCGAGAGAATCACATAATCCATAAAAGATTAACTATATATTTCCCATGTCTTTTGACCTTAATAAAAACCACAATGGTTAGTACAAGATTAGATAATACCCAAAATGGATAATCTTTAACCAAAAGAAAAACTACTCTTAATCTCCAAAATTTGTCCAAAAAACCCAAAAGTTCATCAAAGACCATTCAATAAATAGTTATCCATAAAATAATTCAAAGTAATCCAAAATAAGATTGAAACCCAAATCTCTGAATGATTTTATCACATCATCTTTCATGTTAAATCTTAGCATTCATCTCTAAATAAAATCAGTTTCTCTTAAAGTCTCATATTGAAAAGTAATTAACCTAATCCCATATTTTCCACGGAGGTTAATAATTCTCATAAATAAACCAAATCATCATATGTCCACAATAAAAACATAGATTCTTCAAAAATAAAAGTCCACAGTTTCTCCTCAATTTAAACCCCAAATATTCTATTTTCTATAGGTATATATTGTTTCCACAAAAGATAGAACATCTTCCAAAATAAGCTTTATTACTCAGTCACCAAATCAGTTTCCTACACTAAGGATATCCATTTAATAAAACATAAGTTCCCAAAATAAACTTATTCTTGATCCATAAAATAATTTAACTAATAATTATAAGTCATACTAACCAGGGATTTCATGTAGGATAGTGGTAGGTCATGCGCCCTTATCGCCCTTCGGGTGTGGGTTCGATTAATGTGGCCTTGCCGGGCGCGACGGGTTGTCCCCCATCTTACGGGTTTTCCTTTTTATCAATCTCAATAATAACCCTAACATGTTTTAAATTCAATGGTTTCCTTATACCCCTCATTTTCATCCAAATTCATTATGATCTCAACATATTAATTCTTGAAGTCTTATTTTACCATTATAAGATAAAATAAAACGATCCCAAAAAAAGAATAACATCATACCTTGATCATGGTGTCCATTTGGTTTCATCGTCATCTTGTTCACGTAGGTAGAAGGTCCATGCATCACAAAAATGACTTAGAGATCCTTCAAAATCATTTTCTTCCTCCATCCAAATACACCTTGTACAACATGGTTCATATGGGTGTTCACAGAAAATCAATTTTGGAAAATAATCATGTATGACATATAATTTCAAAACACCTGATAAGATAAGATTTCTATAAAATATTCTAACTGAATTTGAGTTGAAACTTTCAATTAATGGTCCTTCTAAAATACCATATGTATGTTCTGAGAGATTATATTTTAAAAGAAAATATAAATAGTTTACACAAGGGTCTCCTTATTCAGCACCTTCTTTAAAATCATAATATGCTTCAAAATCTTGTGATAAGGTAAAATATTTGAAAATTCCTTGATAATATCTACCTTTCTTGAAAATATGATAATATTTTGATAATAGGATTTGTCTAACTACAAACCATGATCCACTATGATAACATGGTATAGTGGAGGTGTTTGATATCTCAAACAGCTACTTGAAAGTGAGTTGTATGCTAGAAAAAGTTTCACAATCATCCGAACATGACTTTGTAATAATTATTGCAAGCAATTCATCCGGAAGAGATAAGAATGTCATTTGAGATCCTCCTCCTTCCATTTCCTTGATCTGAAAAAGTTATAAAACAAGGATTTAACTAAGATAATAAATATAGAGACTAATCATGTGTATAACAAAAACTCCTAATCCCTAAAGTTGTCTAAATCGACCTTTGATACCAACAATAATGACCCAGTCTTAAAACATTACTAAATCTTGAATTAAATTAATAATTCACATTGAGGATCTTTTCATGTTTAGAGTTTTATAGAATTAGGACATAACTATTAAAACTCTGAAGATAACAAAGTAGACAATTTTACTCATTTTCCATCATAAAATAAAAACTCTTAAAAATAAACATGTCTAGTTCCATGTTTTAGATAGCTTGTATTTCCTTGATCCCATCCTTGACCCTATTCATATTTAAGTCCTGTGGAAAACATTTGAAAAACTTGGGAGGAGCATAAAAAGCTCATTAAGGGATATATAAAAAATATGGAATGAAAACATTAGTCCATGTAAACATAAGAATCAATGAAATCATACTTTACTCTTAAAACATAATCACTTTATCATACCTCATGAAATCATAATATTTGCAAATAAATCATAGAAATCATCAGACGTAAAGGAAACTTGAGGCATTCATAACATTCTTATGTAGGCAGTAACCCTCCTCGTTACGTTTGGAATACCCACAATAGTATATTCCCTAAATCTCTTCGAATAATCCTTAGCGTTTAACTCCTTCATGTTACCCAATGCATTGGAGAGATATATCGGTCTCACCCACCCTTATTTTATCACGGAACCACCCATCTTCATAAACAATGCCCAAGAACTATAACATAATCGTATCACATAAAACATGCATAAAGGAAACATAAAATTTACACATTTCAATAAAAATATATCAATAAAACACATTGATATAATAAAAACAATATCAAAACAATTTTCAATACCAAAATAAAAGAAAATTAAAACATGGTATTTATTTTTCATTTAAAAAAGTTAAGTCTTGTAGAGGAAGCCGAAACTCAAATAATGGTCACGGTGGTGGAGAATTCATTGTTGCCGCATACGTAAGACAAAACATTCCTTTTTTCATTTAGTAAAATGCTTCATACAAAAAGATCCCTTTTGAATAAAAGTAAAAGTCAAAGGGGTTTCTACAACATAAAAAAGAATTTGTGTATAAAACAAAATATGCCTCAATGAAAGGAGTTTGAGATGAAGTCCCTTACAAAGTGGGTATCCTTAAATTAAGGATAAATAAATTACATGATTATGTGTGGAAAATATAAATACACCTAACATAAGAGGATATTATGTGTAAAATAATTGGAGGACATCCACACATATTCATATTAAGACATAATGAAGAAGTAGAGGTTTGACCCAAATAATTGAAATTGGGTTAAGAAGTTCCCTTACAAAAATTCGACAGCCTAACGGCGTCAATTTAAAATTCACAAAATGAGTTTATGAGAGAGAAAAGGGTATCTCATCACTTGGACATAATATTTATATAAATAAGGATATATAAGAACATATCCAAACATAACAAGTTGTAAATTAAAATACATAACAAAAAGAAGTCTTTTTAAAAAAGAGGAGGGTGAAAGGTTCCCTTACTGATTTGGGTAACTTTCTAAACGTACACCCCATCACAGAAGGATTATAAAACATTGATGTAAATACCCATAAATGAAAGTATATTACACAAATAGTAGAATAATGGTCAGTACATACACCACTCAAAGGAAATTCTGGCAAATGTAGCATAAACCTCATGAGAATAAAAGTGACATGAAAACTCCCTTACGAAAACTCGGCAGCCTAACGACGCCACTTAAAACATAAAAAAATGGATTGATGAAATAAAATAGGTTCTCTCATCATATGAACATAAAATATAAAGTAAGAGGAATATAAAATAACATCCCCCAACATAAAAAAGAGGATCTTAGAAGAAGTGACATAAAAGAGAGTACTTAAAAAGAAAGAGAGAGGTAGGATCCCTTACGTCAAGTCCGACTTGTCTTGTTCGTTTATTTATATTCATGAATAATAAACTTTTTTCAATTTATAATTTCTTAAGGACCTCATTTAATGTTTATTATTAAATTCACATCACATATTATAATGTTATAATAATTAGTTAATTATGCGATTTCATATCAGATGTTTTGTCGATGTTTGGTACATGAGTCAACAATGAACACGTATGAAAATGATTGTCCATATAGTTATAATTAAATCATCTTCAGAATAGTATTAATGATTTTAATAACATATATATCCAGTACATATTCATTTTATACTATTCCATAACATTTTGAGATAAAAAGAAATGAAATGCCCCATTCATGGAGAGAATAGGTCGTACGTACGCATGGACGCTACTTTTATTTCTTTGTCATATTAATGGAATTAAAAATAAATGAGAGATATATATATTATAATTACAATATAATATATATGTTATATATGTCACATATGTTCATTAATTTCCTTCGTTATACATTCCATGTATTGCATGAATGAGTCATATCACTTGAGGGGCGGTAGTCCACACTTCCTCGTATGAAATAATCGCATTTTCACAACATGAAAAGCATAAAGGTATGTTTTAAATATAAAATAAATAATCATACAGAAAAAATAAATACCATATATATCATATATAAAATACAGTGACATCATAATGGCCACCATGAAAGGTGTTAAGAGAAGATTGAACAATCATCATTTCGTGAGGCAGTAATTCTCCATCCACACAAACAGTATGTTCTTTAACCATTAGATGGAGGTGTGTGTAAGTGTAGCTCGAATACTTATTATATAAACATCCTAGTATATTGAAGATAATGGTGTTATTTCAAAATAAATTAATAAAAATAGTTTAGGGGGTTAGAGAATCAAAATAAAACAAATGAACATAAGAGAAGACATTACTTTTAAATCGGGTAAATCCTCTTGGTTTGAACCAAATGGGTTTCTTGAAGAGATTTATACCTAAGGTAAGGATTATATGATGAAGAGATGGATGTGGATAGATTAAATGAGCTAGGTTTTCCAAGCCAATGGCTTGATAGGTGTGGGTAAGGTCGTAGAGGTGGGGGCCTTTTATAAGAGGGAGGAGGGGCACTCTTGGAATGTTATAAAATGTTACTTTATTATAAAATGAGTTTTTGATTTTAAAGGTCCCAAAATGATATATTTCTAGTATAAGGTGATAAGGCTTAGAAATACACCCATACAATAGGTTTTTTTACAAGTTTTAGTCTTAGATTTTACATTATCTTTTCATTTTATTTAAATCATCCATTGATGAGGTAATAACTGCATCTTCATGGTGTCATAAATAAGTTAATTTATTTAATGTCTAAAAATTATAAAAAAATACCATGATGTAGGAAATATTTTTAGATTTCAAATGAATATTTATAGTCTAAGAGATCATTTACACAGAAAAAACTAAAATTGTTTTACTTGGGTGATACATACATTGGTTGTAATTTCCTTTTAAAAAACATAAAATGATAAAGTGTCACTATCACCCAAAAGTGATTCCACAGGGACCCAAAGTTTGGTACAAGGCATCCCATAGTCTTCCATGACACAAAAATTAGAATTAGGACACATTTTGGGGACATTTATATTATTATGATATTATTTTATTACCCTTAACTACCGAATTACTAATTAATCACGATAATTAAAGATAATTACCGTCGCCACTATTCATAATGTCCAAAAACAAAAGCATCTTAATTACATAATTTGACCCTTATGATTCCAAATATGGAATCCATTTTATCAAATTACAAACACAAAAATTGTATTAATTAATATAAAATAATTCTCGTTGTCAAAACCAAAGACGAGTTTTTAGGATGTAAAATCTATCAGAAGATTGATTTGCTTTTACATCCAATTTATAAGTGAAATTACATCCAAAGATGAAAATTGTATTAATTATAAAAAAATAATTAAACTACACCTTAATACCAATTAAAATGAATATCTAAATATATAAATGAATCAGATGAAAAGTCATTTTTGAATTAAAATGCAGTATTTTTCACTATTCATTAAAAATGAACATTTGTCAAAAAAATACCAAAAATTCACCCTAAGATTTATTTGATATTACAAATTAAAAAATGATATCAACTTTAACAAATTAAAAACATATAAGTTACCTTAATTAATTTGATAATCAATTCCCACTGTCAAAACAAATAGCGTGTTTTTAAGAAACCACATCTATCAAAATATTAACACATGTTTATGTCCATTTTCAAAGTTAAATTAATTATAATGACCAACATTGGATTAAATGGTAAAAATATATTCTGATTTCACTTTAAACCAACTAAAATATAATCTAACCATTGAAATAAATTAGATGAAAAAGAAGTTTTGAAGTAAAATGCAGTATTTTCCACTATTCATTAAAAAATGAACATTGTCAGAAAAATACCAAAAATTTATTTGAAGTATATTTCAATGTCCCAATTCTAAATAAGGATTTTATTTTGTCAAATATAACACATAAAAGTTAAAAAAAGTAGATTTAAAAATGTTTCACCATCAAGAGGCGGTTAAAACAATCTTTTAAAATTATAAGAGTATTTATTCTTAAAATTAGATCTATTTGCATTTTAAGCCTCTAAAATTTATTGGATAAATGTAAAAATATTTAACAAACATATGTAATCATTTTTTAGTTTGTTCTGTTCATTCCCTCCATCACAACAGTTAGGCATTAACTATTATTTAAAATAGTATTATTATATTATTAGTATGCAATGTAAGATTTAAAAGAAACTCATTGTTGCGTATTGTGTACGCCATCAAGCATATAATTCCATTTAAAGTAATATTAACATTTTATTCAAAAATATTGATATATATTAGAATGTCATATTCTTTATTTACCCAGGATGTTATATATAAAGAGGGTATAATATCCCTATGATTGATATTAGA
Organism: Viscum album; assembly: GCA_963277665.1. Classification (NCBI taxonomy): domain Eukaryota; kingdom Viridiplantae; phylum Streptophyta; class Magnoliopsida; order Santalales; family Viscaceae; genus Viscum; species Viscum album. The sequence continues at coordinate 1,336,399,182 of OY728127.1, forward strand.
TCCTCACTGCTAGTCGGTAGCCTTTGGTGTATGAGGAGGAATGCCTGAGGTCATGTGAAAAACTAACTCAGGGAACTTCTATATGGCACCCGGGCCGAGATGTTACAAGGTATATTGTTTATGAGTTAATTTGGTGATTTAATATATGAGTAATTAATTATACATTATGTTATAGGTGGGTAATGTTTATTGAAATCCCGTAGAGGCATCGACATGTCTTATGAGGAAAACCAATTGGATAGCCTTATTTAATGTGTTATTGGTTTATATCTACAGATCTATTAAAATATCATTTGAAATGACTTGATGGTAATGATATAATGATGTATGAGATCATAATGTACAATGTTAATAATTTTGATTATTAATAATTCATTAATTATTATTCATTATATTACAATATTTATTTAATTCATGGATTAATTTCATACACAAGTTATTGATTACATGATTTTTTTTTCAGGTTTTAACCATTCCATATTGTTTTTCTTACTTATTTATATTATTTTCCAATGTATGTAAAAATTACTGATTATATGATCTCACCCAATTTTCCCTTCATATCCTTAGTTTATGAATAATGATATTATGAAAAATATAAAATATTAAAGAACATATATTATGGTTTTTATTTTATATTTTAAACATAATATCAGAATAAATCATGTATTTGGTTCCCCAATACACCTAAACTAACTGATCAAAGTTGTAGTTATCCATTATATCCTGTGAAAATGTAATAAATTAGGCACTGGATCTTCATTTATGGAGATTGGGTTTCTATATGTGTTCAATACACTAATTATTAATATGCTTCCATAAATATTGTAGAGAATAAGTATTTGGATAATTATGTAAAATAAAAAAAATAATATATTATCAATTTTTTTTGAGAATGTTTACAAAAAATTGACTGGGTAAATAGATAACAATATAAATGTAGGAAAAATTAGATAACATTAATAATATAAAAATTGATATCAAAGAAGAAAAATTAATAATATGGAGGGTAAAATGTGAAGATAAATAATCGTTGAATAGGGGAATATTGATGACTATTTAATAAGGTTACATAATATTAATATTCATATTATATCAATTAATGACAGGTTAAATGACTAAAAAATGGTTAAAAACTATTCAGTAAACAACAATATATATTTGACTGAGTGAACTTATTTTTAGATGAAATATATGATGTATTTCATGAGGTGATATATAAAACTCTCATGAATTATGAGATGAGTAAAGAACCAGTATTCATAAAAAAAGGAAAAAAGAAATGTAATTCAATGATTTCTACAAGAAAATGATGAAATAAGAACGAATTGGAACTCCATGTGATTCAGAGGAATATGATTACAATGGTGGGAATCATATGAAAATCATGGATCTCATATATAATAAAATAAAATATGGGGAAAGCTAAATAGAAAAGAAACCATAGAAATAAAATTTTTAGACGTTGAGAAATTATACATTTTTCTATAATGTTTCATAATAATAAGAAATATATAGAGTCAAATTATGTATCTAAAAATGAAAAACCATAATTGAAATCAAAAAGAAAATTTACTAACATATATAGGAAATTCGATGAAAAAAAAGACATTTAAAAAGATTAACTGAATCAATTTTACCTATGTTAAATGAGGTAATTATTTCTCAAGTGGATATTGAAAATATTAATATTCTAATAAAGAAACTAACATCATTGAAAATTTTAAAAGAAATGTTTACAAATCTAGCAGTGATAATAATTAGATAAAGTGTACTCAATTAATGATTCAATGATAAAAGATGATTTTTTCTAGAAATATAAACTATTCTAATGATGAATGTTAAAATTTTTAATATGATATTTGATTGGATGATGAAATTTGAAGATAATTTTCACACAATTGAAAATTGTGACAATGAAGAGACAAAACATCTCATTTGAAAAATATTTTTTTATAATAAAGGGTTAGAAAAGAATCATTGAAGAATATGGATACTTTGGAATAATAACTTAAGAAGTCCATGTCTAGGTGGTTCAATGGTAATAAGAGTCTGGTGAAGATAAAAGATGAAAACATATTCTCAAAGACATACTCAATAGTTTATAAAGTATCCAACATCAAGGGATTCTATAGATATTTTGGAACATAGGGAAACAATAAATTTGTTTTATGGTATAATATATATCTTCATATAGATCAATTAAGGCAAGAATTTTTATAGAGATTCATAGATTAAAATAGAAAAGGACCATTGAAGATGTTGATAAAGAATGAAAAATTTTAAATTATGTATGAAAAAATAGGTTTGAAGATACCAAGGAATCCTATAAATGGTTTTATAATAAAGGTGACTTTTATTATGAGTCTTTGGCCTTGATTACATTTAAAAAATAATAAAATTCTAATGGTAGAATAATTCTTCATTTTATTAAGACTGAAAAACTATTAATTTTGGAGGTGTCTTTATATGTGAAGAAATGAGAAGAAATTTGATTCTAGATAGTGGAGTATTTTAAAATATTAAAATATATATGAGGATTTATAAAAATATTGAATACCATGATGGATGTTCTATGAAAATTTTAAATAAGAGCTCAATAAGAATTATTGGAATTTGTTAAGTAGTAATTTAACCACCCCACATGAACTGAATGGAGGTTTTATTTGTTGACAGGGTCAAATATTAGTTATTTTTTAGATGATTGTGACATGATATGGATGAGTAAATATTAAATAATATAAATTATCTTATCAATATAATAGTTTATGGAATGATTTTTATAGGAGTTGAAATAACTAATGGGAATTTATTTTTTATTGTACATACTAATAATTTCAGTTATGTAAATACTAGAGAAGAAAAACTATATGACACCAAAGTCTTGACCACATTTCTCAAAATAATTTCATCAATATTTTTAAAGATAATATTGTGATGTATCATCCCAAATTATGTTGAGAAATATATCATGTTTTTACAACCTATAAAAAAGTGAAAATTGTCTAAGGGAAGCATAAGAGACTGAAACAATTAAATAAGACCACTAGAATTAATTCACTTGGATTTGTGTGGGACTATAATATATCAATATAAAAGGATTAATTTTATTTCAATATAGTAATTTATGATTTCATGATATTAACATGTTTTTTATTTTTATGGAATATGTCACGGGTAGTGTATTTTGACAAGATTTATACAAAATAAGATTGATGATAACAAGACATTTACATCATAAAATTGAGATCTGATAAAGGGTATGAGTACAGTGGATGATATTTGAATCATTTTATGAAAACTATTGGACAATACATCAATATAACACTTATAAAATTATAAAAAATGGTTTTTATGAAAAAAATGATTAAACATATTATGGAAATTAGGAGAAAAATGATTTATGAGTTTGGATGATAATAATCCATTGGGTGGAAATAATCTGTACAGATGTGAACATTAAAAAATGATACTTTATTGAATCTAAATTCAAATTATACCACATATGCAATTTTATATAAATATAATCCAATTGTTTATTAATTTAATGTATTTGGGATCCTTTGCATTAATAAAATAAAACATTCAAATATGAGGAAATTTGATGAGAAGGCAAGGGAATGTGTCTTTATTGGATACATATCTAAATTAAATGGTTATAGATTATGGAATAATAGAATTAAAAGGGATTTTGACTATTTTTCGGTGAGAATTATTGAAAACTAACCAATAAATAAAAAATTATAGATAATATATTTTTGAAGAACTTGTAAAATTAGTAGGAGGGTTTTTTAATAGATAAGTGAAAAATAACATGAAATTAAACCTTGTATGTAATTTTTTGATTCTAATTTTATATTTAATTAATTTTAAATTGAGGAAAATTTAAAAAATTGTAATGAATATTAAAAATAATTTTGTGATATATAATATAACTGTAGAATAGTTTACACATATGTATACATTAAGAAAAATGAGATATTTTGTGTACTAAGAATATCAAACTAGAATAAAGTTGTACAATGAAAAAAGAACTCACTTATCTATCAATATTAACATAAATTAGTGAGATAAATCTATGATAATGATGATTGGATTGGGTATATGAATTAATTTTATAGTATAATTGAAATGAATTCCATATGGGTTCTTCTTCTAAGACCTGATGATAAAATTATCATCAGGGCCAATTGGGTTTTCATGATTGACATGAATGGGAAATGGAAACGACATCAAGAATGAATCTATGATTTTATGAAATGGATAATTTCATGTTTTAGTTTTTTTATTTTAAGACTTATTTATTCCAATTTCTATGTTGGAATCTATTATAATTTTCCTTGTTGTGGCATCTGACATGCAGTATAAAATTCTCCAAATGGATATCAACTCTTAATTTTTAAATGGTGATCATTAATAATAGGTGATTATTGTGGAACATAATTCTTTCATTCATTATAAATATGAAAAAATAGTGTAAATATTAATGAAGTATATATATTGATTATAACATTCCCCATTGGTTTGGTATTCAATGACTAGAAACTACTTGATGGAGTTAAAATTAGTCAAAAGGAATGTGAAAAAATAATTGAATAAATGAAAAAATATTATTGTTTTTTATGGTTATGATATCATGTAGGAAGAAGATTATGAAAATACATATTAATAATTTTCCATTAAATGAAGTAATAATATTATATTTCAATTCATGGTGAATTGAGGAACTTCTTGGGATTATAAGATATGAAGGGAAAAAATATGACTTTCTTATCTTAGTAAAATTACTCTATATAATTTATAAAGTTTTTTTAAATGGTTAAGTAAAAGATAGTGTTAAAATATATTCATTTGGGGATGAAGATATACAAATACACTTACTGTGAAAGTTTAAATAAAATAAAGTTTTCAAATTTAATTAGAATATTATTATCTCTCACAAAATCTAGAGAAGATATCATGTATTTTATGAGTCTCTATTAATGATATCTAAGTTATCCAAAGGTGTTATGTATTATGGTTGAAAAAATTGTTCTCACACATATCAATGTTACTATAATCTGTGGTTTACTTCAAAAAAGGGAAACAATTTTGATTTTTTTGCTTGACATAGATGTTTATTATGCATGAAAATGTGATGATATATGTTTCACTTTGGGTAGAAGTTTTATGTTGGAAGATAGTTGTGTGAGTTGGATCCATAAGAAATATAACATAGTCACTCTAAGTATTATGTTATCTGAATATCTTTCTTCTACAAGTTCTTATAGGTATACGATTTAAATTAATTGGAAAATTGTTGATTTAATAGTGAAGGTGGATAAATATACAAAAATTAATTTTGACTATAAAATTATTTTAGACCATTCCTAAAAGCCTGTGGAACACTCAAGGTTAATGTAAATCGAATTCTAGTTTGACTTTATCAAAGAGAAGGTTTTAAATCATGACATAAATATGAAATCCATAAGTACTTGAGACAAAAATATTGATATTTTCTCTAAAAAACACCTAAAGATATCTTTGAGATGCATATATTGAATATAAATGTTCATCCCCTCCCTCTCTCTTCAGAGACATTAAAAATACACCCACTTAGTTCTATATTATTTTTTCAACGGCGGATAAAAGGTATAAAACTATAATTGAATAAGGTTGTAATAATTCAATTCATATTTTATTTCTAGTGGATATTATATTATTAAAAAGGGTTAGAATTTCAAAAATTGAGTGTTTTAACTGAGGAGAGCATCTTGATTACTTGTAAAATCTTTTTCTCTACCACTAAGGGATGAAATTATATCAAAACACAACACTATCATATGGTGAGGTGTCACAAATTATCTCATGTTTGAAAATACATGATTTTGTGTCCCTTTATAGAGTTTTTATTTTTAATAAAGAGTTATGAAAGGTTAAAAACAATTCCAATTAGGTATATTTATGTACCTTTTAAATTTTTTTGATGGACATTTCTTTTTTGTTGTAATTAATATGGAGAAAATAGTTAAGAATGTTTTAGAGATTTCAAATGTGAGGGATGTTGATATGTTCTTTTTTATTCATGATATATGCTAAGTGTTTTTGAAGATGATATCACACTATCTTTATCATGATTTTTTAATGAATTATTGATAATTTATAAGTTATGGTAAGGGGATGAAAATTTATATTATTTACATAATGAAGGAGAATACCTTTCCATATTTTATTACTGTTTGATTTTTTTGATTTAAATAATTTTTGTTGAATTTTTTTGAGGAATATTTGATTACTAGTATTGTATTTTTTTTCCAGAATTTAATATTTGATAATAGTTTTTAAATTATTTTAATAGGGGTTTATCAAAATTAATCCAACTATAACCATCCATGTAATCAAACTAAAATCCAAGCTGGTGGTAGTTCAACAACTCCTAGCGATCCATGGAAATAAGGGTGAGGGAAGAGGCCATGAAAGGGTTAGTATAGTAACATGAATGTGTGTACATGAGTTAGAACATGTAGTGCGTAGTGTTTAGATTCAATATAATTGGGAGAAATGATCAATAAATGGTGACCACTACAACCCTTTTTATTTTTCATAGACACTGTGGGAGTATGATATATTATCAATAAGTGTTCACTCTATCGAGAATCAGATGTGATTAGTGAGGCATGTATTACAATTAACAATATAATAAGATATATAAATAATGAAAACTATCCAATCAGATTGATCCATACTATTAGGTATATCATGTGAGTCCTATTCAACCTCTCACCCACTGAGGTATACAACATTGGGTTTTCATACAACTAGAAGATGTCAACCACACATGATAATATTGGATCAACGATGTGAATGAATAAAAACATACAACGACATAAGAATCATTATTTTGGTATAAAATAAGGAAATTATGTGGTTCATATGGTTTCCATGTGATGAAGAAAGAATGTAAGACTTCTATGAAAGGTGTCCAAACAGTCATAAATTAGAGGAATTTATGATTCCATACGGTCAATAAAAAAGGAAGGAATTATGTATTGAAATGAAATAATTCAATAACATTATTAAATCCTATGATGTCATATCATGAGAAAGGAATACATGGATAATTTTTTTTTGAAAAGATATTATATGATAATTCATATAATTTAGTTAATTCATAAAATACACAATGTTATATCCATGAAGAGAGGATGATCACACTTGTAATATAAAAACATTCAATCAATTCATGATATGAATGGTGAATAAAACAAATTATTCATACAGTTATAGAATGATAATTTTATCATAGTCATAGTTTTATGAATGAATATCCATGTTTGACCGATTAATTAAGGGCTATGATCATTTTCAACAGCCTAAAAATATAATTTAACCTCTTGGTAAAATTTTTGAATGGGGATAAATTAATATTAAAAAGATAATTTGAAGTATCTCTAGAATTATATTTTCCCTATGTGATAGTAATATGCACAAAATAAGAAACAATATATAAATAATTCTAGTCTAGAGAGAATTCTACCACATGAAATATCTCAATTCATGGTGAAGAAAACCCCAAAGATACCATACCATGTGAAGTAGTGAACCAAACTGAACTACGTCATGTCATTCATTGGATTACATGAATATGATTTATTAATATATTTTTTATAATAATGAAAAATATTGGATGAAAATGAATAATAAAATCATCTTTATACATGAATACTCTCATGCAAGATGAAATTATCCTGAAATGTTTTTTAGAAAACAATATGCTTTTTAATAAATTAATATTATTTAAAATGTTAAAGTAATCATAGAAAAATATATATTATTGATATTGTGAAATCCTGTATTCTCAAAAGTTATTTTGTTCATGGAGAATGAAAATAAATTTGGAGAGTTGGTGGTTATAACAAAAATAACACCATCCATACTTTTCTAAAAGTGAAGGACACTTATATAAAACATGTGTGTGGATTTTATGGAAATTATAATCACTAAAATATTTTGTGATTTTAAAATCTTGGAAACTACTATATATTTTTCATTTCAAGGAGTAGGTTCTCACATCTAGGATGAACCTTGTAAAAATATCCTATGTGATGCCTCTATTTCTTTTTATTTCATGTGTAAATGGAATATTTTTTTTGAGTGGATCAGAAAATTAATCAATCATATGGTTTTGATTCAAATGATATAATTTTCTAAAAGAAAAACATGTTCTATTGATTCATTTCCCTCTCAAATGTACCCTTACTAAGGTTTTTCTATATTTTAATATATAATATAGATAGTTCTTAATTATTCGAGTCATAGAAATTTAAGAATTAAATAAATATATCAATTTTGAAATAGAATGAGAAGTTTTTATTTTAATTACATGATTAAGAAGTGTTGTATTGAGGAATTTTATTCAGCATTATTATAGATTATTTATTACTTATGGGAATATGGAAGGTAAAACATTTAGGAAAAAACATATTTGTTATAAAATTAGTAAAAATTGATTACAATTTTTTTATTTCTATTCATGTATATCAATAGTACTTGTTCATTATTTACAATGAACATATCTCAGTTTTAACTAGTATTATCACGATAATTGTAGTAGATGAAAAAAATACCAATTCAATGATCTTTATATGGATTTCTCAAATTATATTACAAATATAATTTTCATTGAGAAAATCATGGTATGTTTTTTTAGATGACCCATATCATAAAAGATAATTAGTAATTTATTAAATAATTTAAAATATTTTCTTATTTATATTTAATGGTTTCAAATTTATATGGTTGTTACCACAATCATTTAGTTGGTCTAAAGATAGAAAAATCATTGAGTGTGGTATAAATTGTATTGATAATCTTTTGTTGTTTCATAATTCCTAAAGAATAAGAAAATTAAATTCATGATTTATTACTTGGAAAGTACTATAGACCAATAAATAACATTAATTTTTTTTTAGAAATTAGGGGAAAAAATAAATCCATCGAATGTGATAACATTGTGTAATTAATTATATTAAAAAAATATCCCTTGAAAATTCCAAGAAATCATAATTAAATAGTTATTTAAAAATTAAAAAATAGATGATGTGATAATTAGTGAATATGATAATTTCTTCACTAGGTTATGAGAGTATGCTTATAATTTTGATACAGTCATAATTAAAATAACTAAATGATTTTAGGATGGTTTAAATCAAAGTCATTAAAAAACATTTTTTTCAGAGAATTAAATAACTATAAAGAGACAGTTCTCTATTTAAATAAGGTAGTGATCGTGTCTGTAGATTAAAACTTATCGTAATAACCTATTTATATAAAGTGGAATATTAAGATGAACATTAGGATGGTATCTAATCATATGAAATTAGAAACCCAACAAATCTTATGTAAATAGTGTGGTAAAAAGCACTTTGGAAATTATTTTTTTATGTTCATGGGGATACATTTTGTAATGGTTTTCCCGATTATATGGGTTTTACAAGGGGAAATATATCCAAAATTATAACATATTAATGGTCCACAATGGACTATAGTTATGTTATACCCTATTATGTCGTGTTTTTAATATAATAAAAAATGTATTTTCTTTAATCAGTGTCCTCAATAAATGTTTTTAAGGGAAAACAATATAAACCACCCAATAACCCAGAGAATGGGTTTCCATTTATTTATCATAATAACGATAATTTATATATCTAATGATTATGTGGAAAGTACTATCATTTATCACTCAATAGTAGATAATGTATTATTTTATTATGGTTAATCACATTCCATTTTTTCAATAAAATTTTAAATGAATATTAAATCAAAAAAGAATAAATGAAAAAATATTTATCAAATAAAACATATGTACGTTATATAAATTAAACTAATATATTTTGAAATTTTATATTTTAATTTAATTAATATAATTTGGTCTTAAACCATGTCTTACAAAAAATGATGAATTTTTATATAATAATATAAATGGATTTGGTCTAATTGTATAATTCCAATATCAATTAGAGAGATAAAGAAATTTTATTTTTATTTGCAGTTAATATAATTTAACTTTCCATTATTAAATAATATTTCATGATTATTTTTTATAAATACCTTAATTTTTATAAATTGTGGAGTTTATTCAAGATGAACGAGATGCAGTTAATAATATATATAATGTAGCTATAATTATTGTTTATAAATATTATTTATAATTTCTAAATATGTTACTTGAAGGTTTCCAAAAATAAAAGGTAGTTTTATCTATCAAAATCATTCCTATATCCTCAACCATATCCGAGATATCAAATACGATATAATTCTTGGAGTTGTAATAGAAAAAATGAAATTACATAAACTCTTAGGGATTTGTATTATTTAATTAGTTATTTAACCTGTGTTAAAAATTCAAAAAATTTAAATAAGAAGTCTAGATCAATGTTGTAATTAAATAACTATAGAGATATCATTAGAATTAATATAACAAATAAATATCACGTTACATTGAATTATTATTTTTTGACTAGCAGTACGAGGCTTGATTATTCACCAAGATTATCATTTGATATGTGTATCATTGACTAAATATTAGTAATGAAGATATTATAGAGTATATTTATGAAAAATATATCAACATTGTGATTTTTTATGTCCAATTAATTTAAAAATTATCATATAATATTAATTCATTTTATGTAAAAACTTCAACAAATTGAATTTATAAATTTTTATTGTATTTTTGGTTGATATTTTAATATATTTTAAAATTCATGAGGAGAATGAGTATTTTCTATTGTTTTTTTATAAAATAATGATGAGATGCAAGTTATTTTCTAAATTATTTAATTATTTTTTCTTGTTAAAAATATTAATATCCATGGAACATGTTTCAAATAAAAGAGAAAAACCAACTGATCGATAATAGAAAGAACATTTATAGGAGATACCAAATTCAAAAAAAATAATGGTGATAAAATATTCATTTTTAGAGATGATTACAATTCAAAAATTGATAAGAATAATAAATATCTGTTAACACACAAACCAATCTAACAAGGAAGGTCTATAGTTTATTTATAGAAATGAGTGTGAGTTAATATTCTTCAAAAATGCTCACTATTTTGTGTCACATCCATACCACACATGAAATTCGTAGGTAAAGAGTCTAACATCCATAATGTCATTCAATGAATTAAAATGGGTGAAAACATATGAAAATTAAATAATGATACTTTATGATTTCATAAAATATATAATTACTAGAAAAATTGACAAAGTAACCACTATGCTATTTTTATGATAATCCTTATTCTCAATGTATGGAACAATTACCCATATGGGGATGTATTCTATACATACATGAATAAGAAAAATTTATGGCATATATTTTCATGGAATAAATTAAATATAAGGTACCGGATAATAATTTATATTTATATAAATATTTATTATAATGTTCATTAACAACTAGGGAAGGTGAATGAGGAGGAAAATATTTTCAAAAACAAAAAACATTGATTTCTATATTATGATATGGATTTAAAGATTCATTCATTTAAAACCTAAAATATATAGACATGGAATTACTTTTGAAGGGAAAAAAATCAAAACTAGATAATATCAAGGAGGCTCAATGAGAAGAAAACTTTGACAAAAGGGGATAAAAGCAATAAAAAAATTAGATATTTATTGAGTTCATTTTTTTCCATGATGGTGAATTAGGGATTGGTAAAATCAAACATATAATGACTAATCTTGAGTTAAAGAAAATTATTTTTTATATAACCCAAATCTCATCATTTTTTATACACCTAATGAGAAAAACAATTATTATGAAAATCAAAGTGAATTTTTGTTAAGGTAATAAGAAGTGGGATTTTTTTAATATATAAAAAGGATTATAGTATAAAAATATCTAAATGCACAATAAAAATGTCAGAATTGGCTGAAAAATGAACTATTTACACTTTTTTAGAAATATAAAAACATCACTATTGATTTCCAAAGTTGTTTTCCTAGACTTCATAAGTGTAATAATTTGATAAGGTTTATTATTTTAAGTCTATTTTTATTAATTTTAATGTTATACGAGATTATATTTTCCATACACATTTATCATTTTTATATTCAATCATTTTTAATGATTCATAGTTGTAACAACCATTATTTATGTAATTTTTTGGAAAAAATATATACATGTAATGTGGGGTTATATATATCTTATTTTAATGGATTATGAAGGAGGAGGAAGATGTATTATTGAAGTCTATGTGTTTGAGTAAGAAATTAGAAATTGGTTTTTATAACAAATTCCCATTGGAAATATGTTGGGTTTTTAATAGGATCCTAATGTGATGAGGAAACAACAAATCCACTACCTAACACCATTTTGAAATGGATAGTGTACAACACTGAACCCTATGTCCATTTAACTAAAAGTACATATCCATTTACATTTCAATTGGGCCACCTATTATTTCCCAAACCTCGTTCACTCGACACTAACTATACTTGGTTGGACACATGTCCTCATGCATGATTCCACATACACTAGAGGTTTCCAATTAGAAATGAGGGTCCATTTTGTAATAGGGGAGACTATGAAGTCATGATAATATTGTAATTCATCAGTATAATAAAAAAATAAATAGAATAATAATAATAAATAAATCAAAACTAGAATAATAATATCCATCATATATAAATAACCATGTAAGAAAATCCATCATTGTAAAATATAATAAGATGATCATGAAATGCTATAGAAAAAGGAATAAAGATAATGGGTGTATCAAAATTACAAAAAAAACCAAAAATAAAATATCCCACAAAGCATCATGATCCGTATAATTATCTTTTACTATACTAATCCTATGTAATAAGAAATCAAGCATAAAAAAGTGAGTGTTTTCCTCTGTCTGTACCCATACCCATAAAGTCTAACTGAGTACCATAAAGGATTCCCAAGTATGGTGTGAGATAAAATAATTAGGCCACCATAAAGAGAATATAATCCCATCCTATAAGTAAATATATATAAAAAAGTGTGTAGGTAAAAATAATTCTAGAAATGAGGTGTGGTATATAAATAACCCCCACAGGTCCAGGTTCTGAAGGAACTACCATCCTCTAATTTTAGCATTTGCCTAAGAAAAACTATCTTTAGGTAGTCAATCACTTATTATTTAATTTATAATAATGTATCTGAACCTGGATCATGGCCCAAGTGTCCCCTGTGATCATATCCAACATGATGTATACTAGAAGTCCATCATTAAAAGTAAGGATCCAAATCAATCCAAGATTGTGCTTTGGATTTGTTGAAGTGTCACAATTAACATTTAATCAAAATAAAATTCACTAGAAATAGATCCCATCATTTCCATTCCTATATTGTAACCCAAGTATCTCTCTAGGTATAACATGAACCAAACTCCTAACAAGACAGTCCTAGTAATTACTCAATGGAATATTTGTATCACTCTTGGTGTGGTATACTATCACCAATCAGGGAGTCCATCCTTGGTGGTCCATGATGGGATCCCCTGTTTCATTCATGGTGTATAATAGAATCATCCCTTAGAGTCCATCATTGGCTATCCATGAAGTAGTCTATGTATCACACATGCATAATAACACTCTTCCCTATGATTCCATCCTTTGTTGTCCATACCGGAGTCCATGTATCACTCAAGTATATATAAGCCTACTTCCAAATGAGTCCATCTAAGGCATTTTTATAAGAACCCATAAGTCACCCAAGGCTAATCCTAAATATTTATCCTCATTTAATTATATTGGCCAAAATAGTCTGTTTGTGGAAATCCTAAATTGAAACCCACCTCTCACTCTTTTAATGTCAAGAAAAATGGTCATGGACTCATTGTCTTACCATACCATGTAATATCTCACATTAATTAAATTAAACATCACCATTATAATAAATTAACTCAAATTATAAGATTATTAAAATAAATAATAGTCTTATAAGTCCTAGAAACTTATGAATCATTCCATTAATCTTAAATAGACATTTAAATTATTAAATATATCTCAAGAATAGGTGATCAAGGGAAATAAACGATGCCTAGGTAAATTGAATTCCATTAATGGTTACCTTCATTAAAATTAATTCTAATTTAAAAACTTCATTTGGAATCCCTAAGGGAAGGGGAAAAAGGTCGCACCTCCAAGGTGAATTAAATACAAAATGCCACCCATGCTGGTTTGATTATATTTATCAATAAAAATAAAAATTGGTTCAAATTCACAGTATAAAACCACTATTTAGACCTCAATGGGTATCATTTGGAATTTTGGTTGAGCCCATTCATTCAATTTAAATAAAAAATCAATGTATAAGAGCCACTTTTAAATTCTGATGTATAGAACAATGTTATATATATATATATAATTACACTAACATTAATGGAAAAGAATGAGACCACCTACCTTATCATGGAAGATGAAAAATGATCTTTTCTCTACCTATGATTTGATCCAAATATGAAAAAAATGGAATAATAGATAAATGGCCAGAAAATAGGTCATAAGATCCTGCACCAAAAAAACATCGCTGATAGCAAGGAAAATAATGAAAGGTTCAAGATACACATTAAACATACTAGTATAGATCAAACATGACTAATGACTTAAGAATCAATGTTTGGATTGAGTATTAATATAAAATACGTGGGGAAATATTTAAGGGGGATCTCATAAGTATAAGAAGTTGTAACCACTAGAGAAAATATGGACAATAGTGAGAGGGTTAAAACATAAATGAAGTTAGGGAAAAATGGTTATTTCCCCAAAAAATTTGGATCACACAGTTTGGCTATGCAGTTGGCCAAACCGTGTTCTAACCAAGTTCCCTTCTCTATTCAAGAACCCCCCTTGAAAGGTTCATGCACATGGTTAGAGGAAGTATGTCCAAATCATGCTATTTCCCATGATAAAAAATGTAGCAACCCCATATGTGTGTGTATCCTTAGTAGCATGTTTTCCTCAAACCGTGTGTCCCCTGAGAGTAGGATGGACCACCACCATGGTTTAGTTAAACCATGCAGCATGAGAGCAAAATTTTATATTAAATGTGTAACCCAACTACATATTCCAAAAACTCAGGCTTCGGGATTTGAAAAATTCATATAAACCACTATTTCCTCCACATCATTACTAGGAATCCAAATTATGTAAACATTAAATTGAAAATAAAAGGCTCAATAATAAATAGAAAATATATGATCTTACAATATTCCACTTTAATAAAACTCATCCCAAAATTTCCATTCAATGGGTTGTCAAGAATTGTTTGATAATAACTCCATCCAAAGATTAGGTCTGTTAGCCACCTACTCCCATGTATTGTCTTGTAAATGGTTGTTATTCCATGGTAATCATATTTGTGGAACTAGATAGCCATAG
The DNA here is from genome assembly GCA_963277665.1 of Viscum album. NCBI lineage: Eukaryota > Viridiplantae > Streptophyta > Magnoliopsida > Santalales > Viscaceae > Viscum > Viscum album. The sequence goes on from OY728127.1 coordinate 1,336,414,587, forward strand.
AGATCCTTCATGCCATGATAAAAAATACTGGTTGTATTCCCTTCATAGGACACATATATATCCAACTCAACCTCATCATGATGAAGAATATGCGATAGATTAGAATCATGTCAACGACGTTAAGATATGTGGAGGACATCATTCATGGTATAACATCTCTATGAAAACTTCAACTTATAAGATACTATCTTGACACTATCATGAATTATTAAATTCTCAAAATAATAAGACAAAAACTTCCCTTATTTCATAATCTGTATTTACCCAATTCGAGGTGAAAATAATTTGAAAAATAGACTATAAATGTAAAACTGTAGTGGTAAATGATGATGATCAGAGTATGATTTATGTCTAGATTTGGTTTTAGACATCTATTTTGGAATAATATGAAACTAATACAAATTATATTTAATGAGATAATGTCCCATTAATATAGCCTCTCCAACCTCTAAATATAACATGGGTTAATAGAATGGCCTATCATATTGGGAATCATAAGTATCCATCAGTCTGATCACTTGAAAGCTGTTATTACAAGAGAAATCAGTGAGGGGTTAGGGTTTCTACCAATAAATTCTAAATTCAAGGAAACTTGATCAGATCATGACCCAAAGAACATGTATCATATGATTAGAATAACTATTAGTCTATGGGTGATAGTTTTTACTTAATAGTACCTGTGAACCCAATTACCTCTGCAACTCATTCGAGAACCAAGATGTGAAACAAGTATCTCTGTCTGATAAAATAAAACATGGAATCCCATAATGGCACATGACCTCATAAATGTTGATCATACTAAGCTCATCCAATGAAAGTGTCTTGAAAATAGGTTGAAAATGGGAGTCCTTTGCCAACCTATCCATGACTAACCATACAGAGTAACTTCCCCTTGGGGATCTAGGATGTTGATTCATGAAATCCTTTATGAAATCATCCCATTTCCACTCATGAATAGATAATGACTGTAAAATCATAGCTAGTTTTTGGTGTTTCTCCTTCATTTATTTATAGGTGCACACTTATAAATGAACATAGATATCTCCCACTTCATCCCCAGCCACAATTATTGATGTCACAAGTCATGAAATATCTTGGTAAGATTGAGATGCACTGCCCATATAGAAGAATGGAAATCTTGAATCAACTCCCCTCAAACATTTGTATGAACCAAACAACATCCATGGATGTGGAAGATCTCATCATTATCGACGATTAAAATGGGAGGTGGTTCATCACCTACAGTACTCTCCTATAGGAGGAAACACTCTAAATTTTATAGTTTTCTTATCCTCACTCTTCTAGAAACATGGATGCAACTAATAACAATGTGAGTAAAGACTACCCATGATGGTATAGAACCTCTATACGCATCTAAAAAGATGTCTATAAGACACCACTCTGTATTGGAATAAAAAATTCCAATGTATAAGACCTCCTTCTTAGATCATCAACAACTAAATTTCTCTTACCATGCATATAAGAAACCTCAAAGTCAAAGTATTTTAGGCATTCAACCCAAAATCATCACCTAATATTTAATATACACTGTTCAAATATGTAATTGATAATTTTTTTTTCATTTTACACCACAAAAAACTATCCCAATAAATAATGAATCCAATAGTGTACGCCACAAATATCTCCTCCTACATCATAACTACTCCTAGCTCAATACATAATGCATCACAACAGACTATATAACTTATTCTCGAATTTGTAATAATCAGGATTTTTACTAAATCCACCCCCCTATTATAACTATAATGGATTTCTCATAGGTTTTTGACCATATAAACTTCACACCCTTATTAGTCATTCCCATAAGAGGTGATTATAGGAGTGAGAAGTCCTGAATAAAACAGTTGTGACATCCTGATAGCCTCAATAAACTCCATATGTAAAAGGATTTTCTTAGGATGATCTCAAGAACATTCAACTCTCACCTTCTTTGGGTAAGCCAATACTCCTATATCTAAGAAATTATTAACTAGGAAGTAAATCTTATCCATCTATAAAGTGAAACTTTATGATCATAGAATATAAATAATTCTCTATCAATGTATCCATTATGATCTATTTATTTTTGGTATTGTCATGTAGAGTGTGTGAAAAAATCAATATATCGTCCAAAAATACTACCATAAGGAATCCAGATATGGATGGATGACCCATTTTATCAGTGCCATGAAAAATACTGGTGTGTTTGTGAGAAAAAACTACATGACCAATTAATCCTACCATATATATCTACTACTGAATTTTTTTGGTGATATAAATTATGTTCTAACCTACATTTTAGGATAACCTAATCTTAGAACAATACTTTTAGAAAACCATATCTCTTTATAGATGTTCAAAGAGATATTCTATCCATGTAAAAGGATACCATTTCAGAACTATTAAATGGTTCAAATGATGGTAATCCATTAAATTTATAAGGGTAACATATGAATTTATAGAGAAAAGGACTAATGAACACCATAATAAAGAACTAATTTACATAAACCCCTTAAATTTGAAATTCTCTAACTAACTATTTATATTCTTCAACTTAGTAGTAGCCATCCAATAATGAGTAATGGATACCAATGTAGCTCCAGGTAGTAGCACAATGAAAAAATAATCCTTTTTTCACGTGGTTTCCCTAAAATTTCATCTGGGAAAACAACCTTGAAATAATCAAGCAATGTATGAAAGTATACATAATTTGTTCCATGATCATCAAAATTTAATCTAGAAATATGGGTTGTCATCCTACTCATCCCATGTTTGTCGGGTGTTGATCAAATCTCCTGGAAACCCTATTCACCCTTAGTAATAAACCCCCTCCAACTAGTGATATGAATGTCACCCAAAAAAATAGAAATCAATGAAATCATAATAGGGAACTAGTCGTTCCATCTATAGAATGAAATAAAACTTGTCATCTTGAGGGAAGAAGGGCCCAAATGATGTAATACCCTCTAATATCAGGGAGGAACTCCCTACAATAGCATCCACTCCTCGATCATATCTGTAAGAGAATATCAAGTGTCATAATTCCACTTGAAGAATGGACATCAAGAAAAAGTATCTCCATAATAGGAATAAATATGAATATATGAGTAGAATATATTTAAAAAATAGATACTATAGTAGAAAAACTAGGATAGTACCCCTAACTATAGAAGGCATGACACGCTAATCCTTAGGTATCAGATGCACTATATATATCTGGAATGATTCACATCCCTGTGATATATCCTTGATACCTTAATAAGGTTTGCTATGCTAGCTCTATATGTATACTATCTGGTTACCTTGTCCATGACTAACTCTTTGGCCTAATTCAGCAGTTTTAATTCGGTTCCCTGCCTAATGAGGATATGCTAACCACGAAGTTGGTTCAAACTCTATCACACTAGATACTAGATCAATAGATCTTGGAAATCAATTTAGATAGACCATCATTCCACAAGATCGATAGAAAACTGTGTCCTTTATATATAGAGGTCTCATATGTCCCAGTATACCACATCGATGGAACCTCACCTGGCTACCAAAGTATGAACCATGTCTACTATTATCACCACATGGAAGCTCCAAATTATGCTTCCTTATACTGGTAAATTTAGTTCCATATCTTGGTGCCAAACCACTATGGATGAAACCTATAGAATATCTTAGGTTATTCTCCCTAAGATTGAAATAATCATATATGGCCAAATGAAATTTCAACCAGGCCATATCTCAATGATTTATCATCTGAGTAATCACATACCACAATCTCATGGATGAATCATGAAGTATATATATTGAAATATTTACTATCCTCTCAGGAGGTGTCGTGAGATGCTTTCAAATCAATATCATGTCCTCTATCCATGAATCTGTATTCTTTGGTTCACTATCTTTTAAAAACATGGGTGGATGCTGTTGCTAAAACTAATGTGTCAACTTTGTCATTGTCGGGAAGGTCATAGTTCCCCCTAAATGGTCTTGATATAGCATAGTATCTCATATAAAACCATGGAATCAATTCCCCTATTAGTTATAATTGTATGATCCAAAAGAGTCCCTTTTAGAGGTTATATTGATGACCCTAGTCCCACAACCTTCAGAGAGTGGTTGTCAGCACCCTCTTGGAACATAACTCAAGGATTCCATTGTGGAATTTATCAATAAATAGAAAAAAGACACCTAATAACAGGATTTAATAGTTTCTTAAAGAACACATATAAGAATATGATATGTATAATATTTTCTATATAGAGGTATCAACTCTATACTTTCTCCCAGAGCCAAATCTAGGTGATAGAAGAATCATAAGATGAGGAAAATACATTACCTACTTCTCACTACTTAGGTCAAGTTATATCCCAGTTTTCTATAATAAACCAAGTTCCCAATATATAGAGTTAAATTGAAATTTATAAAGGAAAACATTATTTTAATTTAAATCAGAACCCCTAATTAATAGAGACCAGTTTATTTAGAATTAAATTTATTTTAAATTTTATTCTCAATTATCTAGAAATTCTTTATTAAATGGTTGAACTACATGGATAACCAATTACAATTTATTTGGGACCATACAATATATAAGATTAAATTTGGCGTCCGTTTAATCCAAACCATTCATTTAACTTGTCCTTATATGAAAATTCATCACAATTCAATGGATATAGTTACAAGGCACCAAAAAATTCTATGAGTAATACACACAGTAATATAAACATTGTGGGTATAATACATGATCTATAAATCCTTATGTTCTTTTGTTTCTGCCTGATGCAATATCTACTTTTCATATTAGACTAAGGGTAAATATCCATAATCTCGTGTAACATAAAACATAAAATGCGTCACCTAGTGGTAAAATCAAGGAATGAAAAGTTGAAATAAAACATAATATCATATCCCATCCCAAGAAATTTATATTTTCACTATATTTTGGTTAGCCACTCCCTAGAACACGATTAGTACCAAATCCAAATACATCTGAGTTTCTTATCTAATACCCAAAAAATTATAAAATAATAATAGAAATATTCCTTTGATACAACATTGTCACATCCCAGACCTAGTTCAATCAACAGTAGCCAAAAAAGATTGGCCACATGGACTCAAGCATGCCTCACCATATTACAGAGGCTACTGACTAGAAGTGAGGATCCATAGTGGAACAATGAGAGGACTATACCCTCATTATTAGAGTGTATCACAGTGCTATAATAACATCAATTAAAAGAGGAATCGTAATAAATAACTGAATAGTTGAAGTATGACATCCATCATATAAATAACCAAGTATAAACATACACCAACGTTATATATAATACTATGATCATGTAATGTTATCCAAAATGGAATACAATAAATACATGTATCAAAAGTACAAAAAATAAAAAAAAATATGATTTTATGAAAATGCATATAAGTATCCCAAGTAGTGTGTGATATAAACTCAATATCCTACCACCAAATCATCAAATTACATTCCAATTAGTGAATATATATAAGAAAAAATGTTCAATTAATAATAAATATATAAATATAGTGCATTATATAAATAACCCAAATAGCACTATGGAAAAAAGGCATTTAGCGGCGGTTTTTTTCATTTTGCGGCGGTTTAAACCGCCGCTAAATCGATTGGTGGCGATTTTGAAAAACCACAGCAAAATCGTGCGTCGGGAAACTATTTGTGGCAGTTTTCAAAACCGTCGCAATGGGAGGCAGCGACGTGAAGAGAGGGCCGAAGAGGTGGGGGGGGAGGTAGGGTTTCAGGGGGGAGGGGAGTGCGCCATGATTTGGATAAGAGGGGGGGGTGTTGGGTAGTCTAGGGTTTACATAATAATAATAATAGATTAATGTAAATAAAATAAAAATTTATAACAATAATAAAAATAGTAGTAAAATAATAACAACAACCTCAAATAATTATATTAAGGTTATAATTATAAAAAAAAGGGTGTGTGTGTTTTAATTTAAGTTGTTCCTTTTAAAATTGCTTCCTTTAATTTTGTTTTCTTTTAAACCGTTCAAGCTTTTATTTCTTTTATTTAGTTAATATTGCAAATGTATTTTTCCTTTAATAATTACGCGTGAAACCTTTTTATTGGGTGACGTCCTACTGGGCTCTTTGCCCACACCCTACATACACCTTTGGGTGTATGTAGGCCTTGTTCTCTGTGTATTCCAGGTTGAGGCACCGTGCTCAGTGATGGTGGTTGGTCGTTGGTGGTCTTCTCGTGCAGGTTAACGTTTGTGACGTGTGGATGTCGCACCTCTCCTGTTGCTTTGAGGTTTGAGTAAGAGTTTTAGTTTCTGCCGTCATCTTTTCTTTTTAGTTATTGGTTGGAGTTGTAGACTTTAAACCTGCTCATAGTTTAAAGGTGTGTTTGGTTGTCTATTTCTAGTTTCAGTTATTTATCTGGTTAGTTGTTTTTCGTTCTTCTATTTCGGGTAAAATCGTTCCCACTTGCTACTCTTGGTACCCGGGCACTTGTGCCAGCCCGTGGGGATCGGGAATGCCCTTCGGGCCTTACCGCAGTCCTGGTCGGGTGTCGGGTCGGATGTCGACCCGGTCTGGTTCGTGACAAAATGGTATCAGAGGTAAACACACCCTACTTACACCCCCCTAACCTCTTGCATATTTTCCAAAGACTTTACCACTCCAGCAAGCTCGCCATGTGGTTAATAAACAGAATTCAATATACTTATATATATTAACTGAAAAAAATACATAAATAATAGATATAAACTCAATAATAAAAAATAAAAAATAAAAAATAATAAATAAGGAATAAGGAATAATAAATAATAAATAATAAATAATAAATAAATATACATAACAAATAATAATTAAATATAAATAATAAATAAATAAAAAATAAAAATAATAAATAATAAATAATAAATAATAAATAATAAATAATAAATAATAAATAAATATAAATAATAAATAATAAATAAATATAAATAATAAATAAATATAAATAATAAATAATAAATAATAAATAATAAATAATAAATAATAAATAATAAATAATAAATAATAAATAATAAAGATAAATAATAAATAAAGATAAATAATAAATAATAAATAATAAATAATAAATAATAAATAATAGATAAACATAAATAATTAATAAATAATAAATAATAAATAATAAATAATAAATAATAAATAATAAATAATATATAATAAATAATAAATAATAAATAATCAATAATCAATAACAAATAATAAATAATAAATAATAAATACATAATAGATATAAATAATAAATAATAAATAATAAATAATAGATATAAATAATAAATAATAAATAATAAATAATAAATAATAAATAATAAATAATAAATAATAAATAATAAATATTAAATATTAAATAATAAATAATAAATAATAAATAATAAATATTAAATATTAAATATTAAATAAATAAATATAAATAAAAAATAAAAAATAAAAAATAAAAAATAAATATAAAAAATAAAAAATAAATAATAATTAATTAATAATTAATAATTAATAATAAATAATAAATAAATATAAATAATAAATAATAAATAAATATAATTAATAAATAATACATATAAATAATAAATAAATATAAGAAATAAATAATAAATAATAAACAATAAACAATAAATAATAAATAATAAATAATAAATAAATATAAATAATAAATAAATATAAATAATAAATAATAAATAATAAATAATAAATAATAAATATTAAATAATAAATAATAAATAATAAATAATAAATAACAAATAATATATAATAATTAATAAATAATAAATAATAAATAATAAATAATAAATAATAAATAATAAATAATAAATAATAAATAATAAATAATAAATAATAAATAATAAATACATTATAGATATAAATAATAAATAATAAATAATAAATAATAAATAATAAATAAGAAATAATAAATAATGAATAATAAATATTAAATATTAAATATTAAATATTAATAATTAAATATTAAATAAATAAATATAAATAAAAAATAAAAAATAAAAAATAAAAAATAAATATAAATAATAAATGATAAATAATAAATAATAAATAATAAATAATAAATAATAAATAAATAATAAATAATAAATAATAAATATAAATAACAAATAACAAATAATAAATAATAAATAATAAATAAATATAAATAATCAATAATAAATAAATATAAATAATAAATAATAAATAATAAATAATAAATAATAATTAAATATAAATAATAAATAATAAATAAATATAAATAATAAATAATAAATAAATATAAATAATAAATAATAATTAATAATTAATAATTAAAAAATAAATATAAATAATAAATAAATATAAATAATAAATAAATATAAATAATAAATAATAATCAATAACTAATAAATAATAACTAATAAATAAATATAAATAATAATTAATAAATAATAAATAATAAATAACCAGTTACAAATAATAGATAATAAATAAATTAAAGTATATTATAAATAATAAATAATAAATAATAAAGGAAACACATGAAAAAGCATGAAAAGATGTGATAAGGGATGAAAAATCATGAAAACGCATGAAAAAGGATGGAGAAGCATGTGAAGAATGAGGAATTAGAAAGAATGAGAACGCATGAAAACTCGTGACAACTCTGGAAAACTCTATAATAATTCAACATAATAATCATAATAACCCATAAAAAACCATTGATAAAGATAACAAGTCATGGAAACCCAAATAAACAGTAATAAATGGAGCTACCGTTAAAACCTGTCAAAACGGTCATAAAGAGACATAAACATTGGACTCACATTAACGGAGATAACTTATGATCTGAGAGTCTGTTTTAGATCCGCAACCTGTAAAATCAAGGATCCTGAAATGATCTTCGACCTGAAAGGTGAAAGAGTCCGAATGGACAGGCGGATCGGAAGTTATGACCATTTAAAAAAAAGCTGACGGGGAATGGGTGCTAGAAACGAGGCATTGACAAACATAACAAACCTGATACCCACTAAAAGCCCATAACATATGATCTAGGAGTGCATGTGGGCACCACGACCAGTCAAACTGAAGTTCATAGTACGAGCTATGATTTGGCAGGTGGAGGAGGCCGAACTGACACGCGGATCGAAAGTTAGGTCCGTTTGAAGACAAGTTCGACGGGACACCGGTGACAGAAACAGGGTTTTGGAGGACTTTAGAGGGGTTTTTGAGGTCTAAAAACACTACATAATCTTGCTTGTGTCAAATTTTTGCGTAGCTCTCTTCGTTGGCTTCGATTTGATTTGTGGTAGAGCCCAAACGGACACCCGGAGCGAAAGTTACGTCTGTTTGAAGTTGGATAACTTTTTTCAACTTTCTTGTAACTCTAATATCATCCACACCTTAGACCGTCTCACGATTTTGATTATATGTGCCTCTAGATCTCTTCATGAGCTTCGGTTTGACTGGTCGTGGTGCTTCAACGGACGCTCAGATCAAAAGTTATGATCATTTTAGTGATTTTGAGGTTTCTCGTGTTTTTTTATTTTTTCATTTTAATTTCGCAGCGGTTTTACCGAAACTGCCAATATTTCGCGGTGGTTTTTTAAAAAACTACCGCTAATTCTCGAATAAAATTTAAAAAAAATAAGAAAAATAAAAAAAATAATTTTTTTGTGCCGTTTAGTGGCGGTTTTAAAAACCGCCGCGAAATGGCAGCCCGAAACGTGTTTCGCGGCGGTTTTTAAAACCGCCGCGAAAAAACCGCTGCTAAACGACGGTTTTCTTGTAGTGTAGGTGCATGTTCCAAATTAACACATATCCTCTTGTACTTGCTTCATCCTAAGAAAAAAACCTCTAAGTAACAATTCAATCATGATTTAATTTATAATTATGTCTCAAGACCTTCCTCATAGACCAAGTGTCTCCCATGATCATATCCAAAATAGTATATAAAAGTTGGCCGTCAATAAATAATAACGATCAGATTGAATCCAAACTTATTATTTCGATTTACAGACACATTGTGTAACATCCCATGAAAATAAAGAATATGAAATTTTCATTTTTATTAATATTAATTTTATTTTTATGTGGATTCTATATTCAATGGCGTACCTGACACACAATAATGTGTTTCTCCAAAGTCTTATGTTGCACACAATGCTGAGTCATACAAAAAAATAATAATATATTATTATTTTAAATAGTCGTTAACACATAACAACTGTAATGGATAAAATGAAAATAAGTAACTACAATATGATTATACATGTTAGTTAAACGTTTTTACATTTATCCAATAAATGTTAGAGGCTTAAAATGTGAATTAATATAATTTTAAGCATAAATTCTCTAATATTCTTTAAAAGGTCGATTTACCACCTTTTAATGGAAAACCCTCTTTAAATCTAGTTTTGGTTACTTATATATGTTCTATTTGAAAAAAATAAAATTATTCATTAGAATAGGGACATCAAAATTTACTCTGGGTAAATATTTGATATTTTTCTGATAAAATTCATTTTTTAGTGAATAGTGAAAAATACCGTATTTTAATTCAAACTACCATTTAATCTAATTTATTTATATGGTTAGATTATATTTTTAATTGTTTTTAAAGTGTAATTAGATTATATTTTTACCATTTCATCAAATTTTGGGCATTGTATGTAATTTCACTATGAAATTGAACATAAACATGTGCCAATCTTTTGATAGTTATTATTTCTTAAAAAAGCGCTTTTTGTTTTGCAAATGGTAATTAATTTTAAATTAATTAATGAAACTTCTATGTATTGAATTTGGTAAAATAGACATCGTTTTTGAATTTTGAATATCAAATATATCTTAGGCTGAATTTTTGGTATTTTTCTAAAAAAACATCAATTTTTGCTGAATAGTGAGAACACTGAGTAGTAGTTAAAAAAGCTGACTTTTTCATTTAAATGAAATTTTACAACTTATGTGAATTTAATTTCAAAAGTACAATATACATGGTTGTTATTAGTAAGTAAAATATGGTTCAATAAGATAAAAATATTTTTTTGTGAATAGTAACTTTTGACTTTTATTTACAACGGTTAAGGGTAAATAGGGTAATTCAAGGTGAAGACAATATTATGATAATATAAAATTACCTTAACACTTGTCCTAACCTTATTGGATGAGTAATGGCTGACCAAGAAAATCCTTGGGTGAGACTTTTGGCCTTTGAAATCCACTTTGGTAAGATAATGATATTAATAACTTTTTATTTAAAGTAAAAATAAAAATATGATAAACATGTATTGTTTTGAAAAAACAATTTTAATGTGGGGTTATATAATTGATATATTTGAATATAAATATTCATTAGAAAGATAAAAATATTCCCTACATTATGGTGTTTTTTATAATTTTTATACATCAAATAAATTAAATTACTTATGACACAATAATGATGCAGTGTTTACCTCATTAATAAATAATTTAAATAAATTAGATTATAAAGATTAAAATAATATCCAAAACCTGTCCAATTCATATTGGATGATTTTATTTCAACCATGATTCATATTATCTTTGACTTTAATATGTTTTGGACATTTAGAAACTGAAAATCATTATATAATAAAATAATATTTTAATAATTTCCTAAAGATCCCCTCCCCCTATAAAAAAGCCCTCACCTCTAACCCACTACTCACACCTCTCTACCCCCTTGGTTCATCCAAACTTTTCCCAAATAAGCTCCCAAGATCCCTATCTTCCTTCTATAATCCTTTCCTTAGGCATAAGGCACTTAAAGAAACCCTTTTGGTTCAAACCAATGGGAGTTACCCGATTTAAAGGCAGCGTCTTCTCTTTAATTCTATTTTATTATTTTACTTTTCCAACCCCCTAAACTATTTTTATTCCTTTATTTGATAACAAAAACAATATTCTCAATATACTAGGATGTAGTTATGAGAAGTATTCTAACTACACTTACCCACACCTCCATCTAATGGGTAAAGAACATATTGTTTCTATGGACAACAAACTAACGCCTCACGAAACAATGATTGTTCAATATTCTCCTACCACCTCTTATGGTGGCCATTATGATGGAACTGTATTTATATCTGATTTATATTATATTTATATTGTTTCTATTATTATTTAAATTTATTTTATAGAATACCTTTTTAGAGTCCATAGTAGGTAAATATGATAATCTCATTTGAGGAAGTGCAGACTACCACCCCCTCAAATGTGATATGACTCATTCATGCCATACATGGAACGTATAAACACTACTACAAATATGGCCTTTATTAGTGCTATAAAAGTTGATTAACAAATCTAAAAAATCACTATTAATTGAGGAAAAGATAAGGGGGGAGGGTCCCTTTTTTTAGCGCTCAGAAAAGCGATAATAAAAGTTGAAAAATATTAAAAAAAGTAAAAAATATTTTTTTTTGCAATTCTAGGGGGCTTCAATAGCACTTAAATTCACCCTTTAACAGTGACCACCACCCATTGTAGCCCACAAACGCCCCAACCAACTCCACCCAGCCCCAACCCCTTTAACAGTGCTCCCACCCCCCTTTAACAGCACTAGGTAATTCCCTACACCTGCACGCACGACCTACCTCCCCCAGAATTCGAACTCGAGACCTCTTTCCTATGCGCCTAAGCCTTTACAACTCCACCATACTGCTTTGCTTTTCATTTATTAATATATATCTTTATTTATATATATATATTCAGTTATATATAGTTATATATAGTTATATTTTGTTATATTTAGTTATATTTACTCATATATTAATATATATGTATATTTAGTTATATTAATATATATATCAGTATATTAACATATATATATATATATAATCATATTAATATATAAAAATATATTTATTCATATTAATATATACATATATTTAATTATATTAATATATATATATATATCAGTATATTAATATATATATATATATAGTTATAATTTTTTATCTGTATATTTATTTGTATATTAATATATATGAATATATATTTATAAGATTGGTTTTAAATACCTTTATAAAGTATGTTTTCTTATGTTTGTTTTTATAAATAAATACATTAATACATACATACAAACATATATAAAACACACACCCACAGATATATATTATATGTATGTGTATCTGTAGGTATAATTATACATATTTATATATATTTAAAAATATTATATATTAATATGTATATACAAAATTGCTAAAAATGGGGTCTCGAAAAACCTAACAAATCACAGTCACTGAAAAAGAAATAACTTCTTCTCCGAGAGTCTATTTCAGCTTAGAGAATAGTAAAACTGAAGCTCATGGAATTAACTACAATAACACAGGTTCCTGAGGCTGAACAGACACACAGATCAGATGTTATGGTCGTTTTAATAAAACTTTGACAGGGGTTAGGACACAGAAACTGAGTTTTGGAGGCCTTATGGTGTTTGTTTTTGGGATTTTTGGGTCCTATACGTGGCTAAGACTATGTCTCGGGAAACCTAATGTGTAGATCTCTTTCCTTCCTTTGATTTGATATGTGGTAGAGCCCAAATGGACACCCGGAGTAAAAGTTATGGCCATTTGAAGTTGGAATTTTTTTGGAGTTCTATAACTAATATATCTTCCTTTACTATGATGTTATAATGGTTTCGACTGAACATGGTCATCAATCATTTCGTGAGCTTCGATTTGACTGGTCTCGACACTCAAACAGACAACCAGAGAAGAAGTTATGCCCATTTTAGTGAGTTGTTGGTTTCTTAGTTTTTTAGGTGATACGAGAGTTGCAAAACTTAAAACGACAATAACTTCTACTCCGAGTGTCCATTTTGGATCTAACACATATCAAATAGAATAATTCTAAAATTTACACACTTTGGTGATCACCTAAACCCCTTTTCACATTCTTTGAGGTTCAAAAAGGACCAAAAACCCTCTGAACGGTCATAAGTTTGGCTCCGGGGGTCCATTTTGCCATAACTACTGTTCTGGGTGTCCGTTTTGCCTCAACCACATATCAAATAAAATCTTACGAACAGAACTACACTATGGAGACCATTATAATACCTTCTAAAATTCTTGAAAGTATGTAAAGGTCCTTAATCCCTACAAATGACCATAATTTCTTCTCTGGGGTGTCCATTTTTGGGTCTATGACATATCAAATTGATATAAAACATATTTTAAAAAATATTTATTATATTTATATCAATATAAATTTAATTTTATATCAATATATTATTTTTAATGATTTTTTTAAATATACACATTTATCAGTGCCAGGAAAATGCACGCTGATAAAACCCCCCTTTATCAGCACTACTAAAAAAGCGTTGATAAAGGTGTAGCGCTTCCCTTTCCCATTTTTGTAGTAGTGAAAGGATGGATTTAATGAGATTATATATATGATATTATACTTTAATTATAATATACCTATGTATCATTATGTTTTAATTCCATTAAATATGAAATTGAAATGAAAGTAGCGTTCATGCGTACGTACAACTTACCGTCTCCATGAACGCTGCATTTCATTTCTTATCTCCAAATGTTATGAAATATTATAAATACATATAAATACTGGATATATATGATATATATGATATCTAAATCATTAATATCATTCTATATAAAATAAAATTTAGACCACATGAACAACTCGTAATTATAAGAAGTTCATTTTTGACTCAAGTACTAAATATCGACAAAATGAATATTATTAACTTAAATGATTGCATAATGTTTATAAAAATCTAATAAGTGAAAAAAAAAATAATAAACCTGAAATATGTTCTTAATCAAGTTTAAATTCGCTTTATTTTATTATTCATGAGATTAAAGAGTGAACGGGTCAAGTCAGACACAAGGTAAGGGATTTATTATCTCACTTTTAATTCCATGAGATTTCCCTTGTTTTCCACTTATTTATTTCATGTGGAGTATTTTGTACTTATAGTTGATATATATTATCATTATTCTCATTATATTCATGGTATTATATGATTAATTTGGTGGTTATTAACTTTTGTTTACACGACTCGATTGATTACAACGTGGTAAGGGGTTTTTATCTCACTTTTTATTCCTGTGAGATTCATGCTATATTTGCCACTATTTTCTTTTGTGTGGTGTATATACTTCCCATTATTGAATTCATTGTGTAATATAATTTAATTTATGTGTATTTAAATCTTTATTGTATGACCTTTATTTTATGTGGCGTATGTTTCATAAGTTACCAAATCGGTAAGGGAACCTTTCACCCTCCTCTTTTTAAAAGACTTCATTTATGTTATGTCTTTTAATTTTAACTTTATTATGTTGGGATATTTTCTTCTATATCCTTATTGATGTAAATTTTATGTAAATGTTTTGAGATACTATTTTCTCTCTCATCAACTCTTTTTCTGAAATTTTAAGTGTGGTCGTTAGGCTGTCAAATGTTTTTAAGGGAACTTTTTAACCTAATTTTAATTATTTTGGTTCAACTTCTATTTCTTGATTATGTCCTTCTATGAATATGTGTGAATGAACTATGATTTATTTACACTTAATATCCACTTACATTGGGTGTATTCTTATTTTTCACACATAATCATGTCACTGTTTTTTCTTTAATCTAAGGCTATGATCTTTGTAAGGGACTTTGTCTCAATTTACATTCCATTGAAAATTATTTTCCGTTACACACCAATTCAATTTTATATGGTGTATATACTGCCATTTTAGATATTATATCATGAATCTCTTTATTATCATGATATTATAATCCTTGATTAATTTTATTCCTCAATTATTTGTATTCAAGAATATCTCATTTGGCTAGGAACTCTTTAAGTAAAATATCATTTTAAATGTTTTAAAGATTTATTCTTCTAAATCTTTCACATTAAAGTCTATTTTTTAAAAATTGTTTTAAGGATTTATTTATATGTACATTATTTTTTTAAAGTTTAAATTACTTTAAAAAGTTTAAAAGTGGTATGGGACACTTTGATTCAAAAATCTCTTTATTAAATGTTTTAAATGGTTTTGAATTATTTTTGATAAAGCAAAGATTATGTCAATATCAGTAAATGATATATTGTAATTGCAATATGAAAATGTTATCTTGAATTTATGATTGTTTTATTTGTTAGGAATATGTTATGGTTATTGGGCATTGTTTACGTATACGGGTGGTTCTGTGATAAACCTAGGGCATATGAGCCCGTTATAGCTCTCCAATGCATTGGGTAATATGACAGAGGTAAATGTTAATGTTTCTCCTAAGATATTTAAGGAATATGCTATGATGGGTATTACAAACATAACTCCTTATGTAGCTGTGAAGGCTACAATGTATGTATGTTATGTATTCCATAAGTAACCTTTATGATTTACGATTTCTGTGTGTTATTCATTAATCTTATGATTTCATAAGGAATGTTATGATTGAAAAGTATGGTTTCATTGATTTTTTTATTGATGGGATAATGTTTTCATTCCATATTTTATAACCCTTAATGAGGTTTTTATGCTCATCCCATGTTTTGAAATGTTTTTCACTAGACTTAAAGATGAATAGGTTCGAGGATGGGATCAAAGAAAAGTGATGCTATCAAATACATGGAACTAAACATGTTTATTTTTTTAAGAGTTTTTATTTTATAAAAAAATGGAAGCTAAGTAGAAGTGTGTACTTTTTAATTTTAGAGATGTAATAGTTATAGCCTAATTCTCTAAAGCTCTAAACCTAAAAATATCATCAATGTGAATTATTCACTTAATTCAAGATTATGAATTGTTTAAGTCCAGTTTATTAATATTGTAATAAATATTTAATCATTATTAAATTTAGTATATTATTATCCCATACATGGTATTCATTTTTTGTTACATAAGTAACACTTCAAGTATAACTTGAACCAAAATCCCTATAAGCCTGTCTTAGGAATTCCTTAATGGAATCATGTTATCACTCTAACTGTGGTATAAAGTCATCACTAACAATGTATATCCTTGTTCATCCATTGTGGTTGCCCAAGTGTCACTAATGGTTTATAATATAATAATTCCTTATATTCTATCCTTTGCTTTCTAGGAAGGAGTTTGAGTATCACTCATGTGTGATAACAGTCTTACCTTTATGTTAGTCCTCAGCAGTCCATAACGGAATCCAAGTATCACTCATGAATATATAATCCATCATCCAAATTAGTCTCTCCATGGAGTTTTTATTAGAACCCATGAGTCTCCAAAGGCACATCATAAACATTTATCGTCATTATATAATTCAAATAAAAAGATGAAATTAATGGACATCTTAAATTGTAAACCACCTATAAATATTGTAATGTCATGAAAAATGGTTATGGTACCATAATCTAACATCACTAAGTAAGATCAATATGTAATTAAAATGTCTAGGACCATTAAAATCAATTAACCCAACTTATAAGGTCTTTGAAATAAGGCATGGGCGTTGAAGGCCTATAATCACATGAAGTTTTCCGTTCCTTTATCCATATAAATTATTAAAGATATCTCAACCATAGGCATACAAGATAAATTGATGATGCATAAGGACATTGAGTTACTTTCCCTTTTTCCTTTATTAAATTAAATTCAAATTTAAACACTTCATATAACATCCGTAAGCCCTGGGGAAACTTTCAAACCATAAAGGCGAATCAAATACAATTTTCCACCCATGGTGGTTTGATTCCATTCATAAACACATCAAATGGGTGGTTCCAATTCATGTCCTTAAAATTTAATTTCATCTCAATGGGTATCATTATTAATATAGGTCTAGCTGATTCATTCAATGTAAATAACAATTAAAATTAAAATCATCACTAAAAAATTCATGCATTTCGTAAAATGAAATATTTAAGAACACCCTAATTTATTGGAAAAGTATGAGACCACTTACCTTAGATTATTAGAGGAAAAATTTTCCACTCATAGAATGTGATTTGATCTTGATCAAAAGAAAATGGATAAAGGGATGAACTAACTAAAAATAGGGCATATGATCATATACTAAAATACCATCACATATAGCAAGGATAAAACTAGAAGGTGGGAGAAGAACCTAAAACATAATGGTGTGGATCCAATGAGACCAACTATGGAAGAATCCAAGTCTGGATCAAATATTTATAGAAAATACTAAGATTAGGATTAAAGGGGTCTCTTAATGGGATAAGAAGTTTTCACTATTGGAGAAAATTGGAAAATAAGTTGAGGGTTAAAACATAAATGATGCCAGGTAAAAATGGTCATTTCCCCTTAAAAAAATATATTTCACAGTTTGACCACATAGTTGTCTAAACCATGGGCTAAACATTCCCCCATCTCTGTTCAAGTACCACCCTCACATACTTCATGTTCATGGTTAGGGGAATTGTGCACATTTCATGTCATTTCCTTCTGTTAAGAACTTTAGTAACATCGTATGGTTATTCATCCATAGTTTCACATTTTCCATAAAATTTTAAGCCCCTATTAATGGGTTGGAACACCCCACATAGTTTACTCACACCACGTGTCTTGGGATACACAGTTTCTACTAACCATGAGGCCTAGCTGGATCTTCTAAAAAATCAGGCTTTAGGATCTAAACATGCACTGGAAACCCATTTTCCCTCTATATCCTTACTATATATCAACAATAGTTAAAAATTAAATAATTAATTAGAAATTAAAAGGTTATGTACCACATATAAAAGTTTGGATCTTAGTCTTATAACCCTCTTATTTTTTTGGTTATCATTTTTTATCAATTATAAGCAATTAATTTCAATTTCCATTAAGAATTACTTTTAGGTGATACACTGATATAAAAGAATGTGCCACACACTCCCCTAATAAAATATTAATGTTCTCTTTTTTATGTATAGAGAATCCATATATTTTATGAGACAATTATTTATTTATATTAATTTTTTAGAAGAGGAAAAATTTAATAACACTATTTAATTATATAAATGAATTTGATTTTGTATATTTTACCTTAGAGATTCCATATTTATTTATTCAAAATTATTTTTATAAACATCATACATTTACTGGATGTAATATATTTATTGATTGATTGATTTTTTATTTGATATTTCTATTGGTAAATTCTAATTTCTTATAACTAAATTTACATTTTGGATGGTAATATGTGTTGGTAATATAAATTAGGTAAAAATTACCCTAATATATGTACATGATTTTATATACAATTAAAGAGATTATTTTTCTCACTGGAAATAAAGATTCTATATCAGGTTAATTTAATTTAATTTTTTTATAAATAATGTAGTTATGTATAAATTCTAATAAATTGAATAATTATTTTATATTCATTTCTAAATGAATTTAAAATTAAAATAAGAGTGGTTTTGGAAGATAAATGTTTTCTAGGTGTGTATAGGTGAGTTATGAATTAGTTAGGAGACATTAATGTCTCAATAAAGATTTATATGAAATTATAAACCTTTATGTAATTGAAATTAGTTAATATATTGTTTCTAATTAACTTTTGGATTTATATATATCTAATATATATTTCATAATAGTAATAGGTTAAGTGATTTGGGTTGAATATAGTGATTTATTATGGTTATTAATTGAGATATTTTTTTATTTAATGTAATCATTTACAAAATAAAATAGTTTAACTAATATAGCTATTATATATTTGAGAATGGATTTATAGTATCCATTATCGATTTTGTTTTATGATTTCATAGATAATTTCCATGAGCAATGTTACACTATTAAAGAGATATATCTCCATTTGTTATAATACACATTGTTTGGGATATTGTTATTTCCTATGATATCTAACGATTGAGATGGGGTTCCATATCCTATTTTATTCTCTATATAGGGCATATTAATTAGTTATATTATACCATATACATGAGTTAGTTATATTATACTCACTATAAATATTAAATTATTGAAAAATGTCGAAGTACTTTAGGTAGAGAATTTATGTGTTTAGTTAATAAGATTAGTGCTCTATATGTTTAATTTTCTTATATTAATTAACATATTAAATTAAATATAACATTTCAAATTTAAAAATATTACTAATTGTTTTTCTATATATATTTAGTGTTAATTGTTTCTATAATACTAAGTTATAATTGAACCCCATATGTATATATATCGGGAACAAAACATGACTGAAATAGTTATTAAGATAAATGGTTATATGATATAAAGATGAGTCAAGACATATAGATAGGGATATTGAGTCTTGGAATGGAGAGATGCTAAAAATTCATAGAGAATTTTCATATTTTATTCTTCATAGATAAAACATTGATGTACAATGGGATTTTTATTATATGATTATGTGATATGACCAACATATTTTTTGATTGGGATATACTATAGTAATAACTATTTGGTTTATTTCATTTTATTTCTTTAATTTTTTAAATGTTCATAAGGTTCAAAAATTTTCTTTTTTTAGACAGGTGATATAGTAGAGCATCACATACCCAAAATATCTAATTAAAATTATTTAATTATGTAGGGGTGATTTGGAATTGAATCATCATGAATGTACTAGTTAGGGGGATTGATCGTTGAAAATAATGAGGGGTGGATATCAAGCAAAGGATGGTGAAATTTCTATGATGATAGATTTCTAAGTTTTATGTCATGGTAATAGATAATGAATGATTGAAAATTATGTTATTTTTAAGTATAGGGGGTCACCATTGAGTGATGTTGTTAGGTGAATTACAAAAAATGACATGTAACCAGCTAACTAGTGTGTATGGGTGTTCATTTCACGTGGAAAGTAAATATAAAATAGGGAGAATACATATGCTAAGATATTTGAAGCCTAAAAACCAAGGGTAAATAATTTACCAACGAATATAATATACCGTTAGTACTATTATTTTGTCTATATAGATTTGTGAATGAACTTGAAGCCATTTTTTTTAATTTAATATAATGAGAATTTCATTTTGATTGTGATCTTCTCAAAGTAGTATTATATCATTTTTTATTTGATATATTATTATTTCTGTAATTATTGTAATATATATCAAGTAAATTTACCATGAGAGTTAATTTATAAGTGTTATTAGACATTATATTTTTATTGGATGATTATTTTACTATATTGGTAATAAATTTCATTTTATTTAGAGTTATTGAATATTTGATTACCATATTTAGATTATTGAATATATTTTTAGTTTATTTTACATAAAATATAATGGTTTAGAGAAAATTGAGTTCATAAATAATTCATGTTGGTACTATGTAATCTTTAATTTTCCTAGTTCATCATATTATATAGATTGGGGTCTTCAGGTTGACATAAGTGATGTTGGATGCGAAATGTAGAAACAAATTTTAATTTTCATATTTAGAATAAACTAAACTGAGTTTTTTTAAAACTATGAGGATATTTTATTATAAAATAATATTTTTCATGAAATGGTTTACAAAAAAATCTTCAATGATTTCCTTTAGTTTTGAAGGAGGAGTTCAGGAGAACAACATATTATTTATTGAAAAAAATTTGGGTTTTTAAAAAATTCATGTCTTTTATAAGAAATGGTTGATTATATTTTTTGGATGATGCCATAATTTTTCATTGAATTTTATCATTATTGAAAAGTCTAAAAATACATGGTTTGTGGAACCAGGATATAGTTTTTTCAACTAGAAATAAAATATAAATTTGTAACTACTTATCTCTTCAACCTGCTATATTCCAGCCCCCAAGTTAACTAAAAATTAATTGATAAATCATTTGGTGATATTAAATTCTGTAGGAATATTATGGTTTTCTTATCATCATTAGGTTAGAAACTCAATAATTAAGGCATTTTTCTTACAAATTTCCACTACTTGTCTAGATTACTTATTCTTGGGGGATTGTGTAAAAAGATTCAATTAATTTTATAAAGGATGTTTGATATGTGGATTGTGTAATATATAGTCTTGTGGGATTAATATATGATCATATATGTCTAATTAATTATACATAATATATTAATAGTGTTTTTGTTGAGGCCCTGATTTAAGGTAGGTTATTTAGAAACATTTATTTATTATTAAAAAGATGATTCTAGATTTAAAATTCTTCTTGTTATATATATACATGGTCTGAATTGATTTTATTATATGAGTGAAATATAATATTATGATATTATTGAGATTAATGGTGTATATTTGATATATTTACATGTCTATTTATTCTAATTAATCAATTATTATTGTGATATAAATATCTACATATATTTGTATATGTATTAAAAAAATAATGAATTTTATTATTAAATGTGTAGTTTAACTAATAAAGATAAAATGGATAAAATGATTTAATATGAGGATAATGTGTGATGATTAGTATAAATATATAAAAATATTCTAAAATAAATAATTTTGTAATGCTAGTTGTTTTGTATTAATAAATTAAAAAGGATAATAATTAAAATGGGTTGAGAAATAGTGAATGAAATAATAAAAGGGTTAACATATCTTGTAATAAAAATTAGTTTTTGTTGTTATAATAGATTGATGTGAATCGATAATATTAGGATGCGATTGATTTGGCGATGATAGAATTCCCTTGATAAATATAAAAAATAAATTAATTGAGAATTGGCATATTAGTTTTTTATTTTTTTAAACAGTGAATATAAAATAAATTGATTAATGTGATGAATGAAAAAATGTTGATGTTGGTAATGAAATTTGAAAAATAAAAATAATGTCCTAACGTATTTTATAAATATTACTGTGTATAATGATGCGTTAACAGATATTGAAATATTAAATGTAACTAAAAAAGGTAACATAATTATATTCATGTGGTTATTTTATTAGTTTGTACTGTGTTACAAATTGGGAGGGATAATTATTTATAGGGTTTTATGTGATAATAGATGGTTGTATATAAGATATATGAGATGATAAAAATAGGTTGGGATCATGAATTACCATATAACATTAAAACTTTTTTTTTTGTTTTTACATATCATAATACCGATTTGTAAAAATGGGTGACTCCCATACGATGTTTTGGTTTCCAATAGTACCTCATGTATCTCAGATATGGGTGATACCGGTGACTAACTACTCCCCATCTCCTGATATGGTATTTGGATTTATATTTAATATTTTTTAAGTGGATATGGTATGTTATGTGAGTGTGATGATATATGTCATTATGACATGTGGGTGCCTAGTCTTGTGGGGAAGTAGGTGAGGTGCATAACCATTTTAATGTTTTCATGATTATATATATAATGTGAATTTATATAGTGAGCTAGTGTGAAGACCTGTACATACAAATATATAAGGGACATTAATCAGTTTAATTGATTACTCACTGATGTTTTGGAATGCTTCATTAAATTTTTCTTGAGAGTTTCAATGGTGTAACATAATATCTATAGTTTCATAATAAAAATTAAATTCATATCCTATTTTTTATATATGTAGGATTGTTTTAGAGATCATGATATACTTACACTATCACGATGTAATGATTTATTAATATTGGATGAGATTTAATACCTTTATATTATCTTATTTAAATCATTTTATTGATAATGGAATTATTATAGAGGGTAATTCCACCCATATTGTTTATAATATTACAATGACTCTATTTTCTAAACATGGAATGTTGGATTCGATATTTGGGTACTGCAGTCAACATCATTATATACCCAATAGGGGTTCTATTGAGGATTTCTTGAGATAGTCTGGTATTAGATATAAGTATTATTATAGGATATTACTATATTTAAGAACAAAAGTGGAATGAAATATCATGGTTGAATAATACTTTATATAATATTACCGTGAAATATAGTCCAATAAGTCCAGATAAAATGTAGAGGGCCATATTGATTCATTATAAGTACATTAATAGTATACTAATCTTTATTATGTATGTGTCTAAACATTTTGGGGTATAGACCTATGTTTGGTACATACATCATACCTTTTTTTTATTTTTTTAAAATTTTGTGCATGTTTCTAGGGAAATAAAAAAATTAAATTAGGTTATTGATGTGTATCATAACTCTCTAATAGATTCTAGATGAGTTGAATATAGATTGAATAATTGATCTTATGTAGTATATCAGTGGAATATAATTATTCCACTAGGGATTTGAGTGGTAGTTCTATTGTTATATGACTCGATCATAATGTTACACCATAAGATATTATTTAATATTATTTAATTAATTATTATTTTTTATATTTTTCATTACACGAAACACTAAGTTTATCTTACATTACATGTAAAAGTGAGTTTGTCTTTCATTACACAGAATATCAGGATTGTCTTCTATTACACGCAATACCGAGTTAAACAAAACATAACAGACTTAGAAAATATTTTTATTTAGTAGGATAGTTATAACATAGAAATTAGAATTAATGGTTTTAACAGGATTAAATAAATTATGAAAATATATGGTCTAAATATGTATCTAAAATTAATATTTGGGTGATCAATAAATTATAAATGTAAATTAAATCTATTTGGAGATAAGGGAAGTATTTCTTTGAAAACTATTTTATGTTGAAAACCATATTTTAAATCAATAAATTAAACAAATCACAATGGGTGAATGATTTTAGAGAAATTAGTATAATAAATATTGAATCAACTTAGTTTTATTATTCTTATGTGTTTTCTATAAAATTGAAAATAATAAATCAATTTTTATGCTTAAAAAATATATTTTTAAAAAATATAGTATTCTAAAATTTTTGTGTACTTATATTAAAACAGAATTTTGGAAATTTTATATTAGTTAATTTACCAAAGAAACTTCATTTATTAATCCAACATATCAAAATTATCTTAGGGTGATTTTTTGATAAATTTATGAAAAGATAAATTTTCTAATGAATAGTAAAAATTCCAATTTTAATTGAAAAATAGATTTTCAATTAATTAATTTTTAATGTTAAATTATATTTAATATTTATTTTAATGTAATATTAGTTCATTTATATATCAATTAATCTAATTTTGTTCCTTGGAATCAATTCAGTATCCAAATTTGATATAAAATCATTATATACTTTTGAACATTTTATCATTGAAAACCCACTTTCTCATCATGTATAAATGGTTAATTTAAATGAAAAATTTTCCACTACAATGAATTTAATTTGGAAAAAATAATTCCTTATTTTGAATAATCAAAATTTATATTATCTAATAAGTTCAACATATTATTTTCTCCAAATGAATGGTGATAATAGTGAATAATTAATTATCATGGTTAAGTTAAAAATGGGTTTACTAGGGGTTTAAACTAAAAATATAAGGGTTAAAAATTAACCATAAACATTTATAATGAATCACACCAAGAAATGAAAAAATATAATTTTTATATTAAATTTAATTTCATTGATAGCTTGCGGTGAACACAATATCAGGTTTAAAAGAATATAATTTTAAAAATATATTATTTAAACATGACTATTTTAACATATAAATCAAGTTGGATAGAAAGAATAGTACTTACAAAATTATGAAAACTATGTTTATCTATTTATTTTAAATATAATAATAATAATTTAATAGAAAAAGAAAATTTTCCTAAGAAACTATTTTTTATAAAGGATTTTTTAGCTTGCTTTTCACACATATTTTTAAATTAATCATCAAAATATTAAGAATCATTATTTGAAAAAATAATATTTTTTTGAATAATCCTATAAAAATTATCCTGGGCTGATTTTTTTGGAAATATTAATATTTTGATGAATAATGAAAAATACAAAATTTTAATTAAAAATAACATTTTCATTTAACTAATTTATAATGTTAAATTATATATTTATCAGTATTTAATGTAACATTTGATAAAATATATATCAATTTATGAAATTTATTTCATTATAATAATTTTCATATTTAATTTTGATATAATAAATTTGTAAAATTTTGAAATTTTTCTCTATAAAAAACTTTTTTCCAGTCGTGTCTCCGAGATTAATTTTAATTTTTTTTTCTGCTTATGTAAATTAAATTTGGAAAGGTAGATTAAATATTTTGAATCAAAATAATTTATAATGTCTAATAAGTTCAACATAATTTTTGAACAAAATTAATAATGTAATCATTAAATATTATTATTGTGGTTAAGGTAAAAATTGATTTACCTTGGGTTAAATTGGGAAGGTAAAGGTTAAATTGTCCTAAAAAATGCCTAAAATATATCATACTAGTACTCCACCTGTGAATTTTCATGGCTCTACATATTATTTCTTATTATTAATAATTGAATACCATTTATTAAACATACTGTTAGGTCCACTAGGCTGAATACCCTGAGAGGGGGGGTGAATCAGGGTATGACTAATTAAAAATTAAAGCCTGTTATGATCTTGTTTTACTGTTAAGCAAAACACTCTTCTCTTTCTTTCCTACTGCACAATATAAACAGGGGGACACATCAATTTTACTTGGTTCACCGCTAAGGGCTACGTCCAAGGAGCATACGCCGACAAGTTTCCGGTTCGTACCAAATTCAACAAGACTTCACTTGCTGTGGATTACAAAGTTCGGGCTAGATCACTTCTATGCCGAGGTTCACTGCCTATACAATGTTTAGGGTCAGCTCACTACTTTCCCAAGGGTCACTCCCTGTTTCTCTCTCTCTGGCTCTCTACCGGTGGAGAGGATCACCTTCTTCCTCTAAGCTCACTACTCTGTGAAGGGAATCAACTCACAGTTTATAGACCTGTTGGTATCTTCATTTCCATGAAGGAATGCATCCTTAACTGTATATAAATGCTCTTTTGAAGTCCAACTTTCATCCACTGATGAATACCTCTTTTCCTCTGAACACTGGGCAATTCCTTTTGGAAACACCTTCGCAAAGCACCCTACTATGCGAGGTCCCAATTTCGCGAAGCTCAAACAAGCCTTCGCGAAGCTCCTGCCTTTTCGCGAAACTCACTCGCGAAGCTCTCTCACGATGCTCAAGCCATCGCAAACCAACGACCCTCGCGAAGCTAAGTAAGCCAACATAGAGCTTGCAGGTTTCGCGGAGCTACAATAGCCACCGCGAAGCACCTCTTTCGCGAAGCACACTGGCTCTACGAACCACCTTCGCAAATCGAGAGCAAAGTATTTTCTCTGAAAATTCTCTCTACTTCTCTCGAGGGGGTCGGCCTCTATTTATAGGCAATTCCACCGACCCTCGAACTTTCCGCGCGAAGTCAACACCACGTCATTGCAAATCGCGAAGCTCCAAAGTTTCTGCCATAATTCTGTCCAAATCGTGAAGCTCCACGGCAATCTTCCATTCGCGGAGCTTGACGTAGTCGCGAAGAATCACCGTCAACTTACCTTCGCGGCTCGCGCCTTCGCCGTGAAGCTCCCTCACGAAGCCCAACATTCCTTCGCGCCTTCGCCACGAAGCTCTCTCGCAAAGCCCTTCTCCGCCGCGATGCGCTTCAGCCTCTGCCGTTCGCAAAGCTTGACGTAATTGCGAAGCATCACCACCTCCATTCTTCTGGTCTTCACGATTTCCAAATCAAGCATCCTATCTTCGCGAAATTCATGCCTTGGCCATATTAAATTATGCTCTTCATGGAAATCCACTTTTCGCGACGCTCACCAAACTCCAAATTTTAGACCCCAAAAATTTGGCAAACACTGGGAAACGGCGCCACCTTGTACTGCTCTTTTGTACCGCCTCCTGATCGTCCTTTTCCTTTGTCATCGTTCTTTGTCAACAAGGATTGTCAACAACTTCTTGGGAATGCGACAAATATCCATGAAAACCTGCTTTGTCAACAAACACAATCAACCCAAAAATACTGCAATGTTACCTTGAGGGATTTTTTCCCAACACATACTTATTCATATTAATATTGAAAACATTTGAAAAAAATTACAAATACATAATGGAGGAATAAAATTTAATGATATTGAGGAAGAAAAGTTACATAATGAGTAACAGTCTATAAGGAATAAAAGATATAGAATGACCGACTGCATGGGAAATAATGTTAGGAATTTAAGGAATGGTAGTTACATAATGTGCAATATCAATTGTAATAAGATGTTATAGAACCCAAAACATGATTTTTTTATCATGTATATGGAAATACAAACAACCTATAAACTTTTTAATCCCTCTCTTGCGGCACGAGAACCATAAATTTAGCATAACATCTATTTGGAAATGCGTGAATAAATGTTCTCACACATCCCCTGCAGTTTCTGTATATTGACGATCGAGTATCACCTTTTCTGATAAGAATGTGCCAAGAAAAGAACCTCCCAAAACCTTAAGGAAAGTAGGAACTCCATGACCATCTAGTGCTCCCACAATGACTCCAAGAGGGGATGAAGTAGATTCATGTTCTATTGTGGAAAAAATGACTTTTCACCCCATTCAGCAACAAATATTAAAAGAAAAGTACTAGTAACAGTGCTAGAAGCAACTAAAATCCCGACACGATTTCCATAAATTTCCGAAACTGTTATCTCTTCTTATTTTTGTTCATCCTCTACTTTTAAGCTATAACTTGAGGTGGCATCAACCAAGGTTGAAACACCAAAATACACCAGAAGGTACACTGCAACAATATCATCAATATTTAAATCATTTTCACCAAATCTAAATGGAAGAATTTCATCAACATAGTGGAATGTTCGTCCAAGATCAATAGATATGATGGTCATTACCGCTAGTTCCTCAAAAGTTCCAGGAAAAACAACAACAACATAGTTCCTAGATACTAAAAGTATCACAATAAAAAAGGTCTTATCACCTAATTCAGAGAAAAAGATCAGCAAGAAAGCCTAATCTAATATCAACAAGGTCTCCCAAAAATGTTGACTGAAGCCCACCAACAAAATCTGGGCTAGCAATTGCCTGTTTGGAGAATTGTATTGTAAGAAACCCTAAGGGCAGTGAACACGTCAGCAATCCATCAAATGATGCATCTGATTTTTTTTGTTTGTCACTAAGTGATTCTCATGCTCTAAGTTGTTTTTTGCAAGTGACTTTGTTGAAGCACCACCATCATCAAGATTTTTCATTAAATCCGCATCACCCTTGCAACTGTGACAACCTAAAGACTTAAAGTCAATGCCATATCAACAGCCAGAAGTCGTTTGTATGAATGGATGTACCCATTCGTGATAAATGCTTTCATAACAACATACTGAATGTATGGATAAAACAAAACAGTGTTTTCATAAAATTATTCAAGGTGGAAGATATAATGTAAAAAAACTACTTGAAAATGATGACATGCACCCAACCAACACAATCCACGACAGAAATATAAGTCCTAACAATTGGTAGAAAGTTCAATTGATATCAAATTTTTTTATCCATTTATATATACTCAATTTATTAAGTCTCAAATAATTTAAGGATTTCTAGAAACATTTCATGTAATGTAATTTCAGTATTATAAAAAATATAAGAGGGATGGTGATTTTATGTAACATAACCTAGAAGTATTTTGTATGTAAAGAAATGTTTTAATTTTTTTGAAAGTAAAAATCATGTCAGTAATATATTAACTTTACTGCTAAGGTTATGTGAAATTTAGATAATATCATTAAATAAGAAATGTAAACTAATATTATTTCTATTGATTTTACAACACATAACTACATTCAAATAAAATCTTGTATAATAGGAAATTATAAAGAGAATGGGAGAGGGAAGGTAGAAAATTCTGCAAATCGAATTTAAGGAACTAATTTTCACTTCTCCTTCCATTTACACATAATGATTTCTCTTTAACAAATACCCATGGGAAGAAAAGCCATGCCATTAAATCAAATTACCTATCAAAAATGGATGTGTATATGGCTGAGGAATGAAACGTACATTGGACTCCTATTAGGAAATCTTGATGAAAAGACTCATGAAGTAGTGTTTCTTTGGTTAACCCCCCGAATGTGTTTCCAATGGACGTATTTCATGATTCCATCAAGACTCTCTATAGCTTTAAGCATCATACCATTCTCCCTTGTTAACATGTCAAACATGGGAAAGCCTTTAACTAAAACAATTTTAGGGGATACAGGGTTTAGCGCAAACCATTAATGGTAGTTATAGTTTTCAAAAGAAACCAAAATTTAAGAAACCTTTAATGGATGTGAGAGGTTTACCTTTTCGGGTAAATAGTCTCTAATATCATTACCTTTTAAATTCATTACCTCTGACATAAGAATAAAGAGGTTCTACAAATACCCAATCCAAAGGAATTAATATAAATATGAATTCAACCATTATAATGTCAACTGAACAATTTATAGCCTTTGCATTTCTATGTTAGGATTTTACTCTAGAATTTAGTTATTGAATAATAAAAAAATATTCATTTAATTGGAAACAAAACATGAAAACATGAATCAGTGTATGCATGGTCAACTGTTAAACTGTGATGTAGAATACAAAAATATGTTTCTTTTTTTAGGAATCATTAAAAAGAATGTAAATGGGTGGACAGTTTGCAAGCAGTGAATTGTTAGTAATGAATCAATGTATACATATATACCAGCTGCTAGAATATTGAGAAAAAAAACTGAAAACATGAATTGTTAGTAATGAAAATTTAAAAATCATAAGAAATGAAATTTTATATATAACCAAAAAATATGAAGAAAAAATGCAAGAAAAATGAAGAAAAAAATGCAGAACCTAAAAAAATATTGAAGTCATTCCTGGACTACTCCGAGCTCACACCTTCCCAGCCATACTCTTCTTCTTCAGTACACTGTCATGTTCTCATGGCCTGCCACTTTATTGACTACACTGCTTACATCCAAGGGTTCTATAAGTAACATTAAATGATATTTTTATAGATGAAAATACGCGTGGAAGTAAAATGTGTGGAATAACCCATAAAAACTGTCTAATAAAAATACATGCACAGATAAATATTTTAACCTGTTACATTTACATGGGTAAAGATATGGGACGTATCAATTTCAGCTCCTACTTAACCCAAAACAATAAAAAGTGAATGAAAAAATCAAAAATAAAACCCTAAAAGCAACATACCTCAGGCATATTGAAAGGATATTCATCAAAAGGTAGCTGAGACTGAGTAGACCGATGAATGCTCCATAGGTCCAACTCCATTTTTGAAGCCATTCCTGGTCTTTCAAGTGACTGGATCTTCAAACTCAGTGAAGGTTGGACTCTAGATCTAGAAGTCATCCCAGGAATAATCCAGGATCATATCTTCCCAATCATATTGTTCTTCTTCTTCAGTACACTACTCTTCTTCCTCA
This sequence comes from Viscum album, assembly GCA_963277665.1. Classification (NCBI taxonomy): domain Eukaryota; kingdom Viridiplantae; phylum Streptophyta; class Magnoliopsida; order Santalales; family Viscaceae; genus Viscum; species Viscum album. The sequence goes on from OY728127.1 coordinate 1,336,445,851, forward strand.
GTACACTACCATGTTCTCATGGTCAGAAATTTACAGCCTATATTGCTTGCATCCAAGGGTTCTATATGTAACATTAAATGATAATTATATATATGAAAATATGTATGGAAGTAAAATGTGTGGAATAACCCATAAAAACATACAATTAAAAATTTCTATAGTTTCTTGTAAATCAACTATGTCAAAGAGTAATAATTGAGTATAATATTGTAAGGGTTGTTATTGAAAAAAGATATAATCGAATAGAAAATAAGACATACATTAGAACCATTTTAAGGTGGTATTATTAGAAATAATGATTTGTTTCAAGAATTGCATAACACATAAGTTGGAAAATGAAACGTGATTAGTGATGTAAATTGAATGAATATATTCCAAAAAATTCAGCAATGTTAAAAAAATAAATACTAATAAAGAGGGAATATTTTGTTGTCATGCCTGCATATATAGGGGTAAACATATAAGTACCTTCTATTTAAAACCTTATTCATTACACATATAACACATATTCTGAAAAAATCTATCATGTTTCATTCCATACAACCTGTGCAATGAATGACAACACCATATGAGAAAACAACCTGTGAAACATATGATAAAATAACATGTGCAATGAATCCCATGTTTCCCAAACAAATGATTATTTTATAGCTTTAGTAAACTCAATTTCATCTTGAAGTAATCCTAAGGAATGACAGGCTTCTCTAAATTAATAGTATCCACGTAAATAACAGAACAATCAAAATAAACCAAGCCAAAGGTGTTACATCCTATCATCGATTCCCTTTTACGATGCATGAATGTTCTACATTCAGGGCTTGGAAAGGAAGTTTCGAAGAGGGGAGATGATGCGAAACACGTACGCACAGAAAAGCAGAAATCTTCATTGGCTCTAGTAACTTTGTACATACTCATGATAGTAATAATTAATAGAATCTACATACCTATATGGAATAAAAGATGGACCTATTTTAAAAAATATTGTGAACAAATTAGAAAAAAATACGAGCCCATTAACCCTCTTATAATAAAAAAATACTTAATAAAACAGTGAAATACCTTAACCCATTGGTGTTACATGATCACCCACATGTTGATAAAATGTTTAGTACCAAATCCATAGATTCATATTTTATCATAATGGATATTGAAACATATATTTTTTTAAAATAGTATAAAACACAGTTAATGTAAAACACCATGAATGTAAAACACTCATATCATAAATGAAATAGTATGTATGGAAGCACTGACCTAAGGAATGACAGGATTCTCTAAATGAGCAGTATCCACATAAATAACAGAACAATCAAAATAACTTAAGCCAAGGGTGTTACATCCTATCATCGATTCCCTTTTCCAGTGCATTAATGTTCTATATTCCGGTCTTGGAATGGAAGTTTCAAAGAGGGGAGATGATGCGAAACACGTACACACAAATTAGAGAAGAATATGAACCTATTAACCCTATTATAATAGAAAAATACATAACAAAACAGTGACATACCTTAAGCCATGGGTGTTACATGTTCACTCACCTATTGATGAAATGTTTAGTACCAAATCCATAGATTCAGATTTTAACATAATGGATATTGAAATATATATATTTTTTAAAAAGTATAAAACACGGTGAATTTAAAACACCATGAATATAAAACACTCATATCATAAATGAAATATTATGTATGGAAACACTGACCTAAAGCTCCCCCACACACCTTCGAAACAACCTACTTTGGTGATAAATTAAAAACATTACCACCACCTGAAAAAGAAACAGTTTGTGTGAAACCCAAATATTTAAAATCATCACATATTTTTCCATTATGTGGGAGATTAATTCAAAAATATGTAAAGATATAGAAAAAAATGTCAAAGAGATAAAATCAATATCAGTACATGGTCATAGATTCCCTTTTCTAGCCAGCTGCAGAAATGTTCAACATTCAGGACATGGAAAGGAACAATCAAAGAGGTAAAATGATATGAAACACATACGTACAGAAAAGAGTAAATATTCATTGACTGTAGTAACTCTGTACATACTTATCAAAGTGGGAAATAGTCTAGTTATCAGGAATAGAATCCGCGTACCTGTACATAATAAAAGTTGTACCTACTTGGAAAAATAAAATCAAAATTAGACAAAAAATTATATACTTTTTAACCCTCTTATAATAAAAAAATACATAATAAAATAGTGAAATAACATAAGCCAGGGTTGTTACAACCTCTCATTGATTCCATTTTCTTGACAACCACATTAATGGTCTACATTCATGGCTTGGAAAGGAAGTTTCAAAGAAGGAAAATGATGCGAAACACATAACCATAGAAAACCATAAATTTTCATTGACTCCAGTAACTTCATACATACTCATCAAAGTGAGAAATAGGAAAAAAATCATGAATAGAATCCACATTTCTGTATGGGATAAAAGATGGACCTAGTTGGAAAAAAAATTGAACAAATTAGGAGAAAAAATATGAACCTGTTAACATTCTTATAATAAAAAAATACATAATAAAATAGTTAAATTCCTTAAGCCAGGGGTGTTACATCCTCACTCACCCATTGATGAAATTTTTATCACCAACTCCTTAGATTCAATTTTATCATAATGGATATTGAAACATATATTTTGTTAAAATAGTATATAACACACTCTCTCCTACTCCTTTGGCCACTGCAGACTCAAAATAGTTAATTCTAACATTGAAAACTTTAGTCTTTATAAAGACCAACACAAGGATCAATAATGAAAACCATCCCCTGCTTTTCCATCCACCATTTTTCAAATTAGAAATAATAAATTAATGAAATCAGCAGAAATATTTGATGTATGTAATGATGATTAACCCATATAGAACTGAAATGATACCAGAAATGCGGTTCCAAGGATTTAGACTTCTAAGTAGGTAGTTATGGTAATACATAAAGTGCGAAGATGATGCAGGATAGAATAGGATATGATGGAAGCGAGCTGAGAAGGGAAGGTGACTTCTGTTGAAATTACAAACCCTAAAACCCCTTGAATAGCCATCTCAAATTGTGATAGGTTCTGATGGGAGAATGAACATGATACAGAATGATCATGAAATTGGGAGACGGAGGAGGATGACATCGAAGAACCTATGACTGAAATTATGAAATTGAGAGTGGGAGTAAATAATATGTAAACCTCACGAAGCACTGTCCTATTATTGCAATGAACCACAATCATAGAACCATCAAAGAAACATGAACGACATTATTAAATCAATGGTGAAATAATTCAACATCACTATATGTAGATATTAGATAGACCTACAATAAATATAGCCTTCATTTTCATAATCATCTTTCGATGATGTATTTACCACTTGAAGATAATGAAAGGAAGACAATTAAAGGATAAGAGTCCGGACCATGAATTCAAACAGCTAAGTAGAGAGCCATTTCACTTTCCCAAACACGAACGACATGATTAAATCAATCAAATACAGAGATGAAAAGCTCAAAAAAATAATCTTTTTGGCAGTTTGAATAAGCTAACATTGAATGTTGTCCAACTTTACTTGGTACAAACTTCAATTGAAACGTTACATTCCCATTAAAAACATTGTTCTTAGAGGAAAACCCATCTCCGAAAATCAATAAATTATATATATCAGAAACCAGAAAAGGGTTAAATTCTTTGTTATGTTGACAGATTATTTTACACGAAAAACCAGGAACAAAGTAAATAGTGGCCGAGCTCGCCCATATCTTCTAAGAGAAAATTGACAATGGATAAGAGTTAGTCTCTGTTGAAAGAGAAATAAATCTACATACCAGTTTAGTATGAAAAATATGAAGGATGAGGGAAAAATGAGCTGCAGTTCTCTGTATTATTGTATTTCATACTGAACCAGAGTTTTGAATCACCAATATTACCTTTTCTGAGGATGATTTTCAAAGAATAATCCAAACTTGGGTTTTTTCAGGAGAATGGAGGAGGGTGAGGCGGAGAAAAATGGAGGTGCTGGTTTATTGTAGTATTTTCATACAAATATAGAAGTATTTGTGCGAGATTAGGTAGTATACTGGTGTTAAATCTGAGTTGGTTTTGTAGTCGATGGAGATCATTTGACAGTTAGCTTCAGTAGTAGAACACAAGGAGATATATCTTCTATGAACTTCCAATGAGCTGAAGCACTCAGCGGCCATCGCGGGGAATGAATAGTTGGATATTCTATGTACCTATTGATGAATCAAGCCACAATAAAGGTGAGGAGGTTGGTCCAATAGGATCAGAGAGATTGAAAAAATGTGGACATTTAGATGCATAAAAATAGATAGTGGACTCGATGATTCTTACCGATGATCAGATACAATAAGACCGACATAAGATTGGAATTATACTATGATATTTATGAAGAGAGATGTGAAGATAAATGTTTGTAAGAGTAGTCGATTGAAAAACCTACCGAACGAAAAATGATACTGTAAGCTTCATCGAAAAATTTTGGACGCATGGTGGAAGGACAAAGCTTGTGGACAAACTACCGACTGCGGACAGAGGAGACTGGAGGATGTTTTCTTGATCATAGAAGAAAACAAATGGACTGAAGAAACCCTAAACTGGATGTCAGGGTTGAGGAATCACAGGGAATAAGTGTAATCCGTCGCGGGATGACAAAAATGTGAAGGAGGTTTGGACATTTGGAGGTGATACCATAGGCTTTGTCGAGATCAGGCTGTGGGAAGGAAACCAGAAGCTCATCAAGAGTCGGCAGGCAGCAGAGGGAGGACATGAGAGGACATTTGGTAGAGCGACGTACAGAATAGATGCATAGAAGAAACCCTAAACAGGATCATGGGAGGTCGGCATGGAGGTAGGGGAAAAAATTCCGCAAGATCTGCCTGATAGGCTGGGGGTATTTGCAGAAGAAAATGTTAATTTAGGAGGCGTGGCTGCATGTGGAGTTGACACGTAAGTATGGAATAACCCAGCTTTAGTATATATAGTGGATGTCCAAATTTCTTCATTTTACATTTATTCTTATGAATGGTCCATTATTGGAGAATTTTGACATGAAAAAAAATGGTTGAAATAAGTTCTTTTGAAAAATTACAATTGTCCCACTCAACTCACATATAAAAGGCCACCCAATCTAATACCTTATTTACACCTTCAGACCTATTTGGTTTAGACTATATCTACTAGAAATACTTCCCAAAATCCATCATATTATCCTGTAATCCTTATATTTAGATGAAATCTATATTAGGAAGGATTTGGTTCAAATCTTATGAGGATACATGGAAAATATGTAATGTTATCCAAAGTGCATTTTTATATTATATATACCTCCATCGCCTTAAATTATTTTTGAACAATGATCGTATAATATAATAAGTATCTTTCATATATTGATAAATTTTTATATTATGGTAATGACCTAAAACTACACCTAATTCTAAAAAATGGGTTATGAAATCATCATTCATGTGTACGATGGACTACAACCTCACGAATGAATGTCATTCATGTTTCTATGAGTACTACTAACGGTTGGGTATGATGATGTATATAATGTTTATATATAATATTTATAACATAATTACACCTTTCTAAAAATTATATCATATAAACCATTTTTATAATCTATTTTGAACAAGATACAATAATTTTTATCATGTGTGTGATGGAGTACCGCATCACGAAGCGATGTGTTATTTATTTCCCAAATGCTTTATGTAGAATGTAATAAGAATATGGTTGATGATTATATGTGATATAAATGGAATAATTATTATACTCATTAAATAATTATCATTCATAAAATATAATATATATCATTTAGTTTCGTAACATTTCACTTAATGAATGATGATAACATCTTTTGTGTGCAAGTGGACTACCACCTTCATCAAACGACATGACTCTATTTTTATCACCACATCACATGAATGATATAATAATTATATTTAAATAAATAATGTGGTATATATTATATTATGGTCTTTTTTTAAAGAAAATATATTACTAACTATCTTCTATAATGATCATTTGAAATTTTAAATGTTACCCGTGCGTACGTACGACCTACCTTCTCCACGAACATGATTTACTTCATTTATAAAAACCATATTTCATTATTGGTCATAGAAGATTAATTGGTGTATAAATATGATTATTGTTTCATGATTATTATTATTTATATGATTTATCTATATAATATGGAAAAGAATTGGAACTTTCAAGAAAAATAAAGAATGAAAAAACAAGATAATTAACACACAAATCAAGTAAGACAATGAATAATTATTAATGAATCGGTGATAATATTTTATAAAGGATCATATATGATTCTATAAATAATAATATTGTTCCTTTTTTATGTTAATAACCTATTTAAAACCCCTATATAAATGGTTAAATAACATTCAATCAAAAAAAAGTTTGAGGTAAGAGATCTTGTCTCAATTTACATTCCATAGAGACCTATTTGTTATTATGTATCAATTCACTTTTATGTGGTGTTCATACATCCCCTTTCATATTTAATATCTTTATTCACTCATAATTCATGGTATATTTTGTATTAATTTTCATAATTTCTTCTAAGGGGGTTTGACTTGAAAATTAAAAAGTGGTACTAGTTATTGTACAATCTCACTTTTTTTGTGATTGTTAACTTCTATGTGAAAAATTACTAGTGTGTTATAATTTTCCATTTTAAATTATATTTCCATAAAATATGCATATTCTTTTTATATTTTATATTACTTCTTCCTAACCATTATTTAATTTTTAGATGCAATGTTTACTTTGGAACTTATTTTATTAGCTAGGGAAATATTTGTAAAAATTTAGCTTTTACTCAATAGGGATATTTGATGATAAGGAACATTGTTAGTGAATTAAATTGATTATTTAATATATGAGTAATTAATTGGACATGAAGAATTTGGTGGGGCATAGTTATATATATCCTTTTAATTCATCGACAAGTTTCTTGAGATAGATTAGTTGGCTAAAACTAAATGGGTTTCTTCCTGTTGTTTTATACTATCTTGAGTATCGATATCAGTAGTTGAGTATTTTATGTTACTATTAATAATTAATAATATTTTATATTTATAATTCATTTATCTTATTTTCCATGATATTTTCATTATGGTATTTTTTCTGGATGCATTTTTTTTGAAGTTATTTGTAAAAATTCATGTGTTTTTTGGTCATTAATCTTGCCATATTGATTTTCTCTAATCTTATCACGATAGAAACATTATTTAAATGGAATATTTATTTAGTTATTTACCTCATCATATTTATTATTCTTATTAATTAATGATATCGTATTCTAAACATAACACTTATTTATGATTTGATCTTACCCTTATTTTACACCCTTTCCCCATAATATAAAGATGGATTCTTGGAATGATTTTTCAACGATGAAGTTAATATGTTGTTGTTATATATTATTATATATTTTTAATTACAAAAAATGGTATCTTGTATGTATCTTTTTCTCCAAAAATTCTAAGTACATGGATACTTCGAGGTCTTTTCCTTGTATCTATGCTAACAAAATAAAGCGGAAACTATCTCTAGGGTACTGTGGTAAGGGTTGTAATAATTCGTATCATCAGAAGTTTACCATAAAACATTAGAAGTAGAATAAGGAAAACATATATTAGGGAAACATAACCCTTTGGTTGTGTTTTTGGATAATAATTTAATAATATCCAATAGTTTTGGTATGTAATATATTATGTGGGGTTTTTCATGAAATACATTCCTATCTAGATACTAAAATTGGGATTAATTCAGGAATATAGGTACCTATATGTAATAACTCTAAAACATGAACAATGGGATATACTCGATCATCATCTGGTTTATGAAAAAAATCATTACTAAAAACCATGTTTGAACTCCCATGGGTTATAATTAGGATAATTCAAATTTTCTTTAGAAACCATTATAATGGACCTGAAAATATTGATATCCCAAAATAAACCATTTTTACGATTCTAAGATTTACGATGCCTAAACTTTAATTAATTTCAAGTGTTTCATCATATTTATAAAATTAAATTTTTATTTAAATTTTCAAATTTTATGATATGATCAAGAAAATTCCATTGTTTAGAAATGACACATGGAAAGAATAATGATATCAATACTTATGGCGAATGTAGAGATTTTCCTAATGAGGAAGACAATATAAATGGTGTTGGAAGTGAGCATAATATGAGTATACTTGGGAAGATTAATTATGTTATGACATATAACGTTTCCCATATGTGTAAACCTATTCCATAGAGAGATTATCCACCTTTGGATCACTTCATTCAATATATTCCTCCATCATTTGGTAGGCCTACTAATATAGTTATAGCTAAGAAATGGATTATGTATCTGGAGAATATATTTTTGGTATGAAGATACATTGAAAAGTAAAATGTTACGCATGAAGGGAACTATCTTGAAGGTGATTTTGATCAATGTTTTTTTGATCCAGAATACTAGGGTTGAAGAGGAAATAAAATTTATAGAGTGGAATTATTTTAAGTAGACATTATTCAACATATATTTTTCCCACGAGCAACAAACTGAGATGAAGATAATGTTCCACAACCTAAATATAAATGGATAACAAATTTTTTCAGTGTATGAATATAAAATTACAATGTTATCTTGTTATTTTATGCATTTAATATGCCACACATAGTGAAAGGTTTACTATTTCGTTGAAGGGATTAAGCCAAGTATTCAAAGAGTGCTTGTATATCAACTATTTTTTTCATATGATGAAATAGTTTTATTTACCCATAAAATACATAATGAATTCTCTAGATCATAAATATTCAAAGAAAATAAAGTGAGTAAGAGTTCATACAATTATATGAAAAAGGGAATGTGTTTACGAATTAGAAGATAATGCAAAAATTTTCACCTTATAAAAACTCTGGAAAGAATCACCTAGGAAAATGTTTAAAGGGATTGGAAGTTTTTTATAAGCATAGATATAAAGGTCACTAGTATAAATTGTGAAAATAGAATGATGAAAACCCTATTATTTAGTGTTTCATATATATGGAGATGGGACACTATGCAAACGAGTTCCCCAAACATCAGGGGAATCTACTAGAAAATTTTCCAAGTTGAGAGGGATAATATTATTCAATCACTACATCTGATTTTTAATTAACAAAGGATGTTGTTAAAGGTAATTTAATCATATCTTCCAATTTATACAATGATTTTTTATATATCCTCATACTCATATATATATATATATATATATATATCCAATTTTACAAAAAAAATTAGACATTTCCCTTTTAATTTAAGAAGTGAGTCATTGGTCATATATCCTAAGAGAAATCTCATTATAATAAGGATGTGTGAGGTAGTCACCATTATGACACATAAAAATTATTTATTTGATGACCATATATGCATAACTATTTTTTACATAGATATAACCATTCAAATGGAAAATATTTTGAAATATTATAGAAAAATTTATTGCAAGAAGAAGGAAATTATAATTTGTTACGAATATATCAAATTCTATATCATCAAAGTAGAGACTTCTTCAAATGAGTAATATTTGAATGCACCTTCTATATTTGTACATAATGATATTCTTGGGTATTATAGGAAAAAATCTATGAATAGAGAATGTAATATTCAAGTTTAGGACATACCTATTGTAATAGAATACATTGATTTTTTTTCTTGAGGGATTACCTAGAGATCCCCCATAAAGTGATGTTCAGTTTTCCATTGATCTAATCCATGATTCAAGAGTAATATCAAAAAATACCTATAGAATTAACATTTTTAAATAGTGGTTTACAATAAATAATTAGAGGAGTTGGGTGATGATGTATTTATTCACCCTAGTATTTTTGAATGGGGATCCCCAATTCACTTGTGCATTGATTATCTAGAAATCAATAATATTACAATAAATAATAAGTATTCTATTCCTATAATTGATGGATTATTCGATCAAATTATTAGAACCTAATATTTATCTAAGATTCACACTAGTTTAGTGTATCATAAATTACAAGTAAATATCTAAGAAATTTTGAAGATAACTTTTATAACGAGGTACACAAATAAAAGTTTATTGTACTTACCTTCACATTTTGTAATGAAACCTATATTTTCTGGTTCTATTGAATAGATTAATCAAGGATTATCTAGATGATGATCACATGAGGATCATTTTTGAGACAAATATAAGAAATTTTTTATATTGGAAATTTAGTAAGTGTGATTTATGGATTCAAGAATTTTATTTTCTTATCCATGTTGTCTCTAAGGATGGAATATCATTGGATCCTATAAACAAAAATGAACTTATAGAATGTAACACACCATTTAATATAACTGAGGTATATAGTTTCACTAGATTTTCGGGTTAATATCAGTGATTCATTCACAATTTTCATATTTTGATAACCAGATAACGAATCTTACAAGTAAATGGGTAATGTTTTTCTCGAAAAATTAATGTGAATAATGTTTTTATGAACTAATGGAGTGATTGGTAAATGCTCCGATTTTGACTCTACCATCTAGAAATGATAGCTTTGTGATATATATTGGTTCATTAAAGAGTCTAAAATGTATTTTCCTAATGATAATTGATTATGTTATCACATATAAATCAAGGAAATTTAAGACTCCTAAACTGAAATATCCAACCCATGATATTTAGTTGGAAGCAATAATATTTTCATTTAATATTTGGAGACATTATATCTATAGTAAAAATGTGTTATATATGTATCATAAAAGAGTAAAATAAATAATTTCACAAAGAGATCTCAATATGAGGAAAATGAAATGGCATGAGCTAATCATGGATTATGATTTCTCAATACACTACTGCCTAGGGAAATAAAATAATGCATAAGATGCATTGATTAAGAAAGATCATGGAGTTTTTACCCAAATGATGATTTAGGGGGGTACTATGTTTATATATCTATTAAATATGTAAATGGTAATTATTAATAAAATAGAAACATCATCCATTTTTCAAATTATTATGAAACTATATTTATTTGAAAAGAAGAAAAATTATCAATGTGATGATGTGAAAATTCAGAAGAATACTAATGTTGTGAATGGTGGGAACTTAAAATACTTCATTTTTTATTATGGTGTTATGAAATTTTGTAATATATAATTTCATACATATATGCATACACTAAAAATTGAATTATTGGATGTCACTCATAGCTTAAATTTACCTATACACCATGGTAGAATAAATATTTATAGATATCTGAGAGAACATTTTTGGTGGGATAACATGAAGTGGGAAATTTAGGATTATGTGTCAATATTTTTGGTTTTTTAGTATTTTATTTTTGTTAGACAACATTATAGACGATTCATGTAACCTCTTACTTTTCCTATGTTTAAATGGGATGAAATTTTAATAGACTTTGTTATAGGACTTCCAAAGACCCCTATAACGAATTTTGCAATATGGGTTATCATTGATCATCTATTTTTTCACAATTATGAGATATAAGAGAATATTTACCAATTGATCACCTTAATATAATATATATTAATAAAATTTTAAGACTTCATGTTTCACCTCTATAAATTATTTTTGATCATAATCCCCATTTTAAATAGAATTTCTAATAGTTTTTTCAAAATGATATTGATACTGAGATTCATTTTATAAATTCCTAACATCCTCAAACTAATATATATTCCAAAAATATGATTAAAAAAATGTACTAAATTATGAGGTTATGCTCAATTGACATTAATTTTTTTTGGGATTAGTATTTACCATATTTAAAGTTTTCTTATAAGAATGGTTTCTATTAAAGAATTTAAATGGAACCATATGAAGAAATATATGGAATTATATTTCATAATCAACTTTTTGAGATCAAATTAGTGATAATAAACTCAAAGGACCATAACATATTGAGGAGATGATAAAAAATGGAAAAGGCTATTCAGGCTCACATGAAAGTATCTCAATGCAGGAATAAGAGTTATACCAATAATTTGAGGAAATATTTCAAATTCCTAGAGGGAGATCATTTTTCCATGAATGTATCTCCATGGAATGGTGTTATAAGGTTTTGTTAGAAATGTAAATTAATCCCTAAGTTTATTTGAACCTTATACATCCTTTAATGAATTGGATTTTATTTATAGATTGGTCATGCCAATAAATATATCAAAAGTACATGATGTGTTCCACATAACATTGTTATGGAAGTAAATTCCAGATGAAATGAATGTTCTAAACTATAAAGAAATATAATTCAACCCTGACCCATCTTACTTTTAAGAAAAAATATAGATTATTTTTAATAGAGAGAAGGTATAGAGGAATCAAATGACACATAAGTGAAGGTACTTTAAAGAAATCCTAAAATACAAGATGCAACATGGGAACCATTTGATATTATAAAGAATAATAAATATAATATATTTAGAGGGTAAGGCTCATTATATTTTTAGGATGAAATTTTTTAGTATGAAATAATGTAAAATAACAGCAATTTACAGTGTATTACTTCTATAAAAAATTTAATTTCATTGATAGCTTATGGTGCATGAAACATCAAGTATAAATGGAAATACTCTATTTACATATTTTTCCAAAGTGAAAATTGTAACATATGAATTATGTTGGTGGGTATTAATATTACTAAATTTTTTTTAAGATTATAACTATTTATTTATTAGATATAAAATAATAATAATTTAAAATAAAAAAGAAATGTTTATAGAAAAACATAATTTTTTTCTAAAGGATAGCGTAGTCCCTATATACACATATATTTTAAAATATTGTTTTATTAATTTTTGATAATATATTTTGAAACAATATAAATAATTTTATATATCAACTTATCAAAATTTTATTAGATTTAATTTTTGGGATTTTTCAGAAAATTTATATATTTTCATGAATATAGAAACTTAATGATTTTTAATTGAAAACTAAATATTCATTTTAATAATTTATAAATTTAAAATAAATTTTATGGGTTTTTTAGAATAATTAGTTAAATTATATATCAATTAAACCAATTTATTTCATTACAATAATTTTTATATTGTGTATTGATTTAAAAAAATTATAACTTTTTAAACATTTTCCATTTAAAAACCCCGATTTCTCATCTCATCTATGTGATTAATTAAAACTAAAAATTTCCACTTATATGTATTTAATTTAGAAAAATCTTTTATATATTTTAAATAACATAATTTATAATTTATAATAATTTAAATTTAATTTTGGAACAAAATTAAAAGTGAAAAAAATAAAATTACATATCATGGTTAAGGTGAAAATGGATTTACCGGAGGTTAAAATAAGAATATAATGGTTATATTAAACAAAAAACATATCTAAAATCTATTGGATGATAATATTTAGAACTTATCACTTCTATTATCTATAATTTTCCATTATTGTATCCTTGATATATGTATACAAGTTCATTTTAATTCATTATTTTCCAAAATTACAAGTGTTTTACTCACCTAACTTATGAAATCTACCCACTATCCTCACTTATTCACACCATAAAATAATTTTTTTCATTCAATACATACTAAAATAAATTCCAAAATTTTCTCATATAATCATAAAGGCATTATATTTATAAAATAATTAACCCAAGAAGGATTTGTTGCAAACCTAACTAGGATACTCGAAGAAGAGGTAGTTTTATCCAAAGAGCATCTTTATTTTATTTCTTCCTCCACCTCCTTCAAGTTATGAAAAATGTGGAAATAATAACCTCAACATATTAAATATAATGAGATTCTATTATGTTAATTTATTGAACTATAAACTCCCCCACTATAATCAAATGGGATAAAAATCACCATAGGTGTCTACGACAGACTATGACCTCACGAATAAATGCCATTCGTTCACCCATTACCATCTCTAATGGTTGGGTATTATGATGGATATAATTTATATATATGTTATTTATAAATAAATTATTCTTATGGAGTTATTATATCTTATAAAACCTTTTTACTTTCTATTATTTATGAGATTAATAAAATCTCTCATGTTTACAACGGACTACCCCCTTCCCAAAATGATGTGACTCTCTTTTCATCCGCAGACAACATAGATGATATATTTATGTATATTTTAAAAATGTAATGTGGTATATATGATATAATGATCATTCTATAATGATAATATATTTCTTTCCTTCTTTCCATAATGATCATTGGAAAATGGAAACGTTAATCATGCATACATACGGCCTACCCTCTCCATGATCATAATGTACTACATTTCTCAAAACCATATTTTATGATTAATATTTAAAGTATAATTAATGTATAAATATTATTATTATTTAAGTATTTTTATTATGTATATAATGTAACTATATAATATTCATAAGAAATGGAACTATCCTAAGAAATCATGAATGAGAAAAAAACTATAAACAACTCAATTGATGAAAATAAGGAATAATTATTAATGAAAGGGTGATAAGATGTTTTAAAGGATCATATATGATATTATAAATACTAATATTGTAACATTTAAATTTAATAAGTTTTTTGAAAGCACTATACAGGAGGTTAAAGAATATATAACCAAAAATAAGGGCAAGTTAATTGGTTTTATCATAATTTACATTTTGTTCAAACTTATTTTTTATTATGAAAAAAATCACATTTATGTGATGCATATACTACCACTTATACAATTAATATCACTATTAAATCATAGTTCATGGTATTTTATGTTTCTACTCGAATGATTTCATCAAAAGGAATTTCATATGAAAATTATAATGTGGTTAATCTAATTTTACAACCTCATATTATTTTGTGATTGTTAAAAATATCTTGAAGAAATCACTTCATTTCAATAAATTTTCAATGTATATTACATTTATCTTAAATATCCATATTAATTTGCAATTTATATGATTATTTCCCAATATATATTCCATTTTACATGCGATGATTACTTTTTACAATTATTTGACAAAATAGGGAAATACTGATAAATATGAATCCTTTAATCAATATGTATATTTGATGATAAGGCACATTGATCATGAAATAAATATATTATTTGATATATGAATAATTATTTTCAAATTTAGAAATTAGTGGGGCCTAGTTATAGATAGTCCCTCGATGCATTGATAGGACTCATGAGACAAATCAGTTGACCAAAATTAAATTTGTTTCTACCTATTGTTTTATAATTTCTTAGAGATAGATTGTGATAGTAGATGTCTTCATGTGCTGGATACGTGATTTAAAATTATTACTAATTTACTTTATTGAGAATTAAATTATATTATTATCCATGATATTGTTTCTAGGATATTATCTTAGGATACTTTTCATTTTTAATTATTTATTAAATGGAAACTATTTTTACTTATTTACTATTGTATAATAATTATTCATTAAATTATTATTATATTTATATTATTTTAATGGAATATGTTTTTAGTTATTTTACATTCCATTTTGATTATTTAGATTGATTCATGATATGCTATACTATTCTTATCCCTTAATTACCATTTATCTCACACTTATTTTTCTTCATTTCCTTAGGACATAAAGAAGAATTCATGGAATGGGTTTTCATGGATATAGTTCATTTTACATTGTTATTTGTTATGTTTTATTTTATATTTCAAAGTTAAAATGCATGTCATATATCTATGTACTTCTCCAATAATACTAAACTGACCGGTCCTTCAGGATGTGATTCCTTGTATTTATACTAATGTAATAAATCAAACACTAGCTCTAGGATACTAGGATTGGTGTCGTAACTTTAAAAATCATATTTTTTATCTATAATTAAATATTATACAAAAAAATTCTAATATAAGGTAATTTTATAGCTTTTTTCATGCAAACTAAATTTTTATTTTGTATTCTTTTGGGAAATTTCAAAGTAGATTCCAATTGAGATCCTTTCCCCCACTTATAGATAGACATCGTTACCCTTCACATCCTCACACCACTCAAGACAAATTTTTTGGAATATAACTACCCAAATCACTTCAAAAAATCCATAATCTCATCGTATAATCCTTATATTAGACATAAATCAAACCCTAGTAGCCTTTTGGTGCAATACTAGGGATATTAGCCCAAGAAGAGGCATCATTTTTCAACGAGCGTTTTTCATTTATTCCTTCGCCCACCTTATTGAATTATTATTAAAACATAGTGATATAATAATCTTAGTATAATCCATATACTAGTATTTTTTAATTTTATGGTAATGAACTACAACCATATCCACTTCAATTAAATGACTTATTGAATCATCATTTGGGTTTATAGGTGACTACCACCTCGCAAAATGATGTCATTACTTTTTCCAAGACCACATATCATGAATGGGTATAATGATGGATATAAAGTATATATATTATATTTAAAAAATAATTATACATATGGAGTCAAAATATCATATATACATTTTTACATTCCATTCCATAGGAGAAATAATAATGTTGCTCGAATGTATGGTGGACTACCGTCTCACAAAGTGACGTGATTCATTTTCACTAACACCTTAAATGGAATATAAAAATGTTATATTTTATGAATATATGTGATATACATGGAATAATTATAATATTCATGAAATATTTATCATTCTTAAATCATAATATATAATTTTATTTCTTACTCAAGAAAAGATGATAACATCGTTCGTATACGTGTGGGCTACCAACTTCACAAAGAAACGTGACTCTGTTTTCATCACCAAAACACATGGATGATATGTATATGTTTATATAATTAAATAATATGGTATTTATTATATTATTATCATGTTTTAAATAGATTATGTTACTTACCAGCATTCAATAATGGCCATTGAAAAATTTAATTGTCATTCATGTGTATGTACGACCTGCCATCTCTATTATCATAACAAACATAATTTCTCAAATCCATATTTTAAAATTGGTGTTAAAATTATAATTTATGTATAAATATGATAATAATTTTATGATTATTATTCTAGATATGATTTAAACTTGTTCAATATAAGAGGACCAAAAATTAACAAATCAAAAATTTTATGAAAAAAAGCTAATACTACTCGAAACAAGATTTTAAAAAGGTATTATTATTCAATGAGTAATAAAAGGTCATAAGATAAAAATATGTGGAATGATATATATAATTATTTTTATAATACTTTTATAATAAACTTATGTTAATTATACTAGAGGTTCAAACATGTACATAGGATATCAAGACTTATGGTAAGGGATTTTCGTCTCACATTGATTTTCTATGAGACACAATAAAAATTCACCATGTTTTTTATGTAAAATATATAATTTTCATGAATGTATTTATTATTATTATCATTAAAATTATGATTATTATGTATCTATTTTATTATATCTATTTCTTGGGGCTTATGGTTTATGATTTAACAAATCCGAAAATATTTTTGTCTCAATTTTCATTCATTGGGACATAAGTTATGTTATGTATCTATATTATCTTATAATGTGTATATAAAAACCATTTGAAATTTAATATCATGAATTTATATATTCTTATGATATTCTATTTTCCTTTAATGTTATTATTTTCAATGGTTTAATATTTAAAGTTACCAAAGTGGTAAATGTTTTATGTTACAATCTCCTCTTTTATTTGGATTGTTTGTGATTATGTATCCAATGTTGAAATATTATGATCTAACTTTGAATGCTTTTTGTGAATTTATCCTGCACTATTTATAAATGATATTTTTAATTAATTTTACTATTTAATTTTCTTTTAAATAATATAATTGATATTTTTAAGAATGTCCATTATCATTTCTCTCTTCAGAGAGAAATATTTTTTCCTTCAAAAAAATTTATCATTAAATGATTTCGAAAACTATTTTGTATTTTATTATTATTTTTAAAGAATTACACATATTATTTTCAAAATAATGAAAATTTTATTTTTAGAAAAAAATTGAAAGAAATAATTGTTTTAATATAGAGGGCATGAATAAAACATCCCATCAGCAGGGCCCTTATTTTCTTTGATTCTTTATATATATGATTCTAAGGATATTTTTAAATAAAATTATTTCAAATTATGGAAGTTTCAAAATATGTTTTAGAAGTGGAAATAAAAATTTCCTCATGAAATGTTTTATATGATTTTAATGCTTCCCATATAAAGTTTCATGTATATTTTCAATTAAAGGTATTTCAAAAATGATTTATGTTTTAAAAATTTATATTTAATGAAAATTTATTTTTCCTCAATGAAATATTACAAGGGATATTTTAAAATCATTTTCCATATAAGATGACATCCTCTTATGTTACTTATTATTTACTAAGGTTATGATCCATGGATACCATTATTATTTTTTCTCTGAATGGACTCTATTTATGATGAACAAATGTTTATTAAACCTATTTCCATACCATGGGTTATTCCATGACAAAATTAATATGAACCCCACTTTATTATTTATGGGATATACTATGATGAAATGATAATGAATCATAACGCTTTCCCATATATTATGATAAGATTAAATGTTTATGAAACCTATTACATTTAATTGGTTATGACATGATGAATTTTTATGATCCATTAGAACAAATTTGTATTATTTTCATTATATGAAGTGTGGTACCTATATATCCCACCAATTTTTTGGGAAAAGGTAAATTTTATTTTGATCTAAAAGGGTTTATGGGAGGTAATACCAATCCTAAAAAAGAGGGTAAACTTGTGGTTAGACCAAGAAAGAAAAATATGGTACCTATGTGGTTATCCCAAGCCCCATGCAGGTACATGAATGGTTACCCCATCCTAACTTGTTATTAATGTCTTATTGGGTAGCCTTGATATAATAGTTTCTGTGAATATGTGTATGTCATAATTACATGTCTTAATCCCATGTTATTTTCTCAGGGATCATGTACATTGATATTGTTTTGATTAATGTCTTCTAAAAGTCCAATTATTATTCCATGGGTTAAGATTATAATATTCTATATGAAGTTTATTTTTTTCCTAGGTTACGCTCACGTAATTATACCCTTATTTTAATGTTATGCTCACATGTCTCCATATATTTTCCTTATTGAACACATGGGATCAAAATTTCTCATGATCCCTTTCCCCAGGTTACAATGAATTATATTTGTTAAGAGTAATAATGTGGATGATCATTATGGGATACATCAAATATATTTATCCAAATTAAAAAGAGTTTTTTTTCAAGATTCAAAAGGCACTAAACTATTATGGTCCTAAGGTGTGTGTTTTTGTAATGTAAAGAATATTCTTCTAAAAATGTAATATCCCTGTATAAGAAGCTTGGGTCTTTATAGATAGTATCATAGTTATTATAAGGAATATTATCCTTTATATATCTCATATGTGACCACTGGATGAAGCATGGATTTCCACCCAAGGGATTCATAAGGAAAGGTTTTCCATTAGAAATAGTTGTGTGTCACATACATGAGGTGTAGCCTCCATTGGAGTTCCCTGAAAGTTATAAATTATACTTCACTATAAATAATTGTAGACCTATTAGTTGGTCCTAGAGGAAAGTATTCGTCAACCTATGGAAACTAGGATGATAAATATTTACTGAGCCTCCTAGGGACATTTCTTTGGATATTTATAGGGATGTAAATAAGTATAATTATAATAATGATTCTAAGTATAGGAAATTTCCTTGTAATATTGGTAAATGATAGAAGAAGTGGTTTCCAAAAAATTACATCTCTATATGGATATTTCATGGGGATATGGATGTGTCACATAGATACCTATGGTTAATAACTATTAAAATGGAAGATTTAGATGGATTCAATCGTCACCCAATGCATGAAAATGATCCATGATGTATAGCTGGTTTGACAGTGTTGGGTTACATTATTTAGAAATTTTAAAACTCTATTACCAATTATGAAGGGTTTAATTAGATAGTAAATATTAATGGACTCAGATGAAACTAATTTTTCATAGATTTATTTAAAGGGTTAATTATTAAAAAATCACAGAAGTAATTTTTCATGATTATGTTGTTTTCCACTATGATCAGTGATTCTCATACTATGATTTTAAATTTTAGTCAATTGAAGTAATTAAAAGGAATCCTGTTAACATTTAATTAGATAAAAAAATTGTGACGTTGATAAAAAAAATTGGATGATGACTAGGGAGAAATATATTGTGATTCTGCCTAATTGGTTATCATAAAACATAAATATAAATGTTCACCTCAGACAACACTTTGAAAAAACAATGAATATGAGGATAAATTTTGTTGAGAGTTTGAGTATTGGAGACCGTGGATTAATGATGATTCAGTTTCCAATATGTCAAGAATTTGGGATGAAACACCCAAGTAAATTTATAAGAGGAATGGGAAGATTTTTTGAGTTTAGAAAGAATGGAAACATGGAAAGTAATTACTGGGGAAAAAAATGAAAAGCTCAGTTAACAAATGGATTAGAATATTTGTCTCCCAATTATATCATCTAGGGATGAATGTTTTAAATATGTAATAATCAGAATTTTGAAAATAGATATCCTAATCGTAATTCTCATAAAGAGAATCATCACTTTTGTGCGTGTACTAGATTTTCTATTGACAAAGAAGAGACTACAAATGACATATGAAATGATGGAGGAATTAAGGATTTAGATAATAAATCCTAGTTAATGGGTTCCGGATAATGTGGGATGGTTGATATATTTATATATTGGAAATAAAAATAATGAAATATATAATTGTTTCTCATTATAATTTTTTTCATTATGTATTTGGAAGAATATGTTGAATAATTCCAATGACCTGGAAAAGTGATTGAATAAAAAAGTTATATTTTATGGAAAAACATGATTAAGGGAAATATAATCCTTAATATGTTGCTAATGTTGAGGTAATTTTTTTTGGGATAAATGGATTTTTGATATGGATATAATAAATACGATAGTTCTAATTACCTTGGTACCGATTACTATTTTTCTAACAAAGTAGTTTATTTTTTCATCGATGGGGTTTAAAAATTTTTTTATTTAAGGAATATATCAAATAATTAGTTTTTCATATATGTAATAAAGAAGAATATATGTTTTCAACATGGTTCTATGGAAATTCATCTTATTACCATGTTTCAAGAGAATACATAATGATAGTATTCATATGTTTGGTATTCAAAAATTAAGAACTTCTTCATGTTTCTTTGGGGATTAATGATAATTTAATTATTGAAATATATTGACCCTATTTCTAAAGTATCAGATTTTATTATTTTGGAAGGTTCAAAAGGATAACCATTTATGGAATGGTTAATGTTAAATTTGGGAAAAGACTTTAAAGATTAATGTATTAATTCACCATATGATGATTTATTCATATTGGGTAACCTTTTCTAAACATGTTTTTGTGATGATAACTAATGATATAAGGAATGATTTATCATTTTATCTGTGGATCTTATGACCAGTAAATTCTTTAGAAATAAATGAAGTACCAAAGGATTGAATAACAACCAATAAGGGGGTGTTAAATCTATTTTTCACTTTTACAAGATTTAATATTTTCTAAAAACATGACCCCTGCAACCTTCTAATATTTATATCCTGATAATATTTTATTAATTACTCATTCATGAAAAATTAAGAATTCATGTAATTCAAATGAGGTTTATAAGGTCTAGCCTCTTTGTGAGAATCTAAATCCTTTCCATAGCCACTCTTGTGGGTTTATACAAAATCACTATAATGAATAAGTGATTAAAACTTGATCCAAATATAGTTAGAATCCTATTATCTCCTAATATAATGATTATACTGACTCTTTTTTGTTTACAATATTTTCATAGAAACAATTGAGCCACAAATGAAAATATCACAAAAATATTTTCTCCTCAAAACTATGTCTAGAACCTTAGTGTCATTGACTCACTATGATGAAACCATTATGTTGAGTTCATTAGGATTAACTCATTAAGATGAAAAATTTTCTCATATTTCACTTCTCAAACTCTACTCAACTACTCAGTCTGATCTTCTTTAGTCCAGAAAGAAAACAATCAGTTGTCTGATCTTCTAATGAAATCTCTATCAGAAAATAACTCTTACTCAATATCTGCAATGATACTCCATTTATACAAGTTAATAGGATTCAAAGTATGAATGTATTGTACATCTATTTATAGGAATCCAAGAATTTCAAATTTTTGAAACTAAAAAACCTTTCCTCCATAGTCAAATTCCAAAAATCTAAAATTCACAAATATTTTAACTTCACACTTGACCACTTTTACTCTTATATACCCTTCTTTAATCATCTTGAGTCTTCTTAATAATCATCCTTCACTATATTCTTATCAATTATATAGTACAATGGTACTTCCTCATCTCATTTCGATGGAGCATCCTTATCCCATGACAGTAGAGCATACTCAGCTCATTAAAATGGAATTCCTCACCTCATTCTGACTTGAATTTCCTCATAAGTGTTAGTTTTATTTACTTTCCTTCTGATAGTTAGTATAATTAAATTTCTTTCTTAATGTCTATCTGATTTCCAATCCATGTTAGAGTTAGTCCAATTATCTTCCCTATACATAATCAGTCCTAGGAAATCCAAATAACGATGGAATTCTCATAATTAAGGAATTATACTTATTATATAATTATAATTTCGATGGAAATTCCAATCGAAAACATCAAAGTTCCTCAAACCACATTAGTTATAACTCATTAATACTTCTGAAAACATCTATGCTCTGTAATTTAGGATCCCATGCAAACATTTTCTTGATTCCTGGAATAGATAAAATCATTATGATTTCACCATTTCTTCAAAATAATTTATCATGATATTTATCATGACTTATTAGAAATTACTAATTGGAAATAATCATATGAATTTATATTATAAAGCTTAAAATAATTCTAACTTGTAACATCACTATCTCTATTCAACCTTTTCAGTAACATTCTGACTTTCTAACAACCACAATGTATGATGAATCTTGATCATCATGTTGATGACATTGATAAGGATGTAGTTTTTGATAAAAAATTTATATTTCTGATAACTTTTCCAATTGGTGCTTATTAATACAATACTCTTTGTATGGTACAGCTCTATCTAATCCTTTGTGTCTGAGAAAAATACTCTCAAAAACCAAACTTTTCTTCCCCTTTTTGTTTTGGTTTGAACATTTAGAAGCAATCAACTATTTTTCAAAAAAATTATCTTAAAAGATATTAGTTGTCAAAAAATAAAAAACTTTGTTAATATATTTAAATAAAAAATTTTCATCAATCCCTTATTGAATTTTCTTGAAAACATTTGATAAACACTTTTTTAACATATCATTTTTCAAAAACTCATACTTATTCACAAATTTTTGTTGGAATAACTCAATATTTTAATATTTAGTATTAAAATATCATTTTTCAAAAAATCTTTTCCAGACACCACACAATTTGATAATGTAATGCCTTTGAGGGAATTCTATCCCTCTATGAAAAAAATATTTTTCATCCCTATAAATATAATGTAAGATCCCAAACATCGTGGAGGTAAGTACATATTTAAATTTTATATTAAAACTATTAAATTTTGATAATGGAATTTTTATTAAATTTATGAGGAGTCTAGGGGTGTCCTGAGGTTTCGGGACATAATAGAAAGTGTATTTTTTTCATCATGTGAATGTTTCATGGTTCTAACATGGTTAGAGGTAACAATTCACCCAAACCATTCTATCTTGAAGGTGGGGTTCACAGTTAAGTAACACGTGCAAGGGTGGAGGGGGAAAACCATGAAAACACAGAGAGATACATTCCACAAAGTTGGGGCATGGTTTTTCAAACCATACAGGGTCCACTGGTAACTATGGTACTTAGCCCCTCTTGGATAGAGGATAGATCATAGTTGACACACAGTTTTGAAATACCTATAGACAAATTATATCCACATTAAAATGGGTATTTTTCCATTTTTTCCAATCGAGATTTTATGGTTCATCACATGATATATCCAATAATTTCTCTTATATCAACCATAGTATTGATCTATTTTGACCAATACTTCCCATGGGTCAATATCCTTCAATTCCAAGCCATCTAAAGTGCCATTGGGAGAGGATCAAAGCTCTGGGTGAGTATAATGCTTCTCTTTGCTCTCTTTTCTAGATTAGGGATTGTTTTTATACTTCTTCTAAATCCATAAAAACCTATTTTTACAAAGGATCATTGGTTGGGGCTTTAATGAATTCTTGAATTCAGATATACAGCTAATGTTAAGTGAGTGTTTGTAACATATCGACCCAGATCACCTCTATGATGGTAGCTGGACTTGTCACCACATAGACTAATCCTTGTACTCCTGAGGATATGGACAAGCAGTGAGGGTTTACTGATGGTATAATTGGAAGACCATACCCCCTATATCAGTGTATCAAAATGGATTATCAAAAAATAAAAGACATCAAAATACTGAAGTAGTAATAAAATATTGACAAAAAGAATAATAATAATATAATATCTAAATAAAAATGACCAACAACATTTTACAAGAATGCATGTATGATAGATGATGATATAAGTGAGAACATTATGAATTACAATTTTAATAGAATGTAAAAAAAGGTGACTTCCCAATGACTAGCTCCATGAGTATCCCAAGCTATGACTCGATCATGTGCTCCTAACTCCCGGGTACAAGCTAAAAGACACAAATAGTCAACAATGGTCCTACAAATATAAGGTCTACTCAGGTACCCTAGTGCACTGGGAGCCCAAGTAGGGTTTGATATAATAATATCCATATGTTAGGACACATAATGTCTATCCCAATCCATTAATTTATATATAATGTAATATAGTGACCATGTATAGGCATAAAAATTAAAAATATGTGCTGAATAAATTGATGAAAAACTGTGTTGGTTCCTAAGGGACACCTGGTGTATATAACTTCTCCATCTCTATGATAGGTATTTATGTCTGTGGGTAGATCCTCCTATATTAGGATATATCACACAAATCAGTGGCAGATTCTATTACCATGGATGAATCACTCAGAATATATCATAAACATATGGCCTATGCCCTCAAACGAACCAAAATCTCACCCTTAATAATAATTAGAATCTCACCCAAGCATCGCGTGACATGGCATATAGCCCTCATGAATCTGAAATAATCGTATAATATTCCTTAAAAATTCAATACCTGTTCACCTATCCCTCATGTGGTACATAAACATGCACTAATCCCTCAGGTGTCAACAAAAATCATCAGTCATATCCAGAAAAAGTCAATATGCCATTGGAATCAAACCCTCAGGTATCAATCAGATATATATCACATAATCTCAAAATCGAAGAAATAAAAATCAAAAACCTAGTATCAAAAATACCAAATTTGTTATCATAAGACACAATGATCAATTTATATAAAAATTAAAATCTTTTAAACAAAATAATTTCATTAATCCATGTTTCTAATTATCATCATAATTAAATCAAACCTGTTTAATTAATCATTCGACCGTAAATTCATTAATATATCAATTATCCAAAATCATCCCAGGTGATTATTCTATAAGAAATCACAAAAATTTATAATTATTCAAATTCAAAAGTCTAAGACAATAATAAATTGAATTATCTAATTTATTGTAGGGATCAAAAGTCAAGCATACTAGGTTTCAATTAAATCCAAGGCCAGAACACTTATCAGGTGGATGTTGGTCTTAGTCTCCTTGACTATAGATCTAAAGGTATTCAATGGAGGTTAAAAAATAAAATATTATAGTTTAATAGGGATTATCTAGTTTATCTATTCATTATTGTGGCATTCCATCATGAATGCAAATATCACAATTACTATTAATACTTTTATTAGATAAAAAACATATTTAGTTAAGACCACCCAAATCAATTCCTTTCACAGCATGGAATGGCCATGAAGTATGTCATTGAATATATTTTGGTCATATCATTGAAAATATTTTACATAATCCATTCTTATTTAATTATAACAAGAGGCATGGTCATACCACCCTAATATGTTCCATTTAAATTAATTTATTTAAAACATTAAGGAAGCAGACAATCTTAAAAATGCTAATCAAGTCTAGGAATAACATTTAAACATTTATAGAATTAAATACATCATTCAAATACATTTAATTATAAAATTCAAGAAAAAAGGCATAAATAAACTCCAACTCCATATGGCTAATCATGAATAACCACTCATTAATTTTTAGCTTAGAAGACAAGACACCACCATCAAGGGGTTTTATTATAAAAACCATGTCTTTGTTTATAAAACAAATAATTTATCATATTTATTAATCTAATTCAATTTATCAAAGGAATAATTTTATAATAAACTACTCACCAGGTGAAGGAAACGTGAAATAGATTCATTAAGCTGGAAACTAATGAATTTTTAAAATTAATAGGGAAAAGGATTGGGATCCTACCTCAGGAAGTAGACCAAGCCAAACACTTTGGAACATGACGTTTTTAGCATCAACTAATCAAAAATTATCCTTTATGCCTCTGAGAATATTCAAATTTATATATACATAAATACATCTACCTCTTATGTACATATTCTCATGGTCATGAATATGTACAAGGGGATCCTTACATACATTCTTATATATTCATATACCTGTAAACACTTACCTACATATGAATTTTCCATATATATATATATATATATATATATGATCACACCTATCCCCATATATATATATATATCCCTTCTCCCATGAGTGAATATATATATATATATATATATAATAGGGAAATGCAAATTTATATTCGCCTACCTATGCATATGCGGGAAGTCAAATGTTACTATGGTGACTCGAACCCGCCTTAAGAATGACCAAGCACACTATAAAATTATTAAGAACTAAAAATCACCGTTGAGAGGTAAAAAAAACTTAAGTAAAATTACTAGAGTCTCAAAAACTACAAAATAACAAAAGAGTATTTGAGAAATAACAAGAACGAGGGAAAAACCAGCCAAAATTTTTTTTATGGGAGGATTGAAACAATTAAAATTGCTTTTCCTTTGGTGATAGTTTCTAGAATTTGCATGGAGTCCTAGGAGACACACCACAAACCTTAGAAATGTAAGAAGACTGAAAATCAAATTAACCCAAATCCTAGAGTTCATCCGAATTTAAATCTGGCGATGGGAGAAGGAAAATTGGCCCGAAAATGAAGGGGGAAGTAGAGACCATACTTCGACAAATCGAAGGAGAAATAGTAAGAAATATGGTTGGATCAAGGAACATAGAGGAGGTCATGGGGAGGGGTCATACACTAGGGGTTTTATATGGGGGGGGGGGTTTGGGGTTCATCTGAGGTAGGGGGAGACCCCATAGGGTTCTCTTAAAACATAATATATAATAATAATAATAATAATAAACAACAAAAACAACAACAACAACAATAATACCCATAAATAGTAATAATAATAATAATAATATTATTATTATTATCATTAATTTTTTTTATTTTTCATTTTTTTCCATTTAATTTAATTTAATTTTTAACTTTAATTAAATTAATTAATTTCTAAAAATGAAACACACTGCACGGTTAGCTGCTGAGGGTGACATAGTTTCAGACTAACTGTGCACCCTTTCCAGCTCATCCTGAGTTGAGGTTTCGAAGCCCGATGATCCAAAAACTTGATAGAACACACAGGGAAGCCTCATGGATTCAAACCCCATCCCAAAAAAATACATTGAAGTGAAGAAACTCTTGTAATTCCTCTATAAAGCATGGATTTTAAAACAACCAATCCATTAAACACAAAAAGGAAAATTCCTTTGGATTTTGGTCCAGTTAAAAATAGGGGTCATTACAACCTTCCCACCCCAGAACATATCATATCTGAGAAGCTTTCAAGAATAATGAAAATAACACACAACCTATAGGGGTTATGAAGTCTCATTCAAATAGTCACGCTGTGTTTCCCAACGCCCAACACACCTTTCATAAATTCTCAAACACATGACAATTAAGCCGTCAAATCTCGAGCCAAAAATTGTTTTCCAAATAAAAAACCAAAAAAGAACGTACCTAGGCCTGTATAGATAGAGACACTATCACATAGTAATCTCATTAAAAATATGGCCAAAGACACTTCCAACCTTGGGCTTTAACATTATAAGAGGATAATTTTGAGCCACGACATCTGCAACATCATAATTTTCTTATAAAGAACGCCACTATGTTTTTAATAACAGTATTGGAAAGATTTATTTAGCTAGGTAAACCTAATTACATCCTTTGTCATAAAAAATACCATTATGAAAGAAATAGAAAAATTTTGATCAAACAAACCAAAACCTATCATGTACGCTTTCTATAAAAGACATGGATGAACATTAAACCACACCCTCCTTCACCTAGAGAAGTGTTTAAAATGGTTCCTCAATGACCATGAAAACTGAACAAGAAGGAATAAAATTCAAACCAATTCAAGAAAGCCATTCTCGAAGACACTAGGCATAAATGAAGGTTCATTACCACTAAACCAAAATGCATTATTCCAAGGCATTAAGCATTTATCATGAACACATTCAAAAAAGCTGATACCCAACTTTAGATGATAATATTTGTTCAAACCATCATCTGGACATTTAATATGGTATTCCTCATCACAAAAAGGGGTAGAAATGATCTAGACCAATGTGAATCATCACCCTTATTAAAACATCACCTCTAAGCCCAAGAAAAAGTCTGGGATAACCTCAGATTCATTAAAATGAGAGCCTAATGAACTAAAACAGGTTATTACATAATCCATGATAACAAGAAAGATGTTAGAACTTGTCAATATGTCCACTTCAGATCATTGACTAATCCTAGAGCAGCATTATCTTGGTGGTTAAGTCAAAAGAAATGTCCAGTGATAGAGAGTCTCTCTAGGGAATTATTACACGGGAACCCAGGTTTCACTTAGGACTAACCAAGAGTAAATTATAACCACTTGTCCAATATGAAACTTAGATATAGATTTCATGTTAAACCCAACATATTTTAAAACATTTGTGTGGAATCGGTGTGATGATCACTTAGTGCATCAATATTATGAAAATATTGTGTACATTATCATATTTAAAAAAATTGAACAGTAATAATATTTTAATGTTTTCTACAAAGATTAGTTAAACCAGAAACGGTCGACCTCTTAGAGAAATCTCAGCTACACCTACTGACGTGTCATCATTAACTGATCATAATCCTTTAACACCTGAGGCATATCTATGATCACCCAACATTAAACACTGAACTCCTCCATGACCAACGAAATTTCTTGAGGGTTTCACACCCATCCAACTACTTCAACATCTTGCTGCCAAACAAGCCCTGACGTGATATTAAACTTGCAAGGCTTAAAGTAATTAATGTATGTCCAACCATTTCCAAATGTTTATTCTTAGTGGATTCCTTCTACTTGTAAATACACCCTCACTATAACTAATGTGACTCTCTCTACCTTAGGAGTGTCCTATCCATCAAAATAAGAAAGTCATACCATCCAATAACAAGAGCACAAGGTCATATTCACCTTAAATTCAACATAAGGAATTTGGAATGAAAACAAAAGCAAACCAACTAGAATTTCAAAAAACCTAAGTCTCGTGAAATTTATCATGAGAATTCAGATCAACATAGCTTCTTTAACTCGTAGGTCAGTCTATGATGGAGATGACCTAAGAACGCACTGAACAACACAAGGCTCAACAATTTCACTGAACTCAACCAATTTGTTTCATCATTTAACACTTAAAGGTCACTAGATATATGAATATGTACCACCCTAAGGTTTTAGAAAAAAAGAGAACATCCAAAATGCTTTCCATATGTAATCCATATTATGCATTCAAGAATCCAATGACATGTTTAGAAAACTAGATCAAGTCATTCTATCTAATACAACTATAAAATAGAGTTATGACTTCTCGAGTCTCCCAAAAAAGGAAAATAAGGTCAGGATACCATGAACATGCCAAATTCATATCTAACCAGCCATAACTGAGCATTACTTGATGATCAGGCCCAAAACAATGATATGAAAACATTACCATCCATTCGAACAATGGTTTCATATAGAACCTAAGAATCCTACATAGTATAAAAACACCCAAAGGACACCAATCCTTAGAAAGATCATAGTTCTAGAAAGGAATTTAACATAGGGGTGTTACCTACCCCATGTTATCCCCTTACGATAGAATAATTGATGAACCTAACACTAGGTCACACCTAACAAAAGTAACCAGGAACAAAAACAGATCATGTAAGCCATTTATAAAAAAAGAAGGTCTATGAAAAACACATATAGCTTTGTTCCAAGGCAACACAAAGGAAAGTAAAATCTACCCTTATGTGGGGGTTTAAACAAAGTACACCGCCTAGGGTTATATGTCAATCCGTTACCTTGAATTAAATTTGCACCATTAAACATGTAAAATACATAATTCGAAAAATCAAGTAACATTAAAAAACATTATGCAGTGGATTTTAACCAATTCCCTAAGGGAAACAATAATAATGTTATATCAATATTCCTTTTTAACTTTAAACATTCATAAATTTACCATATTGTTTAGGGAATTGAATAAAACAATTCCTTTTATGTTATATAAGGTAATGCAACCTACGAGGGTC
This sequence comes from Viscum album, assembly GCA_963277665.1. Lineage (NCBI taxonomy): Eukaryota > Viridiplantae > Streptophyta > Magnoliopsida > Santalales > Viscaceae > Viscum > Viscum album. The sequence continues at coordinate 1,336,476,602 of OY728127.1, forward strand.
CCACTAAGATAACAAGGGTTTATTAGAAGGTAGCCCAATAGAAGTTTCTTAGTTATTCACATTTTAGAACACCCATAGAGGGTTATCACATAAGAAACACAACCAAACACACCTAATTGGGTCCATTTGTGCATATAATAGTGAACCATTTCATTTTATATTTAAAACTAAAAAACTTTCACATTACGCCATTTCAAAACACATGATGAATTTACATTTAATATGGGTTGCCATTTCAAAATTCATGAAGCACCCATACACTTCATAAATTGAAAATTATCTCCCATTGATTGAAAATAACCCACTTTAACATTTTAACTTTACTAGCCTAATATGTTTTAATATAAACCTAAAATCATTTATATTTATCAAACAAAACTAGCATGTCATCTAGTAATAAACATAGTGAATCATGTTATGTCATAGAAGCATGGAATATAAAAACCGAATCATAGAAAAACATGATAAAATTAAACACCCAATAATTCTATCTATACAAGCATGCTAATGAAAGAAAAATCCAAGAATATCACACAAGGAACACAGTCAAATTAGTAGGCAAACTAAAATGAAACTACCTGGCATGGAAAATACATGACATGTGAATCCCTATACACATATAATGATGAATGAAATGATTAATACTTACAATAATATGAAAAAATTCCATAAAATTACACAAATAATCTGATAAAGAAAATACACCATGCACTCAAAGTTATATAATATCAAATGTAATAACAAACAACATGAACAACAACCCCAACCCTTGCCACTAAGTCATTTCCCATAAACAGGTTGATTAGTCCTAAGAAAAGCGTTTTACCAAGTTCAAACACATTCCTAGTCACATGTATACCATCCCAAAATAGTTATTAAAAATAAAAAAGAACCTCTGACACCACTTTGTAATGTACCGACCTCTCTCACCTCTAAGGCGGTGGCCAGACCAGTCACAACATGGAACCATGTGTGCCTCCCCCTATACCAGAGGCTGCCAACTTATAGCAAGGGTTTATTGATGGTATAGTGGGGATACTATTAAAACTATATTAGAGTATCACAACAATTTATTAGAAAATAAATAAAAAAATGTAGAAGTAGTAATAAAATAAAGACAGGTAGTAGAAAAATAATATAAAATCTGAATAAAAATGGTCAACACCAATTAAAAAGAATACATATGCTATAGATGATGGTAAAAGTGAAAGAAGTATGAATTAAAATATAAATACTATGTAATAAAAGAAAAATACCGAATGACAAGCTCCTAGAGTATCCTGCTCTCTGGCTGGTCTTGGGATGCTATCTCCTAGGTACAAGTTAAACAGAACAATTAATCAACCATGGTCCTGCAAATATAATGCATACTCGGGTTCCCTAGTGCAATGGCAGCCCAAGAAGGGTGTGATATAGTAATATTAGTAAGTTGACACCCACGATGTATAGAAAAATCAATTACTTGATATGTATTGTCAATCAATGAGTGTGTATAGGAAGAAAAATAATCAATTAGTGCCAAATAAATAAACAGAAGTCCACCCAAGTTCCTAAGGGACACCTAGGGGATATACCTACTGTGGTGCCCTACCAGGTATTTATATTTATGGGATGAACCTCTTGAATCACAATGGGTCACCCAAATCTATGGAAGATTCTCATATTGAGGATGAATCACCCAGCATATACCATAAACATATGACCTCTACTCGTAGTCTAACCAAAATATTTCCCTAGGGATAATTAGAATCTCTCCACTGGGCACTGTGTGGCTGTGCATCTATCCCTCAGGCATTCAACATAATCATGCAACCTACCCTCAGGCATTTAGTACCATGGTGGCTATCCCTCATAGGGTATAGTAACATGCACCAGGCCCTCAGGCTTCAACAAAAATCATGAGTCTTATCTAGAAAGACTCAACATGCCTTCAACATCAAACACTCAGGTATTAATCACATCGATACCACATAATCTCAACAACTAATAAAGAAAAATCACAAGCCTAGTATCAGCCATACCATATATATCCTCATAATACTCAATGATCAATTTATAAAAAATAAAGTCTTCCAAACAAAACCATTTCATTAATCTATGTTCCTTATTATCATCATAATTATACCAACAACTATTTAAATAATCACTCAACTCTAAGGTAATTTAAATATCAATTAACCAAAATTATAAATGGCGATTCATCCACAAGAAATTAAAAAAAATTATTATAAAAATTAAAAGGTCTAAGACTACTATCAATCAAATTATCAAGTTTATTATATGGCTCAAAAGTCAAAGAGAGTAGGTCACAATTAAATCCTAGGCTGGCACAACTATTGGGTGGATGCAGGTGACAGTCTCCTTACCTAATGACCCAAATGGATTCAATAGTGGTTTAAAAAAAAGACTAAAGGTTAATAGGTATTATACAATTTATCTGGCTGTGACAATATCACGCCAACACAATCACTCATATCAAAATTACTATAATTAATTTTATCAAATATAAAAAATCTGTTTAGACAACCCAAATCCATTCCTTTCAAGTCATGAAACTTCCATGAAGCATGTTGTTGAATATATTCAAGACATATCATTGAAAAATTTTACATAAACTGTTGTTATTTAATTATAATAAGAGTCTTGGTCATACCACACTATTATGTTTTATTTAAATATTTTTTTTAAAAGTTCAAAGAAAAAAAAGCCATCTTGAACATTCTATTCAAGGTGAGGCATAAAATTTAAACATGTGTAAATGGAAAACCATCATTCCATGACATTTAATTATAAAAGTCATGACCAAAATCCTAAATAAACACCAACCCCATAAGGCCAAGCATGAATCACTACTCATTACTTTATTTTATTATAATACAATGCACCTCCATCAAGGGGTTTTATTGTAAATAAAAGAAATTTTTTATAAAATAACATTAAATATATTTAATAATTTCTTTAAATTTATCAAAGTAATAATTTTCTAATGAACAACACATCAATTGAAGAAAAAATAAACAAGGTTCCTTAAGCATGAAACTAATGCATTTGTAAATTTAAAAGGGAAATGGATAGGGATCCTACCTCGAGAAGTAGACCAAGCCGAACACTTTGGAACATGACTTTTTTAGGGGAAGCAACTGAAAACTAATCCTTCTCACCTCTAAGAATATTCACCTTTTATTATATATAAGAACACCTATCCCCTATGCACATATTCTCATGCCCATGAATATGTAAAATGGGATCCTTAGATATATGCTTATATAAGCATGTACCCATTAACACTTACCTATGTATGAATTTATCATATATATATATATGACCTAACTTATCCCCACATATATATATATATATCCATTCTTTCATTTGTGAATATATATAATAGGGGGACTCGCACTTATATATTCCTACCTATGCAAATGTGATATGTTTCCATTGAATCCGGCTACTCAAACCCACCTTAAGGATGAAAAAACACACTAAAAAATAATTGGGATCCCAAAATCACCGTGGAGAGGTCCAATTCACTTAAATAAAATCACTAGAATCTCAAACAATATGAAATCCACAAATAGAAATTGATAAATAACATGAATAGAGGAAAAACCCACATGAAATTGTTGACAGGTGGACCAAAATGATTCGAACTGCTACTCCTTCAATAGAGGCTACCAAAAAATACATTAAGGAGTCTCAGGAGATGCACTAAACTCCATAAAAAGAGATTAAAACTTAAATCTAGATTAACCCAAACTATATGGTTAGGCTGAATTGAAATTGGGTGAAAATAGGAAAATTGACCGGAGAAGGATGGAAGGGGGAGCAATGACCTTTCCTCAATGAATAGAAGGATAAACATGAAGAAACCTAGGTGGATCAATGAACATAGGGGAGGCTATGGGGTGGGGGTGGGGGGTCATGCGTTAGGGGTTCATCCAAGGGGGGTTTCATGTGAGGTAGGGGGATCCCCCCTTGGGGTTCTCTTAAAACATTACCTATAATAATAATAATATATTATTATTATTGTTAAAACGTTTCTTTATTTTTATTTCTCAATTTTTTCCATTCAATTTATATTCATTTTTAACTTTAATTTAACTAATTAACTTATTAAATAGAAACACACCACATGGTTTTCTACTAAGGACCGGATGGTTTTAGACTAACTGTGTGCCCCTGCCAGCTCCTCTTGGAATGATGTTTCAGAGCCTGACAGTACCAGAACATGAAAAAACACCATGTGGCAGCCCTTAGTCTTCGAAGCACATAAAAAACATTGAAGTGATGAAACTATCAGAATTCCTATAAAAATATTGGTTTGTAAAACAACATATCAAGTGACAAAAAAATTCAAATTCCTTTGGATTCTAACCCGGTTCAAAACACAAGTTTTTATGTGATCATCTATAGATTCGAGGTCGGTGGTCTACAAGTTTTATCCCATAGTCATGTTTATTATTTGTTCATGTTTGGTCGAGTTATTGGTTCTCTCTTATTTTTAATTTGATGCATTTAGTAAGATTTTTTAAAAGGATTGGCTAAATGATGAATTAAAGCCCTCATGATTTAAGTGGGATGAATTCCGATTGATTAGACCAGTTCAGGGCCACCCATGGGGAGTTAAAATGTTCTCAAACATGTATAATTATGATGTTAAACCTATTATTGACTTGAGATTAAGTATATACTATGATAAACAAGTCATAATATTAGTTTAAACCACAAAGAGGCACCACTGGTAGTTGTGTCTAGCTGATGGTAATGGCTTAAGGTATTTTTTGGCATGATGTGAAAATGGGTTTAATGGATTAGTGTGAATTTATCAAATTTATTATGAGATTTTAATGTACGTACGTAAATTTATTAAAGAATATGAATTGTTGAATGTGTAAAATTGGTTAATGCATGGGAATTGATGAATAAATTAAAGAGATAATGTATGAAAATTATTGATTATGCTAAATGGGTTAAGGTATAAAAAGGGAAATACGTTAAATGGGTTACACTATGAAAATGGTAAACATGATAATTTGTTAAATATTGATGATGATTCATAGGTTGTATTAAATGTTAACTAAAAATTTTATGTGCATTGGTTGTGTATGGTTTGTGATATTTTATAAGTGGTAAATGTATAAATAAACATGTTCATATGGCTTGGTGGAATTTGGGGTATTAGACTAAGGATCCTCCCTATGGGTTAGGTTGGAATTAGGCTCTAAACCTCACCCCTACAATGCACTATTTAGGGAGTCTGATTAATTTTCTAAGACCCTAATGGTTATATTGGACGAGAATACCTAAACTAAGGCTTGATAGTAAGTGTGATATGATTGTTTGTGAAATTTTCTCCAAAGTGATGTTGGGAACATCACTTATCCCATTATACCTAGTAAATGACCATCATGGGTTGTAGTGAAAAGAATTTAAATTCTTAATCCATGGAATAAGTGATGAACATGGATTAAGTGATTAAAATTGTTAAAGTAAATAAGGATACCTAATGGAACCTTAGTTATCTTTTGTTTACCTCTTTTTTTTAACTTTTATGCACTATTTTTTAGACTAGATATTTTGTAGAAACCATTGGTGGTGGCCTTCTAAGTTGTACTCACACCCTCCTTGGGCCTCCATTAGGTACCTGAGAAGATTTCATGGTCATAGGTTAGGACAAGGGCAAAGTACCTATTATTCGGAATTTAGTTCATCTTGAGATGTGCATGGGTGAGGATCTAGACTTAGAGATAGAATTTTTTTAGTATGTGGCTATTTTTCATTATTCTTGGGATTTCTTGGCTTTGGCCCTGTTATCATGACATGTCATATTTATCATTTGGTTTTGTTTTGTCCTCTATTTGGGAAATGGTTGCAAATGCATGTTTTTAGTTTGTTTCTTATTTTTCCATTTATTTTACATGTTATGTTCTATATCGTACTCTGGTAAAGAGGTAATAGTCTCCCCACATTACCCATATTCTCCTTTATGATAGTTGGAAACCTCTGGCATATGAGGAGGAGTGGTTGAGATCTAATGATGACCCAACTTTGGGCACTAATTTAATGGATCCTTGGTTTGGGAAATTACAAAGAGGTTTCAGAGAGGTTCGTTTTTAATGTATTACTATTTGGGATGGTATAAGGGAGATCAAGACGTGTTGGTCCTTGAAAATGAGATTGTTCATGGAAGTACCTAACCCATGTATGGGGGGAAAACCAATTGCCTAGGGTGAGATTTGTTATTCATGATGTGTGTTGTTATATTTGAATGATATTTTACCATTGGGTGTTGAACATGTTGCGTGATGTGAATATTTTATGATATTTTTATTAGGTACATAATGACATGAGATTATACATTCATTCATCATTATAGTCACCTAGCGATATTGGTGTCACACATCATGATATGCACACATGGGATGGGTGTGTGAGAAATTAAGGGTATAATTAATTTTACTTTCTTGATTTTTTTGAAGAAAATGGTATATCTTAAAAAAATTCAGTAAATGGGAAAATGGAATGAATTTTTCTTAGTGAAGCATTTTAAATGAGCTAAAATGTTGGTTATAACACGTTCTGAAATTGGAAATGTTCCTAGATGGAATGATTTATGTTGTGAGTGTGGAAATGGTTTTCAAAAGGTTCCTAATGAATGACTTGTGACTATGTAAGTTGGGTTACCACATGTTATAAATGACCCATGGTAGCAATGGTCAAGGGTGCGGTTCTATATGTGATAATGTATTTTGGGATAACATATGTGAAATGGGTTGATTATGGCCAGTTGAAATAGATATTTTATGTAAACTGTGAAAGTTATATGTTGTGTGTTCTAATATTGGTTTTCTTTATTATAGAGAAATTACACCATGACAATGCATGACATTTCGGCTACAACAGGATATCACTGGGAATGATCCATCAGTAGAGGAGTAGGAGAAACCATTTTTCTAAGATAATTGAGGGTTGGAGAAGTTCTATGTGAACTTCTCTAGTTTTATGAAAATGATGGAATGGGACCCATGGTGGGTCGTGATGAGTATATTTTATCAAACCAAAAAGTTTTTGTTGTAACACCCTCTGATGGTTGTTTATGGGAGTGGACATGATTTTGAAGCATGCAATATTTTGAAACAATATGGTAAACAAGAGAAAAGTATCCCTAGTTTGGTGAATAGATTCTGTATATTGGTGTTTTGGGTATTGAGAGTGCCATAGTTTGGAGACCTTGGAATGATTTATGTGTTGGATAGAGGGGTTGTCCCTTGGTGTACCTTTGGTTAGTCTATGGCCATGATATTGAAAGGTATCATCTAATAACATGGATGAGTAAACTATTGTGGGTTGTGATCGGGTAGGTTTTATTGGGTTTGAAATGGATGTCTTAGATCATTATACTATCGATGGTGTTTGTGTTGCTATGGGCCTAGAACCTAGAGTAATTGTTCTATTTGTGCATTGGACAGAGTGTTTCAGAATGAGGGAAAGAGAGTCATCGTGAGTGGTGACTTGTTATAAGTTTGATATATACGTCCTAGAGAGAGGACCTATTTACTTGTTACCCTTAACCCTTGTTTGGGGAGTTGGTATCGTTCGATCCTCAAGACTGATCCGTTAGTGTGATTAATCATTTTGATATTTATCTTGGTTGTATTAAAAACAAGTGGATTATATAGATTTTGATAGGTTTGATATTGGCCAATAAGACTATGTTGAAGGTCAATGATTTTGGGTGATGCAACTTGGATTGTGAAAATGAGATGAATGTCTTGGGAAAATCATGGGTGACTTCATGGGAGATTATCCCAATGTTTTTGGTTCCAAGGGACATGAAAATTGAGAGATTCATTAGAGGTGGAATTGACCCCTAATTAATACCTTTTAGTTTTGGTAAATAGTATGGTTGTCCATGGTTCTTTCAAAAGGGAACCTGAGTGCTTGTAGTTGGTTTAGAAGTGTTGTATCATTTTTATGTTAGACCTATATTTTTAGAAAAATATTAATGAGGGCCTTGATGTTGATTTCAGGTAGGTAAAACAAGGGTGACTGAAGCATGGATGGAGGATTTTTTTATAATGGTGACACCCAAGGTGAGGATGGCCATGTGGTTTGGATTGTACTATGAATGGTTTGTGGTAGGTTCAACAAGGGATTAGATACCCTAAGGGGGGGGGGGTAAATCAGATTATGGATATGCTTTAATTACTTCTTCCTACCACACTAGATTTTTGACTCTTTATTACAAGGGTCATTTCTTATGCTCTTTAGTGTTAATGTTGATCGTACCCTTTCTAATTATATCTGATGTTGATGCACTAAAAGTAAAGTAATAAAGAAATAAAAGGGACACATAAGTTTTTTACTAGGTTCACCCTCACTAGGATACATCCAAGTAGCATGAAATGGTGATGTGCTGATGTACCAAATCCACTAAAAGTGCACTACTGTTTACAATGTTTGGAGCAGACTCACTATCCCTCCAAGTTTAAAACCAATCACAATTTGAAAACTCACTACTCTCACAACTGAAGTGTACTCACTGCTTCTTCAGAATATCCACTCATAGTTTTTAGACTTGAAGGTAACTTTATTATCTCTAATGAATTCATCCTCCATAGTATATAGATTCTCTATTGATGTCCCACTTTCATCAACTAATGAATAGTGTTTTACCATAGATGTATTGGGAAACTCCAAATCATTCATGAAACCCTTATTACACCTTGCGCACAAGTTTTATTCTTTTCGTGAAAAAACTATTCTTACATGAAACTTCAATCTTACATACAACAACAATATTACACGTAACTTCCTTAGCTTGCACACAACTTCAATTATTTTGTGAAAATCGATTTTCATGAAATTATTACAAGATTTAGAGCATCAATTCACTCTATGTGTTTATCTAGTTAGAATGATATGGCTCAAATCTTATTTATTGGCATCACACACCCCTTCATGGAAGATTCTACGTGTTCCACAAGATCATCTTCGAGCGTGAAAAACCCCATTTGAAGTATCATTAGACATGTAAGTCTCTTTTGAAAAAAACTCATCTTTCACACACATTTAAAAAAAATTCATGCACTTCATGATTTTTTTCAATTCAAAATTCTAATACTAAAACATTTTTTCCACACAAGTTTCTAAATCACATTAAATAATAAACGCAACTTCCTTTGCCAAAAACATGTTTCTCCATTTCCCCAATTTTGAGGCCCAAAAATTTGGAAACCACTAGAAAATGGCACCAACTTGTATCTTTTCTTTTTTTTATCATGTATAGATCATCTATTCATTTTTCATGATTCTTTATAAACATATATTGTCAAAAATATCTATGGAACACCACAAACAACCATGGAAACTCTCTTTGTCAACAAACACAATCAACCCAAAAATTCATCAATGTTACATTGAAGGATTTTTTCCCAATAGTTTGGTTGATGGATTAGGTTTCAAGAATTCCATGAGGCCAATGGGGATACTGGAACTGGAGGGACAATCACATGAGTGAGTGGGTTTCGGGATAGGCCCTTATAATGTTTGGATTGTATGATCTATGGTCGATTTTAATGCATTGTCGTGGTATGTGAGAGACCTTTAGGGCTCTGATGATGTCAATATATGGGTATTCATTGTCTGGGAATAGGTATTTTTGGATGGGATAAAAGGTGTCTCAAGATAAAAACATTTCGTTCTCTATGGTACCTAAGTGGGAAGCATGGCTTTATGGGAGACTATGTTTTCCGATTGGTGTGATTGACCATTGAATCCCATTTGTAAACTTCTAGGTTCATTCTGAAAGATATCAAGAGGTGTGATGGATATAGTACCAAGGAAACATTCATTAAAAGATACTTGGAGGAGGGTCATGGAGCAGGGGTGAGTCTTGGATGGAAATCAGTCCTATGTGGTGGTGGCTAAGTACTAATGATATTTTTTAAGGTAGCGAAGCCCCAGACTTCAATCATATCAAGGTGTCCCATAGTGGGAGGTGACATTAGTGATGGAAAATTCACGGTCATGTTTGTCAATGACTTCTCAATGTACTTCTAATTTGGGACAACCATGACCAGCATCATAACATCATTCTTGGTACACTGAGAAAGCGCTGGATTTACTCCTAACAACGTGAATGTGTTGGGATAGATATGGGAAATAATGGAGGTTACAATATTTGGGGTAGTACAAGTGGAGATGGATGATGGGATGTGTACAATTGATATTTTAGGGGTGAGGTTCTTGAAGTGGACCAAGTGTTTATCAATATCATAAGTGCTATTCTAAAAAGATAGAAATGAGTATTGGGTGATGTTCTTTTTGATTTTTTGGGAAAATATAGATGACCAGACCATGTTCTAGGGTTCATGTTATAATAGATGTGTTATCTGTGTTTTTTGGAATTCACTGAGTAAGGATATGGTAACAATGCTCCTAAGGTGGGGAGTGACAAGTCAGTCTTGAATGTGTGGGTAGAACGTGGAGTTAATGTGTTTGCATCGTGATACCAATGATAAACTTGTTATGTTCATGTTGGGTTACTAAAAAATAGTCCGTGTGGTCCTTGAATGTGGTGGTTGGATGAGAAAATCATTAACTTGGGTCTCTGGGTGGTTCCGAATTTTATTTGAGATTCCTTTTTTAAAAACGTTGAAAGGCTTGGTAAGACATGAAAGCAGTTCTTGGAAAGGGAGGATATGTAATAGAACCTAATCATAGGTCGGTTATGGGCTCTAGTATGTGTGTTTGGGTGACCATGGAGTGTTCTTAGGTGTGAATGATTCTTGGTCAAGTGAGGTAATGGCATGACAATGAGAGAGTAAATGTTTCTAGGGTGAGACAACCAAGGATAGATCAAGTCGGCTAGGAACTAGGGAAGAAAGTGGTGAGTTGTAAAACAAATTTGGTGGATGTTTTTTATAAAAAATACATTTAAATGTTTTTAAAATGTATTTGAGTAAAATCGTAGAATTCTTTAGTTGGTGCATGAATGGTGGTATTTCTTGTGTTGGGAATGTGATGGGTGAGGTGGAGCACAATGATGGTTTGGAGGGTAGTGGATGTTATAAAGGTGGAGATATTTTTAAAACTAGGGAATGACCCTGATGGGTGTGTTGGATAATAGTGATAGGAATTAAGTTAGTAAGAACCTTAGTAAGGTGAAATAAGTATCATGCTAACAGAGGAAAATGGGTGTTTTGGGATAAGGCTGTCGGGGATGGTCTAAAAAGACATTGGAAAAAGGTAATATACATGTAAGTTATAGGACACCTCCTATTTGAAATTTTTGATGAAAATGAACTTCATAAATGAAGGAGAACTTAGGTGAGCTCAATTTTTTCTTAGTTGTCACGACCAGTCCCTAGGGCCCATGCCTTGACTACCCCAAGCCCGCCTTCCATAGGCCAGGGGATGGTGACTAGCACCAAAGGCGTAAAACCTGATAAAGGGAAGGAATTGCCTTTATATAAATAAACAAACACACAACAGAGTACGCAAGATGAAGTAAACACTATGTAAAATGAGAACAAAATTAAGTGCTGGAATGTAAATGGGCAAGAATACAAACCCAACTGAATGTAAAGTACAACTGAAAAGGGAGTACATTAGTAGAAAAGTAAAACAGCAACACCAAGCCATCCACTAGATATCCCACATGAAGGGTGGGTACAGATAGTAACCTCAGCTCCTCAGGTCCGACTGTCTGCTCTGTGTACGTATCACCCAGTGGTCCACCTCCCGGTACTGTCCAGCTCCACGATCCTCCACTACAATCAGCGCTGTCCGTTGTCTGCATCCAACACAACATTGTGCGGGAATAACCCATGTAGGGGTGAGTATACGATACTCAGTAGGGCCCCCAAGACCCCCGTAGGTCTCCCAGAATCCACGAAGGATAAACAAAAAAGGATAAATATTAACACGAGATAACAATTAACCCTACTTAGGTATATGCCCATACATATACCTAAGTCATCAAACCCAGACCGACCCCAACTCTCGAGCCCAAGCACAACCCAGTCCACATAGGAAAGCACAACCCAGTCCACAAAGGATAACACAACCCAATCCACACAGGAAAGCACAACCCACGCCACAAAGGATAACACAATCCAATCCACACAAGAAATAAAGTCAATCATATCATGTATAATGATTGAAAGTCAAGACTCATCTCAAATAGGTATCCATTTACGAAGAGGGGTGGAGATGATTAGATGTAGCCTCTAAATCATCTCCTGTGCCGAACCCACGTAGGATCCAAGTATAGTAGTCGTCGCTGCCGAACCCATGGAGGATCCAAGTATAGTATTCATCACTACCGAACCCAAGGAGGATCCATGTATAGTAGTCGTCGCTTCCGAACCCACAGAGGATCCAAGTATAGTAGTCATCGTCATCGAACCCACAGAGGATCCCATCATGGTAGTTGAACCCATAGAGGATCCCAGTACAATAGTAATCCTCATCGCCCATGGAGGATCCCAGTACGGTAGTCGTCCCCGTCATAACCACAGAGGATCCTAGTATGACAGTCATTCTTGTTGAACCCATGGAGGATCCCAGTACGGTAGTCGTCCTCGTTGAACCCACAGAGGATCATAGTACGGAAGTCATCTTCGTTGCAGCCAGCTCTAGGGTTCCCGCACATAGCACACTCAATTTTGGGAGGGTCCGCTTCACGAGCCAAGAGGGTCGATACATCAAATGACATGAAGTCCGGAGTTGATGTATCCCAATGTCCTGTCTCGTCAAAAGGAACTCAACGCGATAGACGGCGCGCCAATCGGACGCCTGGTCCGAGAGTTATTGGATTTTTCGTCCCCGGGGCCCGGTTGGTTTTTAAGATAAAACCAACCCAACCATACTCCAACTACATCCAAACCTCAAGCAGAGTAAGCCAAAAGAACCATCTCACTATGAGGAAACCAACAAAGTCAACGACACGTCAATCAGACGTCCGGAGCTCAAGTTATAAGCGCTTCTGCTCCGAGGGCCCGGTTGGTTTCGTGTTCGAACCAACCCGGCCATACCCAAGGTAATCCAAAACCCTGAGTGTAATATACCGAAATGACCATCTCGATCCAAGGATCCCAACGCAATAGACAATGCGTCGATCGGAGGTCGGAAGACCATGTTATGGGCATTTGAATGGATCTATCTGAAAACAGGGGGTTTGGGCCCGGTCCGGCCCGGCGGTCAACCCGACCCAAGTCCGGGTCCATCCCAGTTGGCACGGCCCGGCTCGGCCGGCGTGTCCCGGCCTGTAGCGGGGGTCCGGCCCAGCGCGGTCAGCCCGGTTGGCCCAGTCTGGCGCGGGTGGCCCGACCCAGCACGGGCGGCCTGGCCCACATGGCCTGCAGCTCGGCTTTTGGCCGAGCGGGAAGTGGGGGGGGGGGGGGGGGGTGCTGCCCCCCTTGATTGAGAAATCTTCATCCAATTAAGGTCGGACTTAATTGAACCCATGAGACACGAGGGGTCCCGCCTCCAGCTGGCGCCAGCGGCCGGCTCAGCCGAACCCTCCCTCGAACCATCGCGGCCATAGGCCACGACTCTTCCCTGTCCGGCGTCCTGCCCCTCGGCCACGGCCCGCCCTCCGCCGTGGCCTGCCCTCAGCCGCAGCTTCCTCCGGTTTCACCGGCGCGGCGCGACGGCACCGTGCTCCTTTATCGCGGCCCGTTATGGCTGCGGTTCACTCATTCCCGCGCGGTGCAATGGCACCGTGTCACCTTCGTTCCAAACCACAACGACGATCAACAAGAAAAAGGGGAGGAAGTTCAGCCGTGTTCGTGCGGTCCGACCTCCTACCATTATATTGAAAACTGGCGGCATAAAAATTAACGAAGAACATCAAATTAATCTCGAACGTAAAATCAACCCCTACCTCAAAGAAATTCACGGAAGCTAGCATTGCGGAAAATGGAGTCACAGGGTGTGGCTCTGTATACGTCGATAGAGAACGTCTGAGGAGGAAGCGGAGTCTCCCTTTCTTTGACGTGGAGAGAAGATGGAACGGCGTGTCGGCGTTCTATGCGTTCATCAAAGAGGAAGATGAAGTTCTTCAAAGTAAAGAGCTCTCCCTCTCTCAATTCTCCACACAACACAACAACCCAAAATAAAATAAGGCTTTTCCTTATTTTATTTACACATGCCAACATTTCAAAACATCAAAAGTCAAATTCTTTTAATTAATTAATCTCGAATAGACTAATTAATTGGATGTCTGGTTAGAAAATTTATTTAGGGGTTAGAGGAGTTTGAAGAATTTGAAGGGGTGGGGATCGTGTGGGCCCACCTCAAAAATATCCTAATCAAGAGGGGTTAGGATTTTAGTGGGTCCCACCCCAACTCTGAAACATGGGTTTAAACCACATAGTAGAGAAATTAAATAAAATTGTAAAACAATTATATTTTATTCCTCACTTTTTTTAACAACTCCTCCTAAGAAAATGCACCTTCGGAAAAGGTGCCTATAAGAAATTACCAGCGCTGCAGTTTCATCGGTGCCCTCAGATTTCGATTCCGAGCACTGGTTCAAAAGTTAAAAAAACCCGATCATTCGTTCACTAAACGTACCCGAGCTAAACTTTGGAAAATTATTCCAGGCACACTGGGCCTCGGAATCAGGTTCCTTCAGAAACCACGTACTCTTAAAATCCCAAAAAAATTAAGCAAAAAATTTCCTTGAAATTTACGGGTCTTTAGATTACTCGCACCTCAGGGATTTACGTCCCCGTAAGGATACATAAAAAACTAGGGAAACAAATGGGGGTACTGTGCACGCATCTGAGCCTCCCACTCCCATGTGCTCTCCTGGAGGTTCCCGTTATGCCACCTGATGCGCACTAGAGGAATCGACCATCCACGTTGGACCCGCTCCTGTTTATCTTCGATCTCCACCAGGAACTCCCCAAATGTAGCTCCGTCATCGATGTCCAACTTCCCATGGTCGATGATATGCATCGGATCGTGCACGTATATCCTTAACTAAGATATGTGAAAGATGTCGTGCACCTGGTGCAACTGAGGTAGAAGAGCTAGGTGATAAGCCACCTCACCTATCCTGCTGAGAACTTGGAATGGTCCGATGAAGCGCAGAGATAGCTTGCGGCCTCGGACAAAACTCCTTAGACCCCGTCGAGGTGAAACCCGTAAGAAGACGTGGTCGCCACCCTCGAACTCCAGTTGTCTCCGTATCCTATAAGAATAGGACATAGTATGCTCTGTGTAGTCTTCATTTGCTCCTGGATGATCTGCACTTTCTCCAATTCTATACGTACTAACTTCAACACTATCCACAAAGGATATCTGAAAAGTTTCTAGCTGCTCCGTCGCCACTCCATGTTACTGGATGCCGGACCTCCTGCGGAGACTATCAGCTACTACGTTCCCCTCCCCAAGTGTATAGTCTATCTCAAATTCATAGTATTAGGGGAACTCGAGCCGTTTCCACTATCTCAGGTTCATGTCCTTCTGAGAGAGGATACACCTGAGACTAATTATTTGGTGAGAATCGTAAACCATTCACTCGACGAACAATGTGTGAGACTAGTCGTTTGTAAGTATTCATCTCCAATGTTCTTCGTCTATGATCTACCAGAGCTACTGAGATTCCTCCTATTCTGAAAAGAGAAATCTGGTCTCATCCCTAGGATGAACCACATTCTTTGCCTAATACAGTCAATCCTGACATCAACAGTACTATTTCATGCCATGGATGACATCATAAGGCCTCGACACTACTACCCAGAGATCTAAACATTACTCTCACCTCTAAGGGTCGAGTCACACTATCGGTAGCAGTGTGTGGTGACTTGGTCTCCTCCAGTTGGAATCTTGGAAGTGAGGGTCAAGTCAACAGTTTTAACCTGAACCTCACAGTATCAACTACATAGAAAGGACAAGGAAGAAAACATCACAAGAATATGTGTCTTTTATTACTACAGCTCAAGGTACAAAGACACAAATCATCCACAAACAAAGCATCAACAAATATAGAAGCATCATGAAAAAAAGTCTCCATGACTGGAGCTAGTCCCGCTCCTGTCTATCTGCTCCCGGAGCTCCATGTTCGTAGGCCTCAGCTTCCTATAGCTGAGCTCTCCTCTGTCCACCCATTTCCTGCGGTCTGGGTGGTCTTCCTGGTGGTGGTGGTGGTAGGGCCTCAAAGCGTCTCCCACCATCCACTTCTTGGACAGCTCCTCTGCCTCGTCCGCCTACTCCCTGCGGACCACCACGATTGAACCTCTACATGGGAGGTCCCTCTACCTCCTGCTGCTCATCTGTCGGGCGAGTCGGGCAGTCTCTAGCCATGTGACCCTGCCCGCCGCATACATAGCACTGCCTACTCCTCGTGTAGATGGATGTCCTTTGTGTGCCCCATACAATTAAATATGTATCCTAATATTGCTCATCTGATGGCCTGGCCCGCTTGGACCTCTGCATCAACTGTCTACTGCCAGCTGCAGAAGACTCCGCTATAGGTCATCCTGCGGAGGGTCTCGCCGCTGGTGACTGCTCAGCGAGAAAACTCTCCACTACAAGGGCTCTCTCTAGCACCCCTTCCTGCATCAAGATGTTGAGGGAGATCCTCGAAGCCCTGATCTCATGCCTCAGTCCCTGCTCGAAGGTCCGGGCCCAGAAGAATGGGTCCCGTACCATGTCCATAGAGTAGAGCGAGCAATTGGTAAACTTTTCCGAGTACTGGGCTACCATCATGCTGCCCTGCCGCAAGTGTAGTAGCTCCTGAATTCACAACGCACAGAGGGTGGCTGGAACAAACTCCGAGTGGAAGTGGCTCTCGAAGTCCGTCCAAAGAAGTGATGCCTCGTCATGAACCTGGAGCATCAGGCTCCACCATCTACTTGCTGTAGAGTGCAGGAGACTGGCTGCAAGGATCACCATGAGGTCAGCTGGTGTCCCTATTAACCTGAAGACTCGAACAACAGCCTCCAGCAAATCCTCGGCTGCCTGAGGGTCCGTCTCTCCACGGAACCTAGGCGGTCTCTGATGCTGAAACTCTCGTAGTTCACTCATGTGATGTGCACTCTCAACTGCTAGGGTTGGTAGTATCAGTGGCTCGGTGGGTAGAAGTATCGTCGATGCCTCTCCTATGAAGGGGCCCTGCACCGAGGCGTCGTCACTAGGTGGGATGCCGTCTCGCACAAAGCTCTGAACCCTAGCTGGTTGCCGTCATGGGGCCATCCTAAATAGAAACAGGTGTGAAACGGTTAATACAGTATACCTGGTGAGATGACACAAAGTAATCACAACGAAAACTTTTGAAACACAAATGCAGTCAATGTTTTCATGCATTAAGTTGGAAATTAGAAGTCAAGGTCCTGGTGTATGGATACATCGGCCGCTGCACCAACACTGGACTCCCTGGACTGTTAACCACAATCAATACTCTAAACATTATTGCTTCACAGAGAAGAAATTATCAGAGTACCAAGTTCTACGGTAGAACCATCTCCTCTGATACCAATTTGTCATGACCCATCCTCGGGGCCTCTGCAGTGACTACCCCAAGCCCGCCTTCCATAGGCCAGGGGCTGGCGACTAGCACCAAAGGCATAAAACCTGATAAAGGGAAGGAATTGCCTTTATATAAGTAAACAAACACACAACAGAGTACACAAGCTGAAGTAAACACTAAGTAAACTGAGAACAAAAGTAAGTGCTAGAAAGTAAATGGGCCAGAATACAAACTCAACTGAAAGTAAAGTACAACTGAAAAGGAAGTACAACAGTAGAAAAGTAAAACAGCAACACTGATCCATCCACTGGAAATCCCACCTGAAGGGTGGGTACAGATAGTCACCTCATCTCCTCGGGTTCGACTCTCTAATCCATGGACGTATCACCCAGTGGTCCACCTCCCAGTACCGTCCAGCTCTATGATCCTCCCCCACGATCAGCGCTATCCATCGTCTACATCCAACACATCATTGTGAAGGCATAGCCTGTGCAGCGGTGAGTATACGATACTCAGTAGGGACCCCGAGACCCCCGTAGGTCTCCTAGAATCCATAAAGGATAAAACACAAAGCATAAATATAAAAATGAGATAACAATTAACCCTACTTAGGTATATTCCCATACATATACCTAAGTCATCAAACCCAGACCGACTCCAACTCTCGATCCCAAGCACAACCCAGTCCACACAGGAAAGCACAACCCAATCCACAAAGGATAACACAACCCAATCCAAACAGGAAAGAACAACCCATTCCACAAAGGATAACACAATCCAATCCACACAGGAAAGAAAGTCAATCATGTCATGGATAATGATTGAAATTCAAGACTCAGCTCACACAGGTATCCATTTAGGAAGAGGGGTGGAGATGATTAGATATAGCCTTTGAATCATCTCCTCTGCCGAACCCACGTAGGATCCAAGTATCGTAGTCGTTGCTGCTGAACCCACGGATGATCCAAGTATAGTAGTCGTTGCTGCCGAACCCACGGAGGATCCAAGTATAGTAGTCGTCGCTGTCGAACCCACATAGGATCCAAGTATAGTAGTCCTAATTATCGAACCCACAAAAGATCCTAGTACAGTAGTCGTCCTCGTCGAACCCACAGAGGATCCAAGTAGGGTTGTCATCCTCATCGAACCCACGAAGGATCCCATTACGATAGTCCACCTTGTTGAACCCAAAGAGGATCCCAGTATGGTAGTCATCCTCATCAAACCCATAGAGGATCCTAGTACGGAAGTGATCTTCGTCGCAGCCAGCTTTAGGGTTTCCGCACACAACACGCTCGATTCCGGGAGGGTCTGCTCCACGAGCCAAGAGGGTCGATACATCAACTGACACGATGTCCGGATTTGATGTATCTCAAAGTTCCGTCTCATCAAAAGGAACTCAACGCGACAGACGACGCATCAATTGGACGCCCGGTCTAAGAGTTATTGACTTTTTTGTCCCAGGGGCCCAGTTGGTTTTTAAGATAAAACCAAACCAAACATACTCCAACTGCATCCAAACCTCGATCGGAGTAAGACAAAATAACCGTCTCACTATGAGGAAACCAACACAGTCGGTGGCACGTCAATCGGACGTCCGGAGCTCAAGTTATAAGTGTTTCCTCTCCGAGGGCCCGGTTGGTTTCGTGTTCGAACCAACCAATCCATACCCATGGATCTCTGGAACCCTAAGTGTAATATACTGAAACGGCCGTCTCGATTGAAGGATCTCAACGCAACTGATGTTGCATCGATCGGAGGTCTATAGCACAAGTTATGGGAATTTGAACAGATCTGTCTGAAAATAGGGTGTTCAGGCCTAGTCCGACCCGACCCAGCCAGCCTGGCCCGACCCGTCGCGAGGGTCCGGCCTAGCGAGGGCATCTTGGCCTGGCGCGGGCGGCCTGTCCCACGTGGTCGGCGTCTTGGCTTTCGGCCGAGCTGGATGCGGGGGGTGCTGCCCCCCTTGATTGAGAAACGACTAACCAATTAAGGCCGACCTTAATTGAGCCTACGGGACCCGAGGGGTCCCGCCTCCAACTGGCACCAATGGCTGGCTCAGCCGGCCACTCCCGCAAACCGCCGCAGCCATAGGCCGCGGCTCCTCCCCGTATGGCGCCGCATGACAGTGCCTCACCCCTTCGCCGTGGCCCGCCCCAGCGGCGGCCCTCCATGGTGCTCAGGTGCGGTGCTCCGGTGCGACGCCCCTCCGCTGTGGCCCGCCCTCTGCCGCAGATTCCTCCGGTGTCACCGGTGTGCCAAGACGGTGCCGCGCTCTTTTGTCGCGGCCTGCTCCGGCCGCGGTTCTCTCTTTCCCACGCAGTGCAATGGAACTGCGTCGCATCCATTCCAAACCACAACGGCGATCAACAACAAAAAGGGGAGGAGGTTCGGCCGTGTTCATGTAGTCCGACCTCCTCCCGTTATATTGATAACAGGCGGCCACAAAATTAATGGAGAACGTCAAATTAATCTCGAACGTAAAATCAACCACAACCTCAAAGAAATTCACGGAAGCTATCATTGCGGAAAATAGCCTCGCGGGGTGAGGCTCCGTATATGTCGATGGGGAACATCCGAGGAGGAAGCGGTGTCTCCATTTCTTTGACATGGAGAGAAGATGGAACAACGTGTTGGCGTTCTTCACGTTCTTCAAAGAGGAAGATGAAGTTCTTAAAAGTAAAGAGCTCTCCCTCTCTCAATTCTCTACACAACACAAAAACCGAAAATAAAATAAGGCTTTTCCTTATTTTATTTACACATGCCAACTTTTCAAAACATCAAAAGTTAAATTCTCTTAATTAATTAATCTTGAATAAACTAATTAATTGGATTTCAAGTTGGAAAATTTATTGAGGGGATAGAGGAGTTATAATAATTTGAAGGGGTGGGGCTCGTGTGGGCCTCACTTCACAAATATCCTAATCAAGAGGGGTTAGGATTTTAGTGGTTCCCACCCCAACTGCCACACATGGTTTTAAACCACTTAGTAGAGAAATAAAATAAAATTTTAAAACAATTATATTTTATTCCTCACTTTTTTTTAACAACTCCTCCTGAGAAAATGCACCTTCAGAAAAGGTGCTCATAAGAAATTACCAGTGCTACGGTTTCATCGGTGCCCTTGGATTTCGATTTCGAGCACCAATTCAAAAGTTCGAAAAACCCACTCGTTCATTCACTGAACGTACCTGAGCTAAATTTTGGAAAATTATTTCGGTCACACCGGGCTACAGAATCAGGTGCCGTCAGAAACTGCATACTCGTAAAATCCCAATGAAATTAAGAAAAAAATTTCCTTGAAATTTATGGGTCTTTACATTAGTACTCAAATGGATGGTTTAGAAATGTCTTCCCATGCAATTTCAATGGTGAGGTTGGATTCCAATATTGGGTGAAGTCCTTATGGATGTTTGGGTGTCGTGAGTTGGGAAAGTTCCAAGTATGTTTTGAAAGATAGGTTGAGATTTTGGTGGCCTATTTTGATAGGGGAGGTTCCAATAACCAGAGGATGGTAGGGGTGAGATAAACTGTTTAGTGGGGAGAACCAAAATAGAAAAGTGGTCTGTTTAAGACCTAATCAGTGTTTTGAGATTGGATGAACTCGAGTAATTACCATTCTGGTGAATTGGACATGATAGTGAGTGTTGGATCAGGTTTGACCAATAAAGTACCCTAATTATTTTGGTTTTGTTTGGATGTTTGAATATGGAATGGGACCATCCGGCCTTGATTTGTTGATTAACATAAGTTAGGAAAAGTAGTTGAAAAGACTATGTGTTTACTTAATGTTGTGTTAGGTTTTTATCACCACTTCTATTTTGAAAACAAGTTAAAATGGCACTATGTGATTTGGGCTATGGGTTATGAATAGTATCAGGCCCATGGGGTTCCAATTAGCTCCTCTATGATGATATTTTGTGTTTTACATAGTATTTCATTGTCTTTTATATGGGGTTATTATGATTGATTTATTGTTTGGTGATGACGTATTCTTTGAGGACCATTTGTTTCATTTTTCAAATTTTAGTGAGAATACTCTGTAAGGTAAGGTTGTACCTTTTGTATGGGTATTATGGAAGTATGGTTGTGTTTAGGGAGAAACATTGGAGACTGAGATGAATATGCATTCTCAGTGGATCAATATATTTTCTTTAGGAGCCTAGTGATAATAAAAAAGAATAGATCATGGATAGGTAGTTATAATTTTAGGAGGTTGTAAGATCCCAGAATTCATGGAAGTATGTCCCAATTTTTTTTTGTTTAAACATCTTACTTTTTTTGTTTAATGAATTTACATGGAGGCTAGGGGGTGTCATAGGGGTTTGGAAATAGGATTTTTTCTATCCTGTTCAAGTTTAATAGTATGCACATTGTTAGAGGTAACCATGCTCCCAAACCATGGTATCCAAGAGGTGGGGTGAATGTTTAAGAAAACCTTGCAAGGATGGAGGCCAAACCATGTGAACAAGTATGGAGACATTAAAAATAGTTGGTGCATGGTTTGTCAATCCAACAGGATTCCCAGGTAACTATGTGACTTAACCCAGTTTGGATGGAAGATGGTGCATGGTTTGTAGAAATGTGAGGCCAAACCATGTTCCCCATTAAAATGGGTTATTTTTGTTTGGACCACTTTGTGTTTAAAGATTGTATTTGTTGTCAACAGTTGTCAATACTGGTCAAAATGAAGAAATAGATGAAGGACCCCAATGTTAATGGAGATCGACTGAAGTGAGGATTCCTGAAGAATTGTTATGAAATCATAGCGTTGAATATCATGCATGGGAAATTCTCTATGATTTTAATTAAGATGATTGTTCCACTGATCCTTAGTTCGAATAACCTGTGTCAATGGTGACAAATTGTTTACAACAATGAAGAATGGTGAGGTATCATCCATCTGAGGATGATTGCAGAAGAAAGAGAATTTGAAGAAGACCATGATACTCTTCATGATTGCATGAGAACCATGAGAGAGCTTACTTGAAGAAAATAATAATATGATTTTCATGAAGTAAATAATGATGGTTAAAGAAGAAGAGAGAGTGTGGAAGGTCTTTACATTCTAAGAAGGTCATGAATTACACATTTCCTTGAAATCAGATGATTATTGCATAGTTATTAAAGTTCTAAATAAATATACCAAAGGTGATACATTGTCTGCAACATTGATGGTATTTGAAGAAGCTTCAAGCCTCCACTTTTGTGTAAAGAGAGATTATTGGAGTTCTTTGTAATTAACACTCCAAAAAGAATTGGGGATGAAGAAGTACTTTGGAATACATATTCCAAAAAGAATGGACAAAATACGACGATGCTTTGATGATTTGTATTTCAAAAATATCTTAAGTTAGTAGAACTTGTGATGAAAGCCTTATAATAGAATGGGGGAGAAATTATAATTCCAATCATATACAGTTTTGATTAGAAGGAATGATGCTGCTCGAAGATGGGATGATTTAGTACTTCCCATTGTAACTTTGACGATGCTAAAGATGATCTATCAAAATATTTATATCACGATAGTGGAGTTCGTGATAAAAGCAGAAGAATGTTTATGGGAATAAGTGAAGAGAGAAATGAAAAAGCAATGGAAAATCTGGAGGGGGAGAAAAAGCATCGTTTAAGGTGGCGCCATTTTCCAGTGTTTTCCAAATTTTAGGGCCAGAAAATCGGGAGATGAAGATGTGTTTTTGGCAATAGATGTTGCGCGAATGATTGAAGATGGATTAGAATTTTGTGTTCAAGGCATTATTTAAGGTCAGAACATTGAATAAGGGAAAATGCATGGAGTGCGCGGAAATTTAGGCAGGTTGCGTGAAAAAAATAATGTGGTGCGCGAAATAGTAGCAGGATGCACGAAATATCAGTGGGATGTGTGAAATAGAGGAATGATGTTTTTCGCGCAAAAGGTGTTTCGAGATCAGAATCATAAAAATTTTAAAATGTATAACATGTGCGAAAAATTGGATCAGTGCATGAAATATGGTGTCGCGTGAAAGGCTAGGTTTGCGTGCAATATGGAACACAGTGTGGAAGTTTGCGCGCAATTGGTGATTGAGGATTAGAATGACGAAAAATGGAAAAGTCGTGAGGTGCACAAAAAATCCAGGTGGTGTGGAAAAATAAAGGAAGGTGTGCGTAATTAATGAATTGAGAGACAGTTTTACACGCTGGAAGGAGTTTTACACACAGGAAGGGGTTTTACGCGCAGGGTCAAAAATGCCAATAAATATGAGGTGACCCGCTCTCATTTATTAACTATCTACAAATTGACAAATCCTGAGCTCTGGTGTGTGTAAAAATTTAAGTATAGAGTATTTTTTGAAAACAAGAATTGCAGTGCGAAAAAGAAGTGCTGCGCGAAAAAGCAGAGTTCTGCGCGAAAAAGAAGAGTTGCAAGAAACTGGTTTTTCACTCCAAAAGGTGTTTTTACGCGCAAGGATTGATTTTTACATTCAATCCACCTAGAAGGTTGCATGAAAAATTTGAGGGTATCACAGGCCTTAGATAGGTGAATAACACTCTCAAAGAGACTTTGCGAAGAAGGAAGTACCGTGAAACATTTGGTATCACGAAGAGAAGTAGAACCGCACTCACACGACTGGTGTTTAACACTCATGTTTTGATTTGTGAAGTGAAGAATAACTAGTTGTGAAACTGAATTCATATCTGCGCAAAGGAAGAAGTTAGTATACTTATACACTTCTATGTTGGTATTGAAAATTGAAGAAAGTGATTAAGACACTGCAATTATACTATGTCAATGAAAAAGGAGAGAAGAAGAAGAATAACAGTGTATGCCCAATTAAATGCTGACAATTTTTTAGGGTAGTTAGATTTAGATGATACCATGTGAACTGATCTTCACTGCCTGATTAATCTCATTGGTTTATGTGATTCTGGCGAAGACGATAGAATATTTTTTAGTGTAGTTGATTGTTGAGCTAAGAAGAAGAAATAAGAAGTCTAGTGCAGTAGGTGTTGCACTAGAAAAGGAAGCGAAGGAAAGAAGGAAGAATTGCATGCCAACTGCTTTCCAAGTAATCAAATGAAGATCACTGAAGAAGACCAAGAGCAGAACCTACCTTATCACGAAATAAGAAGACTTTCTACATAGGCAGTATAAAGAACTAGCTAGAGGCTGCAAGTTGGACTAGGCCATCACCAGTCCAGGGAAGATGATTGTTTCCCACCCCCTCCAAAGTGAAGGGACTCACACTAGATAAAGGATTGTTTTCCTAGGAACTCCATTGTAAAAGAATATAAAATTATAGTTGAGAATCCATGAACTGGTCATACCCATGCATGGAAAGGACGTATCTACTCTTATTGAGTGGTGCACCTTGTAAAAATATCATGTGCATATTTCTTACTACTTTTTATTATTTCATGCGATAGGGAAAAGAGAATAAGAGAATCAAGATCCCTAACAGGTCAAGAGGTACAAGGAAAAAAGTTAGAGTTGGTTTAAAGATCCCCCAACACTGATTCACCCCCCCTCTCAGTGTTACGTATATCCTAAAATGGTCCTCTCAATTTTACCATTTCCCCCTTCTATATTTTATGGTTTGTTAACTGATTTCTCCCCTCATTTCTCCCCTATCAAAACTATTAATGAACCATTTTAACCAAGACTTTACAATGGTCTATTTTCATCTATTATATGATGTTTGGAGTGCTGTGGGGCATGGATATAACCTCCAAGCGAGTCTAACACTTCTATTTGATCTATTTTCTAAATTAGGGCTTGTGGTTTTGTTATTCTTCTTCTGAAGACCTTAAACCCACTCTTCGTCTAGAGGATCATATGTTGGGGGTTCAAGGGGTGGTTGAATCCAGATTTATGGCTATGGTCAAGTGAGTGTTCATCTATGGATTTGAGTATGTGGTCTACAAATTATATCCCATAGTATTTTTGATGAATTTTTCAAGTATGGTTGAGTTATTGGTTCTCTCTAATTGTGTATTTGATTCATTTGTTAAGATTTTGAAAAAATATTTGGAAAATGATGAATTAAACCCCTCATAATCCTTGTGGGTTTCATTGTTATTGATTAAAGCCATTTAGGTCCACCTATGAGGTGTTCCAATGTTCTGAAACATGAGGAATTATAATGTTAATCATATTATTGACTTGAGATGAATTATCCCCAATGATAAATATGTTGACATGTTAGTTTAATCTATTTAGAGCCCCCAATTTAAGTTTTTTCCTTGTTAATGGAAATGGCATAAGGGGTTGTTTAGAATGATGTGAATTATTTTAATGGATTATTGTGAATTTGTAAAATGGAATATGGATTTGTAATGGAAGTGTATAAATGTACTAAGGAATTTGATTTGATAAATGTTTTAATGGGTTAATTCATGAGATTTGATGAATATGTTAAATGGGATAATGTATGGGAATTATTTATTATGCTAAATGGGTTATGATATTAAAAGGTAAATGGGTTAAATGGACTATGCTATGGTAATAATAACAATACTAATGGGTTAAGGATTGATGATGATTTAAATGTTGTATGAAATGTTAATTGTAAATGTTACGGGTATTGGTTGTGTATTGTTTGGGATATGTTATATGTGGTAAATGAAAAAATAATCATCTACACAAGGATTTGGGTTTAGTGTGGGTATTGGACTGAGGCTCCCCCCATGGCTTGGGATGGACTAAGGATCTAAAAACCACCCCTAGAATGCACGGGTTAAAGAGTCAGACTGATACTCTAGGCCTCTAATAGTTGCATTGGATAAGAATACATGGATTGAGGCTCCAAAGTAAGTGTGGTATTATTTTTTTAAAATATTCTCTATAGTGAGGTGAACAAATTGACATATCCCTTTATACCTAGTAAATGATCAGCTTAGGCCATACTAAAATTTATGTAAACTCCTAACCCATGGAAGAAGTGATTATCATGAATTAAGTGATTATAATTGTTAACATGAATATGGATAACTAATGGAACCTGAGTTATCTTTTTTTTACTTGTATTTTAGTTTTTACTTGTATATAATATATGTTAGACTATATAATTGGTATACATTATTAGTGGTGGATTACTGAGTTGTACTCAAACCCTACTTAGTCCTCCATTGGGCACTTTGGAAGATTTCATGGTTCAATGTAAGGACAAGGGAAGAAACCCTATTCTTGGGAGTTGAGTTGGGATTAGGATGTGCATGGATTAGGATCTAGACATAGAGTTAGTAATGTTATTAGGATTCATATGTTTTTCTTTATTCTTAATTTTTCTTCACTTTGGAATTATTAGGATGACATGTCATATTTTTCAGTTGGTTGTGGTTTTTCCCCAGTATGGGAAATGGCTGGTAATGAAGTTTTCTAGTATGATGCATATTGTTTTCTTTATTTAAAATGTTAACTACTATATAATATTTTGGTAAAGATAGTATAGTATCCCCATGTTATCCATTAGAATCTCACTTCTAGTCGGATGCCTCTCATTTATGGGGATACGTGCTTTAGATTAGGTGGCGACCCGGCTTGGGGAACCGGTTTAGTGGATTCTGGGTTGGGGAAATTACAGTTAAACTCCCTCACAATTTTATATTTTCCCACATTTCATTTTCTTCCCCTTTATTTTTATCTTCCCCATTATCAGATAA
Organism: Viscum album; assembly: GCA_963277665.1. Lineage (NCBI taxonomy): Eukaryota > Viridiplantae > Streptophyta > Magnoliopsida > Santalales > Viscaceae > Viscum > Viscum album. The sequence goes on from OY728127.1 coordinate 1,336,503,726, forward strand.
CCACAACATCAGATTCACAAATGAAAGATAAGTATAAACTTCTTACAATATAAAAAGATGTTACTTTATCTCCCCCATTTTCAAAATAATCCAATGCACCCTAGGGAACTTCCATATGAGTTTTAAGGAGTCATTAGAGGAGTCTGAACCAGAAGTTGCAGCCTCAAATCCGAAAATCAGTATTTTTCCATTTCTTTTGTGAAGACATAAGCAATTTGATACATCATTGGGATATATTCCAGTAAAACATCTCCATCAAATAATTTCTCATTAATAAATTGAAACATTATATAAATGTGTTTTGATCATGAATAGTATAAAATATTTATAGAAAGATTAATTTCACTCTAATTATCACAAACTATTTTTAATGGTTTGGGAAATTTTACATTTAAATATTCCTCATAAACTTTCATCCAAAACATCTAAGAACAAGCCGAAGTAGTTGCAACATATTCTGATTCCACCGTGATCAATGTTATTGAAATGTATTTCTTAATGTCCCAACTCACACAACATTCACTAAAGAAAAATGATAAACTAGATGTTCTTTTATATATTTATAATCTCCATCCCATTCAACATTACTATAACCATGATGGTTCATATTACAACTTATTCTGTATAAAATCCAATATAATGTTATTCCTTTAACATATCTTAGAATTGTCTTTATTTACAACATAAGGGAATCTTTCATTTCACACTGATATCTAGAACACAAAGTTACAACATAAAAAATATCCGTTCATGAGGCTTTGAGATGAATCAAATTTCCTATCCAATTCTGAAATTATTTATGATTAACAGTTTTCCCATATTAATCTTTAGTCAAATATGTGATAAGTGATATAATAGTATAAGCTTCTATGTATTCTTCCATTACAAAAATATTTAACAATTCCTTGGCATAATTTTCATGAGATAAGAAAATGTAATTTTCCTTTTTTTGAATTTGTATGCCCGGTAACAAAATTAATTATCCCATTATTAACTTTTCAAAATTTTTTCTTCATTTCCTCATAAAATTCATTACAAAATTTTTCATCATCCCCTGCAAAAATTATATCATCCACATACACAATTAAAATTTGTCTTCTGAAGTTAAATTTGTTAACATAAAATTTACTATCAACCTTTCCTTTTCAAAATTAAACACTCTCAAACAACTATCAAGATTTTAATACTCGACATGTGGGGATTGTTTCAACTCATACAAGAATTTATTCAATATATAAACCACATTTTCATCATTATCATGTAGAAAACCACAGGGTTGTTCAATGAAAAAATCTACCCAAATATCTACATTTATGAATTATAACTTAACATCCATATGATAATCTTTCTACTTTTTATGTTCAACCACTTATAGAAACATTTTATTAGTTTTTAATTATGAAATTGGGGAAAATTTTTTCCAAAATCCATACCATCAACATGTTCATTTCCTTTACAAAAAATCCTTTCATTGTTTTGTGGAAATTCTCCATGAGCATTCAATTTGTTTCTATAAACCCACGTTGATTTGATAATATTTTAACCTTTTGGTCATAGTTCAAGTTCCCATGTTTCATTTTTATCAATCTAATCCAATTATTCACTCATATTATCCCCCCATTATTTATGCTAAATGAATTTTGAAACTGATTTCAGATCAACTTTTGCGGCAATTTCAGTCTTATTTTATAATCTCAATGTTCTTCAGATCTAAACTAGTGGATTTTAATTCCCAATTATGTTTTTGGTATCAACCTAATTTTTGTAAAGTTGGAAATTTCAATGATTGTTTTCCAGCTTTACTTTCCTCATCAAACAAATATTAATAATCTCTATAAGTTTGTTTTGTATTGTTATAAATTTCATTGGAAACCTTCAATTTATCCTTTTCAACATTCTCAAAAACTTTTGTTCGATTTTCAATTACATTCACATAATATAGATCCACTAAATGTTATTATTATTTTTCAAACATTTCTAACTTATTATATTGGTAAAATAAACAAGAAATATTCATTCTTTATATTTCATATGAAACTTTCCAAGATCTGGTTTTTTAATTTTTAGAAAAGAAGGACATCCAAAAACATGATGTATTTCAATAATTTTTTTTATACCACATTTCATAGGACATCATGTTATATTATGTACTTAATAAACATGTGTTATGAACATGTATAGAAGTACTACAAAATTATCTCTAATAGAACTTTGAATGTTTGTATTCTTTTAACATGATTTTTATCACTTCCATGAAACTTCTATTCTTCCATTCTGATACTCCAATTTTTTGGTTATATGTAGCACTATACTGATGTTTGATTCTATTCTTTGTTAGATAATTTTCAAAATTATTTCATGTGAATTCCCTACCATTATATATTCTCAACTTCTTCATTAAAACCCCCATTTCTTTCTCAACTTCGTTTATGAATATTCTGTACAATTCTATAACATCTAACTTGTGTTTCATAAACATGACATTTTTCATCAATGTGAAATCATCAATAAAAGTGACAATGTTCAAATACCCTTTTTTATTGATGTCTCATTGGTCCAAAAAAATCAAAATGAATAAGTTCAAGATTTTTGGTAATTGAATCTCAACAATATTAGGAATTTCATTAGTCATACATACTTTCTAAAAAGTAAAACAAACACCTCCTTCTCATATTTTCAATTATAAAAAGTTTCATACAACAAAAACTAAAAAATTTATTTTCATACTTTTCTTCCTAATTTTACCAAGTATCTAGTTCCACAACATATTATCATCTTCTACACTTATGTAATATGAGGTTTCAAATTCTCTAATTCAAAGGAGATTTAAATTAGTTCTTTATCCTTCTATAATAACTTTTCCATCATTCACACTTCTGATGATACAAGAATGTTTTTTGAAAATCACTTCCTTAACATCACTCAAAATTTTACTTATACTAAGTATTTATATTTTAGTACATCAGTAAATAAAAATTCCTTACATTTCCACATTTCTACATCAATCTCAACAATTCAAATTCCTCCGAAGAACTATCATTCTAAATTGTAACAACACCTGCACCATTATTTTCAACATGTTTCATGATTTTCAAGTCACCATTCAGGTTTGATAAAAAAAACTATTAAATATCCATGATTTTTTATTTTTTCATTCTTTCAGTGCTGTTTAAAAAAATATCCTACCTTAACTTTCTTGTTTATTTCTTCCTTATATTTTCCTCCATAATGTGATGTTCTGGAAGGAGTGTCCTAAAACTTTTATCATGATGAAAATCCTGATCACATCTTCCCCAACCTTCTTCAAGCCACTCAAATTGATTATTATTTTTGAAAATTTTCTCACATATTTATATTTTCCTTTTCTAACCTCATGTGGGTTAGGAAATTTAATCATTATTCATTAACCATCTCTTTCTCTCTATTCAAACCTTCTTCAGGGAAGTTAAAAGTTATGATAAGAATTAAAAAACTTATTACCATAGATTCTATAGCACCAAAAAAATTATAAAATATTGATTTCATATTAATATATGATCGTTCTCTATTGATACTTTTTTAATGTTAATAACTTATTCATACTCTAAAATACACTAGAAGTAGACCATATTTACTTTGGTATGAATTTTCATGTTTTTAGGGTGTGATAGGTTTCAAACATCCTATCTCAACCCAGACATTCACTAACATATTTATTATCACCAAAAAAATAATAAAAATCAGATAAAACATTATTTTTTGATGGTGAGGATTTCACCTGATTACAGATTCATGATTTTTTTAGAGACTATAAAAGTATAAGATTATACTTACGAGGATTTATTTATTTATCTATTAATATTTATCATGGTACTTTTAGACTCATTAAGTTTTTATTAAAACCTTTTAACTTCCTGTTCTTTAGTTTCGAACTTATTTATGAGATCTTCAACCATATTTCCTTATTTACCAATTATAATTTTGTAACATTTGATCTTCAAGATATAATCTTATTCTTTTCAAAAAAATCAATGTCACCATCAAGAAAATTTCTAGTATATTTATTTACCCTTATAATTTATTTCTTTAGTGACTTTATTTTCTTAAGATATGGAAAAGTTCTATTTGGAGATGATTCTCTCCAAAAGATTTTTCACTACCATATTCACTACTATTTGAGGATTATTATGTTTTACAATATTTTTAGATGATGTTTTTATCCTAAAATGAAATTTAATCTTCTGTAGAATTATTTTCAGTTGATTCTAATTCATATTTCTTACTGAGCAATCATTTCTTATTCCGAGTGAAATTTTCCTTATATTTTTTGGATGAATTTTCTTCTTTATATATTTTGTTCTAATTCTTCTAATGTGGTTTTTATCAAAATAATCTTAATATTATTTAGAGTATTTTATAGAACAATTCATATAAATGTGTCCAATTATCCCACACTCAAAACACTATAGAGGATGATTTCTTCCATACATTCTTCCTCCTCTCCAACTGTTTCTGGTGATAGGAGATATGATTTTATCATTCAACTCATCATCCTTTTTATCCTCAAAATCCCATGGGTCAACTTATTCAACATCTTGAATTTTCATGTTTTTCATAAAATTAAAATCCATTTCATCCTCTATATTTTTTTAACATTGGTTATTTTCCTATTTTATAAGAAAAAATGATTTCATACATTTAATCAGGAGATAAATCAAATTTATATTCTAAAGAAGATATTATAGATTCAAACTTGTATGAAAAGTTTATTATAAGTTTCTTAACTATTGTAGAATATTGTAGAACTTCTCAAAATCCTTTATTGTTGAAAACATTTTCATTTACCCTAGTAAAGTAGTCCTAAATGTTTTATTCATCTCTCATTCTTATGTCTTTTAATATACTATGCCATATTTTTATATTTTCTTATATCACTTTCATATTCCCTTCCAAAAATAATTTACATCTTGTCCCATATACTCTTTGATTATTTGAAACCCATCTTCATGTAGTTTTTTTATAGAGATATAAGGATTAAATTTTTAAACTTTCCATTATATTCCATATTATTTTTAGAAATCTTTATTGGATAAACATTAACAAAATGATGAAAACAAATTTTAGAAGCATCAAAAACATCAAGGTTGAGAAGTAGAAGATAAGAAATCATCCAAATTTTCCATCAATAATAATTTTTTCCATCAATAATAGTTTTTTACATAAAAAGTTGGAATTCATATATTAATGAAAAAATTGAAATTATGCATGGTAAAGATTCAAGAAGGGATCCTTTTCTTTGATACAAATTGATAATATAAAGGATTGAATAAAAAATAAAAAGGTGGTTGAATTATTTCTTCACATTAATAAGTTTGAATAATTTTAAAAAAATAACCCATGTGTCCTGTTAACGTTTGTATTTTATCTTATTTAGTAAATACTCATTCATTAAAAGTTAGGAAAATAAATTAATGCAGATGAGATTTACTACGTTCAGACTCAGTGTGAGGACCTGCATCCTTTACATACCCACTAACATGGGATTATGTAAAATAAATATAATGAAGAAGTGAATAAAATGTGTCCCAACTCATCTTAGAAAACTTCTATCACCTGATAGGAATGATTATAATGACTCTTTCTATTTTAAAAAGATTGATTACAAATAATTTATTCACCAAAGAAAATATCATGAAGAAAATATCTCCTAAAATATATATATGTAACCTCAACCTGATTGAATCATTATGATGAACTAAATACTGTGAGTTCGATATAATAAACTCATTACAGTAAAACATTAACTAAAATCTATCTTCTCAAAATCTACTCAACTACTCAGTCCAATATTCCTCCATCACATCTTCCTCAGTATGGTAATAAAACATTCAAATGTTTAAATATCTAATGAGATATCTGTCCAGAAAGCACTCCCACTAATACTCTATAGTGATCCACATTTTTCTGACATGAAAAGGTTACAATGTACAATTATAATTTTCATTTATTTATAGGCATCCCAAAATCTCCAAGATAGGAAACTGAAAATGTTTTCCCACTTACTCAAATTCAAAAACCTCTAAAATTCACTCCTATTTGAACATCATTTTTGACCACGTAAACTCTTTTAGAACCTTATTGAATAATGTTCAATGTTTTTAGTAGTTATCCTTCTTTAAATTACAATCTTTTTTTATGTATGATGGATCATCCTCATCTCAATATGATGTGATATTCTTAGATCATTTCATGGAACTTCCTCATCTCATTACGATTGATCTTCATCATCTCATTATTATGGAACATCCTCATCTCATTCTGAAATGAATTTCCTCATCAAAGATATTATAATTCAATTTTCTTTATATAATACTCTAATTGAATTTCATTTTTCTGTTTTTTGATGGAATTTCCTTCTTAGAGTCTTTCATATCTACAATTCTCATCATAGTCAGTCTGAAAGAATCCTCATTATGATGGAATTCTCATTATAATGGAATTCTATTTATGATGGAATTGTCATTAGGATTGAATCTCCACTCCGAAACATTGAAATTATTCAAACCTCAACATCCACAAATCATTCATTATTATGAAAACTTTTGTGCTAGGTACTATTGGATCAGATGAATACATTTTATTGATTCCTGAACCGGATACAATATTTAAAATTCATACATTCCTTTAGAAAATGTATCATGAAATTTTAAATGATTTATGAGAACATCATGATTAGAAAGTCATTCTATGAATCTAGGTCATAATATTTAAGAAACACATAACTCATGGAATCACTATCTTCATTCAAACTTTTTAATACCATTCTGAATTCCCAACAACCATGGTGTATGATTAATCTTGAACTTTATGCTGATAAAAATGAGATCGGTAGAGAATTCGTTCAACAACATTATATTTATGATAACTTCTATGATCGGTGTTTCTATGTATAATAATCTACATCCAGTGCCACTTATTATGATTATTTACATCCAAAAAAGTTACTATCTCAAGAACATAACACTTCTTACCTTTTTTTAGGTTAATAAATTCAATAACATTCACTTGTTTTTAAAAGAAAATATTTTAAGAAAGATTATTTTTCAACAAATAAAAAAAATTTAAAAAACAAACTTAAAAATGTTCATCAATTACAAATTCAACTTTATTTTATAGATCATGAGATGAAGAGGAAATTGATCAATCCATTACTAAAGGTAGATATTGTGCTTCAGAAATATTATTAAATCAAGTAGGTATATATTCTCTTGAAAATTCACCAAAATTAAGAAAAGGATCATGAAATAAAATATTTTCCAGTTATCACCATTTTTGATGACATAAATGGCCTTTTTCACACCACTTTGATCAATGTTTTTTTGGTTATTAACCTTCTATGGATCACCCAATTTTTTTGGACCAATGATCTCTATCACTATATATAATTATTTATTCTTTTTTATTAATTTCTAAATATACACTTCCCACCTATGTTCTCCAATATGGAAACCTAGTTATGGGTTATGTTAGGTAAAATAAATGTTTCCAAAATCACCTTTTTAATTAGAAGAATTATTTTTCATTTTTATGATGTGGTTTTGAATAATGAAATTTAAAATTTTAATCCTTTGATGACTGAGATGAATTTAAATGGTGAAATTATTTTTAAGGGAGGTAGAATTTAAACCCTTAATTTTTTATGATTTATTACTTTTCAGGTTATGTAAAATTTTTGGAAACATTCATTTTCAACCAATATATTGTTTAGATGTTTTTACAATCAACACAGATTTTGGCTTGTGATACATGTAATATCGAACATCGCTTGTGTTATTTGAAACTTCGAGACAAAATAAAATTAACATACTAAAAACATATTTTTATTTATTATAACAATTATCACCTCCCCATTGTAATAGTGAGTATGAAAATAATGAACTTGATTATTAAAATATATGGTCTACAGATTTAAATAAATTTTATTATTTGGTGAAAAATTAATTACAAATGAAATTAAAAACTATTTGGAAATAAATAAAATATTTTACTGAAATACTATTTGTATGAACACAAATGCGTTTACAAAAAATAAACTAAAAAAATAAATTTAGGAAAATGATATTATTAAAATGAATATAGTATAAATTCAGTAAACTTTTTAATATTAATATTATGAGTTTTCTAATCAATAGATACAAATAAATATCATTTTAAGCATAAAAATTATATTGTTCTAAAAAGTAGTTTTGTATCATTTTTATGAAATTATTAATAATAAAATCTCAAAATCATAGAAAATTTATTTGAAAAAACATATATTTTTTTGAATTCATCATATAAATATTATCTAGGGGTTTATTTTTTAAATTTTTTTCATGAGATTATCTTTCTAATGAATAGTTAAAAAGTTAATTTTAATAGAAAAACGCCTTTCATTAAATTATTTATAACGTTAGATTAATTTATAAAATTAATATTTTTAAAATTAATTAATCTATATATAATAATAAAATTTAGTTAATTATAATAATTTTCATATTGAAATTGGATAAAAAAATCTTTGTAATCTTTTTTATATTTACTCATTGAAAACCTTCTTTCCCGTCACGTTTACGGGATTAATTTCAAATTATTTTTTTCTATTTGTATGAATTGATTTTTGAAAAATTTATTCCATATATAGAGAAATAAAAATTTATATTATATAATAATATAATGTTATTTTTAATAAAGAATTAGTAGTGATGATTTTAAAAAATTTACATTATCCGTTCATGTAAAATTGGGATTACTGGGGGTTAAAATTAAAATATAAGGGTTAAAAAAGAATCAATACATATAAATCATGTAATTTATAGAAATATTTACATATAATCATTAATGATTTAGAATATAGTTTTATTTTTAATCTTAAATCATGTGAATTAATTTATCATTTGTGAATCTTTTAGGAAATTTCATGTAGTATCCATGTGGGTTCCTTTACCCACTTATAAAATAGAACCAACATACATAACATCATCTGACCTATAAAACCACATAATTGGGACACTACCTTAAAATTATACTCCAAAAATACTTTATCACTTCTATGAATCATTATAATTCACATAAATCTACCCTAGTAAGGCTTTCAGCACAAAGATACAGTGGTTACTCGAAGAAGCGATAACATTCTTCAATAATTGTTTTTATTTTATTTATTCCACCAAAAAATAAGATTCTTATTGAAAAATTATTATAAAATAAAATATATATATATATATTCCATATACTAATATGTTTTATGTTATGGTAATGACCCAAAAATATATCCACTTCCATCAAATGGGTTACGAAATCATAATTTTTTTATATAGTGGAATACTATCTCACGAACTGATATCATTCATCTTTACAACTCCACCTCTTGTGAATGGGTGTTATGAATGATATAAAGTATAAATAGGATATTTAAAAAATAATTAAATTTTTTTGTGTCATTATACAATATATTAATTTTTACGTTCCATTCCGTAGGGGATACGATAACGCCTCTTGTGTGTACGGTGATCTACCACCTCACAAATCGATGAAATTTATTTTATCTAATGTCTCTCATGGAAGAAACTAAGGATATATTTATTGTATATTTGTTATATAATTTAAATATGTATGATATTAATGACACATTTACCATTCTTAAAGGATAATATATCATTTTTGTTTCTTAATCACGGAATAATGATAACGTCATTGGTATACATGTGGACTCCCACCTCTACGACGTGATGGAAATATCTTTTGACCAACACACCACATAGATGATATGTATAAGTATATTTAAATAAATAATATTATATTTATGATAATATTATCATTATGTAATGATAATATATTACTTACATCTTTTCCATAGTGCTCTTTGAAAAATGAAAACATTACTCATGAATATTTACAACCAACCATCTCAATGATCATAACATACTTCATTCCTCAAAACCATATTCCATGATTGGTCTTAAAGTAAAACTATTATAATTATTTCATTATTACTCTTAAATTAATATTTTATAAATTATAAAATTAATAGTATCAAAAATAAAAAATAAAAAATGATATGAAAAATAAAGCGGTAACTACCCAAAATATGATTTTAAAAAATATTTTTTTAGTAACCGGGTAATAAATGATCCTAAGAAAAAAATTATGGTTTGATATATATAATTATGGTTCAATGATATATTCATAATAATATTATATTTATTATACAATATGTTCTAACATATATGAAGAAAGATGAGAGTTAAGTTTAGGGATTTCAATCTCACATTTATTTTCTATGGGTCACAATCTGTATTCACCCCATGATTCTTTTATGTGGTGTATATACGTACCATAAATGCATTTAGAAATATAATACAAAAACAATTATGTGTATTTATGTATCCATTTTAGTATCTATCTTTAATGATGTTTCGTGTTCAAGAGATAACAAATCAATAAGGGATTTTGGTCTCAATTTTCCTTCATTGAGACATAATGAAATGTCTTCGATTTTTCATGTATTATTTTTAAATATTATATGGAATTATTTCGAGACCAGAACTTTCAACATCATGTCATTCCAAGGCCTGGAGTGCCCCAAATTAATGTTTGAATTATATTAATCTTTAAACAGCGCACACAAGCGATTTTCCTAAAAAAGTGGAATAACATTTAAACGGGTAATCAGATTAGAAATCTAAGGGCTCCATTGTGTTCATAGCAACTAATTTACCTTAGGTGGGGCCTAACATCAACTAGTTCAAGTCAGCTGCATGAGTTAGTTTTTGGATGTTTTAATGGAAATAAAATAAATTAATAATTTATATTATTTAAAAGTTTCCTTTTTTGCACAGCGACCTAATTCCTCTCTTTTAAATAACCGCTTATGGAAGGTTCGCACAATTAGCCTAATAACCCTATGAATTGAGAGAGATCCTCTAGGAGATTTGGAGGAGAGCCCATTGGTGGTCAACGACGACGTGATCGATCGACGCAACTTGGATTCGACGAACCTCACCAACGAACATGACCTGATGATCTTTCTTCAACCAGATCAAGGTAGGGGTTTGTTATTTCAATTATTCTTTTACCCATTTTTGTATTTAATTATGAACATGGATCAATCCATGAACATATTGATCCATGAAATACACATTCTTGTGGGAGGGTGTTATTTTCTTTTTCTTTTGGGGTTTTTGATTTGGGAAGGTGATTTTGATAATTGTGGGATTATCATTTGTTTCACCCTATTTAATCCTTCTAATGGGAGAGGATCAACACCATGAAAAGGGATGGTGGAGGTTTGTTCCTCGATTTGGTTTGTTGGATTTTCCTTCCTCTTTTCTTTATGTTCTTCATATTCTTCATGGGGCGAAGAACAATGGATCGTTGCACATCCTTTTTGAAATGCACCAATCCCAAACTGATGATACGACATCACAAAGACCTAGTGGAGGTGCGACGATGATGGAAGATGATGAATCAGATCGGATCAGGAGAGACCTTTCTTCGTGCATTCTTTGTGCGGGTAAATCGATATGCATTTTCGGGGTCGATTAGAGGCCTGAAAACAACGGAGATGACTTCAGGATGTCGGGGTGACCTAACACGTAGATTTCCGTGGAAATCGGATCACCGGAAGAGACTTCTCAGAATCGATGGAGGCGCGGAGCGAAGAACCATTAGTTCTAGAAATTTCTAAAGAACATGGCGTGTATCATGAAGAACATGCTATGTGGGACCGACTCAGTGGAAGGTAGGGTTCCGCGATGCACGAAGTGATGTGATGGTTTGTTCTATAAAGAACAAAGAGTGTTGGTCGTTATGAAGAAATATTTGTGTATATCAAAAGATACATGGACACTGGGTGGAGTACACGGTCGTGTACTGCACTACACGGCCAGACCAGCTGACTGCATGGGTTACCTCCTGTACTAGCTACATGGGTTGTAACACACGGGTTTAAGCTATGTACGGGCACATGGCCCGCGTACAAGGAGTTATCCCCCGATAGAGGAACATGACATGTCCCTCTCTTACATACCATGTATACCTTTTTATACATGACAAGCCTTGTGACATGGGCCGTTGTACATGGTCAGTACCCAGGGTTAGAGGACACAGCGTGTGACCCTTCTACAAGCTGTGTACTTTTTAGTACATGGCTTGATCCTCTTGTCCAATGAATGTTGGACATGTTATTTTTGGATTAGTTTCCCTTTTTCTCATTCCCCTAAAGGTCAGGTATCATTTCCATTCAATGGAATATGATCCCTTCAGTAATACTTTCCGAGATAGAGTCAGGTATCAATTAGAGAGGCCTAGTGCGAGATCCTCTATCCATTATTGACCCTCAGAAGAGTCTGGTATCAACGTGACTATTTCCACCAGGTGCAGATCCTTTACCTAGTAGGTGAATGTGGATGAGTTGTGGTATCTTCCAAGGCTCTGGCAGTGTTCCTTATCTATGTATCGTGATCTTTCCCCACTCAAGAGTGTGTTATCCTGGAATGACTGTATCTATCTCACATGGTTTTTCCCGAGGACCGGTACTTCTCAGACGGTGGTCAATAGAGCTATCAAACTCATGGAGTGAGTTATCCTAGATTTGGGATTTGTGTAATCTTCGAACTAAATCCCTAGTGTGGGTATGATGTTGTGTGACTTGTCTCTAGACTACGGGTCTCAGTTTTGAGTATATCTGGATTGTGTTCTCCTATTATATGTTCCGTAGAAATATATTTTGTATAGATGACTGTAAATTTCCTTTTTTATATTTATTTTGGTTTTTGGAGTTCTCTTTTGAGTTTTTTATACTCATTCTTGCACGATCTTTTCTCGTATGCATCATTTCTTGTGCAGGCAGAAGCCTTTTGATAGAGTCTAGGGAGGATCAGGGCAGGACCAGGCTTTTTGATTTCCCTATAGGCCGAGGTGTTACTATGGCTACGAGAAGCAGTCCTAGTACCTCTTTGTGCTTACAGGTTGGAATTTTTAGTTGTCACTCTCTCATTTTTGGTGGGCTTGTATTCTGGCCCAGTTTGTTTTCTATACATTACTTCTATTGCACTCCATTGGTTGGTTTTAGTTGCATGCATACATTTTGTTCCTTAGTGTTTTTTTCATTTCAACATTTGGGGGAATGGGGATGTGTGCATGTGTATAAGTAATTAGGAAATGCCTCACATGTTAGTAATATGCCTACACAGTGCTAGTCACTTTCCACTGGCCTATTGGAGGCGGGCTTAGGGAATTGCGACACGAGACCCACTAGGACAGGTCATAACCGAATGGTATCACAGGTGGTCATTTCTACCATATGACCAAGAGTATATGAGATTGGTCTATGGAAATAGTGTTATGTGTTTCACACTCGGATTTCAGGTTAGAGACTCCAGTGTTGGTGTGGGTGATCGGCGTATCCATACACTAGGACTCAGATAACCTGCTCTCAACTCGGTACTTGAAAACAGTAGTAGTGGGGAAGTAAAAGAATGGTACATGCATAATATAGGAATGATTTTTGTTTTCCATGTCCTTTGTGTCCCATATACAAATATACTCATTGAACATGGTCTATCTTGTTTCTTTATGGGATTCCTCCGCAACACATACCCACTAGGATTCAACAGCGCGATCCTGAGAATGACCCCCTCAGTGATGAGGCTTCAATACAGGGACCACTTCCCCAAGAGTTACCTCTAGGTGGTGCATCTGCTATACCAGCACCAGTGGAGAAGCATATAGTACCTAAATTACTGGCCACTATGGGGCGTAGGCCGAGCACGCTCCATGAGTTCTAGAGACAGAGACCCCTCAGGTTCTGAGGTGAGCCCGACCCTTAGGCAGCTAAGGACTGGCTTGAGGCGGTGACTAGAGTTTTCCATCTAGTGAGGACACTAGTGGAACAGATGGTGATCCTAGGAGCGAGTCTTCCTCAGGGTTCAGTTGGATGATGGTGGAGTCTGTCCACATAGAATCACGATGAGTAGACCCTTTGGTGGGAGGACTTTGAGCGACTCTTTAGGGAGGATTTATCACCGATTACGCTGAGAGAAGGGAATATCCAGGAGCTTCTTCTCCTCTGCCAGGGAAGTTTGATGGTTGATGACTATTCATCGAGTTTCACCAACATCACCAGGTACATGATGGATATGGTCAGGGATCAGTACTTTAGAGCTTAGACCTTCGAACGAGGTCTACGACGGGACATCTGAGATAGTGTCATGCTTCTATGAATCTTAACATATGATGGAGTGCTCGAGCGAGCCTAGGTGATAAAGAGATTCTTGGTTGATCATAGACATCCGATGAAAGTTAGAAGTAGGTAGACAAATTTCGATACCTCAGAAGAAAGGAGTCGATGTCAGACATAGGGATCAAGATTTGGGAAACATCACAGGGGGACCTAGGACCTGGGTTCGGTAGTCCATGGCTCTCAGGCTAGATACAGTAACCCTAGGGAGAGGTGATGATTCTCATGCGATGTTAGGGGACATATCAAAAGTGATTGTATTACCCATTGAGCTGCTGATAGGGTGGCAGTGGATGGACCACCAAGGAAGAGGCAAAGATTGGAGTAGATAGACCCGCCAGGTAGCAGATGTGGAAGAGGATTAGGGAGAGCTACAGGTTGTGGCAGATGCTTCAATCTACTTCCTCCACCACCCTTGAGAGATCTGCACCATGCTTAGGGAGCTAGGGGACATGGGCAGGGAAAACTGCATGCTGTTGAGGCGTAGGACCTAGGGAATCCATGTATGATATGAGGTATAATCTGTTTCTTCTAAACCTTAGCATCCATGCTCATAGACACAGGTGCCAATCATTCCTTCCTCTCTACATGTCTTGTGAAAAACCTTGGTATTCCAGTAGAGCCGTTGAATCAACCCTTCCACTTGGAAACACCTACTAGTGGAGACTCGATGATCACACACCTTTGTAGATAGTTTGATGTCACCCTTTGAGGTGAGAGTTTTGGTTATAACCTCTTGGTAGTAGCATTTAGGCTTTATGAAATCATTCTTGGTATGGATTGGATATCTTCGGTCCATGCCCAGATTGACTACATTAGGAAAAGAGTGCGGTGTGTCCACATCGATGGGATGAGGTGTTCATTTATCGGTGAAAAGGAGACTCAAGTATCATATAATGGGATCATTCATAGGAGGGTGTAGCCAATCACCCATGAGTTTTCTAACCTTATCCTTGGAGAAGCAGATGTTGTGAGCTTCCAATTCCCAACAGTAGTTTCGGAGTACGAGGGAATCTTTCCCAAAGATGTTCTAGGACTACCCCTCCCCGGGAGATCGACTTCTTCATCACCTTACACCCCGAGAAAAAACCAATTTCATCACCAACATATCAGATGGCTCCCAGAGATCATTTCAAGTTGAGGGTGCGGTCGGAGGATTTGCAGAGAAAGGGTTTTGTAAGACCCAGTGTTTCACCATGGGGGCACCAATTTTGTTTTCCAAGAAGGAAGATGGGAGTTTTGAGGTTGTCTATGGATTACCAGTGCCTGAACTAGGTGATGGTGAAGAACAAGTTTCCACTATTGTGGATCTAAGACCTCTTAGATCGGATGAGAGGGGCACAATGGTTCTAAAAGTTTGACCTTCTGTTAATTTACCACCAGTTACGAGTACAAGATAAGGATATACTGAAGACAACTTTTAGATGCCTCTATGGTCACTATGAGTACATGGTGATGCCTTTTAGTGTGATGAACACCCTTGTAATGTTCATGGGACTTATGAACCTTCTCTTCTATCCATACATGGACCACTTCATAGTGGTCTTCGTCGACGATATCCTTGTGTACTCGGCATCAGAGGAGGATTATGTGAGACACCTGTGGATGGTTCTAGATGTACTCTGAGAGCACCAACTTCATGGGAAGCTCTTAAAGGGCCAGTTTTGTATTCAGGAGGTCGAATTTTTGGGACATGTCATCTCAATGGATGGAGTATCTATGGACCTAGCCAAGGTGGAGTCATTGTTAGCATGGGATCCACCTCAGAGCATGATGAAGGTGCAGGGATTCCTTGGGTTGGCAGTATATTATAGGATATTCATTTCTGATTTCTCTCGGAAATCAGCACCGATGACAGCCTTGACCAGGAAGGGGAAAAACTTCATGTGGACGGAGAAGTGACAACAAGATTTTGAGAAGTTGAGGCACAGATTGATGAGTGCCCCGATTTTTAGATTTTCCGAGGAGGGTGTCGAGGACATAGCTTTCTACGATGCATCAGGTATCGAGCATAGCTGGGTCCTGATGTAGAGATAGGAAATGATTTATTATGGTTCATGCCAACTTAGAACACATGAGAAGAACTATGTGACCCAAGATCTTGAGTTGGAAGTAGTAGTATTCGTGTTGAAGATATGGCGACACTATCTTTTGGGCGAGTGTTTTATCATCTACTCCGACCACAAGAGCCTCAAGCACATATTCTCATAGAAGAATCTGAATATGAGATAGAGGAATTGGCTTGAGTTCCCCCAGGACTGTGATTTTGTGATCATCTATACTCTTGGGAAGGGTAAAAAGGTGGAATATGCTCTTAGAAGAAGATCAAGCTCGTAGCTATTGAGTGATGTGATGGAACAATTGGCCTTGTTACTGTTATCTCTCATAGATAGAGAGGATGTAGCTTACCATCGGTCGATGGTTTTCACACCACCAATCTTGAAGTGAATAATGAAGGCACATCTTGGGGAAGTCTACTATGAGGATTTACATGCTCAGTTATCCTCAAGGAATTCCCCTAATGGTTATTCGTAAGGTTGGGAGAAGAATTGTTTTTCAGAGGATGTACTATTGTACTAGTGGTGTCACAGGAGGAGGTCTTGAGGGAGTTTCATATGTCCCCCTTGGAAGTATATCCTAGAGTGGTGAAGATGTACCAGGATATCAGACGACAGTTTTGGTGGTCAGGGATGAAGAAGGTAGTAGCATAGTTCATTTCTTGATGCCTTACATGCTAGGAGGTGAATCCTGAGCACTAGGTTCCAGTGGGATTAGCTCACCCCCTAGAGGTTCCTGAGTGGATGTGGGATAGAATATCTATGGAATTTATGATAGTATTACCACATGCATCCAAGGGACATGATTTTATCTAGGTAATCAGCGATCGACTCACTAAGTCTGCCCATTTCCAAGCTATCTGGTAGAAGTGTTCCGTAAAGATTTTGGGAAGCCCCAATGTGCATGAAATAGTTCGACATCATGGAGTCCCTTCGACAATTATCTCAAATCCAGACACCAGATTCACATCCCCATTGTGGAAGGGATTATAGGAGGCATTCAAGACTCAACTACTCTTGAGCACGACGTTCCATCCCTATACCGATGTTCAGACTAAGAGGACCATTCAGGTTCTGGAAGATATGTTACAGGCCTGTATCTTGGACTTTGGATATAGTTGGGAGGACCACCAACCATTGGTAGAGTTTCCATACAATAACAACTACCAATCCACCATTGGTATGTAACCGTTCGATGCATTATATGGGAGACCCTGTCGGTCACCGATTTTCTGGAATGACCCTAGAGAGTCTGCACTTATGGCTCCAGAGTTGGTGCGAGCTTCCAATGGGAAGGTGAAAATCATCTGGGAGTGGATGAAGATTTCCTAGATCTGACAGAAGTCTTATGCTGACATACGATGGAGACATCTAGAGTTCATGGAGGGAGACCATGTCTTCCTTCATGACTCACCTTGATGAGATTTACAGAGATTTGGTCAGGGTGACAAGCTATCTCCGAGGTTCATCGACCCTTTTTAGATACTGTGCATAGTTAGCGAGATGGTGTACCACCTACCGATACTGCCGCAGCTGCATCATGTACATGATGTCTTCCACATTTCAAAGCTGAGGAGGTATGTGCACAACCCATTTCAAGTCATCGATTGGGGTGAGCTGAACATCGAGGATGGAGCAACCTTTATTGAGTACTCGGTGGAGATTGAGGATCAGTAGGAGAGAATCCTTTGTGTGCGATTGATTCCCTTGGTACGCATATAGTGGCATTACAAAATCTTTAGGAGAGCATGTGGGAGCAGGAGGCTCCAATCCATGCTTAGTACCCACATCTTTTTGTGTGTCCCTTTTAGGATTTCTAGGACATAAATCCCTAATGTGGGAAAGATGTAATTTATTTGATTTTCTGTGTATTATTTTTAACTATTATGTGGAATTATTTGGAGACTATAATTATTAAAAGCATGCGATTCCGTGGCCCAGAGTGCCCAGAATAAATGTCTGAATTAAATAAAACTTTAAATTGCCGGAATGAGACGTTTTCATAAAAAAGTGGAATAACATCTAAACGGGTGCTCCGATCAGAAATCCAAGGGAACTGTTGCATTCAGAGTAGTTATTTTACATTATGTGGGGCCTAACATCAACCAGTGAAGATCAACTATAGGAGTTAGTTTTGGACCTTTTAATAGAAGTAAAATAAATTAATAATTTATTTTTTTTAACGTTTCCTTTTTGTGCAGCGATCTAATTATTCCCTTTTAAATAACTAATTATGGAATGTTCATAGGGTTAGCCTCATAACCCTACAAATTGATAGAGAGCACCTTGGAGCTCCACAGGAGAACCCGTTGGTAGATGACGATGACCCAATCGATAGATGCATCTCAGATTCCACAAACCTTTCCAACAAATGTAATGTGGTGATCGTTCTTCAACCATATCAAGTTAGGGGTTTTTTATTTCTATTCTTATTTTCCCCATTTTTGGATTTAATGATGAACACGGATGAAACCACGAACATGTTGATCCGCAGATCGCATGTTCTTATGAGAGGGTATGATTTTCTTTTTCTTTTAGGGTTTTTTATTTGGTAATATGATTGTGATAATCATGGGATTATCATTTCTTCCCCATGTTTAATCCATTTAATGGGATAAGATCAATACCATGATGAATAATGAAGGAGGTTCGTTCCTCAATTTGGCTTGTTGGATTTTCCTTCCCCTTTTCTTCATGTTCTTTATGGGGCGATGAAAAATAGATCACTGTACCTCTATTTCGCAACGTAGAGATCCCAAATTGAAGATATGACATCATAATAACCTATTAGAGGTTCAACAATGATGGAAAATAATGAATCATATTGTATCAGGAGAGACCGTTCTTTACACAGGTGAATTGATATGCATTTTTCGGACTGGTTGGAGGCTCGAAAATAATGAAGACGACTTTAAGATGTCAAGGAAACCTCAAACTTGGAGTTTAGTGGAAATAGAATCACCAGAAGGAACCTCAGATAATAAATAGAGGTGCAGAGTGAAGAATCATTGGTTCTAAAAATTTCTAAATAACACAACGTTTATCCTGAAGAACATGTTGCGTGGGACCGACTCAGCAACAGTTAGGGTTCCATGATGCATGAAGCGATGACATGACGTTTTCTCCGAATAACATGTCATGTGAGTCCTTAAACAGAACTCTCTGTGTATCTCAGATGATACACAGACACGGGGTGGCGTACAAAGCCATGAACTCTACTACAATGAGAGACCAGACTGGTTGCATGGGTTGCCTTGTGTACTAGCTACACGAGTTATAACACAGAGGTTAAATCCATGTACAGGCACATGGACATCATACACAGAGTCCTCCAAGGATAGAGGAACCCAACATCTCACTCTCTTACACGTTGTGTATACCTTATTCAACATGAAAATCCATGCGGCACAGGCTGTTGTACATGGGTAGTACGCAGGGTCGGAGGACACAATGTGTGACCCTTCTACACACCGTGTACTTTTCAGTATGTGTCTTGATCCTCTTGTCCACCATATCTTTGAAATGTTCTCTTTGGGATAGTTCCCCTTTTTCTCATTCTCCAGAAGGTCATGTATCATTTCCATTCATAGGTGTATGATCCATTCAGTAGGAATTTCCGAGATAGAGTCAGGTATCCCTCAGAGAGGCCCAGAGCAGGATCCTCTATCCATTCTTGACCCTTGGTAGAGTCAGGCATTGACGTGACTATTTCCACAGGGCGCTGATCCTATACCTATTAGGTGAATCCGAATGAGTTGTGGTATCCACCAAGGCCCTACAATTGATCCTCATCTATGTATCATGATATTTCCCCACTCAGGAGTGTGTTCTCCTAGAATGAGTGTATCTATCTCACATGGTTTTTCCAAATGAACGGTACTTCTCGGACAGACGTGATCAAAGCAATTAGACTCATGGAGTGATTTCTCCCCGATGAGTGCTTCGTGGAATCTTTGAACTAAATCCTTAGAATGGGAATTTTGTTGTGTGACTTTTCTCTTGACTATTGGTTTGGGTTTTGAGTATATCTGGATTGTGTTCTCCAATTATATGTTCAGTAGACATATACTATGTAGAGATGAATGTACCTTTACATTGTGTATTGATTTTTTGTTTTCAGGTTCCTCTATTGAATATTGTTATACTCACCCCTACATGGTATTTTTCCGCACGTTTCGTGTCTTGTACAGACGAGCGACCTTTTGACGGAGTCCATGGTGGACCAGGGCAGGACTGGGATTTCTGGGTTCCCTATAGGATGAGGTCTTCCTAAAACTATAAGATGTAGTCCCAATACCTATTTGTTCTTGTAGGATAGACTTTGTAGTTTGTAGTCTCTTGTTTTTGGTGGGATTGTATTCTGGCCCAATTTATTTTCCATACTTCACTTCTACTGTACTCTGTTGGTTGGGTTTAGTTCTATACATGCATTTTGTTCCTTGGTAGTTTTTTTATTTCAGCATTTGTTGTCATGGATATTTGGTCGTGTGTACAAGTACTTAGGAAATTCCTCCCATGTTAGTAATATGTCTACTCAAGGCAAGTCACTAGCCCCTATCAGATTGGAGGCGGGCTTGGGGAGTCACATCGTGGGCCCCACTGGGATGGGTTGTGACACATAAGTTAAGTTACATAGTTATATTTTTTTATGATATGTATATAAATACCTCTTCACAAGTAATATCATGAATTTATTTATTCTTATAAAATTTTATAGTTCATTTAATGTTATTCTTTAAATGGGATTATGATTCAATGTTAACAAATTAGTAAACATTGTATGTTACAATCTCATTGTTTATTGGTATTTTTTTGATTAAATTTCCAATATCAATATATTTTGATCTAACTCCAAATATTTCTCCATAATTTTATTCTGACTTTATATTTATCATATTTTCATATAATTGTATCATATAACCACTCTTTGGTATATAAAAAAAATTGAGAAAATGTTTTTAATCCAACCTGAATTTTTTTATCTCTTTGGTCATAAATTTGTTTTCTTCGAAAACCATGTTCTAAAAAAATGTTTTAAAAAATTTTATTTATGATCCAATGATTTTTGAGAGAAATTTTTACACATTTTTGAATAATTTTATAATTTTTTTAAAAGAATATTTAAATCATTTTTCAATGAATTCCCATATTTCATTTACTAAAAATGTTAATGAAATATTTTTTTTAACATGTTCAACATGAGTGAAACATCATGTTTTCATAACCCCTATTTTATTTGAATCATCCTTTATAAAATTTCAAGGATATTTTCAAATAAATAAATTTATAAAATGATTTATTTTATAAAATGTTTTTTCAAATTGTATTAGATAATTTCCTTAATAAATGTTTTATTTTTTAAAATATTACTATATATGTTTTAGTGTTTATTTTCAAAGAAAACTATTTCAATTTTTTATTTTTTAAATATTCATTTTCAATGAAATGTAATTTTCCTCAAATAAATTTTCTAAGTGATTTTTCAAAATAATTTTTCATATATGATGATATCCTTTGATGTTAATTATTCATTACTGAGGTTATGATCCAAGGATATAATTATTTTTGTTTTTATAAATGGTTTATTTTTATGATGAAAGGATGTTTATAAAACCTGCTTCTCTACCACATGTTATATCATTAAAAAATTCTAATAAACCCCACTTATTTTTTCCATGGGTTATTCTATGATAAAATAATGAAATTATTATGAAACCTACCTTTTTTCATATGTTATGATAAGATGAAAAGTTTATGAAATCCATTTATTTAATGGGTTATGATATGATGAATTCTTTCTGATCATGTGGCATAGATGTGTATGATTTTCATTTTGTGGTGGTTGGCACCTAAAAATTTATCCAATGAATTGGGTAATGATAAATCTCCGATAACCTAAATGGGTAAACATGTGTTTATCCTAATCCAAAAAAAGAGGGTACATGGGTTGTTAGCCTACTCCCAAAAATAAGGTACATGTTTTTATCCACAGACTGAAGTAGATGCCAGAGTTATTAGACCAAGCCAAAAATGTTTTGAATGTTTTAGTGGGTATCCTTGACATAATATTGTTTATGCCAAAAATGTTTTGAATGTTTTAGTGGGTATCCTTGACATAATATTGTTTATGATTATGCTTACGACAAAATTCCATATCATATGATAGTGGTATTCTCTTATGTATCATATTCATTGATTTCCTTATGATTATTGTCTTGAAAACTACCAATATTTATTCCATGACTCGATATTCATATATTTGATATGCAAGGCAAGGTTTTAATATGTTATTCTCATGTTATCATACACTTATGATGATGTTATTATAAAATATATCCATTGATTAACATTATTAAGATTATGGGCTCACAGTTTCTTATGTTTCCTTTCCATTGGTTATAATGAAAGTATTATATAGGGTATGTTTGTGAAGATTACTAATGTATAATATCTTTGCG
This sequence comes from Viscum album, assembly GCA_963277665.1. Classification (NCBI taxonomy): domain Eukaryota; kingdom Viridiplantae; phylum Streptophyta; class Magnoliopsida; order Santalales; family Viscaceae; genus Viscum; species Viscum album. Next base: position 1,336,526,501 of record OY728127.1, read on the forward strand.
ATAGAAATTTAAGACCATTCACCAAATTAAGAATATTGTGTTTAATGTTTGCAATAGAAAAAAAATATTATGGCCCTCAGCCATGTGATATTTTATTTTGATGATTATTAATTTAAACGGATTTAATATCCATGTATTAGAAGCCTGGATCATTATAAATAACATTAGAGAATATCAAATAACTTTAGTTAAAAAATCATACACAAGATCATTTTGGTTTAGTGTATTTAGAGATTAAATTGATAAAAAATATATTTGAAAAATCTTTTAACTTATAATTAAAATATTATTCTCACATGATAATCATTTTTATATATCCAACATAATATTCTTACTTATAACCTAGGGAATGGAAACATGAATGGGGTGAGATGAAGTACGTAATAAGGAAAAATTTGAGAAAAAAATAAATTATATTATGTGAGAATAAGATGATAATGGTGTTTTGAGAAGATAATAAAGGCGAATAAAAATATATAAAAAGAATAATACCAAATAAAATAGATATAAAACATCATGAGGTAAGGAATAATGATTCATGTATATAATAGGACATTAGAAATAAGTGTGTGAAAATATGAGTCAATTAACATGATCCATGAAAACCTAATATAGGAATATGAATTTAGATCTTATATAAGTACAAAAAATAGTTTCTTAATACAAGAATCAATAAAATAAAAATCATCACATTGTGAAAAGATTCTCATAGTGGATTGTCAGTACTCTCCATTCCCATAAACATAGCAAAAGAAGTGTCATAGTTGAATAGGTTAACTCCATATTCCCTTACATATCATATGATTCATCATAAACCATTAAAAAATTAATTAGAGGCATATATAATTCTTATCTCCTCTGTCAAATAATGAAAAACCATACATACATGTTACATATAAATAAGGAAATGTTTTATGTTCCATCATAGTTTAATTAACTCTTGAAAAGAAAACAGGTTCTACAAATATTTATTTTAGGAATAATGACAATTTATCCTCAGAAATAATTTGGATAGTGTAATTTTATCATAACCAAAATTATTAATAATAATCATTATTGTATATTTAAATCAAATAAAAAAACTATATAATAGTGTTAAAAAAATATTATCTAAAAGAAGGATAAATACACTTATTTTTTGATAAATTATATTTAAAAATAAATTTATTTATAAAATAATGTGTATTGAAATTAAATTATGAATACCTACAATTATAAAGATGAATATTCATTTGGAAAGTAAAATAAGAACATAAGAAAATGGTACCAATCTAAAAATGGTTAAAATAGAGATTTATTTTTTACTTTTCATGAATTTTAATGTATATCCAAAAAAATAGTATATAAAATTTTAAAAGAAGATTCATTTTGTAATGAAATTAATTTTAGTTGAAAAATGAACATAAAAAATCAAATAATTATTTATAAATAAATTCAAAAAATTATATAAAGTATATGTACATGAAAGAGGAAGATTCACGATTAAAAGAAGATATATGTTTGGTTAGACATTTATGAATATTTTTCGATAAATTGCTGATTAAAGGGAACTGAAATAGTAAGAGGATATATAAACCCTAGATTTAACTAGAGTAGAGGAAATTTGATGGGATTTAATAAGATATACTGCAAAATTTTCACAAATAGTAATTAAAACACACATAATCTTGATTTCAATGTGGGATAGAAAAAGAAACCTATACCATTACTTGTGACTTAAATGGAAGTTATTTAACCTATTTTTTTTACAAACATCTTATTAAATTATTTTATAACCTAATTTATCTCTATTGACTTTTACACTATTCAATAATAATCATACGTTATAGATATTGTATTTATTTATTATTTATTTTTATCATCAATATTATGTAATTTTATTATTTCGTTCAAGTTTCATAATGGCAAGGTTGACATTATTATTTAATAGAAAGTTCATAATTACTAAAAGTGGCTCTATAGTGAAAAAAATACACATCAATGATATATATAGTAATATTTTAATTTAATTGATTTTATGAGTCTATTTCATGGTATTTTAATTCATAATATAGAAGTTTATTGTAATTTATAGAAAACAAGATATTTTATAATGATCACTCATTTTTTGCATGTCACAGTCATGGAAACATATTACTAACATAAATTACTCATTAATATCATAATTAAAAGTATTATAGTCTTGATACTAATTAATGTTTTAAATAGTGAAGGCAATCTAACAATTTTATTATTTCTGGTTGAACCGAACAAAATAAGAACCTATTATAACAATGAATGAGTAAGAGTTTAGAGTTATATAATAATTAATTTCATTTCATCAAAAGTATAATTATGAAAATATAACATCACTATGGGGGAGAATTTTTAAAACCCAATGATTTTAATATGAATTTTTCATATATAAAACTACTATGTTCAATAGCTTGAATCATAGACAACACCAATCTAAAATGAACCATAATATATATTATTAAAATGAAGACAAACATTTATACAATATTAAAATAAAATGTGAAACATCATTTGGAACATTACAAGAAGATTAAAACAATAATTAAATAATGATATGGTAATTAATCAAAAAACATATATATTTATATATTTCAATTTTTTGAAGGATTTTTTGTGTTATAAAACTCGATAATTAATGAAATTATAATGGTTAAAGGAAAATTAATTAATGGTATGTGATTAAAATAAATTAGTATTAAAATTTTATTGTTCCCAAAAAACATATTTTGAAATTTTTTCTACATTTTTTGATATTATATTAATCACATTTAAAGGGTTATTATAATAAAATGTTTCAATTTTTGAAATAATATATTATCATTTTATTAATTAGTAGTTGATATAAAATAATATTAAGAACAATTAATGTTTAATATTTAATTTCTAAATAATAATAAATGTTCATTATATTTTATGTTTTCCTTAAAATTATGAATTGATAAATTAATAATTTTATCTTTTATTAAATGAACATCATTTTGGGATTTTGAATGGATTATTTATCATCCGGTTATTTTTTTGAATTTATTTTGAAAAGGTTTTTTTCATTGAATAGTATAAAATAAAGTTACCATGAGTACAATTATTTTCATGAGGCCATCATAATAATAAAATTAAATAAAAATTTATGATGCCCTTAAAAAATATGAATTTATGGAGTATAATAATGCATATAAAATATGTGTGTTTAATTTTTAAACCTATGTTTTACATTCTAGAACCAAAGTAATTTTATTTTCAATTAAAAAATTATTTTTCATCCTTTTATATTAATTAAGCAATGACAAGATTCTATTTTTATGGATTTTTTTTTAAAATAAAATAATTGTTATTTATTCATCGTAAATCAATAAAATAGTTTTTTTCATTTATTTTAATAAATGAGTATAAATTAATTTTTTTATTTAATGAAATATTTTTTTATAAAAATTGTTTTTACTACATCATTAAAACATTTACTAAAATAATTTATATTAATTTTAAAAATAAATTGAACAAAATGAATTCTATTTTTGGAATCATTATTTAAATATTAATTAATATGGTTAATTTCATTTCTCAACCTAAAATTACATTACCAATGTAATAGTTAGGCACCATAATAATGGATAAAATAAGGTGAAAGTGTTAAAATATATTATATCATCCAAAAATATCATTAAAATATCATTAACTCTATGTATGTGTTTAGTATCAACCAAACCTAATAATATATTCATTAATTATAAATTTTCTTTCCACTTACCTTGAATACATGATTTATTTCATATTAATATATTTATATACACAAAATTACACCCCGATAACATAGAAAAGGACCCCTCCACCACCCTTTCATAGACACACCTAAAATAATAATATCTTCTTTTAATATGTCATAATTACTTACCTAATTATATTCTATGAAATTTTTAATCCCATAACCTCAAGAGAAATATCTATTTAATTAAAAACCATGAAGGATTTCAAGTGAAGATACACCTTAATCTTTGTAAGTATCACATTCATATCATTAATTTTAATTTATATTCTTCATCCAAATTATATCATTTATAATTTATAAAATTAAAAAAATTAAATAAAATTATTTTAAATTTTTAATGTTGATATTATATCATAATAACACTCCTTTATTGAATATAGCACGTTCTTGTTTGGTTTTGTTTAACCAAAAACGTGAACAAGGATATATATTATTATAAAGGATCTTTATGGAATCATAGATAATGGAAATAAATATCATTAGAAAGAAAAAAATATTTTTTTTGTTATATAATGGTATAATTATTATTCAATTAATAAATTATGTACCACCGGTTATTTGTTAATAATTTCCAAGAGCATATTGTGTATTTCATCTCAAAGAACCATACATGGAACTCCCATGGAAAGAACCTATAACTTCGAAAGACATTAGGGAAAACATATTACAATAACATTAATATTATTAATAGTATAAAATTATGATCATGAATTGATGAATGAAACTATTATAACCAAACTATTAATGAAATATTGAAACTACTAACAAAATATTATTAATATTAACATAAAATATGCAAAAAATTTGAAATAAATGTATAATAAAATTAATATTAATACAAATACACATGAGTTAGGTTCTAAAATAAATTCATCATGAGTCTAAGTTTATTATATATGATTTTAGATTAGGGTTTACTATGATAGAATCTGTGGTAAGGGTTTTTCATCTCAATTTTCATTCATTAAGATATGATTTGTCTTAAAATTTTCCTCAGAGTTAATTTTAAACTTTCATTACGAAAGTATGAAAATAATATCATTTTTATTGTTTTACACATGAACTTTATCTCTTGATTTTGTAATTGTTTTTTATTATGAAACTTTCTATTCAATTTCACTTAGTTTTCCAATATAATTTCAATTCCAATTTTTGAATGGTTTGTTTAGTTGAGAAAATTTAATCACAATAAAATTATATTTATTATCATATTTCATGAAATATTATAATGTGAATTTCAATATGTTTTTCATATATACCACCACCCATTTTGGATCATTATGCATAAATGGGGATTTAATATAATTAAAAAATCAACCTTGTTCCTCTACATGGATTATATTTATGTATTGCATAATTTTTTGTGATATACGTATCATTTCCCAATGATTTATTATGATATGATGGAAATTTAAATATTTTTATGTTCATGTGTAACACTTATCCATGGTTAATCAATATGAAATATGTGAGTCTATTATATCCTTACAATTCTTTGGGTATAGTATTTTATCTAATGATATAATTTTAATGTACATGGTTTGTTATTCTAATCCCACAAGGTTGTTGTACATGGGTTGTTAGCCTAAGATGAAAAGGTTATGTTATATATATGTGGTCAACCTAAGACCAAAAATGATATAGTATGTTGGTGGTTATCCCAATCCTAAATAAGTATACAAGTGGTTATCCCATGTCTACTATACCGTGGTAATGTGGTTGTGTTAGTTATTTATCCCATTAATGTCTTAGTTCTTACCCTTGAATCATAGTGTGATATATTTATATGATATGTATCATGCCTATTTCATACCCACATATTATTGAATTTTGTTTTTATAATGTTAGGGATCCTTTTTATAGAAAAAAACCCTCATTCCATGACATATGGTTTTTGATATCTATTTTATTGGGTATGATTATATTTTTTTATTTCTTTATATATTTAATATTATCTAATTCCCAAATTAATACCTTATTATCACATATGAATGTCAATTTTTATTTATTTTTTACCCATAATGAGAGTTTGATCCTACCTTAATACATATCTTTTCCCTAGGTTTATAACAAAATTATAATATGTAATATTTCCAGAAGGGTATTCTGGGAAGTCATTAAGCCTTATTATATAATATATTATATTATCTAACTCATATATAAAGACAAAAAACCTTTGGGTTTTTGTATGTTTTGTTTATATATGAGATTAAATGTTTAAATAATGGTAATGATGTAAATTATTTATTTTACAGTCATTTTTAGGAGTTGGTATAATTTTTTAGTAAATAGTGTATTTTTGACATGAGAAGTAGGAGTGTATGTGTTGGTTTATTTTTCTAGGATTAATGTAGGGTTTTATAATTTTTTAGAATTTTTTTTGAAGGATGAAAATATATAATCTAAAAAAACATGTTGAACTAAATGTGATGTTGAAAGAGCTTAAAATGTCATTGGTTAAAGTGAAAGACTTATAATTTAAATCATATTAGGGTTCATATCACTTATCATATTATTTTTTCATCTGATTATTCTTTCATGATACTCACATTAACATTATTGGTACTAGCCAATGGATACAAAAATGGAAACCAAGTCAACAATAAGTGTGATGGATAACAATACCTATCTTTATATATGAAAAATATATGGGAAGAACCATGAGGGAAATTTTCCTAATGTAATGAGAAAATGTTTTATGTTTTGAATGATTTTCTATAAAGATAATGATTGTAGAATTGGTACGAAGAGGTCAATAAATGTTGTGAATGAAAATAAATCTCAATCTAATTTATAGAACACACATTAATGCTTCCATTATAAAGAGTTTAGAAATTATGAAAATTGATTTCCCACTCCATGGTTAAATTATTATAATCATTGTTGGTTACCTCCTAAGCTAAAGGGAAAAGGATGGATTATGAAATCTCAACCACTAAGGTATAACATCCTGAACCCATTCTTTTGGTTCCAATGCATAAAAATGATGTGTATTTATTTATAAAAGGAAACTAAAAAACAGAAAAATCATTTTACATTCCAGGAACCTTCCTAGTCAATTTTTGGGATAATTAAAAAAATATTTAAAAATTATTAGAACTGCAAAAAAACATAAAATAAAAAATCTAATTTTCTTTTCTTGTACTAACATCAAAAGAAGAGTCTTCTATCTCAGAACTTATAAAAGTCCTATAAAAACATTTTAAGATGAGGGATGGGAATTAAATTTCCCAGTAAGGGGTTTTAAATATAAGGTATAATAATTTTATAAATATTTATGTTAAAAATTATTTAAATCATGAATATCTAATATAAAAGTGTATTTGACCTATCTAAATATGATTTTAGTGAAATTTAAAGAAAATAGTTATCATTTATTTCAAAACTATTTTTTAAAATTAATTGGATGTCATCTTGGATATCTTCAAAAATATAAATGTTTTTATGGATTAAAATAATACTTGACAGATCTTATAAAACTAATGAGGCCACATAGAATTATAACTTATAGGACGACGTCCCCTTGAGGTAGTGGATTCACTCCCAACCCAATTATTTTTCCATTGACATGCAAATGTGGATTTTAATTTTAATGAAAAAATTATTATGAATATCTATATATCTCATATATAACCAATAAAAAACACTAAAAACTCATCCTAAATCACTTGAAATAATTTCAAAGAAGAAAATAATTTTATACAAACAACAATTTTTCACCAACTAATTTACCATAAAACATTTTAATGACAGGATATATCCTAGTTTAATTTTCATAAAAATGTCTTAAAATTTAAATTAAAAATTGGGTTTATTATAAATTCATATAATGTATATGTTATGAATAATTTATTGCCATGGATATATTAAAAATAAAATTCCATAATTTTTAATTCACATGATATGATAATTTTTATAATTTTCCATGAAAAATTCTTTAGAAATAATACTTGCACATAAAGAAATATTTAGATTATGATATCATTAATAATAATAATAATAACTATATCATTATCAATTTTATTGAATATATTTTTTATATAAAATATTTAATTCTATACCAAAAACACATTTTTTTTATAATAAAAATATTCACATTCTTAAATAAAAAAATAAAAATATTTCCCTAAAATAAAATTTTATAAAACATAAAATTAAAAGATTCTTTGAAATAAAAAATTGTATTATTTAAAAATTATTGAATAAATATTAAAAAATCTAGAAAATATAATTATAAATTACATATTTTAAAAATATATATAAATATTTATAAATTAAATAATAATTTAAGTCATAAAAAATATTCCCCTTCTAATGCGTTTTCAATAAAAATAGAATAACATAATTGAAATTATAAATAATTAAAATTATACACTATGAAAATAAATCCCTTATATAAACATAAATAAAACCACATTTTAAATAATACCTTACTGACATGAAATTAAATTTAATACCGATAGTAGAAATACTAGTTTTTATTAGTAAATATTTTTTAAAAAAATGAATAAAAATAACTTATAATAGAATTAATATAAATTAAAAATAAAACATAACAGATATTGGTTTAAAATAAATACCTTACCTTAAATAACAAATTGGATGAATCCATGCTGATGGTTCAGATATAGAGAAAAAGGATGAAGGGTGGTGTTTGTGGAAATGGCTTTGTCTATTATGGGAGTAGGAAGAGAAGCCTCTATATAAATAAAATATTATTACTATTTATCATCTATTTATTCAAAAAGGAAACAATAAGAGAATATGAAGGGATTTGATAACATTGAAAAAAATAGAAGAAACAAATTGATCATTCAAGGAAGGAATAAAAAGTCATCGATTAAATTTAGAAAATATAGATTTTGTTAGATTGTGAGGAAAACATATATATAATATACATATCTATGAAACATGATAGATTCATAAAATTAAAAAAATCAATGGTTACATTTATCATAAGTGTCTTGGTGAATCATCAAGATAAAATCCATTGGAAAATGTTGATAAAAAAATTTAGACAAAAACAATTTAAAATTATGATAACTCGGATAGCTAAAACAGAAATCTGTGGACTAAAACAATTCATATTACATTCATAATATAAAATAAAACCAATAATTCAACAGAAGAACCATAATAAAATTTTATTCCAACTTATTTATAATAATGACAAATGAATTATTGGGAAGAAAAAATAAAATTAGAGGCATCAATCTGAATGAGATTCTGATACCTAAAAAGGAAAACAAACTTACCTTTCATAGATATAAAGACAAGATTATCATGAATTATTCATTGGTAGCCAAAAAATAATATTAAATCTCATATCTTTCAGCATTCAAAACCCCCTTCAGAAAATTGAACCACTATCAGTTGCCGATCTTTCTCAACGCCACTCGGTCTACACTCATTGGCGATGACTCTCCACTGTGATTAGAAAATCCATCTCAAACGAATCTTGGATGTGATCCCCAAAGATGAACCCCTCACGAAGACCTTGTTTTGAACTCAACTCGGTCTCATTCTCTCCCTTGGTGTCGGCTCATGCTTGGGCTCTAGAGAGGAAACCACATTCCCCCTTTCTAATTGAATTCATTGAATCCTTTTTTTATTATTGTATAATTTTAAATTTTCATCATTCATTTATTTTTATAAAATAAAATATTTAATTATAATATAAATTTCATGTACATTTATATAAACAAATAAATATATTTTTATAAAACAATTTAAATTTCAAAAAAAATTAATTTCATAATTATAATAATTATGTTTAAAATTCAAAATAATTATTTTATATTTATTTTTTTTATTTAAAATATTTAATAATAATTTATATTACCTTCAATGAAAATATAATTTTTAATAATATTATGTTAATATACATAAATTTAATTATTTATGAGACATAAATATTATTAAATTATCAGATTAAAATTCTCATAATTTATAAAAATATATTATTTCATTATTGAATAATTTTTAAAAATTATTAACCAAAATCACTTTTGTTTTTAGAAATTTTTTATTATATGAAACCATATTTCTATTGTTTTTATGTAACTCAAAATAATTTTATATATTTTTAATAAATTTATTTACAATAAAATTATTATTTTTAATGAATTAATATATCATAGAAAAACAATTGAAGTTTTAAATCTTTAAGTATTAATTGTTTTAATTTTTAATTTACTATTTTAATATTTAATTAAATTTTTGTTTTGTTAAAATTATTATTGAATTATTGTTTATATGAATTTTTGATTAAAACTTGGGACGTTACATTCTTCCCGCAAATAAAAATTGTCCTTATAATTCGTTTCCCAAACATATAAAAATTCTGAATTTTCATCTTCATAATTAGAATATCAAGAATTTATAAGGGGAATTACTTACCTATATGTTTTAAAGAAAAAATCTATCATAAATATTTTTGTTTGCTCAAAAGAAAAAATTTAATCTCTAAATTCTTTTAAGACTGATGCTCGAATACCAATTATAAAATCTCGAACCCGCATTTTCAGGTTCATTAAATAAAAATACTTTGTATTTTTTTATAAAAGATAACTGAAAAATCCACAAACCATTTGAAATTGTTGGACCTTTTTTGGTCTAGGTTTTGGATAATTAGAAAAACTTTACAAAATTATAAGAACCGTACAAAGAAATAAAATAAAACATCTAATATGATTTGCATACACTATCTCCAGAAGTAGAGTCATCCATCTTATATCTTCCAAAAGACCCATGAAAAACATTTTAAAATGAGGGATGGGCATTAAATTACCCAATAAGTGGTTTAAAACAAGGTAATAATAATTTTATAAATACTTATATAATAAATAATTTATAACTTTTTTTATCAAATATAAAAGAGTATTTGAAATATTTAAAAAAAAATTTCAATCTATTTTAAGAAAATACATATCATTTAGTTCAAAACTATTTTTTGAATATTAATTCTATTTCAACATGAAATTATTTGAAAATAAAAATATATTTATAGATTAAAATGATTCTCGACTGATCTTATTAAAATCATGAGTACACTTAGAAACATCACTTGTAGGACAATGCCTCTTGGAGGAAGTGGGATCACCCCCCGCCCTTTTACATTTCCTTGGACATGAAAGTTCAAATTTAAATTTTTATGAAAATATATTTCCGAAAATCCTTCTTTCTCATATATAATCCTCAAAAAATCATTAAAAACCTTCATAAATCACTTGAATTATTCTAAAAGATGAAAATAATTTTATACACACAATAATTTTTCAACAACTGATTTACCATAAAACATTTTAAATCTTCAGGAAATCCTTGTATAATTTTCGAAAATATGTCTTAAAAATTAAATTGAAAACATGGTTTATTATAAATTAATAGAATGTTGATGTTATAAAAATTCATGGATAGGGACATATGCAAATGAAATGTACATAATTTTCAATTCACATTTTATGATAATATTCATAGCTTTCCATGGGCACTCTTTTATAAATAATACTTTTACATAAATCAATATTTAGAAGATGATATCATTTTTAATAATAATAATTATATTATTATTATTCATTTTGAATAATTTTTTTACATAAAAGATTAATTTCTAGATTGAAAACATATATTGATTTGATAATAATAATATTTCATAAAAATGTAGACATTATTAAATAAGAATATAAATCAGTGTCTATAAAATATAATTTAAAAAAAAATTAAAATCATACTATGTTTTCCAATAAAAAACTGACTTCCATAAAAATGAAAGCATAAATATTAAAACATCCCGAGAATAAAATGAATATTAAATTATTGAAATATATAAAAATATTTATAAATTGAATAAGAATTGAAAAAAATAATCCCTTATTATATGATTTTCTAAAAAATAGAATAACATAATTAAAATTATAAGGAATTAATATTTTAAAATATTAAAATTAAATCCTTAAAATAATCATAAATAAAACCATAGTTGACATAATCGCTTATTAATATCAAATTAAATTGAATACCTGTACGAAAAATGATAGATTTCACTCAAAATGTTTTTTAATCATGCTTCGTAAAAATAACTTAAAAAATAATTAAAATAAATTCAAAATAAAACATAAATTTGATATGTTTAAAATAAATCCATTAACTTAAATAATAAATTTGATGAATCCATGATTCTAGTTCCCATACATAGATAAAAAGAATGAAGGGAGAAGTTTGGGGAAATGAAATGGTCCTTTGTGGGAGTAGGAAGAGAAGCCTTTATATAAATTGTAGTGTATAACTATTCCGCATCTCTTTAAAAAAAAGAAAACAGCTAGAGAATCTGAGGGGAATCAATGAAATTGAGAAAAATAGAAGAAACAAATTTATCATTCAAGAGAGGAAGAAAAATTAATCAATAGAAGTTAGAAAATACAAATTTCATTGCCTTGTGAGGCAAGAATATATTATATATATATAGTTGGATGGATTTGATGAATTGAAAAAATAGTAATGGCTACTATTATGAATGTTTTTCTATGATGCATAAGATAAATTTCCCAGAAAATGATGACAACACATATACAAAATGTAGACAAAAAATTAGAATGTTGATAATAAGAAAAACTGAAAAGGACATCTATGAACCAGAACTATACATATTATGTTCATAATATAAAAGTAAAATATTATTTCAAAAAAAGGACCACATTAAAATTTCATGTCAACATTTACAAAATAATGATAAAAAATGATGGGGAATAAAAAATAAAATGATAAACATTAATTCCAATCATATTTGGATCCCTAAAAAAGAAAAAAACCCTACCTCTCATAGATATAAATACATGATCAACATGTCTTCTTCATTGGATGATGAAACCTAATCCAAGCATGGATCTCTTTCAATATATGAAACCCCTTTTATGAAATCAATCAACCACTGGTTTATAAACTTGCTCAATGCCACTAGGTCCGCACTCACCGACCTGAACCCTCCTTCTGCGGTTGCGAAATCCATACCGAACGAAGCTTGGCTATGATCCCAGAATATTACCCCCACAAAGACCTTGGATTTGACCTCAGCTCGGTCTTATCCTCTCCCTTGGTGTTGGCTCACACTCGAGCTCTAGAGAAGATACCCAATTCCCCTTTCTAATCAATATCTTTGATTCCTCTTTTTTATTATCATTTAATTTTATTTTTCATCATTCAATTATTTTTATAAAATAAAAAAATTAATTATAATATAAATTTCATTTATATATATATAAATATTTTGTATAATATAATTTAAAATTAATATTCTAAATAACAATAATTTCATAATTATAATAATTCTACTTATAATTCAAAATAATAATTTTATATTTAAAAAGTGTTCATTTCAAATATTTGATGATAATTTATATTACCTATAATGAAATTTTAATTTATAATATTATTATATTAATTCATATAATAAATTATTTATGATATATATATCATATTTATGCTCAAATTAAAATTATCATAACTTATAAAAATATATTATTTCACCATTCAATAATTTAATAAAACTATTAAGAAAAATCACTCTATTTTTACAAATGTTTTATTATATTTAAATATATTTCTATTATTTTTATTTATTTCAAAATAATTTCATATATTTTTTTAATAAATATATATTTTTAAATTATTGTTTTAAATGATATAATATCAAATAGAAAATTATGTATGTTTTAATTTATTTACATTCTTAATTAGTATTTTAATATTTATTAAAAAAATTTAATTTTGTTAAAATTATTATTGAATTATAATTTATATGAGTATTCTATTAAAACATGGGATGTTATATAAATTTGGTCCTAAAAGTGAAGTGGTGTAAGGTACACTCATCATCCTATTAGGAATTGAAATGTTTTTATGGTATTTTTATCGACTATTTTATAACAACATGTTTTATATGATAATCATTTATTAGAAATAAAATTATTTGTGACTTTGATGAACCCCTCCCTCAAAAGATTCTCAAATGAGGGGGAGAGATAATGAAACCTGAGTCCCACATCTAGTTGGCGCCAAGTAGGATACTAGCACCGAGAGTATAAAAATATCATGTATGTGAGGCCTTACTCCATGTAATAAAAATAAGATTAAGAGATAAGATTAATAATCTATAAGAAACAACAAGATAGAATATAAAAGAAATAAAAAAACCATCCAACAAAGAAAGTATAAAGAAAACTGTTATGGATATTTTTCTCTAATGTATATACCCAAAAGTAAACATAAAGAATATTAATAGAAACTAGGAAAATATATAAGTTAGTAATGTCCATATCATCCCATATAATCCTCTCATGAAACTCAATTTATGTTTATATACATAAGGATATGATACATGTAAACTGTTTAGGAAATAAAGAGTCTCTCTTGGACATGTGTAAGAGGAATACTAATAGAATCATTAGAATATAGAAGATATATCATCACCTAAAAAGGTAAAATATCTATCCCAAACCTCAATAAGCAAAGCTCATAAAATAACCCAATATAAGTATAATAACATAATATGAATAATATCAATAGAGGGTTCCATAAATTATATTCCAACTAATTTTCGGCTATCACACTTGTACATCCTCACACTCCAACCTCTTAGTTATATCAAATCAGGTCAATCACACCATGAACAACTAACCATGACATCACATATCACCTAAAGACACTTGGGAAATCACATCACATCACATAACTTGGGTGGTATGGTATCCCAAACATATTGGGAGTCAACCTCCTATCCTCATCCTACCATGAACCCCCCACAAAAAACCTTGTCATCCTATTTCACAACAACCCTTGAGTCAATATATTCCACCTCACCCAAAGACTCGTAGGCCATATCACCACACCTCAATAGTGACAAATATTTCTTCTATCCATCACATCCCATTCATGTCATCGTTGCCTGAAAGAGGGGGCATGGAAGAGCAGGTAGCCATCCATTCATCTTCACTAATAGGATTTTGGGTAAAACATCCCTAAAACATTTTGTTTTTCGAATTTGTTGATCTACATGGATTAGGTGAATATAAAAAATCAAATGATTATACAAGATTTATATAAAAACACACAAAAGTCCATCATATGGGTTTATAATAAGTATTATCCATATAAGAGAATCCATACTCATGTTTCACATAAAAATTCATAAAACCATCCTATAATACCATATTCAGAGACTATATTCTTTTCAATTAATTAATATTTATATATGATTTGTCACTATACAATCTTATTGGAAAACTAATTCATTTCATTATTACAGACCATTTAATCTATTCCGAAACAATTTTCATATTTAATACACTACCCATTTTTAGTTCGACATTTTTAACTATCTCTATCCCACTTGAATTTAATTTTTTTGATTAAATTCCATTACTAACCAAGACACTAGCATGACACAAAATTAAAAAAGTAGCACAAAACAACAACCCATATTTCCTATTGAATACAAAACCAACACCATTAGAACATTCCCATAAAAATAATACAATAGCCACCATATCACCACCACTTTCCAATGAAACCACCCCACAAAACGAATTAAAACCTATTACACATCACCTCATACAACATCACAATAACAAATCACAACAAGACCAAATATCACAACACCCCATCTCATTTTCCTCAAAAAAACCACTACCCACACACCACATTATGAAATAATGAATACATCACAACCAATTCCACAAACACATTCCACATTAAATATAAAAATAATCTTATTTATTTCCTAGGGGATCTTTATCACTTTCTCATCATTATTTTGGGGTGTTCTCACACAAGACATATATCTGGGGAAATCCAATTCATTAATTGGATATAATTTATTATCCAATTATTCATGGGGTGTCACAATAATACAAAAAATGTCCTTCACAACATATATCAATACTGGAAAAATATGGGCTAACAACAACCAAGATCTTTTAGTGATACAATAATCATGGATATACACAATATCACTATATCAAAAATATGTAAAAGCATTATGAACATTACCATTTCCAACATTAAATTTCAATTATCCAATTATTTATCATTAATTAAGAGATCACAACCATCGTCCATAGAAAAAAAAGAGAATAACCCTCCCACATGATATTTAAAATGAGAAATGAAGTAATTACATACCTATAATAAAGAATATTTACCCCAATTTTTGGCACCAAAAAAGTTGTCGAACACAATATTGGAAACTATGTATAAGAAACTCATGCCATAGAGTTTCACGAATCCATAGAAAGATGTTTTGAAACATTTATTCTAAAGAGATAGAAATCCAAAATGGAGGATGGGATGATCCTTAATTTATAATTATTAGATCTAAAACTAGTGGGATTTGAAATAATTTTAATTAACCATTAATGTATGATATCATCAAATCCATGAAATATATCCATTAAGAATTCTCAAGAAATTATAGGATAATATTATATAATTATCCTCCATTAAAATATCTTTAAATTCCATGAAATATGGTAATAAAATGATATTTCATAAAAAAATGTCCAAATAAAAAAAATAAATTATGGGAAAAGTTAGATCTACCACCAGGATATACATCAGAAGATATAATGGAAAAGATCTACCACAAGACAAATACCACTATAGATCTACCACAAGAAATATACCACCAAATATCAACCCCCAGGGATCTATTTCTAATGATCTATCACCATTGATTAATTGATTGTGTTCTATCACTAGATATATACACCTAGGTTGTCATGTCATACTCTAAAATACCACATTTTCCTCCAAACCACCTCTATATGCCACCCCTACTACATTAAACACCTCTATAAAATCCCATGAAACATCAATCACTATATTTTTTGTAATTTAAGGGTCTAAAAGGGTCAATCCAGTACATAATATAAATCTCAAATTATTCTCCCCCTCAAGAATTAATAACCAAAAAAATAATGAATGAGACACAATTTATGAACAACCATTCCTCAAGAAACCTCAAAAGGATATTTTTACATATGAAACCCCAATATAAACCAAACACACCAAAAAAGTACTACTATGTTCCTTATAACCAATATAAAACCCCTTTCAACACTCGTATATCCCAAATACAAAAGCTGACACATCCAAAATATAGATGTTTTATAAGTATAACAATCATAAAATTAAATCACCCATGTCAAGATACCATCCTCTTCATGCATCACAAACTCTCCCACACAGTTTCAATTACATCACAGTATAATGTGCCCTGATTACAGATCATTTTCCTTCCCTTATTTTCATGAATTGATTCATTAATCCCACATAATTTCAATAAGGAATAATAACATATAAAATAATGCAATAAGGCCTAAAACAAGACATTGAAGAAATAAAAGGAATTATAAAGAATAAAAATGATTCAATTTAACTCTGAGTAATAGGAACACATCAACGTCTCACGATCCCAAGTAATCTTCTATAGGAAACCATTCCACTACAAAACATGAACCAATGGGATGGTTCATCATCCCAAAATCTTTTTATGATCTTGGATCTCCCCTAAATTCTTCAAAAATATCATGTAATACTTGATATCCAACTATCCTCAGTAAATGAGATGGGACTCATTGTGAGGAAACCAAAAAAACTGAATGATTTGGAATACTTATTGGATCCAATCTAGTCATGGAGGATTTTTATACCATTAAGTGACCTCTCCAATGCTCCCCAACACATCATTAGTCCTAATAAACCAATGCGATATATTAAAACCCTTTCCAAACCACCATTATGCACATCATGGTAAAACAATCAAGTACACAATGTCTCCATCCTCAAACTATAAATTCATCATACTGTGATCAAAATAAAGGCTTCTTTCTATCCTATAATAAAATCATCTTCTCTCAAAACAACTAAACCTTTTTTGTCTTTATCTATGCCATAATGGAACTAAAAACAACTAAACCCCCAATATCATCCCAAAAAATTGTTGAATGAAATAGTTTTACATACAAAACCTCTAATGGAGCTATGAAAATGGATGATTTATTGACGTTATTATTGGAAAAATATACCAAGGAATGTATTAAGTTCCACGATATGATGAACTACATAGAAAACACTCGCAACATGTCCTCCAATATTTGGATAGTCTACTCCATCTTCCAGTCCATCCAAGGGTGGAAAGTATTGGTAAGGCGTAACCGTGTTTCAAAAGAATGTGGAAATACCCTCCAAAATCCTGAGGTAAAATTTGAATCCTAATCTGACACAATGAACCTCATGAATCCATGCGACCACACCACACTATCCACATGCCTCTTATATAATGCATCAATTGGACCCAAATCCATGTTCTTGAAGAAGTAGGCTAATTTATTAATCGGTCCACGATTAACCATATAAAATCATAACATCCTAGATCATGGGGTAACCTTAGGATAGAATCCATTGATATGTAATCCCATTTCCAATAAGGATAATCTAATTGAAGTGACAACGCATCAGGAAAATAGTTTTAGACATTTACCTTTAGGAAAACTAGACACCAATCCACAAACTCTAAAACATCTAGTTTGATCCAATGCCACATAAACTATACCCTAATTCCATTTCACATCTTGAAACTCCCCGGTCAACCGATAAAGGAGATATGTGAAGATCATAAAGGCATCTCTCATGCATCACTACCAGAACAGACAACCTCTCAAGAAACATCATCCTATTTTGACCATCCTCTAACCATCATTTTAGACAATCTCTATGGACAACATGATCATGTATCACCGCTACCTACAAGATCCTCGTTGATATTACTCAACTATCTGTATTGGAGAAGACCACAATATCATCTGCAAAAAAAACCTCATCCTTAAAACAACCTTGTTTATATGTGTTTGGATACCAACGACACCATTAGTCTCTAACAATACCCAAATTATTGATCAAATCCTTCCATGTCTTTTATCCCAATGCACTAGTAACAACATTCCACTTTCTTGAGGTTTAGGAGATCTCAAAATCAAATTACTAAACAAACCCCATCCACCTCCATTATAAAAAGATCATATCACTCTAAAAAAATATACTCTTTAAACACTTGTAATCTGTTAATCCCATGAAGAATTCACCAATGAGGAGATGCCATCAAAACATCATCTTAAAAACACAAGACTAACTCCAGATCATGGGTGGTATATGTATGATTGTGGGGATGTATATTCATAAACCCATAAGAGTCTAATACCATATTTTTCATCGAAAAACTTCCTCAACCCATATGGGAAGTGTCATAATAAATCTAAAACATCACACGCTCATCAGGAAACTAAATCACTGGAGCACTGAACAACTTCACCTTCAGTATCCAAATTCAACATGGAATTGATCAATCTACATAAAATTCAGGTCGTTCCTTGTCAATTCAATCAACTATGTAGAGAATTGAGTTAAATCTAGTAAAAAACTCATATAATAACCTCTGATACTAAAGGAACTCATAACCTTGGCCACATTATTGGGTTCTTACCACAAAAAATCTACCATAACCTATAATGGGACCACTAGAACAACCTAATGATACACCACATTCAGGAGTAAATTCACATCTCATATCTATAATAGATACATTGAAATATTTTCATAGAGATTTTGGTGTTACATAATATATAATAAATATCTAAGTTGATCGATATTCAACTCACCTGACTTCATGTAGATCAATATGTTAGAGATTAAAACAACTATAAAATAGTGATTGAATTCATGGATCATTGAGTTTATGATACCCATGAATACAACTGGTGTGATTGTGACACCTAATGACTTGAAGAAAACTTTGATGTGAACATTCAAACATCTAAAGGAATTATTCAGTAAATTTCCCTCATTCACTCTCAAATGGTTATATCCATACAATATACCGATCAAGTAAATCCAACTCTCCCCTATCAGCTTGTACAAAATATTGTATATCATTAGAAGAGTTTAACAGTTCTTGACTATCAACTAATTCACCCTCTGATATCTTATACACAACCTCATACCACCATCATCCATGTTGTAAAAAACAATGGAGTATCCCACAAGAAAAAACTCAACTGGATAAAACCCATCTACATCAAATCGTGTTTCTGAATCATCAACCTCTGCAACTGAGGAGGTTCCATTTGATATAACAACATATACCACATTTCTACTACATTTATTCACAACCACCCCATAGAACCAACTCATAACCTATCTTGCATCCCCCCATACCACATCACACCCACATATCACATCCACACCACATATCAAAACACAACACCACATATTCCCAAAAATACTACTACCCACAAACCACATTAAGATAAAAATCTATACCACATAACAAATTCTACACAAAAAAACCACATAAATCAAAATAAATCATTTTCAGATTTATAATAGGGGCATATATCACTTTCACTTAATTATTTAGGGGATCTATAAAACAATTCATATATCTTGTTAAAACCATTTAATTAGATGAATATAAATTACAATTATATTATTCATGGGGTGTCACAACAATCACAAAACCACATATTCAAAACATATATCAAATTCTCAGAAATAGGGGCTACCGGTTTCAATGATTTTTTAGTGATACAAAAAATATGGATACACTCTATATAAAATATCAATCAGCCATAAAAGCATGTGGAAAATTCCAATTTTCCCCTTAAAATTGAATTATCCAATTATTTATCTTAAATTAATCCATCGTAACTATCCCCCATAGAAAAAGATGAAAAAACCCATCCTGCATGATACAAAAAATTAGAAACAAAAGAATTCCCTACCAATAATAAGCAATATTTAAACTAGTTCTCTACACTAATAATTGGGGGATCACACATGTATGGAAACCACATATAGGTAACTCGAACCACAAAGTTCCACAACTCAATGTGAAAAGTCTCTAAAACCTATCTCCTCAAGGGAAATAAAAATGAAAAGATGGATGGAATTGTCCTTTTTTAGAATGATCGAATTTAAAGCAAGTGGGATTTGATATAGTTTTAATTAACCTTTAAAATAAGATCTCATCATATCCATTTGGTGTGTCCATTAAAAGTATCCATAAATTTTAAAACTATTTTTTATAATTATCCTCTTTTAAAAATAATCTAAATTTTATCATAAAGGTAATTAAAACGTTTTTTCATAAAAAAATGTCATAACTAAGAAACCATAAAATTTGGAAATACTAGATCTTTGGCCAGTATCAAATATTATAGATCTACCCCTAGATATACACTACAAGGGATCTATTTCTGTAGATCAACCACCAATTAAATACTACCCAACATATACCTCCATATATCTACCACCAATAATCTAAAACCAATGATCTACATCCATCGATATACTACTAGGGATATAACTCTATAGATTTACCA
Organism: Viscum album; assembly: GCA_963277665.1. Classification (NCBI taxonomy): domain Eukaryota; kingdom Viridiplantae; phylum Streptophyta; class Magnoliopsida; order Santalales; family Viscaceae; genus Viscum; species Viscum album. Next base: position 1,336,547,711 of record OY728127.1, read on the forward strand.
TCAGAATATATTGTCGTCCTCTAAAATATCCCTTCTTCTTACAAAACTAGAAAAAATCATCACTTTCACAACCATACACCTCTAAAATTTCCCTAGAAAACTCAAAAACTATATTTCCAACAATGTAATGAGCCAAAAGGTTTGGGAAATTATAATTAAAACTCATTATGTTATGATTATTTCATCATAAATATCTTATTCATTTTCAATTAATGTTTTCCGAAATGTTCTTCCAAAATATATTATTATTCCTTATTTAGTTGAATTTTATTGGACCAATCAACATTGATCCCCAGATAATTAAAAATATTACGAAATAACATTTCATATCCTTGACCAAACTGTGATATTATATTTATACAATGGTTACTATGATCTTTTAATGGGAATTACATCAATTTTATGTGTCATCATACTTAATAATAGGTGGTATTTATTTCAAATGATTTGAGAGAACTTAAATGATTAGGATATTTCTATTTGAGTGAAATGATTACTTTCCTCAACTTACTTATGATAATAATGCGGATATCTCTATGGAAATTATGTTAGCAATCTTGTGTATTTTAAAGATACATTAAAATATTATCATCACTAAGAGGTTATTAAAATTACAAGGGTATAATATATGTAAGGGGGTAGAATATAACACCAAAATATTTTAGTACAGATTTCCTTATAAAATTTAATATTGTAAATAGCTTGTATCCAACACGACGAATAATAATAACAAATCACAATATATTTAATTGTGAAGGAATAGAAACATTAAAAAAATATGGAATACAATGTGAAACATTATTAAAAAAACTATATGCAAAGTTACACCAAGATTTAATAAAAGGATGATAATTATTTAAAATAAATAAATATTATTATTTCCTTTTTTAAATAATTATTTAATGTGTTCTAATATGAGGTAATTAATGAATAATTAGTGGTAAGAATATAAATAATTAATTGGATGTGATTAAAATTAAATACCATTAAAATGGTCAATTTTCAAAGAAGATTTTTTAAAGTGTAGTTTATTCTCCTCTTAAATAAATTAATTAATTTTAAAAGATCTAATAATAAATTTCTTCAATACAGAAAAAACCTAGATTAAAAGTCATTGAATTAGTAGTTCATATAAAAATACATTAAAAATAATTTATCCTAAAAATGCCATTAAAAAAATCAGTTTTTCATTTTATTTTATATTTGCATTAAAAAGATAAAATTTAAAATAATTGAATTTAAATTTGATAAAAATAACATATTTTTTTGGATTTATCATGAAAAATTATATTGTGGTGAAATTTTTGGATTTTATTTCTGAAAACATTATATAGGTAAATACTGAAAAATACAATTTTTCATGATTATTAGATTTTATTACATCATTATGATTATATCATTATATAAACATCTAAGAAAAAATTTTCTTGAGAATTTATGCACTTAAATAATAAAATGATTAATGTAAAAATAATATTTTAAATTCTAAAACTTATGTTTGAAATTTTGTTTCTTTTGTTATATTTTCTCTATAAAACACATTTTTTTATTCTATAAATTAATTAAGTAAATAAAAAATGTATTTTATTATGGATTTTAAAAAAATTTAATTACACTAATCGTTTATAAGTAAAACAATTAAATCAGTATTATTCAAGATCACTTGCCTAAATAAGTATAAATTCATTTTTATTCATATAAAAATATTTTCACCATTAATTTTTTATTTCAATTATTGTACTTATATTAAAATAATTTTTTTTAATTTTAAAAATTGAATTTTGTGAAATTGTTTCCAAATTTGGAATCTATATTTTAAATTTATTTTACATGTTAAAATTCATTTTTAGAGGTAAGAATAAGTTTCCACGGTAAATGTCAGACACCAATATAAAAGAAAAAATACGATAAATGTTTTAATTTAAATACTTAAATTATAAAATATTAATAAACCTTTTCATTAATTATAGGATGAGGTTCTACTCAACCACCAATATTCTTATATTCCTTAATTTTAATTTTGAGAACAAATTTCCATGAATTATACATTCTTTTAAAATTAGGAAAAAATATTTTAAAAAATTCAACCCATTTAAATTATAAAATAACACATTAACAACCCTTTAAAAGGAAAAAAATTCATTTTTATTTTTCTAATATTTCTTATTTACATACTTAATTAAGAGTTCATAAATTCTAGATCGATTGTTCTCGCGATAATTCACTAATTCCTTCAAAATCAAATATATTTTCAAGAAGATACATGAATTTTTATTTATTACTAATAAAATCATATAATTCTTTTTCATTTATATTCTTAATACCAAGATTACAATTATAATTTATCTACTTAATAAAATTAATTGATACCATTATACATTTAAAATTATATAATTAAAATAAACTCCCTTCATAATCATACTCATTAACTAAATAAATTATGTTCTTTCATAGGTAGGTTTAGCTACCAACATTAATGATGATATAACTATTAATCATGGAAGGTTACAAAAACATAAGTAAGATAATGATATGATAATAATAATTAAATAATGGTTTATTTGTTTTTATAATGGTATTATATTTATTTTAATCATTATTAATATACCACTTCTTATTTGATAAAAATTACAAAAATAAGCATGTTATAGATGTAATAATGGAATATCACTACAAACAACCAATAAAATGAACCTCGAACATTATAAGACATTATGGAACAAAAAATATAATAACTTTATTTTTATGGAGACTATTAAATCATGAAAATTGATTGATTATGAAAAGTAGTATATCAAAATAAAAAATAAGTGATTGAAAATTCTAAAAAAATCTGATCAATCTTAAAAAAAATAAGTAACAATAATGTATGAAGATGATATAACATATTTATATATTATGTAATTGTAACAAACATGAACCCTCACTCTCAGATCTAGCACTTAAAACATAAACCTTACATTTTGGTCATTGATACTAATTAATGTGACACAATTTTTTTTCATCCAAAACATACAACAAAAAAAGAATATATAGGATCAATTACATACCCATTGACCATTTAGGATTATAGTTATAGAGAATTACGAAAAACTCTTAACATCTTAGGTTCATCAATAACCAGTTTATAATGATCATCATCATAAACAACTATACCCATCTTTCTATATTCCATATTAAGTCTTCAACATTTCACATAAAATTATTCTCTTATCCAATTGTTCTGATTATAAATATTTTTGCACCATTCATCATAACATTATGAAAAATAAAAACAATAAGGGTGATCTAAAACACTCAATAAAGGGTATATATAATAACTACAAATTGAATTTTATTAATCTGAATATGATGAGAATAGGGTTTTAAAAAATAATCAATGTGTGTGATTATAGCATAAGATAACCCTTACCTATGAATACATGGATCATCAATATAAAAACATAGAATAAATCATTAATATAAGATAAGAGTTATCAGAATGAATCATCATGGGCCATGTGATCTTGATATTTATTAAAGAAATAATTAAAAACCCATAGAAAGAATATATTAAACATGTATGTAACTAGAGAATAATTTTCAAATTTCCTATATATATGGAGTAACCATCATGGTTACACCTGGAATAACCATAATGGTTATACATAGAGTAACCATCATGGTTACACCAGAAATAACAGTAACGATTATATATGGAAAAACCATCACACTATATTCCCATGATCTCCTAGGAGAAACCAAATTGGTTAAACCCTTCCCATATTTAGAATATCCATTATATTATATTTTCATATTCTCTTCTAAGAAACCAAATTTGTTAAATATATTCATTTTTCCTATGCATTGGAGGTCTATAATGGGCTCACTCACCCTCATTTTATGATTAAACCATCAATCACAAAAAAATACCAAACACCATAGCATAAATAATGTACATAGTTATTTCATTTCATCACTACAATCTTAGAAAACATCTGTTATTACATTCATAGCTCAATGAAATCCTGGAGAAGAAATGTAATCCATAAAAATCCCTTTTAAAAAATTATTATCCATCTAGATAAAGAATGAGGGTGGTACTAGTATGAAACATTTAGGGTGGATTTTAAGTAACATCAAGGGTTTTTGACATTGATGAATTGAAATTACTTTATAATATCATTAAAAACATTGTTAATGAAAATATATTTTTTGAATTGAAAATAACATTTAAAAAATATTAAAATATATTGGGAAAACATTTTCTATGATTATATATCTAAAAAAATTTAAAGTAATATTAAAGAAAAATATTATTCATGATGATAAGAAAATTCGTAATTTTTGTAAATTTAGAAAACAAACAATTATTTTATAACTTTTTGAAAAGGGGGTTAAAAGTGAACCGTTGGTTAAAAATTAAATTTTTTTCATTTAATACTTTTTAAATTAAGTTAAAATACCATGTTAACAATATTTTGAATAAAATTATTTGAAAAGAAAAATTGTTTTAGAATTTTAGAAAATAAGTATATATAAGAGAAAGTGTGTCAATCTAAAATAGGATACAAGATTAACATCACTTACAAAAAACATTCTTGATGTTTCCTTAATAAATATTGGTGGAAATTGAAACTAAACACATAAAAAAATCATACCAAAAGAAGGTAAAAATATATTTTTATTATTAAAATAAGAGGTTATGATTTCCCCCAAAAAATCTTGAATATAATCTATCCTGAAAGAAAAAGTGATTAAAAAGAATAATTAACCACATTGGGAACTCTTGAATTGTAAGATCATGAAAACGTAATGTTAAATGAAAAATTATACAAAATGACCATAATGACATTCAAGATAGATTAAATCAATATAGAAGTATATACACCTTATAAAAAATAATAGATCCATATAATAAACATATGTCTTAAGGAAATGGAATTTTAGATGAATAAACATTATAATGATGTAATGTACCAAAAGTTTTGAGGTCTATGATTCAACTTCACCTGTATTTTAATTTGCACAGGATACATTCAGATTAGATATAATTATTTCCAAAATGTCACATTATATTAACATGTAGTATAGCGATAGTGCAGGGTTGATCCCTTGGGGAATTGAGCTAGCTGTAGGAACCTACATCTTAAAACCATATATGTAGGATTCCTCACAAGTTTGGTTTAGTTTGGAAAAACCATTACTAGAGACACAAGTTTTTGAATCAATGATATATAAGGTGTCATGGTCAATTTTAGGGTTCTTAGTAAAATATAATCTCTATCCTAACATGGTATGGTCTTATGATCTATGATGTGAAGAAAATATTGTTTTCTAATTGAATATTGTCAAAACAACAAGTTATACATAGGAGGAAGCTATTCCTTATTATGGATGTAACAAAAAATGAAGCACATTAATCCTAGTTTCTAACATAGAAAGTGTCATAGGCTATTGGTCATTGATTAATATATTAAAATCACATTAGTGTATCCCATCCAAATATCCCATGGTCAGGGTCACTCACATGAATAAGATAAACATGGGTTATTTAAGATGATTACTATTCTTAATATTACCATATTGATAATTAGAGATTCATTAATTCAGGCATTCCTACTCTGGAACCCAACCCTAGGTAGTCTATCCAATAATGGTTTAATTGATATTTGATATATAATGAATTGAAATTATTCTTCTCATTCCAATAGATATTAATATTAAAAAATTGTCAAGCATTAAACAATTCAGAACATGAATCCTAGAATAAGAAATAATGCTTTTGAATCAAAACAAAATTTCAATCGCTTGCTTTAAATAGGAAAAAGGAAATAATGTGAATCAGAGGTTTGATGATGATCAATGCTCAAAAATAAAAATGAACTAAAATTGGTGTTGGTAATGCAAAAGGGTTGAATAATGTTATTGAAATAAATCCACACAGATTCTATTATGGAAAAAAATTAAAAATATTAAAGAAATCTGAGCCTAGGATAAATGGAGTAAAATAGAATGATATAAGAATGAATGAAATAAATACCGTGCATCTCTTAAATTCAGTGCCCGAATACTATATATATTTATGGGAAATTACATTATGTGTACTGGGTATTCAAATCATGTAATGTGAATACAAGTATTTCTCTAAATTTTTTGAATCTACGTGTATCTCATGAGAATCTAATCCAAGATTTAGAAATTTTACTCATTTCATCATGTGTTTTTGGGACTCCTGACAAATAGATTCCTCTAAGATTTATATTGTAAGTGGGAATTTAATGCATGAGTTACATGTAGTGTATTGGTGTATCATGTCGCATCATTGATTCCCTACTTGAAATTATTCATGAGTTTCTTCATGACTTTCAACATTATGGGAAATAATATTACACATTGTCTAATGAGGTTTCCTGATTTGTAATATCTAACTTTTCCCCTTTTCTACATTTTTTTGTTTCAACATAGAAAACCTAATTCCTATAATAAACAACACATACCATGTGAATTAACAAGTAAATCATTAAAAATCCATAACAAAATAACATGAATATATATATATATATATACATGACTTAATCTTATTGAATTCCCCTACACTTGAACAATAGATTTTCCTCAAGAAAAATGATCTCAAAAATTATTTCAATGGGTGATCAATTTTTTTAAAGGATACGTTTATTATATCTATGAAAATAAAACTAAATGGAAGTAGAAAATATAGTCTCAAAAATCATCTCTTCATAGAAAATTAGTCATTCCTCATAGTTCAATTATTTAAAAAAATTATTAATCATATAATTACAATCTCATAACTATTCCTTGAACTCTATACCCATTTAAAATTTAACTCACAATGAATTTTCTCTCATCACATAGGTTGAAGTGAAACTGGAGTTATTATCATAACCTAAGTACAAGATCCTAACCATAGGCTTGAATTGGTTCTATCATCTTCACTTCATATTTTAAAAAAAATAAAACATGATGGATTTAGAAATTAGGTTATAACTACTATGAGGCTATGAAAAGGTAGGTAAATAGTGAGAAACAAGCTCAAAAAATGAGGGTAGGCTCCAAAGTACAATGAATGAATGTTGTGAAAAGTGTAATAAAATGACTCCTCTATATCTATTAAAGACCAGAATCCCAATATATCATGTTGGATCCATGTATATATATACATTTAGTGAACTAACGGTATCACATTCCAGCCTTTTTTCTTTTTCATTTTTATATTCTAAAATCCATGTCAAGGTCTGATCTCACTTCCATCCCCTAACCAAATTTTATCGTTCATGGGATTCATTGATATGGAAATAGTGATTTTTGACCTTCCAAATAAAAAAACCATGTGAATTTTCTTATTATTTTTTCAAAGGAACAAGATAGATGTAAAATTATACAAACTAAACATGGATCACAATGAAATGGTCTGATGAGTAACAAAATACATATCCATAGTAGAATCATTTAGTGCAGGATAAAAAATTCCCCCAAAATTGTTTAAAATAAAGTAATGTATTATACAAAGAGTAGGTTCAGAAGAGATAATCATATTGGAATAACTACAACATATAAGGTCATTCGTGGAAACTACGTGCTTAATGAGGGAAATATGTATAGTGGGTCTCAGTAAAAAGTTTCTGAAAAATTATTTCCTCAATTAAATTAAAATTGTATTCTTTTAGTAATATACTCAATAATATCTCAATGGAAATTCCGATAGGTTTACCTATCTGGGGTGTCACTCAAGAAATATTCTTAGAAATTACTAGGTAATTGTAGTCTAAAAAACCTCTCAGGAATATAAATAATTAAAGAACATGAAATTACTAAGGGTATAAAACCAAGAAATAATACAATTAAATATAATTTTAAAAATGTTGAATTTGAATTAAATCACTAGGATCAAAAATCATTATAAAAACCTAAATATAAAAAAACATATATTTCCAAAAACATGTAAAATAATTTATTTAAAAATGGGTATAAATATTTTAAGGTTTAAACCATGCTTCCATATTGAAAATTATCTCATAGAAAGATGAGAATATGAAAAAATTCAATTGTATCTAAAGAGATCTCATGAAAAACTCCCCCAAGCATAGAGGGAGACAATGTCTGCACTTTCCTTGGATGTATTGTGAGTGGGTTATGGTAGATAAATATCAGAAGAATGAAATGAAAATTGAATAGTTAAAAACTAATGGATTCAATAGATCATTGTAATAAGTGGAATTCCATTTGGTAAATTTGGCTGTCTTGATTTTGAAATCAGGTTACCTAAAAATGGGTTATAAAAATAAATCTTGCACTAGATAAAACATTAAACCATTGGTTTGAAAAACGTGTAAATAAAGAAATAGTTAGGTAAAGAGTATGATGAGAAATGAAAATTGATTTTATTTAAATCTATTTAGGTTGATAGAATAAATATTTAAGGGACTCCTGAAAAAAATAAAAATAATGTATAAAAATGATCGTCATATAGAATTAGATTTGAAAATAGGTGAAATATGGGTTACCACCCATAAAGTGATAACAAATAACATCATCTACCAGATAGATGGATAAACGTATCGGGATGTTTATTCCATCATCTCAGTGTCTCCTATATATTTCCTAGCTACTTGTGGAAGTTTACTATATCTCATGTGGTATTTTGGTTGAATTGATTTCTTCAGGATCATAGTGATCATGTATATGATGTGGAAGGAAGGGTATATGAGCTCGTGGTGGTTCCTGTCGTGCATGAATCAATAGTGAGAGATCCTGAAGTTGCCACATGATCTCGACCACATGGCGAGTCACTCATATAACTAGAACATATGGTGGTGTAGGTTCATCAACAACCGTAGATGAAATAGAGGATCTAAATATGGATTTTGTAAAATTTTAATCATATGTAAAATAATCTATGTAAAGTTGAGAAAAATTTGTTTCCCATATATATAAAATGTGTACCATTACAAAAATAATGGATAACTAGACTAAATAAAAAACAATAAACCATGGTAAATATGACCAAAAACAAAAATGAGGATGGTTTCCAAATATTATAATCTATTAGACTCAAAAATCTCATCGAGCATCCAATCTCACTTAGGGGGTGGTTGTGTTTATCCTTCCTAGTTACTGATAATGATGTTATAAGGGGATGCTGGGTGAGATATGGAAGGCTGTTTCATGGTGCTGGTAAGATGCTACAATGTAAGTTGTGTGAATGTGATGATCCTCAGTCATTCTATGTGCCTGATAGCTGGAACAACAAATGAAACCTCAGTGGATGTGGTGGTGGCTAGTACCTTGCCCCACTGGGCCTGGACTGCAAGGTACTCCTTCAGGGAAATAGGGTCTAAGTTCTCTTATGGTAGGTTGTATTGGGATGTGGGTGGGGAGGGAGTAGTAAAAGAAGAGCTGATGAGAGGTACTGATTGTGACTGAGAGCCTGAATGAGATGAGGGTTGTGGAGGGGTGACGAAATTTTAAATCTCTGCAAAGGGGTTGTGCTGAGGGGAAGAGATCCATCATAGATTCTCCAAGATGCTATGATGTATGTCCCAAAGATCTATCGGGGTGGTATGGGTGGGTGGAGGAGTACTGGATGTGGTGGTGGTAGAGGAATGGATATGGGTGGCAAGGGGTGGAGGTGAAGTGGGGGGTGGATCAGGTGAAGGGTTTGTTTCATGATCTTCTGGTGCCACATCAACTGCCTCATTGACTCCTAGAACCCATCTATAAGTGTCATCATCCCTAACCAATAGATGAATCTTGGGAAATATTAGAAAATCAATGGACATAATCAGTCCTAGGAATGTGAGTGGAAGAGAAGTGTCAAACACTCCAATATGTCAGGCCAGGAGGGTGATGAAGGAAGCTCCCATTAATGTTCCTCTTGCCCTCTAAGTCTGAGCTTTGAAGTAAAATATGAACTCAGAAGTAATGTTGATGGTAGGGCCTCCCATTGATTCTATTAAAATGAGGACCTATACCTGGATCAAACTACCATGAGATTCTTCCCTACTATACCATGCATGATTCAAGGATTGATGAAGGATCCTAAGTGCTTGGATATGGAGTTGGGTGGATTTGGTAATCCTGGGATCATGCACTTTATGAGCACATTAGGTGATCATCTACAAAATTCTCCTCGAATCAGACCATAGAGGCTCAAGATGGAGGGTTAAAAATATCTTATAAATATCTAAATCGTATATGTAAATAATGAGTCCTATTTAAAATTCATAATATAAAATATCATGGGTTTATCTACCCTGTCTGAAGTGGAGGCTATCCATAACGACCTTGAATAAGAAGAGATACTATCGAAATAGATCTCGATATGTCTCCTCTTGTATGTAAATGATGGATAAAAAATGGAGGTGCTTGAGGAGAGGGATTATCTCTTCCCTAATATTAAATTGGGATATAATGACCATGTCAATTGTTTTGGTCATCCCCTTGGGTTTTTCCTACAACCAGTTGAGGGATACATGATACTTGGGGTTGGAGAAATGAAGGATGGGGGTGAAAATGTGGGTTGTTGTCCCCATTGTGGCTCCAATGAATCAGAGGTTTGATGATGATCAATGCTCAAAAATAAAAATGAACTAAAATTGGTGTTGGTAATGCAAAAGGGTTGAATAATGTTATTGAAATAAATCCACATAGATTCTATTATGGAAAAAAATGAAAAATATTAAAGAAATCTGAGCCTAGGATAAATGGAGTAAAATAGAATGATATAAGAATGAATGAAACAAATACCGTGCATCTCTTAAATTCAGTGCCCGAATACTATATATATTTATGGGAAATTACATTATGTGTACTGGGTATTCAAATCCTGTAATGTGAATACAAGTATTTCTCTAAATTTTTTGAATCTACGTGTATCTCATGAGAATCTAATCCAAGATTTAGAAATTTTACTCATTTCATCATGTGTTTTTGGGACTCCTGACAAATAGATTCCTCTAAGATTTATATTGTAAGTGGGAATTTAATGCATGAGTTACATGAAGTGTATTGGTGTATCATGTCGCATCATTGATTCCCTACTTGAAATTATTCATGACTTTCTTCATGACTTTCAACATTATGGGAAATAATATTACACATTGTCTAATGAGGTTTCCTGATTTGTAATATCTAACTTTTCCCCTTTTCTACATTTTTTTGTTTGAACATAGAAAACCTAATTCCTATAATAAACAACACATACCATGAGAATTAGCAAGTAAATCATTAAAAATCCATAACAAAATAACATGAATATATATATATATATACATGACTTAATCTTATTGAATTCCCCTACACTTGAACAATAGATTTTCCTCAAGAAAAATGATCTCAAAAATTATTTC